>OY740796.1:33257154-35657154 GCA_963514005.1 Raja brachyura
AGCTCACATATGGGATGTTGTGCAGTCTGATCTTGATATCCAGGGTAGGATATACTTGGATGGGAGCGCAGCAAAGTTCGTCACAGTGACTCCTGAAAGGGCAGGTTTATTGTGTGATGAGAGATGAAACAGACTGGATCTATTCTCCATTCAATAGAATAAGGAGAGTGATCTCAGTGAAATGTACAAATGTACAGTCTTAACGGACTCGATTGAGTTGATGCAGGGATAAGATTTCCCTTGGCGAGAATGTCCAGAACCAAAAGGGACATCTCAAAACAAGGTGTTGGTTGTTCAGGTCAGACATGAGAAGAAATATCTTTGCCCAAAACGTAGCACATTTTTTCTGGAATTTTCAGCCCATGAGGGCCACGCAGACACAGTTATTGAGTATATATAAAACAGGATTTTGCAATCACATGGGAATCGAGAGATATGGGCTCCTGCCATTCAACAAACCCATAGCAATTCTCTTATCTCAGCGCCATTTGCCTCATTGCAGGCATCAAATGCTGAATGACCGATCCCTGCTTTCATTAATAATATTGGACCCATGCTGAGTTGCTGAAAATTCCATCAAGAACTACTGCCTTACAGCGCTAGAGACACGGGTTCGATCCTGACTATGGGTGCTTGTCGGTGCAAAGTTTATACCTTCTCACCTTGACCTGCGTGGGTTTTCACCGAGATCTTCAGTTTCCACCCACACTCTAAAGACATACATGTTTGTAGGTTAATTGGCTTGGTAGAAATGTAAATTGTCCCTAGTGTGTGTAGGATAGTGTCAGTGTTCGGGGATCGCTGGTCGTTGCGGACTGAGTGGGCTGAAGGGCCTGTTTCCGCACTGTATCTCTAAATTAAACGAAACTATCATATGCCGTGGTTTATACTACTGTACATTGCTTCTAATAAAAATATAAATAATTTAAACTAAACTAGATTCATGATCCAATTTAATTGTCACGTAGCAATTAATGTACAGTGAAAGTCATCAGCCTTGCTTTGTGAATGGGGTGCAGGGAGAACCCCAATGCAACACTTGACAGTAGCTTAAAGGGACAACATTTATTCTGAGAGTGCAAGATGTGAAATAAACACAAAGTCCGATTGTACCTTTTTGAGCATGTTACTATTTCAGACTTCCTGGACCTGGAGGGGTACAAGACGAGCACAGGTGGCTCTATTCAGTGACACCTGGCTTAGATTCCAAACAGACACCCAAACGTGAGATTCTCAACATTGCACCCCTGCTAGAGTTGCCAACTTTGGCCCATCTACACCTGACCACATTTGGCCCATATCACTCTAAACCTGTCTTATCCACGTACCTGTACAAATGCCTTTTAAATGTTGTTAGTACTTGCTTCGACCACGTCCCCTGGCAGGTTGTTCCACATACCCACCAACCTCTGTGTGAAAACGTTTCCCCTCGGGTTCCTATTCAACCTTTCCCCTCTCACCTTAAACCAAGTGTTCCCAACCTGGGGTAAATTTACCCCCAGGGGGTAAATTTGTTGATTCTGGATTTGTGCATATTTTTTCTCATTGACTGACTGTGTTTGATTCTGGTATACTGGTGTCTGGTCATCATTAGTTCATAAATAAGTGAAATGACATTGTAATGTGCTATTAAAGTTGCCAGGGGTAAACGGGACGAAAAAGGTCGGGAACCCTTGCATTAAACCTATGTCCTTGATTCCTCTATTCTGGGGAAAAGATGTGAATTTACCCTATTGATTCCCCTCTTATACACCTTATAAGATCATCCCTTCCAAACCACAAACAACATTGGGCCCAGCACCGATCCCTGAGGCACACTACTAGTCACAGGCATCCAATCCAAAAAGCAGCCTTGCACCATGCTTCCTTCTATGAAGCCAATTCTCTATCCAGTCGGCTAGCTCTTCCTGGATCCCATGCGATCTAACCTTCCAGAGAAGCCCACCATGCGAACCACATCAAATGCCTTGCTTTGCCCTCATGAACCTTTTTGGTTACTTCTTCAAAAACCCAGTCTGATTTGTAAGACACGATCTTCCACGTACAAAACCATGCTCATTATCCCTGATCAGCCCTTGTCTCTCCAAATAAATATATTTCTTACCCTCAGAATACTCACCAGTAACCTGCCTTCCGCAGATGTTAGGCTCTTAAAAAGAGGCACAATATTGGCACAACATTATTCCAGGCCAACACCTCACTCGTGTCCAATGATGATTCATATATCTCGGCCAGGGTACCTGCAATGTCTTCTCTAGTTTACCATTGTATCCGATCAAGATACATCTGATCAGGTTTACATTTATCTAACTTCATATGTCTTGGGACTTCCAGCATTTCTTCAACTGTAATATGAATTGTCCTTAAGACATTTCCATCAACTGTCCCAAGATCCCCAGTATTAATGTCTTTATTGGAAGATGCATGTGTGGAATGCATGCCACAGAAGGCTGTGGAGGCCAATGGATATTTTTAAGGCAGAAATAGATAGATTCTTGATTAGTACGGGCATCAGGGATTATGGGGAGAAGGCAGGAGAATGTGGTTAGGAGGGAGAGATAGCTCAGCCACGATTGAATGGCAGAGTAGACTTAATGGGCCGAATGGTCTAATTCTGCTCCTATCACATGAACTTATGAACTTTATTCACAGTAAAAACAGAGGAGAAATACTAATTGGGGACGTTGTCTATCTCCTTGTGGCTCCACATAGAGATGCCTACTTTGGTTTCTAAGGGCCCTATTCTATCTCTAGTTACCCTTTTTTCACTTAATGTACCTATAAAATCTCTTTGAATTTTCCTTAATATTATCTGCCAGAGCTATCTCCTGCCCCCTTATTGCCCTTCTGATTTCCTTCTTAGGCATGCTCCGCAGTTCCCGAAAATCGTCCAGGGACAAACTTTATCCCAGCTGCCTTTACCTGTCCCATGCCTACTTTTTCATGACCAGAGCCTCAATTTCTCTCATCATCCAAGCTTCCTCACTCCCATCTCCTCTGGTGAATCTTGTGATAATTCATCTTGAATTGCATTACACCATTATCTACCCATCCTGCATTTACCATATCCTTGCACAGTTTCAAGAAATAATACAAATAAATCCATGGCAGATCTCTTATCTCAGCAATATCTTATTTCCCTGCACTAACCTCATTCCCTCAAGTTCCCTTGAACTCTGCTTCCGTAGTTTAAAAGGTTAATCCATGAGCAGAAGAACAAAAAACGCCACATATACCTTGTTTTGTTTTGGCAAAGAAAGTGATACTGGAGGAGGTTTGGCTGACATCACCAGTCACGATCTAACTTGCTGACTTTTCCAGGTAATGTTTTGGAAAATGTGAGGCACTTGCACATCACCAGTCATCGAGGGAGTGTCGTTGCACTTCCTCTTTAGCAGTTACATTTCTAATTTTACTCTTCCTTCCATGACATTTTACAAAAAGACGAGCAGGAATACTTGGAATCAGAAATCTAATTTGATTGTAAGTTCCATCTCCAACTATGCTGCCAGCAAACCCAGCATCTGTTGCCCATGTGTACATACCCCAGAAGCTGATTGGAATCTGCCTTCTACAGCTACAACCCATGAATGAATAGGATCCCACGTTACTGTTAAGCAGGGGGTTCCAGGACTTTGTGCTATTAATGATGGATAAGAAATAGGTTTTCAATTTAGATGGTTTATGGGCTGGAGAGCAACTTGCACATAATGGGATTCCCTTTGTATTTGCTGCCCTCGGTCTTTCAGGAGGTAAGGTTGGTGGGTTTGTGATTATGAAATAAAGACAAATGCTGGAAACACTCAATGGGTCGCACAACAGCTGTGGAAAGAGAAACAGTTAACGTTTCATGCCAAAGAGCCTTCATCAGAATTGAATAATTTTTCATTACTTGAACCATATGGCATGACAGAACATGCTGTTCAAGTAATGAAAACATATTCAATGGGACATGCTCAATGGGGCAATTGAATGGACAGATGATCCTCTCAATGGTCCACTCATTATTGTCTCCATACCAAAATGAATTACAACTTCCCATATCTTCTTCTGTTTCAGGAACGGAACCTGGACTGGTTTCCGCGTATGCGGGCCATGTCACTTGTTAGCAGTGACGCAGAGGGGGAGCAAAACGAGCTGAGGAGCCTACAGGAGAAGCTGGAGTCTACGATGAAGCTGGTTACTAACTTATCTGGCCAACTGTCAGAACTCAAGGAGCAGGTAAACAGTGGCGTCTCGTGCTTCTCTGTGACAACTATCAACAAGATTTGTTGATGCAAGTAAATAAGAGGGTGGCACAGTGGTGCAGCGGTAGAGTTACTGCCTTACAGCTCCAGAGACCCGGGTTTGATCCTGTACTGGTACTGTTTTGGGTCTATAATCTGTGGTTACTGACCTTCTGGCTTTTGATCAGTTAGTCTTATCATTTAAAAAATCTCAATTAAATCTCCTCTTAACCTTCTCTGCTCTAAGTTCCCAGGTGTCTACATAACACACACTGGTGGCACAGTGGCGCAGCTGGTAGAGCTGTTGCTTCACAGACTAATCTGATGAAGGGTCTCGACCTGAAACGTCACCCATTCCTTCCCTCCAAGGATGCTGCCTGTCCTGATGAGTTACTCCAGCATTTTGTGTCTATCCTATGGTCCTTGATTACTGTTCCATTCTAAGAAATCTTTTCAGGACCGTGATACATCTCCCAAAGAGTCCTCCTTTCGAACAGCTATAATTATAATTCTGTACTGAAAAATCTATTTGGATGTGTTTATGATAATCCAAGAATTACAAGCGTATGAAACTGCTGCTGGAAGGTGAGATTGGATTCATACACATGAACACATTGGGTCAGATGTTTGCACCCGTGATTCACTCAAGAATTCCAATTAAGACTGAATATTAGTATCTAAATGAGATTCCCAATGGTCCTGCAGCAAAGTGTTTGAAGGGGCTTTTGTGCTGTGGTCAAATTCATCTAAGGCATTTCACCTGAAGAGTACAATTTACAATCACCTGATCATGATGCAGAGTTGCAGAAGTGTTTAGTGGATGTGAAACTATCTCTTTCCTCCGTAGGATAAAGTTCAGCTTTGGCGCTTGAGTGCAGACTATTATATGCATCATTTGACCCACAAAGGCTAATAAGTGTTGATTAACTTTCTCATTGGGCATTGTGAAATAGTGAGGCATGGAAATATTGAAAGATTAAACTGCTAAGTGTAATGTAAGGAATAAATGTCATCTACTACAGAAGCTACTTTACCTTTTCTTTTGAAACTACGATTGACAAACTGCCTTTTAACTAAAAGTGCATCCATAACACTTTTGACTTGATTATAGAGATAGCACAGGAAAATGTGACAATAAGATGAGAAATGTGCACTTGCTCTGGTTACCTGCTTGGGATAGTCAAATGTACCTCATTTATGTTAATGTTGCTAGTCACTTTGTGTTAATGGGATGAGCATCTTTGATATATATAGATATAAAAATCAACAAGGACAGTGAGGAGAGCTCCTCCAGCAATTTTGTTCAACCCTGGATCTTTCACATCCTCCCATGCAGGTGGTTGAGGTCTGGGTATTTCCAATCTAATAATACAGCACTGTCCTAACGTCTTAGCCTTGTGGTATGTTGAATTCATGACTTTCGGAAACAGGTGAGTATGTTAACTGTGAGCAAAACTGATATCCAGCTAAAGAGGGCTTAATGTGATTCCCCATCACATACACGCCAAGGACAACAGAAACGTGGCTGACAGAAAATACAATCAATTAAAAATATACAACCCTAAGGCTGGCAATCCAAAATAAAAACAAACAATGCTGGAATCACTCAGCAAGTCAGGCAAAAGTTCTGATGAAGATATCCCAGACTTGAAACATTAACTCTTTCTCTTTCCACACATGCCACCTAACCTGCAGAGTGTTCCTAGCATTATCTGTTTCTATTTCAGTTTTCCAGCATCAACGTTTTCTTGATTTTTTTTTTAAACACTGAGGTTCGCTTTGTTATCAGTGCTAATTATTCACTCTAAGAGTGCTGCACCAGTGTTTCTAATTTGGTGAGTTCACTTTCAATTAAGTGATTTCTATTGCGGTAACTTTCTGTTCAGTTTCCAGAGTTTTTCTAAATACGCAAATCCATTTGAGAGGAAAAGGGAAGTATCTTCAAATTGGCAGTCTTCACGGTGCTGAAAATGGTTTTGTGCATGTTCTCACCTGCCACATAATCTAGACAGGATCAAGACGTTGTACCTCATGTGATATGTTAACTGCGACAGGACCTACAGATCGGTTCCCTATATTTACCACCCAGACATACTTCCCTAAAAGTAATTTTACTCTCTATGCACTGTCTACTGTTAACTCTTTGGATTCTTCCTTCTGCCTTTTAAACCAAGCACTTAAAATGCAACATCGCTTTCTTATAAAGAAGGGGAAATGATTTCGAAAATTCTAAGCACTTAGTTGGAAAAGAAAATGTTTGTTGAGAGTTTGTTATGATAGAGAAACTCCCTAAATGGTGTACTATTACAAAAGATATCTCCAGCGATCCACGCAATGCCGTCCCTCCCCAGACTCAATATTGATAAAAAAGAAATGTTGTGGATTTTGTAGGTTAGGCACTTTATCGTTGCTGAGTACATTGGGAAAGTTATTGTCCTTTCCTGTTCAATTTGTGGTATAAATTTGCTCCGTTATTTAAAAAAAACATTTAATCGTTTTATTAAATTTGTTATTATCCAATGGGTCGGAGACAATATTGAAGAAAGTGATATAGATGGATATGGACACAAGAAATTGCTGTTGCTGGTTTACAAAAAAAGACACAAAGTGCTGGAGTAAATCAGCTCGTCAGACATCATCTCTGCAGGACATAGATAGGTGACGTTTCAGGTCAGGACCCTTCTTCAGCCTGATTGTAGAAGGGGGAAGAAATCAGGAAGAGAGATGGGGGCAGGACAAAGCCTGGCAAGTGATAGGTGGATACAGGTGAGGTGGGTTTGATTCGCAGATGGGTGGATAAAGGCCACAGATGAAAAGAAGAAAAATGGCTCTGAGATTAGCAGAGAAACGTGACACCAGAGGAAGAGATACAGAGGGGAAGGGGGCAGGATAGTGGGGAAAATGGCGCACAGGGAAAAGTTGGGAAAATGAATGGGGTGGGGGGTCCGTTGGAGAGGTGGCTTGTTGGTTTGTTAGCTAAAATTGGTGAATTCAATGTTCATAATAGTGGAAGCTACCCAAGCGGATTATGGGATTGATGTACGTCTGAGGCCCTGCAGGGGAATTTGACAATTGCGAACCAGACTGGATATTATAAACCTTGATAACCTCTGGTTGGAGAGCTGGTCGAAGGTCATGCAAGATAAGGAGGGAAAGACCTACCAGTGACATCAGAATTCAGAACTTGTAGACAAGAGTTCACATTCATGGAACATCCTTCTGGATCTGGGGGAAACCCAAACCAAAGGGACTGCCTTTCCTACATTAGATTATCAAGAAGGACCTTGAGGCAAGAATAAGGGGGAGCTTTTCCTGAATTTATCAGTAAAGTGAAGGATAAAGTGGTGAAACAGGATGAATAGAACTGTTTAAAGAGAATCACAGTCCAGTGGTATGAATATTCATTTCTCTAACTTCAAGTAACCTTGATCTTCCCTCTATCTCTATCCCTTCCCCACCCAAGTCGTTTTCACCCAACAAACAGCTAACAATGGCCTGTTTCCTAGACCATCTTTTTTTTTTGCATATCTTTCATTCATTGCTACATCATTGCCTATAACCCGTTTCCTTTATCCCTAACCAGTGTGAGGAAGGGTTTTGACCCAAAACATCACCCTTTCCTTCTCTCCAGAGATGCTGCCTGCCCGCCAAGTTACTCCAGCTTTTTGTGTCTATCTTCAGTTTAAATCAGCATCTGCAGTTCCTTTCTACACAATATAAGCATCGCATTCGCTGAAGAATGAATGTGCTCTGCAATGATGGGAGGGGGTGGGAAGGATGTGCAGGTGAAGAATAGTGCTGTAGAAGGTTGATTGTGCATAGGGGTGGTAGCCTGGGCTATAGCCAGACACTCATAGGCAGAGATTACTAGGGAGGCCTGTACTGAAAAGTGTGCTGAATGTATTGGCTTCAAGAAGTCTGCTAAACAGCCAAATGCACTGTCGAAACTGGTTGTTCCTATATGCTGAAAGAAAGGTAGATGAAGTATACTTAAGGGCCTGTCCTACAAGCATGCAACTCTATGCGATTAGCGCGACCTAACGTGGTCGCTTGAGCCGTCCGGCGTCGCGGGGCCGGTCCCACTTCAATCGCCGGAGCCATGCGGAATTGTACGGAGTTCGTCCCGACATCGCGCGGCGCTCCGAAAAACTGACTATGTTCGAAAATTCCGCGCGGCAACGGCTTGTCGGCTCGCAGTCGCCTCGACGCATTACACACCGCCTCGACGTCGTGCCTCCGTGATCCTCTCTGTAGGTGCCTCTGTGACCCTCTATGTGTGTGGCTCCATGGCCCTGTGTGTGTGTGTGCCTCGGTGCCCCTCTCTGTGTGTCCCTCTCTGTCCTGGCGAACTTACCTTAGACTTCGCTCCAAGTTCGCCTCACTTTGCGCCGCGTTGCGCCACTCACCCGACCTCCGTGCGGCCCCTGCTGCCGGTTTGGTCGCGCTTACCGCATGCAGGTGCATGCTGGTGGGAACGGCCCTGTACAGGGGATCACCCGACCTCCGCGTGGCCCCCGCTTCTAGTTTGATCGCGTTCATCGCATAGAGTTGCATGCTTGTAGGACAGGCCCTTTATGCCTTTTTTAAAGAATAGTTTCCAAGGACATCCCAGTAATCTACAGGATATTAAAATCGATATTTTAAGGCAGAGATTGACATTCTATGTTAGTAAAGGTGTCATGGGTTATGGGGAGAAGGCACAGAGAGTTGTGAGTCTGTGGAATTCTCTGCCTCAGAGGGCGGTGGAGGCTGGTTCTCTGGATACTTTCAGGAGAGAGCTTGATAGGGCTCTTAAAGATAGCATAGTCAGGGAATATGGGGAGAAGGCAGGAACGGGGTACTGATTGTGGATGATCAGCCATGATCACATTGAATGGCGGTGTTGGCTCGAAGGGCCAAATAGCCTACTCCTGCATCTATTGTCTATTATCTAGAATAGGGTTAAAGGGAAAGCTAGATAAGGCATGATTGAATCAGCAGTAGACTTGATGGGCTGAATGGCCTAATTCTGATCCAAGACTTATGAACGTTAAAAGACCAAGGGCCTAATTGTTGACTTCAGAATGACAGAGAAAGGGAGACCATGTGCCAGTTTTAATTGGTGGGTCAACTATGAAGTGAGTAAATAGTTCAAATTCTAGTTCGTTAACATGTCTAATGACCTGTAAACCTCGAGTTTTCTTGAAGATCAAAGACAAATAGATTAATTCTTTCTGGCAATCATCTTAATTCGGCTTTCATCAGATGAAACAAAGTGCAGACTGGGCTGTGACTGATAGTTTTCAAAGGGTAGATGATATCTGAAATGTCCATTCCATGTGAAATGCAGGTTAATTGACGTACCATTTTTTTATGTCAGAGATGAAGTCAATCGACCCTCATTTTTTTAAAACTAATTAAAGTTACCAAGTGATCTATCTAGAACTGCCAAGTGATTTCAGGTGACTAAATTGAAATAAAAAGATATTTTGAGATCAAAAGGTGAAATGCCATTAGCAACCTCAGATTTTAACCGAGACGTCAGATGTTGCAGAACCGCCAGCATGATTTTTTTCCTTTCCTCTTTTCCTCTTCAAAAAAATAAAACCACTGTTGACATGGACTAAAGGTGCCACAATGTCATGGAGCAGGTGCACAGGACTTTGGTTTCCTCCTACGATGGAATAAGAGCTCTTCCTACATTTCGCATGAGGCGGGTTTACTGGAACTGTGGACCAGTCAACGTTCACTTTCCAGTGACAGTGAAGAAAGAAAGAAATCTTGTCTCCGTGCCATTAAAATGCTTGAGAAAACTAACAAGTCCTATTCATTTCATTTGTTTTGCATTTAGTCACCGTTTCCGATGATCTGACCGTCGCAATCTTGGAAACCTTATCTTTTTTTAACCCGCTTCCTCCATAGATGGTAACGTACACCTGTATGATGCAGCAAGGGAAGTGAGAGAGCTTAACCTGGAACCGTATAATCTGACACACAAACTCATATACACTGTAACTCTAAACCGTATGTTCAGCAAGTGACTTAAAACTTTCCATGGCTGAAGCAAACCTCATTGTTTGATGGATACCGATTGCTATTGACCAATATCGGTATGCAATTTACTTTTTAGCAGAATAAGATGTATAAACCCCACAAACCATGTGAAGGATGTATTTCAGAAGTTGAAAGAGGAGCCCTTTCGCAAAAAAATGCTATTAAATTCTTGAGGTGGGTAGGGAAACGCTATTCATCTTAATAATTAAGATCAAAGCCAACTGATAGCAAAATCAAAAATTAAAAAATGAGGGGGAATAGAAGTGATTAAGTAGCTTTTGTAATCAGTAGAATGACTTGAATAATGGAGAGCCCATTTTGTTTGGTTAGGTTTTCATCAGGCTGCAACCTGGTCTGTTAGACGTTGAAAGAATTTGTAGTTGCTATGCTCTTTGAGACAACAGATCAACTGTGATTTGATGCAGGGGTAAGATTGGGCAGGAGATCCTCAGTTTCATGTTACACGTTCAAGGCACGAATTTACTGTAAATGCCATTTATTTTCAGTTTTTGCAGGTTAAGGAATGAGTCATCCACCATTAAGTTTGTTTCTGAATCACCGTTACATATAAGATGCATTTTATTTATGAATGTGCATTTTGCCACAGATTTTACAGTTTTAGCTGCCATCAGTTTAGAAAGAATAGCTTTGAGGGTGGGAAATCACAAAATAGCAACAAATCCATCACAACAGGAAGGAGAATGTGGCCATTTTGGCCCTCTAATTGAAATACAATTAAATAAGATCACAGTTAATCCCACTCTCCAGTAGTAACTCCATATTCCTTTATTTCTATAATAGGCAATACCTGAATTTCTGTTTTGAACTTTGTCAGTGAATGAACCTCCATAGTCCACTTTGACAGAGAATAACAGTATTCACTATCCTCTGGATGACATCATTTGTCCACACATCCATCCTGAATGTCTGGCTGCTTATTCTGAGAGTGCTCCCCCAGTTCTAGATTGTCTTTCCAGGAAAACATCCTCTCCACATCTACCCTGCCAAGCTCCAAGAATTTTACTTGTTTCATTCAGTGAGGTCACATCGAATTTTTCTAAACTCATTTTGCTTAATTTCTCCTGACATTACATATCCACCATCCCAATAATCAATCAGGTAAACATCTGTTGCACTCCATGTCACAAGTATATCCTTAAGCATGGAGGTTCTGACCTGTGCACAATCTTCCAGACACAGACACATCAGGGACCAATATAATTAGAGCAAGCTATCTCTACATTAATATACAAACCTTCTTGCAGTAAAGGTTAGTGTACACTCTGATAGGACACTCAAGTATGAAGACTAAAAGGTTTCAGTCTCTGACCATTTGAACAAATTATTCAATTCAATTCAATTCAATCTTTATTGTCATTGTGCAGTGTACAATACAGGGACAACGAAATGCAGTTGGTATCTCCGAAGGGCGAACTTACGAATAAACAAGTAATTGCGCAGTAGTATGAGTATATTCATCTATACATATACAGTGTCCGGGGGGGGGGGGGGGGGGGGGAGGGGTGGAGACAGGCAGTCATTGAGGTGCAGCGTTGAGAAGTATGACAGCCGCAGGGAAGAAGCTGTTCTTGAGCCTGCTGGTACAGCAGTGGAGGGACCTGTAGCGTCTCCCGGATGGGAGGAGGGTAAACAGTCTATGGTTGGGGTGTGAGCTGTCCCTGGCGATGCTGTACACCCTGCACAGGCATCGTTTACTATGGACAGACTCAATGGAGGGGAGTGAGGAGCCTGTGATGCGTTGGGCGATCTTCACCACCCTCTGCAGAGCCTTCCGGTTGGCACATTACCTTTACCTATTACCTATTTATATTACCTATTACCTTTTCCACATTATAATCTCTATATCACCACAAAGCTTCTCTGTATTCTCCTCACATTCCACAGTGCCACTGAGTCCTATATTATCAACTAAATTTGTTTGCCAGAATATATTATTTTTGACTCTTGGTGACTTACTATGGCGTGAAACTGTTGTCCTAAGTGGCCATATTCAAACCATGATTTGGATGATGCCTGTCCTGCCAAATTTTACATGTGAAAGGGGTGAAAAGTGGAGATAGTCAGAATGAAATAGAGAAAGGTTTCCATCCTCATCCCTCATTGTGGTATCTGTACGACATAACTTTCACCTGTTAATTTTCTTGAAAAAGTAGAGAAAGAATGAGGGTGGGAGAAGAATTTGAAGATGTGAAAAAAAACATTGAAGTAGTAGGCTATCACATAATTTAATCTTAAATGCAAAGCCAATTATTTAATAGGACCGCAATGTTGCCTCCATGAAACCTGCCTGGAAGTAAAAGGGACAACTGACCCGAAGTGAAAATCAACTGCTAGAAATACTCAGCGGACCACTTTTCACCTGTGCAGAGGGAAACAGTTTAATGTTTCTGGTTGATTTACATTATTAGCCTGACATGTTAACTCTGGTTCTATCTTCATAGCTGCTGTCTGCATTGCTGAGAATTTCCAGCCCTAGCTTTTCACTTCAGATATTTAACATCTGCAATATCCTGATTTTCAACATCTGACTAGAATTTCTTTCAGCAGATAAAGGTGGACGACAGTCACCACTTGTTTGAATGAATTTCTATTAGACTTTGTGTCTCTGGTTTAGTCCCCAGCTCAAATGCCATGGATTTGAGTTTTAATTTTTGATTTTTTCAGCACCTTTTAATAGTTTTCCCCCTTTTAAAATCCTCTGCTCCCCAGCATACTAGTAAAGAAATTGGAAGGGCTTAAAATGCTGATAGTCTAGATGTGGTCAAATATGCACATGTGCAAGAGAGGGTTCAGATCAGATTCACCAGGATATTGTTTGAGATATAACATTTCAGCTATGAGGAGAGGCACAATAGGGCTGAGTTTGTTTCACTTGAGAGTGGAGAACTGACAGAGGTTTTCCAAATTATGAAAGGCATAAATGGGGTGGATTTTCAGAAGCCTCACGCTGTGTCAGAGATGTTCTAACACCAGCAGCATAGATTTCAGTTGAGGTGGAAGAGGGTTAGACGGGATGTGAGGAAAATGTTTCTTACCCAGAAGGTGTGTGCACTCTGGAACACACTTCCAGAGCAGGTGGTGGCGGCAGGGACTCTCACAATATTTAAGAAGTGCCTAGATGACGACTTGAATTGCTGAGGTATAGAGGGTTGCAGACCTAGTAAATGGGATTAGGACAGATGGACACGATGCAGGACATGGATTGTTTCCATGTTGTGTGAGTCTATGACTGTATGCCTCATACTGTTCCCAAAGTGCAAAAAAATTATTGTTGTCGCTTAAGGATGTCTCGAAGCAGATGCTCATCCAGCTGTTTCCACTTGTGCATGTTCAGGAGTTAGGCTAATTGAATGAATTTATCTATAGCTCCAATCATTCTCAGCCCCTTCAATTACGTAGCCCATTCCATCAATACTGAAGAGCTGTATAATAGGATTCCCTGTTGGGAAAGAAAAATAATTCCACTACATGCAGGTTGGATCGATGATGGTATGACTTGATCCACAGCAAAATGATACCAAGTGATAGTAGCATTTCAGTCATCTGTTGGAATGACTGATAGATCAGGGAGCTATCATCAGAAACTCTTAATCTTGAATAAAAGCTTAATTAACATTGGGTTCCATGATTATTAAAAGCACCTCATAGTTTGCCTGGGTAGCTTACAACCCAGCGGTATGAACTTTGAACTCTCTAATTGTAGGTACCTTCTACATACACATACCCTCCTCCACCACCTTCCCATAAAGTCAGTTAACCAGTTACACAGTTCACAACTGTGATCCTCTGCAGATCACACCATCTCTTGCCAACAGTCGGCTTATCAGGGAACCTCCTTGCTTAAGGTCATCTGTTGTTAGCCTCAATTAGTCCTTTTTTTTCTCGCATCCAGTTTCTTCAGCATTTTGTGTCTATCTTCAATTTAAACCAGTATCTGAAGTTCTTTCCTGCACATCATTTGTATGCCTGACACCAGATTCCCATAATGGACATTCTATTTCATGCACTGCACGGAAAGACATAAGCAGGTGGACAGAAGAAAATAATCAAGAATCTGCTCAAGGCCTTCTTGAAGAATCTAGCACACCTGCTCCTCTATCAGGCACCAGCTTCCTCATCCACGGAAGTGTCTTTGGTATTGGCGTCATCAGATGGTATTGAAAACCAGAACTCTCAGAGTGGAAGCAACTTATCCTCAATCTCAAGGGACAGGCGGAGAAGATCTAAGATCTTTGATGGGTTCTGACAGCATAGTTGTCAAGGCCAACACCTCAGTGCTAATTAGCTTTAAAAAAGACACCTCTAAAAGAACCATTGACAACCCAATTTTCTCGTTGTTACTATTGTGAACCAGGACAAATTGTTGCTGGGATCCATTGTGTTATAGCCAACCAAGATTGGCTTCATTCAGGGTATTCTGTCCTCTGCTAGGGAGGACAGTTACACAGGAACTCCTTCATTGTCTAACCATAGACGTGGAAAATGTGACCACAAGCAAAAAGATGCCAGTAATTATTATGATTAGCAGGCTATTCTCTGGTCCCTTCCAGGATTGGTCTGCTCTGTTATGTTTCCGAACGCAAGCAAATGCAGGCTTAACCAATGTTGTATATTCTGCAAGCAAAGAATTGGTTCTTCAAAATTGGATTGTTTGCAGGATTTGACCAAGTGCTTGTAACTATCACATAGAAAACATTTAAAAAAATAAAAATAATGTGCACTAGAATGTTCTGAGATCATGAAAAAAGCTGATGTATGAATCAGTGTCAATTTGTTTTTATTTCTGAATACCTTCTTGAAAAGAAAACAGAGGCCATTGCCACAAGCTGGCTTCCAACTAAAGCCAACAATTTGGCTGCCAGTGCATTTGAGGTGATGGAATGGACAACAACCTAAGGTTCCCAATTTGGTAATTGTTAGCATTACAGAATTTCCAGGTTCCACCTTCAGACCAAACCTTCTGCACTTTCTTAAGATTTATGGAGACAGCCCTGAGATTTTGGGAAACCCTAGCAAAAGTCTGTTTAAAGTCAAGGCTTGTTTCAAAGGCATGTCACGTTAGCTAGCTCTGTGTGGTAGATCTTATCGAAGGAAATAGAGTTCCTTTTGACGGGGTGAATCAGCTATGCCACGGTTTCAAAATAACACTGTGTTGAAAAAGTTGCTGCAGGCCTTGAGAACATTTGTTTTCACCTTGAAATGTGAAGTAAGACACTTCAAATGCTTGAAGCTCGACGTAGAAAGGTAGACTTTATACAGAGGAATTAACATCTTGGGAGAGGTTTTGCATGTTATTTGAGGGGTAGGTTTTTTTTTAACAGTGATTGCTATCTCGAACACACTGCCAGAAGAGGCAATGAATTTGGATACAATCATTACATTTATGATATGTTTAGATAGCAATTAGAATCAGGAAGGTATGGAGAGTTACAGAACTCATGTGAACTAATGGCGGGTGGGCAAAACAGTCAACATGGATAGTGTGGGCCAAAGATCCTGTTTCTATGTTGCATGATGATAAAATGTAAACGCTTGGTTTCTGTATTCTCTTGCACCACCCACCTCCAATATTAACACAAATTTGCATTTTCACAACCCATGTTCAACTTGGCCAAAAGGAGTCTGTAGATGTGGGTGTAGCTCTCATTTGATAAAGGCCTAAGAATCTGAGAACAGATCTAATACCCAAGAATGCACTGCAAACAATGGGTTAAGAGCTGCAATCTGTCATGGGCCTTGAGATGACTTTGGCAGCAAAAACATTGTTAGAAATTACGCTTCATCAATACAGCATATTTCATGATCTCATGGCATCTTTAGATTGTTTTCAAAAATGCTTCACTGTTATATCAAAAATTGGCAGCAGCCAATTATACACAGCGAGATCCCAAAAGATTAATCTGTCTAAAGTATACCCCAAGTTGCTGTTTATCGGTTTGCATATCTCCTAATCTGAAGGGGCTGATAGTTTGAAGGTGGTGATTGACACCTGTACTAATCAAGAATTTGTCAGAGGTTTTGGGGAGAAGGCAGGAGAATGGGGTTGAGAGGGAAAGATAGATTGACCATGATTGTATGGCGTAGTAGACTTGATGGACTAAATGACCTAATTCTGCTCCTATAACTTATGAACTAAGTTTGTTCAGGGCATGCATCAGCTAAGGTGAATCCTTGTCAGATGGCATGATAGGGATTATTACACCATATCCACATTGTTTACATATACGGTAAATGCTTCCTTCTCGGAAGAGAAATAGACCATGTGGTCCCTCCATCATTCATTTAGATCCCAGCTCATCTCCTCAACTCCATTTTCCGACTTTGGTTTCTCAAGATCCTTGTCCAACAAAGCTGTTCCAGTTATGGAACATAATATGCTTGCGTGTCTGTGTCTATGCTATGTTCAGGTCACATTCCAGAGATTTGAATATCTATTTCTAGGCTGAGGTGTCGAGGGAATGCTCCACTGCCACAGGTGTCGTGTGACACTATAGATTTGTCTCTCCTCTCACATAGATACAAGATCCCACACCAGCATTTCAAAGTATGTAGGAGTTGAGCCTGTGCCCTTGTCACTATTTTACAGTTATTAAGCATTTACAATGCAGATTATTTGCTTATTATCGCATGCCTCGTATCAATTAACTGGATCATTTCCTGCATTACTTATGAAGTATAGTCACTAATGTCGTTCTTTGGCTGGAAATGGCTGTGGGGCATCATGAAAAGGATATGAAATAGATTTATTAAATGTAAATCCTTCCTTTTTTTCCTTCTCATAACTCTGTTCTATTTTACACCCTGTGATGTTGATTACTTCACCAGATGTAATGGTTATTTGTATCCATCCAGTCAACTCCATTCATACCTTCAAAGCCTCCATGTTGGGCAATGCATATTGTAAAAGCCAGGTCAGCAAATATCAATATTGCCATTCATTCTTTTTTAACTTTCACTCTTTAAAATCACAAAGAGTCTGGCTCAGAGTTTATGTATTGAAGGAACGTCTTAGCTGGTCGTGAAGTACATGGAAACTAAAACTTGTTTGTACAATTATTGAGGACAATGCACCACATGCAGTGCATTCCCTCTGACAGACTGCCAGGTAGTTCATTGGCATCCTGGGCTTTCATGAGCATTGAGCTTTGAGGCAGTAAGTTTTCAAGAAAGCTCCTTCAATCTTCCAGTATTGTTAATGTGAAGGTTGAACAAATAAGAGAGGATTTGCGTTTAGTTATCACAACTAAAGATGTCATCGCCACTTCCAATCTCCATTAAAGTAGGTCCCATGTTTTTGGTTACTATATCTAACTGCACTCCAATTCCCAGCTTCCTGTCTACTTACTTTTCAATATTTTGGTATTTTTACACACTGATTAGCAACACCAAACCCATTCCTTTTAAAAGTCATCAAAGCACTTGAAGATGGTGTAAATAATGATATTAGGGAAGACTATTTAATATTATGGCGCGAAGATAGACACCAAAATGCTGGAGTAACTCAGCGGGACAGGCATCATGTCTGGCGAGAAGAAATGGTGACGTTTCAGGTCGAGACCCTTCTTCAGACTGAGAGTCAGGGAAGAAGGAAATGGAAGGGTAAAGTGTAAAAAAGTGTAAAAAGGATATGGAAGGGTAAAGTGTAAAAACGCAAGCTCAAAGCAGACTATGGTCAAGAATGTGTAGAATGGTTAATTGTTGGCTGAGGGGAAGGTGACAACGAGGCATCCAAACAGACATCAGCTTCTAAACGGAGACATTAATTCCCCTCTTTGACTCCCTGCTAATTTTGATGCGATGCGCGAGTTATTTAATTAATGAGGAAGTGTTCCCATTAACAGACAGTCACTCAGGGATAGTATGCACAACTGCAGCTCGTCTCCCGCTGAAGTTCAGGATATGAATAAACCTACAGACTCCACCAAAAATGTAAATTGCTTATTGCTTACGGCATTATAATCAAGAAGCTGTTTGCAATGCCTGCTTTTTTTTTAACCTATTATTACAATTTGCCTTGCTGGAGTGTACATTTGCAAAAACACTGCTATAATGTGGATCACTCAAGACTTCATCAAAGCCTCTCCCTGTTTTCAGTGATCTGTTGAAGCGGGCCGCCTACTAGTAATGTCAGGAGGTTGATCCGCCAACATAAACTATTATGAAATCATCTGACTCAAATCCTCTGAGTAGCTTTAATATGTTGTGTTTCTGAGAATAAAGATTTCTCAAGAGCTCGGATGGAACTTCAGTTGTGTTACGTGTGTGTTTTCCTTTGTAGATGACTGAGCAAAGAAAACAAAAGCAACGTATTGGTCTCCTCGGGCACCCTCCGCACATGAACATTAACCCACAGCAGCCGGCCTGAGGGAGACGCTGCCATTTTGGATTGAAATAGCTTGGCTCAGAACCTATCACCCGACTACTGAACCAGTATAAAATTTTCAAAATGTTTACTTGTGTGCACCATAGGAAATAAAAGACAGATTTTAGTCTCTTGCTACTGTTACCTAGATTCCTAAGGAACTGTTTCCTGTCACACTCATCGGGATGTTCTGCTTCCATTGCTGCCAAAGATGGAATCATGGGTGTTCTTTAAAGTCTCCATTCGAAAGCAGCAGGGTTGTGGGCAGTGTTAGAGAGGCTTCTGAGGGGGAGGTGAGGGGGAAGGGGGGTTGATCTGGGTGTAGGTGGGGGTCCAGTTTTATTCCAAGGGCCCATCGTTACAACTAAGGGGAGTTGCAAATGAAGCACCCACTTTAAGTTTAGGGCTGTAGGGTTGAAGAGAACGGGTTTTGATTTCCCACCCCTGCTAACTCCATTGTGGCTGCAAAGTAAAATAAAGCACATTTGAAGAACTGACTGTCAGGATAATGAGTACGGCAGAAGTTTTTGTATGTACAGAAAAAAAATAATTGTGTAACCAGTATTTAATGTCCTATTTTTGTAAGTTGATGTGCAATATGACTAATGAATATGCAAAATACTCAGTATAACTTTGCGTTTGTAGATGAACACTGAAGTGTACTACCTGTGAAGAGCCACATTGTCTTTTGCTAAATGAATATACACTTGTTTATTTTCATTGAAGCTGAAAAAGGATGAATGGAAAACTTTTTGTATATTTGCTGCCTTAGTTTAGTTTTGTATAAGTACCTCAGTTTACAGATGGCAGACGAGTCAGTGACCAAGAGAGTAGTGTTAATGACTGAAAATATACACAAAGCACTAATATTATACAAATTAAGTGTGACATGACAGTTGTACAATGCATAAGAAAAGCTATTTAATAAATATATAATGCTGCTTTGGTGTGTGACTTTACTGCTAGTTAATTTTTATGTCACAGTCGGTCATTTTGCTCCCAGCTTGTTCCACCATTCATTGAGATCACAGCTAATCTATAATTTTACTCCACATACTTGTCCTTGTCCATTTCCTTTCATTAACAACAATCAAATACTTTGACTATATATATTTAGATGACTGTTCAGTTCAGTTTAATTTATTGTCATGTGTACCGAGGTACAGTGAAAAGCTTATGTTGCCTGCTACCCAGTAGATGTTCATTCATCAATCATAATCAAGGAAAATAACAATCAGATTTTGGAACACTCTCAGTTGATAGGCTATGGGGATCAAGTAGCAAAATGAACCCATGACACAACATTGGCCAAGATTGTATTGAATGGCGGTGTAGGCTCAGAGGATCAGATGGCTTATTCCTAATTCTATTGTTTATGAGGTTAAACATCTATCAATCTCAATTTGTTTTAGATACAGTTGGCATCACATCAATTGCCATTTGTGGAAGAGAGTTCCCGAACTTTGACCATCTCTTTACATTAAGAACACTCCTTCTCCCCGGCAAGGCACAGTTCCCCAGTCAGATTATGAACAAAGCCCCTTGGTATTGTAACTTCATGTGTGGAGAGAAAGTATTTTGTAACACATGGACCAGGAAATTCAATGCTGGTGAAATGGGTAAGGAAGAATATTAGATCTTTAAGCTTAAAAATGGGGCATTGATACAAAAATCAAGAGTACGTGTGAAATCGATTATATTTATTCTGGCTTCATATTCTGGAGTCATACCACACAGCAAAAGGCACTTTGACTCACTGAGTCCACATCAATTATCAAGAACCCATGGCACTGATTCCATTTTATTCTTCCACATTCCTATCAAGTCGCTCTAACTTCAACCACTAGTCGGCACTGATTTAATTTTATTCTCCCCACATTCTCATCAACTCCCCCCGAATTCAACCATTGATCTAAACACTTTTTGCAATTTACAATGGCCAGCTAACCAACCAACCTGCACGACTTTGGTGAAAATTTTAGGAAGAATGTCAAAGACGTGGATAAGGGACAGTGACAGTGTATCGGAATGATGCAAGAAAGCAAGGATTCATTCCTGTGAAATTAGCAAATGTCTTCATGTAAAGAGGTAGTAAAAGTTCGTGAAACTTTTTGAAGTAAGACTTTTGGAAGTGCAGTTTGGTTTTTGGAAAGATGGGGGAGTTGAGAAATGAGACTGATAAATTGAATTATTAATTGAATAGTAAGAGGGGCATGGTGGCTCAGCGGTATAGTTGCTGCCTTACAGACCCAGGTTCGATCCTGACTCCAGGTGCTGTCTGTACGGTTTGTACGTTCTCCCCGTGACTGCATGTGTTTTCTCCGGGTGCTCCTGTTTCCTCCCACATGCCCAAAGACAGGTTTGTAGGTTAATTGGCTTTGGTAAAACTTTGTCCCTAGTAGGTAGGTTAGTGTAAGGGGTAATCGCTAGTCGACTCAGATTCGGTGGGCCAAAGGGCCTGTTTCCGCGCTGCATCTCTAAGCTAAACGTAACTAAATTCCAGAGCTGATAGAAGGTGATGGGCCAAACAGTCTTTCTATTTTGCACCATTAAAGGTCAACAACATGAGCCCCAGGTATGATGTTACATTTCTGTAACATCATACCTGAACTTTTACCACCGTGCCACTTTACTGCACATATCCCATATCCACTGATTTTCTTAAAACATTTTGTGATACTATTTGTCCCAACAACTAGAAAACACTAACAATCACATGGGAACATAAAAAATGGATTAAAATAAAAACTGACATTAATGTTATTACCAATTAAGAATCAAACATCTGAAAAACAATTTTAAAATTGAGAGCATAAAATCATTTCATCTGCCATTTTGTTTCCTTTGTCACCATCTCTAAACTGAAAACAGGTGGCACAGTGGTGCAGCGGTAGATCCACAGCCTCACAGTGCCAGAGACTCGCGTTCGGTCCTAACTATGGGTGTTGTCCGTGTGGTATTTGTACGTTCTCCCTGTTACCACAAGGATTTTCTTCAGGGGTTCTGTTTTCCACCCACGTTTACAAAGTCATGCAGGTTCATAGATGAATTGCCTTCAGTAAATTTCCCCTAGTGTGTAGGATGTCAATTTGGAACAACCTGGAACTAGTGTGCAATTGGTCAATGGTCAGTGTGGACTCGGTGGGCCAAAGGGACTATTTGCATGCTGTATCTCTAAACTTAACTTAGTGCCAGAAATAAAATCATCAGCATGATTTTTTTATATTACAGAATTCTTAAGAAAATGATTGACCTTCTCTAGTTCATGGAGGACTTTGGGTTGCGAAAACCAACCCTTCTTCCCTCTCTATAATTGTGAACATATTGAAAGCCAACAAAACATCCTTCCCAAAACTATAAAGGCAGCATTATTTTCTTTCCTGTGTTGATGTGTGTCATGACCAACCTTTCAACACACTCCATGAGAACGGATATCAGAGCTACTAGGTAGTTATTGAAAAACACAACCATTTTTTTCTTTGGCAACAGGATGATAATGGTCTTAAAATACATGGGAGCCTCAGATTGGTGTAGGGAGAGGTTGAAATGTCCATTAATTTTTCCCACCAGCCCACCTATGCTGGTTCTGAGGACACGATGAGGGATACTTAATATGTGCGCAGCATAGGGAAATAGTCATTCTGTACATGATGGTAAATTAAGCTGTATGATATGGCCCTCTACAGAAGCGTTATCAAGAAAACAAACTGAAACTGAAGCGCATAAGGAGATAACAGCACATGTGACTGAAAGATTAATCAAGGTGATAAGATTTTGGGACTTCAATGAGCAAAAGCAGTCTGAGAGGTTTTTGTAGTGGGGGGAGGGGGAGGGGTGGGGAGAGGGAGGAAATCCAGAGCTTACAAGGTAGGCTGTTGAAGGCTCATCTGAGTGAAGGAAGTTTGATTTGGGGAACACAATAGATCAGTGGTTAACGCAGTCAATCTTGGCCTACACTTCATCCTCCAGCAACTAGACCCCAGGGGACCTATGCAAGGATTTTGATTGTGGATTTTAGCTCTGCATTCAACACCATTGTGCCAGAGCTACTACAGTCCAAGCTCTCCCAGTTGACTCCCTCTGTGCCTGAATCCCTCTGTCAATGGTTCGCCAACTTCGTGACAGACAGGAAGCAGCATGTGAGGCTGGGAAAGCACATCTTGGACCCGCTGACCCTGAGCATAGGAGCCCTGCACTGTTCCGTCTCCTTTACTCTCTCTACACCAACGACTGCACCTCCACAGACTCTTCTCTCAAACTTCTCAAGTTTGCGGACGACACAACCCTGATTGGACTGATCCAGGATGGGGAGGAATCTGCCTACAGACAGGAAGTGACACAGCTGAAGTCCTGGTGCCATTGCAACAACCTGGAGTTCAATGCTCTTAAGACAGTGGAATTGACTGTAGACTTTAGGAGAGCTCCCCCTCACCCCACTCACCATCAACAACACCACAGTCACATCTGTGGAGTCATTTAAGTTCTTTGGAACCATCATCTCCAGGGACCTTAAATGGGAGGCCACCATCGACTCCACAGTTAAAAATGCCCAACAGAGAATGTATTTCCTGCGGTAGCTGAGAAAGCACAATCTGCCACAGGCAATGATGGTCCAGTTTTATACGGCCATCATAAAGTCTGTCCTCACCATCTCCATCATGGTCTGGTTTGGCTCAGCCACCAAGTATGACATCCGGAGGCTGCAGCGCATTGTTCGATCAGCCAAGAAGGTTGTTGGCTGAAACCTTCCCCCCATCGACAAACTGTACACTGCAAGGGCCAGGAAGCGAGCGGGTAAGATCATCTCTGACCCCTCTCACCCTGGCCAAAAACTCTTTGAAGCACTTCCCTCTGGAAGGCGACTCCGGACTGTCAAAGCCGCCACAGCCAGACATAAAACAGCTTTTTTTCCATGAGCAGTTGCTCTACTCAACAGCCAAAACGTCAGTAGCCTCCTTTTGCTCTGGTATTTTATTTCATTCTTCACATGTTTAAATTATATATATATTTTTTTAATTGTCTACTGTATATCGTGTTGTTACTTGCGAGCAAAGCACAAAGGCAAATTCCTTGTATGTATGCATACTTTGCTAATAAAATGTATTCAATTCAATTCAAACTAGGGAATGCACAAATCCTGAAACAAACTTAGGAAAACAATTCAAGACCAAAATATGAATGTTAGTCTATCTTTAGTCTTTAGAATGTTAGTCTTCCTCACCTATTATTGCCTTCTGAGCTCTATTCAAGGGATTGGTTGTGCATCTGTTACTTACTTTATAAAAACTGCTTATCTATCTACATAGAAATTGTCCTCAGAAGAATGATGGTAGGAGAAAGCAGGTAGTAATCATACTGAAACAAGGCGTAAAGTGCCGGAGTAACACAGCATGTCAGTCAGCATCTTTAGATCTTTTGGGTTGGGACTGTCTAAAGAAGGGCCTCGATCCGAAACATCACCTATCCGTATTCTCCAGGGATGCTGCCTGATCTACCTGGTTACTCCAGAACTTTGTGTCCTTTTCTGTTAACCAGCATCTGCCGTTCCTTGTTTCTATAGTAATGAAAGATTATATAGAAGCTTTTAATTTCTTAAAGCTGGTGGATGATTTTCCCTTTTGTAATATAAAGGCTCGACTGAAAATATAATCAGTAACTTTTACAAGGATTAATCTGCAGTTAACCACAGGGATATTATATTGTGGAACTATAATTTGAATAATTGATGTCCAGACATGTAAATTAAAAAAGTGGTCGAGGCAAATAAGCAGTGGTTAACTGGTTAACTGTTGGCAGGCAAGAATATAAAGTCAACATGGAGCAACCAAAACAAATATAAGGTTAACTTATTTGGGATTTCATGTTCTTCTCTGCCTTCCCTACATCTCCATGAATAGTCACCCACACCTCCTTTCTGAGACATTTTCTGTGTTGATTTAATTGAGGGATTTGACAGAAATGCCAAGAGCTGAGAAAGGAACACGGGCTGATATTTCTTCAGCTCTGCAAGAAAATAAAAATACTGTTGATGGAAGAAAACGTCTGAATTAATGTAGGACCCTTCACCACCTCAGTATGTCCCAACGTGCACTCAACCCAGTTTTCGGGTAGAGGGATCTGACAAATGACCACATAACATGTTAACTTCTATGTGTAGGAAGGCACTGCGGATACTGGTTTATACCGAAGATATACACAAAATGCTGGAGTAACTCAGCGGGTCAGGCAGCATCCCGGGGTGGAAGATTGCAACCTTCACGTTTCGACTAATGCAATCAACTCGACGTGCACAAACAGAAGAGCAAATAGAACAAGTTGTCCAACAACGTTAGGCTGTGCACACCACACGAAAGAAGAAGGAGGCAGCATCCCTAGAGTAAAGGAATAGGTGACGTTTCGGGTCGAGACCATTTTATCATCAAATTCTGCTATTTAAGTCCACCTGAGAAAGTAGGGGAGGTATTTTTTTCTCATCAGAAGAATGATATCCTACTATGGCATTTCTTGTACTGTGCAGGAACATCAATATTCCTTCTACCCATCAACATGCTAAAACTCTCAACCTTGCTAATTCAAAGATGAGAGTGCTCTAATTGAGCCATACCTCTGATGCTGACAGTCTGAAGCAAATACAGAAGCCACAAGAAGCAACCTGTATGTTGGACAGCTTTGGTTAAGAAGACAAAGATTAGTTGACTCTGCACAGGAGAATGGGGTTGAGAGGGAAAGATAGATCGGCTATGATTGAATGACAGAGTAGACTTGATTGGGCCGAATGGCCTAATTCTGTTCCTCGAACTTATGAACCTCAGTATCGATGCACCGCTTAGGTTTCCTCGGGGTGCTCTGATTAACTCAGCGGGTCAGGCTGCATCTCAGGAGAACATGGATAGGTGGAGTTTTGGGTGGGGACCCTTCCTCAAACGCCTGTTGGCCCGGAGTCTCCCGACCCCAAACGCCACCTATCCATGTTCACCAGAGATGCTGCTTACCCGGCTGAGTTAGTCCAGCATCTGTGTCCTGCTGTGATATCCTCCCACACCCCGAAGGCGTGCTGGTCGTGGGTTCATTGCCAACTGTAACTTTCCCCCTGGCATGCAGGTGTCGGTGAGAGTTGGTGAGAATGTGGGGAGAATAAAAAAGGGGTCAGTGTCAATGGGTGAGTTGAAGGTCCGTCCGTCCGTGTGTAGGCGATTCACTTTCTCCGCAGCCTGACCCTTCGACTCTGTAACAATCCAATACCCTCCCCAATTAATGTGTAAGAAGGAACTGTAGATGCTGGTTTGAACCGAAGATAAACACAAAAAGCTGGAGAAACTCAGCGGGACAAGGCAGCAACTCTGGAGAGAAGAAAGGGGTGACGTTATGGGTCGAGACCGTGAAGCACCCGCTGAAAAGGGAGATGGACAGGGTGACAGCAAGGCAATGTTTAATAATGTGCGCAGTTCCTTGAAAGATAAGAAATATGTCTGTCGGTTAATGAGTAACTCCAATTATTCATATGTTGACGAGAGGCTGTAAAATGTGACTTTCACGTGGCGACAATGTGCGAGTGCAGACGCACCTTAATCCCAAACACACGGCGCTATGCTGCACATCGGGACACTCATTAACGACAACTTTCATTACACCTAAATAAACGCACCGGCCAAACTGTGCGGGGAACCCGTTGTTGTGTCTGCAACACTTTAAAATGCGAGAGGGAACCGTGATCCCTTTTGCAAATGTCATATCGCAGGACTTCGATGAACAGTTGCACCCGGTCTGCGAGTAGAAAGCTGGATGTGAGGTGATAAATAATAAAAAGTAACATGAGTTATGCAAAAACGCCGCTCCGTGCCAAAGGAGAGGAGAGGGGGTGGCGGGGGGGGGGGGGGGGGGGGGGGTGATCGAGTGAGAAATTTGAGAGACGGGTTTGTAAGCACGTTCGCAACTGCGCTGGCCAGAGGAGCTATTTTCAGCTTCATGCGGCCCCGGCGACTGCAGTTGGAAACCCCCCCATAAAGTTCTGTCCATTGACTTTGGGTAGAAACACAACTACCCGGAACTGACAGCGAGTTAAAGCTTGTGAGAACGTGATCATACATGTTTTTGAACAATGTAAACGTGTATAGTGGTGGGAAGATAAGGAATCGACCTTTCTTCCACAATATTTCCTTGCTGGCAGCCGGTTCGGCCCATCGACTCCATACCGACTCACAATCTCATTCTCCTTTTTTTTTAAACCACCGGAACATATTTACCCATATTCATCTCGGCTAATCACGGATTCTGGCACTCACTGATACAACGGGAGCATATCTGTGGGAGGGGGGGGGGGGGGGTGAGGGAACCGAAAGAACAGACGGTCACACACACATGACCAGGGATCGGGATTGAACCCGGGGTCGTTGGCATGCAGACAGGTCGCCTTTTGGGGTGATTTTTTTTAAAAGGGGGTGCCGTTTGGGAAACTTTTCACGGAGTGATGTGAGCTGACATGGAGCTGACAGCGTTGAGCAAATCTGTTAACTTGGAAAGGGTCGGGGAGAAATGAGTTCACTGCATTGCCTGGCGGAGCCGGAATGAGCCGAGTCTCTCTCCTCTGCGTGGAATAAATCTGTGATCCCTGAACTTGCCCCAACCAGGAGCCGAGCCCTGCTGCGAATGACACCTCTCCAGGATTCTCCTGGGATTAAAAAACAATCTCCTAAACACCGTTCCAAACAACAATAAATACAAATGACGGGAACATTCAAAATCATCGGCTACTTTATTAATGATAAACGGGGTGGTAAAGGCTGTTTGAGTGGATGAAGCAATTGGAAACAGCAAGTCAGGCGACGAAAGCTCCGTGCACACGGCCAATGGGAGCCGGCTACCTCGGACGCACTGCAATTGTTGGTTCCAATCCAGAACAGGGATCGTGACTAAAATTCGTGGTAACTGCAGCGTGAAATCGCAGGGACCGGAAGCCCCGCCGCAGCTAGTCCTTATATAGGTGTATGTGTGTGGGCGTTGAGGAAATTCGCATCTCTGCCCAAATGGCCAATTTACCCCGATTTCCCCAGAGGCTGTAATATAATCGGGGGCTCAGGGGTTCGTGCGGTTAACTGCCCATTCCCCCACCCCACTTCCCCACGGAAATGTCAAACAAACAGAACGAGAGTGGACGTTAAATGTAAATGTTGTGAAACACTGTCTCTGCTGCATTTGCCACTTGTATGTCCTCCCCGACTACAGCAGTTAATACACGTGTCAGTCCGCAGCTACTCGACCCGAAACGTCACCCTTTCCTTCTCTCCAGAGAGTGACCCGCCGAGTTACTCCAGCATGTTGTGTCTATCTTCGGTGTAAGCCAGAATCTGCAGCTCTTTCCTAAAACAATGCACGTGTATCTGCAATGCAAAATATCCGTCTCTCGGGAAAATAAATCCCAGCGCAACATAAACAACGTTGGAGAATTTAAAACGGCGCACAATTGAGACCCTTCAAAATACCATGTCTTGGGTGTGTGTGTGTGTGGGGAGATAAAACGGGGCTAACCCGCTCAGAGTCCAGCTTTATAAACATAATATGAATGTCAGCGGGAAGGACAAGGGAAAGGCGTTGTTACCATTAGTACCGGAGGCAGTGCGGTCTTTAACTGGTCATCTCCCTTTTCAGTCCCCTGTGCGATTTTTCTTTTGTACGTGTTTGCACGGGAGAGCAGATGTTCTGAAATCCCCGCCTGTGTTATTGATGTGGTGCGGAGGTTGTCCTGCGCTGCTGCGCCGCCTCCAGTCTTTGCCGTCACGTTTGCGTCCTTCTGGTCAAGCTCAGCAACTGCTGCCCACCTGCCTGCATGCCTGCCTGCGGGACCTCGCGTTACCCCGCTCGCCGCGGGCGGGGCTGGGCGGAGCGGAGCCGGGCTGGACTGGAACAGACTGCACAGCCGGCGTGCACGCAGCAAACATCCTTGAACCTAACACTTCAACCATTCGCTCCATGCAATCACTCCGCCCCCCCCCCGCCCCCCCGCCCTCCACATAAACCCGGCTCGTTTCACCAGAGACGCTTCCCTCGCGTTTAAAGCGAGTTTCAGTTTGCAATTCTGAGCTAACAGTTACCAAAGCAGAATAAACACTCTTCAATCCCGCTAATCCCCTGAAATAACATCGAGTAGGTTCTCCCCGAGCAGTCGGCAAGGTGCGACGTGAAGGAGGGAACCTATCCCTTGGTGTTTCCCCGAGACGGCTCTTTCTGGGAGGCTGCAGCGGCCTGTTTACTGTCTGAGTCTGATTACATTTCATGATAATTTCTCACGTTCCCCGCGGCGCTGAGCTTGCCAGCTCCATGACCCCGCGGTCAGGCTGCAGACTGAGCTCCCATCGCTGTGCGCCGACTCTGTCAGTCGGTGGGCTTCATCAGACGCAGTCAGGCACCTTGTAATAACCCCGTCCACGCACGACCCTCAACTGACACGTCTGTTAAATAAAAAGACTTGGCTCGTAATTAGTGCAACTGGGGTGAAATTAAAAAAAAAACACTTCTTCATAGCAAGCGGGCGAGTTGTATGTGAGATAAGCCCGTGTCCAACACCCATTAATGGCTGCGTGTTACATTGCTTCTTTTAATTGCTCTTTGGCAACTTTGTGCGCCCGGTTCCCTTGGGCTTGGAGAGTAACGCGAAGATTTTTTTTAATTCGCCGTTCGTGGCCGGCTCTGGGACAATTACAGTGCCCTCTACATATATTTTTTATTAAGAGGGATACGTGACCACCCCCCACCCCCCTAAAAAAAGCCTGCGCGGTTGATTCAATATCCAAAACTAGCACAGGCATCTGGTATTAAGATCAATTCATAAAAACTATCGGCTACCGATCACTCCGTTCAAGGTGTCATACCCACTGACGTCGTGTATAATGTCGCTGTGTTTGTTTTAATCATTATGTATTGCATATGCTGCATTCCGGTCAACATCCTGAGTTTTAAAAAAAACATTTGATCCGTTCCCAACCCCCATCGCTACTTGTTTTGGAGAGACGGATTAGAGAGAGAGCGAGAGATGTGAGCAGACTCCTGTACACGTGAGTCTCATGTGACTGGAGCTCTTTTTTTTACTGTAAGAGCAAAGACGTGCCTGGAGTCACAGGGTTTAACACGTAGCTCTCTAACACCCACACGTTCATTAAAGGCAAGTGTGGTGCAGCAAACTCTCGACTGATCAGTCAGCAAGGCAGACAGAGAGGCAGAGATAGGGAAGGAAACCCCCGGCAACAAACAGCAGCGGCAGAAAGAGGCTAAATTACTGAAATGGAAAGAATCACGAGCGCACAGCCTCCCCCTCGGATGGCAAAAATCTCAACTTTTGAAAACAGCGAGATGCAAGGGTAGGCTTCGCAATTTTAATTGCTAAGGTTATTTGATCTTATAAAAAAGAGGCTTTTTAATGAAGAAAAAAAATCCTAATTTTGCTTTTCACTCCACAGAATGGAATTCTCCCATATGTTTCTTTATAAGACTAAGAGGGGACTAAAGAAAGGCGATGATAACAAGGTATTAATTATATTGCCTTAATCATTGCCGCTGTTTCTCCTTGTTATTGTTATCTCTCTGTTATTGTGTCGCTTTATCCATGTTACCATTTCTCCTTATTCCCCCCGTGTCTCCTTTTCCTCTGTTGCCGTGTCGCTGGCGGACAGTGGTTCTTTATGCGTTCAATCTACATAAGGTTTCTCATCCAGACTGGACAGATCTTGTTAATGTATCTGAACTGAAAGGTAACCAATTTTATTTTAATTATAGGAAACATATAAATTGCCACACCGACTGATAGAAAAGAAAAGGCGTGACAGGATTAATGAATGCATTGCACAGTTGAAGGACATGCTGCCCGAACATCTGAAACTGACGGTAAGAGACACTGAAATTAAACGTGCTTTGGCATAACCGTTAAAGGTTCAGTGTTAAAGGCGCCGTCTGTCTGCGCGTCAATGTCTTATATAGGAGGAGGGGGGATGTTTATTTAACGCTGAAATTACCCAGCAATGTATTGTCTTTAAGTGAACCGAATGCTTATTTATGTGGAGAGGGAATGCGTTCAGAATTTGGATGGGAGAGATGCAAAATTCAGCGTTTGAGTAAAGAATCATTTGCTCGGGTCGGGGGAGGGTTTGCTTGTGTTTCTGGATGGAGGGTTGAGAGAGAGATACAACAGTCTTATGTTAGACTTCTGGGATTACCTCGTTAGTTTCTGCAGCGTCCTTCGTTGGCAGTACGGGTTAAATTATTCAGTTAAAATGGTGCCAGGGGAAGGTTTTTAAATCTGCGAGATGCAGCACCTCGCTGTTATATTCTGTTCAGAAAACTGGCACTGGTGTGGTAGGTTTAACGTTTAAAATAAACTAGCATAACTATTAGTTGTTATTCACTTAATTATTGGGGTGTTAATGGTAAGATGCTGTTTGTTATAGGGGATTTTAGTGATCCGTGTTTATACAGCTATATGGGCTTTTAATGGTTAACACCTATTCAGTCGCAGGACTTTGTATGGTTACTTACATTCACTGAATTATATAAGTTTGGAAAGGTGGGATACTATTCATTTAATTACAGGTCACCTAGTTAGATTACGTTTGTTTCGTCATAATCATTAGGAATCTCTCACACATGTATATTAGGAAAGTCATTGCTGGGTTAATGGAGCTTGCCCGGGGATATATCAAATATTTTTTTTTCTGCAGGATACAAAATTGAATGTAAATTTTAAATATGCACTTGTTTCCATTTCAGACTCTGGGGCATTTGGAAAAGGCTGTGGTTCTTGAACTTACCTTGAAACATGTGAAGGCATTAACTGGCCTGATCGAACAGCAGCAACAGAAAATACTCGCCTTGCAGAATGGTTTACAAATTGGTAAGCAGAGACCGGAACCGTGTTTCCATTCTATTTTTGTTTTCATAAATACACCATGCTATCCCTTTATTAATGCAATACTGGATTTGGTTACAAATAATTTAATTTTCCATACATGTTGGCAGAATTGTGATTTATTTTGATTTTGATTTAACAATTTTAATTTGCAAGTGTGGGAACATGTTGTCATAGTGACATGATTGACACAGTCCAAAATGGTGATAATTTAATTTGGCATGTTCCCCTTAAGCTGTTTTGATGCTTTCAAGTTCCCCCGGAAAACATTTTTAATAAAAGATGAGGGCCAACTTTAACGTCTACTGGAATTTGAACTGGTTGCTAGATGCTTCATTCCACAGATAATCTACTGCCACAAATGAAGTATCTTTTCTGAAAGAAGTCCCAAGTCTTTAAAAAAAACAAGTTCTCAGCTGCAACTGAAGATTAGTCTATTTGTGAGAAAAGTAGTCAAGTGTTTAATGCAAATTTGTCTTTCACTTCTCTAGGTGAACACACAGCTAAGGCATCTGAGTCTAATCATGAGATGTTTCAGTCCGGATTCCAATTGTGTGCCAAAGAGGTGCTCCAATACCTGGCAAAGTATGAAAATCTGAGAGAGGTGAAGCCTGCACACTTGGTAAATCATCTGCAGAAGATGGGAGCAGACATTCACACAGGGGGATACGTTAATGGGTTAGGGCAGAGCTCAGTGCGATTCCTGGATGGAGATTTCAGGTCCAGGGCTGAAGGACCTGCCAAAAACTGTGTGCCTGTGATCCAGCGGACTTGTCCCACCAGCAGCGAGCAGAGTGGCAGTGACACTGACACCGACAGCGGGTATGGCGGTGAGCCGGATAAAAGCGACTCCAAGCACGACCTGGAGGGCTCGGAGAGAGAAAACGAGTTGAAGCACCCTCTGGCAGAGAGGATCGTCTCCATTAAACAAGAGTACGAGGAGCCCCCCATCAAGAAAGCTCGCATGGAGCTGTCGCGTGAGGAGGACATGCGCATGACGAGCGTCGACCTCGCTGGGAGCAGCAGCTTCCTTGGTCATCACCCACCACCACTGTGCGTGCCTTTTTACCTGTTGCCACCATCGGCTGCCGCCTACATGCCAATGCTAGAGAAATGCTGGTACCCGACCTCCATGCCAGTCTTGTACCCTGGGATCCCTGCTTCAGCCGCACTGACTGGGCTGATGCACCCTGAGAAACTCTCCCCTCTCTTAATTTCTCAGAGGGGGGCTTCCCCAGTCTCCATTTCCCCATCAATGGACACATCAGCTCTGCTTCAAGCCGTTAAACAAGTCCCGTCCCTGAGCCTGGAAACCAAAGACTGATTTATTTTCGTAACAGAAACTTTGACTGATCTTGTGTGTTTACAGAAAAAAATCTCTCAATTTAAATCTAGTTTGAAAATGATGTAATCCCAGGTTGGTTAGTGTTTACATTTAGATTTGATGCCATTTTCTGACAGTTAGTGTAAACAGTTTGAAATGGCTGTCAAGACCATAATTCATTCACAGTTATAGGGAAGGTCAGCAGATTGCTTCAGATGTGAAGTTGTTGCATAAAATGGCTTTAAAGTGCAATGGATTAAAGTACAAATAAACTTTCCTTCACCGTTCTTATTCTCCAGCTAAACAAAACCTCCAAAGTTTTCATATAGTTTCAGAGGTGTATACGCACTGTCTGTGAAATGAATGTAAATGGTGAAATTATAGATGCTGCTTAAGCTTTCTGCTGTAATAATAGCCAAGGAACTGACCTGTGCCCTTCCTATAGCACTGATATGCTGCTAAATGATCCCACCCAGTTTAAAAGCACCAAATATTAGATGTAACTGCTTGTATATACCTGTATTTTTGCAGGATTGATAAAAGTCAGTAGTAGCTATCCTTGCAGGCTCTTAAAAAGGATGTTGAGTGGAAACGATGACCATGATGTGAGCAATTGATGAATGAAGTGGTATTTTAAACGCGCCAGCATGCTGTTTGAGAGACATGCGAGAAATTGCTGAAAACTTTGAGGTGTTAAGTGTGAATGGTGAGCTGGTCAAGGTTTTGAGAATGCCAAAGTAATTATTGGATAGCCTGTTTAACGCACAGTACTTTGACAAGATGTATTTAAAAATAATGAATCTTTTTATTTTCTTTGCCATTCGTAAAAGATGTTGCCTTTCAGGTTCCGATATCCGATATAGATCTGCTGGTAAATGCTTGTATTTGTGTAAATAATGGATTGCAGATAATATGGGAAGGTTGAATGTAATGTTTTGAAAAAAAAAGATGAAGATTAGTTTTGTATAGGGAGAGGTAAACAGACTATTTTTGGAAACTTACAGCAGATGGAATATTGTATTGTACATATTTTGTTTATACATAAATGTTACTATTCATTTAAAAATATGATTAATAAAATATTTTTCCTGTGGAATTTTGTACGTACAATTAAAATGTGGCAGCTCATTCCACTGAATCCACACTCGTCAATTAAGCACATTACGAGTAAAAATTACATACATCAGCATCTGTGTCTAAACAGTTAAATATTGATTTATATAATTTGAGTCGGCAAATCATTTAAAAATATCATACATAGACCAGTAACTAAGGCAGTGCAAAAATCTTGTGCCCAGGGCTAATAGTTCCCTTTTTGTCATGGACACTTTACAACTCATTGCATAATCGGGTGCCGTTAAAAGGGCAGCTGACATCATTTAATTTGATATGCATAGACCGTTTCCTATTTTTAAATATAATATAGATTTAGAAAAGCCAAAGGGTGGTATGAACGAAAGAGAACAAAAAGTGGATTTGAAGCTACAGAAAGAAGGCCAGCTAAATTTATCACTGCACTGTCATCCCAGGCCTCCTGAGAAAGATCTCAGTAATCAGCTGATGTGAGACAGCACTGCAATGTGGCGTTTCATTGTTCTCATTACTGTGCCAGCAGAGAAGTGGAGTGTAAAGATGGGTGGATAAAATGGTGCATGGTATATAGGTGGTATATGGTATATGGGTTACCGCTCACAGCTACTAGGTCCCGAGTTCATTGATGGTGTTATATATGCAACTCGCATTGTGGAAACACAGATTTTTCTTTTCAAATAACTGCGTGTACTGGCACTCAACAAAACAGTGTGAAGTTCACAGAGGAGGTTTAGTGTAACGAAAAATGCCTGCTGCATCGAGCGGGATCAAATCGGATGAGGGGAACACACGGGTATCAAGGAGAATAATAAAGCAGCTGGTAGAACTGCGGCATCAGCGCCCGAATTCCATCCGAAGTATTTAAAAAACACCCACCAATCCCGCCCCCAGTGAAGTTCTCGGTTTGAGTTGTCTGCTAAGAATGAGTTCACCAGCAAGCTATTATGGTAGCCTGTTTGTACTTTTCTGTCACAATAAATAATGTGACATTTAATTTCACATTAAACTTAGAACTGACAAAGCAGTTAGAGAGGAAATTGCACTGGAAAATCTCAGTTTTCTTTGATAATGGCCAAAGTTTACTTTCAAACAACAATTAATAAAGGGTGAAACCTGAGGTAGAATTTCAAGACGCAAGACATTTTAATTACTTTGTAGAATAATCCAGTTGCTCATGGAAATATGAGGAAGTGGCACTTTGGGTGCAGCGATAGAGTTGCTGCCTAGCAGCTCCAGAGACCCGGATTTGATCCTGACTATGAATGCTGTCTGTACGGAGTTTGTATGTTCTCCCTGTGACCACGTGGGTTTTCTCCGGGTGCTCATGGTTCCTCTCACATTCCAAGGACATTCAAATTTGTAGGTCAATTGGCTTCGATAAATTTTAGATTGTCCCTAGTGTGTCTGCTTAGTGCTAGTGTATGGGATGATCACTGGTCGGCATGGAGTCGGTGGGCCAAAGAGCCTGTTTCCACGCTGTATCACTAAAGTCTAAAGTGGGAGTCTGAAGAAGGCACTCGATCCGAAACATCACCTTTCCATGTTCTCCAGAGATGCTGCCTGACCTGCTGAGTTACTCCAACACTGAGTCCAACAATATATATCACCCGTATTCCACGTATGGACATTGCAATTTATCAGAATTCCCAAGCCAAGGAATTCTTCAGCAATGTCACATTGTTAAAGGCTACTCATTAGCTGCAGTGCTCCAAGGCTCTGCTTGAGCAGCTCTTGTTACCTTTCTCTTGCTAAAGGTCCACTGGCAAAGCTGGAAAATCAGGTACCTCATGATAGCTAAAAGTTCTTTAACAGGTGAAGGAGAAAAAAACTTAAGTTTAATGCTTTGTATGAACTGATGGGCAATCAAGCTTCTTTTAATGGCTGTTATGGTCGTGCTCGACATTGTTCCTCCCTCCCAACAGAATAAGACAACAAAGATAGAAGAGTGAATTTTCCAAATCCTTGGGCATATTTACAGAAAGGTTAGTTGGTTACATCCTTGAGAGAATCCTTGTACTAGTGTCAGATCCCGACAGGTGCCTTTCTGTCGGTGAATACTTCCTGCTCTTTGTCAGTCCAGCTGGCATTGTAAACAATGCATAGGGGTGGTTTTGTAATTTACTGGTAATGTCTGGACTGATTTGAAAGGGGAAATAATATCTGCATTTGCTTTGTTATGAAAATTGGTTTTCTTTTTAACTGTGTAGACCTTAAGAGGCAAGGAATGTTTGTTGACCTATTAGCTCCCACTTGGGTAACAGCTCGAATATAAATTGTGTTCCTTGTTTTCAAATTCCACCATAGCCTTGCCCCTCCTACCCCAGCAATCATGCCCAGCCCTGCAACTCTCTTGTGATAGAACATAGAAAAAGCACAGGCACAGGACCTTCAGCCCACAATGTCTGTGCTGAACATAAGGGCAGAACAGTAGCGCAGAGGTAGGGTTGCTGCCTTACAGCGTAATAGACCAGAGTTTGATCTTGACTCTACGGACTGTGCTGTCTGTATGGAGTTTGTACGTACTTTCTGTGACTGCGTGGGTTTTCTTCGGGTGCTCAGGTTTCCTCCCACATTCCAAAGATGAGCAGGTTTGTAGGTTAATTGGCTTCTGTAAAATTGTCCCAATGTGTGTAGGGTAGAACTAGTGTAGGGGTGATTGCTGGTCGGTGCAGACTTGGTGGGCTGAAGAATCAGTTTCCATGCTGTATCTCTAAACTAAACTAAACATGATGCCAAGATAATCCAATTTTATCTGACTGCGCATGATCCATAACCCTCAATTCCCAGCAGATCCATGTACTATCCTACAGCCATCAGGCTATCAAATTCTACAACCTCAAATAAGCTACACATTCTTTTTCTGCACTTCTAAACTATAAGCCTGGATATAGTGGACGTGGTTTAGATGTTTCCACAAGTGGGAGAGTCCAGGACCAGAGAACAGCCTCAGATTAAAAGGAAGTACCTTTAGAAATGAGATGAGGAAGAATTTATTTAGCCAGGGGGCGGTGAATCTGTGGAATTCTTTGCCACAGATGGCTGTGGAGGCCGTCAATGGGTATTTATGGGGAGAAGGCAGGAGAATGGGGTTGAGAGAGGGAGATAGATCAGCCATCATTGAATGGCGGAGTGGACTTGATGGGCCGAATGGCCTAATTCTGCTCATAGAACTGATGATGATGAAGCTCTGAACTACAATAGACTATTATTGTTATTATTGCACTATTATTGTTTGTTTTTTGTGTGTACGTATGTGTGTATGTGTATATATATACATATATATATGTATATATATATATTTACATACACATGAATGAATGTTTATTGGCCAAGTATGTACACATACAAAGAATTGTATTGTTGCTCTGCTGGCAAGTAACAACACGACATACAGTAAACCATTAAGAATAAAACATTATAGTTTAAACATATTATATACATATATATAATATATTTGTATATATTATATGTGTGCGTATTTGTATGTGTATTTATACACATTGGACTTTTTTTCTCTTGTTTATTATTGTTTACAGTGCACTATGTTTACATATTCTGTTGTGCTTCAGAATTTCATTGTTCTATCTGGGACATATGACATTAAAACACTCTTGATTCTAGCTATTTAAAAAGCCACCATTGTATTTGCCTCTACCAGCACCCCAGGCACCACTACCATCAAAACCTACCCAGCACATCTCTTTTAAACCTTGTCTCTTTTACCTTAAAATTATTTCCTGTAATCTTTTGACATTTCACATCGAAGGGCCGAATGGCCTACTCCTGCACCTAATTTCTATGTTTCTATTTCCCCATGAGGAAAAAGGTTCTGTCCATCTTCGATATGCCTCTCCTAATTTCATATACTTTTATCAGGTCTCCCCTCAATATCTGCCATTCCCGAGAAAACAATCGTCCAATGCTAAAACCCTCTAATCCAGGCAGCATTCTGGTAAACCTGTGTTGTACCCTCTCCAAAGCCTCTGCACTGTTCCTGTAACGGGGCAATGGAAATGTACACAATACTTCAAAATCCTATAAAGCTGAGATACATGACCAGTCTGATAGAGGGCCCAACCCGAAACGTCACCTTTCCATGTTCTCTAGGTATTACCTGACCAGCTAAGTTACTCCATCATTTTGTCTTTCCTTGATAAACCAGCATCTACAGTTCCTTGTTTCTACATATCTGGGGATTCTACATATATTGCAGATACTATCACAATGTTTAAGAAACATTTAGACAGCTACATGGATGTGACAGGTTTAGAGGGATATGGGCCAAACGCAGTTGGGTAGAACTAGTGTAGATGGGACATGTTGATCGGTGTGGGCAAGTTGGGCCAAAGGGCTATTTCCAAGCTGTAGAACTCCATGAACTTTTTCCATTTTTGACCTCTGAATATTCCTTGATTTACTCCATCTTTGGCAACAGTGCCGCACACTGTCAGCGCCCCAAGTGTTACTATTCTCTCTCTATACCCCCTTGACTCACCTTTCCCCTGTGAATAGAACTACTTGGCCATCAACATCTCCTCATGTGGAGGTTTGCTTTCCAACATTCCTCTGAAGCATCTTATAAATTCACAAACTGTGCGATATATATATATATATCTGGCTGCTACACACCAGGAGCTAGAACCCAAATGAGGACTACACTCACCTGTCCACATTGGTACAGAATGGTTCCCACATAGATGGGCATCACAGTTGCATATTTGTAACCTTTATGGAAATTCCAGACACACACAGAGAATACAATATGGATATACAGGTCCATCGAGTCCATTCACATCCACCCATTTACACTTGTTTTGTTATTTCTCTTCACATTCTCATCAACTCCCCCCAGATTCGACCACTGCATCTCCTCCAGGAGTTCTCCCGTTTGGGAGAGGGGAGGGGTGACTTGATTACATCGTGGTTCATTATGGAGTGGAAGGAGGTGAATGGTGACCATTAAGCACCGCATGCCACACAGACTGAACAGAACGAGGTCTGGGTCCAAAGGCAAGGAGGCGCCAAACTGTTGGGGGGCAGTCACTGCGGCAGACTGGGCGCACACATCTATGTGGTGTCACTTCTTTAACCCCCCGCCCCTTCCCCCTCTCTCTCTCTCTGTCCCTTACTCCATCTCCTTCCCTCATTGTGTGTCCTCCCGACCTGTCTCCCTCCCCTAATGTATATTCAATGTTCCTTACTCAAGACCGAGACAAAAGTCCAACCTTGAACCTTACACGTTTCAACATAAGCTCCCTACAATAAAAAAAAACACGTTTCGGGTTGCTTTAGGCAGTCTTGAGTCGATACGAGGGGCATAGAGGAACGGTACGGTGCAGGGAGGGAGGGAGGGTGGGGGCGGGAGTGTGGGTTTGATCCGGGCCGGGTGGGAGTGTCCCGGGACCTGCGGCCGGGCCGGGGGGGCCGAGGCGAGGGGGGAATGGGGAGGAGGTCCCGCTGGCCCGCCCCTCGCTCGCTGCCGATCCACACACTTGCAGCCTCACCCAACGATGACCTGCTCTCGCTGCCCCGACAATGTCACGTTTCCGCCTCGGTCTCTTCACGTGCAGCCTGAATAAATGGAGCGGCGGCTCGGCTTCTTGGAAAAGGCGTGCTTTGGCATCGCTTCAACATCGCCTTTAATGCCACATAGCAAGCTGCCCCAGCAACCCGTGTCTGGACAGCTGCACAGAGAAACAAGACAGATCCAGGCACTCACACACACACACGGCGGTGACACACACCCCAGGCAGCTACACACACAGATATAGCCCCACATATATTTATACGTGCACACCCAAACACATAGGCGCACACAGTCGGCGAAGGGGCATGTTATCCCTCTCTTACCCCCTCCACACCCACACAGATAGACAAACGTGCACGTACACATGGACCCAGACACAATTAGAAGCAGAGATATGTACCGCATACAGATACTGACAGATTCAGACTGTGATTCATACACTCTACAACACACAAGGACCGACTCAGACTTTATAGAAATGGGTATTCACACAGATGCATGCAGCCAGGCATTAAGAACACACCCACGCACAGACAGACACAGCCAAGTAGACACAGAAACACCCACATAAACACTGAAAGATACACCATGGGGACACCTTCTCTCACACATAGGCATACAGACATAATCGGGCGTAAAAGAATATAGAGGCACATTAAAACATTTAGATAGCCATGCACATAGAGAGACGTGCACTTACACACAAAGGCAGAAACGCACCAGTACATGCACACGTGTACACAGATACAGGCTCACAGACACTTTACAGGCATATACAAATGCCAACATAGAGAATAAACACCCAAGCATAACAATGCATACGCAACAGCAGAGATATCAATAAATATAAATTATCGTGCAAATGCTCACATGATCCACAGACATGCGAACATGTTCACAAACATGCACAGTCACAACATGTACAGCCACACAGAGATAAACACACAGACGCATGAACAGAGTGGGGAAGAGAGACACATACACAGATGCACACTCATACAGACAGACATACGCTCATACATTGACATCCACGCTCTATTCCTCATGCACCCACACTGAGAGGGTAAGACAGACACTCACAAACGAAGGCGACAGAGATTAATACACAATGACACAGACATAAAAACACACACATTCCAATGCATCACTCACACAGATACATGGATACACAGAGGTACAATACATGCAACCATACACATGCATTTGCACACCATCACGTGGAAACATAGACAGACAGAGAGATATGCACACATACATATGCAAAAATAATCCCAGATGCTTCTTAATGGTTCAAATGTGTCTTCAAATAATTATTCAATAATTGAATCTTCTTTTTATTGAGTCCACACACACGATTAGAAGTTTTTCAGCCAGAGCTGAACACCGTATGGACCATATACTAGCATCTGGGAAAGGGAGAGGAGGGGGCGTCTGCCTCATGGTCAACTCTGCATGGTGCTCAGACATGGCAGTCCTGTCCAACTCCTGCTCTCCACACCTCGAACATCTGGCAGTGAAGTGCCGTCCCTTCTAGCTTCCGAGGGAATTCACCTCCATCATCCTGACCGCGGTCTACATCCCACCCCAGGCAGACGTCCGTCTGGCACTGGAGGAGCTGCAGGCCGTGGTCAACAAACACCAGACGTCTTACCCCGAGGCATTTACCGCCATTGCTGGGGACTTCAATAAGGCAAACCTAAAGAAATCACTCCCCACCAACATGTCTCCTCCTGCACTAGAGGACCAAACACCCTCGACCACTGCTACACTACCATCAAGAATGCCTATCATTCTATCCCTCGCCCTCACTTCGGTAAATCCGACCATACCGCCGTGCTGCTTCTTCCTACCTACAGGCAGCAATTAAAGAGTGCACCCCCAGAGGTGAGGACAGTACAGAGCTGGTCGGGGGGGGGGGGAGGGCAGAGGAAAAACTTCAGGACTGTTTGGAATCTTTCGACTGGGCAATGTTCAAGGACTCGGCAACGGAATTGAACGAATACGCCACAGTCGTTACAGACTTCATTAAGAAATGTGTGGAGGACTGCATCCGCACAAAAACCTTCCGAGTGTTTCCCAATCAGAAACCTTGGATGAACTTTGTGATCCGCACTCTTCTGAAGACCAGATACCAGGTATTCATGTCTGATGATACAGTGGTCTACAAGAAGTCCAGATAGGACCTAGGTAAGGCCATCAAAAAGGCCAAAAGGGAGTTCTGCTCCAAGCTGGAGGATGAGACAAATGCTTGGCAGCTGTGGCGGGGCCTGAATGCAATCACCTCCTATAAGGCGAAATCAGGAGGCAGCTCGAATGTCAGCGAAACATCACTCCCTGATGAGCTCAATGCATTTTACGCATGCTTTGATAGGGAGGCCACCGATGTGCCTTCCTGAGCCCCCATTCGCTGTGATGGTATTTCAGTCTCAGTCACAGAGGCCGACGTCAGGAAATCCTTCATAGGGGTGAACCCTCGAGAAGTGTCTGGACCTGATAGTATAGCTGGTCGTGTTCTAAAAAGCTGTGCGGACCAACTGGCTGGAGTTTTTACGGACATTTTCAACCTCTCACTTCTGAGGTCTGAGGTTCCCACCTGCTTCAAAAGGGCATCAATTATACCAGTGCCCAAGAAGAGCACGGTGATGTGCCTCAATGACTATCGACCTGTGGCACTAACGCCTGTGTTGATGAAGTGCTTCGACAAAAACCTGGATCCACTGCAGTTTGCTTACCGCCACAACAGATCAATGGTGAATGCGATCTTGCTGGCTCTCCACTCCACTCTGGACCACTTAGGACAACAAAAACTCATGTGTCAGGCTGTTATTCATCAATTACAGCTCGGCATTTAATACTATCATGCCATCCAAGCTTGTTACCAAACACGCAGAACTGGGTCTCTGCGCATCCCTCTGCAATTGGATCCTCGACTTCGTCATTCACAGACCACAGTCTGTTCGTATTGGTGGAAATGTGTCAGACTCGATAACAATCAGCACGGGGGCACCTCAAGGCTGCGTGCTCAGCCCCCTGCTGTTCTCACTCTATACTCATGACTGCGTAGCCAGTCATAGTGCAAACTCCAGCATCAAGTTCGCTGACGACACAACTGTTGTGGGACGTATCACTGATGGGGATGAGTCAGAGTACAGAAGAGAGATCGAGCAACTGTCCATATGGTGGCAGCACAATAACCTGGCCCTCAACACCAGTAAAACCAAGGAACTGATTGTGGGCCTTGGAAGGAGTAGGATGGGAACCCACAGTCCTGTTTATATCAACCGGTCGATGGTTGAAAGGGTCAAGAGCTTCAAATTCCTGGGCGTGCACATCTCTGAAGATCTTTCCTGGTCCGAGAACACTGATGCAATTTTCAAGAAAGCACATCAGCGCCTCTACTTCCTGAGAAGATTACGGAGAGTCGGTTTGTCAAGGAGGACTCTCTCTAACTTCTACAGGTGCACAATGGAGAGCTTGCTGACTGGTTGCATCGTGGCTTGGTTCGGCAACTTGAGCGCCCTGGAGAGGAAAAGACTACAAAAAGTAGTAAACACCTCAAAAAGGGTGGCAGCATCATCAAGGTCCCACACCATCCTGGCCACACACCCATCTCCCTGCTGCCTTCAGGTAGAAGGTACAGGAGCCTGAAGACTACAACAACCAGGTTCAGGAATAGCTACTTCCCCACAGCCATCAGGTTATTAAACCTGGCTCGGACAAAACTCTGAACATTAATAATCCATTGTCTGTTATTTGCACTATATCAGTTTATTTATTAATGTGTGTATTTACGTAAATAATGGTATATGAGGACACATTGATCTGTTTTGGTAGTCAATGCTGAAGCAAAGCAAGAATTTCATTGTCCTATCTGAGACACATGACAATAAACTCACTTGAACTTCAACACTTCTCAGTATCTGCATATAATGGTGTCTGTCTTGCGCTTCTTGTGCTTCTTGTGTGTGGTGGTGGAAAGATTGGTGGAAACTGGGCCGCGACGAGAACGCTCTTTCCTTGACCCCAATAATTTACTGATTCAATGATACTCTAATCTACAGTGTTTTTCTTTCATTGGTGAGTGAGCCACATCAAAATAGTTAGAACTCTGTCTAGATGTTATACAGTATCTTAGCCACATTATATCATAGTGGCGCAGCAGTAGAGTTGTTGCCTTACAGGTTCGATCCTGACTACGGGTGCTGTCTGACTGTACAGATTTTGTAAGTTCTCCTTGTGACCTCGTGGTATTTCTCCGGGTGCTCCAGTTTCCTCCCACACTCCCGTGGGCTCGGTGGGCCAAAGGGCCTGTTCCCGCACTATATTTCTAAATTAAACTAAAAGTATCATTGCAGTTCACTAATTCATGAAGGTTGAGATGAAACCCTCAGACTACAGCCTTGTATGTTGTATATTTTGGGAAAGCTTTAGGGGAATCTGGAGGTGAGTCACTCACCACAGAGTTGGTAGCCTCTGACGTGTTCAAAGTCACAGTATTTATGTGGGCAATGCAGTGAAGTTTGGTGTGAATGGTAACCCATCAGAGGATATTAACCATGAAGAATTTGGTCATGGAAATGTCAACGGGAAATGGTTTGACTATCGTTCAGCTAAAAACAGGTAATTCCTTCCTACACATGTTATGGAAGCTGAGGCATTAAATATTATCTGCCATTTTCCAACTTGCTTCTGTGATGTTCAGGCTAACAAACAAAAACAAAGCGCGTAGAAAGGAACTGCAGATACGCGTTTATATCGAAGATAGTCTGAAGAAGGGTCCCGACCTGAAACATCCTGTTCAGGATTTGAATATAATTTGACTATGCCTCTCAATCTCTGAACTACTTATCAAGTGCACAACCAGGTATTCCGCCATCCCCAGCAATATATTCTATTTAGACTTGATAGAATAGCACCTCATATTTTGCTTTGGGCAGCTAACAGCCCAAGAGTATGAATGTTGATTTATCTCATTTCAAGTAACTTCTTCATTCTTCCCCCCCCCCCCCTCTCTCCCGCTCCCTAGATGTCCTACTAGTTACACTGTTCACATCCCTCTATCCCTGTCATTAGCACATCTTCCCCAGCCAACAGGGGGCCATTATGGACTCCAACCTTCCTGAGGTCATCTGCTGCCCGCCCTGTTTGGTCCCGACCTTCTCTATCTTTCAGTCTGAAGAAGGGTTCTGACCTGAAACGTCGCCTATTCCTTTTCTCTAGAGATGTTGCCTGACCCGTTGAGTTACTCCAGCATTTTGTGTCTATCTTCAATATAAACCGGCATCTGTAGTTCCTTCCTACACATGTTAAGGCGGCAATTGTTCTTGTATACATGTATATGATAGTTATGGAGTCATAAAGTCCTAGTTATGGAGTCAAAAAGTGCCTTGATCTTTTGTCAGCTTATATCCTACCAGTACTGGTGGTGATTGAATCCTCTCCAGCATAGCTTAGTGTAGATAATGCTGTCCGTTGACACTCCTGAAGCCCAAACCAGCATCTGCAGTTCTTTCCTACATAAAATTTACTTCAGGTTGGTTCTTTCAACAATAATTCAACTGAGCTGTAAATTCTTGATATGCTGACCGATTCGCTGAAGAGCAAAATGATATGTGACAGACCTTGGCTTAAACCTATGAGCTAAACCTGTTTCGATTTGAAGGAGAATAGCCAAGGAATATTTTTGCAATGTTTCTCTGAGCTTGGTTGTTTTGCCATTGCTGTCACCTATTCCTTGTCTAGAGATGCTACCTGACCCGTTGAGTTACTCCAGCATTTTGTGTCTATCTTCAGTATAAACTGCCATCTGTAGTTCCTTCCTACACATTGTTATGGCGGCAATTGTTCTTGTATACATGCATATAATAGTTATGGAGTCATAAAGTCACGCAACACAGAAACACGCCCTTGGTCTCTTCAAACCCACTGATCGTCAAACAGGCATTTATACATCCAACACAAATCCCATTTTAAAACATTCTCCCCGCATTACCATCAATCCCCCCCCCTCCCCCGCCCCAATGTATAATCCATGAGAAGTGATTCTCAGTGGTCAGCTATCATACCAACTGCAATGTGACAGGAAAACAAATACCTAGAGGAAATACATGCGGCCAGAGGGAGAACATGCAAACTCTACACAGGCAGCACTCTGGTCACTGGAGCTATGCCAACATTAGGTCAATACATTAACCTGTGTATGTGTGTGCACAATTGAATGTATTGACACAGTATTGAGTATACTAGTGGTATAAAGCATGCTTGTCTGTGTGTGCATTTAAATGCTTTTATTGGCATCTGTTCTATAACCCTCACTCCAATGGATGAGTGCAGCGTATTACTAAATCATGCTTGCGCTCCCTCACTCCCTCCGGCCTGCCTCTCCCTTGCTTTCTATGTCACATGGGGAAAGCTGCAGAACACTCAACAACGTTGCACCACCTGTTATAGAGCTCCACTTGCACTGTGTACAAGTCACAGGCACGTACTACTCCATACAAACATGCCGAGCAGCATCTGATCTTCTGACTTGATACAATACGCCCTCCAAATTCAAGAACTTAAAACAACTAGCCTTTCCAGTTTATATCACGTATGACCAGCAGCTAGTAACATTATCCCCACCTCTCTCTCCCTGTAAACAAAATACTACTTTTGTTTTTCTTTGGGGGTACGGTATTTAAAAAACTGCATTACTAGCTATGGCCATTTCCAGTAATTGGGAGCTACACCAAGGTTTTGTGTGAAGGATATTTTTATTCCCTATTTTATATATTAGTAGCATTTCATAAACAGCTTAGAATGCAAAAGATATGACATGCTAGTTAAAATGCTAAGCTATTTGTCCCTGGCTCACAAACTGATTCCATTCTTTGAAGTCTCGTTTAATAATCTTACCTTTTCTACAAATAATAATCACACTTTGATAAATAACAAGTTGCAGAGGGCCTGTGGCACGGTCTGACACAAAATTGTTGATTGAGCCTTGCAGCATTTCTTCTCAAGCAAATCAACCAATTTAGATGCTAATAAAAGGGGAGCTTTTTCTCTTTTATTTTTCACCACACGGAGGCCTCGGATGACCCAGAGAATACAAAAGCTGCACTGCACACAAGGTGAAACCATAATTCCTGGCTTTGTTTTGCTGAATAGGATTCTTTTCCCAACCAAACCCAATTAACGTGTGTTATTTATCAAATATATTAAGAGGTTTGGTCGCCTTGTATGTTAGATGCAATGTTGTGGTGCTATAAATTTTTAAAGTTGACTCATATAACATTAATTACATGTGTTACATGCAACATTTACAACATGGTAATTTTAAGCCCATCAATGCCTCTACTTCCTTAGAAGATTGAGAAGATTTGGTATGTCGACAAATACTCTCTTGAACCTCTATGGGTAGAGAGCATATTGACTGGTTGCATCGTGGCCTGGTTCACCAACTCGAATGCCCAGGGATGAACAAGATTGCTAAAAGTGGCGATCTCTGCCAAGTCTATCACAGGTACTGACCTCCCCACCATCAAAGGGATCTACAGAAGTCGCTGCTTCAAAAAGGCAGCCGGTATCATCAGGGACCTATACTACCCTGGCCACACTCTAATTTCACACTTGCCAGAACCAATAGACACCTGCAAACTATAACATCTATGTCCAAAAGTAACTTCTACCCAACAACCATCAAGCTATTGAACACCATGAACTCCTACTAAACAAATCTACAAGCTGCCATGATTGCACTTGGGATTTAGAGGCATTGTTTTTGTCTTTGCACTATAATGTGTATTTGTTTTTACATATTGTACTTGTTCTTGTTGTTTACTACAGTATCTACTGAGCACCGTGTTTACATATCTGTTGTGTTGCTGCAAGTACGAATTTAACAGTTCCATTACGGGACATATGACAACAAAACACTCTTGACTCTTGTCTCTTGACTCTCTTGACTCTAGTAACCGAGACACTACTGTGAAAAATATACATCTTCTAGATGAGCTGGGACGCATCCTCAGTGATGTGACCTGGAGTCATCGGGTGTTTCGGGTCTCACAACATCAGACAACCTCGCCCAGGCGACCCAGCCGGGGTTGATCAGGCCCCGACTTGCGTCCCAGCAGCAACCGCCCATGGATCAGCCATATTAATAACTACTCTGCAAGGGTTGTGAGACTCTAGTGCATGGAAGGACTGGGCTCTGTGGGGTGACTCCCGGCCGGGCTCCTCCTGCGTCTCACCAGGTTCAAGGCCTGTGCGTTGCACCTCTTTCTCCTTCTCCGAGCATTTCATTCTCGCCTGATGGATGTTTAGGCCACGATGGTTCATTAGGCCTTTCCGTAGCTTTGTTGGGTGTCTTTCTCACGAAAGACACAGACTGGGGTGCTAACCCAGCCTTTCCCAGGTCACAGAAGTACCTGATGTTGACTGTTCCATTTATTCCCAAATCTCCACTGTGACTACATTTTGAATGCATTTCACCAGCTGTCAGGGGTTATCATCTGTTTTTAAAGGTACAATAGCAAGCATTTGTTTTCTGTTTGTAGATGTAAAGTCATACTCTACCCAGCACTCTAACCTGTGGCAAGGTCAAACAATATACTTTTTTTTCCTGGCAGTGACGCAAGTTATAAATTATTAGGCTATATCTTCATAATAACCTTTCAACACCAAGGTCAATTGTTCGTTTCTGCATAACACATGTCTTCATTCATTAGCGAATAGTGTCTCAATCATTTTTCAAAGATGCAGGATATAATTCCATGGTTCCAATAAATTATGTGCAATGGAAATGACAGAATTACTGCAGACAAGATGTTCTGTGCAGGAAGGAACTGCAGATGCTGGTTTACACTGAAGATAGACCTAAAATGCTGGAGTAACTCAGCGGGACAGGCAGCATCTCTGGAGAAATGGAATGGGCAACGTTCCAGGTCGGGACCCTTCTTCAGATTGAAGAAGTATCTTGACCCGAAACATCACCCATTCGTTCTCTCCAGAGATGCTGCCTATCCCGCCAAGGTTCTCTTGGGTCTTGGACATGTACACAGATGGGCACATAACTTCCTGTATGTGATCTGAGGTGATTCATCCAACAATGTTTCCTCACTTCTTACTCAATGTTTCCTTGCAACTGCACAGTCAAATTAATCTCTCCCCTATAAGCAATCTGGTGCAAGTGGCCACAATCTCAGATTTCAATCCCGAGGTTCAGTTTTTAGATTGTTGACTCCAACTGGTCATAATGCTTCTACATCAGGTAAGGAGTATGTTTCCTAGGTGAGGGTACAATTGGGCTTTCCTGTGTTGTGTCCTATGGTTAAATGGTACTAACAATCATCATCATGGAACTCCTTTTAGTTACAGTACCAGATGGTAATGAACAACTGTGGATTTGTAACTCAATGGGTATCAATCCATCAAGGAGAGTGAGATAAAAAGATTGCTTATGGCAAGCCTTAAACAGATTGCAAGCTAAATCTGTGCATAATTTTCCCACTATTGCATCATTTCATTTCATTTTGATTCAACACCATGGGATTTATTCTCATCTACAAAATGCACTGTTACAAATCCCAGATTTGAAACCTCTCCCACTTTGAAGGACATGAGGTGCAAGTGATTGGGAATGTCGCCACTTGCAGGTTCCTTGCGTGCACCATTGTGGCCTGGAAATGTATCACTGGTCCTTCATCTTTCCTGGGTGTAAATCTTGGAACTTCTACCTGACAGCACAGTGGGAGAACGTTCACTGGAAAGACTGCAGTGGTTCAAGAAGTCAGCTCATCACCATCGCCTCAAAGGCAACCAGAGCTGTGCATTAAACCCGCTACAAAAAGAACCATAAAGGGAATCTGCATATTTTCTGTCCTGTCTTGTCACCCTTTGTAGCTCCTCCATGTCATTTTAGCTTCCTCTCATTCTATTCAATGGATTGCATACAACATACTCATCCATACTGACGCTTTCCCTTGACTGAAAACGTCAGCACAAATCCTGTGATGGCTTCCCTCCAGTTCTTCTGCTTCCCCAATATGGTCAAAGTGAATGTGGTAGGAGCTACTATCTTAGCCCTTATGCATTGTCATGAGTGTCACTTAACAGATAAACCTTCGATGGACAAACTTATTCCATTCCACTTACATGTTGAAACAAATGATTATGAAAGTGAGTTCAAACTTCATATCTTCACTACTCAATACCCAATATTACTTCAAATATCATATTTCTGCCATTGACCATCTGGATCTGATTACTCTATATTCTTCTTCACTTTCATCAAATTCCAACGTCTAAAGTTGAAATCTACATTCCTAATAATTAGGGTAGTGAGTTCCAAGGTATACCTAGCAAAGATGAAGGATTGCCGATATATTTCCAAGTCAGGATAGTGTGTGACTTGGAGTGGTGACATTTCCAACTAATTACAAACTAGAACTTTCATTGCATCAGAAATCTAATCTGAATCTGATCTCAATATATATTAGACTGTCCCAACAGATCTCACTGACCAATGCTGACCATTAATTAACATCACAAAAGCAAAAATCCTTATCTTCATTTTTAAGGGTGGCACAGTGGCGCAGCGGTAGAGTTACTGCCTTACAGCATCAGAGACCCGAGTTCAATCCTGACTACGAATGCTGTCTGTAGAGAGTTTGTGCGTTCTTCCTGTGACCATGTGGGTTTTCTCTGGGAGCACCGGATTCCTCCCACAATCCAAATGTATGCAGGCATATAGGTTAATTGGGTTCTGTAAATTGTCACTAGTGTGTAGGATAGAACTAGTGTATGAGTGATCGCTGGTCGGCGCAGACTTAATAGGCCGAAGGGCCTGTTTCCACACTGTATCTCGAAATTAAACTATACTAAAATAATTTCTCCATAGTCCACAAATGCCTTCTCCCCTCCACCAATTTTCTCTTCTAACTTCTGACATATTAAGTTATCTAACACAGATCTCTAACATATTTTGTGCTTTTACCCAGCCATTGATATGAGACCCTTCAGAGCCCTAAATTTCTACAGGTTCCTCTTTGCAATGCTAATTTATTTTTCGCTCAAATCCATCTTCGCAGATTTTTGAACAACCCTTACAAGCCCTTCCAAGGAAAGACGACCAGCTTGAGACATTGGCCCTGTGTTGGGACCTGCCTGGCACCTGTACATTCACACACCAGTATGACCCTGGGGTGGAATTGGAGGGAGGCTTAATCCAGGTGGCAACAGGGCTCCAGGCAATGTGGTGCAGAAGCCCCACACCTGGAACGCCATCACAGACTTTGGGACGTGGCAAATCTAGTGGTTTTGACAATTCTTACAAATCCTTGATGTGCCCAGACTTTTAAAGTGAACGATTTTTAACAATAAAAAAACCCCAACATGGATTCAAATCCGTAAAAGCACCCAGAAATAATTAAATGCATTAAACTATAGTGAATAATTGAAATAAATAATCTTCCATTAGTCTTCTCCACTGTGGGCCAAAATCCCTTTGGAAATAGTGGGTGTCACAAGGCTACATTTGTAGCTCTCTCCCACCAGAGTGCCAGAGGGTACCAGTAAGATTGGGCCGCTCCAGAAGAGTCCACATGCCATCAATCTCGACATGTGATACGAAACGATACAATAGAATTTTATTTATCCCAGGAGGGAAATTGATCTGCCAGCAATCATAAAACACAAGATACATGAAACACAAAATTAAAGTGACGAATGGAAAGGATTGGGGATGTGCAAATATTGGGGAAGGGAGTCAGTCTACCCCATGACAACAAGGGGAGGAGTTGTACAGTTTGCTAGGCACAGGGAAAAAGGATCTCCTGTGGTGTTCTGTACTGCATCTTGGTGGAACTAGTCTGTTGCTGAAGGTATGCCTCAGGTTGACCAGTGTGTCATGGAGGGTGTGAATTATATTGTCCAAGATGCTCCACAGTTTGAGGAGTATCCTCATCTCCAAGACCACCATTCATGACTCCAACTCTGCCCCCAGGACGGAGCCAGCCTTCCTGATGAGCTTGTTAATTCTGCTTCGCCCTGCTGCCCCAGCACATGACAGCGAAGATGATGGCACTGGCTACCACCAATTGGTAGAGCATCTGTAGCAACTTACTGGATGGAGTGGATCTTTCTCAAAAAGTACAGCAGTTCTGTCCCTTCAGGGCCTCAGCAGTCCTGGACCAGTCCCGTTTACTGTCCAGGTACACTCCAAGGTATTTGTACTCTTTTGTAAACTGCACATCCCCACCACTGATGGAGACAGGGGACAGGGGTGTTCCTCTCCTCCTAAAGTCCACCACTAACTCTTTGGTATGTGCATGCAATTTATGGTTTATTTCCATTGGAACGGCTGAGTCCTGTCCATTCCCTTCAGGACCATGTCCAACAGCTAACGAAAATCAGGAAAGAAACTGCAAATGAAGTGAATTGCAAAGGCACACTGAAACAAAAACAGAACATGCTGGAAATACTCGGCTGGTCAGGTAGCATCAGTGGAACGAGATGCAGAATTCATGTTTCACGCCGAAGACTCTTCAACACATACTGTGCAAAATTACACCTTTAATTCTGCTTTTTATGTCCTAAAGATGCTACCTGGCCTGCTCAGTATTACTGACATTTTCTGTTTATATTTTAAATTTGACCTATCCATTGTACTTTGCTTCCACATCTTTTTTGAAGGTTACAATAATTATAATTGTCCCTAGTGTGGAGGATAAAACTAGTGTATGGGTCAGCACGGAATCAATGTGCCGAAGGGCCTGTTTCCATGCCGAGTCTCTAAGACTAAAACTCGATTCTCGATTAGTACAGGTGTTTGAGGTTATGCGGCAAAGGCAGGAGAATTGGGAGGGATAGATCAGCCATGATTGTATGGCAAAGTAGACCTGATGGGCCAAATGGCCTAATTCTATTACTATTCCTTATGACCTTATGACCTTATAATATCTCTTAGCTGTATCACTATCATCAGAATCATTTGGGAACAGCGCTGAGGGAAGGGAGGTCACTGAGTGAATGCCTTATGGGGATTATATTGTCCATTACTAGCAAACATTAGGTAGCACTAATAATACCAGAGTGGTCAGTTCCTGAATGGCATAGCTAGAGGTGATTTTACTTCGGAGCCACATGAGTGACTATGTGAAGAAACCCCGCCAGGTGCATGCGCGTCATTACGTCCGACGCATGGCGCACTGATGGGCTGGAGAGCGTAGCTCCACCAGCGGTAAGTAGTAAACCGGCAGGGAGTGATTTAAAACTTTTCTGTGGGTACTTAAACTCCATGAGACTGGCTCAGGAGTCAGCGGGAGTTATTCGACAATGGAACGAGTTGTATAAAAGTCTGTCCGTAGTAGGAGCTTAACTCGTGGGTCCGCGGTTAGTGCTCGCAGATCGGGTAGGGAGATACCGGCTGTGGTAACGCTGGCTCCGACACCGACTGCTGATCTACCGGCAGCTCAACTGCCTCCGTTAACTCAAGCGCTTCAGGGCACTGAGGCCATTCCAGCAGGGAGTCAGTCAAAGTCAAAGTCAAAAGAGTTTATTGTCATGTGTTCCTGACAGGACAATGAAAATCTTTCTTTGCATAGCACAACAGGACATAGAAGGCATTGACTACAATTCTATACATAAATACACCCATGAATTAGTAAATTAACAAGTGCAAGTAACAGATAGAGGGATATTAATGTTCAGATTTCCGAGCCAGGTTTAATAGCCTGATGGCTGTGGGGAAGTAGCTCTTCCTAAACCGGGTTGTTGCAGTCTTCAGGCTCCTGTACCTTCTACCCGAAGGTAGCAGGGAGATGAGTGTGTGGCCAGGGTGGTGTGGGTCCTTGATGATGCTGCCAGCCTTTTTGAGGCAGCGACTGTGATAAATCCCCTCAATGGAAGGAAGGTCAGAGCCGATGATGGACTGGGCAGTGTTTACTACTATTTGTAGTCTTTTCCTCTCCAGGGCGCTCAAGTTGCCGAACCAAGCCATGATGCAACCAGTCAGCAAGCTCTCTACTGTACACCTGTAGAAGTTAGAGAGAGTCCTCCTTGACAGACCAACTCTCCGTAATCTTCTCATGAAGTAGAGGCGTTGATGAGCTTTCTTAATAATTGCATCTGTGTTCTTGGACCAGGAAAGATCTTCACAGATGTGCACGCCCAGGAATTTGAAGCTCTTGACCCTTTCAACCATCGACCCGTTGATATAAACAGGACTGTGGGTCCCCATCCTACTCCTTCCAAAGTCCACAATCAGTTCCTTGGTTTTGCTGGTATTGAGGGCCAGGTTGTTGTGCTGGCACCATATGGACAGTTGCTCGATCTCTCTTCTACACTCGGACTCATCCCCATCAGTGATATGTCCCACAACAGTGGTGTCATCAGCGAACTTGATGATGGAGTTTGCCAACTTGACAAACTTGATGATGGAGAAAGCCAAAAGGAAATCTCTCAGGCCTGTTTTATTCGACGAGTCTGATGAGGAAGACTCCCCTCCTTCTAACAAAAAGGTCTGGGGACGGCTCGATCAAATGGAGAAAATGCTGCAAACAATGATGAGCCACGAAATATTCCAATCGAGGTCCAATGCCCCTAGGATTCCCCAAACAGCCTCACGCAGAGGCCCATATGGCGAGGAGGACTTTTCCGCCTACAAATATCAATGCGAATCACCCTCGCCAGCACCTTGTTTAGGGCTGTTAGAGACCTCCCTGAAGCAAGACTAGGGAGAGCCAGGGCAGGAGGAGTCTGACCCTGAAGTTGGTGTCACTGCTTTTGGGCACACACCAAGGCACATGAGCCATGCTCCAGGTGTCCCGGATGTGGCAAGAGATTTTGCCATCTGGTACTGGTGAAGCCATGGAGGAAAATCTGGCTTCTAACATCAACTACATGGCTCTCACCAGCTACAGCATTCCATTATGGAACAAACAACCACCCGTTATGTAACACCTGTTAACTGTGCGTCGCTCAAGGTGCCCACTGTGAACTCTGCTATCTGGGCACAAATGCGCGGACAAGAGATTTGGTTCCAGCAAGTCCTCAAATTGGTGGGGGCAGGGATCACGGCTTTCAGCAAAATGGTCCAAGGGGCACTGATGTCCGGGACACAGCAGGATATGTTGGCCCTGCTGTGCAATGCATACTTTGAAATAAACTGCATCCAGAAAATTGCTATAAAGCTGACACTGAACCCACGATTTGCAGCTCTGTGCAGGTCATCCAACATTCAAGCGCTCAAATTATCTAAACGATTGGCCTCATGAAAACTTATGTCTCTTTGGCCAGGATGCCACCTCGCAGGTCTTTTTCGACACGACGGGGGTCAGATCCTGGGGCAGGCTCAAGCAGAGTGGTACCAGTTGGACGGCGTTATTACCCACCTGTGTACGCCAACTACAACCCCAGCAGGGCAAGGAGAACAAGAAGTTCAAGGTCAACTATGGAGGTACGGGTGATTCATTCAGTCCAGGATAAATCCTCTGCGGAACAACCTCCGGTTGGGGGTAGGTTACAGTTATTTTATAATGAATGGTGCTGCATAACATCTCATCTATTTATACTAGACACTGTCTCAGGGTCTCGAACAGTGTTTATGCAGGAATTCATCCACCTGCACAAAATATGCCTAGTCGGGTATTGTTTTTTTCTGGACCAGAAACTCTGCAGGTAAATAAAGAAATTGGGGATTTTGTGCCAAAAAGGGGTAATTGAGAGGACGACATATCATCCTCAACAATTTGTGTCCAATATATTCCCCAGACAGAAAAAAGATGGTGGGTGCCGAGTCATTCTGGATCTGATCCAGTTAAATTCCTATGTCCAGTATAGGCATTTTAAAATGGACACCTTCAATACTGCTAAACAGCTGTTATCAGAAGGTTGGTATATGGCAACCGTAGATATGAAAGATGCATATTATTCAGTACCAATTCATCATCAGTACCGAAGACACTTGAAATTTAGTTAGATAGGACAGCTGGGGCAATTTAAGGCATTGCCCAATGGGTTAACCTCAGCTCCGAGGTTGTTCACGAAATTGTCAAAACCAGTTCTGGCGCTATTTCGTGCCCAGAATCACATTGTGATGGCTTATTTAGACAATATTTTAATTATAAGCAACACTCAGGAAACAGCTGAGGAGTCGGTTTCAGCAACCAAACACCTGTTTGAGAGGCTAGGTTTTCTCGTCCATCCAACAAAATCCAAGCTAGAGCCATCCCAAAAAATTGACTATTTGGGGTTTGTCATTGATTCAGTTAATATGTCAGTGACTTTGCCTACGGCCAAGGCTGTTGAAATCACGGAGGTCTGTACCAGTCTCGCAGAAAGGCAACAGCCCTCCATCCGGCAAGTAGCCAGTGTTATTGGTAAATTGGTGGTGGCTTTCCCTGCAGTGGAGTTTGGACCCCTGCACTATCAAAGTTTGCAACGAGCTAGAGAACAAGCACTTAAACAACATGCAGGTCATTTTGATAGACCTATGCAGTTGCCAGCCAAAGCCCTCGCCAAATTACAATGGTGGATAATCAATATTGCACAAAGTACCAAAAACATTTTGATTCAACAACCTTCAGTGGTTTTACAAACAGATGTGAGTGCTTTGGGATGGGGAGCCACGGACAGCGAGTCTAGCTGTGGTGGTAGATGGAGTGTGCAAGAAGATTTAATTCTGCAAAGACATGGTATAAATTACTTAGAATTGCTGGGTGCATTCTATGGATTAAAAGCTTATTGTTCAGCAATGAATAATTTACATGTTCAGCTCCAGATTGACAATACCACGGCTGTTGCTTATATCAATCACATGGGAGGAATAAGGTCAGTATCATGTGATAATCTGGCTAACCTCATTTGGGACTGGTGTATTTCCAGAAATATCTGGGTCTCAGCTATCTACCTACCAAGTAGTGATAATGTGGTGGCAGACAACCGGTCACAGAAAATGTAATGACAACATAGAATGGATGCTAAATCCTGATGTTTTTAAAATGATTGTCAGCTGCCATGGTTTGCCAGATATAGATCTGTTTGCTAAATCACCAGTTGCCTAAATACGTTTCATGGGAACCAGATCCAGGAGCAGTAGCGGTGGATGCATTCTCGCTACATTGGGGACGTACGTTCTTTTACGCTTTCCCCCCATTCTGCCTCATTAGGCAATGCCTCACCAAAATAGAGCAGGACTCCACCTCAGGCATTTTGGTGGTTCCGGACTGGCCTACACAGCCATAGTTCCCATTGGTGCTGAGAATGATGACTCAGCCATTCATGGCTGTCCCCAACTGCAGTAATTTGTTGGTGCATCGAATAACGGGAGAAAGTAATCTGTTACATGATCATATTAATCTGTTAATCTGCAGGTTTGACCAGACCGTTCCAAGGGCTTGGACTGTCGAGTAGGACCATGGATGTGATAACTGTAGCTTGGAGAGAAAACACTAAAAAACAATATGTGTCTCATATTAAGAAATGGGAGATGTTTTGCTTGCAGTTAGATATATGTTATCATACTGCAAGCATGCCAGATGTATTGGAGCTCCTTGTTACATTGCATTTTGATGAACACTTGAGCCATCGTGCCATTAATAGTGCTCTGAGTGCTTTGTCTTCCTATTTAGGACAGTTTTCAGAACAACAATCTATCGGGTCTCATCCGTTAGTGTCCCGATTCATGAGAGGAATCTTTAACAAGAACCCTCCTAAGCCTAGATATACAGAAATCTGGGATGTCGGTATAGTTCTCACACTGTTTCGGCAATCGGCTCCAATTACGTCACTGTCTTTTCAGAAGTTAACATTTAAAGTGGTTATGCTCATGGCGCTAGTATCAGCGCAACGAGTTCAAACATTGCAAAAGCTACGGCTAGATAGCATGTTCTCTTCTGTAGATAAAATTACATTTTATGTTTATGATTTAATCAAACAAAGCAGGCCAGGAGTGGCCGGAACCAAAGTAAGCTTTAAAGCATACCCCGTTGACCAAACGTTATGTGTAGTTAAGCACCTGAGTCAATATATCAAGGTAACTAAGAGTCTCAGAGGCTCTGAGACAGCAATGCTCATCAGCCACAAAAAAAACTCATAAAAAGGTGTCAGTACAAACTAATTCTAGATGGTAAAAACAGGTTTTGGATTGTGCTGGAGTAGACACTCATGTGTTTAAATCTCACTCCACCAGGGCGGCATCAACATCCGCAGCGCAGGTGCCTCTTGACTAAATCCTCGGGGCCGCAGGATTGTCTAGGGAGGCGACCTTCTCAAAATTCTATGATAAACCTGTCCTGACAGTGCAAGGTTTTGGGCATGCTGTCTTGGGTTCGGTTTGATTTCTTTTCTTTCTAAATTTCATTTGTAATTTCCCCCTGGGACAGAGGGGTTATTACTGTTTGTTTATTATTATTTAAAAATGTTTATTGGATAATTCGAAGCAATATTGAATACATTATTTATTCACTACTGTGTCAACTGAAGCAGTGTGTCGTATGGAATGGATCTACGGCATGAAATCACAGAGCTTTGAAATCTTCACGTAGTCCCTCACGTGACTCCAAAGTAAAATAGTAAGATTAAATGAGAACTTACCAGTTTGAAGTTTGATCTTTATTTTATGAGGAGTTACGATGAGGGATTACGTGAAGACCCCGCCAACACGCATGCGCGACATTCTTCAAAGCAGCGGTGTGAAATCACAGATACCAGAGTTGACTAACATAGTAAGATAAGAGAGAACTTTATATACCAGTTGACCTTTATTATAGAGGGTTTGGGAGCGGAGGGCACGTAATCCCTCATTGTAACTCCTCATAAAATAAAGATCAAACTTCAAACTGGTAAGTTCTCATTTAATCTTACTATTTTACTTCAGAGTCACGTGAGTGACTACGTGAAGATGTCAAAGCTCTGTGATTTCATGCCCTGGAACGAGTCCATGCTCACACACTGCCATCTAGGAATGGAGGATGAACGTATTTCAGATGTAACACTGTGCTGAAAAACAAAAAGGTATTTATTCATACCTAAATAATAATGCCCCACATTGGGTAAATCATGTAACAGAACTTACATTTTTTCCTGCAGACGTCTCAGGAGCGGCCACGGGTTTATTATAGAAGCGCTGAAAAGTCCGTTCATTGCTCCAACCCGCTGTAGCAAGGATGTGGTCCATAGGAACTTCCATCATCCTAGCCGCCGATGTGGATGCAGCCCTGGTGGAGTGAGATTTAAAAATATTAGTGTCCACCCCCGCTGCACCCAATACCACCCTTAACCATCTGGAAATGGTTTGAACTGTGACCTTATGGTGAGGGCGCTTGTGGCTAATGAGTAAAGCCCTCTCCGTGTCCCTTAGACTCTTGGTGACTTCTATATTATTGTAATATATATGTCACAATGCAGAGCCGACTATCCGCAGGATAGGCCAGAAATTCTTGGCCAGAACAACCGAGTCGATCTTGTTTGAGTAACCCCTGTATCAGAAAGGTTATCTTGCCATTGGTTATATACATGGTGTCCATACTTAGCTTATGTAAGGACTGGACCAGTTGTGCTGTTACAAGTGCCATTAACATAACCATTTTATGGGGTAGTTTATCCAGAGTGAGCCCCGATATAGGTGTCCATTCTCGAAGCATAGTCAATACTATGCCTATGTCTCATGTATGGGTGTATCTGGGCCTGGGGGGATTAGAGTTAACTATACCCCTCATCAGTTTAGATACCAGTGGGTGTGATCCTACAGCCAGGTGATCACTCCCTCGGCCCAGGTAATAAGATAGGACACTCCGAGCACAATTAATGGCACTGTAGCTCAATCCCTTATCGAAATGAAGGGTAGTCAGGAACTCCAGCACTTCAGTAATGGTGGCTGAGTCGTATGAAGTGTTCGTTCTGGTGCAGAACACTTCCCATTTCCTTCCATATGTCAGGTACTGTTTTCTGGTGGACTCCCTGCACGACGCTGTGATGACATTGATCGTCCCATCGGAGAGTCCGTAGTCCAGAAATGGCCTGTTCAGAATCTGCAAATCAATAGGTTCATTCGGTCATGGTACGGATGACTTTCCCCTGTCACAGGATGTACCAACAGGCTCGGCCTTTTGTTGATCCGAATGCAGGGTTCTGAGGCCATCTTTAGTACTGCTGGGAACCATGGTTGGGTAGGCCAGTCGGGAACAACCAAAATACCCGTTGCGGAGTCTTGTTTAATTTTTTGTAAGACCCAACTGATGAGGCAGAAGGGGGGAAATGCATAGCAAAACAAATCCCCCCAATGCAGCGAGAAAGCATCCATCGCTGCTGCCCCCGGGTCTGGTTCCCAAGCAACATATGTAGGTAGTTGGTGATTTAGTCTGGATGCAAAAAGGTAAATATCTGGTGTCCCATACCGTTCTATAACATCTGCAAACGATTCCGATCCAACATCCATTCAATGTTGTCGTTGAATTTATGTGATCTGGTGTCCGCCACTGTGTTTAGTTTACCTGTAAGGTAAGTGGCTGAGATCCAAATTTCCCTATACAGACACCAGTGCCAGATATTATTAGCCAATTCATCACATGATATCAACTTTATTCCACCCATATGATTAATATAGGCCACCACTGTGGTATTATTAATTTGTAATCGTACATGCACCTGGTGCATGTCTGAGCAATAGGCTCTGAGTCCATGAAATGCTCCCAGCATTTCTAGATAATTAATCCCTCGTGCTTTGAACAGGGTTAATTCTTGTGCACTCCATCTGCCACCACAACTTGAGGTGGTAATAGTTGCTCCCCAAACTTTAGCACTGGCATCAATCTGTAATATAACCGAGGGATTCACGATAGTGATGGGGTTAGAACAATGCTGAGTATTTTCTATCCACCGATTTAATTCTAATATAGCTTTCCCTGGTAGTTCCATAGGCCTATCAAAATGGCCCGCATGAGTTTTAAAAGCTAATATTTTTGCTCTTTGTAGATTTCGGTAATGGACTGGTCCAAATCGTGCTGCTGGAAATGCAGCCACTAGTTTCCCAATCACTCTGGCTACTTGCCAAATGGATGGTTCCCTGATGCCAGTGTGGCTTTTACATGCTTCCGTCAAGTCTGTCATTTTGTTTGGTGGCAAGGTGATAGACATTTGAACAGAATCGATGGTGAACCCCAAATAATCCATGGTAGTGGAGAGTCTCAATTTTGATTTATCTGGATGTATGATAAATCCCAGCTTTTGAAAAAGATGTTTTGTGGCTGATACTGCCAATGTAGCCATCTCCAAATTCTCACCTACAATGAGAATATCATCAAGGTAAGCCATGACAATATGGTTATGTTTCCTTAAATATGCTAAAGCTGGTTTTAACAATTTTGTAAACAGCCTGGGTGCCGATGATAACCCATTGGTTAAGGCCTTATACTGCCAAAGCTGTCCCATCTAGACAAATTTTAGATATTTACGATGATCCTTGTGTATTGGTACTGAATAGTATGCATCCTTTAGATCGATGCAAGCCATGTAGTACCTATCAGAGATTAGCTGTTTGGCTGTGACAAACGTGTCCATTTTGAAATGGGCATACTGAACGGAAGTGTTTAGTTCGGTCAAACCTATAATGATGCGGCATCCGCCATCTTTTTTGTTTTTTGTAAAAATGTTTGATACGAACTCTTGAGATTCTCTGATTGTCTTCTCAATTACCCCTTTTGCGTTTAGTCTTAACAGTTCAGCATGGCCTGCTGTTCTCCCTTTTTGTGAAAGTATGAACTTCCGGCTAGACGTATGCTGAACTGGGATGGGGAGTTCATATACAAATTCAATTTTGTAACCCTGAATACTTCCGAGTATGTAAGGATCAGAGGTAAAAATGCTCCACACATGATGAAACAAGTGCAACCGTCCACCAACCCTTGATGAATCTAGGCATGCAATGTTTTTGAGGCAACCAGACCCACCTACCTCCAAGGTTACCGGCGGTGCTGTGTTGATTGGCTCTGTCATTGTTTCCTGATGTGTTGTGTTGCTGCGGTGTGGGGTTGGCGCATTTTCCAAGAAGGCCGGGCTGGGCCATGGTCTAAAAAAGACCATTGTGCAGGTGGGCCGGCCTTCGAGCTTTCACCACCAGATGGTCTTTCGTTGTAACAATGTCTGGTGGATGTGTAGGGGTGCTGCCATTGCTGATGATGGGTTTTGGAGGTGTTTGGCACCTTAATCAGGACTATAGCCTTGGCCTCCTCATCCAGGTCTTTTACCTGCTTCGGGAGGTTGTCCCCAAACAGCAATGTTGGCGGCTGTGCACTGCTAGTCCTGCATAATCCCGCAAATTTGGGATTGAGTGCAGGCTTGATGATGCTCTTCCTGTAGCTGTTTATCTCGAATTGAGTATTGCACAGGAATGCTAGAGCATCTTGCAGCTCTTCAGGCATCTCAACCCAGTCGGCTGTTCTGACTGCTGCTGTAATACCAGCAGTCAGCAGTTTGAGGATTCTCTGGAGTTTCATCTCCTGGTTCCCTATGGTTGGGCTCATGTTGCCCCAGATGGGGTGGTTGACTGCAGGCACATTTAGAGAAATGCAATTCTCTGGATCAAGGTATTTCTCTGCCGTGTTGTTGATAGCTTGTTCCTGCAGCTGGTTAGTAGCTATGTAATTAATGCTGGCTGCCATCTTAGGATGCATCGGCAGTCCTTTCTGGGTTGGCACAGCGTGTTTGTTAACCGTACCCAACAACTCTTCCTCCGGCACCCCTGACACAGGTAAGTCTTCAGCCATTACCCCTTCTTCAGGGTCAGCCCAGCTCTGACCCCTAATGCTCCCCTGCGAAGCGGGTGAGACATTTGGCAGTCCTTGATAGGATGCTGCCGTGGGTCTGCGAAGAGACCCACTGTGACTCTGCCCCTGCATAAGCAGGTCACGCTGGAGCAATTGCTCCACCATCCACTCCATACGGGAAAGACGCCCGCCGTCGCTATCCGCGAAATGGGTGTCCTTAGGTCCGGACCCAGCTGCGTCAACGGACCTGTCCGACTTCTGGGTGGTTTTGCCGCCGGACCGCGGCGCACCTGCGGTCTGTTGTGGCGAGAAGTCGGGAGCTGCTGGCAGCACCTGCAGCTCTGGAGAGGCAGCACGCTGCTGGCTGCTTTCCACAGCAGCGATTTTAGCCGCTGCTCACCTGGATTTCCTCGACTCCATGGTGCTTGTTCGCGCTGGAAATACAAAAAAGCACAGAGTCGCCACGCTCACCAGAATGGTAAGACTTACCTTCGGTAGGTTTTTAAACTTACGCTGGAGGAGCGATGCTCCTCACGACTGTCGCTTCCGCAATGCGTTCGACGATATGTCGCGCATGCGTGCTGGCGGTGTCTTCACGTAGTCACTCACGTGACTCCGAGGTAAAATAGTAAGATTAAACGAGAACTTACCAGTTTGAAGTTTGATCTTTATTTTATGAGGAGTTACGATGAGGGATTACGTGCCCTCCGCTCCCGGCCCTCATAATCGCAAAGATCATCTGGTAGTTCTAGTCTTCTGAGTCTAACTTTATCACTTCGACTATAGTTTCTGTGTTTTCACGCCGCTGCTTTGAAGTATGACGCGCATGCGCCGGGCGGGGCTTCTTCACTTAATCCCTCATCGTAACTCCTCATAAAATAAACATCAAACTTCAAACTGGTAAGTTCTCAATTAATCCGACTATTAGCAACCATTATAAGCAAAATCACTTTTTGAACTCATTCTTTCACATTCACCTGTTTCTGCTTCACTGACCCATGACATTATTTATAGAATTGACAACCATGCAGTTCTTCTTGATTCACACCCTTCCTTGGAACCAGACACACACCACTGTGGTATGTGGCACTACCACCTTACACATTCCCTGTGACCACATGGATTTCTTCCGCATACTCTACACCTGGAGACGTTCAAGAGAGTATTTGTGGATATACCAAATCTTATCAATCTTCAAAAGAGAGAGGTTTAGCTCTTATGGCTAAAGGAATCAAGGAAAATGGGGAAAAATCAGAAACAGGGTACTGATTTTGGATGATCAGCTATGATCATATTGAATTGTGGTGCTGGCTCAAAGGGCCAACTGGCCTACTCCTACTCCTCCTAGACAATAGACAATAGACAATAGGTGCAGGAGTAGGCCATTCGGCCCTTCGAGCCAGCATTCAATGTGATCATGGCTGATCATCCCCAGACAGTATCCCGTTTCTGCGTTCTCTCCAAATCCCCTGAATCCGCTATTTTTAAGAGCCCTACCTAGCTCTCTCTTGAAAGCATCCGGAGAACCTGCCTCCACCGCCCTCTGAGGCAGAGAATTCCACAGACTCACCACTCTCTATAAGAAAAAGTGTTTCCTTGTCTCCGTTCTAAATGGCTTACTCCTTATTCTTAAACTGTGGCCCCTGGTTCTGGACTCCCCCAACATCGGGAACATGTTTCCTGCCTCTAGCATGTCCAAACCCTTAACAATCTTATTTGCTTCAATGAGATTCCCTCTCATCCTTCTAAACTCCAGAGTGTACAAGCCCAGCTGCTCCATTCTCTCAGCTTATGACAATCCCGCCATCCTGGGAATTAACCTTGTAAACCTACGCTGCAAGAATGTCGTTCCTCATATTAGGGGACCAAAACTGCACACAATATGCCAGGCGTGGTCTCACTAGGGCTCTGTACACCTGCAGATGAACCTCTTTGCTCCTATATTTGATTCCTCTTGTTATAAAGGCCAACATGCCATTCGCTTTCTTCACTGCCTGCTGTACCTGCATGCCTACTTTCATAGACTGATGTACAACGACCCCCAAATCCCGTTGTACTTCCCCTTTTCCCAACTTGACGCCATTTAGATAGTAATCTGCCTTCCTATTTTTGTTACCAAAGTGGATAACCTCACATTTACCCGCATTAAACTTCATCTGCCATGCATCTGCCCACTCCCCCAATCTGTCCAAGTCACCCTGCATTTTCATATTTCCTCTTCACAGTTCATACTGCCACCCAGCTTTGTGTCATCTTCAAATTTGCTAATGTTACTTTGAATCCCTTCATCCAAATAATTGATGTACATTGTAAATAGCTGCGGTCCCAGCACCGAGCCTTGCGGTACCCCACTAGTCACTGCCTGCCATTCTGAAAGGAACCCCTTAGTCCCTACTCTTTGTTTCCTGTCTGCCAACCACTTCTCTATCCATGTCAGCACTCTACCCCCAATACCATGTGCCCTAATTTTGCCCACTAATCTCCTATGTGGGACCTTATCAAATGCTTTCTGAAAGTCCAGGTACACTCCATCCACTGGCTCTCCCTTGTCCATTTTCCTAGCTACATCTTCAAAAAATTCCAGAAGATTAGTCAAGCATGATTTCCCCTCCGGAAATCAATGCTGATTCGAACCGATCCTGTTACTGCTATCCAAATGTTCGGCTATCTCATCTTTTATAATTGACTCCAGCATCTTCCCCACCACTGATGTCAGGCTAACTGGTCTATAATTCCCTGTAAATCCACGATTTCTAGAGCCACTTCCTTAAGTACCCTGGGATGCAGACCATCAGGCCCAGGGGATTTATCAACATTCAGTCCCATCAGTCTATCCAACACAATTTTATGCCTTATGTGGATTTCCTTCAGTTCCTCCATCACTCCAGATCCTCTGGCCACTACTATATCAGGAAGATTGTTTGTGTCCTCTTTAGTGAAGACAGATCCAAAGTACCTGTTCAACTCATCTGCCATTTCCTTGGTCCCCATAATAAATTCACCTTTTTCAGTCCTCAAGGGTCCAACTTTGGTCTTAACTAATGTTTTCCTCTTCACATACCTAAAGAAGCTTTTACTATCCTGCTTTATATTCTTGGCTAACTTACCTTCGTACCTCATCTTTTCTCCTCGTATTGTCTTTTTGGTTATCTTCTGTTTTTCTTAAAACATTACCCAATCCTTTTGCTTCCCGCTCATCTTTGATACATTGTACTTCTTTGCTTTAATTTTGATACTGTCCCTGACATCCCTGGTCAGCCATGGTCGTCCCTTTCTCCCCTTGGAATCTTTCTTCCTCCTAGGAATGAACTGATCCTGCACCTTCTGTATTATTCATAGAAACACCTGCCAATTGTTTTCCACTGTCATCCCTGCTAGTGTATCTTTCCAGTCAACTTTGGCCAGCCCCTCCATCATGGCCCCATAGTCCTCTTTATTCAACTGCAACACTGACACATCCGATCTACCCTTCTCCCTCTCCAATTGTAGATTAAACCTGACCATGTATTGGTCGCTGCCTCCTAATGGCTCATTAACCTCGAGGTCCTTTATCAAATCCGGTTCATTACATAACACTAAATCCAGAATTGCCTTCTCCCTGGTAGGCTCCAATACAAGCTGTTCTAAGAATCCATCATGAAGGCACTCTACCATGTCCCTTTCTTGGGGTCCATTACCAACCTGATTTTCCCAGTCTACCTGCATGTTGAAATCTCCCATAATAACCACAGCATTACTTTTGGTACATGCCAATTTTAACTCCTGATTCAACTTGCACCCTATGTCCAGGCTACTGTTTAGGGGCCTGTAGATTAGTCCCATTAGGGGTTTTTTTTAGGATCTATTTTCTATGTTTCTGAGGAACTAGAGACGATGCATCTATTTGCTGCACTCAGGATAAATCTACAGAAACATACTTAAGGTTTGTTTCTGTTTCTGAAATACCCGGTCGTGTTCTAAAAACCTGTGCGGACCATCTGGCTGGAGTTTTTACGGACATTTTCAACCTCTCACTTCTGAGGTCTGATGTCCCCACCTGCTTTAAAAGGGCATCAATTATACCAGTGCCCAAGAAGAGTAAGGTGACGTGCCTCAATGAATGTCGACCAGTGGCACTAACGCCTGTGGTGATGAAGTGCTTCGAGAGGTTGATCATGGAGCAAATCAACTCCTACCTCGACAAAAACCTGGACCCACTGCAGTTCGCTTACCGCCACAACAGATCAACGGTGGATGCGATCTCGCTGGCTCTCCACTCTGCTCTGGACCACTTGGACAACAAAAATCCATATGTCAGGCTGTTATTCATCGATTACAGCTCGGCATTTAACACAATCATCCCCTCCAAGCTGGTTACCAAACTCTTAGAACTGTGTCTCTGCGCATCCCTCTGCAATTGGATCCTCGACTTCCTCATTCACAGACCACAGTCCGTTCGTATTGGTGGAAATGTGTCAGTCTCGATAACAATCAGCACGGGAGCACCTCAAGGCTGCGTGCTCAGCCCCCTGTTGTACTCACTCTAAACTCATGACTGCGTAGCCTGTCACAGTGCGAACTCGATCATCAAGTTCGTTGACGCCACTACTGTTGTGGGACGTATCACTGATAGGGATAAGTCAGAGTATAGAAGAGAGATCGAGCAACTGTCCATATGGTGCCAGCACAATAACCTGGCCCTCAACACCAGCAAAACCAAGGAACTGATTGTGGACTTTGGAAGGAGTAGGATGGGGACCTACAGTCCTGTTGATATCAATGGATCGATGGTTGAAAGGGTCAAGAGCTTCAAATTCCTGGGAGTGCACATCTCTGAAGATCTTTCCTGGTCCGAGAATACTGATGCAATTATCAAGAAAGCTCATCAGCGCCTCTACTTCCTGAGAAGATTATGGGGAGTCGATTTGTCAAAGAGGACTCTCTCTAACTTCTACAGGTGCACAGTAGAGAGCTTGCTGACTGGTTGCATCGTGGCTTGGTTCGGCAACTTGAACACCCTGGAGAGGAAAATACTTCAAAAAGTAGTAAGCATTGCCTAGTCCATCATCGGCTCTGACCTTCCTTCCATCGAGGGGATTTATCGCAGTTGCTGCCTCAAAAAGGCTGGCAGCATCATCAAGGACCCACACCATCCTGGCCACACACTCATCTCCCTGCTACCTTCAAGTAGAAAGTACAGGAGCCTGAAGACTGCAACGACCAGGTTCAGGAACAGCTATTTCTGCACAGCCATCAGGCTATTAAACTTGGCTCGGACAAAACTATGATCACTAATAACCCATTATCTGTTATCTGTTATTTGTACTTTATCAGTTTATTTATTCATGTGTGTATGTATTTATATAATGATATATGGACACACTGATCTGTATTGTAGTCAATGCCTACTATGTTCTGTGTGCCGAAGCAAAGCAAGAATTTAATTGTCCTATCAGGGACACATGACAATAAACTGACTTGAACTTGGACTTGAACTAGAACTTGAGGTTGTTCATTCTCTCGACTGCCAACCCATCAATGAAAACAGGTTAATGGATCCTCGGCTTTCCTTAAAGTCAAAAATAGATCCTTGGACTTGCTGACGTTGAGAGTAAGATTGGTGTTTTGGCACCTTTGATGCAGATTTTCAATCTCTCTAATATCCTCTGATTCTTCATTACCAGTTATTCGTCCACCTTCAGTGGTATTGTTGGGCAGCAAACATGCCAGGCAGTTTAACCATCCTCTTGAGGTCAACCGCAACACCAAAGTCGCAAATGGTGTGCTTAAGTTACAAACGGTTGCCCTGCAGAGGGGTAGAATGAACAGCTAGAGAACAGAGGTAGTGATGGGAACCACAGACGTTTGCTTCATTCTGTCTAATGCTTCGTTAAATACATTTCTCATCATCTAGCATTGAATATTAAACAAATAGAATTTGTGCTCTGGAAATTTTGAGACAAGGATGACTCTCAACTTTACCTCAAGATTGATTTTGTCTTGACAAGAAATCAGTGAAGTCCAAGAATAGGTCTCTGGGAGTGATACCGAAGATCATATTAAAGCTCTATGGTCTTGTCATACAATAATTCAATGATACTTTATTGTAGGTATCGGAATAGAGTAATTCTTTGTTTTTTGCATACAATCCGGTAAAATTGTACAGCAGGCTTCACCCAATAAGTACCCAAAGAGTTGCCGCATTCCTGATGCAGACAAAGTTTCATAAGTTCTTAGTACAGTTTTATCTTCTTGCAGCTGTGAACCAGGCCTGTCGCCGCACATGGTCTCAGTTAGCCGCCTCGGCGTTCATACTCGGCGGTCCTCCACCGGGTCCCTCTTTGTTCTCGGCGGCGCGGCCCACCGGCTCCCTCTTTGTTCCTGGTGACCCACTCTTAATCATTGGGACCAAATAAACAACAAACAGGAAGAGGAGGCTTAGTGACAGCAAAGCTCATCACATTGGGTCATAAGGAATAGGAGTAGAATTAGGCCATTCGGCCCATCAAGTCTACTCTGCCATTCAATCATGGCTGATCTATCTCTCCCTCCAAGCCTCATTCTCCTGAGTGCAAGAGATAACATTGAAACATTTGCTGATATCTTGAGTGGGAATCATTAAATTGTTAATCCATCTAAATCACAATCACATCGAATGCAGTAAAAGACTAGATTCCAAACACCCTTTTATGTGTTCCAGAACGAGGTATGCCATAGTCAAACAGTTCCAGTCCAGTTACATAACAACAATAAAACAAATTGCACATAAAAAGCAGGATAAGTCCAATACAGTTCTTTCCTGACCCATCCATTCTTAATCACCAGAAAAAGGATGGAAAGAGTAATTTGATTTGTGAGTGCCATTTAGTACACTGGTAGAGCTTCAATTCCAGCGCGATGGAGAGATTGCACCTTGTGGCATCAAGAGGGCATCTGATCTCGTGTAACATTAAGGAGCTCCAGTAAAATTGACGTCAATTGAAATCTCATCTGGCTGGGAATGCAAGTTGCACTCTGGAAGATAATTATAGTTATTGAAGCCCAATTTCTCCAGCGTCAATGCAATGCTTGAAGAGTTCCTCAGTGCAGAATCCTAGGCTCAATCATCTTTGCTACTTCATCAATGACTGTTCCTCTCTCATAAGGTCAACGGAGATGTTCGCTGGTGATTGCACTGAGTTCAGTTCCATTTGCAACCCTTCCAATAATGAAGGTGTTGGAGTTTGCATGCAGCAAAACGTTGAGAACATTCAAGCTTGGGCTAACAAGTGGCAAGTTACCACTGTATCACAGTGGTCGTTCCTGACCATTGCCAAGAATATCTTTCCATGTTGTATCTCGAAACTAAACTAAGCTAAACTAAAAGAAAAAGTGCTGGAGGACAGGCAGCATCTGTGGAGGGAATTGGATTAACGATGTTTCGGGTCAGAACCTTTATTCAGACAATTTCATCTGGAGTGCATTGGTCAGAAGAACTGGACCGATAACATGAATATTATGTTTATAAGTAAAAGTAAAGGACTGCGAATTCTACAATGTATGAATTACCTGGTGCTTTGCCATGGCTTTCTCACCACCATAAAGGGCCTGTCCTACCAGCATCCGACTCCATGCGGTGAGCGTGACCAAACTGGAAGCGGGGGCCGCACGGAGGTCGGGCGATCCCTGCACAGGGCCGATCCCACCAGCATGCGCCTGCATGCGGCGAGCGCGACCAAACCGCAGCGGGGGCCGCACGGAGGTCGGGTGAGTGGCGCGACGTGGCGCAAAGTGGCGCGAAGTTGGAGCGAAGTCCGCAAGGTAAGTTCTCAAGGACAGACAGGGACACACAGAGAGGGGCACGGAGGCACACAGAGAGAGGGCCACGGAGGCACACACAGAGAGGGGCACGGAGGCACACAGAGAGAGGGCCACGGAGGCACACACAGAGAGGGTCACGGAGGCACATATAGAGAGGGTCACGGAGGCACGACGTCGAGGCGGTGCATAATGCGTCGAGGCGACTGCGGGCCGATAGGCCGTTGCCGCGCGGAATTTTTGAACATGGTCAGTTTTTTGGAGCCCCGTGCGATGTCGGGACCAGCTCTGCACAACTCCGCACGGCTCCGCCGATCAAAGTGGGACCGGCCCCACGAGCCCGGACGGCTCAAGCGACCACGTTAGGTCGCGCTCACCGCATGGAGTCGCATGCTGGTAGGACAGACTCTTAAGACACATTCTGGAGCATGCTGCGCGGCAGAAGCTTCCAGCTCTCCACGGCCTACAGGAAGAGAGCCGCTGAGCCGGCCCGTGCTCATTCATCACGACCGAACGCAAGACTGCTGCCTACAGGGGTGAGGGTGCCAGGCTAGCTGCTGCTCGTCCCAGAAGACTGGAAACCAGGAGGATGATACTGGTGACGATGACAACGGACGTGACGTGTGAGGAGTGAGGAGAGCGAACCGGGGTCTGGCCTACTGCGCCCTCATGGTTGGCTGCAGGAAGCGCCCCCCCCCCCCCCCCAAGGCACAAAGGTGGACCGTCGAGGAGGGGGAAATCTTGTCCATGGTTGGATGCCCGCAGCAGCCTGGTGCTTTACTGGATCGGGCACCGTTTATAAGAACTAGAGCGTGGACCGGACTTTGAAAATTGGATTACTGCACTGGACTATACGTCAGAAAATAATTTCACTGTGCATTTGAACTTTGCACATTTAACAATAAAAGCACCATTAAACCATTGAACCACACTAGGCGGGTGACTGAACATATTGCACTGAGCTAAATTCATGCAGTTCTAATACCAAGTTAAAAATCAATACCATCTGCAATAAACCAGTCTGCCACCATTGTAAACATTCACTCTGCACCACCCAGAGTCAGTACTGAAACATTGTGCCATGACATGTACTTCCATCCCTCATCGCAGTGTCTAGATCCCAGAGATTTCTTGCTTAGCAACAAAGGGGCAATATTACTCAGGGTCGACAGCAGACTATGAAGATCTCACATCAGCAGCTTCATAAGATTACTTAGGGATGGGCTCTACATTCTGGCTGTGGAAGCAATATGTATGGTGGGCAAATTAATGGAAAGGATACTTAGAGATAATATATATAAGCATCTAGATAAACAGGGTCTGATCAAGAACAGTCAACGTGGATTTGTGCCTGGAAGGTCATGTTTGACAAACCTTCTTGAATTTTTTGAAGAGGTTACTAGGGAAATTGATGAGGGTAAAGCAGTGGATGTTGTCTATATGGATTTCAGTAAGGCCTTTGACAAGGTTCCCCATGGAAGGTTGGTTAAGAAGGTTCAATCTTTGGGTGTTAATGGCGGAGTAGCAAGATGGATTCAACAGTGGCTGAATGGGAGATGCCAGAGAGTAATGGTGGATGGCTGTTTGTCAGGTTGGAAGACGGTGACCAGTGGGGTGCCTCAGGGATCTGTTGGGTTCACTGTTGTTTGTCATGTACATCAATGATCTAGGTGATGGGGTGGAAAATTGGATAAGTAAGTATGCAGATGATACTAAGATAGGTGGTGCTGTGGATAATGAAGTCTACAGAGAGATTTGGGCCATTTGGAAGAGTGGGCTGAAAGATGGCAGATGGAGTTTAATGGTGATAAGTGTGAGGTGCTACATCTTTGCAGGACAAATCAAAATAGGACGTACATGGTAAATGGTATGGAATTGAGGAATGCTGTGGAACAGAGGGATCTAGGAATAACTGTGCATAGTTCCCTGAAGGTGGAATCGCATGTAGATAGGGTGGTAAAGAAAGCTTTTGGTGTGCTGGCCTTTATAAATCAGAGCATTGAATATAGGAGTAGGGAAGTAATGTTAAAATTGTACAAGGCATTGGTGAGACCAATTCTGGAGTATGGTGTACAATTTTGGTCGCCTAATTATAGGAAGGATGTCAACAAAATAGAGAGAGTACAGAGGAGATTTACTAGAATGTTGCCTGGGTTCCAGCAACTAAGTTACAGAGAAAGGTTGAACAAGTTGAACAGGTCTTTATTCTTTGGAGCGCAGAAGTTTAAGGGGGGACTCGATTGAGGTCTTTAAAATGATGAAAGGGATAGACAGAGTTGACGTGGATAAGCTTTTCCCATTGAGGGTTGGGAAGATTCAAACAAGAGGGCATGTCATGAGACTTAAGGGACAGAAGTTTAGGGGTAACATGAGGGGGAACTTCTTTACTCAGAGAGTGGTGGCTGTGTGGAATGATCTTCCAGCAGAAGTGGTGGAGGCAGGATCGATTTTAACATTTAAAAGTAAAGTGGATAGGTATATGGATGGGAAGGGAATAGAGGGGTATGGTCTGAGTGCAGGTAGATGGGACTAGGGGAAAATAAATGGGCGGCACGGACTGGAAGGGCCGAGAAGGCCTGTTTCCGTGCTGCAATTGTTATATGGTTATATGGTATACCTCAAATATGAATATAAACCTCTATATTCACTGCATTTTAATAATTTCCCATCCTTTCACCATTCCAGACATTCATGAATCATTTATGTTCCTTTGTGTCTTTTTGACTCTTCCAATATACCAACATCTTGCTTGCAGCTATGCAATCATCCAAACTTTAAACCTCAATGTAGAAGATAAACCTGTGCCAAGATTTCAGTGCACTTTTCAATACCTTTTTATAGAGTTTGGAATGAGTCTGCCTGCAAAAGATGCACTATCAGCCTACACCAATATTTCTCTGCAAATCCCTGAGAACTGTTGAAATGCCCAATGGTGTTTTCTACCAGTGCCGGATTTAGATGAAGAGAGGCCTTAGGCTATTCCACTTGTGAGGCCCCTCCCAATCCCCCGCCCCCACGACTAGAGGAAGATGGAAGAGTGTTTTAAATCATTTGAGTAAACCCAAGGATGATGACAGGTGTTTAAAATTCTGCAATTCGCAATTCCTTCTCTAAAGGACATAAAATGTTATTGTTAAATACTGTAGTGATTGAGAAAAAAATGCAGAAATGTTAAAATTAACATTGAATTTTTTTTGCTATAACCGAACTTTGTAAATATTTTGTGGAATAAGCAGGATTTTTTAGGAAAATAAAATTGTAAGTTTACTGTTATATTAAAAAAAAACAAAAAAACAAACGTGAGCTTAAAAATTATATTGCCTGGGAAGTGTTAATAAGATGACCATGACTATCTGACAGTGACAGTGTGACACTTTTAGATCCTACTGTATGTTGTCATTAAACAGTTGGTTTTAAAATACATATTAAGAAATAAAAAAACTACAATCATCAAATACACTAAGACTAAAAACGTTTTTTCTAGCCTTCCTCATAGCAAAATCATCCAGGTACATCAAAATTTGTTTGTCTAGGTTTGTCACTCTCAATTCACAGAATGCTCAGTGTAGACAACCTCTCTTGAGACATTATGGCCCTTAATTCATTTTTAATTCTTTTGAGTCTTGAAAAAGACCTCTGTCCCGAGCAGTTAAAGCCCTGTCCCACTGTACGAGTTCATTCAAGAGTTCTCCCCGAGTTTGCCCTGGTTCGAACTCGGAGATTCACGGTAATGTCCGCTCGTAAGTACTCGAGGCTCTCGTGGACATTTTTCAACATGTTTTCAACATGTTGAAAAATCTTCACGAGTCTTCCCGAGCGTACCTGCCGTTAGCGAGTCTTGCCGAGTACCTGCCGTTAGCGTTACGAGCCGCTAAGAGACGTCCCCGAGCTCCGACGTACCCGCTACGTTTCACTCTCCGTGCTTACCACGAGTTTGATTTTTGATTAAACTCGGGAGAGCTCTTGAATTAACTCGTACTGTGGGACAGGGCCATTAGTGACCATTAAGCTAAGAAACAGCCTCAAGATTGCTTCCACATTAGAGAAGGCCATCTGAATTGTTTCCTTGTAGATAATTTGATAAAGATCTGTATGAGACCCAGAGTGCTCTTCTGTAGGCCTATGGCTTTGTCTCACGTACAAGTGAAAGTGCAAAAGTTAATCAGTAAGTTTCAGGTCAACATCTTCTGGGTATGCTTCCATCAACAGTTCAACACCTTGCTGAATTTCTTGCTTAGATTCGGTCTGATCTAGGAGGACTCTCTCTAACTTCTACAGGTGCACAGTAGAGAGCATGTGGACTGGTTGCATCGTGGCTTGGTTCGGAAACTTGTGCGCCCAGGAGCGGAAAAGACTACAAAAAGGTAGTAAACACTGCCCAGTCCATCATCAGCTCTGACCTCCCTACCATCGAGGGGATCTATCACAGTCGCTGCCTCAAAAAGGCTGGCAGCATCATCAAGGACCCACATCATCCTGGCCACACACTCATCTCCCTGCTACCTTCAGGTAGAAGGTACAGGAGCCTGAGGACTGCAACGTCCAGGTTCAGGAATAGTTACTTCCCCATAGCCATCAGGCTATTAAACTCAACTGAAATAAAACTCTGCACATTAAGAGAACATTATCTGTTTATTTGCACTTTATCTGCTTATTTATTTGTGTGTGTATATATTTATATAATGGTATATGGACACACTGATCTGTTCTGTATTCATGCCTACTATATTCTGTTGTGCTGAAGCAAAGTAAGAATTTCATTGTCCTATCTAGGACACATAACAATAAACTCTCATGAATTTTGAGATTAGCAAGAAAGGGAAACATTTGTGCAACATCACTATCCACAGTAGCTCTTCTTCTTATATTGATTTAAAGTACATCTAGTATAGAAATAAAGGATTTTATCTTAAACTTATCTCTTGAAGAGAGTTTATCAAAAGCATCAGGACCAGGTGCACTTCCATTATTTCCTTGCCTTTTCCTTAGACTCCTTGTGACAGTTCTGTAGTTAACATTTGGCAAGATGGGCTTTGCTAGTTGCTCATCAAAATCTTCTCTAATTTTGCTTAAAAAATCATGAGGTGAACTGTACAAACTAGCATAAGTACTCAATAACAGTTTTGATTTCTGAATGGCTTTGTTGACCTTGTGAAAATGACCTAGCGGGTTCAAAAATGCAGCATAAACACAAATTCCAATTCTTCAATTCTCTGCAAAAGATTGTTAGCTTGAAGTCTGTTATCACCCTTCACATTAACATCAGAGTACAAATGACTGAGGGCATCAGTGACAGCGCTGTAACTTTCCAAAATAACTTCTGTGGCTTTTGCATGTGCCTCCCACCTAGTGTCTGACAAATATTTAGCCACTTTTGACTGAGGTTGCAAAAATGATATTAGAACAGCCCATCTCTTTGTGGAGGATGAAAAGAAGGTATAAATTTCATTGATAATTCCAAAACAGTTCACTGCATCAAGGCACCAATCAACAGCCGAACAGCCCACCAAATTTCTCTTGCGCTTGCTGGCACCACTTTCAAATCTTTTACTCATGCTCAGATTAGAATCTGAAAATAAAAAGTAAAATTAATCTTCAACAATTATTAGAAAGGAAAACATGAAGGGGCGCTCTCACAAAATGGGGTCCACCTGCGAAGAAATAAAAATTTCTGTATAATATTTATGAAATATTTCATAAAGAATTGTTCCTCATTGACAATTATATTGCAAAATCTGAATCAAATCTGAATCAAATGTGATTCCAAAAGCCGTTTACAAAATGTGTATGCTTTTTAAACGTTAAAACAAATAGTAAATACCCAACAAAAAAATCATATTCATCTAATCAATTAAATTAATCTAAAATCAATTACTAGATCTAAACATCTATCCATTTCTTAAGAAAAAGCTAACATTTGTAAATAGCCAAAGTATCCAAATAACAAATACCAAACTGATCCCATTCACACAAGAATTCACATAATAACATGATTTTTAAATCTCACTTTGTCATTAATTTATGTCAAATGGAAGGAATTTAATGTTTAATTCCCATAACTTGATCCAGAAACATCCACTCTCAAGATAATCAAAATAATTATTTTCTGCACCATACATCTGACTAAAACTATACTGTGGATATTTATTATGTAAATATTGATCATTGATAAACAATACACAAAATATAGATGATTTAGATGTTCTTATAACATGATTGTACAAAAAAAAGTAAGATTAAATGAGAACTTACTAGTTTGAAGTTTGATCCTTATTTTATGAGGAGTTACGATGAGAGATTTCGTGAAGACCCCGCCAGCACGCATGCGCGACATTCTTCAAAGCAGCAGTGTGGAATCACAGATAGCAGCACTGACTGGAGATAGTAAGATTAAGAGACACTAATATACCAGTTGACTTTATGATAGAGGGTTGGGAACGGAGGGCACGAAATCCCTCATCGTAACTCCTCATAAAATAAGGATCAAACTTCAAACTGGTAAGTTCTCATTTAATCTTACAATTTTACTTCGGAGTCACGTGAGTGACTTTGTGAAGATTTCAAAGCCCTGTGAATCCATGCCCTGGATCACGTCCATGCTCACACACTGTCGTGATTACTGATGGAGGAAGTATGTTAATGTATTTCAGACTTGAACAAAGCTGAAAAATACTAACGTATTTATTAATACAAACAAAAAACCGGCAAATTCGGGGAAACCGTTTAGGGGACAACACTTAAAACTGAATCTGCAAACGTTGCGGGAGCGGCCACAGGTTTGTTATAGAAACGTAGGAATGTTCTTTCACTGGCCCAGCCCGCTGTTGCGAGGACATGATCCATGGGTACCCCCATGGTCCTCGCCGCTGATGTGGATGCAGCCCTAGTAGAATGAGATTTTAAAATGTCAATGTCTACACCTGCTGCACCCAATACCACCCTGAGCCACCTGGAGATAGTCTGCACCGTCACCCTGTGATGTGGGTTTTTGAAGCTGATGAACAGACCTGTCTCCATTCTCCTGATGCTTTGTGTGACATTGATGTAATGTCGGAGATACGTGGTTATGCAGAGTCGTACATCAATGGGATATGCTCGGAATTCCAATTTCAGACCTGTTGGCCCAGGCCTGTGATGTTTGAGTAACTCGTCTATAAAGAAGGTTGCTTTGGTGGGAATCGAGACCATCCTGTCCAGTTTTAGTTTGTGGAGGGTCTGGACTCGTTGTGGTGTGATCAGTGCCATTAACATCACCACTTTGAAGGTGAGTTTATCCAGTGATAGATCTGAAACTGGTGACCAGCTCCTTAGTAGGGGTAACACAACCCCAATGTCCCAATATTATAGCGTGGTCGGGGAGGGTTCGAATTGAATATACCCCTCATAAGTTTTGATACCAGCTGGTGGGATCCTACTCCGATATTGAGATAGGATGACAATGCACTTCTGGCACTGTTGATGGCACTGTAGCTAAGGCCCTCATCATAGTGAGGGCCCGCCAGGAATTCCAGCACATCAGTGATCGTTGCAGAGTTGTACGTGGTCTTGGTCCGAGTACAGAAGGCGTCCCATTTTCTTATGTGGGTGAGGTACTGCTTCCTCGTGGACTCTCTGCACAATGCTGTGATGATATCCATGGTCCTTGTTGACAGCCCGAATCCCAGTAATGGCCTCTTCAGAACCTGCAAGCCAACAGGTTCAGGTGACCATGGCACGGATGACTTTCTCCTGTTATAGGATGGGTCACTAGATTCGGGCATTTAGGAACCTGCACCCATGGTTCTTTCACCATGTCGAGGACCACCGGGTACCATGGTTGTGTGGGCCAGTCGGGTATTATCAGAGTCCCAGATGCAGAGTCTAGCTGGATCTTCTGCAATACACGACTGATGAGGCAGAAAGGTGGAAATGCATAGAAGAACAATTTCCCCCAATGTAGCGAGAACGCGTCCATCGCCTCTGCCCCAGGATCTGGTTCCCAAGAGACATATGTTGGTATCTGATGGTTCAAACTGGACGCAAAGACGTCGATATCTGGTGTTCCACACTTGGCTATAATATTAGCAAATATTTGGGGGTTCAACATCCACTTGGTGTTATCATTAAATACTCGTGACCTGGTGTCCGCCACTGTATTGTAGCTGATATACAAATATTTCTTTCAATACACCAGAGCTAAATTATGTTTGCCAATTCATCGCAAGATATCGACTTGATACCACCCATATGGTTTAAATATGCCACCACTGTGGTATTATCTATCTGAAGACTGGCAAGCGTATGATGCATAGTTGTGCAGTAAGCCCGCAGTCCGCAAAATGTTCCCAGCATTTCCAAATAGGTTATACCTTGTGATTGGAGTAAAGTAGATCCATGTAAATCCTATCTGCCGCCACCACTGGAAGTGGTGTCGGTAGCTCCCCAGCCCTGGGCGCTTGCGTCGGTTTGTAACATGACTGGAGGGTTTGAAATTATGATGGGATTAAAACAATTATGAATGTTGCTAATCCACCATTGTAGCTCAATTTTTGCCTTGTTTGGCAGCTGCATAGGTCTGTCAAAATGTCCAGCATTTGTTTTTAATGCTGATACCTTTGCTCTTTGCAAATTCTGATAATGTAACGGCCCAAATTGTGCAGCTGGAAATGTAGCTACAAGTTTTCCAATCACTTTGGCAGCATGTCTAATAGTCGGTTTCCTGGTGCAAGCAAGGCTATTACATGCCTCTACTATGTTTGTTACTTTGTTCTCTGGGAGAGTGACAATCATATGATTGGTGTTAACCGTGAATCCCAGGTAGTTCATATTCACAGATGGGTTGAACTTAGATTTGTCTGGATGGATGACGAACCCCAATTTTTCGAACAGTGACTTGGTAGCTGTCACAGCTGATTTAGCTAATTCCAAAGTTTTTCGCACAATTAAAATGTCATCAAGATATGCCACAACTATGTGGTTTTGTCTTCTTAGAGACGCCAATACTGGTTTTAGTATTTTGGTAAACAACCTGGGGGCTGTTGTAAGTCCAATAGGTAAGGCTTTGTACTGCCATAGCTGCCCCGTCCAGACAAATTTTAAGTATTTACGGTTATGTATACGTATAGGCACTGAATAGTATGTATCTTTTGGGTCGATCCAGGCCATGAAGCACCCTCTGGAAATCAATTGCTTAGCCGTTTCAAATGTTTCCATCTTGAAATGGGTATATTGTACAAAAGTATTCAAGTGGGTTAAATCAATTATGATATGTCATCCACCATCTTTTTTGGTTTTAGTAAAGATGTTAGGTACAAACTCAAGAGGTTCATGTATCATTTTCTCTATAACCCCCTTGGTGTATAACCTTAATAGTTCTGCATGTCCTTCCACTTTAATGAGAGAGAGTACATTGAGCTGCTGCTTCATAGCAGGTTTGATCATGCTCTAGGGAGCCATCAGTTTGGAGTTTACACGTTCTCCCTATGACTGTGTGGGTTTTGGCTGGGTGCTCCGGGTTCCTTGCACATCCCAAAGACATGCAGCTTTGTTAATTGGCCTATGTGCATTGCCCATTGCTTGCAACAAATGGATGAGAAAATGGGATAATGTAGAGTGATCAAATGTTTGATGGTCGGCGTGGACTTGTGGGCCGATGGGCCTGGTTCCATGTTGTATCTCTAACCTGAACTATTCATCATTAGCTGCTGTTTATTTTGGCCTAACTGAGATCCATTGTTCTTCTACATCTTTTATGAACTCTTCTTTGGCTTTAGTCTCCATAACTTCTCCCCCCCAGGTGATGTTTCATCCTGTGGTAATGAGATCTCTTGATGCCTAGTCGTGCAAGTGCTTTCACGGAGTACCTGGAATGTGATTTTTTGTTCCACTTCCTACTTAGATTCTGCCCCTGTCCTCTTTACCCAAGGCATTGTTGACAGTCGCAAGATGCCGGAGTAACTCAGCAGGTCAGGCAGCATCTCCTTTCTTAAGAACCTTTCTTAAGACTTGAGTCTGAAGAAGGGTCCGACCCCAAATTGTCACATTCCTTTTCTCCAGAGGTGCTGCCTATTCCAGCATTTTGCGTCTATCTTTGGTCTGTCGCTTCCTTTCCTAAACTGGACTGGTAAAGATCACCATCTTAATGCCAATTCCTCCTCTTTGTTCACCTTCATGTTCCCACAATTTTTTTTTTCCTTCCTTGATTAGTCTATCCCTATCCCCGTATAGGTTAACCAATATCCTGTCTAAGCCCATTGGCACCCACAGCAACCTTAACACTAACATTGTTATTTAACTTCCAGACAAAGGCAGCTTTGTTGTTTCTTGCTGAAACTATCTCTGCCTGGTTGATGTGGAATTACATGACTCTGTGCCTGAACATGTCAGCTGGCTCAGAGCTGTATGCTCTCAGCGTCTTGTGATAACCTGAGAGTGCGCTCTACATAGCTGCCCAACAGATCCAAATCCCAATTTGTGAGGGAGAGATAAATTAAAAGAGAGAATAGAAAGAGAGAGTGAGAAAGATGTATATATATATATATAGAGAGAGAGCGAGAGAGAGAGAAGAGAGAGTGTGTGAGAGAGAGAGAGAGAGAGAGAGAAGAGAGAGTGTGTGAGAGAGAGAGAGAGAGAGAGAGAGAGAGAGAGAGAGAGAGAGAGAGAGAGAGAGAAGAGAGAGACACACACACACACGCACGAGGGCTCTTCAGGATTGCTGAAACAACAGATAACAGCTATACAATCCTACTCTTGACATTACATGACAATAATGCTCAACCATGTAAAACACTGCCGGTCACAGAGCAGTCATTGGTGTCAGGTTTATTTTTCACCTCACAGGTTACATCTCCATCCTTGATATTTGGTTCTGTTATCACATTACTAGCAACACATGCAACAAGTAGGAGAGTCAAGAGTCAAGAGTGTTTATTGTCATGTGTCCCAGAGAGATCAATGGAATGCTTACTTACAGCAGCACGACAGAATATGTAAACATAGTACACTGTAAACAATATAATATACATGAGAGAAAAAACAAGTGTTTGTATATCTATACACTTACTCACAAATACACATGTATACACACACACACACACACGCTCCCATAAAAACAAACAATAATAGTGCAATAATAACAATAATATAATCTATGTAGTTCAGAGCTTTTTTGAGGTTGTAGTGTTTAATAGCCGAATGGCTGTAGGGAAGAAGCTTTTTCTGAACATGTATGTTACAGTTTTCAGGCTCCTGTTCCTTCTTCCCGGTGGCAGTGGTGAAATGAGTATGTGGCCAGGGTGGTGTGGGTCTCTGATGATGCAGGCTGCCTTTTTGAGACAGCGACTCCGGTAAATCCCTTCAATGGTGGGGAGGTCTGAGCCGGTGATGGACTGGGCAGCGCTCACAACTTTTTGCAGTCTTCTCCGCTCCTGGGTATTCAAGCTGGGCATTCAAGTTCAAGTATATACTTTCACAAGTTCCAAAGCATTTGGAACCTGGTGTAGTTTTGTGTGTTATCAACTCTCTCATCCTGCACTGGGTGTAATGGTGTTCTGTATTTTCATGCCTTCTTCCACTGGATGAATTGGTGCCTGATTGCTTGCAGCAAACTCTCAGTAATGGGTGTCATGATATTGCATCATCAGCCCCATCTCTTTTAATTGTCACTTATTTAGTATTCAGAGCAAGTAATAATTTATTTGTGGGAATACTGTGTGAGAAGGCTTTGAAAGGAAAGTATGATAGAAATATTGAGCAATGTAGTCAAAGCCCAAAAGTCAAACCAAAACGCCAAAGCCGTTGCCCTGTTTCTCAGCCTGAAGAAGGGTCTCGACCCGAAACGTCACCTATTCCATTTCTCCAGAGATGCTGTCTGACTCGCTGAGTTACTCCGGCATTTTGTGTGTATCTTTCGTCAAAACCAAAATGGGTCTGTGAATTTATTCTCACTATGCCTTGGTGTTTGTAGGATACTTACTGGAAAATTGTCCTCAGGTTTGCATGTTGTTAAGCATTTGTAAGAAATGCTGCCATCTTGTACAATTCTGGGTTAGAAAATTTACAGTACTTCTCAAATGTTTTGAGAACCTCTGAATAGTTGGCCTAATCAGATTAGGATGAATGCATTGCGGGCTTGCGAATAGTTCAGAAACAATCTTTTAAATGACTCATCTATAACCCACAGAATGTAACAGTTTGTACACTATTTACAGAAAGTACAGCTACTGGGAACAGGATAATGCAACATGGTGTAAGGAAGTGGCTAAGCATGTTATATTGACTTGAGGTGTGGTTTGCCTGGAACAGACTTGGTGTTGGGAAATAACATGTGGGTAACTGCAGGAGAGAGACAGTGTATGGTGAGTTTTGAAAGAGATTGGACCTTGATTCACCTGCTGGAATGGAGTGCCGTCAGCTGTTTGACTAGACTCCAGAGAGAAAAAGCCACAGTGAGACAGCACATAGTAGACATATGGCCAAGTGACTGGAAACACCAGACTCGGTTTACGTCCATTACATAGTTCACCATCTGTTGGGGGATGGAACAGATGAAGCCACCTTAGAATCTGGACATTAAGTCAAGTAACCTCTGAATCAAGTAAGTTGCCAACAACTAATAAGGAGGAGAAAACAACGGAGAAGATAATGTTTTATTTTTGGAACTTGACCTTGACTAAGTAATAAGGCCAACTAATCAGACACAGAGAAGGTTCTCAAACCATTTGAGCAGTACTGTATACTCCCCCGAAATGAGGCGTTGGACAGATCCAAAACTTTAAGTAGCCGTCAGGGGAATGGGCTGATATTCCACACGCACTTGACTGAACTCAAGTTGTTGGCTGCAAATGGTAACATCAGAGATCTGAGAGACTCATTGCTCTGTGACAGGATTGTATGCAGAATTTGAGATGCAGTATTGAGGGACCATCTGCTAGGAGCAGTAGATTCAGACCTGGTAAAGTGTCTCACATGCTGTAGGGCCTCAAAGCCAAAGCTGAAGTTGGACAGTAAACGTTGCAATTCTGTCCATGCAAATTCATCAGAAGTACAGAAGGTCAGTGGCGGTTTAAAGTATGCAAATACTCTGGCAAACTGCATGAATGGCAAGAGAATTGTCCGGATCATGTGAAGCAATACCGCAAATGCAAAAGAATGAGTCAACTTTTATCCCTTGCAGAGATATGGCTGTTAGCATGCGGAAGAGAATTAGTAAATGGACAAGGGCGGTTCACAAGCTGACTACAGTCTATGTGCAGGAAGGAACTGCAGATGCTTGTTTACACCAATGTCAGACACAAAATGCTGGAGTAGCTTACCGTGTCTGGTGGCATCTCTGGAAAGAAGGAATGGGTGGCGTTTCGGGTCAAAGAAGCGTTTTTACTTGAAACGTCACCTGTTTCTTTTCTCCAGAGTTTGCCAGTCAGTACTGTTGGACAGATCATGTCATTTTCATGTGTCACACCAGACTCCCAAAACCGTCGATCTGTTCCATGCTCTTGACAGATCGACAGAGGAAAAGATTCAAGGATATGTTCAGAGCTTCCTTCAAAACATCCCCTCTCATTGACCCGCGCCACTCAAAGTGGAAAGAGAGGATTTATGTTCATCAGTTCATAAGTTATAGGATCAGAATTCGGCCGTTTGTACAGTTAATGGTCATTTGTCTCACATCCGTACATGGCCGAATGTTGTTCATGTGCAGACTGAATGGAACTGCTATCTAGATGACTACAAGTAAAACTATGCATTGCCTGTTCCTGAGTGAGTCTGTTGTACCTACAGCCTTAAGATGGAACGAAGATCATTGATGAAGCAGGTGAAGATAGTGTGTTTAAGATGCTGTTCTGGGGAACTACTTGTCACAATTCTTGTCACAGATGAAGGTTAGTCCAGGTGGGTTCCAGAGTTTGTCTTGATGGCAGTCAACTGAAGAATTAAGTTTAGTTTAGTTTAGTTTAGAGATACAGCGTGGAAGCAGGCCCTTCAGCCGATCGAGTCCACCCAACCAGTGATCTCTGTACACTAGCACTAGCACTATCCTACACACTAAGGACAATTTACAAAAAACCTACAATCCTGCAAGTCTTGGGAATATGGGAGGAAATTGGAGTAACCGGAGAAAACCCACACAGAACAGGGAGAACGTACAAACTCCGTACAGACAGCACACAGTCAAGATTGAACCTGGATCTCTGGCGCTGTAAGGCAGCAACACTACCACTGTATCACGGTGCCACCACACAGATAAATATATTGCAGAAACAGGCTCTTCAGCCCACCGTGTCCATGCCGAGCATCAACTGCCCATTCGTACAAATCCTACATTAATCTCATCTTTTCTTTTCCCCTACCTTCTCATCATCTCCCCCAGATTCCACCACTCACTTACACACCAGTAGTAATTTACAGCAAACAATTAACCCCTACCAATCTGCACGTCTTTGGGATGTGGGAATAACTGGAACATCCACAGGAAACCCATGCGGTAACTGGGGGAACATGCAGAGTCCATACAGATAGTACCGCAGGCCATGACTGAATCAGGGTATCTTGTGAGGCAATGGTTCTACTAGCTATGTCACTGTGCTGCCTCCATACTCTTTGTATAAAGTACCCTATCCAATGATTGGAAGTAGATGAATAAAATATGAACTGGCCCGGTCGGATTTGTTATTCTTTAAGTAGAAAGGACATTCCTGGGAACGTTGTTGGCAAGGTGCCATTATTATATTTGTACTGGAACACCTTGGCTAAAGCGTGAATATATAGCAGCATAAAAAGTAGATTCATTTCAGCAGCACGTCCCTGCACACCTAACAGTTCCTAAAATGGCACTCTCTCGACATGTTTCTGAACAGGATTGAGGTTAATACCTTGTAGACACAGTCCGTAGCGGCAAAAAGAGACCCCATGAAGACTTCTTGGTAACCTGGGTTGTTGCACTTTTAGAGTTTGGGCTGAACAATGATAAAAATGAACCAAAACTAGATCATTTGTCTTTCAGAGGTGATCTCATTTGGAAGCCAGGCTCTCATCTGTGTTCTATTTCAATCTTAAAATAGCACTGAAACTCAATCAGCCCAGAAGGACATGTCTCTGGGCCAGGTTTGGATAGTACTGGGTATGATGTGCTGGGATTGAAATGTGTAATTAACCCTTGACTGGTTGACCTGCCTGCAAACTAAAATTCATGCTGCCTGTTTATTATCCCAACCTTTGTGACTGCCCAGTGCCACCGCATTAGTGCATTATCACAGGACCCCTATGTAAGGGTTGGCTACTACAATTAACCCCTATCAATCTGCAGGTCTTTGGGATGATTAAAGATAGCTTTCACTGTGGCTGGGACCAGCAGTGGAAGTCTATGAAGATTCCTGAAGGTTCCCAATCTCTTTCCTGTACTCCGTCTCATCACCAGCATAATCAAGGACGAGTCGCACCCTGGCCACTCCTTCTTCTCCCCTCTCAATCAGGCAAAAGGTGTGGGAGTGTGAAAATGCACACCTCCAGATTCAGGGACAATTTCTTCCCAGCTGATATCAGGCAACTGAACTATCCTACCAACAACTAGAAAGTAGTCCTGAACTACTATCTACCTCATTGGAGGATCTAATGGACTATCTCCATATTTGATTGGACTTTACTGGCTTTATCTTGCACTAAACGTCATTCAGGGTATTCGCTCATTTACTGACATTTAGTGGAGGGAGGGGAACGGGGAATTGTGGGAGGAAAGGGAAGGGGGGGTGATTTGTTTTGTAGGTGCTACCTAAATTTAAAGAATTCAACGTTGTAAGCTGCCCAAGCGAAATATGAAATGGTGTTCCTCCAATTTGCGTGTGGCATCAATCCAGCAATGGAGGAGACCCACGACAGATCAAAGTATTGGTTGTGGTGACTGTCCACAAACAATTGGCTGTTTTCTGCTGGACCTGGGCCTGTCCCCACGCTGTATCTCTAATCTAAAACTAAACTTAACTGAGATATGATTGATGCACCAACCTGGCAGATGGAGTTGAGTTTATCTGATGTCTACCTGGTAGCACAACCCACTTGGAATGAGTCGCTTCAATGAAGAACTCAGTCTGGTCACCTGCAGAGTCACACCTTGGAGCTTTCACAGTGAAGAGTACTTTTCTAGCATGGGTAAGTTTTGACCTTGTCTGCCCACTGTGCTTCGGTAAACACTTCAAGGGAAAAACATGACCTACAGGCCCTTCTAACGAGCCACAGCTGCTTAATTGCATTGCCATATTCCTTTTTTTAAAAGTTGTATAGAATCATAGAAAATAGGTGCAGGAGGAGGCCATTCGACCCTTCGAGCCAGCACCGCCATTCAATATGATCATGGCTGATCGTCCGCTATCTATAACCCGTGCCTGCCTTCTCCCCATATCCCTTGACTCCACTAGCCCGTAGAGCTCTATCCAACTCTCTCTTAAATCCATCCAATGATTTGGCCTCCACTACCTTCTGTGGCAGGGAATTCCATAAATTCACAACTCTCTGGGTAAAAAAGTTTTTTCTCAGCTCAGTCATAAATGACCTCCCCTTTATTCTAAGACTGTGGCCCCTGGTTCTGGACTCACCCAACATTGGGAACATTTTTCCTGCATCTAGCTTGTCCAGTCCTTTTATAATTTTATATGTTTCTATAAGATCCCCCCTCATCCTTCTAAACTCGAGTGAATACAAGCCTAGTCTTTTCAATCTTTCCTCATATGACAGTCCCGCCATCCCAGGGATCAATCTCGTGAACCTACGCTGCACTGCCTCAATCACAAGGATGTCCTTCCTCAAATTAGGAGAGCAAAACTGTACACAATACTCCAGATGTGGTCTCACCAGAGCCCTATACAACTGCAGAAGAACCTCTTTACTCCTGTACTGAAATCCTCTTGTTATGAAGGCCAACATTAGCTTTCTTCACTGCCTGCTGTACCTGCACGCCAACTTTCAGTGACCAGTGTAGAAGGACACCCAGGTCTCGCTGTACCTCCCCCTTACCTAACCTAACCCCATTAAGATAATAATCTGCCCCCTTGTTTTTGCCGCCAAAGTGGATAACCTCACATTTATCTATATTATACTGCATCTGCCACGCATCTGCCCACTCACTCAACCTGTCCAGGTCCCCCTGCAACCTCCTAACATCCTCTTCACAGTTCACACTGCCACCCAGCTTTGTGTAATCCGCAAACTTGCTAGTGTTGCTCCTAATTCCCTCTTCCAAATCATTTATATATATGGTAAACAATTGCGGCCCCAACACCGAGTTGCAGCACTCCACTCGCCACTGCCTGCCATTCTGAAAAGGACCCGTTCACTCCTACTCTTTGCTTCCGATCTGCCAACCAATTTTCTATCCATGTCAACACCCTACCCCCAATACCATGTGCTCTAATTTTAGTCACCAATCTCCCGTGTGGGACCTTATCAAAGGCTTTCTGAAAGTCTAGATACACTACATCCACTGGCACCCCTTCATCCATTTTACTTGTCACATCCTCAAAAAATTCCAGAAGATTAGTCAAGCATGATTTCCCTTTCATAAATCCATGTTGACTTTGACTAATCCTTTTACTGCTATCCAAATGCTCTATTATTACCTCTTTAATAATTGACTCCAGCATCTTTCCCACCACTGAAGTCAGGCTAACTAGTCTATAATTCCCTGTTTTCTCTCTTGCTCGTTTCTTGAAAAGTGGGATAACATTAGCTATCTTCCAATCCACAGGAACTGATCATGAATCTATTGAACATTGGAAAATGATCACCAATGCGTCCACTATTTCTAGAGCCACCTCCCTGAGGACCCTGGGATGTTGTATGTTGTAATAATTAGGAGATATGTTTTTCTGTTTATAGTGTTCCAAATTGCAATGGAAGGATTATTTCATTTCTGCAACTTGCAATATTTTCACTTTGCCGACTGGACGTATGTAAACTGGGCCATTGCAGGCTCCACCTTTCCCAAGTCATCGATGCAGGCTCTGCTTTGTTCTGTACCTCCAGTGTGCCCTTCCATGACTCTCAATCTAATGAAGAGTATCATCCCGTAACGTCACCTATTCCTTCTCTCCAGAGATGCTGCCTGACCCGCTGATTTATTCCTGTATTTTGTGTCTATTATGCCCCAATAACCCCCTGACACCCGTCTTTAGCTTAGGTAGGTTAATTGACAGTTGCAAACTACCCCTGGTGTGTAAGTGAGAGGTAGAATCTGTGAATAGTTAATTGAAATGTCGGATTAGTGCAAATAGGTGGCTGGTAGTCGGCACAGATTCGATGGGAAAAGGGGCCTATCTCAGTGCTGTATCTCTCTCTGACTGTATGACGTGTAACCTCCCGCCGATGGATACACTTTCCACAGCTTGACTGATTATCTCCATGCACCAGTTCTATTTTAAGGGATCATCAATTATTTACGGGTTGGTTGCTGCATTATTTCTTCAGACTGTGGATGTGATTGTGTGTTATGAGGACGTTTCCAAACTTGAGCTTGCACCATCCAGAATTGGTGAACCGTCAGCGGCGGAACCGCAGTTTCAGTGACTTAAAGGCTTGTATACAGATGAGCTGTTTGCAGATAAGAATGGCCTTGTGGAACTTTCCATTGACACCGGGCATCTGAGGGAAAATGAGGCAATCTTGGAACCTCTGACGCTTGTGAGGTGTTGCAATTGTGCGGATTCCCAGAATCATTCTCATGGCTTCAAAAGAGGCCATTCCTGCGGTCAGTTGTGGTTTATTTGGTATTGTGCAATGTATCTTCACATGTGTCAGTTCAGGAGAGAAAAACATGTGCCAGATGATGAGGACAAAGAAGAGCTCTCTTCAGCGGACCAAACTGGCCTAATGCCATGATGGGTCATAGGTTGTGGTGTTGTTGTGATATCCTAAATGAGTTCTACATACACAGGAAGAAGATACATTTATTTATTTGTCACATGTACCAATTGGTACAGTGAAATGTGTGGTCACCATACAGCCATACAATAATAAAGAGCACAGAACACGATAGTCTCCAACATAGACATCCCCACACAGCGGGATCACTCTCCCACTGTGAGGGAAGGCTCCAAAATGCAGTCATCCTCGTCTGTTGTCCTCCCGTGGTCGGGGGGGCTCCCAAACCCCCTGCTGTCACCGCTACAGGCTGCCCGATGTTCAGGCCTGCTCGCCGGGTAGATGGAAGTCCGACATCGGGACTGGAGGACATCCTCAGCGGCTTGGACATCTGGATGAGCCACCTCCTACCGGAGTCCCAGTGCGGCTCCCGAAGTCTACAGGCCGCGCTGGGTGGAGATTCAATGCTGGTGGCGTTCGGCAAAGGGCCCAGGACTCCGTGGTGTCGAATTCAGCGCCGCCCGCACTGGAAGCTCCATGGACCACAGCTCCTATGTTGAAGCAGCAGGCCCAACATTCCGGAGCTTCAACGGCGATCCAGGTAAGTCATCGCCCGTCCCGCGATGTATCCAGCGCTGCGCCGCCGCTGCTGAAGCTCTGGTCCAGGTCCCCGGCAGGAAATGCTGCTCCAATCCAGATGGTAGGCCGTGTGGAGGGGGGCGGGGACGCGACTCGGAGAATAGTCTCGTCCTCGCCAGGAAGTGACTGGGAAATGGTGACTCCCTTATCCTACCCCCCTCCCCCACATAGAAAGCTAAAGAAATCTCCCACACAATCTTTTAAAACTGACTAAAAATAAAAAAAAGACAGAAAAACAAACAGTTTGCAGGCAGAGGCTGCCATCAATGCGGCGCCCCTAGTGGTGGCAGATCCATAGTCAAGGCAGATTCATTCCCAGAGCAAGTTCCCAGTGATGTTCTAGCCAATTACACCTCCCTTTTTCGCTCTTAGTTGATCCATGTAGGGAATAGAGGAAGTGCAGAAATGGCGGGTACATGAAGAAACTATTGTGATAAGCAGATGGGCTAATGCTAGCAAGCATTCCATCAATGGGCGTGTGTTATTGCCTTGTGCTTGCATTCAGAGGCAAACCATTAAACTTTGGCGGATGAGACGAGGGTCGATTGTTCAAACGAGTTTATTAATGAAACAAGTAAACTGACGAAGTATCTCAACACAACCAATAAACAGATCCAGCCACAACGGTGTTCCAGAGCGTCTGAAGGGGCATCGCCCAGAAAGCGAGCGAAACCCAACCCCTCCCCAGAGTCAGATGTCCGAGGCACCCGACTGCAGGGCTTGACTACCAGTAGCCAGTAGGTGCCGCTACAAAACCTCCATTACCTTTGATAGATATCAACCTGCTTACAACCTCCCGGAGATCTGTCATTTTGGATTATTGCTTCGTTCCTGGTTGCATTTTGATGGAGACAAATAATATCCTCTATGAAAGGAATGGCCATTTTTAAAGACATCAGATTAGGTCTGGGATATACACACAGTGCTGGCGTAACTCAGCGGGTCAGGTAGCATCTCAGATTTCTATAGCATGACAGGGAGTTACATGGTATATGATCTGTAATAACTTCCTCCTGGATGGGGCCTGCATGTTGTCCCGGGATAGGGTGAAGCTTCATAGATGGAGGGTTGACAGAGCATGGGACAGGAACTCTGTGGTGTCAGTTCTCTCCCCTCTGATGGCAGCGCCATATATCCTGGAGGCATCTCAGCCTGCAGGCTTCATTGACGTAATTGTAGACCGTACAACTCCATCATACCATGGAAATCTGAGATGCTGCCTGACCCGCTGAGTTGCGCGAGATCTTTGTATCTTTTGTAGGTATAAACCAGCATCTGCATTTCTTTGTTTCAAGATTAATTCTGGGAACCCACATCACCTGCAACGTGAAACCAACAAAGCACGTTTCCAAAATGAGCTTCTTTGGCTTTGCAAATGTTTGACTGGCAGTGTGGACCTCTATGACTAATGTCATGCAGAGGCAAAGTACGTGCCAGAGGTGACACTTTGCAAGCTTCAAAGGCTCTGAGAATGCAGCTGAAAGACATCTCCATAGTAATACTATATTGTCTTCCACTATCACCCTTTGGACCTGAACTCCTCTACAGCAAAAAGGGGTTTAAATTGGCAACTCACTACCTGACAGGAAATACCACCTTCCACCAGGCTTTGAAGCTGAACAGTAAGTAACCGTAAAGCCAGACCTGAAGTAACTTCCAGCGTTACAAACGATTCTCGGTCTTTTGCGACACTAATTAATCAGATATAAAAACAGCAGAGCAGCAAGTCAATTATTGACATGATAAATGAATAGCTGATCATAATTGAAAAGGGTCGCCAGAGTGCAGGGGAGGGTTACGTGCAATTGGTAAAATGTGCTAAGAATTAGATCAAAGAGATCGCCTTCAGAAGGCGTTGAATTTACAAAGGCATTTGAAAAACAGAAAGGGACCAAAATAGAACGAGGCAAACAATAGTGTGAGAAAGAAGATAGGGGAGGATACGTAAAGTTTGTAAAGTTAGCATTCAGGCCAGAACATTACAGCATGACCAGGATATCAATGAAATATAGTGACTGTATTAACAAAATATGTACTTAATTGCTTCTAAAGCAGTTTATATCATCCTGCAAACCGAAAAGGCATTTTCGAAAAGCAAGACTTAGTGGTGAGTTTATTAGAACGCCACAGAAAGGTTCAAGTAAACGCCTTGAATTTCCAGCATTATGTAGAATTATATTCGGCAATTACAATACAATATAGGCCACCAGCCAGAGGTCTTGTGTGTTTAAGGTTTCTCCAACTCTCCCTCCTTCTCGCTTCCCCATCATCTAATTTGTTTCTCCCCCAAGTATTTTGACTTGAAACGTCACCTATTCCTTTTCTCCAGAGATGCTGCTTGACATGCTATGTTACCCCCAGCAGGTTTGTATCAAGCTTTGTAGATGGTTCGTCCGCTCAGTCCGCTGGACCCTACCTGATTTCCCGGTTGCCAAACACTTTAATGCCCCTTCCCATTCCCACACTGACCTTGTGTCTACCCACACTGACCTTTCTGTCCTAGGCCTCCTCCATTGTTAGAATGAAGCTAATCGCAAATTGGAGAAACAGTATCTCATATTTTGCTTGGGCAGCTTACAACCCAATGGAATGATTATTGATTTCTCTAACATCAAGTAATCCCTGCACTCCCTCTCTCTCCATCCCTCCCCCACCCAAGTCCAACCAGGTTCCCGTTCTCACCTAGCAAACACCTAACACTGGCCTGTATCATCATTACTTTTTTCCATATGTTTCCTTCATTTATTCTATTGTTATCGACATCACTGTCTGTATTTCTCGTTTCCCTTTCCCCTGACTTGTCCGAAGAAGGGTCTCGACACGAAACATCATCCTTCCCTTCTCTCCAGAAATGCTGCCTGTCCCGCTGAGTTACTCCAGCATTTTGTGTCTATCTTTGTGGACGGTTAATCTATGTGGGAACAAGAATAGGGTATTCAATCCACAAGGCTATTCTGCCTGATTGCTAGTTGGTTTGGGACTGGCAACGTGCTTGGACATCAAGGACATGAGACCATGGAGCGGGTGCACAGACAATCACCAGCTTGGGATGGAAAGTTTAATTTAGTTTAGTTTACTTTAGTCTAGAGATACAGCGCGGAAACAGGCCCTTCTGCCCACCGAGTCGCACCGACCAGCGGTCCCTGCACATTAACACTACCCGACACACACTATGGACAATTTACACTTATACCAAGCCAATTTCCCTGTATGTCTTTGGAGTGTGGGAGGAAACCGAAGATCTCAGAGAAAACTCATGTGGTCACGGGGAGAACATACAAACTCCGTACAGACACCACCAGTAAGGGATCGAACCCGGGTATGCGGTGCAGCAAGCGATGAAAGGCAGCAACTCTACTGCTCGGTCACCGCGCCGCCCTTAATTTCTGAGGAGAGACTGGATATATGGATTTCCTTTTCCTTGGAGCAGAAATGGTGGAGGATTCCTGATAGGGAATGAGAATGCTATGGGAAGCTTAGAAGAAGTGAATAGTGAGACACTATTCTCCAGTAATCAGACATCTAAAACTAGAGGACATAGGTTTAAGGTCAGGAGTGAGAATGTTTGAGAGCATCTGGGGAAAGTTTTATTTACCCAGAGGCTGCTTGCAATCTAGAACACACTGCCTGAGAAAGTAGTGGTGGCACATACTCCCACAACATTTAGGTAAGTAGAAGAACACTTGAATTGCCAAGGCACAGAGGACTATGGAGCAAATGCTGGTCTGGTATTGGTATAGATGGGTTTTTGATGATTAGCAAGGTCAAGGTGGGCCAAAGGACCTGTCTTTGTGCTGTGTAACTCTATGACTCGAAGACATCCCTTGATATTTTACTGAAGAATCAATTTTCTTCACAATTTCTTCATGATTTTAAATATTGTCTATTCCAAAGAAGCTGGGCCTACAGAACGTTACCAGAAGGTTTCATCCCCTCAATTCTGGTAACTTCCTTGTACATCTCATCTGAAGATGAAAGACAAAATGTTAGAAGTAAATATTTCCATTATTTTAAACTTTAAAACATTAATACTGTATTTTGGAACACTTGTATGGGGGAATTTCAATATGCATTTATGAAATTATTTTTAAGGTCAATTTGTTAGCTAGGCATTAAAAGTGGAATAGTATAAATTCTGTGTTGGAAGGAACTGCAGATGCTGGTTTGAACCGAGGATTGACACAAAAAGCTGGAGTAACTCAGCAGGACAGTCCGAAGAAGGGTCTCAACCCATTCCTCCTCTCCAGAGATGCTGCCTGTCCCGCTGATTTTCTCCAGCTTTTTGTGTCAATATTCAGTATAAATTCTGTGGTGGTCAAAGCCTGGGAATCCCGTGGTATATCCCCCTAACATGCTGACATTTTTCCTCCATCAACAAGGCACTGTTCAGGAAAGTAATGAAATAATTTGCACTTGCCTGGACTAGTCCAGCTGCAACAACTCTCAGGAAGCTCAGCACCAGCCAGGATTAGTAGCTCTTTGGATTTACACCTCATCACATTCCTTCCTTCCACCACTATTACAGTGAGTGCTGTGTGTACCAGCCACAAAATGCTCTGCAATTACTTATGTAAGCTCTTTCCAAAACCCATGACTTCTACCATCGAGAAGGTGTCAGGAACTCCACAATCTGCAGTTTCTCCTCCAACTCACATCTTGTCCTCATTTTTTTAAAAAACATTGCCGTCTCTTCATGTTCACATAATCTAACACCTGGAACTCCCGATCCAGCAACACCACAGGAACACCTTCACCAGATGGACTACAGTAGCTCAAGAAGGCACTAAACACCCCCCTTCTTTATGGCAAGCAGTGATTGACAATAAATAGAAAGGCACAAAATGCTGAAGTAACGCAGTAGCAGGTAGCATCCCTGGAGAACATGGATAGGTGATCGAGTTTTGGGTCGAGTTTTGTTTATTGTCACGTGCACCGAGGTACAGTGACAACCTTTTGTTGCGCGCTGACCAGTCAGTGGAAAGACAATACCTGATTACAAACACGCCATTCACAATGGCGATGGGCCCTTCTTAAGATAGTCCTTCACAGGTTGGGACCCTTCTTAAGATGGACAATGGGTCATTTTCGGGTCATCAACGGATAAACGGGTCATTTTCAGAATGGCAGGCAGTGACTAGTGCGGTACCGCAAGGCTCAGTGCTGCAACCCCAGCTATTTACAATATATATTAATGATCTGGATGAGGGAATTGAATGCAACATCTCCAAGTTTACGGATGACACGAAACTGGGGGGCAGTGTTAGCTGTGAGGAGGATGCTAGGAGGCTGCAAGGTGACTTGGATAGGTTGGGTGAGTGGGCAAATGCATGGCAGATGCAGTATAATGTGGATAAATGTGAGGTTATTCACTTTGGTGGCAAAAACAGGAGGGTAGATTATTATCTGAACGGTGGCCGATTAGGAAAGGGGGAGCTGCAACGAGACCTGGGTGTCATGGTACACCAGTCATAGAAAGTAGGCATGCAGGTGCAGCAGGCTGTGAAGAAAGCGAATGGTATGTTGGCATTCATAGCAAAAGGATTTGCGTACAAGAACAGGGAGGTTCTACTGCAGTTGTACAGGGTCTTGGTGAGGCCACACCTGGAGTATTGCGCACAGTTTTGGTCTCCTAATCTGAGGAAAGACATTATTGCCATAGAGGGAGTACAGAGAAGGTTCACCAGACTGATTCCTGGGATGGCAGGACTTCCATATGAAGAAAGACTGGATAGACTCGGCTTGTACTCGCTGGAATTTAGGAGATTGAGGGGGGATCTTATAGAGGCGTACAAAATTCTTAAGGGGTTGGACAGGCTAGATGCAGGAAGATTGTTCCCGATGTTGGGGAACTCCAGAACAAAGGGTCACAGTTTAAGGATAAGGGGGAAGTCTTTTAGGACCGAGATGAGAAGATCATTTTTCACACAGAGAATGGTGAGTCCATGGAATTCTCTGCCACAGAAGGTAGTTGAGGCCAGTTCATTGGCTATATTTAAGAGGGAGTTAGATGTGGCCCTTGTGGCTAAAGGGATCGGGGGTATGGAGAGAAGGCAGGTACAGGATACTGATTTGGATGATCAGCCATTATCATATTGCATGGTGGTGCAGGCTCGAAGGGCCGAATGACCTACTCCTGCACCTATTTTCTATGATTCTATGACAATAAATGGTGGCTTTAACAACAATACCCAAATGCCCAAAACGAATAAATAGGAAAGGAGTGTCTTAACACCAATCCATTTAGACCTCATATTCATGAATCATAGGTATTTTAAGATATGTTAGGGTGGGAACTTAATTGTAAATTATTTCCCCCTGATGTGAATGAGTGGGTATCACCCGTGGAAAGGTGCGAATTGTGTGAACTGCTGAGCATGTGGAAGAGGGCTGAATCACTGGGAGTAAATCGAGGATTCATGTGTTAGGTTAGGTTGACAATGAAGTCCTGAAGGGGCAGACGTCAATATTTTCTCAAATATTGGCCACTGCTGTACTAAGCTTCATTAACTACTCTCCAGCAATCATTTCAGACCCCAAATACTGTGTTATATTTATGTATATTTTAATGTTATTAAATTATATTTCTTTTTTAACCTTTGTTATGATGTTTCAGTATTTATATCTATTATTTTACACTTGGTTAAATAATTAAGAACTTATTTAAAAATTGCAATATTTTAAAAACAGGTTTGCTTCTTGTTACTCAGTATTATGAGTGGTCACACAGTTTGTTGGTAGGCATCAGAGATGCCCTATAGTTCTTGTGTGAAAGGAGCCAACATTGAGAATGAATTGAGTTAGTTAGTTTAGTTTATTGTCACTTGTACCGAGGTACAGTGAAATGCTTTTGTTGCGTGCTAATCAGTCAGCGGAAAGACAATACATGATTACAATCGAGCCTTCCACAGTGTATAGATACATGATAAAGCGAATAAGGTCCATAATGTTTTAATGCATGATAAAGTCCAGTAAAATCTGATCAAAGATAGTCTGAGAGTCTCCAATGGCGTAGATAGCAGCTCAGGACTGCTCTCCAGTTGCGGGTAGGATAGGTCAGTTGCCTGATAATAGCTTTGAAGAAATAGTCCCTGAATCTGGAGGTGTGTGTTTTCACACCTATAACTTTTGCCCGATGGGAGAGGGGACAAGAGGGAGTGGTGTAGAAAATGTAGAACAGAAAATAGGTGCAGGAGGAGGCCATTCGGCCCTTCGAGCCAGCACCGCCATTCATTGTGATCATGGCTGATCGTCCCCTATCAATAACCCGTGGTGGTGAAATCTAGACCACAAGAATTGTTGTGATTTTCTTTAATGGTTTATTTGAGGCTAATGACCCCTGGTGTTACTTAGCTGTTGACTATGAAGACTGGTCTACGAGTTCCCTTGCATTTGACACTTTTGATGTAATCATGGTTTCATTATGGGTGTAGGAAACGGCTATTTGGCCCATCAGTTCTCTGTTTTGTCGAGCAATCTAACCAATTCCTCTTTATTCTTGATTGATCCACCAACAATTTTCCCTCAAATGTCTTTCTAACCCTTTTGAATGCCTTCATTGCAATTTTTTTTCCATCACCCTCGCAAGTAGGACATGCCTGATCATAATCGTTTTCAGTGTAAAAAGGTTTTCCGCACACCTCTGCTTTTGCCCATTACACCCAAGTCTTTTACACCCCAATCAAATCTCCACCAGCCACTTTGCTTCAAGGAGAACTACCCCCAGAATCTGCTGTGTTTAAGAATGAACTGCAAATGCTGGAAAAATTGAAGAAAATCACTGGAAAAACTGGAAATATCCCTGGAAGTCTGAAGAAGGGTGTCGACCTGAAACATTGCCTATTCCTTCTCTCCATAGATGCTGCCTCACCGGCTGAGTTCCTCCAGCGTTTTTGTCTACCCAGAATCTGCAGTGAAATTTAAATCCTTGTGACTATTCTTGTAAGTTCTTTTCTCAAACCTTCTCTAGCATGTTCACATGGATCCACGAGTGTGATATTCAGAAGTGTTGTCACATCTCAGTTGTGGTTTAACCAGTTTATTTACATCGGTTCAACATAACATATCTGCTTGTGTAGGCTCCCTCTCCACTTACTCTGCATGAAGAAGGGTCTCGACCCAAAACGTCATCTATTCCTTTTCTTCACAGATGCTGCCTGACCCGCTGAGCAACGCCAGCGTTTTGTGTCTGTCTAACATATTTGCTTTACTGCTTCATGCCTCCATTTAGTAATTCTAAGTTATTCACAGACTTTTGTGATATGCCCCATTACTTTCAAAATCTTTGTGCACATATGCACTCGCATTCCCTTTAGAGTTGTGTCATTAAGTTTATATTGTTTCCTTTCATCCTGTCTGGCACCTTTCCGCATTCCTGTTTGACTTCTGTATTGAAACTTTCAGCAATGCATGTGCATCTCGATTCTCAGAATGCTCTCTTTTGTGACATGGCCTTTCCAATGTGCCCTTTTAATTCCGCCTACACAACAAACCTCATCTTTCACGAGGTACGATTTCAGTTCCTATTTATCTGCCATTTTTTGTGGCCATTCAAAATATCCCAAATAATTGTGTAGGCCTCCACGTTACTCCAGTATGTTAATCTGTTGCAAACTGATGCCATTCTTTCGAGTTCTGAATCATTTTCTCCCTTCCTCTTTTTCTGATCAAGTTTTCATAACAATCACTGTGCTTTACTTTGCAATAATATTTTAAACCATTCTCCTACCTGGTCCCCGATTCCACATGGCCTACACATTATTATCTATATATTAACTTGCCATCGTAGGTGGGCCGACTGACAATCATACATATCACAGCCATTGTGTTGTCTAGGGTTAGACTTCTTGTTATTTCTTCAAGCAATGTACTAAGTTTTGTTGAAGATTAGCATCCTTTGTCAAAGACCATTATATTTCACTGCAAACCTTGTCCTCAAATGTGTGAACTAGGGCTCAGTTGATCACACTTGTGCCTTTGAGTCAAAAAAGGATGTAGGTGTAAATGCCATTCCATTTGTGCCTTTGACAATAAACTTGACTTGATTTGATGTAGGAAGGAACTGCAGATGCTGGTTTAAACCGAAGATAGACACAAAATGCTGGAGTAACTCAGCGGGACAGGCAGCATCTCTGGGTAGGATTCTTTCCTGAGATGCTGCATGTCCCGCTGAGTTACTCCAGCATTTTGTGTCTATCTTTGACTTGGTTTGACTTGACTTGACAAACTGAGCACAAAACCTCAGCTGACAGTGTGCAGTACTGGGGCAGTGCTGCAAAATTGATGGTACTGTGTCTCTTTCTGAATAAGACATTGAAACGATGCTCTATCTGTTCTCCTGCTTGGATGTAAAGCAAAATGCATGTCATTGTTTTGAATGGGAGGTGATTTGTTCGGAGTGTTGTTGACAATATTTATCCTGCATAAAATCTTACTGAAAAAGGTGAAATTATTGGATTATTACCACATTGATGTTTGTAGAACATTTTTCTACATGTAGAACCACATTTTTATGAATTTTAACTATCCATTGTTCTTTGGCTTAAAGATAGACACAAAAAGCTGGAGTAAGCGGGTCAGACAGCATCTCTGGAGAAAAAGAATAGGTGACATTTCGGGTCAAGACCCTTCTTCAGATCCATTGGCTTAAAGTAGTAAGGGGCATTGTTGTCACCTGTGAACTTAGGGACATGAAGGTTGAAACTGGTTGATATAAAAGTCTTTATTCATCAAGAGAAACAGATATTTGCTTGGTATATCTCAATGATGGTCTCACTGATACATCAAACAGGAAGTGGCCAAGCCCAGGTATCACTGGATCTATGCCGGGCCTACCAGTCTCACACTAGCAAAATTCCGATGGTATCGTTTCAGAAAGACACTGCCAATGGGCTAATGTCCAATTTTTCTGATTGGATGGAGATAACAAATGCCCCTTTCTTGCCAAAAGATGGCAGATTGGACCATCGTCATCTGACTCGGAATGATCGTCAACAATGTGGAATGAGCAGTTAAGTAGAACTGAGAATGGCTGAGGAACAGGAATGTGAGGGACAGGGACATTCCTCCACAGATTTGAAAGAAGGGTGAAGTTTCATTTTACTTTCAGAATTTTCAAAGCGGAAGACCATCCATGCAAAAGTAGCTCAGACTCAAGCTCTAGCATTCCCTGAAGTTCTCTTCCTCTCTTTATTCCATTAATACTCTCCATTAAGCCTACCTCACCAAACAAGCCCTTTGGTAACTTTTTTTTAGTTTAGAGATACAGCGCGGAAACAGGCTCTTCGGCCCACCGAGTCCGCGCCAACTTGCAATCCCCATACATTAGCACTATCATACAATTTACAATTGTACCAAGCTAGTTAACCTACAAACCTGTACGTCTTTGAAACCGGAGCACCCAGAGAAAACCCAGGCAGATCACAGGGAGAATGTACAAACTCTGCACAGACAGCACCCATAGTCAAGATCGAACCCGGGTCTCTGGCACTGTAAGGCAGCAACTCTACCGCTGCGCCACCTTAATTCAACAATGACTTGGTCAACACAAATTTGTTCCTCAGCTTGAAAGGTTAATTATGTTTCCTCTCCGCTGATATCGGCTGGCCTGAAAAGTATTTCAATTACAAGCATTGCTTTCCTTCATCCACAATATTCGCATTTGTTGCACTCCTTACACGTCACTAGCTCAGCCTCAGACTAAGCTTCCATGAAGTATCTCAGGATTCCTTACTGGATCAATGAAACTTCTTGTACTGTACATAAATTCCAAAGGTTTGCAAACCAGCAAAGACCTGTCATCAGATAACATTGTTGCCATCTATTGGTGTTTCATGCTCCAACTAATTAAACATAATGCTTCAATCATTGGCTTCATCAGTAACAAGCATGTTGGAGCACATGATCTAGAGCTGATAATGGCCTTCTGTTTATCGCCATTCTACAGAAAACCATAATGAAACATCAGCGTGGAACTGAAGCTGTATGGGAAATACTGCTACATACCACTACTTGGTAGATGTGTATCAGATTGTTACTGATCTTACCATATGGTTGCACAGAAGGGTCAAAGTCAATCCTTCTTCGTGAGGATTTGGGTTATTAATTATCCATGTACGAGGCTGAACTCATTTGCCATTCTTGGATCAGTTGTCGGGTCATCTAAGATGCTTTCAAATCTGAAAGGCTGTGAAAGCGCTGGAAAATATGGTAAAAGGATAATATCAAGTCACACTTAACCACTGCATTTTCAGTATGATTTACCTAGGTGCAGGAAAGCCCCCGAAGTAGCATTTTGTGGTGCTATACATTCATTCTGAGTGTAAAGTACATTCCATTTTGTGTTAATTCAACAGACCAATATTGCACAATGCTCGTTCAATAATTGTGACTGAGAATCGTGGTTGTCTTCATTTTTAGTTAAATAATTATTTTCACTAGTGGTTTGCCCTTTCCTGTCTTCTCTGGCCTGACAACCCTCCAAAATCTCAGGGTTTCTCCGAAGCTGGCCACTTTGCACCCCTGACTTCCTTTATCTCCACAATGGTGACCATCCATTCACCAGCAGGGGGGTTTACATTCCTTTCCTAAACCTCTCTACTCCTTTCTATCCTTTTACAAAACAGTCCCAGGAGTATGTGCTGAGGGACGAACTGAAGCTTCGCACAGCCAACGCCAACGCTCTCTGGAGGAGGACCACTGACAAACGTTCTTCCACTGCTGGACATTGGGAGGCAGATGTGGTGGAGACACCCCTCAAACAAGGGAAGGGATATCACCCCAGGGGGCCACAAACGTGGCAAAGGTGCCAGGTGTAAGGGTATTGCTGTGAATACTACAATATGATGCAAATGAATGCATGTAAAGCCCCCGAGTATAGTATAAGAATTTCTGCACCGTTCATAGAAACATACAAAAAACATAGAAAAATAGGTGCAGGAGTAGTTCATTCAGCCCTTCGAGCCAGCACCGTCATTCAATATGATCATGGCTGATCATCTAAAATCAGTAGGTAGACACAAATTGCTGCAGTAACTCAGCGGGACAGGCAGCATCTCTGGAGAGAAGGAATTTGTGACGTTTTGGGTCGAGACCCTTCTTCAGACTGGTTAGGGATAAGGGAAACCAGAGATATTGATGAAGATGCAGAGATATAAAGAACAATTAATGTGCAAAAAAGAAACAATGATAAAGGAAACAAGCCATTGTTAGCTGTTTGTTGGGTGAAAACGAGAAGCAAGTGCGACTTGGGTGGGGGAGGGAAAGAGAGCGAGGGAATGCCGGGGTTACTTGAAGTTAGAGAAATTAATATTCATACCACCTGTAAGCTGTGAAAAAACCCAAAGGTGGTATTGAAGGCACAATAGGAATTGGTGCTAACGATTGTATAAACTATATTAATAAAGTTGGAGTCACTTTGCATATTTTCCCAGATAAAGGTTAAATCATGATGGAGAGCAACATTGGCTAGTTGTTGATAATTTTGCGTGTTTATATAGTAAAATGAAGAAAAACTCTCACATAGCCCCACAAATATTGGCTATGATCCCACAGCCGGCCAGATCAGATCAATGCTTTGCAATTTTGCCACATCCTGTTGACAATGGCATGTAACGATAGAAATAGAACTAAGAATAAGCTACACAGTCCCTCCTGCCTGGTCTGTTATTTGAAAAGATCATCAGTGAACTTTTACCTCTGCAGCCCTTTCCTGTACTAACCCCAATTCCTTAACATCCAAAAGTCTACCTGAATATACTGAGTGGACTGAGCTTCCATGGCACTCTTGGGTTGAGAAATTAAGAGATTCATCTTCACCAGTTAAAGACGTTTTTTGGTATCTCATCTTAAATAGCCAAACCTTATTTTGAGTGTAACCATTGACTCTAGATACTCTGGCCAGGTGAGATCACCTCTGCATCTACCCTGTCAGATACTATAAGAATTTTATGTTTCAATAAGGTTACATTTTATTTTCTAAACTCAAGAGAATATTGACCGAATCTTTAGAGATCAAAACCCCCCACTGCAGGCATCAATTTGGCGAACCTTTGCGGCACTCCCTCAATCGCGAGGGATTCTTCCTTAGATAGGGAGGTTAGACTTGAACACAACTGCAGTAAATGCGTACAAAGGAACTGCAGATGCTTGTTTAAACCGAAGATAGACACAAAAAGCTGGAGTAACTCAGCGGGACAGGCAGCAACTCTGGGGAGAAGGAATGGGTAACGTTTTGGCTCGAGACCCTTCTTCAGACTTCAGACCACAACTGCCAAGTAAGACATCTTTGCACTTGCACTTATACGCAAAATCTCTTGGAGTAAAGGTCCTTGCCTAGTCAGTTGCTATGCGTGTTACGTCAATGTTACCTAAATGCTTATCATATACAAAAACACAGTTTTTCTGTTCTGCGTAACAAAATGCCAATTTTCCCCGGCTGGAGCCAAGGATGAACCCACAGGTCTTGCTTCTCACCATATGGCCAGTAAGTAACACATGGCTGAAACACAGGGGCAGTATAGGAAAACACTCAGAAATAAATATCTCTTTTGCTGTTGTGTTATTGTAACACAACATTATACTATCTACGAAGATCGTTGTGTATGTATCTCCATTAACTGTAATGAGTGCAGTTCTGAGCTGGTCCAGTATCTCAGGTATGGCAATGAAGTACACCACCTTGTTACCATTACACTGAGCAGTAAATCTCATTAATTAACCACAAACATAGGAGTTAAAACCACTAGCGTGCACAGTCTCAAAAAGGAATGTACTTTTTTCCAGTGGTCGATCTGCTTAACGTCATCCTCTGAGTACTCTGCTCATGAAGCTAGAAGGTTTGTTATACAGCTTCATTATTTTTTTTCTGCCTCAAGGTTCCAGTAAAGATAATCCATGATTTTTCAGGGTTACAATTGGTGCAATTTACGCATGTCAGCAGACATTTGTCTTCCCTCAGATCCACATGCAGTTGATGATGATGATGCTTCATTGTCACTTATACCTAGCAAGGTGCAGTAAAATTCTTTTTTTTTGCATACAAAGTACACAAAAGAGTCGCTGCAGAGGCACCGACAAAGTTACAAAAAGTACTCATCCTTTCTTCGTCCCCACCATCATGTCTCCCCTTTGTTCACAGGAACTCGGCCCGTCCTCCTCGGCCCGAGCTCGGGACTCCGTCCTTGCCCCGACCTCGAAGCTCTGAGCCAACCTTATCCTCAGCCTGACCCAACCTTGTCCGCTGGGGCTCCAACTTGACCTCAAGGCTCCAACTTGACCTCAGGGCTTCAACTTGACCTCTGGGCTCCAACTTGACCTCAAGGCTCCAACTTGACCTCTGGGCTCCAACTTGACCTCAAGGCTTCAACTTGACCTCAGGGCTTCAACTTGACCTCTGGGCTCCAACTTGACCTCTGGGCTTCAACTTGACCTCAAGGCTCCAACTTGACCTCTGGGCTCCAACTTGACCTCTGGGCTCCAACTTGACCTCTAGGCTCCAACTTGACCTCAGGGCTCCAACTTGACCTCTGGGCTCCAACTTGACCTCAGGGCTTCAACTTGACCTCAGGGCTTCAACTTGACCTCAAGGCTCCAACTTGAGCTCAGGGCTCCAACACGCTCGGGGCCCCGACTCATCCTCAGCCTGGCCTGACATCGGGACCAACTCGACTACCTTGCCTCGACCACTCGCTCCGTGCCAGCCTCTCGCACATTACCTTTTTGTGATATTCTTTACAAAATACCCCTTTCTTGGAATTCATCAAACTTTCAAGGGGAATTGCAAATAACCCTGAATATATATGTTCAGAGTTTCAGAAAAGCAATGAATGTTCTGTGGTTCTCGGAATAATACATTTTCTTTGCATTCTACTATTTTTACCTATGAAATGAAGTTCGCAAAGCTTGTCATGATTGTGACTGGCATCAGATTTCATAGAAACATGGAAACATAAAAAATAGGTGCAGGAGTAGTTCATTTGGCCCTTCGAACCAGCACCCCATTCAATATGATCATGGCTGATCATCCAAAATCAGTACTCCCATTCCTGCTTTTTTCCCATACCCCTTGATTTCTAACCCTAGTGAATTGGGGGATGTTGCACAATATTAAATTAAGCTGCCCTAAATGGACCCTGAGCAGTGGCCATCATGGGTACTGACCTCCATATCACCGAAGGGGTCTTTAGCAGGCACTGTCTCATAAAGGGAGCCAACGCCACAAACACCCACTATCCTAGCCACGCTTTCATTTCACATCTCACACTGATAAGAGGGTATAGCAGTGGGAGATTTTCAAAGCTAGCCATTAGATTTGTTGAGTGAATCTATTTCAATGTAAGAGCTGCAGTAGGAGTGAAGAGGAGGAGGAGTGAAATGTAAAGGTGGAGGGAAGATATGGGTGGTGTAGGACAGGGGGGGGGGAAGGAAGAAAATGGGATAAAAGATAATATGGGACTTGGGGATGGAGAGATGAGAGTACGGTAGAAGTAACTGATAATTTATTGGATATCTATTGCTGTTGTTATTGCATCCAATGTGCCTGGTAAAGCTGCAGCATAATAATTTCATTGTTCCAGTTCATTTCCAGAGCATGTGACTCTTGTCTCTTGATGCACTGGGGATTATAAACTTTATCACATGCTATAAATGAGAATTTCACGCTTCCACCCAAGATCAGAAATCTGTGCCAACATCACATGACAGAGCATTCAGTTCCAGGGCTGTCATCTGGAGATTGGAAAGAGAAAGAAAAATAGTTTTCACTTTCACTCACAGAGGTGACGAGGGTACAATGTCCAAAGAACCATAATCATAAGGTTATAAGGTCATAGGTGATAGCAGCAGAATTAGGCTATTCGGCCCATCAAGTCTACTCTACCATTCAATCATGGATGATCTATCTCTCCCTCCTAATCCCATTCTCCTGCCTTTTACCCATAACCCCTCACACCCGTATTAATCAAGAATCTATCTATCCCTGCTTTAAAAGTGTTACCGAAGTCTACAAAAAATGCTTATATTTGATACCAATGGTACAACCCACTAAGAATTCTAAATTTCCTGACGAAAGCAGGCAAGTGGAAATTATGTGGATAAGGAAAACATAGTGTTCTAAGACTGAAGAATTTCTGCCATGCAAAAAATGGCAAATAAAGATTATAAAAACATCAGTGAAATAGCTATCAAACTTCATCACTGACAACGGAGACATAAGGAACTGCAGATGCTGGAATCTGGAGCAAAGCGCAAATTGCTGGAGTAACTCAATGGGTCCGGCAGCATCTGTGGAGGTAATGGATACGCGATGTTTCATGGAATTATTAGTATTAGTTTGTCATTGTCACATGTACTGAGATACAGTGAAAACCTATGCTTTGTGTGCTATCCCGGCAATTCATACCATACGTTAGTACATCAAAATGTACATGAGTACAATTGATGGTGCAAAGTGATAAAGTTCATGTTCATAAATTCAAAAAATCATAGGAGCAGAAGTAGGCCATGCGGCCCATTAAGCCTACTCTGCCATTCAGTCATAGCTGACCTGTCTTTCCCTCTCAACCCCATTCTCCTGCCTTCTCCCCATAATCCTTGACCATTTCCTTCACTCCATAGATGCTGCCCCACCCGTTGAGTTTCTCCAACACTTTTGTCTACCTTCGATTTTCCAGCATCTGCAGTTCCTTCTTAAAAATGTCTCCTCATCTCCTTTGTAAAGGTACGTCCTTTTATTTTGAGGCCATGCACTCTGGTCCTAGACTCTCCCACTAGTGGAAACAGTCTCTCTACATCCACTCTTTCATTATTCGGTAAGTCTCCCCTCATCGTTCTAAACTCCAGCGAGTACGGCCCAGAGCTGTCAAATGCTAATCCTACGTTAGCCCAATAATTTCTGGGATCACTCTCGAAAGCCTCCTTTAGACCCAGTCCACTGCCAACGCATCCTTCCACGGATATGGGGCCCAAAACTGCTCACAATAGGAAGGAGATAGAGTGCAAAATATGGCATTATAATTAAGCAAAACTGCAGATTAAAAAAGATGCAAGAGATAGACAGGGAGACAGGGATCGATTATGAGAGTTTGTTCAATGGTCTGAAATCAGCAGGGGCAAAGGTTGGCTGGCGCTGCTTTCAAACTTTGGTATCTTCTGCCCAATGAGAGGAGAGATGATCAGATGCTGGTTGGGTGGGGGGGGGGGGGGGGGGGGGGGTGGGTTGGGGAGGGGAGTCAGTCTACCCCATGACAGAATGGGGATGAGTTGTACAGTTTGATAGCCACAGGTAAAAAGGATCTCCTGTGGCGTTCTGTGCTGCATCTTGGTGGAATGTTGCTGAATGTGCTCCTCAGGTTGATCAGTGTGTCATGGAGAGGGTGAGTTGTATTGTCTAGGATGCTCCACAGTTTGAGGAGCATTCTCCCCTCCAGGACCACCTCCAATGAATCCAATTCCATTTCCAGGACGGAGCTAGCCTTCCTGATGAGCTTGTTGATTCTGTGATTGCTGATTTTTGGCTGATTTCCTGAGGCAGAGTGAAACGTAAATGGTGTAGATGGGAGACAGGCTGCATCCACACCACCTTGCAATTTCTTGCGGTCTTGCGTAGAGTTGTTGCCAAACCAAATAGTAATGCATCCCGATAGGATGTTTTCTACGGTGCATCTTTAGGAAATCAGTAGGACTCCTTGGAGACATGCTGAATGCATATTTTGTTGTAATACCAAGATAAATCGCCTGTTCGTTTTCACCAGAGATGCTGCCTGACCCGCTGAGTTACTCTAGTATTTTGTGTCTACCTTCGGTTGTAAACCAGCATCTGCAGTTCCTTCCAACACAGAATAACCTTTTGTGTTTTTCCTGCTCAACAGCTTCACGAGCATTTCTAGTATTACCAGCTTTTCAAAAGCCGAAATCACAAACTCACTTATCACTGCGGGAGCTTAACTCACATCCTTATTGTCACATTCTATGGATTATTAGCCCTGGCTACTGAATTGCCAGTCAAATGACCTGCACCACACTATTCCATTAAGTGAAGAATCAACCACCTCTTTGCACAACAGCTTTTTCATGTCAAAAGCTAATCCTAATGACCTTGGACTCGATTGCTTTAATGTTCTGCTGATTTGAAGCCAGCGGTGCACTATCTCTGATCATAGTTTCTGAAGCAGAATTGGCAGGAGACAAAATTACCTTCATAATTGTTCAACAAAATCGTTCAGTCCATGTTTGCTGATGACAAGCAGGCTTCGTAGGTTGAGATAAAAGTTTAGCAATTGTTCATTTTCAATTTGATAAATACTGGTGTGTTCTCTATTAGATGTGCTCATGCTCTTTACCAAGTCCTCAGCTGAAGACTCATGCTGAGGTTCCACTTTCAGTTGGTAGAGAATAGAAATTGCGATAAGGATCTCCTTGAGGCCAAATTAATGTGGGAGAAATCAAGATGATATAAATCTAGCTTCACCCCATGCAGTTTCAAAATAGGCACTGACATGAACTCAGAGGGTGGGGGATTCCTTGATGTACTACCACAGTGAGCAGCGGGAGATATTGTCACGTGGGTTGGCTTGAGTACCTGATATAATCTTGGCGGGGTGGTGGGGAAACTCTGTGCAGATATGTTGGTGGAAAGGGGGAATTATCCTCCAAGTTTCGGGGAAAGATTAGGTTCACCAAGAGAGGGGCTGCGTGCATCTGCCTGAAATACTGTCTGCAAATGTTATGTCGGCAAATGCAGCAGATAATGGTAGATTGATGAGGATGGAGTTTCCAAAGACATTGGAAGGTAGACAAAAATGCTGGAGAAACGCAGTGGGTGAGGCAGCATCTATGGAGCTATGACGTTTCGAGACCCTTCTTCAGACTAATTTGGAGGTTAGGATTGAACCGGGCCTGTTGGAATTGTGAAGTAGCAGCACTACCTGCCGCACTAATGGCGAATGCAGCCTTGGGCATACTTGATAATGAGGTGCCAACCCAAAGAAGCAGCAACACTGGACAACATTCGTGCTAAGCGGTAAGCAGCGTGGAGCTGCATATTCCTCTAAACCAACCATATACCTGTTAAAAAAAAAACATCCATTAAGATCCATGTACATGTTCAAATGTTTTTAAAATGTTGTCAGAGTACCTGCCTCAACTATCTCCTCCGGCTGAGTTACTCCAGCATTTTGTGTCTATCTTGTGAAGTTAATACCCATATTGTAACTGTACTGGACTATAGAAGTATGTAATCCAAGAGCACAGGTCTTCAGTGCCATGGCTCCAATGTTGCCACAGAGGTATACAGCATGAAAATAGGCTCTTCAGCCCAACCTGTCCATGCCAACCAAGGTGATTTCCTAAGCTAGTCCCATTCATCTGCATTTGATCTTCATCCCTCTAAAGCATTCCTATCCATGATCCTATCCACAATGAGTCGTGGTAGCTTCCCAAAGATAGTCACATAATGCCATAGAGTTAGTTGTCTGGTTCCATAGCCTTGGTGTAACTGGTGCTTACAGCTGTTTCCTGATATCACGTGGAATGAATCCAATCAGACGAAACTGGCTTTTGTGATGTGGGAATCTCAGGAGAAAATGAGAGGGATCATTTCTGAGGCACTTCTGGCTGACCATGATTGTGAATGCTTCAGCCTTGAGTCTAGCACTCATAAAGAAGATCATCATTGATCATCATTGAAGCTGAGGATATTCTCAGAGTCTCTTCCTCCCTATTAGATATTAGATCTTTCATCACCACAGTTAACATGCCATCAACTGAGAGTTGGATGATTATACAAATAAGATTACGATGGAAACTAAGAAGAGATAATCAGGTTACTGCATCTTCTAAGGTCAAATAAATAGCTGTGAAAATAACTGACAGACTGAATGAGGGGAGAAATTAAACAAGAGGTATTCTGGAGCCTTGTAAAATGTCTAGTATTACTACAGAACCTTCATGGTATTGATTAGTTCCCACTTAGGCGACTTTTTAGGCGACTACAGGAGACTATGCAGTCGCCACATGGTCGTGGGTGGTTGCTGGGGAGTCGCCTTCAAAGTCGTGAGTAGTTCCCACATTCACGGAATTAAGCCGTCATGGAGAATAGCGAGAATTCTTGTGCCGTAGGTGCAGTGTTAGTGGGTTGCCAGAAGGTCGAAGGTTGTCATAGGTTGGCGTAGGTTGTTGCCGGTGCTGACCGGTGAATTTCATTGGCTCATTAGGGAAAAAAAACGTATACAGTAGTTTTCAGAACCAAGAATCGACTGGTAATGTTAATGTCTGCCGAGCTTCACAGCTTAAAGGTTGTCTCCACTCATTCTCCCCCCTTCTTTTAAAGGACTTATGTGACACTTCCTGTACACTGTGCTTTTTAGCTTCTTAATTACAGCGTCAACATTTCTGTTCATCGTGGTGTGTGTCTGTATAACATTGACTTTCCTCCGTGTGAATTTCACTCAGACAGCGCTCCCCCGCTTGCCCTGTCCCCCGCCTGCATAACTGACTGGTGAAAGAAGCAATATGTGTGTGTGTTCCACTCTGACAGTCGCCATTCCAGTTGCCGTTTTTTCAGCAACCTGCTACGACTTGACTGTCGCCGGCAGTCACCTGAAAAATCGCCTAAGTGGGACAGGCCCATCACTCATACAATTGAAAACAAGGTTTGGACTTGTAGAAGACCTCATTGCTTTCAAAATTTTCTAATCGATACTTCTGAAGTATAATCACTATTGTAATTCCCAGAAACATAGCAGCCAATTTGCACCGATTAAATTCATACAAGGTGCAATGACTCAGATTATCTGTTTTCATTAATGTTGGCTGAGAGATAAATAATAGCCAGGAAATTATAAGGTCCTCCTTCAAATGTTTTTTGAAATAGCATCCAATGATTTTCTTACATCCACTGGCACAGTAGACAGACCAACTTTAAGATGTCGCTGAGAAGGCAATACTTCCCTCAGCAGCACACTAGAGTTCCCATCTAATTTTGCCTAAGGGTCTCGACTCGAAAACATCACCTATGACCCGCTGAGTTAATCCAGCACTTTGCATCTTTCTTCGGTGTAAACCAGCATCTGCAGTTCCTATATGTACTTTTTTTTTAACTTAGCTCTCTGGAGTGGGAGTTGAACTCATAACCTTCTTATTCATGGATGAGGGCCATCAACTGAGCCACAGCTGATAAGTCTAAGGTTGGGCATCAGTATGTGATGTGCAGAGCATGTGGACTGAAAGTTCTTTCATTCTATGCTCATAACAGCCTTGAGCCATTTCGCACAGAAAGTAGATCGCAAACTACTCTTTATGTTCTACTTTGCTAAATCACTCAATTATTTGCTAATTTGCGAAATCACTCAGGTTTTTCCCAAAAGCTTTAGCAATAAAGTTGACAGGAGTAGAAAGTGGTGCGATGGTGCAATGAGTTACCATTGTCTGATACATGCACAGTCCAAACAGATCTGAGCATTGTATGCTTTCAGCAGCAGTTCTTTCATTACAGTGAAGGCAATAGTCAAGCTGATATTTACATGCCTCAATTATTACCTCCAAATAAATTTAACAACAATAAAACCAAGTGTAAACCTAGCACACTATAGAACAGTGCTTCCTAACAATGTCTTTGGCACGCCCCACCTCTGTGAAACGTCTGTGTGCCCACAATAAAGAAGGCAACTTGCCTTAAATAAGCGTGGCAAATACCAGTTATGGCCTTGGTACTGTACATAAACGGATTAATTTAAAACTTTTTGTAGAATAGAGAAGGCTGTTGTGGTGACAGGAAATCAATTATCCTGACAAACAAAAACGTTGAATAAATATCACGCTGTCAACTGCGTGTGTTTTTATTTTTGTGACTCTAAATTGGGTCATGACCCCAAGGCTGGAGACGAAGGGAACTGCAGCTAAAGAGAGAAGTCTCACGATCAGTACGCCAGGATCAGTAAGCAGTCTCACGATCAGTACGCCAGGATCGCAGGAACAGAAGAAAAGAGGGACAGGTGTAGGCCATTCTGCCCCTCAAGCCTGCCCCACCATTTGATCCGATTGTGGTTGATCTGCCCCAGGCCTCAACGCCTCAAGGCACGGGTTATTGATAGGGGACGATCAGCCATGATCACAATGAATGGCGGTGCTGGCTCGAAGGGCCGAATGGCCTCCTCCTGCACCTATTTTCTATCTTCTATCTATGTTTCCTCTCTGCCAGTTCTCCATCACCTTCAATTACCCGATCTTTCAAAAAGTTATCTATCTCCTCGTTAAATACCTCCATTAGTCTAGCGTCCTCAACCGTCCAAGGAAGGGAATTCTAGAGAGTCACCACTCTTGAGGTCAGGTCCAAGCTTGCATCCCTCTCACACCTAGTCACGAAAATTTGTAGAAAACCAACTGCTATAGAAGCTGCTCGTGGCCATTTTGAAATCGTCATGTGTAGGAAGGAACTGCAGATGCTGGTTTAAACCAAAGGTAATCATAAAATGCTGGAGTAACTCAGTGGGACAGGCAGCAAGTATCTGGGGAGAAAAGGAATGGGTAACGTTTCTGGTTGAAACCTTTCTTCAGATCCTAATGGTTCGGCTTACCAGGGCTCATTATGTGCTTTCCTCTGGGACCCCTGTGCCTACCATCCCTTCCAACTCACCACCGTACCCATGGTTCCCGTACTCCCTTACAATTCACTGCAGCCCTGGTTCTAGTCCTCTCTTCCCACTCGATGGGACCTGGTTCTTGAACTCACTGGGGCCCTAGTTCTGGCCCTCCCTTCCGATACAGCGGTCCTAGTTTTGGCACTTCCTTCTGTATCAATGGGACTCCGTTCTCGTGTTCTCTTCCCTCTTACTGGGGCCCAGATTCAACAGTCTCTTTAAACTTACCAGGTTCATTGTAAATTTTGTTGTAATACCATGATACATTTTTGGAATTTCAAAATCATAATCATACTTTATTAACCAAGTATGTTTTGCAACATACGAGGAATTTGATTTGCCATATAGTCACACCACTAAAATGCAACAGAACACACAAAATACATTATAACATGAACATCCACCACAGCGACTCCTCCGCATTCCTCACTGTTATGGAAGGCGAAAAATAGTTCAATCTCTCCCTTCTTTGTCTTCCAGCGGTCACGGGCCTCTAACCCATTCACGAGACGATTTTACTCCTGTAGCCGGCGGCAGGCCTCGTCATCGGAGCGATCAAGCTCCTGCATCGGGGGGGGGGCGGAATCTCAGCTCCTCCACGCCGGGCGATCTACCCCGCGTCGGGGCTAGTCGAACCTCGTGCGGCTTTTGGAGCATCCCGACGTCGGTCTCAACCCGAGACTGCGAGCTCCTTGATGTCAAAGTCTGCAGGCCGCGGTTGGAGCGTCGATCCAGGCAAGGAACCGGCTTCGATAGTAAGTCCACGCCTTGTGGTGGGGCTCAAAGTCAGTCCCGAGCAAGGCCTCCAGCTCCACGATGATAGGCTGCAGAGCGACCGGAGATACAATCCAGAAAACAATCGCATCTCCAGCAAGGTACGATTGAAAAAACGTTTTCCCCCGCCCACCCCCCACATAAAACAAACCAGAAAACATTAACACATACGTTTTAAACACACTAAAAATAATTTAAAAAAGACGAAATGGACAGACAGACTATAGGCAAGGCTGCCATCGAAGTGCCACCCGGTGGAATTTAAAATGTGTTAGCGCCTTAAAAGGAGTAACCTCCAATAATAGTCTGGAACTTTTTGCTGATTCAGCACAAATCCTAAGTGTATGGGATTACCAGAGTTTACTGCTCTGGGAAAAGGAAGCTTCAAAAATATTCCTGTTCTTAAATATGGCTGAATTCAATGTAAATTGGAAAGATAGGCATCCGCAAACCTCTGCTGGCAGATGTGCTGAGTATGCGATCAACAGTAAATGAGATAAACAGGACAAATCCACGGGGCCAGTTGGCTCCCTGTAGGACCACTCTCACAGATCAGGAGGGTGTACAGTGTGGCCATGGACTAGCTATGATGGAGAGACAGGAGTATTATTCTGCAGTGGTTAATCGACAATAACCTGCTCTCGAACTCAGGAATAGTGAAAGGCTTGGATAGAGTGGATGTGGAGAGGATGTTTCCACTAGTGGGAGAGTCTAGGAATAGAGGTCAGAGCCTCAGAATTAAAGGATATTCCTTTGCGGAAAGCAGACAGGGGAGGAGATGGGAAGATGTGGCAAGTGGTGGGGTCACGTTGGAGGTGCCAAAAATGGCGGAGGATTATTTGTTGTATGTGACGGCTAATAGGGTGGAAGGTGAGGACTAGGGGGACTCTGCCCTTGTTACGAGTGGGGGATGGGGAGAGAGAGCAGTGTTACTGGGTATGGAAGAAACCCTGGTAAGAGCTTCATCTATAGTAGGGGAGGGGAACCCCCGTTCCCTGAAGAATGAGGACATCTCCGATGCCCTCTCAACGGGTGTTCCTGCAACAACACCCAAGGTGCCTGACAACTCCCAGGACAATGCGCTCGTACTTATATGTATTTCAACAAACCATCCCCTCTCTCCATCATAGCCATTGGTGAATCTGTGGAATTCATTGGATATATAGGTCAATTGATATTTTAAAGCAGATATTGACAGTTTCTTCATCAGGAAAGGTGTTATGGGGCAAAGGCAGGAAAATGGGGTTGAGAGGGAAAGATAGATCAGCCATGATTGAATGGTGGAGTAGACTTGATGGGCTGAATGGCCTAATTCTGCTCCTGGAACTGATGAACATTCTATGGCCGCACTGTACACCATCTACAGGAGATAGACACAAAATGCTGGAGTAACTCAGCAGGACAGGCAGCATCTCTGGAGAGAAGGAATGGGTGACGTTTTGGGTCGGGACACATCTTCAGACTGAGAGTCAGGGGAGAGGGAATCTAGAAATATAGGAGGGTAAGGTGTGAAAATGACAGATCAAAGTTTATGTTGATAAGGAAATGTAGAATAGACCATTGTTAGCTGAAGGGAAGGTGATAAGGCTGCATACTGGAGTTTTGTTGGAATGGAAGGTCGGACCGTGTTTTGATCTCTACAGGAGACCATGTGACATCTTCAAAGCTACTTTGGTGAATCTAGTAATACACAATTAGCTTGAGGAAGATTAACAACGGCTTCATCTCTAATTCCCCTCAAAGTCACATTCCAGCCTGATTTGGAAATGCATCATTTTGCCTTCCTTGTCAGGTGAATAAAGTCATGCAACTCTGAGAACACCCACAGCACGTGAGAGCATTTCACCACATGAACTTCAGAAGTCATGAAGTCTCGCCACAACTTGCTTGGGGCAACAGGAAATGGACAACATACACACATGTTACCAATTACACATACTGTACATCACAGGAAGGGCAAACAAAAATCTGCTTCAATTGTGGAGAATGTGCGTGGTTTCTGAAACACCAGGAAAATAAAAGACCATTTAATCCTTGTGGGATTTGCTGGATCTCAGGATTTGTAGGGCAGGGAAAGGAAAGTGATTTAAATAGTGATGTTTTTAGATGCACCATTTTTGCTGTGGGTTTCTGAATGACCACACAATCTCGGGTCCCCCAATGAAATCAAGTAGCAGGCGCCTTCTTATAGTAATGTAGCTTTAAAAATCAGTGATAATAATAGTAAACATCAGTTAGTAAGCTGAGAGTGGTAATTCGGTCTCTGGTTTCTGCTTGCTTAATATCAGAACTGATCAATCGAATTATTACCTTGTACTCACTTCCAGCCATTTATAATCCCCAGTGTAACAAGCGCCTTGTCTGCTGGAGTTCTATTTCTGGCCTGATAGAAAGCCCTGTTTTAAGATTTTACAGAATGAGTGTCAGGTCAAGGTTAGTCACTGCGTCCTGAGACTTCCCATGCCTGACCTTATTCAGAGAAGAACAGTACAATGATTGTTTATCTAATGCGTGCAAAGCTAATGACTAAGTGTTGTGTTCAGCATGAAATATTGAACAGTCTAATTATTTTAAATCATCTTAAAAATAAGGTTGTGAGGACAATCATCAGACCTCACTGGTTCTGGTCGCTCATCATAATACTCTTAATGTTTCCACTCACTTGAGCCTCCTTGCAGGCTCCCTAAACAAAATTTGTTTCCTCTTCCTCCACTAGATCATATTCACCTATTACAATCAGTGCAGTAGTGTTTTGTCACCAAGGTTAATTAGTCCTGTGCCTCTACAATCATTGGGAAAACAATTATTCTTTGGCATTATTATTTCATGATGCGCGCATATACTGCAAATTCGTCTGCGATATTTGAGAGTTTGATAAGGCATTTGAGCTTGAATTGACAATTAGTCTATTATTATTTTATTCCTCTTCCAATTAAAAAGAGCCAAAACATATGCAATTTTATTATCTTTTACTGTGAAAGTTTTATTTGTTGGGTTGCAATATTATAATTTTGGGACAGATCTTCTTCATCATATGAAGTCCCCAGGATTGAAAATAACTTGCTTTCCCTCTGGTTCTGTGACCCGAGTTGTTTGATGAGGCCATTGTGGGAGCTCTTACTAATGTCCCCTATGCACTTTGTGCTGTATTGAAGGGCCAACCTGGTCTATGCCTCACATTTCATGAAGAAGACTTTATCCTGGAAACTAACTGATTTACAAGCAATACTATTACAACTGAGCAACAGCTAATAATTAACATCCTGAATACGAGGTAGAGTCTTAATTCGGTGCATGGTTCAAAGTATGAAAATGCAGCAGGATGTCAGCCTAATTTAAATTTGTGACCCCAGGGTTGTCACTTGAAACCACAACTTCCCAATTTACATGCATAAGTACTACAAGCTAAACCCACTGACACTTGAGGACTTGGTGTGATCATGGGACTGATCAGACTGTGACCCTTACAACATACAGAGCATAGGGTTAGCTTCAAGGTCAGTTTTAAGAGCTAACAGTGTGTGTCACTTATTGCCAAAGGTGACATTTCCAAAAGTTTGTTATTTTAAAAGATATAATACATTACAATTAACTAAAAAAAAGAATTTATTATTGAATAGTAATAAACCTAGATGTTATAGTCATACAGTCAAAGAGCCATACAGCATATAAAGGGGCCCTTCAGCCCAATTTGTCCATGCTTGGCATTCTGAGCTCATTCTATTTGCCTGCGTTTGTCTCATATCCCGCTCAATCCTTCCCATTCATATACAATATCTGTGCATACATCAACCTGTCCAAGTGTTGAAAATCTGAAAGTGCTGGAGAAACTCATAGTAGTCGGCAAGAAACTCAGAACCAAATTTAACTGAACTCATAAATTGGATAGATTGTGGTCTGTTACAGGTGTTCAACCTGAAATGTTAACTCCGTTTTTTTCTCTACAGATACTGCCTGACCTACTGGGTATTTTCAGCTTCTTTGGAACCATTTTTGGGGTATTCCACCATTGAATCTTGTCGATATGGTTAGGCTGGTAGTGTCTGGAAAGCCGTTAAGCCATGGTGCTTTGCGGTGACCAACTGGGACACGGATGAAAAGACACAGTTTCATCCTGAAAATAATTTGGTGAAACTAACTGGTTGCCATGGCATTGATCGCTCTCCTGTTTTATAGCGTATTAGTGAGTAACTTATTGTGAAACACGCTAACAGGGTTTGTTTGCCCCTTAACCTGGCATTGGTTCTAAGGCACATCCAGTTACAACAAGAATTTTTGGTACTTTTAACATAGCAAAACATTCCAGAGTATAGAAGCATCACAAGTGTACACAATTGTATACGGAGCCAGAGAAGGAGATATAGTAGGGAATCTGTCGCCTGAATTCTGCTGGATGTTAGTGTGTGCAGTATGGATACATTCCATTGTAGACACTAAATGCTGGCAATGTTTAACAGTTGATTTGCTGTACAGCCAGTGCATTTAAGTAAGGACGGTTCAGCTTCAACTGTTTTAACCCTTGTAGTTTTGATTTATTACACAGATTCATGACTTAACACAATAGTAATATGCTTGCTTTTGTTTATTACCACAACTGAGTTACCAAGAATGTTCAGTACCACACAAACTATCCTTAAAGGTACTGTATGGCACACACACATTTCTTAAAAGGAAATTAAGTTAGTAAACAATAACATAACAGGCAGCTGGTCTCAGAAATGGAATGCAGTTGTGATCAAGAGTTCAGCCAATGGTCAAACATGACCTCAAGTTTGTGATTAGTTCAGCTTCAGAGAGTGACCAGGTAGAGTCATAGTCATGCAGTGTGGAAACAAGCTCTTTGGCCCAACTTTTCTGCACCGACCAACATATCTTATCTACACTAGTCCCAACTGCCTGTGTTTGGCCCATACCCCTCTAAACCTGTCCAATCAGTATACCTCTCCAATTGTTTCTTAAACATTGCAATAGTCCCTTCCTCAACTACCTCCTCTGTTAGCTCGTTCCATACACCCACCACACTTTTTGTGAAAAAGTTAACCTTCAGATTCCTATTAAATCTTTTCCCCTTCACCTTAATCCTATGTCGTCTGGTTCTCGAAGAGATGCTGAGTCAGTAGGTGTGGAGTGAAATCTCTGGTGGGGAATGAAGACAATAGTCCAGTCCTCTCAATATTGACCCAGGAGGAAATAAATGCTCAACCAGAACTGGATATTGGACAGTGGAGGAGTGAAGGCGACAGTGGAAGGTTGGTGCTGAGGTACAGTCGCTTTCAATTAAATGGTAGAAGTGGCCACCAATAGTTCAGTTCAGATGTCTCCATTGTGGGTAACTGGATAGATATAGACAGAACCAGTCAAGGACAATCCCATCCAGCTGGATAATTGTAGGAGGATAATCAGATCCGTTGGCAATAAACTCTGGCCAGGTTGAAGCGAGAGAGGAGGACAAGAAGGGCTAATTTACCCAATTACATTGAGGTATCAAATGTTGATAAAGCTGCAGTGCAAAGGTTACATGGAGCCCAAACCTGAGATGTCTAAACATGGAGTTGCAAGGAAGATTGCCATGGGTGTGGCTAAAAATCCCAGGACTTCAGAGGTGAAAGGGCATTCGCAAAAATAAAGTGATCAAGAAGAAGTAATAAAAAGGAACTGCAGGTGCTGTTTTTTACAAAAGATAGAGACAAAGTGCTGGAGTAACTCAGCAGGTCAGGCAAAGATCTCTAGAGATAATGGATAGGTGATGTTTCAGGCCAGACCCTTCTTCAGATGTCACCAGAGATGCTACCCGACCCACTGAGTAACTCCAGCATTTTGAGTCTATCTTTGATCAAGGAGAGGGATGTTGATACCAGATTTGAAGAATCGAGGAGAATATCTGAAGAAAAGGAATTAGAATCATAGAATCATACTGCAGAGATACAGGCTCTTCGGCTCAAAGTGTTTCTTGCTTAACAAATGGAAGTAGAGAGACCTTATGAGGTGTCAAGTCTGAGTGATATTGCTGCTAAGAAGGCAACCATGTAGAAAATGGAGGGTGCTACCTCTAAATCAAACAAAATGTCCTTTTCTTCCTTTCCTTTTGTTTTAAGACTTTTGGCACTGAATCATGCTAGCCATTAGCTTCTTTAAGAAGACTGAAAAATCTCCGTTTGGAATGGTCAAATCTCCCAGACATTCAGGAATCTGTTCTGGGATCCTTGATCTAGCCACACACCAGTCAAGGCAATGTAGTAAATATCCACACATCACAAGATACACATCAGTGAGGATGAGTTAGAAGACTTGAAACTGACTGAAATCAAAAACAACACTGTGTGATGTAGCCGATTAAAAAATCACATGAAAGCAATGCGCTAAAATGAATGTGGGAAGCTAGTATTTATTTTTCACGCGGTATCTCATGTGTCTCTGCTTTCAATATTGCTGGGTGCTCCCATTATACTGGGTAGTCCAAAGTGCACTCACGCCACCTGGTGACAGCAATGGCAAAAATATTCCTTGGCTGTTCTCCTTCAAATCGAAACAAGTTTAGCTCATAGGCCAAGGTCTGTCACATATCATTTTGCTCTTCAGCAAATCGGTCAGCTTATCAAGAATTTACAGCTCAGTTGAATTATTGTTGAACCAACCTGAAGTACATTTTATGCAGGAAAGAACTGCAGATGCTGGTTTGGGCTTCAGGAGTGTCAACGGACAGCATTATCTACACTAAGCTATGCTGGAGAGGATTCAATCACTACCAGTACTGGTGGGATATAAGCTGACAAAAGATCAAGGGAGTGTAGGAAGGCACTTTATGACTCCATAACTAGGACTTTATAACCCCATAACTATCATATGCATGTATACAAGAACAATTGCCACCAAAACATGCGTAGGAAGGAACTACAGATGCCGGCGTATACGGAAGATAGACACGAAATGCTGGAGTAACTCAGCAGGTCAGGCAACATCTCCGGGAAAAAAACAGAATTTGGGTCAAGACCCTTTTTCAGACTGAGAGTCAGGAGAGATGAAGCTGGAGGTATGAAAAACCTCTAACTTCCCACTCTCATGACTCTCAAGGGCCTGTCACACTAGCGCGCGATTAGACGCGATAAGCGCGACAAATTCGGACGCGGGGGTCGCGTGGGGGTCAGGCGATCCCGGTGCGAGTGAAGGGCCTGTCACACTAGCGCGCGATTACACGCGCGACGTCCGAAGGAAGGACGTTATTTTTCATCACGTGACGATGCGCATGAGCATGCGCGTTGCACGACGTCGGGCAGTGACGTCATCACGCAACGCCACGCTGAAGACGCACAACGTCAAAACGTCATCACGTTCCGCGCGACAGGATTTTGCCGCGCGTAATTTTTAAGCAGTGTCGGTTTTTGGACACTACGCGCGATGTCGACACCAGCTCCACACGAGTCCGCGGAACTCCACCAGACTCCGGCGATCGCAGTGGGACAGGGTCACGCGAGGCCGGACGACTAAAGCGACCACGGTAGGTCGCGCTTATCGCGTCTAATCGCGCGCTAGTGTGACAGGCTCTTTAGTCTCTGTCTCAACCTAAAGCGTCACCTATTCCTTTTCTTCAGAGATGCTGTCTGACCCGTTGAGTTACTCCAGAATTTTGTATCTATCTTCAAGTGAAATGTTAGATTTGTGAAAATGCTTACACATTTCCTCGGCTTTGATAATGATCAGCTCCCATAATGGTTTATCATTTTAAACTGCGTCCTTTCATGTTTGATTTATGCCACATCTAAAACCCGATGATGGAAATAATTTGCTAATATTCTTAGCAGAGAATTAAAACAGATTAAGAAGTGGCATGACACGAAATAGTAGAGTCAGGGGATATGGAGAGAAGCCAGGAAAGGGGTACTGATTGGGGATGATCAGCCATGATCACATTGAATGATGGTTTTGGCTCAAAGGGCTGAATGACGTACTCCTGCACCTATTGTCTATTGAAATGTCCTCTGTCCATTCCCTCCACAGAAGTTGCCTCACCTGCTGAGTCACTCTAGTGCTTTGTGTTTTGCTCAAGGCCATTAAAACAGCATTATTGCTCGAAGCTGAAGTGTGCTGCTAGGATGGTACTTTGTTGTACATTTTAATCAGATTTCAAGATTCCCAACACCACCTTCTTCTTGATTTCAAACTGCTCTATATCATTGGTATTCTCCGCACTGATCTCACTGTCCCCCATATCCTTCTCATTTGTGAAAACAGATGCCAAGTGCCTCACCTACATTCTCCATCACCAAGCACACATTCCTAATGACTCCCAATCAAGGATGATTGACGTCACTGGATGAGCATGGAATATAAATATTTATCATTTAAGTCTAATTATTTTTCCTCTATATCAAGTTCAATTGGCATTACAACTACAGCAAATAAAGAATAAGAGACGGTTGAAAATGTGATTGGTTTATTCTTATCAACGTGTACCAAGATGCAGTGAAAAACTTACAACCCCATAAGAGCCGCACCAAGGTAGGTTAGTTTAGAAATACAGCATGGAAACAGGCCCTTCGGCCCACTGAGTCCATGCTGACCAACAATCACCCTGTACACTAGTTCCGTCCTACACTCTGGCGACCATTTACAGAAGACAATTAACCTACAAACTTGCACGTCTTTGAAATGTGGGAAGAAATCGGCGCAACTGAAGGAAACCCACGAGGTCACAGTGAGAACGTGCAAACTCCATACAGACAGCACCCGTAGTCAGGATCGAACCCAGGTCTTTGGTGCGGTAAGTCAGTAAATCTACAGAGTGCCACAGTGCAGCCCTCTAATCTGGAAGACATCTTCATCATATGAGAGGTCTGTTCATGATTCTAACAGTAGGGAAGAAGCCGTTGTTGAATCTGGTAGTATGTACTTTCGAGCTTTTGTGCCTTCTGGCCATCAAGTTGAGACATATTACCAGGTCAAACTTTAAACCTGGGCTGCATGAATAGTGAACTATTTTATTAATGGGAATGATAAAAAAATTAACATTTTAAATTCAAATTACAATATAAACATTGTAAGAGTTATATATGAGGAAGAATTAAGCCCTGAGAGAGGTCTTCACATCACCCAGTTCCTCCAGTTCTCAGGCACCAAAATCTGTTCTACACTCTGAGAAGAATATCCTGAAACCATGTTAAACACAGGGGATGCACAAATAAATGTTGCCTTGCAAAATAAGTGGCCACTAATGGAGAAAATAGGGAATTGAGATTAGATTTGTTTGGCTAGGAAGTGGTTTACATTTACGAGGTAGCAATTTACTGGGAGCAGTTAAAGTTAAAAAACATAAATACTACTCAGAAGGAAGGAGGAAAAGTATTTCTTCACAATTCCCGGTAAGAAAAAGTTTTTATTGCCAACCTCTATTTTCAGAAGTGGAGGCGAACTGTTTTTTGTGTATGGTGAAGGTACTAACACAGTCCAGTTGAAGGGAAATTTTAGGATCATAACCAATTTGTAACAGAGAATGGAAAATGGTGAAAGAGATTTTTCAGGGAACTTCCAGGTGATGGTGTATGTGTGTCTGTGGCCGTTGTTCTGATGGATGATTAAATGTCATTGGTTTGGTGGGTAGAAGAAACAGTGCAACCACAGTTGGCTGTGATAGAGGGAGTGACCATTTATGGTGGTGATACAAATGCAAGCAAGTGGCTGTTTCCCTCTGTATGTAGAGTTGGGCTGAATATCTCTTGTTGGAGCAACATTTATCCAGGCAATGGAGAGTATTCTATAACACTTCTGATTTCTACATAGATGCTGGAAAGACCCTTGGCCGTGAAACATTCACCATTAGAAACCCAGCCACTGGCCTGATTTTATATGACTGTTCTGTAAAATAGTAAGATTAAATAAGAACTTACCAGTTTGAAGTTTGAAGTTACGATGAGGGATTACGTGAAGAACCCCGTCCAGCCGTTGGTGCGTCAATCTTCAAAGCAGCAGATTGAAATCACAGGTAATAATGACTGGTATAATAGTAAGATAACAGAGACTAGAACTACCGGATGATATTTATAAGGGCTGGGAGCGAAGGGCACGTAATTCCTCATCGTAACTCCTCATAAAATAAAGATCAAACTTCAAACTGGTAAGTTCTTGTTTAATCTTACTATTTTACTTCTGAGTCACGTGGGTGACTACGTGTAGATTTCAAAGCTCTGTGATTTCATGCCGCAGACCCAAATCCGGTGTTCACACTGCATTGATTGACCCAAAGCCGTTAAATAATCAATAATGAATCAATCATAACTTTGTTAAAAGAATTAACGGTTTATTTACAAACGAAACAATAAGAACCCCTCTAATTCAGGGGGAAACTATAACAGAACTCAAAACAGAATCAGCAAACACCCCCAGCTGTGTAATCAGCTTATGATAAAACTTTTGGAAGGTCAGCGCACTGGACCATCTTGCGGCCGTGAGGATATGGTCCATAGGCACGTCTCTCGCCCTTGCTACGGAAGCTGATGCCGCCCTGGTGGAATGAGATTTGAATTTATCAGTATCAATCCCAGCATTTCCCAGAACCTGCTTTAGCCACCTTGAAATTGTTTGCACCGACACCTTACTGTGTGGTTTTTTGTGGCTAATAAATAATGCAGACTCTATTCCTCATAGGTAGCCTCAATGTAATGAGACAAATGTGATACTACACACAGGCGTGCATCTGTGGGGCATGCTGAAAAAACAATCTTACATCCTGTCATGCCTATTCTACTATGTTTGAGCAGATCATGGACATAAAAAGTAATGGCATCTGCCGATACCTGCATTCTGTTTAGCCGTAGCTTTTGCAATGTTTGCACATGTTGGGCTGATACTAACGCCATAAGCATGACCACCTTCATGGTTAGTTTGGCTAGAGATAGGCTTGCAACAGGAGCCCACTGGCGAAGAAGCATAAGAACTTCGCTCACATTCCAAATACCGGCATACCTGGGTTTAGGAGGATTAGAATAGAAAACTCCCTTCATAAGTTGAGAAACTAATGGATGTGTCCCTACTGAATGTAATCTGAACCCATGGGTAAATAAGAAGACAGAGCACTTCTGGCTGTATTGATCGCACTATAGCTTAATTTTGATCAAAGTAAAGAGTGGACAAAAACTCCAGTACGTCTGGGATGTTTGCAGTTTGATATGAGATATTCTGCTATAGACAGAATACCTCCCACTTCCTTATCGAGGTGATGTACTGCTTCTGAGTATTATCCCTGCAGGCCGACGTGAAAACATCCATGGTACGATCAGACAGTCCTCTCCCCAGGTATGGCCTCCTTAAAATCTGCAAATTAACAGATCAATACGATCATGTAAAGGATGTTGATCGCCAGTTACTGGATTTACCAGTAGATTTTTATGTTTGGGAATAATCATGTGAGGCTGACTAGCCATTTTCAATACGAGAGGGAACCATGCTTGTGTAGGCCAATCTGGCACTACCAATACTCCTGAAGCGGAGTCCCGCTTGATTTTTTGCAAGCATCTGCTGATAAGACAGAATGGAGGAAATGCATATACAAACATTACACCCCAATGCAGCGAGAATGCATCCACCGCTGCTGCACCAGGATCTGGTTCCCATGAAACATATCCGGGCAACTGATGGTTTAGTCTAGATGCAAACAAGTCAATATCTGGCATTCCATACTGAGCAGCCACTTGATTAAATATGTCCTGATTTAACGTCCACTCGATGTTATCATTGAATTGGCATGACCTAATGTCAGCTGCTGTGTTGAATCTACCTGGTAAATATATTGCTGAAAGCCAGATGTTTTGGTCAATGCACCAGCCGCAGATCTGATTAGCCAGTCTATCACACGACTGTGACTTGACTCCACCCATGTGGTTTACATATGCCACTGCTGTAGTGTTGTCAATCTGAACCTGCACATGCAAGTCACTCCTGGCAGAGCAATAAGCTTTAAGCCCATACCAGGTTCCCAAAAGCTCTAAATAATTGATCCCTCTTAATTGAATAAGGGATGTCTCATCAGTATTCCACCTACCTCCACAACTGGAAGGCATATCTGTAGCACCCGAACCCAGTGCACTGACATCCATCTGTAATATTATGGAAGGTGGGTTCAACCAAAACCTCCCTGGAACTTTTTGAGACATTTATGATCCACCATTGAATGTCTGACATTGCCCCAGCTGACAATTGCATAGGCCTATCAAAATGATCCGCATGTGTCCTCAGTGCCTGTTCTTTTACTCGTTGTAATTGTTTATAATGCAGCGGTCCAAACAGCACAGCTGGAAAAGCAGCCACCAATTTACCAATTAAACTGGCTACTTGTCTAATTAAAGGTCGGTGTTCACTAAGGAGATTAACACAATCGTCCATTAACTGCTGCCATTTGTCCCTGGGCAAAGTCACTAACATGTGATTCGAATTAATGGTAAAGCCCAAATAATCAATTATTTGAACTGGTGATAATTTGGATTTATCTGGATGAATGACGAACCCTAATTGTTCAAAAGTGAGTTTAACAATTGAAACAGATGATTCAGCTACAGCCCGAGTCTTCCCGAAAATTAAAATATTGTCTAATTAGGCCATTACAACATGCCCCTGAGCTCGGAGTAATCCTAGAACAGGTTTTAACAATTTGGTAAATAATCTAGGAGCTGAAGTTAACACATTAGGCAATGCTTTGAATTGCCACAACTGACTCATCCAGATAAATTTTAAATAACTCCTATCATCACAATGAATAGACACTGAGTAATATGCATCCTTTAAATCAATGCGGCCATATAACACCCTTTGGAAACCAGATGTTTAGCCGTAGAAAAAGTTTCCATTTTGAAATGCCTATCGCAAACAAAGGAGTTCAAGCTCGTCAGGTCCAGAATGATTCCACATCCCCCAGTCTTTTTAGACCTAGGAAAAATACTTGACACAAACTGACGGTTTTGACGAACTGACTTCTCAATAACCCCTTTTTTGTGTATTGTATTAAGTTCTGCTTGTATGTGCACATTCTCTTCTGAAAATATAAGTTTCCGACAGTATTCCGAGCATGCTGATTAGGTGGACACACCGTAGAGTAAAATTCAATTTTAACCCCCTCTATACTGCTCAGTATAAATGAATCTGATGTTATCTCGCCATTGTTTGAGAAACAAGTGTAATCTGCCCCCAATTTGAACATCTATTTCACTTGATTTATTTTCTTTAGGAGGAACATTTCTCACCTGCATACGTCCTGGCTGCCCTCGTTGCCCCCAGCTCTTTGTAGGGAAAGTCATCCTTCCCCTCACACCTGTGGCAGGCTGCCAGCTCCGAGATTGCGAAGCTGAGTGGCTGGTCCCTTCCCCGGCGTCTGTTATGGTACCCCGCCGGTAAGGAAAAACCCTTTTTCCTAGTTTGCCACCCAGCTTGATGAGGCCCATAGTTCTAGCGTCCTCATGGAGTTCTTTAACTCGCTTGGCGAGATCCCCACCAAACAAAAGATTAGGCAGTTGTACGCTGGGCGCCTTACACAATGATGCCAGATTAGGATTAATAATTGGCCGAATAGCACTTCTTCTTATATTGTTAATTTCAAAATAGGCACTACACAGAAGTCCCAGTGCATCTTGGTGAGCTTCCGACATATGCCCCTCGTCCACCATAATAGCAAATGCCGTAAGCCCTGCTGAAAGTAATTTCAATACTTTTTGAAATTTTAGTTCTTGGGATCTTGCTGACATCCCCAACTGTGTCCATATGAGATGGTTTACCATTGGTACTTTTAGTAAACCGCAATTGATAGGGGCTTCATACTATTTAGCTGCCTCATCCATGGCCGATTCTTGCAGCTGATGAGAGAGCATATAGTGGATGGCTGATGCCAATTCTTCCTCTAACAGCTCTCCTGCCTCTCCGCAAATTTCTCCGCTATATTCGGAATAACTTCAAGTTCCACTGCCTTGTGGCTCTCCCCAGCCAGTGATTCTGTGTCAGTAAACTGCTGCACCGGTATACCCTCCTCCTCAAAAGTTGGGTATTCTTGCAGCCCTATTATAGGTGCTGCTAGCACAGGCTCTCCACTAGCCTGGATAGGCACCACTCCTCCTCACGGAGTTCGTCCCTGTCGAGCATCTTTTGTAATAAGACCTCGACCTGGGAGAGCCGTGAGCAAACGGTCTCTCCTTGTGAGGGTAAAACCTCCAGGCCCGACTCTGGGTCCACGGGCCTATTTGATTTTGTAGTAGCCTTGCGCCCTACCGGCGTGGCCCCGCTGCTCACAGGCAGCGGGTCCCGTGTTGCTAGCTCCATTGCTGGTGTCGGACTTGGTGACCTAGGCGGGCATCCGCTAACAATACTATCACGGTCCTCAAACCTTTTCCCTGCGGATCACCTCGTCGACACCTTCTTCACTTTCTACACCCTACCGCTAAAACAGAAAGTGAACACAAGAAAAGTTATAAACTTACCTTGTGTTTTAAACTTACCGCTTGGAGGAGCCCTGCTGCTCCAACCGGCCGACTGCACCAATGCGTCTGACGTAATGATGCACCAACGGCTGGATGGGGTTCTTCACATTCTTATTCTTCTCTGCATTGCAGATACCAGATATATATTGGGTTTGAACAAAGGTTCAGACCTGAAACGTCACCTATCCATGTTCTCTAAAGATGCTGCCTGACCCACTGAGTTACTCAAGCAATTTGTGTCTTTTTTTGTAAGCCAGGATCTGCAGTTCCTTGGACCTTGAATTTCACTTGGACCACCTCGGACACATCCCTACCCTTTCTTGATCTCACAGTCTCCATCACAGGAGAGAAACCATCAACTGATATCTATTACAAACCCACTGTCTCTCACAACTATCTCGACTACACTTCTTCAAACCCTGCTTCCTCCAAAGACTCTATTCCTTACTCCCAATTCCTCTGTCTACGCCGCATCAGTGCCCAAGATGGTGTTCCATACCAGGATATCCAAGATGTCCTTTTTATTTAGGGCACAGAGGTTCCCCTCTCCCGTAATAGATGAGGCCCTCACATGTGTCTCCTTGGTACCCTGCTGCATTGCCCTTGCTCCCCCTCCCCCTAATCACAACAGAGACAGAGTCCCCCTTACCTTTAACCACATCACCCATCGATAACAACACATAATCCTCCGACATTTTCGCCACCTCCAATGGGATCTCACTACTGGTCACATCTTCCCAACTCCACCCCTTTCTGCCTTCCGCAGAGACCGTTCCCTCCGCAAATCCCTGTTTAACTTATCCCTTCCCACCCAAACCACTCCCTCTCAAGGTACCTTCCACTGCAACCACAGGAGATGCAACACCAGTCCCTATACCTCCTCCTTCGACTCTGTCCAGGGACCCCGACAGTCCTGTCAGGTTAGGCATAAGTTTACTTGCACCTCCTCCAACCTCATCTACTGGATCCGTTGTTCAAGACGTGGACTCTTATACATCAGTGAGACCAAACAGACTGGGTGATCATTTCGCTGAATACCTTTGCTCAGTCCGCCTAGACATACACAATCTCCCAGTTGCTAAACACCTTAATCCTCCTTCCCATTCCCACACATACCTTTCTGTCCTAGGTCTCCTCCATTGTCAGAGTGCAGCTAAACGCAAATTGGAGGAACAGCATCTAATTTTCGCAAGGGGAGCTTACAGCCCAGTGGTATTGATTTCTCTAACTTCAAGTAATCCCAGCATTCCCTCTCTTTTCAGCCCTTCCCCCACCCAAGTCGTTCCAGCTTTTCGTTTTCACCTTACAGACAGCTAACAATGGCCTGTTTCCTTTATCATCGTAACCTTTTTGCATATCTTTCATTCAATGTTCTATATCTCTGCATCATTGTCTATATCTCTCGTTACCCTTTCCCATGACTTTCAGTCTGAAGAAAGGTCTCGACCTGAAATATCACCCATTCCTTCTCTCCAGAGATGCTGCCTGTCTGGCTGGGGTACTCTAGCTTTATGTGTCTATCTGCAGTTCCTTCCTACACATATTTGTTTTTGTTTATATTCCCCTTGATTCACATTGGCAGCATTTGAGTGCATGGGGATAAGAAAGAATAGTAGGAATAGTAAGATTGAACGAGAACTTACCAGTTCGAAGGTTGATCTTTATTTTATGAGGAGTCGAAGTGAGGGATTTCGTGAAGAGCCCGCCGGCGCGCATGCTCGACATACTTCAAAGTAGCGGCGTGGAATCACAGAAACCAACAAAGAAATGACTTCGCATAGTAAGATTGAAGTGACTAAGATTACCAGATGAAGGTGATTGAGGGTTGGGCGAGGAGGGCACGAAATCCCTCACTTCGACTCCTCATAAAATAAAGATCAACCTTCGAACTGGTAAGTTCTCGTTCAATCTTACTATTTCATTTCGGAGTCACGTGAGTGACTTCGTGAAGACTTCAAAGCTTCTGTGATTACACGCCCTGGACCACGTCCATGCTGACACACCACTACCAGGGATGGATGGGAGGAACAAACGTGCTCAATAGTTCATACTGCAAAACAAGAGCAGAGTTATTAATAACAAATCAAAACCCCTCATGCGGGGACATCTCCACGTTCGTGACCTGCATTCAGCACGGCTTCTGTAAACTGTAGAGGAGCAGCAACAGGCTTGTTATAAAAACGCTGGAACACAGCTTCATTAGCCCATCCTGCTGTGGCGAGAATTTTGTCCATGGGCACCTCCATGACCCTCGCCGTTGACGTCGATGCAGCCCTGTTGGAAAGAGACTTGAACACATTAGTGTCGATACCTGACTTACCCAAAACGACTGGAAGCCACATGGATATCGTCTGGACTGTCACTCGATGATGAGGTCTCTTATGAGTGACAAGCAGGTATCGCTCCATTCCTCTGATGCGTGCCGTCACCTTGACATAGTGGCGGATATGTGAGGCTACACATAGCCTAGCATCTGCGGGGTATGCCGGGAACTTCAGCTGCAGCCCTGTGCACCCAGGTCTATGCTGCTTTAGTAGCTCGTCAATGAAAAAGACTACTTCTGTGGGGGTAGACGTCATTCTGTCGACACGAAGTTTGTGTAGTGTCTGTACCCTCTGAGCTGAAGTCAGCGCTAGTAACATCACCAGCTTCATGGTGCGTTGGTCCAGTTGGAGCCCTTCCATGGGTGACCACGTCCTGAGCAGGGTTAATACGTCCCTGACATCCCAGGTGATATTATAGCGTGGTGTAGGCGGATTCATATTGAATATACCCCGCATGAGTCTGGACACTAGCCTGTTGGATCCTACCTCCAAACTGAGGTAGAATGATAGCGCACTTCTGGCGCTGTTGATGGCACTGTAACTTAAGTGTTCATCATGGTGCAACCCCGCGAGGAATTCCAGGACGTCGGTTGTTGTCACGTCATCGTACGTGATGCGAGAGCGGCTGCAGTAGGCTTCCCACTTCTTAATATGCGAGCGGTATCTTCGCCTTGTAGACTCTCGACACGACGCCCCGGTGGTATCCATGGTCCGAGCCGAGAGGCCGTATTGGACTAACGGCCTGTTCAGAACCTGCAAGCCAACAAATTTAAATAGCCATGGCAGGGATGCGGCTCCCCTGAGACAGGGTGAGTAACCAATTGTGGGCACCCTTCAAAAGGACCCAAGGTTCGTTGAGCATGTCAAAGACCACCGGATACCAAGGCTGTGTGGGCCAGTCGGGTATAATAAGGATGCCCTTGGCAGCATCTGCCTGAATCTTTCCCAATACCCGACTGATGAGGCAAAATGGGGGGAAGGCATAGAAAAACCACTTCCCCCAGTCCAGCGAGAATGCATCTAGCGCTATTGCCCCAGGATCTGGTTCCCATGAAACGTAGGTTGGTACCTGATGGTTCCACCGTGACGCAAAGAGGTCAATGTCCGGTTTACCAAATTTGGCTGTGACTTTAGAAAAGATCTCAGGATGCTACATCCATTCAATGTTGTCATTAAATTTGCGTGACCTGGTGTCCGCCACAGTATTAAGCTCACCTGGCAAATAGGTAGCTGAAATCCAAATGTCTCTTTGAACACACCAGAGCCAAATTGAGTTTGCCAATTTGTCACACGAAACAGGCCTGGTACCACCCATATGGTTTAAATATGCTACTGCTGTGGTGTTGTCTATTTGGAGACGGACATGTGCTCCAACAAGCTTAGAACAATACGCACGAAGTCCGTGGAATGCTGCCAGCAACTCCAAATAGTTAATCCCTTGAGTTAACAACATCGTTGATTCAAGGGTGTCCCATCTGCCACCACAACTAGAGCAATTATTCGTGGATCCCCAACCATTGGAGCTTGCATCAGTTTGCAAATATACCACCGGATTAGCCTCCCTAATAGGCTTGAATGAGTTGCTAATGTGACACACCCACCATTGCAACTCATTTATCGCTTCGGGCGGCAGCTGCATGGACCGATCATAATAACCAGCGTTCTGTTTTAACGCAGCAATTTTAGCTCTTTGCAAATTCTGATAATGCAAAGGTCCATATCGCGCTGCCGAAAACAAAGCTACCAGCTTCCCAATTATTGTAGCTAAGTGCCGAATCGATGGTATATTGGTGCGGATTAAATCTTGACACACCTGGGTAACCTCCTCAATCTTGTTAATTGGAATGGTAACCCTCATGCTTATAGAGTTCACCGTGAACCCTAGGTAATTAATCACCTGGGCAGGGTAGAACTTTGATTTCTCTGGATGGACAATAAACCCCAATTGTTGAAATATATTGACAGCAGCTGCAACACCCTGTTCAGCCAATTCCAGGGTGTGGCCCACAATTAAGACATCATCTAAATAGGCCATACTATATGGTGTCGTTGTCTCAAATAAGCCATAATTGGCTTCACTAATTTAGTGAACAATCTAGGGCTGTGGTGAGCTCATTAGGCAAAGCCTTGTACTGCCAGAGTTGCCCCATCCAGATGAATTTTTAAAACCTTCTGTCACATTTCTGGACGGATACGGAATAATATGCGTCTTTTAAACCGATGCATGCCATAAAACAACCATGAGAAATCAATGATTTGGTTGTTTCATCGTATCCATTTTAAAATGAGAATATGTTACAAAAGTATTCAAACGGGTTAGATCAATAATGACACGACAACTTCCATCCTTCTTAGGTCTGGTGAATATGTTCGAAACAAATTCAACTGGCTCATGCACCACTCTCTTAATCACTCCTTTGCTCAAGACTTAACAATTCCTTATAGCCGGCTGCCTGTTCTGCAGCAGATAATTTTAAATGTTCGAGCGGGCATGTGCTGGGATGGAGGAATGTCGCCATTAATAAACTCAATTTTATGCCCCTGAATATTCTGCAACACATACTCGTCACCAGTGAAATTACCTCATGCACCCAAAAAACCACCGAAGGTGACCACCAACATGTGAAGTTAAACAGAGAGAAAAGAGAGAACCAGACCCCCTCACCTCCGTGGTTACCGGCGGTCCTTGACACGCGTGTGTGGACGTGGAGGTGCTGGGTTGGCTTGAGGGTGCTGCGTCTTCGTTTTCCACCAGGGTCTCTGCCGACCCTGTCCTAAAAAAGACCCCTGGTGCTGGGTCTGATGTTGCTGTCGTTGTGGAGCTTGAGGGTGGGTCCTCGTCGAGGTACTGGCAGACCCTCGTGATCGAATGTATGGAGACTTTGAGCCTGACGGTGTGGGGGCACTCTGAGGGCGCATGATCCCCACCGTTTTGGCTTGCTCGTCAAGCTCTTTGACTCTCTTCGAGAGGTCCTTCCCAAAGAGCTGACGGGGCGGGGGCGGCGGCGGTGGTTTGCACACTCCTGCAAACTTTGGATTGAGCGCTGGGCGGATGCTGGTTTTGCGAAACCCGTTAATTTCGTGTTGGGTCGCGCACAGGAGGGCCAGGGCATCTCCCTGGTCCAAATTCAATTCGTCCCCGTCCACCGACCGCACAAAGGCGGTAATACCGGCCGTGAGGAGCTTCAGGATCCGCTGCAGTTTTACCTCCTGTTGACGGATAGCCGCACTGATGTTGCCCCATATCGGCGTATTGACCACAGGCACGTTGAGGGAGTTGCAATTGGATGGAGCCTTGTGACGGCTCATTGCCTGGATGAGGACTTCTTCCTGCTGCTCCAGGCTGATAGTAGATGTTTGTGAAGACGCCCTGTGCCTGTTGCTGCCCTGCTGTTGTTGACGTTGAAGCAGGAGCTCCAGCAGCCGCTCCATACGGTCAATACGCCCTTCACCCTGAACACTCAGGTGGTCGGAGTCCTCCGGCTCTGAAAAGAAAACCGGGCTCCTGTCATCGGCCCGCACCTCGTCGAGGCCCTGCCGGTGCCGGTAGTTGTCGCTAACAGCCGCCGAGGCGAACTGCGCGATTCCTGCGCGGGCGTGTTCAACCGCCTCCGTTTAGCGGGAGCTGAAGCCGCTGCCACTAAGGGCACTTGCGGCGAGGTGTCGGCACCAGCCGAAGCATGGCTGCCTGGGGCCCGCGCAGTCTTGCCGGCTGCCCACATCGTGGACGTTGCCGACGCATGGTCTCGCCCACCCATCCATGGGGGGCTCGGCGACCGTGACGAGACCCGACTCGACCGACCCGTCCCGGCGTCGAGAGTCGGGGCGTGCCGGCTGGACCTCACAGCCGCCCCGGGTCTTTCCCTGGAACCTGACCGCTCCTCCGTGTCAGGCAATGCCTTAGCCCTGGTAGGGTTAGGCTTCTGGGCTCCTGCCCTTCCCCTTCTCGGAGTGGAACAGGCCGTGCAGCCGCACGCACCCAGCTCGAGGTCGCCAGCGAGCCCGCTGACGACCTGACTGCCATGGCAGGTCCCCCTGCTCTGGCGGCACACCACACTCCTCCTCGTCGAACTCCTCCGAGCTGTGGTGTGCTGGCGGATCTGGACCTGTAAACACAGGGCTTACCCACATCTCCGCCTGAGTCCCGGCCTGCGATGCAGGTACTGCCGATGGTAAAGGCCCCGGAACTGTTGACCGGCGAACTCGTCCTGACGTCCTCCGGCCCTTGGAACTCCCATCCATGTCCTTGCTGCAAGACAAAACCAACAACAAGGACCACCAACTAAAGGTAGAATACTTACCTCCGTGGCCCCTTCTGAAGGGCTGGCGAGGAGCGCGCTCCACCGCCAGCCGTCGCAGCAACGCGGTACGACGATATGTCGAGCATGCGCGCCGGCGGGCTCTTCACGAAGTCACTCACGTGACTCCGAAATGAAATTGCTGATAAGATTGATTAAAATAGGGTGGAAACTTATGCATTCCACAAACAAGTGGATCAAGTGTCCTGTTTCTGTGCTCTACATCCTCCATGACAAAGTACACTTTTAAAGTGAGTTTTAAACTGTGTAAAATAGTCTCGGTTTTGGTGAAATGTATTAGTTGTGATTATAAAAACTCTAGAAGAGCTTACAGCATCAAGTCTCTCAAATTGTGGCTACCACAGAGGAAAGGCCAAGAGTTGGACCATAGAAGGAGTTTGTGCATCTTGATGCAAAGTAAGGGTCAGATTATTGTTTAGAAATCCTTGGGAAGATGCCAAAACCGTCTGGCTCAAAACCAACGGTCAGAATTATGTAGACCACAAACTTCATTGTGTCAGTGTCAACGAGAGAGATGCGATGAATTTCATTCTAATTCAGCGGAAATATGCGTGAATCTACAATGACATGTGTTCATAAATTTTAGGAGCAGAATTAGGCCTTTTGGCCCATCAAGTCTATCCTGCCATTCCACCATGGCTGATCTAACTTTCCCTCTGAACTCCCTTCTCCCCATAACCCCTGACACCTGTACTAATCAAGAATGTGTCAATCTCCACTGTAAAAATATCCATTGACTTGGCCTCCACAACCTTCTGTGGCAATGAATTCCACAGATTCACTACCATCTGACTCAGGAAATTCCTTCTCATCTCCTGTCAAAGGAGATTTTATTCTGAGACTATGGCCTCTGGTCCGAGAGAATGTATTTGTCACATACTTTAATCCTCTTTGGACCAACACATTTAGGATAAGTCCTAGCAAAATGGCATCAGAGTTTCAATATTTTTATCTAATATTTTTATTACTATTTCTTCTTCTTATGCACTCCTTCAGGATCAAAAATGACTTACTTCCACTCTGGTTTTCTGGACTCTATGATGAGGGCAATGTGGGAGACACAGACTCCTCCGTAGATGGGGCAGGCAGTGGCTCGGTGTACAGGGAGAGTCACAATAAGTTTTTGCTTGTGCTGGATGTATACTGTTACATGGGGTGTGTTCTGAGGGACTGCAGTCCTGGGGCACCAGCACAATGACAGCCATGCAAGAATCAGAAGAGTGGAGAACATCACAGGGCGACTGACGATGAGATTCACATGCCTGCACATGCCCAGAGTTCAACTGTCTGCTGCACAATACTGCCACCCAGAGGCAGCAGCAGATTATGCGATGCTACTCTACTTCTGACCAAAGATTATAATCTTTGCTTCTGACACTGAAACAGGGCTGTGTTAAAGAAGGAACTGCAGATGCTGGAGAATCGAGGGTTACACAAAAAGCTGGAGAAACTCAGTGGGTGCAGCAGCATCTAAGGAGCGAAGGAGATAGGCGACGTTTCGGGTCGAGACCCTTCTTCAGACTGAAACAGGGCTAGTGTGTATTCCCAATGCACGGATTTAAGGTTCTCCATCCCACCTTAAATCGGTATTCCGACTGCTTATGCCCAGGTCATAGGTCACAAGCGAAAAACACTCTCGGCAGCCTTGCCGCGGCATAGATACAGACCTGCGCCTCATCTGCAGCCAGGATCGATCCCGGGTCGCCGGCGTGGCATTTGTTGCCGAACCGCCATTGGAGCATCCCCGTCCTCACCCCCGGCAGCACCCTCCATTTTCTACATGGGTGGCCAGAGACGTCGGGAGTTAGACAGGAGCGGCACCCCCAGGCCCACAGCCAGCGCAGAGAAGCAGCGCTAAATCCAGCTCAACTCTGCCTGTCTCGCCGGGTTAACCTACCAGCCCGACCTGGATATATGGGAACGACCGCCTAGGCTTACAGCCGGCGCGGAGAAGCAGCACTAACTCCACGGCTCTGGGCTGGTGTCCCGTCAGTCCAAGCAGGGCTGTAGCCAGTTCCTACCCTGGGAACCTGGTTGCTTGGCCACAAGTTCATAGCTCAATAAAGGTGGCAGCACAAGTGGATAAAGTGGTAGAGAGGGCGTATAGTTTGCTTGCCTTCATTGCTAGGGTCAACAGTTGACCATTTCAGGTGGCACACTGGCTGTGAGGTGTGACATTTCACTAGAGACTCTCTGCCATTCACTCAGTTCTAAGTACTGCCAGTTGGTTGGCCTCGTGTAACACTTCCCTGCAAAGCACAACACTTTATACTTATGGATTCTTACCTCATTTTTAATTCCCTGAGGGATGGAGGTTGAGTGAACTATACAAGGGGCAGAGTGGTGCTGAACTCTCATCTCAACCGCCCACCTCTTTCTATGCCTCTCTTCAGAGTTTATTCCTCAGCAAAGAACAATGTGATTAGCATCAACTTTTCATTGAGGGCCATGTATAGTCAAGGCCCCATGACTTGCTTTGAAATCACAAAATGTTTCTTGACTAGTTGCATCACCGCAACGCAAACACCCAGAAATGAAGAAGATTGCAAAAAGTGGTGAGGTCCATCGCGGGTACAGATCTCCCAGGCACCCAGCATGATCAGAGACCCACACCACCCTGGCCACACTCTCACTTCACTCCTACCATTATAAAGAAGGCATAAGAGCATGAATACTGTAACATCCAGATTCAGGAGCAACTTCTTCCCTACAACCACAAGGCTATTAAACACAACAAAGTCCAAATAAACTCCGAACTACATAAATGTGGGCGGGATTATTTTTTGTCTTTGCACTACTATTGTTTGTGTATTTGTTTGTTTCTTTATATATATATATAAATATGTATACATAATATATATACATGAAAAATATAGTTTAGTATATATATATACTAGTTAATATATATACTATATAATTTTGTAATATATATATGTTTAGTATTATATATGTGTTTAGTATATAGGTTTAGTATATCTATCTATCTATATACTCTGTGTGTTGGGTACACAGTATTTTGCATTTGAAACGTTTCTCCGCGAAAACCAGACGCAAAAATGCAGAGTTTTTACAATTTCGCTAGGGATTTAACTTATGAATTCGGATATCCACTCCTCATTAAATTTGGTCATTTATCTCTACACAATTTCAATAAAATTCTTCACAAAACTTATTGTTTTGTTTAAATCAGACCACTGCCCAGCTGCATCACAATGCCCACATTCCCTCCATGCGCCGTCCCCCCCCGCCGTTCGTGCCACACCTCCCGCAGCTGGACTCTCACGCTCGCCCGCTCACTCCAACCCCCCCCCCCCCCCCCCCCCGTTCTCAAAATATTCTGCAGATCGGGAGGTCACAGCTGGTCACCGCCTTGAACATGGCGGTGGCAGTTATTGTCGCATGGGGCATTACTCCCTCTGGGAAACCTGAAATTCCTCCATTGATCGCAGGGACATGGGGAATCATCATGCGAGAGCTGCCGAGGCTGTCCACGCCACCCAAGGTCAGTCCCGTCCAAGGCACCCGTTCACAGAGTTCAGGTCCGCCCTCTCCCTCTCTCTCTCCCCCATCCTCCTTCCCTCTGCCCCCCTCCCGCTGCAAACCCAACGTGCTACCAGTCACGCCTCCCGCGTCCTTTGATAAAAACCTTGTGACCCCCCTCCCCCTCCTCTCTCTCTCTCTCTCCCTCCCCTCCTCTCTCTCTCTCTCTCTCTCTCTCTCTCCCTCACCCCCACCTGTGCCTGTGCCTATTTTCTATGTTTCTTTGTCTTCAGAGAAGAGAATTTGAGATGGACTCTTTGATATTGTCAACTTCTGCAATCAGCTTGAAGGACAGTGCACAAGAACAAAAACAATAGGGGCAGGAGTTAACCATTCGGTTCCTCAGGTCTTATCTCAAGAGTCAAGAGTGTTTTATTGTCATCTGTCCAAGATAGTACAATGAAATTCTTACCTGCAACAACACAATAGAATATGTAAACATAGTACATTGTAAACAGTAAAATAAATGACAAAAGAAAGTTCAGTGTGTGTGTGTGTGTGTGTGTATATACACACACACATACATATAAAAAACAAACAATAATAGTGCCATTCAGTATAGTTATGGTCAAACCACCCAGAATTCAATCGCACCACTGCTCCAGATCCATGTCTCTTAAACCCCTGATTTTTTTCAGAAATGTATCTACCTCTGCTTAAACTAATTCTAATATTCTGCCCTCTACAACTCTACAACTCTCGGGGCTAGAGAATTCCAGGGAGTATCTGCAAAACACCATTTCTTTGAACCTTGTTTTTTTTAAATCAGGCCAGCATACTGGCCTCTGTAAATTGTCCCCAGTGTGTAGGGATTGGATGACATACACTTAGTGTGAACGGGAGATTGATTGTCAGTGTGGACTCGGTGGTCCGAAGATTCTGTTTCCATCGTGTTTCGCTAATCAATCCGGTTAAGTTCCCTTAGTTTATTGAGTGCATTCACCCGCATCAAGGAACCATCCCTGTTGCAGCTTTCACCAGAGTCCATTGAGACTGTGTGGATATACTATATGATACAACTAAACAAAATTACGTGGACCTTCCTACAAGCTGCAGTGAGCCCCCACATCTGGCTAATTGAATTTGAAGCTGGCTGGTACCTGGTGTATCTCTCTGTGACATGCATCCCTCTGACCTTATCTTCTTGGTATCTTATTTCTTTATTCCTCCTTGGTATCCCGTTTGAGGTGTGCAATGGTACACTGCTTTGCATGTTGCTTTCTTCACTTCATGCTCTTCTTCCATTCTCTCCATTACGCTCCTTCATGCCTCCACTAACAAATGTATTCCTTCCACTGAATTGATTTTAAAAGGTTTTAAATATGTTTGAACATAAGTGGCATATTCGTAGAGCTGCTGCCGTACAGCGCCGGAGACCAGGGTTCGATCCTAACTACGGATGCTGTCTGCACGGAGTTCGTACATTCTCCCTGTGACCGCATGGGTTTTTCACTGGGTGCTCCAGTTTCCTGCCACACTCCAAAGATGTGCTGGTTTGCAGGTTAATTGGCTTCCGTAAATTGTCTCTAGTGTGTAGGATTGTGCTACGGGTGACCGCTAGTCGGTGTGGCCTAGGTGGGCCGAACGGCCCGTTTCCACACTGTATCTCTAAAGTTTAAAAGACTCCCAAAATATTGGGATGGTAGGTTAATTGTTCATCCATAAATTCAACAGATTTATCATGCTCTTTTATTAGAGGGAAGGTGAATCTGTTGAATTCATTGCCACGGACAGTGGTGGAGGCGAAGACATTGGGTATTTTTAAAGTGGCCAAAGTCATTAGGCTAGCGATTGGAACACTCCTTTCTGGCGACCCCCGGCAAGGGTTCGCTCCCGCTCCGCGATGGAAAACTCCACACTACGCCCGCTGCTGAAGCTCTGGGCCCGACTCCGGGAAAGGCCCCTCCAATCCAAGATGTTAGGCCTGCGAGGGAGGCGGCGAAGCGACATGAAAAAAATCGCCTCTCCAACGGTTTCCCCCCCCCCCCACACACAAGACATACCAAGAGATACTCGGAATAACGTCGAAATTACGACGAAAGTCAAAATAATGAACACGCTGCTGGCAGGGCAGCCGACTCGCAGCACCAACAGTAAGTGGGTCAAAGGTTACAAGGAAAAGGCAGGAGAATGGGGTTGAGAGGGAAAAATAGATCAACCACAACTGAATGTCAGAGGAGACTCGATGTGCCGAAAGGCCTAATTCTGTTCCTATGTTTTATGAACGTATGTTTGTAGTCTAACATCAGCTGACCACTGAACACTGAAGGGCTGAGTCCTGTCTAAGGCCCTGCAAACACTCGAGGTGCATATTGTCCTACGAGGCCTCGAGTGGCAATGCTGTGGTGTACACAGTATATGTGGACACTTCAAATAACCTACAACTCTGCCATAGAGCTGTTCACGCTAGTTTGAGTTTAGTTTATTGTCACATGTACTGAGGTACAGTGAAAAGCTTTTATTGCATGCTAACCAGTCAGCGGAAAGACAATACATGGGATAAATGTGAGGTTATCCACTTTGGTACAAGAACATGAAGGCAGATTATTATCTGAATGGTATCAGATTAGGAAAAGGGAGGTGCAATGAGACCGGAGTGTCCTCGTACATCAGTCACTGAAAGTAATCATACACGTACAGCAGGCAGTGAAGAAAGCAAATGGCATGTTTGCATTCATTGCAAGAGGATTTAAGTATAGGAGCAAGGAGGTCCTACTGCAGTTGTACATGGCCCTTGTGAGCACACCTGGAGTATTGTGCGCAGTTTTGGTCTCCTAATTTGAGGAAGGACATTCTTGCTATTGAGGGAGTGCAGTGTAGGTTCACCAGGTTAGTTCCCGGGATGGCGGGACAGACATATGATGAAAGAATGGGTCGACTGGGCTTATATTCACTGGATTTTAGAAGGATGAGAAGGGATCTTATAGAAACATATAAAATTCTTAAGGGATTGGACAGGCTAGATGCAAGAAAAATGTTTCAGATGTTGGGGGAGTTCAGAACGGTTTAAGAATAAGGGGTAGGCCATTTAGGACTGAGATGAGGAAAAAAGTTGTCACCCAGAGTGTTCTAAATTTGTGGAATTCTCTACCACAGAAGACAGTGGAGGCCAATTCACTGGATGTTTTCAAGAGAGTTAGATTTAGCTCTTTGGAGCTAATGGAATCAAGGGATATGGGGAAAAAAGCAGGAACGAGGTACTGATTTTGGATGATCAGCCATGATCATATTGAATGGTGGTGCTGGCTCGAAGGGCCAAATGGCCTACCCCTCCATCTATTTTCTCTGATACCAATCAAGCCATCCAGTGTACAGATACACGATAAAAGGAATAACATGAGTCAGAAGGGTCTCCACCCGAAACAACAACCATTCCTCTATCCAGAGAAGCTGCCTGTCCCGCTGAGTCACTCCAGCATTTTATGTCTTCCTTCCTACACAACATGAATAACGTTTAGTGCAAGGTAAAGTCCAGTAAAGACTGATCAAGGATAGGCCTAGGGTCTCCAACAAGGTAGATTGTAGCTCAGGTTGTTCTGTAGCTGTTGGTAGGATGGCTCAATTGCCTGATAACAGCTGGGAAGAAACTGTCCCTGAATCTGGAGGCGTGCATTTTCGCACTTCTACACCATTTGCCCGATGAGAGAGGAGAAGGAGTGGCCAGGGTGCAACACGTCCTTAATTATGCTGCTGGCCTTGCCGAGGCAGCGTGAGGTGCAGATGGAGTCAATGGAAGGAAGGAATAGATATGAAAGTGTAGACTAGGAATGTGAAGATGTCATGCACGCTTTTAATTCTAATTTTAAAGTTTATTTTACAAAAAAAGGCAAAGAGGGTAAGATTGTAATGTGTGTTTTTCTTGTTATAAATAATGTAATTAAAAAAATAATGAAGATGAAAAAGCAACAGGTTTTGTTTAGAGATGCAACGCAGAAATTGGGCCCTTCGACCCATCGAGTCCTCACTGACCAGTTATCTCCGTACACTCAAGTCGAGTCACATTTATTTATATAGCACATTTAAAAAACAACTCTCGTTGACCAAAGTGCTTTACATTTGTTATTAGAGTAGTATACACAAGCAGGCTACATACATATATACAAATAGCCCTCACTCAGAGGAAGTCAGGAAAGGCTTGGGAGAACAGATACGTTTTTAGTCTAGACTTACAGGAGTCGATGGAGGGGGCAGTTCTAACGGGGAGGGGGGATGCTGTTCACTAGCCCTATCCGACACACACCAGGGACTTTACAATTTTACAGAAGCCAATTAACCTACAAACCTGTACGTCTTTGGAATGTGGGAGGAAACCGGATAAAAACCCACGCGATTAAAAGGGAGAATATACAATCTCCCCCGTGCAGACAGCACCCCGTGGTCAGGATCGAACCCGGGTCGCTGTGGGAGAGAGACCTCCCTCCAGTGTCCCTCAGCATCCTCCCAGGCAAGGTGTCCGGGTCTGGTCCTCCGCTATCCCGGCGCTCCCCGCTCTCCGTCACCTGACTCGCCAGCACTTCCGGCGTTGGTTGCCGAGGCCCAGCGTCTCTCTCTCTCTCGGTCACTTGCTCCTTCCCTCCCTCCCTGCCTCCCTCCCTGTCTCCCTCTCGGCCCCGTCTCTCCCTGCTCTCACGCACGATGTTGGCGTTTTTCAACCGGCTGCTGGACTGGATCAAGTCGCTGTTCTGGAAGGAGGAGATGGAGCTGACGCTGGTGGGGCTGCAGTATTCGGGCAAGACCACCTTCGTCAACGTTATCGCGGTGAGTGCGGCTGCTCGGGGCTCCGCTTGATCTCCTCTTGGCGTCAGCTGTCCCATCGCTGCCCCCCTTCCCTTGTCCCAGCGCCCTTTTATTACCCCACCCGCAATCCACCCCCTCCCCCTCGCCTCACAATATTTGCTCTGCCTCAATATCTACTTTGCCCACCCCCCTCTGCCCCCAATATCTACTTTGCCTTCTTCTGCCCCTCAATATCGTCCTTGCCCCCTTCTGCCCCTCGGTATCACCCTTTCCCCCTTTCCCCCTCTGCCCCTCGGTATCACCCTTACCCCCCTCTGCCCCATGGTATCACCCTTGCCCCCTTTGAGAATGCTCCCGGCCTGACAATGTAGCTAAGATATCTTTTTCCACTTAAAAGCTTAATAACATGTACATGGTGCCAAATGTGTCCATATTGTAGGGTTGTTGACACCAATAGAACAGCATTAAAAATAGGATGAAAAGTTGGGGTTACCACAGGTATAACAAGGGAATGGACAAGAACATTATATGGCTGGTTTGTGATCTTGCAAGTTAATTTGCCTTTTTATACTTAACCACCATTAAGTAGAAATATCTACTCTTGGGTGACATTTTTTCATAATCTACATCTCTGCACATCAAGAGATTGTAAAAATAGGAACAAGAGTCCAACTGACAGGAAGGATCTACAAAGGTTAGCAACACAGAAGTTAGAATGGCTTTCTGAGCCCTCATTTGACTGACTCCTTGAAGTCTTGTGAGTGCAGGGTATGCACTGATAAGAAAACATCTTATTCTTTTGAATTTGCAACCTGATAGCTACATTTTGATAGTAAGCCACGGAGCAAACTCTGTTATACTGAGTACGAAGAATGTTAAGATTAGTGCAGATGGAACTAAAAATGAGATGCTAATGGTGAAACTCATGTGCTTGCAACAGAGTAAAAAGTGTATTGCAAACAATTGCCCTGCAGCATTCAGTTCATAGACAAGGAATCTCTGACAGAAAGAGCCATCTCCACGGGTTTCTGCACTCACTGATGCCAATTGAGTGTAAATCCCTGGCAATCACAGAAGATGCAACACCTGTCACTATACCTCCTCCCTCAACTCTGTCCAGAGACCCCGACAATCCTTTTAGGTTAGGCAGAGGTTCACTTGCACCTCCTCCGACCTCATCTACTGTATCCGTTGTTCAAGATGTGGACTCTTATACATCGGCAAGACCAAACGCAGACTGGGCAATCGTTTCACGGAACACCTTCGCTCAGCCCGCCTGAACCCACTTGATTTCCCAGTTGCTGGACACTTTAATTCTCCTTCCCATTCCTGCACAGACCTTTCTGTCCTAGGTCTCCTCCATTGTCCGAGTGAGGCTAAATGCAAATTGAAAGAACGGCATCTCATATTTCGCTTGGGCAGCTTACAGCCTAGTAGTATCAATTTTGATTTCTCTCACTTCAGGTAGCCCCGGCATTCCCTCTCTCTCTATCCCTCCCCCACCCAAGTCACATTAGCTCTTCATTTTCATCCTACAAACAGCCTGTTCCCTTTATCATTGTTACTTTTTTGAATATCTTTCATTCATTGTTCTTTACCACTCCGCATCACTGTCTATATCACTTGTTTCCCTTATCCCTAACCAGTCTGAAGAAAGATCTCGACCCGAAACATCATACATTCCTTCTCTCCAGAGATGCTGCCTGTCCCGCTGAGTTACTCCAGCTTTTTGTGCCTACCTTGAGTGTAAATCATACTTGTATTTTGAAATGCCAACTGAATGGTCCATTGTTGGATCATGCTGGGGTGCCCAGAAACACAAAAGCCTGTTGTCAGCCAAGACTGAGAGCCTGGATGCAACTAAGCTTATTGACTGACAAAAATGCTCTGGAAGGATTGTCTTCAGCCAAGTTGCTCAATGACAGTTAGAGCACCACTGCCCAACAATGTATAAAGCATCAACTTGTATCCCTGTCCACAAAAAGCAAGGGACATCCAAATAGGCTAACCTGTGCCATATCAGTCTGCTATGAATTATAAGGAAAATGCCTGGTGTCGTCACTGCTTTCAGGAGGCATTTAATTATTGGTAACCTACTCACTACTTAGTTATAGTTTTGCCACAACTATTCTGGACTAGTCATTCTATCTATACTAGTCAGATTAGAAATGGGCCAACAAGCTGAATTTGAGAGGTGATCGTAGAATTGTACCAGTGGAGGGAATTGATGCTGCCTGACCAACTGAATGCCCCCAGAAATTTGCTTTATGCTTAAGATTCCAGCATCTACAGGCTCTTGTCCCTAACAACATACCTCCTTTTCACGAAAAATATGTGGATGTCTGCTACAGGCTCCAGGAAGTGACTATAAAAATTCCAAGGGACAATGTTCTTAGCCCAGCCAACTTCAGCTGCTCCATCAATGTTTTGTTTTAATATTAGTGTGAATATTCAATGCAAGTTAATTTCGTTTATAACGTTTCGTGATGAAGCAGTCTTTAGGTGCATGCAGGATGACCTGTAAAATGTTTGGACATGTAGCTACAAAAAACATTTGTAGTGTACAGAAATGCTAGGAAATGAATATTTGCCTTAAGATAGTCTGTAATTATTTAATGGCATAAACATTATCTTGTTATCCACCAAGTGATTTGAGATTGCTATCAGTTTTAAGCTGATCAGAGAAAAGCAGGTACAGGCTATTCTGTGTATGAAGAAACTGCAGATACTGCTTTACACTGAAGATAGACACACAATACTGGAGTAACTCAGCGGGACAGGCAGCATCTATGACTCTTGCTTCTCGACCCGAAACATCACCCATTCCTTCTCTTCAGAGATGCTGCCTGTCCCGCCGAGTTACTCCAGCATTTTGTGTCTATCTAAGGGGTATGCTCACATTGATTCTCTTGCCTATATACATCAGGAATGAAGTGGTATTCTATCTATACTTGTTTAAGTGTAGTACCAAGAACTTCAACAGTAAATAGTCAGTTTGATGGGTGCTCTATCCACCACATTTAAGGTTCTTTTGGTCCTTCATTGGCCAATAATTACCACAGTTTACAAGATACAAGTAAGATTCAGTTTACAAAATGCAATTCGGCAACTTGCCAAGGCTGCTATGGCAGCCCTTCTTAGTCCCGTCACCTATACTGCCCAAAGGGACTGGAGCAGCAGAAGCTTTGGAGCTCGCTCAGCTGCAGTTCTCCATCCACGTCATTATACAGTGCTTTTACATTGTGTTTAAGTGCTAGAAGTTCTGTACTTAATAACACTGTGGGTAAAAGGACTGTAGATGTTCAGTCTGTTTGTGGTCAGTAAAGTCTGGCCTTGCTAGTCAAGCCCACACCCAGTAAATTAATTTAAGAAAAGGATTATAGGTTAATTCAGAAGATCATGGCAGAACATTTGTAAAGTCCATTTACATCACGCAACATGTCATATGATATCCAAAGCACCCAAACTCGTGGTCTTAAAATACGTGATAACTTGCAGCCCCTTATGGTAGGAATTGGCTAATTCAAGGGATTCATAATCCTCTGAACTATTTTTTTTCACTCTCTGGCTCACTTTTTATTCAGAGTCTGGCTTTATTCTGGAATGTCTAGTTGCGCTAAAGTGTCTTGGCACCTGTCATTATCAAGCTTCTTAGAATTAAGTATTTTTCAGTTATGTGATTTGGTTTAGTTAATGGGAAATCACAATGTACAAGTTCAATTTGTAGCAGCATCTAAATATTCATGGGCTACTGAATTAAGGATGCTGGGTTTTAATTTTCATCCCTGATATTTTCTAAGCATAGCCTTTCTATGTAATGACCAATTTTGTCAATTGAATTTCCTATCTTTGTTTTGTTTCGAGCTTTTTCAGCGACAGCAAATTCAGCTGATATAATGACAGTTAAGACCCGTGCTAGATTATGCAACATGGGAAATAGATATGTTGCAGTTTTAAATAACCTTCCTACTAACTATTACACTGGATATTTACTGCTGATTTAAAATTTGGTTTGTACCCATTGCAGTAATGGGTAGATACACATGCTGTTTCATGTCATGAATGTCAAATAAGGCAATACAGATGCTTCAAATGTTTGCTGAGACTCACTGCCCTTCTCATCAGCACTTCCTAACTTCAAGTGACAAGTGTGCTGATAGGGTTCTGGGTTTTTGTTGTTGTGATGCTGCAGTGATAACGATTCTGTTAGAATCTTATTGTTGCTAGAGATTTCCTAGTTGGGATAAAGTTAGAATAGAATACTGACTGTCTTCAAGGTAATATAAGTAAATTCATTACCTATACAAATTCCACATGTTTCAGCAACAAGGTACGGTTTAAATTTGTAAGAGTGCAAGTTCTATGTATGTTAAACTATTTTGGGTGCTTGGGGAGCCCGCGAGCTAGAAATGAGGTCCACTCACAAGATATTAGGTGAATTTGGAGGTGCAGATGAAATGTGATTGTGCTATCAAATGGCTTAATTAATACATTAATGAATTTTGAAGGTGTTTGTAATTGATCAGGCCAAGTCCATTCTCATAATGACCACAATCTTGTCTCTTATGACCTTTATAGTTGACTCATTAATTTAACATTTGATTATATGTTCACTCTGCTTCTGAACTGGGAAACTGCCAGTATATATTGAAGGTTTGTGTTCATGCAAGTGTTCCGAATGAAGATGCCATTTCTCAAAGCAATGATTTGCAAGCGTTTTCAAATCCCTCAAAGGTAATTCATTGCAAATAATGAGATTTTAAGACTAATAGATTAGTTGACAAACTGACGGCCAGGTTTTGCAGAGGAATGTTAGTTGTTAAGTCTGTAACTGCCTATTAACTGACAGCAGTTTTTGAGTGTCTGCCTAAAGGTGGAAGTCCTAAAGTTGTTGTCACCTGTTGTATTTTACAAGGATCCAGCAGCAGTGCACATTTACACTGGGTATTCTGTTCAACAACGTACTACAAGGAGTAACCCCCATTCATTCTGTTTAAAAAAAAAAAAGGCTGAGGGCAAAAGGCTAAATGACGTCTTTTTAATTTTTATAACTTTGAATTATTATTTGATTTTTTATGCTCTAAATATTGCATTCAATAATGTGCATCTTGCCACTGACTACAAAATTGGGACTATTACCTGGAGTCAAATCAAAGACACTGAGGTGGCACAAGTGGGAAAAAATCATCTTAAACTGCTCAAAATTATTATCTTGCAAAACTCATGAGGGAATAGTGCCAAATAAGTGTAACTGACCAGTATAATACTGTAGCCTCTGGAAATTGATTCGTACCTTCAAACTTTTGTTCTAAGTCTGGCTCCAAGTATCTCCCTGCCTTCTCTTGCTCCTTATTATTCTTGAAAGTTCACATTTCTTTCCTGCCTTCCTTCCCCAAATTCATACCTCTTGAATTTTCATGTTTTGGAAATCTTTTTATGGAAACAGACCCTTCGGCCCAACTTGTTCTGCAGACCAAGATGCCCTATCTAAGCTAGCCCCATTTAACTGTGTTTGGTTCGTATCCCTCTAAACCTTTCCTATTCATCTACCTGTTTTTTAAAATTCTGTTATGGTACATGCTTCAACTATTTCCTCTTTGAGCGAAAATGTTGCCCTTCAAGTCCCTTTTTAAAATCTTGCTCCTCTTACCTTAAACCCTATGTCCAAATGGGGTTTGTTGATTCGCCTACCTTGGGTAAACAATTCTGTGCATTTAAGGTCAACTTAAAGTATTGATCATATGTTCAATACCTTGTAAAGCTGTCATGGTAATAATGTAGAAAGTAGCAGGAATCAGCCGTTCAACTGTTCAGACATTTAATTGTTCAATAAAATCTTGTCTTGTTTCCTAATTGTGCTTCACAATTTCCATCGTGTATAGTTTCTGTAAATTGAAAGGTTTTAGATGCTCTCTCTCACTTGCATTTTAGTGTAGAAATATTTTGTCCTCTCATTCTTAAATAGATGAATTGTATTTCACTTCAGTCCCAGAGAATTCTGTCTCAAAGTGATCACCTGAATTCTAAAATGCAAGAAGTATGACTGATGTATATGATCACTTTGAAGGCCAGTTCACAGAAGTGAAAATCAAAAAAATGCAGATACTGAAAATCTAAAATAAAACAGAAAATGCCAGGCACAAATCAGCAGGTTAGATTGCATCTGGGGAGAAGAAGCAATTGATGTTTTACGTCGATGACCCTTCATCTCGGGTCCACAGGATTCTAATCACAGAATCTTTAGAAGTTTCATCCTGTAACACTGATACCGCCTCCTATGGATAAGGAGGCCCAAATCTATGCACACTGTTGCAATTGCAGTAAGGAACTGTTATCCGGCCCCACTGGTAAAGACTAACAATATTTATTAGTTATTAATTTCAATCAAATATTTTTCTTTCACCTATAAAGTTACCACATATTTCTAGTTGCTGCACATTGATGGTCTTGCAACAGGGGGCTGGTGTGTGACGGGGACTAATGACGTAGCTAAGTCCAAAATATCCAATATTGATTATATAGGGCTGAAACATTTCCTTTTTCTTCCAGCTTGTGCAAAGCCAGTTTATGTGAAAAACGTGAGTTTTGGAAGTTGGTCGTCGCGGACTCGATGGGTTGTAGGGCCTGTTTTCGTGCTGTATCTTGAGACTAAAGGAAACTAACATTTTCTGCTCAGCATCTTTAATTTTGGAGAGAGAGAAATTTTATAACGTCGCCTGAGTTTAAAAAAAAACTTCGTATTCAAGAATGAATTTATTACTGTTTCAGGAACGGGAATAAAGGTGTTTGATATGGATTAAATTTTGAAGCTATCTAGTGCTGCTGCTTTGGTTGAACATGATTGTTAATCTCTTGCAATAGAGAACAAGAGTAGATGGCAGTTATTTTCCCACTTCTCATTTCAACTGGGTAAGGAAACATGTCGGTGCACCAAAATCTTTGCATTCCACAGGGCAAAATGTTTAGTTTAGAGATACAGCGCGGAAACAGGCCCTTCAGCCCACCAAGTATGTGCTGACCAACGATCCCTGCACATTAACACCATCCCACACCTGCTAGGGACAATTTTTACATTTACCAAGCCAATTAACCTACAAACCTGTACGTCTGAGTGTGGGAGGAAACGGAAGTTCTCGGAGAAAACCCACGCAGGTCATGGGGAGAACGTACAAACTCCGCACAGACAGCACCCGTAGTCACGGTCGAACCCGGGTCTCCGGCGCTGCATTCGCTGTAAGGCAGCAACTCTGCTGCTGCGTCACCGTGACTGCCCATTGTGATCCGGCTGAAAATAGTAGAAATTGTTTAAGCTCCTCTAGTATCTTTGCTCAAAACCACGCGTCGTATGTGCAATACATCGAAGATGTTGTATGAAGTCTTCAAAACAACTAAGTCTCTAGCTAGTGTCCAATTTTAAACATTCACTTGGGGAAGAAATCATGATGTTGAACAGCATGTTTTGCATCTGGGATTAGTACCAGGAATGACCAGTGAAGCAAATGGCCTCTTCATGGAATGACATTAGAGATTTGGTTAGTGTTGAACGTAGCAGACGATTTTGCAGTAAATGAGAAAATATTTCCATAGATAGTAAGGTTATACTTCTAGACCATGGGTTTAGATGGCAAAAGATCCAGGAGCCAAAGGTTAAAATAATTTGAGTGGTGAACTCTGATCTTGGCCACTTTATCTGAAATGGTTCCATCAATTATTATGAAAGAAAACTAATTGCCCTTTTTAGAGGTAAAACCGCCAAAGCTGTTGGGAGAGAGCAGGTGTGTGCTCTATTGGATGGCAATTCAGCCAAGACGGGTGAATGTCTCTCTATAGTGACACAGTGGCACAGCGTTAGAGTTACAGCCTCAACCCAAAACGTCACCCATTCCTTGTCTTCAGAGATACTGCCTGTCCTGCTGAGTTACTCCAGCATTTAATGTCTACCTACAGTACCAGAGAACCAGGTTCGAGCCTGACTACGGGCATTGTTTGCACAGAGTTTGTTCGTTCTCCTTATGACCACATGGATTTTATCCGTGTGCTCTCGTATCGTCCCACACGCCAAAAGATGTACAGGTTTGAAGGTCTATTGACTTTGGTAAAATTGTTGCGAGTGTGTAGGATGGTGTTAGTGTGTGGAGCGATCGCTGGTCGCCACGAACTTGGTGGGCCGAAGGGCTTGTTTCCGTGTTGTGTCTCTATAGTAAAGCTCTGATTCTATCTTATTTCTAAAGATGAAACCGTAAAATTTGGAAAGAGCAGCTCTGTAGGCAAGTAGATAATATATTGTAATACTTTGATGTAGTTCGTTCAGTTTCTCAAACTTCTCCTGTAAGATGGTGTGATCTCATTTATGTTTTGCAACTTCCCTGAAGATTGGCACAAGTGTTACAAGAGGAACTTCCTCTAGCTTTTAGTGTCTACTGACAGTCCACATTCATATTTGGGGACAATCATCAGATACTGCAAGTCAAATTCTAATTCTGTCAAATTCTAATTCTACCATGGCCAGGTGAAACACCACTGCAATTATAACGTGGAACTTGAAAATTGTGCCAAAACCTGGTGACACTTGTATACTGTCTCAGTGTACTATTCCTATACACGTGTACTGAATCTAAGGTGTGCTTATGTAAAGTAATACTTTTACTGAATTGTGTGCAAAAAATAATTCCACTGTACCTCAGTACCAATGAAAAGGTAGTAGTTTGTCACTGCACCCCTGAAACTTGGGCTTCATTGCAAAACTTGACAACAAAACCTCTCTCCAATAGTCTGGAAAATGCATCAGTTTGGTAACAAGTATGCTGCACTATTGGAGTTTTACTATATTAATTTCTGGAAGTTCCAGCACCGTTTTGAGGAAGTACTTTTTGGCTCAAAGGAACTTGCTGTGCTAAGTCTGTACCAAAGAGAATACTTCACTCTACCAAGTCTTTTGCTCTAACCCATCCTCTCCCAAGAAACATAAGTTTTCCATGTATTTGGCTGACCACCCCTGCATTTTGAGCACTGCCTTTTTAAGTTTTTAGTTTATTAATATTGTCACATATACAGAGATATTGTGAAAAGCTTATTCTGCATGCTATCCAGTCGAATAATATACATAAGTACAATAGATCCCCTCTGCTTGAGGCATGCAGAGAGGTGCCACATCCCAGTATCACCTTGCAACTTCCAAGTCTCTGAAAAGTCCGATCTTTGGTTAAGGAGATATGTAAATACTTATATTCTTACTTTAAATCTAGGTGTTCTGGCGGCATTGGATAGATGTAGTCCAGCCTACCCTAATGCCGTTTTTGTGTGCTGAGGCCGCATGGCCCTCTTCCTGAGCCTACCATGGAACATTAGGGCACAACTTTAATCAGAGGGTGGTGAATCTGTGGAATGCTTTGCCACAGAAGGCTGTGGAGGCTGTCAGTGGATATTTTTAAGGAAGAGATAGATAGATTCTTGATTAGTACTGGTGTCAGAGGTTATGGGGAGAGGGAGAATTGGGTTAGGAGGGAGAGATAGATCAGCAATGAATGAATGGTGGAGTAGACTTGATGGGCCGAATGGCCTATGAGCAGGGGAATCACAGGTTGTTCAGTCACTGACTTTCCCCTTCACTTTCTACTGCCGTCATCTTGTACTTTGTGAGCTGTTGTAATGCTACTTGGTGAACATTTTCTTTGCTGTGAAGTCAGGTCTTAACAACATGACTTCTTCTTTCATGTGGCGTGCACAGCCTAAAGTTGTTGGACAACTTGTTCTATTTGATCTGTTTGTGCACGTCGAGTTGATTGCATTAGTCGAAACAGGGCGGACCACGTGAAGGTTGCAATCTTCCACCCCAACAACATGACTCACTAGATTTCATTAGTATTAGAGAGAAGATAGACTCAAAATGCTGGAGTAACTAGCGGGACAGGCAGAATTTCTGGATAGAAGGAATGAGTGACACTTCGGGTCGAGACCCTTCTTCAGACCCTGAAGACGTCTGATACTCGTCTGAAGAAGGGTCTCGACCCGAAACGTCACCCATTCCTTCTATCCAGAGATGCTGCCTGTCCCGCTGAGTTACTCCAGCATTTTGTGTCGATCTGCAGTGTACACCAGTATCTGTAGTTCCTTCTTATACATTCAGTAATATTATGTTCCATAATGCGTTGTTAAAATTAAATTTGATTGATTCTCAAAAGCTTTACAAATCTTTATTTTGCGTTGTTAAATATATCTTGATGCTCAAACTGCTCCTGTTCTGTGTAGCCACAGTATTCAAATTGCGTATTCAATTCATCTTAACTTGGTCAGATGATAGTCATGTGTTTGTGAATTTGACCTCATTCTATGACTAACATATTTTCAGCTCAAATTCACTTAGTTCATTATGACTTCTACATTTTTGCAATCTCTGCTTTTTTGGTAATTCTGAACTACAGAGACATGATGGTGTTAGATTAATTTCCAAAGCTGATGTTACCTTGGTCATTTCATGAAACTGCTTTCACTAAATTGTACATCCTCCCCTCTCTACCCACCTCGCCCCCCCTTAACCCACCACACTCACACCTATTTCAAAACCTTTAAATGGAATGTCAGTTTATATAGCTTGTCCTTTTCTGTTCTTTTAATTTGAAATTTTGTGCATTTTCTTCAAATCTTTCACTTGCCATCAAACAAATTGTCAGCAGGATTGACAAAACGTCCTTCTTTCGGTGGTTACTGTGAAGTGAAAGTCCTCAGCATAACCATTTTGATGGATTTCTAACCCATCTATTTGGTTAAGTTCCAAGGACTGCAGAGTTACATAGTGAATGATCACAAGCTGAGAGAACAATGGCATTCGGCTTTGCCAAGGTGGTGTAGTGGTGGAATGATATTGTGGGAAGCAGGATGATGGTTTGGAGATTGGTCTTGATGTTTAAGAGAAAACAACATGTTTACCTTGGATTGAATTGGAAGTTTGTTAGAGGGTATTAAAAGGAAACTTTTAAATGGTTTTGTCAGCAGCCATTTGTAGAGGGATGCATCATGTCATTTGGAATCCCAGATGTAAACTCGTATGAATAGGTGTTACCCTAAAGTGCTGATCGTGTATAATGCTTGCACATTGCAGAATACTGCAATAATCAGAAATGGAATACTGCTTTTTGTAAAGAAGGACGAGGTTGCTGTTGTGTGTTGACCATTTTGAAAAGACAATATGAATTAAATACCATCTTTATCAACATTGGTGTAAATTGTACAAAATGTTTAATTGATCAGAAATGAAATAGAATATAGGAGCAGGGGTAGGCCATTCGGCCCTTCAAACCGACATCGCCATTCAATATGATCATGACTGATCATCCAAAATCAGTACCCCGTTACGGCTTTTCCCCCATATCCCTTGATTCTCCTAGCCCTCGGAGCTAAATCTAACTCTCTTGTAAACATCCAGTGAATTGGCCTCCACTGCTCTCTGTGGCAGAGAATTCCACAGATTCACAACACTCTGGGTGAAAAGGTTTTTCATCATCTCAGTCCTAAATGGCCTACCCCTTATTCTTAAACTGTGACCCCGGGTTCTGGACTTCCCCAACATCGGGAACAATTTTCTTGTATCTACCCAATCCTCTGAGAATTTTATATGTTTCTATAAGATCCCATCTCATCCTTCTAAATTCCAGCGAATACAAGCCCAGTCGACCCATTATTTTATCATATGTCAGTCCCTTCCTCAAATTAGGAGACCAAAACTGCACACAATACTCCAGGTGCTGTCTCACTAGGGCCATGTACAACTGCAGTAGGCCCACCTTGCTCCTAAACTCAAATCCTCTCGCCACGAAGGCCAACATGCCATTGGCTTTCTTCATTGCCTGCTGTACCTGCATGCTTATTTTCAGTGACTGATGTACAAGCACACCCAGGTCTCGTTGCACCTCCTCTTCTCCTAATCTGACATAGTTCCGGTGATAATCTGCCTTCCTGTTCTTGCTACCAAAGTGGATAACCTCACATTTATCCACATTATATTGCATCTGCCATGCTTCTGCCCACTCACCCAACCTATCAAAGTCGCCCTACAGCCTCATACCCTACGATCCCATCACTGCATTCCAAATGCGCTGCTATAACACCTTTAATAATCGACTAGCATTTTCCCCATTACCGATGTAAGGCTAACTGGTCTATTATTTCCCGTTTTCTTTCTCCCTCCTTTCTTAAAAAGTGGAGTTACATTGGCTACCCTCCAGTCCACAGGAACTGGTCCAGAGTGGAGAGAACATTGGAAAATGATCACCAATGCATCCACGATTTCTCGGGCCACCTCCCTGAGTGCTCTTGGATTCAGACCATCATGCCCTGGGGATTTATTTGCCTTCAGTCCCAATAGTTTACCAAACACCATTTACTGACTTATGTGGATTCCCTTCAGTTCCTCCCTCCTACTAGATTCTTGGTTCTTGGTCCTCCAAAATATTCAAATGGAATCTAAACTGGAGGTAGATCCTCGGTCCCCTAGTATTTCCGGGAAAATGTTTGTGTCTTTCTTAGCGAAAACAGAACCAAGGTACTCGTTTAACTGTTCTGCCATTTCCTGGTTTCCCATTATAAATTCACCTGCCTGACTGCAAGGGACCTACATTCGGCTTCACTAATCTTTTCCTTTTTACATACCAATTGAAACTTTTCCAGTCAATTTTTATATTCACCGCAAGCTTTCTTTCACGCTCCTTTTCCCCCTCTTAATTAACCCCTTTATCCTCTTCTGTTGAGTTCTAAATTTCTGCCAGTCCTCTGGTTTGCCACTTCTTTTGGCCAATTTTTACGCCTCTTCCTTAACTTTAACAGTATCCTTGACTTCCCTCATCAGCCACAGTTGAGCCGCCTCCCCAGTTTTATTTTTTCGCCAGACGGGGATGAACAATTTCTGGAGTCCATCCATGCGGTCTTTAAATCATCGCCATTGCATCTCCACTGCCAACCCATTAAGTATAATTTGCCAGTCTATCCTAGCCATTTCCCGTCTCTTACCTTCAAAGTCTTCGTTATTCAAGTTCAGGACCCTAGTCTCTGAATTAACCATGTCACTGTCCATCCTAATGCAGAATTCCACCATATTATCGTCACTGTTGTCCAAGGGGCTTTGCACAACAAGATCGTTAACTAATTCTTCCTCATTGCACAATACCCAGTCTAGGATGGCCTGCCCTCTAGTCGGTTCCTCTACATATTGGTTTAAAAACCCATCCCGTGTACTTTCCAGGAAATCCTCCTCAGAACTATTGCCAATCTGGTTAGCCCAATCTATATGTAGATTCAAGGAACCCATGATAACCACTGGTACCTTTGCTACACGCATCCCTAATTTCCTGCTTGATGCTATCACCAACCTCCTTACTGTTGTTTGGTGGTCTGTATACCACTCCATCAAGTGTTTTCTGCCCTTTGCTATTTCACAGTTCTACCCATATCGATTCTACAGCATCCAAGCTAATGTCTCTCCCTGCTATTGCATTAATTTCCTCTTTAATCAGCCATGCCACCCCACCACCTCTTCCTTTCTGTCTATCATTCCTGAATATCGAATACCCCTGCATGTTTAGCTCCCAGCTTTGGTCACCCTGGAGCCATGTCTCCATAATCCAACTATATCATGTCCCTTAAATACTAACTACTCATTCAATTCATCCACCTTATTTCGAATGCTCCTCGCATTAAGGTACAAAGCTTTCAGGCTAGTTTTTCTTATCACCGTTCTACCTTTTGCTTCTGTCCCCCTTTTATGGCCCTCTGCCTCCTTGCATTGGGTCCCATCCCCCTGCCCTGTTAGTTTAAACATGACCTTTCCTACACTCTCCCTTTAGCTGCACGGATACATGTCCATGTTATTGACTCCAGCCCCCCCCCCCCACCACCACCACCACTTACTACTGTATTCACATGGTTGTTTGAACATGTACTGTGTAATTTTGACCGTACAGAATTCACAAATCACGGCACAAAAAATTGAGGGATACAATAATATTTGCACTCGCAGAATTTGTGGGCAAAAAAATGAACACCATTTATTTGTTCTTGACGCATGTGTAGAATATGTGGCTGTGCAATATAAAATTGCGATACATGCAGTTTTCTAGGAATGCAACCCCCTTCCATGCCCCCATAACGTGGGTTGCCTGTAGTCAAATTTACTGTTATCTGAAGTATTTTACCATATGAAAGCCAGATATGGTTTTCATAATTCCTGCTCAGACTAACAAAAGATTATCTTGGGCAACTTTATTGACCATTATGTTGATTGCAATCTGACCATCCTAGCTAAAACAATAGCATCCAAATCCATGCCACTTCAATGATTTCTGATGCTGAAATAGTTTTGCTTGTGAAATTGCTTAATTAACTTTGCAAGTGGAAACTATAATTGTTAATCACATGGAGAAAATACTGAATTTAGTCACATTCACTATATTCAGAGGGGTTTGCAATGATGTCTCTTCAAAATAATACATTTTAATCATTTATTTTTATTTCTAGTGTGGTCAGTTCAGTGAAGATATGATTCCAACTGTTGGTTTCAACATGAGAAAGGTCACCAAAGGCAACGTAACAATAAAGGTATGTGATGAAAATGTCAGAACTAATGTACAGTCATCCTGTGTTCCATATGTTTCAGTTGAAAAAATCATTTGCAAAAAACTGCCCTTCTCAGGGTGAAGAGGCTTAAGAATCAGTTTAATTTGTTTCTGTTGTTTTTGATGATATTTCTTAAATGTATTTTAGTCATAGAGTGATACAGCATGGAAACGGGCCCTTCGCCCAACTTTCCCATCCAGATACACTCGTCCCATCTGTGTTTGGTCCATATCCCTCCAAACCTGTCCTATCCATGTACCTGTCCAACTGTTTCTTAAACGTTAGGATAGTCCCTGCCACAATTACCTCCTATGGCAGGCACAAAATGCTGGAGTAACTCAGCGGGACAGGCAGCATCTCTGGAGACTGATCCATCTGAAGAAGGGTCTCCACCTGAAACGTCATCCAATCCTTCTCTACAGCGATGCTGCCCGTCCCACTGAGTTACTCCAGCATTTTGTGTCGTCCTTTGATTTAAATCAGCACCTGCAGTTTTTTCCTATACCTCCTATGGCAGCTTATTCCATATACCCACCACCCTTTGTGTGAAAATGTTACCCCTCCGATCCCTATTAAATCTCACCCCTTCACCTTAAACCTATTTCCTCTGGTCCTCGATTCACCTACTCTGGGCAAGATACTCAGTGCATCTACCCGATCTATGCCTCTCATGATTTTATACACCTAAAGTATATAACCTAAAGATATAACATAAAGTGTGTTACTTTTGTTTTACTCTGGTACACCACACATTTAATTTAAACAAGGATTAAAACTTCTATTGATACTCCATCTCTCTTGGGAATATAAATAGTTATGGTTATGGAAATATATATGGAAATAATGCAACTTTCTTGCTTTGGAATGTGATGCAATCATGAGAATGATGTTGGATGGTTGGATCCTTGTGCTCATCTCAATTAGTTTGGTTGAATATTTAAGACATACTATAAGAGTCTGGGAAACCAAAATGTGCATTTTTGATCTGAATATATAATTTATATACTTCTATCTGTTTAACAGAATTTTGCTCTAACATGTTAAATCAAGCAATTTCTGTACAGTCATTGCTTAATCTTAATGAAGTATTTGATTATATTGTCATTTGATGGAAATTGATGGTTATAAAATGTATTCAACCAAAGAGGTGAATGGAATTAAGAAACGGTCAATGGTGCAAGAGACTTTATGGTGAATGTGCTATGCTTTCAATATTCAAAACAATACAGATGGAAGCAGAAACAACAAGATTTAAGAGGAAAATGGACGTATTTGATTTGTAGGACATGGTAGTGATTCTGTGAATCGGTTAACAGGTACCTGTAAATCCCAAGTTTTTCTCTGCCTATCATTTCTAGCTTTAATGTGTGGGAACGAACTGCAGATGCTGCTTCAGCTATAACTTAAAATATGTAAATGTAATTGATTACTCATATTTTACTTGTACAGTTTGGAAGCCAAGGTAACCACAGTGCATTTAATCGGTTCCTCATAGGTTTGAGTAGGGTTTTGCAGTCTGAATTTTTGTAGGTTGGAATTTCCCCAGGGGTGTTTCCAAAAACGTAATTAAATTTACCTATGATTTTATTGTTTAGCTTGGAAATGGTATTAGCTTCCTAAATAAGTTGTTCATTTCCCTATTTAAGATAAGAAGCTCTCACTTCATTGAGTGTTACTCGGCAAGTGAGTCATAAAATATGAGCCCCTCACTAATCCCGCTTCTGGTAACTGGAATATACCCTGAATTCTGTGGCAAAGGAAATGTCATGTTGTTGTTGGAAACTTGCATAATATTGGTGCAGTGACGACACTCAGCACCAATATCTTTCCAGGTTAGGTTTTTTTTCATTTTGAGGAAGAATGGAGGTATTTGTATAACTGTGCCGTCCATCACATCCTTCTAGGAGTAGAATATGCTAGTTTTCAAAATCCTTCAACTGTCTGACAGGTTAATGAATAAATCTTGTTGAAGATGGCATTGTGATCGCGATGGTGGATGATCCCTCTGTTGTGTGCATTTTATCTGTAATCTTGTCTTTATGTGCCTGGAAAAAGATTTGGAAGGGAGGTTGGGATAAAATGAGGGAGGCAGGCCAAACCGGAAGATACTAGTAGAGAAAGTGATCAATGTAGTAGTCAATCTCTACAACCTGTAAGTTCTTCAGTGTTGTAGGACAGGAAATAAGAAAGATCGAACCTCTTTGTCACTGCAAAAGCATATCTGTGAAGGATGAGGCTTTGATTGTAAATGACCATGCATGTCTTGAGAGGAATCTTTGGGGCAGACTACTTCAGACTCTGCTGTGTTTGTGTCAGAGAGGCGGTGGATGTTGTTGCTGCTCCTCGTGGTGGCCATCTCGGCCTTGTGGTGGTCGGGTAGGCGGCGCCGCGGTCCAGCAGTGGCGTTCTGGGCCTGCAGGTGGGTGGTGGAGTTGAGTAGTGTCGGTGGAGGGACCGGCCTGGAGGCGGGCAAGTTTGTGTCCAGGTAGGTGAAGAAGCGTTTGTTGAGGGTGTGGATCTGGCGTTGAGTTGTGGTCCATTGCAGGTGTGAATGGGTTAGTGAGTGAGCGAGTCCAGAGCTGCAGGAGAGTCGGGGAGAGTTGGTGCCACACCGGCACCTCTGTAAAAATACATGATTACCGTCGCTTCTTCACTTGCTTGATAATTATATTTCATGATAATGAGTGAGTGCAACCATGCAATATTTTGTCATATTATTAAATTAAGTACTATAAGTTTTACTGTACTATGAAATATACATTGTTTTTAACGAGGGGTGCAAGATGCTTATGAAAATTTACGAATGGGGACACGGGTACCAAACTTTGGGAATCACTGCCCAAAGCCTACCTTACCGGGGTTGGAGTGGGGACCACAGAGTTACGTACATTTGAAAAACAAAAACATTCGAGTCTGTATGTCATAGACACTACAATGTTCTTTTTACCTGATTCAAACAGGTAAAATGTGTTATTGAAAGGTATAATTTAAAAAAAAATTACAGTATAAATTAAGGGTAAACAAGCAAGGAAATTGTGTAATTTCAAGGTATAATTATCAAAAAGTTATCAAAAAATTCCTGTGTAAAGCATACTTCTATCTAATTAGAGTAAGCAAGCAAGGAACAGATATCATGTTACAAGTAGGTGTAATATAAAATATTTTCAATATGACTTGAGTGTAAACAAGCAAGGAATTGGTATCATTTTAAGGTATGATTATCACAAATTTTCTGTGTAAATTAAGAAGTGACAAGCAATAAAATAAGGTGTTATTTTAAGGTACAATAAAAAAGAATTACAGTATAAATTATGGGCAAACAGGCAAGAAAGCAATGTCATTTCAAGGTACAATTATCAAAATCTTTCTGCATAAAATGGTACCCCCGCCAGGGGTGTTGCCCCTTGGAACCCTCCCAGGGGGCAATTACCCCTAAATCCCCATCTCTCTCTTTCTCTTTTTTCAGTTTTTTCCTGTCTCATGCCTGCAGGGTTCAGTAAGCCCCATGTAAGACAACTGGGCAGGTCCACATGTAAGCATTTAATTTTAAATGTTCATAGCAATATTCTTATTACAACCTTTAATTTTCATTTTATTTTATATTTTGAAGATCTGGGACATTGGTGGACAGCCCAGGTTTCGGAGTATGTGGGAACGTTATTGCAGAGGAGTAAATGCAGTTGTGTAAGTATCTTGCATCTTTGCTCCATCATCTCTGGGTCCAGGTGCATAATGATAGAGAAATCATTTAGTTCCTGTCAGGAAAATGGTGCAAGTAATTGAATATAAAAGGTTTCATTAAAACCGTGCCACTTTTTTTGACACCATAAGTAAATTAAACCACGATCCTGCCAGTCCCGGATTACCAGTGGTCTTTGAAATGGCTACAGATAAATGTAATGACCCCTATCAGTACTTGCATGAATGCTTTTCACCAGGTACTCAAACCTTTCTGTAAAATACGCTTAAAGTTTCCAAGGAAACCTGTTTACATCATGATTCACTATAATTTTGTGGTGTGAAATGTTTGTTTAGTTTTTGTTGGAAGGTCAATATTTTGTTGACTACAACTTGATGTATCACCAATAAAAGGTTGCTCCCCCATCTTAACTATAAGACAAAATGCTGTTCAATGGATAAATTAACTTACATGCCTTCTTCTATGTTACCTAAAGTTGAGAAATGATTGAATATCCTTTGCCAGCTACCTGCATCAGATTATGCAAGTGATTCTGTGTTATGGCCGTTTGGAGCAAGGAAATTTGCGTTTGCACTATCCAACAATTTGAGATAAAAGAATGAAAAATCTGCTCTGACAGAATTTGTATTTGGGGGGGGGGGGGGGGGAATAATTTGTATTGGTGAGTGAGATATTTTTACGACTCTTGTTTCTTGACACATTCACTGGTGATCTAATTTCTAGGAATACCACCCCCAGGCATGACCTGTGGTGCTTGTATTGCAACATTTAGATATCCATAATTGGTTGCATCAACAGAATACTGAGGAAATTGTTATTTTACCTCAACCATTTTGTTAAATAGTAACTAGAGTTTTATCAGGGAAACAAATCAGGCGATCATATGATAGCAGTTAAAATTTGAAAAGGATAACTGCACTTAAAATGGATGAAACAGCCAGTCAAACTTTACTGTAAAAATTCTAGGTTTGAATCATTTACATACACCTTTTTGAAGAATCTAGGAAAATGTTACTAATTTGACAATTTGTCAGAAATTAGTGTAATGGAGAACATGCATTGTTATGCATATTTAAATTGTCTATTTGAACTTATCTAAAACTTCAAAGGGCTTAAGAATGATTGGATATCTAATAGAATTATTAAAGGAGAAAACTAAATATATTTAACAAAATGTATTATGAAGAAGTTCAAAAGGGATTGTAGATTGATTAACATCATGGAATCCTTAGAAGATGTAGGCAGGTAATGTAAAATAATGTGTAGGGCAAATTTCCAAACTGCCTCCAATAAAGTATCAAATTAATAGGTCGTAGCTTGTGGAGCAGAGGATAAATTGCAGTTTGGAAAGCTAATTGGCTTTGAGGATAGGAGGGTAGATAGCTCTGAAGTGTTAGAGGATGAGGATAAGGGTCTCGCATGTATAGGTGCTACTTTTTGGGTAATCTTATTTTATACTTGGGCCTAATTTATTAATGTTCATGTAAACTGATGCTCCTGTCTGTTGTTTTGCAATGCTCTCTATTTTCATCATCGCTAAATTTGGAAATTTGGCTTCCTATTCTGTTGTTGAAGTAGTAAATATGTGAATGGGGTTATGACCCAGCCTGGATGTTTTGAGCAAACTGTTCATTATTATATTCAGTCTCTATTACTCAGCTCATTTTATGCCGTTTTAAATCTAGGAGGTTCAACCTTAGTTTTATGGTTTCCTGGGACTTAACCAAAGGTATAAATGATATCCTTGGGCAGTACCCAACAGGATTTGCAAAGTGTAACTTGCCCTTTACAAATATGTGGTGGTTCTCTGATCAGATGACAACCTTTGCCTGCCTCATTTTTAATAATAGATCTGATTTCCCAACACCCGTTGAGCCTAACCTGTCTACAATTACTTGGTTTCCCTTTCCTACCTTTATAATATTGCATGATATACACTTTGCCAATGCTCAAATAAGGAAATTAAATTTCCTAAATTATTTGCAGTAGTGTCTTGTGAATTTAATTTTAAAACTTTAATTTATTTAAGCATCCACTTGTTGGAGACTCGTAGTCATCTATAGCTCACGAACATTAGCTGCACTGCAGGGCAAAGTATAAATCGTTAACTAATTGGGGGAAGATGGTGCACCCCAAGGAGAATATTGTAAGAATTGTGGGCATTTGCAATCTTCATACGGGTTGGATCAACTACATTGGTAATAATAACTTCCTGTTCAAGCTGACAGATAGCATTCAGGGCAGTTTTATAAATTCACTAGACTAACAGTCATACGGGAGGCCGGGTCCCCCAATGCCTCTGAAAAAGTTGCCCTTCCTATTGCTATTATCTTGTCCCTCTGATTTTAAACCAACAGTTCTGGATTACCTCATCCACAGTAAAAGATTCTGTCCATGTACCTTATCTAATATCCTCGTGATTTTATACACCTCCATAAAATGACCCCTAGCCCCCTTAATCTCTATAGATTGATGAAACTGTCAATAAATTTGAAATGGCTTCTCTGAATTCATAAAAATAATTGAGTTACTAAAGTAAACTGGTTCCTAGGAGGATGAGACTGGAGAATTATCACTGGAATATGTGGAAAAGGCAGAGACTTTGCACAAGTAATTTGTATTTCTCTATGGCAGGAGGCACCAGAAACATCGTTTTTAATTAGAAAACTGAGGGCAAAAGAGGAAGAAACCTGAAACAATTAGTCATAAGAAGAAAGACACTAGGCAAACTAATGTTATTATTAGCATTGTTAGATTATTCTGGTGAAGGGATTATAATTCGATTGGAAAACTGTAATTAGTACATTGGTACAAGGATCAGTGCTGGAGCACTGGCCATTTGTGATCTGCATTAGCAGACTTGGATGAAGGAACCGTGTTTTGTCCAACGGGTAGGAAAGTAAACTGAGAATAATCTTTATTGAATGCTGAAATTGCCAGCTAGGCACAATTGGAGTAATGAAACCTTTTAAATACCTCACTGAACGGTCTCCATTGAAAGACACGGACCAGGCAGTGAATGCCATGCAGTGTCACCCAGCGCAGCAAGTGAGGCCATGTCCTGCTCCCGGCGGCAGTCGGAATTTAAGGATTTGCGGGGCAGCTGACATGAGCGAGGCCAGCGAGCGGCAGGAGAGAGGTGTTCAGACAGAGAGCATTGCCAGAGGTGAACGGGCCGGCAGCAGGTGCTGAGGTGGCGGCCGGTTCCGCTGTCCGGTCCCGGCGGCCGCTCTCAGCTGCCCGAGTCACTTCCCTCCCCGGCCACTATGCGGTGGCTACGCGCCCAGAGCGCCGCGGCAGCGGTGAGTGAATGATTTGCTGGCATGATCCCCGACCCCCCTCCTTCGCAACGCTCCTGCCCTCCCCGCAACTTTACCCCTGGCCAGACTCCCCATACGCTGCGAAAGGAACTCCCCCCTGCCCTTTTACAGCCGCTTCCCACTTTACAGCTGCTTCCCATCAGCTGCCAGCAATAAGGGATAGCCAAGTTTATCTTTCTTGGCTAACAACCTAACCTTCGGCCTCTAAGACGCAGGTAAATTTTTGTGCCTTTTTGGGTTACAAATAGCGCCTTGGAGGCTGAAGGTTAAGTTGGGTAACAAATAGCGTCTTCATTGCCGGGAAATACGGTATTTAAAAATATATAGTTCAAAGAAATTTACTTACCACATTATTTATACATGAACTCCATTCTTCTCTTTGTTTCTTAAGATACTCTTAAGATAATGACGATCCATGTTTGTAAAACCCGCCAAGAAACTTGTGCCGCACATGCGCAGTAAGCTGCTGAGCATGCTCAGTACGCAGTCCACGGTGCAAAGGTAGAATTTCAGCTGCCTTCAGCTCCCCTTGTCATTGAAGGCTTGAAGCAGCGTCAACGGCATGTGAGCTGCACATACTTTCACGTATTACATGTACTGCGGATGAAAGGCACGGGAGAATTATGCCTACCTAAGAGATCGATCTCTTAGGTAGGCATAATTCTCCAATGCCTTTACTATTTATATTTAATAATTACCATTTTATAATTTTAGTCCAGGTAGGCAGTGCCTACCTTGCCTACCCTGACGGCACGTGCCTTGTGTACAAGCTACTGATGCACGAATGTCAGCTGAATATAGTGTATGTATACTATTACCAATAATCATTTACATTTAAATATGGGAGAAATTATTTCCATCTAGATTTCCAGCTATCCATAGGAGACTGATAACTAATTTATTGGACAAAACCATGGTAAGTTGCCATCGAGCCTGGCATTACAACTACACAGTTTAAAAATAACCAGCTATCTAAGGTGACTTCCACTGCAGCTCCATAACTTGAATGCTTTGTGCCGATTGATTGCAAATTTGCAGGCTGCAAATAAATGAGTTATGGCATTCAATTGTATATGATTTAATCAAAATATGGCCTATTACTTGTGTAGAATAAATACTCAGTGTGTGCTGTCTTTCCTTTTAAAGTTACATGGTGGATGCTGCAGACCGTGATAAAATAGAGGCTTCCAGAAATGAACTTCACAATCTGCTAGATAAACCACAGCTGCAAGGAATCCCTGTGAGTACTTGAACATATGACTACATTAAACTGATTAGCAGTCTTTGTTTACATATTTTTGTTTCATTAGATTTACTTAATGCATTTTCATTAATATAAACATGTATTGTGGCAAGAGCATACATAATTTTAACTGGCAAGTGTATTTGACTTGTTAAAGGCGCCTACAATAAACTAGACAGATTTTCATTCAACTGCAAGTTGGAAATTAAATGAGATTCTTTGGTTCTTAAATTTGAAGAACTTTTTCACTGAGTCAGATGAACTTGGGAGTTTGTTACATTTTTCTTATGGATTTGGTAGTAAATACAATACGATACTATAGAACTTTATTTTTAAGAAAGAACTGCAGATGCTGTAAAAAATGAATGTAGACAAAAATGCTGGAGAAACTCAGCGGGTGAGACAGCATCTACAGAGTGAAGGAATAGGTGATGTTTTGGGTTGAGACTCTTCTTCAGACTGATGTGGTGGGTGGGGGCGGGAAGAAGAAAGGAAGAGGCAAAGACAGTAGGTTGTGGGAGAGCTGGGGAGGGGAAGGAGGGAGAAAGCCAAGACTACCTGAAATTGGAGTTCATACTGCTGGGGTATAAACTACCCAAGCGAAATATGAGGTGCTGCTCCTCCAATTTGCAGTGGGAGTCCCTCTAGCCATGGACGAGGTCCAGGACAGAAAGGTTGGATTCGAAATGGGAGGAGGAGTTGAAGTGCTGGGCCACCGGGAGATCAGGTTGGTTAGTGCGAACCGAGCGGAGGTGCTGTGCGAAGTGATCACCAAGCCTATGCTTGGTCTCACCGATGTAGGGCAGCTGACACCCAGAGCAGCGGATGCAATAGATGAGGTTGGAGGAGGTGCAGGTGAACCTCTGCCTCACCTGGAAAGACTGCTTGGGTCCTTGGATGGCGTCAAGGGTGGAGGTAAAGCGACAAGTGTAGCATTTCCTGTGGTTGCAAGGGAAAGTACCAGGGAGGGGGTGGTTTGGGTGGGCCCCATCTCCACAGCAGTCTGAAGAAGTCTCGACCCGAAACATCACTTATTCCTTCGCTCTATAGATGCTGCCTCACCCGCTGAGTTTTTCCAGCGTTTTTGTCTAGCTTTGATAGAACTTTATTTATCCCCGGAGGGAAATTGGTCTGCCAACAGTCATAAAACACAACATGAAACAAAAGTTAAATCTAAATGACGAGTGGAAAGTCTAGGATTCGAGATGTGCAAAAATTTGGGAGGGGGTAGAGGGCTCAGTCTATGCCATGACAGAAGGGGGAGGAGTTGTAAAGGGGTTCAAAACTGCCACCCCAGAGCAGAATAATATTTTCTGAACGAACAATTGGCGGTTGAGTACAAGAATGGTAAATGATTTGCAACTTCTCTGAGAATGTAATGACAATGTAACCAAGGAGAAAGGAAGGAATGAACCTCTGGCATTGAGTAATCATGGACTGAACTAGTTCAGCGTGTGTTAAGAAACAACAGCTCACTCAAAGCAGCAGCCTGAAATTGGGAAATTTGCTTGCTTTGGTAAGAAGTCTCGAATACCTATCTAATTGGGACATGGTCATTAAGTTGCAGTGAGATAAGAAATAATGGGTTTAATCGAAGACACCCCATCAGCATCCATGGCATTGATGACAGTCTGAAGACAGTTACTTTGGTAATAGGAGATAATTATAAGCTTCAGTTAAGATAACAAAATGCCTATGTGATGAGACTGCTTCATACACAATTGAAGTAGAAAATTGAGATTATATTGGTATTTGATTATTGGTATCGCATGTACTGAGATGTCAGTTGAGTGTCATGACTCTGCAACTTTATATCTGCTTGTGAATCTGCAGTGCTATAGAAAACTTTGTGGGCTATGGTTGGACAGGAGTGATGACGCTGCAATACTGTGCTGGATCATCTGACTTTACATCCATCTATCAGTCATCCAGCATCTGTGACCAACTGCCTCGGCTGGTGTGTGACTGTGTTTGCATCAGTGGGTTGGGGACTTAATTTTTTTTTCCCACATGATTGACATTGGCAATTCTCTGCTGTACTGGGTTTTGAGACTGGGCGTCACTTGACTCTTCTCTCTCCACCAGCCCCACCCTCCGTTTGGAAAGGACGTGCCTGAGAAATGCCACTGAGTTTCCATGTCCGTTACCTTCCAGGGGAGCAGAAATTAACAGTTATGCTAGTTTCCTAGCACGTATTTTCATTTCCAGTTGGGTGTTGGGAAGTTCACAACTGGCCAGCTTCCAACTACTCGCTCACCAGCAAACACCAGGCCCTGAATACTGTGCAACTGGGGCCTATGTTATTATAATAATAATAATAATATATTTTATTGACTCTATCAGTCATCTGGGGAGCCCTGCCATTTTGGGAATCTATGCTTGTCCTGCAAAGCCCAACAGCTGTGTTGATTGGCATGGTGAACAAACAATTTATATGGAGGCACTGTTTACCAAATTCAGTGATATTTTTTTTCCCTCCAGTTCAACCCACAGCACATGGCTTCCTATTCAATTGTAGGGCTGTGTGAAGGGGAACAAAAATCTAAGGCAAGGTCCCTGAATGGTGGGGTAATGCTTAAATTCTGGTTGCCGGCAGCATGATGATTGAGGGGCTGGTGAAATTGCATTCAGAGGGTGGTTGGGTCGGTAACCGTGCAAACCACTCTAATCTTGCCGTTTTACAACTAGATATGCAAATGTGCTGGCAAAAAGACCGCTGGTTGTTGGTCAATGGATCAGATTAATGAATTAATATCTCTGCTTGTTTGGGCAAGAACTGCAGATGCTGGTTTAAATTGAAGGTAGACACAAAATGCTGGAGTAAATCAGCGGGACAGGCAGCATCTCTGGAGAGAAGGAATGGGTGACGCTTTGGGTCGAGACTGAAGAAGTCTCGACCTGAAACGTCACCCATTCCTTCTCTCCAGAGATGTTGCCTGTCGTCGTTCAGTTACTCCAGCATTTTGTGTCTCGGATTGTTTAGTTTGAAATTAGTGTTGTATGCCTTCTGGAACAGCAGAGGATGCTATGTCTCATATTCTTTGTACAGTAAATGATTGCAGTTTCCAATTTGAATATTTAGCACTTAGACATTTTCTATGCTGGTATATTACAGTTGCACTATTGAAATGTCCCAATGTATTCGATGGATCTTATAAAATTGCTTGTAGACACAAAATGCTGGAGTAACACAGCAGTACAGGCAGCATCTCTGGGGGGAAGCAATGGGTGATGTTTCGAGTCGAGATCCTTCTTCAGACTATAAAATAGCTTGTTCCCTTGGAGTACATACTTGTATTTGACATCAGTGTTTTTGCATGTTAGTTTCTTTAATCTTTAGTTGTCACAATTTAGGCTCTGGCTGTTAGAAACATAGAAAAATAGGTGTAGGAGTAGGCCATTCGCCCCTCCAGCCTGCACCGCCATTCAATAAGATCATGGCTGATCATCCAACTCAGTATCCTGTACCTGCCTTCTCTCCATACCCCCTGATCCCTTTAGCCATGAGCCACATCCATCTCCCTCTTGAATATAGCCAATGAACTGGCCTCAACGACCTTATGTGGCAGAGAATTCCAGAGACTCACCACTCTCTGTGTAAAGAATGTTTTCCTTATCTCAGTCCTAAAGGAATTCCTCCTTATCCTTAGACTGTGACCCCTTGTTCTGGACTCCCCCAACATCGGGAACAATCTTCCTGCATCTAGCTTGTCCAACCCCTCAAGAATTTTGTAAGTTTCTATATGATCCCCCCTCAATCTTCTAAATTCCAGTGAGTACAAGTCGAGCTGTTACATTGTGTTCCATTGAAACAGTAGTCAAAGGTGGCATACAGGGCTCTCACTTAACTTTTTTTTCCCTGTTGCCAGCCGGGCAACCTTGACAGCTTTTTAGGTTGCCAAATGACAGTTTAGGTGGTCATTTAACATTGGTTTGCATGACGCGTGCGATAATGTGCTCGGACAAAGTACGTAGTTACCAGTCGGAATTATGCTCCATGAAGCATTCATATATTATGTTCAAGAAGGAACTGCAGATGCTGGAAAATCGAAGGTAGACAAAAGTGCTGGAGAAACTCAGCAGGTGCAGCAGCATCTATGGAGCGAAGGAAATAGGCAACGTTTCAGGCCGAAACCCATCAGTCTGAAGAAGGGTTTCGGCCCGAAACGTTGCCTATTTCCTTCACTACATAGATGCTATCGCATCCACTGAGTTTCTCCAGGACTTTTGTCTACATTCACATATTATTTCTGCTTCAAATAATTCACAAATAAACATATTCACCAATCAAGACATGATATATACCACAATGACATGCAGCCGAATTATAATACAATATCTCAACTCTTTTTACACATTGCAATTAATGCAATTTCTATCAGTTCTTTCCATTTCCAAACAAAAATGTGGTTGGATTATTCAGCATATGATCAATCTGTGTCAATAAATCCTGGACCATGGTAACATATATGCTTAACCATGCACACTACAGATTGATGCAAGCATGTTCTCTGAGAAGGACCGAAAATTATCATAACATGGCCTCAGCATGGGTCGTTATTGCTATTGGTACAGAAACACTCTCATTTCCCACATAATTTGTCCATAACAAAATATGCAGATTGCAAGGAAATTTCTAAAGGCATTTTATGATGATATCTGTTAAAACTGACTATACCCATCAGACAGGTTAAACATTACACTAACTGACAAGATATGGCCAAAGGACATAACAGCAGCAAATATTCTTTTGGTAATATGTTTAAAGGTGTCAAAAAGAAATAATAACATTGGGAATTAAAATGCATTTGATTGCATTCCGTTATCAAACATAGTCAATGTTTGCTCTGAAGACCATGACGCACAATAGGGTCGGGGGGGGGGGGGGGGGGAATAGCAATGTTACAAAATTTTGAGATTTTATAAATCAAGTCTGCAATTTATCCCATCAGATAAAGCATAAAAAGAAGTTTAATTTGACACCTAATTCACTTTCATATCTTCAGTATTAAGAAAGTTATGACCATTTTCATACTCAGAAATTAGCATCTTGTTCCCCATTGCCTTTCAATTGAGTTAACTCAAAAGCTGTGATCTAGAACCGTTAAAAGCCCATAACTTTCTTAAAAATTAAGAGAACTCGATGAAATTTTCAATTATTATAGATTGAAGCATTCTGAAACAAATATGAAACAGTCTTACTTGGATGACCTGAAATTAAAGCATATAATTAGTTATCTAATTGTAGCTAATTACAAAATTCAACGAATAGATCTAAACATCTATCCATTTCTTAAGAAAAGATAAACTTTTTAAAAATTGCCTAAGTGTCCAAATAACAATCACACAATAATCCACAATATAACATAATTTTTAAATCTCATTTTTATTAATTTCTGGGCCAAATGGAAGGAATTTAGTGTTTAATGCCTGTAAATTAATGGCCATTTAAATCAACTAGCGAGTGGGTTTTAGTGGAATGCGGTGGATTGGAACGTTGCGGTTTGAGGTGAAGTCGGGAGGAAAAATACTGTTGGTTCATACATTTTTTTTTGGGACCCCATTTCGCAAATTGAAAATGTGATTAAAGCCTCCATAAAAACTAACTTTTAATGTAAATATAAACAGTGTACCTTTTTTCTCCCTATGCAAAATCCTTCCCGTTGTCGGCGCTCACGGCTTTTGAAGGTGATTTTTAAATTACTCTAGTTAATAAATAATCTAGCGTAATTTAAAAATACCTTCATGAATGAAATGTCGGAGCGATCTTTCTTCCGCAACGAAATCGCCTGACATGGATTGATTTGTCCAGTCTGTAGAAAAACGGCACTTTAAGCCTGCCCCCTTCTGAAAGGCGCCAAAGTCACGCACACGGGGAGCGGCAGAACTGCAGCGCTGCTCAAGGTAAGTTTTGTAACATACCTAGGGGAGGGGGTTGAGAAGGCAATCCGTGCAGAATGGATGGATTGAGGCAGGTGAATTAGTACCTGTTGGTTAGAGTATGTCAAATTGTGAGGGGAGAGCACGGGGGATGTCAGTGGTGTTGAATGGGGGGTTCAGTACGGGATGGATGGCCGGGGGGGGGGGATCAGTACAGGATGAATGAGGGTAGACAAAAATGCTGGAGAAACTCAGTGGGTGAGGCAGCATCTATGAAGCGAAGGAAATGGGCAACGTTTCGTGTCGAGACCCTTCTTCAGACTGTTCTCCTCATTCTTCTTGAATGGGGGGGTCAGTACATGGTGAATGGGGGGGTCAGGACAGTGTGGATCGGAGGGTCTGTGCAGGATGAATGGGGGATCACTGCAGGATGAAAGAGGGGATCAGTATAGGATGAATGGGGGTTCAGTACAGGATGAATGAGGGGATCAGTAAAAGATGAATGGGGAGACCACTACAGGATGGATGAGGGGAACAGTATAGGATGAATGGGGGTTCACTACGGGATGGATGAGGGGATCAGTACAGGATGGATGGGGGGCGATCAGTAAAAGATGAATGGGGAGATCACTACAGGATGGATGGGGGCGGGATTGGTGCAGGGTAAATGGGGGGTGGGTTAGTACGGGATGAATAGAGGATCAGTGCAGTATGAATGGAGGGTGAAGTGCAGGATGGATGGGAAGGGGGGTCAGTACAGGATGAATTGGGGGTCCCAGGATAAGTCCAGGGGGTCCCAGGATGGGGGGTGGCAGGAGAATCAATGCGAGGTGGGTAGGGTGATGAATAGATTGGGGGGGGGTTGATGGGGACGGGAGCACAGGGGATGTCAGTGAGGACTGAATAGAGGAGGGAGTGGGGTTCAGTGCAGGATGGATAGAAGGGGTCCCAGGATAAGAGGGTTGGGGGGGGGGGGAATTGGCTTCTGTAAATTGCTTCTAGTGTGTAGGATGCAAAAATGCAATAATTTGGAATAATACGGGTAATTGGTGGCTGGTGTGGACCAACGTAACGGTTTCCGCACTGTATATCTAAATGTGCAAGTAACAAATTCCAAAGGTTACAATTAAGGGCTGGATCTATTGCCAAATGGTCAGTTAAAATACAGAAAATCCCAAGAGTTCAATGTGTAGCCAATTGCAAAAACATTTTGTGGCTTGAAACAGTTTAAAAATTGGTTGGGGGTTTTAATGTAACATGCTCAACAAGCAATGGTAAATAAACCCAAAAATTGGAGTAACAGTGGGTCAGGCAGCATCTCTGGAGAGAAGGAATGCGTGACCAAGATGCCCCATCCACATAAGTTTCGGGTCGAGACCCTTCTTAACCAATGGTAAACGGTCAGATATTATTGCTGTTTTTGAGTGCAGAGTTGACATTAGTCTGTCGCAGGGTGTGGCTCCATATAGAAAAAGTGCCTGGGGGGGCTTTTTGTATGCAAGAGGGAAAGCTGAATTGAACATTTCATCTACAACCATCTGAGCTATGACTGATCTTCAACTGCATGTAACCTTCCGCTACAGAAAAGATGCACCTAAAGGGCACCTTTGTTTAACTTTAGGATTAATGAAAACATCTCTCAGCTAAACGCAAATTTAAAGCATAAATCACTAGGCAAATATCAGGCTCAACCTGTGTGACCTAATCCAAAGATTTAAAAAGTGTAGTTTATTTAGTTACACATATGGTGTATGATAATAAGTTACAAAAGCAACCAGTCACAACCTGTACATGTGGCAGCACGTCTGTTTTACTGAATGTTGTCACTGTTTTTTATTAGAAGATTGACATCAGAATAGTTATCCCTTGCAAATGAATCCCTATTTCAAAAAAACTCTAGTTAAGCTGACGCATACCTATACTTATGTTTGAGCATGTCACAATACTTCATTGGCTGAGCTGAGACTCTGGATGAAACTCGGTTGAGGCTCCTTGTAAAAAATTAGCTGAACTTCTCACTGCACTAAAAGGTGTCCTGCATACACAAACCAATTCCTTCAAATGAAGTAATTTTGCATGGCTTTGTACTTGTCCCCAAGAGATCCTGCACTCTTCAATGTGATAGTATTGGTTAACAAAGGCAATAGAAAAATGACCTATACATTTATGTGTTGGATTCTGGTCACATTTTGCAAAATTAAATCCTTTTGCCTTCAGGTATTTCTGAAGATAGCCGGAACCATGTGCTCTGTCTTGTAAATTAGATTTATCTATATCTCTGCAGGTTTGTTAGTTTTAATTGCAACCACAAAACTAATAACCAACTAAAATCCCTGCTGGTAGATGACAGCCAGTGGTGTGTCCTTCAGTAATGGATTAATTAGTTTTAACTTGTGTACTTGGCTTATGTGAGAAAAGCTTCCTAATTTTTAACTTTATTTTCATGGTCAGGAAGGGAAGTGGTTTCAAGAGTGACGTTTGTTTAATTGTCATTCATACCCACAACACCATTCTTATTTACTGCAGCTTAACTGGCCTGTAAATGTAATACGTGCAAATAAAACAATCAAAAAAAGAGTTCAATAAATTAATAACCCTACAGTCTGTAGTGCAACCAAAGACAGTCCATAGAGGTTCATGGTTGCTGAGGTTACTGTGGTGTAGTGTTCATGAGCCTGATGGTTGCTGGGAAGAATCTGTTCATGAACCTGATTGGAGCCAAATGATGGTGTGGACAGGGTGGTTTGGGCCTGCAATATTGGCTGCCTTTTTGAAGCAGCATCTCATATATAGAATCCTTTGATGATGCAGATGTCAGTACCTATGATTGGGCAGTGTCTACCATTCACTGTAATCGCTTTTCCTGAGTGTTTGAGTTGCTGAAACAGACCTTGATTCAATCAGTCTGTGCCCTTTCTGCCATGCATATGTCGAAGTTCAATGTTCATTGATACACCAAAGGTCTTCAGTCTTGTAAGGTCATGGAGGTGTTGATAAGCTTACTTTGTGATTGCATTAACGTGCTGGGTCCAGGACAGACTTCAGAGATATCCAAGCCCAGGAACTTGAAATTCTTGACTCTCCACCACCAACTTGTCGATGAAGACAGGTTTGTGGATATTTGTGCCAAGAGGTGTCATGCCAATGTCATTCAAAAGGGCTGTCAAAGGTTAAACTATGCTGGCCTGTAAGATTTGAGCATTTTCCAGATGTATGGATTTTTGCTCTTCAGTATGTGTCATTCCAAGAATGTAAACTGGTACCTTCTGTGCTGCTACATCCATGTCATGAGTTCCATTGGTTCCTTCCAGTCTCTAATGCACAATGCTAAACTGTTTCAGTGCAAACACATGTGTACTATTCGGAATCCACAAGCATAATTTAGAAGTTGGTAATGCTGAGGTTATGTTGGGAGTATTTTGGGGTAGCTGAAACCCATTGTATGGAAGGCACTGACAGAAGTTCATGATATAGATACAATAGACAATAGGTGCAGGAGTAGACAATTCGGCCCTTCCAGCCAGCACCGCCATTCAATATGATCATGGCTGATCATCCCCAATCAGTACCCCATTCTCCCCATATCCCCTGACCGCTATTTTTAAGAGCCTATCTAGCTCTCTCTTGAAAGCATCCAGAGAACCTGCCTCCACCGCCCTCTGAGGCAGAGAATTCCACACTCACCAAGGCAAGGCAAGTTTATTTATATAGCACCATTCATACAAGCTGCAATTCATAGTGCTTTACAAAAGAATAACATAGTTTAAAAACATTGCAGAACCACAATACAACACAGGACAACAAAATAGCCAAAATCAAAAATTACATAACAAGCAATAAGACAATTGCATGTATAATAAAACAAAGTCAATAAAATATTAAAACTATTTTAAAAGCACATAAAAGGGTTAAGATTAGAAGATTAAGATTACCTGCATGTTGGGTTGTGAAAAAGCTACAGTAAACAACAGTGTTTTTAGGCCTGATTTAAATGAGGTTACAGTCTGTGCACACTTCAGGTGTTCCGGGAGCTTGTTCCACAGGTGTGGAGCATAGAAACTGAACGCTGCTTCAGACTTTTTAGTTCTGACCCTGGGAACACCGAATAAACCTGTCCCCGAAGACCTGAGGAGTCTAGGTGCCTCATATACAACAAGTAGGTCAGAGATGTATTTTGGACCCAGACCATTCAGTGCCTTGTAAGCCAGTAACAGAATTTTAAAACCTATCCTTTTAACCATATAACAATTACAGCACGGAAACAGGCCTTCTCAGCCCTTCCAGTCCGTGCCGACCATTTATTTTCCCCTAGTCCCATCTACCTGCACTCAGACCATACCCCTCCATTCCCTTCCCGTCCATATACCTATCCACTTTACTTCTAAATGTTAAAATCGATCCTGCCTCCACCACTTCTGCAGGAAGATCATTCCCCACAGCCACCACTATCTGAGTAAAGAAGTTCCCCCTCATGTTACCCCTAAACTTCTGTCCCTTAATTCTCATGTCATGCCCTCTTGTTTGAATCTTTCCTACCCTCAATGGGTAAAGCTTATCCACGTCAACTCTGTCTATCCCTTTCATCATTTTAAAGACCTCAATCAAGTCCCGCCTTAACCTTCTGTGCTCCAAGGAATAAAGACCTAACTTGTTCAACCTTTCTCTGTAACTTAGTTGCTGGAACCCAGGCAAAACCTTTACACACAGGGAGCCAGTGCAAAGATTTAAGGACAGGTGTAATGTGGTCCATTTTCTTGGTGTTGGTCAAGACTCCGGCAGCGGCATTCTGGATAAGCTGCAGTTGTTTAATTGATTTTTTACTGAGACCTGCAAAGATACCATTATAATAATCTAACCTACTGAAGATATATGCATGAACAGGTTTTACAGTGTCTTCTTTGGACAGAAATCCCTTGATTCTTGCAATGTTTTTTAGATGGTAGTAGGCAGATTTGGTAATGGTCTTTATATGGCTGTTAAAATTCAAATCAGAGTCTATAACTACACCAAGGCTTCTGGCTTTGTCTGTGGTTTTCAGTGCAATTGAATCAAGTTGAGCACTTATCTCTAGCCATATTTTTGGGACCAAGGACAATAATTTCTGTCTTATTTGCATTGAGCTTGAGGAAATTCTGGTTCATCCACCCAATGATTTGTTTGACACACTGACTCACTTAGTGTAGGGGACTATGGTCATGCGGTGACACTGTGATATAAAGTTGTGTGTCATCGGCATAAGTATGGTAGGATATGTTAAAATATTCTATGATCTGAGCTAGGGGAGTATGTAAATATTAAACAAGATGGGTCCAAGAATGGAGCCCTGGGGAACCCCGCATGTGAGTTTTGTATGTTCTGATTCATAATTACCAAGGGAAACAAAATAATCCCGATCTTTCAAGTAGGATTTGAACCAGTCCAGCACAGAACCAGAGAGTCCTACCCACTTCTCCAGTCTGTCAAACAGTATGTTATGGTCCACCGTATCAAAAGCAGCATTGAGATCTAGGAGTACCAAAACTGAAGCTTTTGATGAATCACTGTTTAGATGTATGTCGTTTAGGACCTTAGTAAGTGCAGTCTCAGTGTTGTGATATTGCCAAAATCCTGACTGGAAAACATTAAAAATATTGTTTTGGATCATAAAGCTGTAAATTTGTTTATAAACTACCCTTTCAATGATCTTTGCCAGAAATGCTAAATTAGATATGGGCCTGTAGCTGCTCATAGCTGAGGCATCCAGATTAGGCTTCTTCAATAGGGGCTTGATCACTGTAGTTTTCAAGGCTTTGGGAAAATGCCCCAATCGAAGGGAAGTGTTTACTATGTTCAGCACTTCTGTTGCAACACTGCTAAAAATATTGTTAAAGAAGCTTGTGGGCAGTAGATCAAGACTGCAGGTAGTGGACTTTAGCTGTTGAACAGTTTCAGTCAGGGATGCACAATCTAAAAGTTCAAAATGTTGTAGATTCATTAGTAAATCTGGAGGCATAAGTGACAAAGCCAAGTTCCCTGGGGTGGTGCTACACATTGTTTGTCTTATCTTCAGAATTTTATCAGTGAAGAAATCTGAAAAGTCATTACACGACTTGCTGGACAGGAGCTCAGGAGGGACTGATGACGAGGGTTTGTCAGTCTATCGACAACGGCAAATAATGTGCGGGAATTATTATTTTTTTGATAACCTCTGAGAAAAAGGACTGCCTTGCCCCTTTCTATTCCTGATTATAGATACGGAGACTGTCTTTATAGATGTCGTAGTGGACCTGTAGTTTGGTTTTTCGCCACCTACGTTCGGCCTGTCTACACTTTGTCCTTTGGGATCTCACTGCTGTGGCATTTCTCCATGGTGACTTTTTCTTTCCAGATAAAACCTTGGTCTTTAGTGGTGCAGTAGCATCAATAAGAGTCATAACATTGGAGCTGAAACCATCCACAAGGTCATCGACAGAGGCCGAGGGCAGAGTTGGTGATGGTGTAAAGGCCTGAGTGAACAATGTGCCGGTGTTTTCATTGATACAACACCACTCTCTGTGAGAAAAAGTGTTTCCTCGTCTCCGTTCTAAATGGCTTACTCCTTATTCTTTTCAGTGCATCATTTTCTGTGGTTAACAAAATGCCAACTAGGTCAAAGTTACAAAACATAATTTTCAAACATTTGATATTTTGCATCTTTTGTACTGTATCAAGTGGTGTCTGATGCTAGATGCAACCTAATGCTGGTGTGGCATCTAATGTTAATGGTTGAGATGTGCAATTACTGTAAGGGGAAAAACCAACAGTGCAGGTGTTGTTTACCATCTAAGTAACACGTTGAGTACTATCTACAGATGCAATGTTTGGAGTTGCTCTTCAGTAAGTTGTTCTTGTAGGCAATGTTAACTTAATTTTACTTTTGTGTATATAGGAGAAATAATTAAATTATTTAAACTAACTGATAGTCATACAATGAGGAAACAAGCTTACCAAAGTGATTTTGAATGATCAACTTGATTAAAAACAGAGGATAACAAATACAAGAATGATGACCCCACCCCCCTCCCCCCCAGATCCAGTCCAATATGACCGTAGTGGAAAGAAATTGAAGTTATTTTTACCCTGTAGTAAAAGGTAAATTTTGAGATGTTAGTGACGAACATATCTTTTAAGCACAATATGAGTTGTTAATTTTACCTTTTCAGGTCCTAGTTCTTGGAAATAAGAGAGATCTACAAAATGCTTTGGATGAAAAGCAGCTCATTGAAAAAATGTAAGTCATTGTTTTGAATGGTGGCATGCTTTTTCTTTGGTTCTTTACAGAATTTCAAATTTGTGGAAAGAATAATAATGCTGGGGATTGAAAGCTTAATGTAAACAATTATTATTTATCTGATTAAAATACTTCCAAGGTTTCAAGGAAACCTCGGGTATCTGAGGTTATGCCAGAAATGCTATTACGATCATCAACCATTAGCAGAAATCAGTGAAGTGCCTTTAAAGAAAGGAGTAGGGGAGCAACTTTATAATTGTGGTTAAGAAAGAACTGCAGATGTTGGAAAAATCGAAGGTAGACAAAAATGCTGGAGAAACTCAGCGGGTGAGGTAGCAAGTATGGAGTGAGGGAATAGGTGACGTTTCGGTTCGAGACCCTTATAATTGTGGTTGCTCATTTCTCAAGGGGGCTTCGAAATCTCTCTTATTTTCATATTAATACATGGCCAATTTCATTATTTTGAAGATTCAGGGAAAAAAAAAGAAGAGTTTTAAACATGACAGGTTAATTTATGTTCATTTTATTCTGAAGTGGTCTAATCTTTGAGTATCAGATCTCTTGGATTTAGCATTTCCTGCTTTGTATCAAGCCTTAATTGTTGCATTAACCCACATTTTTGAGTAGTCTCAATTCCTCTGTCTACATTGCATCACATTTTATTTTGCTTCAATGAAAACTCATGCACTGTGCTTTAGTGAGTCCTTCCTCAAATCCGTCTTCTAGGAAGCTAAATGGGTATTGAGCTCTTGCCACCTGGATTGTAACACCAAATTTGTCAGCCAGCGCAGTGTTTGAGCCACGTCTTTTTCTGTTGAGCCAGCAATCCTGGTTATTATATGGAATCTGTTTGTATGGTATGCACCAAGCCACCTTGATAAAATAACTTATTCATCTTATGATCTTTTAGAAAAGTTATACACGTGGTTCACATTAGCTGCGTTTGCTGGCAGTGTAATCATTATTTGCCCAGACACTACTGTCAAACTCAAGTGATCATTTTGTCATATTACGGAAGCCATTTTAGTGCTGTTCCTAAGAATCTAAGACCACTATTATTTGTACCTTTTTGCTTAATAAAAAAGGCATTTCATTACGGTTCAATGGGTAATAACAGTGGCCGCGTAGTATGGATTTTCCGTATTTTGTACGGCAATGCGATTAGAATACGGATGTACGATTTTGTGTTAAATACAGATTTCAAATACGGAGTTCAGTTCAGTCTGAAGAAGGGTCTCGACCAGAAACGTCACCCATTCCTTCTCTCCAGAGTCGCTGCCTGTCCCGCTCCAGGTTTAAGCGGAGCACTGTCAGTTTAACGCGTGGGAATTTAAATGAAGAGCTATTGGCTACAGCGCTATGGGTTCTAAAAATAGAGCTACCAGCTGAAGCGCTATGGGCTTTAAACATAGCGCTATGTCCACAGCGCTATGGGTCACAGACAGTTCAGGAGAAGTAACAATGAGTCGTATAACAATGAGTCTTTGGAATTATCTTTCTCAGTGGTAGTTGAGCCTTTGATTATTTTTCAGGCAGTGGTAGAATTCTGGTTAAGCCTAGTGGTGAAAGGTTACCAGTGGGATTGCAGTTACATTGGGATTGGCCTTTATATTACAGAACGGTGGGTGGGGAGAGAGAGAGGAAGAGAATGAGGGAGGGAGAAAAAAAGGAAGGAGGGAAAGGGAGAGGGAGGGAGAGAGAGAGAGAGAGCAGGAGGGAGGGAGAGAGAGGTTTCCAAAATGGCTTCTACATCATAATCTGGTGCTAAAACCAGGAAGCAGCCATTCAAACAGCAGTATACAAAGAGATGGCAATGAATGCACTCTCAAGTAAGGTGCGTAGAAGACATGTCAATTGGTAGCAAAGTTATGCATTCTTGTACTCTTACATGGGTATGACTGCACATAAAAACATTTTTTTCAGCAAAATGGCTCGGCATAAAAATACTGATTTCCTCAGCAAAATACTGATTTTCAGGTACTAGGATACTGAAATGTTCTGACAAAACTTGGCAGCTCTGCAATAATGTAGTATGTCAATTTTATTGAATGCTAATTGGATATTAACATAGGTAATTTGTTTTGACCAATCTGATGGAGAAGCTGGATGTTAGTGATCTATTTTTCAAATTAGTTTTAACTGTGTTGGTAGATTATTCATTTATTTTATCATATATTTTGGTTCTTGGGAAGCATTAGTAAAGTGAATCGTTACTAAATGGCAACATGTGACTGAAGTATTTTAATAGTCAGTCCTAAAACTTAATTACAAATTCTATAAATTTGTATCAATGTGTTTTAAGAATTAAATTGATTATTTCATTGTAGGAATCTGGCTGCTATTCAGGACCGAGAAATCTGCTGCTATTCAATTTCATGCAAAGAGAAGGATAACATAGGTAAGAAAGTTGGCACTAATTCCCCTCTATCAATTAAGTTTGAGGCTATTTGGAAATATGGGCTAAAGTAAAGAGTATTGTGAATTGGAACTTAGGTTCATTCAGTAAGCTTGGGATTTGAATCAAAGAGTTGGCATGGATTTGCAAAGAGTGGGCCACCCATGTCTACTTCTGTAAGATCCAAACTCATGGGATCTTATTTAAATGATTGGGGTAGAGATCCAACTAAAATACCAAATTAAGTTGGGTCAGCTGTAAAAATGTAAGGCTAATTATGCCAAAGCAGTTCATTTACATTCTTGAATTTTACTCTGGGTGTCTTCAGTAAAACTCTGCAGAGGTTTTAGTCTTTTTGAAGACCAGTTCTCTTTTGTATTAATGCTTAACATATAAAGGCAACTATGGCAGGGCTTGCATGCCATCACTTCTTACAAACTGAAACCAAGTAACTTAAGTGACTCATCGCCCCCTGATGAGCTCAATGTTTTCTATATTTGCTTTGATGTACCTTCATGAGCCACCACAACCACAAAGACAGATCTCATAGGGAGACATAAAATGCTGGAGTAGCTCAGTGAGTCAGGCAGCATCTCTGGAGAAAATGGTTAGGTGACGTTTTGGGTTGGTACCCTTCTTCAGACTCTGAAACGTCACCTATTAATTTTCTACAGAGATGTTGTTTATTCATTTCCTGACTCTTATCACTAAACTGAAGTAAGACTAAGACTGGAACTCTGAATGATATAAAATAATTTTGGTTTTATGCCTGTTGTGAATTGTTTTCTGCTGGCTTGGAAAAATAGTGGATGCCCGTTGATGTCAATTTTGTTGGCCAACTGACGTAATGAACTGGAGGATGTTATATTTAATATCAATTTAAATATTAACCTCAAACTAATGGCACATAAACTGTTATAGATGTGGCATACCCAACCCAGATTTGAAGCTCAAGTTCTCCAGGTGGTTTGAAATATAAATTAATTGTGGCATTTGCTGTATCTGTGAGGCTATTGAAATCATACATTTCCTGTAAGTAATGTTCAAAGTAAATGTGTCAATACAAGTTTGGCTCAATTTCATTTACTTTGCTTGTAACCTGAGATGTGTTGTATGCACGTTCTTTTTTAGTGAGTAGATCTAGTTGCTTTATTGACGAAATACTAAAAGTTTCAATTGATCTTGATATTATCTGACACGGAGCTAATTATTACCCAAAAAAAACAATTATTCATTCTAATGATTTGCATTTTTGTTCTAGATATCACTCTGCAATGGCTAATTCAGCATTCAAAATCTAGAAGAAGCTGAAATTTAATGGTGAAAACCTGTGTGTGAGCAGCCACTGTCCTTTCTTCACTCACTATTCATTCTTCATGGGATAAAGAGCAGAAATACACTATTCTGAATATATGGAAATATTTCCAATGCCCTGTGATGCATACCGCTGAAAAGTATGTTCTCAATGTGAGACAAACTTGCTTTACAAATGCTGTTAGGTACAAATCATGATTGAAACAAATGTTGAAGTCAGTGATATAAAAGCACAAGGAAGAGCCAATTAAAATAATCATGCTTAATTCTCAGCCTCGTGTTTGGAGTCAGCAGTATCACAAGTAATTTTTTTTTATAGCTTTTATTGATCTCACCATTAATGTCCTTACAAATAAGGATATGGAGCATGTTGTATTGCATCCCTTTGTGTTGGTGCTGTAGCTATTTCAGTATCACTAGGATTTTTTAAATGTTTACTGTCTCTGTATTTAAGACATTAACTTTATGCATTTAAGTGGCATATGTATGTTGTAGTTTGGGGCCATCACTTGCATTTACTTAAGCTTTAACTGAAATTTATACGTGGGTGTGCTGGTTGAATACACTGCTTCAACATTTAAAGTCTTGGCACTATTGGGCAACGTGAACTTCCTGCAAACATGCATGCAAAACTTCCAATTATAAGATTGTAAATATTATGTGGAATTAGTTTACTTTTCTATTTAGTTGACTTGTGAATAATTGTGCTCTCCTCTCACTTCTGTTGAAATAAATGGAGTTAACGAGGGCATATTGTCATGTTATATTTGTTGTTGTGCAGGTATTTCAGCTATATGCAAAGAAAATCTGTTCAGGCAAAAAATTTAAAGCAAACACTTCTGTTTCAAAGGTGCCTACTGTATCACAATTCCCTGAATTGAGTTGGGCAAAATTAATTTATTTTTGAGACTTGAATTTGTTCTTCCTGCTCATTGATATTTGTGAATAATTTGGAACAACTTAATGTCCAGTAATGACCACTAACTCTAACACTGGTGGAAATTGAAGACTGAGCCTGGAGTTTCTGCAAGGAATATAATCAGGAAACTGCACTGGAAATTGCCCTAGTTTTATGGTGATTTTTAGATCAAGTTCATTACTTTAATTTAACACAGTCTGAGTGCAGATCTCCCACAAACTGATGGAATTGAGCAGTGTTATTGTTCACTTGTCTGATGAGTTATTAGTTTAAGAATGAAACTAAAATCAGTTTGGTTCTTCAGCTACCATCTATGGTTTCACAGGTCTTATTTTGGAAAGGCAGATCAGTTGCCTAAATTTGAACTGATTTCAAATGATTGTAGCATGAGTTTTAAAAATGGAACGCGAAGATTGGATAATCTGTGGGTCAAAAATAAGGAGCTTGCTGGAGGAACTCGACAAGCCAGGCAGCATCTGTGGAGGGATATGTACAGTCGATATTTTGGGTCCAAACCTTTCACGTGGCAGTCCAGTTGAAGGGTCTCAACTCGAAACATTGTTCATTTCCCTCCACAGATGCTGCATGACCTGAACTCCTCCAGCAACTCTCCTTTTTGCTCCAGATTCCAGCATCGACAGGTCCCTTGTGCCTTCATTATCTGTAGGTTACTCTAGCTGAAGGGCATTAACACTGGATTAACATGATCACATGCCAGTACAATGGAAATTATGGACATAATATGACCAACACAACACGAGATAGATGAATGTATCATGTCAACTTGCAGGCCTCTTGATGTTATTTAGAGCGATTGTGAAAGGTAACTAGACTTAGTATACATTGTTTGGGCTTAACAAACATTTTAAATTCTGAAAAGATTTTGCACTATTTAATTTTGCCCTTGATATCTGGGTGAAATTTTCAGACGTGATTCCTGTGAAGTTCTTGATATTTTGACGCCTTGGAGGATGCTGACGAGATCAATTGCCACCAGAAATGTTTGAATTTACTGTCTAATTTAGCTGTGTGTTTGCAATTATGTGCATTGTATTTTGTGGGGCACGACTGATTCAATTAAAAAATAACTGGTTTATTAAGCAATCAGAAACAAAGGTATCACAAAGAATTAGGTCAAGTCAGTGTCAAACAATTTGAACTGTATAAAAAAAAATAAAGTGATTTTCTGCTTTCAAACAGGGTTGGCTGAACAAAGTGTTTTAATCTCAAAGTGGGTGAAGTTATTGTTGGTTAGTGTTTCATTGAGAGATTTAAATAATTATATTGAAGTTGAAACCTGAAATATGAATCTTGGATTCTGAAAAAAACGCCTTGAGATTCATTACAAAAAGGTAGTGCGCCTGGTCATTGGAAAAGATTGAAATCTATTCCTGATCTTTGAATCCCAGTTCTGTAAGAAGACATGTTTTAAATTGGTGCATAGTGTTGAACATCAGACCCAAACATCCCATGAAGCTGGTGCATCTGCTTAATGATATTTTGAACAATGGAGAAGACAAGAAAGATTTTTTTTGCAGGCACTAATTATAAATGTTTTTCTATATTTCATAGGTTTAATAATTGGTGTGTATCTCCAGATTGAATAGTAACATGAACGTTTTTTCTTAAAAAATACCCAGGAAATCTAAGTCGTATCAAGTGAGGTCTCAAGACGAGACTGAATCATTTATTTGAAATGCAATCCTTTAAATCTACCCAATAGTTCAGGCTTCTGTTCAAAGTATTATCTATATCCAAAGTGGCACTTTAGTGTCAGCCTGCATTTCACACCTAAGTTACTGCTGAGTGCCCCACAGGCTAACTGAGAATATGATTGGAGCTGCAATTGGACTATATTCATTTAACTTTTCTTGTGTATGATACCAATTGGTTCACGTGCTGAAGAGTAAATGTTAAGCTAACAAATTTGTGCATGTGAAGGATGACTACATTATTCTGCCAAAACTAAATACAGGTTCACTGAACAAGTTCACTGAAACCAGTTTGGAAATGGAAGTAAGTTGGAGATCCTTGGACTTTGAGTTTAAGAATGTGAAAGATGTGGCATTGCCCATGTGTATAATTGATTATAGGTTAGTAAGACGTCATAGCTGTACAGGAAGGAAGCAGGCGCCTCGGCACACCTTGTACTTGTTGATCAAATGGGCATTCTGTACTAGTCTAATTTGCCTGAAACTATCCAGATAATGAGGCTGAAGATGAGGCTGGCAAGATCCTTGACAATTATAATTTTTAATTCCTATTTTTATCACTGATCCGATGTTTTTGTAAAAAACACCTTTCTGAAAATTCATTCCATGCACCAACCACCCTCGTTCCAAGCACACTGCTCTACCCTTTGTGTAACCTATTCCAAACAATGCGTGGTGGGTGTATGGAACAAGCTGCCGGATGAGACAGTTGAGGCCGGTACTATTGGAATGATTAAGAAACATTTATACAGGTACATGGATAGGACAGGTTTAGAGGGATATGGGCCAAAGATAGGCAGGTAGGACCCGTATAGATAGTGTATAAGAAGGAACTGCAGATGCTGGTTTAAACTGAAGATAGACACACAAAGCTGAAGTAACTCAGTGGGACAGGCAGCATCTCTGGAGAGAAGGAATGGGTGACGCTTTGGGTTGAGAAGAAATGTCTTGACCCAAAACGCCACGCATTCTTGCTCTCCTGAGATGCTGCCTGTCCTGCAGAGTTACTCCAGCTTTTTGTGTCTATACTCGTATATACCCGTTTGCATGCTCTATGATTTAAGTTTTACATCACCCAATGATTATTTGGACTGTAGGCCGTGAGGTGAAAATTAGGGCAAAGAGTTTAATAAATTCATTTGAAATATCATGTTAAGTAACCTTAACTGCCCTCCAACCTTTGTTTTACTTGTTGGACTTTTCCACTTCTTCAAACACTCGTTGCCACGTGCAGTGCAGAGTTCAGAGAACAAGTAAGTAGGTGCACAATAGAGAGAGGTGCAACATGCCCGAGTAGCTCAGCAGGACAGGCAGCATCTGTGGAGAGAAGGTGCGGGTGACATTTAAGGATCAGAAGGGTGCGGATGGGCCGAAGGGTGTGGCGAGCGGCAGCTCTGCATGACGACAGGGACGTGCTGATTTCACATTGGTGGGAAGTTGCCGGGAGAGGGGTCAACAAGAGAGATTGACGGGGTGACGGGCCAATCGGCGGGCTCGTAGGGGGTTTGGCACAATCAGCGTGGGGCAGGGGGGCGGGACGTGAGGAGGAGGCGGGGCATGGGGACAGGGCGGGACCGGGACTGGTCGGCGACGCGGGCTGGAGCTGGAGCTGGGACTGGGCGTCCGCCTCCCCGTCGGGTCGGGTCTAGCCCTCCGAGCGATGCCGTTGTCTCCCCCGCTGATCCGATAATGCAATGGCGCTCGATAGTGCTGGGCCTCCTGCTCTTGAGGCTGGGCCTCCACCTCACGCTATGGCTCCTCTTCGGCTTTGGGCCCAGCATGGGCTTCTACCGGAGCTTCGTGCCCTTTCGTTTCGGCTTCAGTGTGGTCCGGCAGGCCGAGGCTCAGGCCCAGGCCGCCAAGCAGCCGTCATGGTTCGACCAGACTTGGGTGCGGGGCCAGGTCGCGGAAGGCCACCCCCTGACCATTGGGGAGCCGGTGGTGTGTAAGAGGCCCCCGCCCCCCGCCACCAGGCCCGCTGGCACCGGCTACAATTTCTTGGACAGTTTCGGGGAGTACAGCCGCAAGTACAGCGCCTTCCCCGAGCCGCAGCGACGCCGCATGAAGGAGGCCGCCCTTCGCATGTTCTACTTCGGCTACGAGAACTACATGGAGCACGCGTTCCCTCAGGACGAACTCAATCCCATCGACTGTCGGGGCCGGGGACCTGACCGGGATAACCCGTGAGTGGAGAGGAGAGGTGGGGTGGGGAAATGAGGGAGGGAGACTGGGTGGTTGGATTGTGGAGGGAGGGAAGGAGTTAACGTAGAGCAGTGGAGAGAGGGAGGGAGGATGGGTGGTTGGATAGAGCAGAGTGAGGGAGATTGGTCAGAGTGGAGTGAGAGAAGGATGGTTGCTCGGGTGGGTGATTGGATGGTGTGGAGATGGAGGGAAAGCTGGTGGTTGGGTAGAAAGTGAGTGAGTGGTTGGGTTGACTGGAGGATGGATGGAGGGAGACAGGAAGAAAGTTGGTTGGGTGGAATGAGGGGAACAAAGGGTGGTTTGGGAGAGAGGGGGTGGTTGGACAGGGGTGATGTGATTAGCAAGGATGAGGAAGATATGTTGGGTAGGTGCGTTATGTTGGTGGATGATTTAGATCAGTGTGAAAAAGGGATTGGTTTGATAAGTGGGCTTCAGTGGGGGGTGGAAAGTTGTGGAGTGAGAAAGAGATCAGTGAGCTGGGCTGAATTCTGGGGATGATTTGGCTAATAGCCTAGGGAGAGTTAAGGATGACGATTGAGGTGAATAGCATGGGTGGAGTGGGCCTGTGGCTGGAAAAAGATAGAAGGTAGAGGAATTGAGAGTCTGAGGTGGACTGTGATGAGATTGAGGCGATCTGAAGAGGTGGTGAGGGGCGACCTTGGCATAGGAGGGTGAGAATCGAGTATGGTGACTGAAAAATTGGGAGGCGGGTATTTGCAGTAGCAGGGTTGGCTGAATTGCAGTTGACTGGGAATGATCAGGAGACTTGGGATAAAGGTGGGTAAATGGCAAGGGTCTTGATCTGGATGTAGTACGCTGAAAAGCTCTAGGTAGAGTATCAATCAGCACTAGACAATTTTTACATTTTATCAAGCCAATTAACCTACAAGGGTACACAAAAGGCTGGAGAAACTAAGCGGGTGCAGCAGCATCTAAGGAGCGAAGGAGATAGACGACCATTGTTAGATCCATAGATGCTTAGATGCTGCTGCACCCGCTGAGTTTCTCCAGCCTTTTGTGTACCCTCGATTCTCCAGCACCTGCAGTTCCTTCCTTAACAATTAACCTACAAAACTGTATGTCTTTGAGGTGTGGGAGAAAACTGAAGATCTCGGAGAAAACCCACACAGATCACGGGGAGAACATACAGACAGCACCCGTAGTTGGGATCGAACCCGGGTCTCTGGCGCTGCATTTTGCTGTAAGGCAGCAATATCACGGCACCACAGTGACTGGTCATATATTGATGGTTGTGATGAGACTAATGAATGCTTCTCAATGATTAAAATACTCCTGAATAGGACAGAAGTGTCCTTTCCTTGGGCTGTGGAGTCCCAACATTACATATTTCGTGAAGCTTTAACAGGTTAACTTATCAGGTCCCCATGGGTGACATGGTGACCCAGCGGTAGAGTTGCTGTCTTGCAGTGCTAGAGAGCGGATTTGATGCTGCGTGTCTGGAGTTAGGGGTTTTCTCCAGGTACCCTGGTTTCCTCCCATATTCCAAAGACATGCAGTTTTGTAGGTTAGTTGTTTTCTGTATATTATCCTTCGTGTGTTTGGTAGAACTAGTGTATGGGTGAACTCTGGTCGGCGTGGACTGGTTGGACTGAAGGACCTCAAACACGGATCTGCATATGTTGGTTTACAAAAAAAAGACACAAAGTGCAGGAGTAACTCAGCAGGTCAGGAATCGTCTCTGGAGAACCTGGATAGGTGGTACTTTGGATCAGGAAGAAGGGTCCTGGCCTGAAATGTCAATTATCCAGAGATGCTTCCTGGCCTACTGAGTTACTCCAGCACTTTATGTTTTGCTTTACTATTCAGTTGACACTGATACTGTTTCTTTTGTGGTTAGTAAAACTCAAGTGTTCAGTTTAGTTTGCATGGCCACTTCATTGATCACATACCACACCATTTGAAAAATGAAAATGCAAATTTGCTTCATATTCAAATGAAATCCCAAAGCTAAATGTAAATTGACTGTGCTAGAAGCATTGTGAGAACAAATATTTACAGCATAGATTTTGTGCAGCACACAGTGCATTGATTTTTAATTATACACACACAAAAATTTAAAATAATTCACTTGTTTTCGTAAAAATCTGAATTTTATTCAACATCGTGAATGCCAAAATTTCTTCTAGTGCAGTTTTTTGTTGTGTTGATCTAGTTTAAAGTTGAGCAAGTGGAAATACAAATCATCAAATGTCATTTTACAGTGTATTGTCTGAAATAATGCACATATGGTGTAATAAATATATTCTAGTACTCTGGAGGCCGTCCGCACGTTATGAAAGTCCGAATAATGGACACCTGCACAGAGGAATGAGTTGTCAAATATTATTCTCTCAATACCAATCTTGAAAAATAACGGTTCACATGTAACCTTCCTACTGTAATCAGACACCACTATCACCTGAGAACCAAAGTCTACCAGTTTCACTGACATATCCTACTTAAGATAGTTGCTTTGATCATTAAAAAGCACTTGAAACTTGTGCAACAATATTCTTACAATACCAGCTGCTGACTGGGAAGTTCTACTTGGTAACTAGGCAGGATGACAAATTGACCCTTTTCAACACCATTCATTCCAGTACCGTGGCTGTATGGTTACCATATTTAGTGTTTGTGATTTCCTGTATTATGGCTTTTGGATGTCTAAAATCAGAATCCATTCATAATCGGCGATGTGGAGGCTGTAGTTTAACTGTGAATGGCAATCTTTCTTGTTTCCCCTTCTCCCCACAATGTTCCAATAGATATGTTTAAAGTTTAAGTTAACTAAAACGCCATATGATTTTAAAAAAATCATAATTATAAGGGATTGTTATGGAATGTCGCAAGATAAATTAGAGTACACTGAGTTAGGTGAAGTGATGTAGGAGCATGCTCTTGTTGGGCATAAACACTGACATTAGTTTATAGTTCAATTCTGTGCTTGGTATTCTGCATAAAATTCTGAGTCAGAGCACCAGGAAAAAAACTGTTTATTTACTGTTAAAATTTTACGTTATTATCCTGAGCTATAAATACATCTCCATTAGAAGGTTTTGCTCATTGATATAATTACTGCAGCAATAAATATATATTGATAGCCAAATAAATATTTAGTGTGCATGGGGCGAATGTAGAATGTTTAACTGATTAAAGTACGTTCATGAACTATAGAATGTTATTTCTTTCCTTGAGCAGATACTCATTTTTTTTGTGGGGGGAATTACAATCATTACTTCATAAGTTATTGGATGGCAGTAATGCTTCATGGACAAGAAAATAATGAGAATGATTTACAAATGCAGACGCCAGTATGAAGTGTAACAACAGGAGATGTTGGAAACATTAAATAAGTTAGTCAGCATCTGTGGAATGATTACGTGAGTTAACTTCTCATGTGTGGACCCTTTATCAGAACTCCCTTTTGAAGAATGATTCACATCTGAATTGATGAATTGCTTGAACGCTTGCATGATTTTATCTTTTTCAATATTTTCTATTTTGTTTCTTGCGTTACTGATTGAATTCTGTAAAGGCCTCAACTGGAATGTTACCACAGAGCAAAAATAATTATTGTGACCTTGTATCACAACTTGAAAAGAAGGAAGCATTTGACCTTTTGTTCCGCTCCTTTACCTCATGAACCATGTTCCCAACTCCCCCTCCCGCCCCAGTCTCTGAAGTATCTGCCAATGCATTTGTGTAGCTAGATGAAACAAATTGAATTAATGCAATTATTTAATACCTTTCTAATTCATAAATCGTTCTGTAAAGTAACGGAATAGAATGGAGACTGCAAGATCTTCACCACAAAAATTCAAGTAGGGAGGTGTGATTATGATTTTGTTATCTCCCTTAACATTTGATATAATATGTAGTTCTCTTCTGATCCCAATTTGAGTTAATTTGGTTTTGGAACTTGTAATTGATTTTGATTTCCTTCTAGTTCAAACATAAACATTAATGATGTCCTTGGGAACTATTCTTTAACACTGATCGATGCACTTGATACACTAGCGGTGAGTGAAAGATGTTTGATTTAATAATTATTTTTGCTCTGTGGGGCTTTCTATTATGTGTTCACCATTGTGCATGTTTTCTGTTTTTCAAAAATATTTTGGAAATGTATTTGTATGGAAATCCCTTTTCATACAGTATCATCATGAGCTAAATTGGGAAAAAAACATGCTGGAAATCTATAAAAAATATAAAATAATAGAAACACTGAGCAGTTCAGGCAGCATTTGGAGAGAGGAAAACAATGTTTCGTCGGGTGAAATGTGATCAGCCTGAAATATTTGTTGTTGGTCTCTCCACACATGCTACTTGACTAGTGGAGCACTTGGAGGCTTTTCTGGTTTTGCCTTGTATTGGAAAGTTAAGTTGGATGCAGATCTATATGGATCATCATCATTTTTTTTGCATGACAGTTGGCTTTGCCAGTTCTATGAAGGTGATTGAATTAAAAGGCGTTTATTGTTTGATTTTTAAAACAAATTGCAGAATCCTGCGTTGTTTCTCCGTGACGAAGTTGCAAATATGTAAAATATGTTTTCAGTTGATTAAATACTTGTAGGCTCGTAATATTTCCAATTGGAGTTAGCAACGGCTAAAATTATGCTGGAAACATAACATAAGAACACGATGCAAGCCATAATGGTTGGGTGGAGCAAAAACGCACTAGTTTAGGTCTTACAGAAATGAAAAATCGCAGAGTTGACCTTTATCTGTTCATTTAAATTCATTTAACTTCTTAGAATCTCTAGGTTTGTATCAATATGCGAGTTAATCTCAATACGGCCATTTAGTACTGGTAATTAATGTCAAAAAGACTATAATTTCATATTTTGTTCTGCCACGGTACTGAATCTTTGATGCCAAGAAAGGGAATGATTGAAAATCTGGTGCATTTTGCAGGAGCTGTTGATTATTCTAAGGGTTCTAAATTTTTTCTTTACCCGTAGTTATAATGGTAGTATTTTTGCCAAGACTGTCATTCATATTCTTGTTGAACCTGTAGGTGTTGAAAATTTAGGATTATTATAAAACATTACAGGATTGGGAGCAACTTCAGTAAATTAACCATATGTAAGCCTGGATCTGCGTTGATATGTATCAGTTGGAAATTGACTATGAAACTGGAGTATATGTTTAGCTCTATTTTATGACAGACTCTATCCGACTGTAATAACTAATTTTTGTCATCCTATCCTCCCAGTTTCGGCTGCAAGGCAAGTGGTTTATATTTCTGACTTCCGCTGCTTTATCAGATCTGACAATTGACATCATAGTCTTGAATCAGCACGGTTGTAATGTCTGGTATGAACAACTGAGCAACTTTCAACTGTTTCAGACAGTATGTGGGAAGATGCACCTGGAAATTGACATGGCGACTATTAAAAGCAGTTTTTCTGGACCGGTTTTATTTTCAAATCTTTCACACAGAAATCCTCAATAAAAATATATTTGCCTAGATGGAATTTTTCTCCAGTCAATAACCCAACTAACCTTTTTTTTAACATAATATTTAGCCCTGTCTGCAATGTTATACAATGTTTCCTGAAAACATGAACGATTCCATTGTTGTTTGTATTCAATCTTTGATCATCTGCTGATACATTAATTGCAAACACACAATGCTTTCTGAAATGTGATCAAATTATGGAACACGTTGGAAGCGTACAAATCAGATAGTATCTGTGAAGATAGAAGCAGAGGTAATGTTTTGGTCTGATGATCTTTCATCACGTTTGATGCTCTTGTTATGTGATAGCACACCACCAGGTGTACAACAGTTAAAACAATTTTTTAACTGCTTTGGAATTGTGCAGATAAACAATTGTGACATATTAAACTAATTACATAGAGTACAAGTTCATTTAAGTATAATCGGGCTTTTCTATCACCATGCGTTCTTTATTCTGTATCTCTGTTTGTTGAAACCGCATTGTGCTTAAGTAATACCCTGATACCCTGATACTTGTTCAATGATTTAATTCTCACACCCATAAAAGAAGTTTATGACATTCTCAATGACTGACGACTGAAGTGTTTGCTGAGTTTGTACTCAGTGCCGCACCCGTTATGATGTGATTGGTTGATTTTGGGATCAACAATTTTCTTTCATTATACTAAACTCCTGCAACTGATCATTAATTATTAAAAAAATATGTTTTTTGTCATTTATCTTATCGGGGATACATAAGAATAAAGAGCTTTTCATTTTTGTCTTTTTTAACTTAAATTTTGATAGCTTTGGTTATGATTTCATGATGAAGTTGAAATGTCAATTTTTTCAATAGAAACAGCATAGGTGAAACTCATTAATCTACATTTGTGTGCAAAGAAAACAAAATGCCAGGGCTACCTACCATGCTTCTTCAATGATGTGACACCAATATCTTGGATTTTTCTTTCCTTTTTGTGTCTTTCTTGGATTGTAGGATTGCTTTCAAATTGGTGCAGTGACCATCAGATTGGAGAGCCAAAGGGGGGAATAACTGACCACGATAGTTATATTGTGATGCCTGGTAATCCAGCTTACTGGAGTGGCAGGGCTCCAACTTGAGCATTAGAAGCAGCCGGTTAGTGAGCAGCAGCGGTTGAGGGTAAGTGTCTACCTGAGGCCTCGGCAAGTTACTGGTGATTAGTGTGAAGGGAGATTTACGATATAAAGATTTGTTGGGATTCTAATCTGCAATATGTGTAGAATAAATCGCTTTATTTATTGGATGTAGTTTTTTAGTGGGATAAATTTACCTAGAACCATTATCAGGAACCAAATAAAATGTCATCACATTTTATTTCAGCAATCCTCTGCCAGAGTATGTGCAGCGTTATGGAGAAATGCTAGTTCGAAAAGGCATAAGTTTCAGCAGATGGTTTGAGCTACAACAGAGCTTGAATTTGGAATATGCAAATAGGTATTATTTCAACTGTTTTGTGTTTTTCACAACCTAAGAATAAATTATACAGTTGAAGCACAATCACTGTTGAACATAGCCAGTTTGTGCACAGCAAACTACTACAAATGACATTGGACCCATTTATTAATGTGAAGTTAATCCTTAGGAAACTTTGCTTCCCTAAGCAAAGTTGCCCAAGGATTACCTTCACTTATTATAATAAATGGTCTAATGTCATTTGTAGTAGTTTGCTGTGCACTGGCTGCAGGATATGCAGGATAACTCAGTTGGCCTTCCAAAGAGTGCCATGTGATCTTTTTTTCGCCACCTGAAAGAACAAAAGGGGACCTTTTTGCTCTCGTCTACTAGATTTAGGATCGGCTTCCTCCCCGCTGTTATCAGATTCCTGAATGGACCTCTCAATGCTAATTCCTGGTTTTTGGATCTACCTTGTTATGCCCTTGTCCCTTTTTTTTCTATTAGCACTTCCTCTGTAGCTGTGAAAGTAATATTCTGCACTGTTAATGTTCTCTTTTACACCACCTGTACATATATAGGTGTGATTGCCCAAATAGCTGGCAAAACAAAGCTTTTCACTGCATTTCAGTACACATGTTAATAAATCAATACCATCATATGGTGGTAATCTAGACTGGACCCTAGATTTAGGTGAAGAGGTTTTGACTTAGAAGTGAATCAGCAGCTATCTGATTCAGTGATTCAGAAGATTGTGTGTCATTCTGGTGGTGGAGTTTAGCGGGGGGGGGGGTTGGTCAAGCCATGCATTTTGGTAAGTAAAGGAGCTGATGGTAACTAATCTCCAAACACTTTCTATTTACTTCCTGATCCGTTTCTCAAATGTGAGGCAGTCACCTGACGGATAAGGCTGTGTCAGGCAAATAACTGCAATGGAACCAATATAGAAAATTGCATCTATTATAACTGAAGATTACAGTTTTGAAATCTGGTTCTACTATTTTGAAATTTAATGTGAAAGAGAAACTTGTGAGAGAGTAATATGTTGTGTCTCAACATAATTGACCAGACATCCTCCCCAGGTAAAATGGTTAACATATAACTAATGTGTCAAAGTATGTCTTGCTTTTTAAATGCTTATGTTTAGATGTTGATCACACACCTGAGGTTTGCTTTTTAAATTCATAACATTTGTACTTGCTTATTATATCGTAACTCTTCCTATCTGTGGTGGTTATCATTAGCATAGCTTATTTTCATATCACAGCTGAAAATGCAAAGTTTATGGCTTTGGTGATTTTGAGCTATTGAAAATATTAATCCTTAGTAGGGACTCCCCCATAGAGTTGGATTGTTTTTGGATTACATATGACATTGATGAGACAGTGCTGCCTAGGTTAAATTTCTCCACGTTTCATCTGATATTAAAGCCACCTGCAAGAAAATATGGCAATTAGATTTTTCATCGTTTTTTTTAATTTATGAATTTCACAAAGTGAATTTGTCATCTGCTTCAGAGCTGAGAAGTCTGCGACAGAAAGCAAAATAGACAAGTTAATTTGAGTTAGGTTAATTTGAAACTTCAGTTTGGTGCAGCAATGGTGAGAATTTCAGAAGTGGTTAATATACTGCTCATAGCAATATCTGTATATGACTCAAAGTATCTTTTTTATTCATTGATAAATTGATATAAAATAACCTTAATCTCTGCACTCAAGGTATCCATTTACTGTTTATGCAAAGTCTTGTAACTATTTATGTTCCCAACTGCATTTGTGCATTTGAACCATATAAATTATCTTACATTTATAATATTGAAATTTGAAACTGGATGTCTGCAGTACCACACTGATAATTGGAAGATGTTTGAGTGGCTTCCCTTTTATTTTTGTCTAGTTTTTCTTTGACAGCATGTTTAGGATGGCCATCTCACGGTGGGGATTGAAAACAAAAGCAAACCTATATCTTTCTATCCCAGGGTGTGTTAACATTTATGAAGTCCACTGACTCCAAAACAAGCATTTGTATATTGTTCATTTAATATTTTTGCTTTCATATCTTCACCGGTGGGATTAGAGGTTAAAGTTGTATTTATTATAAATTTGTGAATTCAGAATTTGATTAGTTTTATGCTTTCTCCTGGAAATGCCAAGCACGATGTTAAATTGGATTTAAATCCAAGGAGACGAGTTGTTCAATGGAAATTTGTGGCTATGATAGACACAAATTGATGGCATAATTAGCATTCCCGGAGAACATGGATAGGCGACATTTTGGGTCGGAACCCTTCTTCAGACTGAAATGTCGTCCCCAAAACACTGTCTATCCATGTTCTCTGGGGTTGCAGCTTGACCCGCTGAGTTACTCCAGCGTTTTGTATCACCTCTCTTTGGTAAACCGTCATCTGTAGTTCTTTGTAACTACTGTTGAAATTTATGGCTATATCTTTTGAATTGTCATGAAAATTATTGGTAATAGAAAAGGTTGTTTTGGTGCACATTTTCAATTCCTGGTTTTAAAGGGCAATACTCATTGGATAAAATATCTATTTAAGACTTCCTTAGTTAAGAATGCATTTTTTTAACATCAATCTTTTATTTTCACTTTGCAGGTTTTGGGCAATGCTTCAGAGTTCAAAAGAGCAGTGAAGCTTGTAATTGCCACAGTCTCCTTTAATAAAGATTCAACCGTGCAAGTCTTTGAAGCAACGATCAGGTGAGCCACAAATCTTTTAATCCATACATTTTTAATCTTAAAATGTCAATTGACCAAACATCTGTTTAGAGAGCTCTAGTTCGATGTAAATTTATGATTTAATTATAAAGTTTCATTTTATGCCCTCTAATCCTAGTTACCCCAACATAGGGAGTAGATTTGCTATTTTATGCAAGTGAATTAAATTGAGTTATTTCAAAAGATCTATTAGGTTACTGCTGAATCACTGCTTATTCTTGAATGCAAACCAAATTGCCCCCCCCCCCCCTCTCTGCCGGGAGCGAGGGAGTATTGCTTTCGGGAATGCATGCAGGTACAGCAGGCAGTGAAGAAAGCGAATGGCATGTTGGCATTTATAACACGTGGAGTCGCGTATTGGAGCAAAGAGTAGCTTTACAGGGTAGCTTTGCAGCTGTACAGGGCCCTAGTAAGATCACACCTGGAGTATTGTGTGCAGTTTTGGTCCCCTAATTTGAGGAAGGATATTCTTGCTATTGAGGGAGTGCAGTGCAGGTTTACAAGATTAATTCCCGGGGTGGCGTGACTCGTATGCTGAGAGAATGGAGCGGCTGGGCTTGTACACTCTGGAGTTTAGCAGGATGAGAGGGAATCTTATTGAAACGTATAAGATTGCTAAGGGTTTGGACACGCTAGAGGCAGGAACCATGTTCCCGATGTTGGGGGAGTCCAGAACCAATGGGCCACAGTTTAAGAATAAGGGTTAAGCCATTTAGAACGGAGACGGTTCTCTGGATATTTTCAAGAGAGAGCTAGATAGGGCTCTTAAAGATAGCGGAATCAGGGGGTATGGGGAGAAGGCAGGAACGGGGCACTGATTGGGGATGATCAGCCATGATCACATTGAATGGTGGTGCTGGCTCGAAGGGCCGAATGGCCTACTCCTGCACCTATTCTCCATTGTGACGATGCCCCCACCCACCCCTCAAACTCTACCCCCATCCCTCTCTGCCCCCCTCCAGCTCCCTCTCTGTCCCCACGCCTCCCATGGGGGCCAAGGGTAGGGGATGGGTGCGTTGGGGGAGCAGACAGGCCTGCACTTGGTCTAGTATCTTTTTAAAGATGTGTCCAAACTTAAATTGAATAGAATTAGCAAAACATATACCTTTGTATTCCAACTTCCTTCTGATGAAGAATATATGATGAAGAATAATATTCCCATAACGTTTTTAATTTATTTTCCTGCCCATCGACTCTTCTCGTCCTTGCCACATTCCTTGACCTTAGAAACTTGAAATGTTGTCTATTACATGAAGCGTTACCACTGGATTTAAGTTTTGGAGCCTGGTTAGCAGTCAGTAAACTGTGCTAAGAGGTTAAAGGAATTAAATAGAAATCGTTGGAAGGGAATTTCCCTCATCAAACATCCTCCTGTAATGATAAAATTTAAACAAAAATTATGAATATTTAATCTTGCAAGCACAAGGTAACATTGATCTATCTCCCCATTCCTCATAACTCTTATTTTTGGCATTGTTTTAACAATATGGTTGTTAAACTAGGATTTTAGGAAGCCTGCTTTCTGCTCACATGATCATAATGGATCCTGCTCAGCCATTTGGCAACATGGCTCCAGAGGGTTACGATGATGAGTTGCTTCACCTAGCTCGTGATTTGGCTGTGAGATTGTTGCCAGCGTTTGAAAACACCAAAACTGGCATTCCTCATCCAAGGGTACGTGACATGCTTCATTTATAACTGGTGTGATTGTTAGAACTGCTAAAAGCTGTAAAACTAAAGGGCCTTTTGTATTATGGATTTATTGAGTACAAATATGTTGAGATTGACTCAAGAAAGATGCTTAAAGTTCAAATTTCACAAAATGAGGCGATCCTGCATTTAAGATAACAATAATACAGGATGAAGAGAACAAAAATATCTGTAATGTTTAGAATTGTGCTGATTGTGACAGTGAAGTGAAGGCTCTACCTTCAGCTATTAAAAAAGAGCATACCTTCAGATATTAAAAAAGAGCAGGTCGATGGTCGAAGTTTGGAGCGAGAGAGAAAAAACCAGACAGAAAAATTAAAACATTATCTACCGCGGATAATGACTAACTAACATTTTCAGTCTTTGTCTTCATTTCTGATTTTACCCATATGCAGATTTTTTATTTTTACGTTTTGTTGATTAAATTTATGTTTCATCTTGGTAAAGAGTAATTTGGTGTTTTTATGATTTAGGTGAATCTAAAGAAGGGAGTGCCTTCTACTTGTATTAATGAAACCTGCACTGCTGGAGCTGGTTCTCTGCTTGTGGAGTTTGGAATCCTCAGCCGCCTCATTGGGGATTCTACATTTGAGTGGGTAGCTCGCCAAGCAGTGAGAGCTCTCTGGAAGCTGAGAAGTGATGAGACGGGACTCCTAGGTATGTAATGCATTACCCGCAAAACTGCAATATCTTCATTACTATATAAATCAAAATAGTCTAATACAACATTTTTGTCAATCTTTCTAAATTTGGAACTGTTTTAGAATCAAATTGCTGTCTGCACGGGATTAAAGGACTGTCGTCTGGCATCTTTTCATTGCTTGAATACCAGAAGTGACTGAAACAATTTTTAAGGATTGCCTTTTTTAATGTGTCAGTTGCATTGTTGACTTTGGCAGGAAATTAAGGCTGGTGGATGCTAATAACTACATTTAAGAATAAACTATAAAGTTAATAAAAAGTGATAACTATTTTATGTTGTTTCAGTATCAATTATCAATATTTTTTGCGTATATGTGATGTGCTTTTTTTTTTTAAACCTTCCTTAATTGGAAATTATTCTACAGAATGCAAGTTTCCGTCTGGAAGCTCTTTTTGTTTAAACCCTTTTCAGGCCTCTTTCCCACCCTTTGCTACTGCTGTTGCCACCGAAAACTGGCTAGAAATTTAATTGCGCGCTTCCTACATTTTTGCCATGTTTATTTCTGTTGTACTGCCCTGCTGCCATCCAGGTCTTTTTCACTCCTGTTCATGTAGGATCTTCTGCAGTAAGTAGGTCACCATCTACTTTAGCCGAGGTCTGTTTGATCACCTGTTGGCAATCCAGATCCAAACAAAATAGATTGACTGAAATGCACTCTGTGTCCCCTTAATGTTCTGCTGCTTGACAGAACGGAGCTGAGAATATGCACAGCCTAAGAGAGAGGCAGAGAATCATCGTAAAATACTATTTAAATTGGTGAGACCAGGCACAGACTTGGCAACCGTTTCATTGAATACTTGAGCTATGTCCACCAAGACCTGTTGGAGTTCCTGGTGCTAACCATTTTAATTTCCCTTCCCATACAAATCTTTCTGTCCTCGCCCTCTACCATTGCCAGAGTTAAGCCACAAGAAAACTGGAAAAATAGCACCTCCTATTGCACTTAATATATTTCACGAAGGATAGTTTACTAAACAATACACTAAAAATGAGAATAATAAACACACATATCTTGGGAAGGATGAGACCAGCATTGTATAAGGATTATTGCGCTCAGTTCTCAGAGACCTTGAAACTGAATGAGTACATATAACAGAAAGAGGAACATAAGACAATACATACAATCCTTATGATATACAGTCGCGTCATTTGATTGAATTGATTTTGGCTATTTCTGTAGTTTTCTTTTGGATAAGGCTCTATTTCATAAACAAGTTGGTGTTAGTTATACACATGTTATGTAGCATGGGCAGTAATCTTTTAAGATCTCAGGTGCGCCACCTTTGGAATTGTTATTTTTTTTGTATCTATTTAGATATGTATACTTGAATACCTTGACATTCAGTTTGCTGTCATCTTTTACACAGGGAATGTGGTAAATATTCAGACTGGACAATGGGTTGGGAAACAGAGTGGCTTGGGAGCAGGAATGGACTCTTTCTATGAGTATCTTCTGAAATCCTACATATTGTTTGGAGAAAGCGAAGACCTGGAGATGTTTAATGCTGCATATGAGAGCATTCAAAATCATCTGAGAAGAGGGTAGGATATTCCATGTGTTCTGAGCGTTTTGGGGGAAATTACTGTTTTGCTGCAAGCAATCTTGATTTGAATATTTTTAATTTTATGCATAAAATGTGATACCTTGTTCATAACAGATTTCACTACAGTAGTAATTCATGTTATATCTGCAATTTTTCTTGTTTTATTGGTTCACCAGACCAAGTGGGACCCGTGGGGTCCCTGTCACACGGGAGGCCTGGTCCCCCAACGCAACCCGTTCCCCAACGCAATGTTCCACCACTCACCCATTCCCCCAATGCAACCCATTTCCACCACTCACCTGTTCCCAAAGCAACCCGTTCCCCCAACGCAGTATTCCACCACTCACCCATAGCCCCCAACCACACACACACGCACGCGCGCGCGATGAGAGTTTTAGTGATATTGGTTCACTTAATGTTCTATACATTCGTGGAATGGCACACCTGGATCCCTTTGTACTACAACCTTTACTAGTCCCTTAAGTAACTTTAAAAAAAAATCCTGTTCATTCTGCATATAATCTTATTCTCCCATGTTACTCTAGATTCATGCCTATACTGATGAGGCATGGTTTCCTTTTCACAGTCTACAGGCTTTGTAGCATCTGTGATAGCTTGCACTATCTTTTAATACATTTTGTTGGAAAAACCTCTTTCTGATCGTTAGTCACTCCACTGTTAACAGTCTGCTAATCTATTCCTGCTGTCTAATTTGTGTCCTTTCCCTAATCCTCTATCTCTGCGAATTGGGTAAATCCTCCTGTGTAAACTTGTCATGCACTTCTTCAAATGAAAGCAAGTCCTGGACTGTATGAGAGATGGTGCCATATCAATGACAGATAATAACAGTCCTTGTTATTGGACACCCAAATGATGCCCCGTCTTGCTGGAATCTCTTAGCATTACACTGAGACAGAGGTATTTAAAAAGTGCTAGTCATTTTCAATAAACATCCATCCCCAGTTTTTCCTGCTGTCGAAGCCTGTCAGGATCTCTGCACAACAATATCTGAGACCTGGCTGCCTGATTTGTCTGCGGTTTCTTTGGGCAACACAGTGGCGCAGCTGGTAGAGCTGCTGTTTCTCATCACCAGAAACCTGGTTTTGGTCCTGATGGGTTCTCCCTGTGACTGTGTGGGTTTCCGCCCACATTCCAAAGACGTGTGGGTTTGTAGGTTAATTGGTCAGTATGTGTGCAGGGAGTGGATGTGAAAATGGAATAATATAGAACTAGTGTGAATGCATGATTGATGGTCAGTGTGGACTGATCTGTGTGCCATGCATTCTCAACCAATCAATCAATTCTTAAACATTAACATAATCCATTAGCAGTATTTTCAGGGACCAGTTGTGACTTCTTCAAACATGGAATAATAAATTAGCAATTTATTTGAATCCCAAATGTTACCGTTGATTCTCCTAGAATGGACTTGGCTGAGGTGGGCCTAAACGGGTATGCAAAAATTATGAGGAACAAAGATCAAGTCAAAGTCAAGTCAAACAAACTTTATTGTCATTTAGAAATACATTGATATAAGTAGTTCCAAACGAAATTCCGTTGCATTTGGCTCCCTGTGCAACACGATAATTAACAGAAGGATAAACATGGATAAAATGGATAAATAGGATAAAAGGATAAATAGACAATGGTAGCAGCCCATTACATGGCATTCAGGAGTCTGATGGCTCGTGGGAAGAAGCTGTTGCAGAACCTTGATGTTCTGCTCCTTATGCTGCGATATCTTTTGCCCGAGGGCAGCAGAGTGAACAGTCTGTAATGGAGATGTGTGGGGTCTTTTATAATACTGCTGGCCTTAGACACGCAACGTTTGGTCGCAATATCCCCGATTGAGGGGAGAGAGGTCCCGATAATTTTTTCCGCTGTCCTCGCCACTCTCTGCACGGACTTCCAGTCGGAGGCTTTACAGTCCACAAACCAGACAGAGATACAGCTGGTCAAAATACTCTCTATGGTGCCCATGTAGAAAGTGGTGAGGATGGGATGGGGGAGGTGAGCTCTTCTCATCCGGCGCAGAAAGTGCAACCGCTGCTGCGCTCTCTTAACTGTTGATGAGATGGTATTCGACCAGGTCAGACTTAGTGATCTGCACTCCCAGGAACTTTGTGCTACTGACCACCTCCACATCGCTATCATTGATGTGAAGTGGTGTGGGACTGTGCCGGTTTTTCCTGAAGTCGACGATGACCTCCTTTGTTTTTTCGACATTCAGGATCAGGTTGTTCGTATTGCACCAGTCCACCAGTTGTTTCACCTCCCTGTAAGCCAGCTCATTGTCGTCCCTGATGAGGCCCACCACTGTTGTGTCATCTGCGTACTTCATGATGATAGATAGGATTGATAGTAAATTTAGACTACCTCATGATTTTTGCTATTCAAGGCTACATTTACAACTTTGGTCTTAAGATCAGAATGTCCCCATCCGCCATTTTTGTCTCCATTTTTCAAAGTATACAAGAAATTACTCCATGATATATTGCTGATATACCCATATGATGAGCTAATGTAGCTGCCTGTGCTAATATATTTGATGAAGTGGTCATATTTATTTGCATAATGAAACATTTGAAACAAAATGCTCCAGCTTTAGTTTGACAACTGTTAGATTGCAGTTTTAAATTTGTATCAATATTTCTGAACATACAGGCGTGAAGCGTGTAATGAGGGAGAGGGAGATCCTCCGCTTTATGTTAATGTGAATATGGTGAACGGCCAACTAATGAATACATGGATTGATTCACTACAGGCCTTTTTCCCTGGTCTTCAGGTATATGTATTGCTTATAAAATGTCAATTTTTCTAGACATTTTATAATTTTACCAAGTATGGATTTTTAAATCTGAAGATTTTGTAATTTTAGGTTTTGACAGGTGATGTAGAAGATGCTATTTGCCTTCATGCATTCTATTATGCCATATGGAAACGGTACGGGGCTCTTCCGGAACGATATAACTGGCAGCTTCAAGCACCTGATGTAATGTTTTACCCACTGAGGCCTGAATTAGTTGAGTCGACTTATCTATTGTATCAGGTATGATACAAGTAATGTAATATTACGTCATAGTGATTAACCAGAATTCCTTTGGTCTGTTCAAAATTCCTATTATGATCGCCGGTTATGCCATGTCAAATCCCACTTCGCTCCTTAGAACTTTCTGTTTGACTGCGTATAATGGAATTGCTCCTATACAGAGCAGTATTTGGCCCTCATTTTAACGTTAGCACAATAGTGTTGAATGTACTCCAGCACAGGAGATCTTTTAACAACAAGTGGACCCTCTGAAATCCTGGGCTATCAAGTTTTCAAGTCTCAAAGTAGTTTCCTATGAAACTTATCCTTCTCTCATCTTCAGAAGATGCTGCTTTCACTGACCTTTACAAGCTATACCAACAAAATAACATTTGACACCAAGCCATTTCAGGACAAGAAGCTAGATCAGAGGTAGGTTTGGAAGAGTTTAATAGAGTGGTTCAGGAAGGGAATTGCAACTTTTTGAGCTGAGAGTTAAAATCAATGCCTTTTTGTAGACAAATTGTTGTAGTCAAACGCCAGTATGCATATCATTCATTGATGCCTATGTGGATCAACATCCTATAAGCTGTTTAAGGAGCTGATGGCCAAATTTACTTCAGAAATAATTTGTAAAGTATATTAATTATTTTATAATATTAACAATTTGACTTTTTAGAGTGGCCGGTACACAATACTGGCACATAACGTCAAAAAAAAAGCACTGGTTAAAGTTATCCCCCCCCCCCCCCCCCCCCGTAATGAGCAAATATGATTAGTGATAGGGACTTTTAATAAGGAGGTATTTATGCATGGTGATAAATGTCAGGCCTTCCTGGAAAGAGTTGGAGTAGTGGGTTTGGGGACTGATGAATTTACTGCATTTGGAGCTCATAAAAATACTATCAGTGTCAGTTTTGTGACAGAATCATTATGTAGATGGATTTCTTCATGAGTGAAAGTGCAATATCCATAAGATGATATCCTTGCCTGGCGGTCTTTTCACGTGCTTTAGCTTTGTTCTTGATTGTCTAACTACCGCGGAACTTTGAGGAGGGCAAATTCCATCTACTAAAGTTAAACATGTTTCATTTGGAATCCGGGTCTTCAACACGCTTCTTAAACACCACTATCATATCTGCTTCCACCACCTCTTCCATAGCTAGGCTTTGCCATTCCCAGTGTAACAAAACCTAACTTGTCCCGCACATCTCCTCTGAACTTTCCCCCACTCACCTTAAATATTTGCTCTCTAGTATTTGACATTTCCACCCTAAGGAGAACCATTCTCACTGTCTACCATATCTATGCATCTCATCCTGTAAACAATTCTCCCTTCAGTCTCAATACTCCAGCGAAAACAATTAAAGTTGTACAATCTTTCCTTATAGCTAATACTCTCAATCCAGGCAACATCCTGATAAACCTCTTCCGCACACTCTACAAAGAATCCACATCCTTCCTGTAATGGGATGACCAGAACTGCACACAATATGCCAAATGTGGCCCAACCAATTTTTTGTAATAGCTGCATTGTGTTTTCTTGACTCTTATACTCAATGCCCCGACTGATGAATCCAAGTATATCATGCATTCTTAATCACTATTAGTGTTGCTACACTAAGGGAGCTATGTACTTGGGCCTCAAATCCCTCTGTACATCAATACTGTTAAGAGGTCTGTCATTAGCTGTATATTTTCTCTTTCCATTTAACCTCCCAAAATGTAATACTTTTCATCTGCCCGGATTAAATTCCATCTGCCATTTCTGCTGTCTACATCTGTAACTGATAGTAGACCTTGCTGTGTGCTGTGACAGCCTTCTCCACTGTCTGCAACCCCATTTATTTTGTATTATCTGCAATATTACTAGCCTACATATTTGTCCAAGTGAAAATGGACAACCAAAAGGACACCCTTCCATTAGCACCCTCTGTTTTCTATGGGTAAGCCAATACGTGGATCCCACCTATACAATGCCACCTATAGATTACAGTAGCTCTACCTAGCCCAAGACTATCTGCACTCATTGAATACATGGTGAATTAAGATCTGACTTGAACTGAATTTGCTTACATTGATCCCATGTAACTGAACTTTGGAAAATTGGTTGATTTTTATTCACTGCAATAATTTGAAAATGATTTGATGCCCTTGATTGGCATGCTGTTTGTTTTTTCTTTTGATATCAGGCAACAAAAAACCCTTTCTACTTGCATGTGGGAATGGATATCCTTCAGAGTCTGGAGAAGTACACCAAAGTCAGGTCAGTGTTGGAATATAATTTATGAATTGTTTCCACGTTATTGTTCATTTGTGTTATTTTCTAAAAGTTTAAACATCGACTTTTCCCCACAGAGATGCAAGAAACTGCAGATGCTGGAATCTTGAGCAAAAAACAAATGCAGGAGAAACTCAGCAGATCAGGCAGTATCTATGGACGGAATGGACACACAATATTTAGGGTCAAGGCCTTTTTAGACTGACAGTCTCGATGCAAAATGTCATCTGTCCATTCTCTCCACAGACGCTGCCTGACATGCTGACTTATTTCAGCACTTTGTTTCTTGCTTAATAATCCTATAGATGATTGTAAAACCTCCATGAGATTTCTGGATTAATATTGTTAACTTTTAGATTAATTATCAGAGTGAAGGTTTTCTGAATAGGATTTTTTAGGAAATAAACTGCTGCGATACTTCTCACTTGATTAGGTTAATGAGATTGAGATATTCAGATAGATGCAACTGAGTAAAATGATTTGGAATGTGGACAGAGAGAAAAAAAGTAAGACTGCTCTTGTATCTGCTAAACAAGTTAACAGTTAATATTGCGAATGCCATCCACTCCCATATAATGTCTCATAACTCCTGTCTGTATGTTCAAGTTTCAAATTGTCATTTTCCTGTGCCTTGTATTAGGCACGCTCTCCCTCCAACCAGCTGTCTCTAGTAGGTAACTAGTAATGGTGAGCAGGTAATAAGCCCATTTAAGCAAGATACAAAATGTATCTCCAGTGATCAATATCAATATCAGTTTGATTGATATTCAATTTTATTGATAATCAGTTTTATTGATGTCAATATCAGATATAAGAAAGGTTATTTTCTTTTATTGTTTCATAGACCCTTCAACGGCAGAAGTGGCATGTCCCAACCCCGAATAAGTATTGCTGCTGGTTTCCCATTTACCATCATATTTATTGCCGGCTTTCATTTTTTTAATTTGCATCCTTAACTTGGAGCTTTTTGGATGCTTTACATTTCATGAGAGAATTGGCATTTATTAAAGAAGACATTCTTTTTAAAAAGTAAATCACATTTGCCCATTAATCTTTTTTTTCATTTCTATCTCCCTTTCACTATTAAATGGTCTGTGTTTCATTCTTTGCAGTACATTGTAGCTGCAAGCTTTCCTGTTTTGTTAATGGAAAATCTGTGCATTACAGACAGTTTAATTTTTAACATAAATTCCTCAATATTTCTAAAGATTACATTTTTTTTGACATACTGATTATTTGGCAATTATTATTATTTAGTTCACTGCTCTCCAGAGATTTGTTTGATTTTGATTATTCCTACTCAACCATCTCCCTTTCTTTACCAATGTTGAATCTTTGCCAGAGTCTACTTCCCAACACTAGCACATTTACAGGCAACTCTACAAACCCACACATCTATGGGATGTGGGAGGAAATCGCACCACCTGGTGGAAACCTACCTGGTCACAGGGAAAAGGTGCAAAGTCCACATTGACAGTACCCAAAGTCAGGATCAAACCTGTGCTCATGTCATTGGAGCAAAATTAGGCAATTCGGCCCATCGGGTCTACTCCATTCAATCATGGCTGATCTATCTTTCCCTCTCAATCCCATTCTCCTGCCTCCCTGTCACCTTTGACACCCTTACTAATCAAGAACCTATCAATCTCCGCTTTAAAAATAACCAAACGCTTGGTGCTGTGAGGCAGCACTTCTACCAACCAGGCCACTGAGCTGCCATGATGTTTCAGATCGGGGCAGTTATTCAGCAGTCCATAGATGTGTCCCATCTGGAAACATCATCTGTCCAGCTCCCTCCACTGATGCTGCCAAGCCTGCTGAGTTACTCCAGCATTTTTTTTTTTTAAAGAATTTTTGTCGCTCCTTGATTAATCTTTCCACAAAACTGCTAGTCTCAGTCTGTTTCAGGATTTGTTTTATTGGGGGCTTTGTATCAATGTATTATCTATCCTCAGTGGGACCTCATGCTTTCTCTTATGTGCAGAGTTTCTCATGATCATCTTTTACCATTACTTCTTCAAACTTTTCTCCAGCCACAAGACATCCTACATTCTTTCATTGGATAGGCAGCACTTCAGTATTGACTTGGTATTGCATCTCAGGATTTCATTGTCCTGAAACATTAACTTTATTCCCCCCCCACCGGTAATCCCCAAAGTATTGTGTGATTCCAGCAACTTCTGCTTTTGTTGTAAATTTGCAGCATCTACAGTTATTTTTAAAATTGATTTGCCAACTCTTAATTTATGATTGCAGATGATAATAAAACAGACCAAGATTCAGTTAGCTCTGATTCTCTGCAATTTGCTTATCGTTAGAACCTATTCTATGACATTTTGTGGTACTTAAGTTACTGTTGGCTGTTTTATTTGGAAACAGATGTGGTTATGCTACACTTCATCATGTAATAGACAAGTCAAAGGAAGATCGAATGGAGAGCTTCTTTCTCAGTGAGACCTGTAAATATTTGTATTTGGTATGTTACTCCTGTAAACATTTTTTTTTAAGTAGTTGGTTATTACAGTAACATTTTTAATGCAGTCTGTTGTTATCTGGAACCCAGCGGTGAAATCTAATTTAGTAATAACTGATAAATAATCACAAAGGGCCTACTAATGTGTTGCATTATTCAATGATTTTATTGTTTACAAAATCACGGGCCATTGTCTGAATTATAGCTTGTAACTAGAGAAACCGCTGTAAGACTGAGAAATGAAACTAAGCCCGACGTTGCTGTTAATGGTGGGACATTGTAACTGTGATATCACAAGTTTGCATTGAAAATGTGCACTGTGAAAAAGGACGATGTAATTTCTGAGATAAAAAATTGGCATGTGTATCAAAGACATGGTATGTACAGATGAAATACTTTGAAGATTTTTGAGTGAGTCAAAAAAGGGAACCATGTGTTTGTGGAGATAATTATTTAGTTGCGTGATGACAAAACCTTGGTTTGGGTGCATGACAATTAAGAAACTCACCAACTATGGATTTATACCGAATTTTCTAACAAAATTGTTCTTTGGATGAGAACTATCTTTGTATGAAACAACTTACTGACATCAACTAAGAGTAATATAAATACTGATTTTGGATTGATTATGTATTGTGGGTTGCGGGTGCCACTAGTTAAAGGGATTTTGTTATTTGTCTTTTATGGTTTCTGAGTTGAGTGGCTTGCTTTGTAATTTCATTGGGCACTCAGGAGTTAACCACATTGCCTAGTTTTGGAGTCACATGGGACAAATCAATTGAAGGAAAATGTCCTTCATTGAGGGATATCAGCAGACCAGCTGAATTTTACAGCAATCTGCTAGTGTTATCATATCCTTTCAATTTATCTGTTAAAGTCCATATTTATTTATTTTCTTTGGTTTAATTCCTCAGCTGCCTGGTGAGATTGAACCATTGATTAGTAGTCTGGATATCTGCTTACTATTCCAGTAACGTTGCTGCCTACGGTGTCTTATCACAGTTCCCTGCTTTCCTTTCTCTTCAGAGGGAATAATTTCTCACTTTATGTTCTCTATTTCATGCAGACATGTCTAGCATACTCTTGCCTCCTTTTCAAGGTTGCACGTATGTATAGTTGGTGAAACCTTTAATTATATTTCAACTTTCTATCCTACTCATCATGCTGGTGCATCCGCCTTACAACTTTTCCATAGCTTATGTAACGTGCCTGAAATCTGTTCAGAAATAAATACAGTGCCTCAGATTGAATTTAATAGCTTTACACAGTTGTAGTGTAACGTATACTTCTCCAGTGCTGTTGATAAAACTACTTAGTTAAGCTTTTTTTGTTACAAATCTGCATTAACTTTAAAAACTGAGACTTGTAAATTTCTGCTTATCCTGCAATTTGGTTTCATACCATTTAGAAAATGCTATGTTTATGTATCCAAACCAAGTCTTCTCGTACTTTCCCCACTTTGAATTCTATTTGTCACAATCTGAGGCTTCATTTTGCTAGCCCATTATCGCTGTGCATTCTCTTTCCCCCATTTGTGGTTCCCTAACTTGTGTATAAGGAAGTGTCAGATATGCAGATCTCACTTCCATTTAGCAAGTCATTCTGCAGTGCAACATAGGAAATAGGAACAAAAATATGGCCAATCAGTCCTTCATGTTCGCTGTGCCGTTCAATAAGATTTGGGCGACATTTATCTCAGTGCCACCTCTGTAAACTAATTGGAGGTTGTTTCCAATTCATTTCTCATTAATAATTTCCTATGTGCAGCTTTGAACGTCTACTGGAAATAACTTTCATTGATGCTATTAATGTACAACAATTGTGATCCTTCAAAGCAAAAAGCATTTATGTCAGCATTGTTTACCCGTTACATATCCACAATGTTTCTTTGCAATCAAGTCATTCTTGTCAAAATGCCAAGTCATTCTAGCATATAACAGATAAAATACATTTCCTGCAAACAGCAATGGTCTAGTTCTCATACACAATCCCCTTTATTGAGAGTGTCCTTTTTACTTCAACATTCCCATCTGTGATCTCTTGCAAAGAGCTTTTGTAAAGGCACTAGAGGCTTTCATTTGAAGATCTAAATGTTAGACAACAGTCTAAACATGGGACAGTGCAAATATGCCAAACTGGTCATTTGATTCATTAAAGTCAATTTATTTGGCTTTCATCAATCTACCAGCTCCTTTCCTTCCTCATAACAAAATATATTTAATGCATGGGAATCTTAATTTGAAAGTTCTTCATTCTTGCAATGAGGGGTGCAGTTTAATAATTTTACTTTTGGTGCCCATTAATAATGTATGGTTAAATATTTGAGAGAGTTACATGCTAATTCTAAATATATCTGTTTAAATCAGTTGCCTTTGCCACTGTGATGCTAATTGAAATTAACTTTTAATATTTTCTTTGTTTTCAATGAATAAATAGCTATTTGATGAAGATAACCCATTGCACAGATCAGGGAGCAAATATCTTTTCACAACAGAAGGCCATATTTTGCCAATAGATAAGATTTTCAGAGAAAAGTCATGGGAAGATACCACCTCAAAAGAAGAGAGCTTTGTAGATAACTCTGGTGAGCTGGACCACAGACCTGCTAATTCCAGCATTAATGTAAGTAAGTCTGGTTGTTTATGCACAACTTTTTTTTAATATACTGGACAATATTGCCACATTTTCTAGGCAGTGAAGTTCTGTGCCTTGAAATCAGCTTTTTACATACTGTTTCCATATATTTGAATTGCAATGGGTTCATGGCAAATGGATAATTTACCTGAACCATTTAATGAAACTACCCAATTCCTGTAGATGGGTTATTTAGTAAGTTTGGAGATAGCGCCAAATTGGTGAAGTTGTGGACAGTGAGAAACTCTGTCAAAGGATGTAAATCCGTTCACTGACACGGGCAGGTGGAGCGTGTGGAGTTGTACTTTAGGAGGTTGAATGTAAGCGGAAAGTATACAAGGCTCGTAACAATGTTGATGAACTGAGCAATCTTGGGATGCAAGTACATGGTTCATTGAAAGTGACTACACATGTAGTTAGAGAGGTAAAGAAAGCGTATAGTATGTTTGCTTTCAGCAGTCAGGGTATTGAGCATACAAGTCAAGAAATCAAGTTGTTGCTTTATAAAACTTCTGTTAGGCCACTATCATCAAGGATCCCCACTATCCGGGCCATGTTCCCTTCATGTTGCTACCATTGTGCAAGAGATACAAGATTGACAAGAGCATGGGAGGTGGGTTCTGGTAGTATATCCATTTCATTGATGATTCTACACTGGTTGAGGGCAATCTGCATTTTTGCTCTTCTATTTGCAACATTGTTGTTGTGATCCAAGTCCATAGTCTCTGAAAGTGGCAACACAAATAGATACAGTGGTGAATAAAGCATATGGTGTGCTTGTTTTCATAGGTTGGGACATTGAGTACAATGCAGATGAAGTCATGATGCACATTTATAGAAGTTTGGTTTGGCTGCATTTAGAGTAATCCGTGCAGTTCTGGGCGCACCATTGCTGGAATGATGCCTGGATTAGGGCAAGTTAGCTGCAGGGAGAGGCTGGACAAACTTAGATTGTTTTCTCAGGAGTGCCAGAGGTTGTGGGAAGTCCTGATAAAAGTACATAAAATTATGAGAGGCATAGATAGGATAGACAGTCATATTATTTTTCCCAGGATGGAATAATCAAATATTAGAAGGCAAGGCTTTAAGGTGAAAGGGCAAATTTTAAAGGCGATGTGCTGGGCAATTTTTTTACACAGTTCAGATAGTGGTTTTAAGAGACCTTTGGATGGGCACAGGGATATGGAGGGATCTGGATTACATGGTCTTGGCATCATGTTCGGCACAGACATTATGACCTGTTCTTGTGCTGTACTGTTCTATGTTCTAGTTTGTGTGGGTGACATCAAGCTGCTGTGGTATAATGCACACTGTGTTTGATCTGTCTTTTTAACATAATAATAATCTCATGAGACGGTACAGCTATTTACATATTTGCAAGTCACTTTGTATATTCATATTCCATATGATTTTGGAGGGTGCTCTTTTTCGCAATTTGCTATAATGAAAATTAATTGCTTTGAAAATGTCTCCACAGTGTAGCAGGGTCCCCAGTGAGCGGCGATATGCACTGCCTTTGAAAGGAGTTTACATGCAGCAGATTGACCAGATGGTGGGACTTCTTTAATCCAACCTCATCTCTTATGCACAGATGTACAGGGACTTACTTCAGCTATGCAATTTTTATTTTTTTTGTATATAAATGTGTTAGCATTTATTTATTGATTTTTACAACTTCTCTGAAAATATTTCTAGGACTTGTAATATCAAAGGAGAGATGAAAATACATCTGCACCTTGCTTCTATGCAAGGGGGAAAAAGGCTTTGTTAAAATAGATTGGTTTTTGATGCACGGTGTCTTCTATGAAGACATAAGATCAATCATTTGTCTACAGTGCTTATCTAGAAAAAAATAAAATGTAAAAGACTTGTGCTGGATATTTGTTTAAATCCACTTCTGTTATTGTGCCCTACCTTAAACATGCAGCAGTGTGAAATAGGAAAGATTCAATGAAAATTGATATCCATTTTTTTTACTGGTGCGTTTGCTTTGCATTGTTGTAAGAATCAAGCAATGCTCTAAAGAACTGGACTGGAAATATTAATACAGCCTTGAGTCTAACAGTCTAATGTTGGGTGCTGAGTGTCTATAGCAAAAGAAAATTTAATCAACTTTGGTTTTGGTTAATGTGCCTTCAAACTATCAGAGTATTTAACAAAAATATCTGGTGTCATGTCTGTCTGGGCATCAAACTACATTGGTTTATGTTAGCGCTCTAATGTGTGTTTCATGTACATTAATTAGATTGTTCAGTTCCAGGCTAATTGAAGACTGTTTATAACATAGTTTGCCATAATCACACTCATTAACTTCATTATGATTTATTTTTATGGATGATTTTATGTGATCTGTGTTCAGAAAGTAAAGCTCGTTTGCATCTTGTTGATACATATGTAAAAACAGCTGAGGTGTCACTGAGTGCTATAACGTGGCACAAAGCATCCATAACTTTGATTGTTTGAAGGGAATTTTGGAATTCTGTTCATTACTTCACTCACGTTGATGCAAATATGTTTGAGTGCGATGAAATTTGGATCAAATCAACATGCTTACAATTCCTTCAGAAGGCTATCTTAAAATAGTTGGATTTCATTTTGATAGCATTTGCTTCCCATAACTTCTGTCAAATTATAAATGCTAACTGTGAACTCCACTACTCGCTCTCTGCTCTTCTGTAACAATAATCAACCTGTCAAGCGTCATGATGAAAATTAACTTTCCACAAATAGGCAATTACTTAATTACAATCCCCATTTTGTGTCTGTTGTTTTGACCTTGGATGGGGATGGTTTAAGTGGAGGAGATCAGGCTATTGCAGTGGAATATTTATTAACCTCTTCACAAAGCAGAATTTTTACATTTCCCGCACTCTTGATTGGCAATTTCCCAATATATATTGTATTTGAACGACTGTCTTTAAAATTGCACACTCATATTAAACTAAACCACATTTCTTCTTGTGAGGTTGTGTGAGCATGTGTTTGTGCACACTTTTTTGCTCTGTCATTATAAAGTCCATGTGTGAAATTATGAATGCTTAAGGACCTCTAGCCTGTGTTCAACCACACTACTATTTTGTTTTTCTAAGTTGTAGGGCGAAGAGAGTGGGGGAAGGTAACTCATCCCAAGTATGACTAGATGAGTCCATAAGCTAAAGTTTAATATTTTAAGAACAAACATTTATGTAGTTTGTGATGATGGTGTGCCTTAGTGTGGAAGTTAACTCGGGGTATCCAGATTAGCCAAAGGAAATTAGACTGAACATTGATAATGCCACATGGCAACACCTTCTTACTTCCAGTCTGTGATTACCTCTAACTGAGCTTCAGCAGCTATCTCTTGCCATCATTGCTTACATTAATAATGCTCCATTGCTCAGTCATCGTACTTCCAAAATGTAGGTGACTTGTATTCTTGTCTTCAACAGCATTCTCAGTTTGCCGTTGTTGCTCTGACCCCACCCCTCTGCTCTCCCCTCCCATTCACTTTTTAAACTTGGCTTTTTTGTCATTAACAGCCCTGCCCACCTCTCACCCCCGACCCACCCTCCACCAAACTGACTTCCCCTATTCCCCACATTCTTTCCTTGTTCATTCGTTGGCCCTCGTCTTTGTGTTCTTTGTTCCGATTGTGACCCTGATCTTGTTTTGTCGCCTTCTGTGCATTCCCTCTCTCTGTTCCCCACTCCATCGTGGCCCATATCCATTCTTCTCAAAGATAAATATTTTAATTTCTGTTCAGTCTTTCCCAGTGACTGGGAAATCATGGCCCAGCCCTGTTCCCTCCCTCCAGGAGTGAGCTGCAATCTTCACTAAAGAATGTCATTTATTCTTTGCCGTTCAATTAATATTACTTTAATATATTATTACTTAATATATTTGAATAAGTTTACCTGTTTCTTTCCCAACCCACAATTTACCTGCTGTTTTAATGTTATCAGTGACTTTATGTTAACCATTGTGCAATCATCAGAAACCTCCAGATCCCCATACTTATGTGAGTTAAAAAATGTCTGATTATGGCATGATCATATAAGACTCTCCTTTCTGTAATGTGTGCAATGATGATGCCAAATGTTTAGGTATGATGGCCAAAATTATGATTTATATTCCTATTGGTCCTTTTACATAATTGACCAATTGCAGCTGTAGAGGTGACAAAGTGCAAAAGATCTGCCTCATTTTTAACTTGTAAGTAAAGGTTTCTTGTCAAACATTGTTTTCTTACAGATAATAGTATTTACTCAAAAGCAGGATGTTTAATATAAAGAACTATGCTAAACTATCAATGTTTACCAAAATCAATGTGCAATACACTGTTGTATAGAAGGAAAAGTTTTAAATAAAATAAATTTTATTTTCCCAGAAATGAGCAATGGTATTAAAATTGTCAAAGGACCAAACAAATGTCAATAAAAATGCAATGCCATTGTTTTTTTTGTTGCTGCTATTTTTTTTCCTTTCCATTGTCTGAGTCAAAACATGCACTCTGTATCTTCTAATCTCACTAATAGCTTTGCATAGAAATTGCAGGCTTTTCCACAGCTGAATGGCCTATTTCCAAAGCGTAACTTCCGTCATTTCGGTAACGCCGACACGACTCAACGCTCAGTGCAATGAGCGTTCCGGGGGAACAGTTTATGTAATTTTAAATGTGTTAAATTTTCTTTTTAAACGGCAACGGCACATACCTTGTACAGGGAGGGACGGCAGATGCTGGTTTAAACCGAAGACAGACGCAAAAGGCTGGAGTAAATCAGTGGATCAGGCAGCATCTCTTTAGAGGACTAGGTGATATTTCGATACGCTGTGTGTGTGCGTATTTGTTCGGCGGAGTCCGAGGGGATAAGCGCCGGCACCAAGAGCGAGCGAACGCGCAGACAGATGGACGAAAGCAACGATAATAGAGCGGCATAGGTGGGCAATTCGGGTCGAGACCCTTCAGACTGACAGTCAAGGGAAAGGGAAATGGGAGATATAGGCATATCTTCCATTCATTTGTCCTTAGTACCGTCTATATCCCTTGCTCCTCTTTCCCCCTGACTAAGTCTGAAGAAGGGTCTCGACCCGAAATGTCACCTGCAAAGAGCTTTGGTCTCCTATTCCACTCTATGATTGTTGCTTTCGTCCGTCTGTCTGCGCGTTGCTCGCTCTTGGTGCTGGCGCTTCCCCCCTCAGACTCCGCCAAACACACACACACACACACACACACACAGCATGTCCGGCAGATCAGTGTGGGCCGAGAGCAGCAGCAGGGCGAAGGATGACATCAAACGGTTCATGACAGCTATAGGAAAAGTACAGAAATGGTAAGGGGGAATTTTTTTAAAAACCATCACCCTACTACGGCTTTTTAGCGGAGTGGACCATCTTGCTCCCTATAGGGTCTTTGGGCAGGTCTGTTATTCCCATCCTATGTGCCAGACCCAGCCAGTCATACCTCACACACCTCCCTACCTTCCTTCAGCACTGACTAACCTGCAGTTACAAACCGTTTCCAACTGAGGTCAGAGAAACCTTGCCCACTGAACAAAAATATTGGTCAAGGAAATGTATCAGAGAATCAGTGCCCAGGCCGCTAGACAGCTTGTTCTGCTTTTAAAAGGATCTATATTTTTTTAAGTGTAAACCTGGGACCAGTATTTTCAGTTGATGCAAAATTAGTTAATATTTTAAACATAACATGAAATGAGTGCCTAAATCCACTTCTCACATTGTAATGTGTACACTGACGTTTTTGCTGGTTTGGAGGCACACCTCCTACACTTGAGTCTGTTGTATGACGCTGAACTTTTCACTCCATTTATTGACGCGGAGATGAACAATGTGCCAGACCAATGCGTAGATTTACTGCTTTTAATACTCTTTTTTGCTTCTCTATTTGAATCAAAGGAATTTCCAACAGTTTTCCCCCTGTAGAATCTAACTGTTGGTGAACATGCTCATTGCTGAAGTGTATGTTTTGACAATCTAACTTACCTCACCCCTTCATTATATCCTATTCCATCGTGGCTTCTGTCATGCCCTTTGCGCATCTGTGTTAATATCCTGCACCATATCCTTTGGCGGTCAGTACCACTCTCCAACTCACTGCATAAAGAAATATCAATGTCTCAATGGGGCTTTATGGTCACATGTGTGAAGTGCAAACACACAGTGAAATTATTTTCTTACAATCAGTCCAGTTGAGTATCACCATAACAGCTCTAATTAGCAGTTGTACAGAAATATATTGTGTGTTTTATGACTTGGCAGATTAATTTCCCTCCTGGGATAAATAAAGTTTTATTGTATCAAATCGTATCACATAAGTTAAGAAACAGACATGGATAGGACAAATTTGGAGCGATATATGGGCTGTAAATCTTTTTTGCCCTTTCCCCAGTGCTGATGTGGATTGTCGAACTCTGCACTGCACAATAAGAGTGAGCTAACGGTGCTCCAAATGATTTTTACATAAATTCCCTGACTTTGAATTCTGTTTCGGTGGAGAGTGACCACATTGCCTGTTTTTACCTGTAAATGCTTGGCTCACTTATGCTGCGACATTTAATAACTTCTGTATCTGAGCCATTTGCATCTACACTCTTCTGGCTTACTGGAACTTTAGTTTTCAATTGCAAAGCCTCCTATACTTTCAATCACTGTTCTGCAAACTTAGTCCTGACTTCTGATGAAAGGTCATTGATTTGAAATGTTCAAAACACGAAGTGCGGGAATGACTCAGCGGGTCAGACAGCATCTGAGGAGGAAATGGATAGGTGAAGTTTTAGGTTGGGATCCTTCTTCAGCATCTGCAGTTCCTTTAGTCTCCATATAAATTCTGTTTTTCCACACATGCTGCATGACCTCTTGAGTATTCTAGGCATTTTATCCTATTATTTACTATTTATGCATGCCTATATGTTGTTGCTGCCCTCTGGATATCAGGTAGACCTTAATGATCTTGTTAAATAACAGATTTGAAGAGCTGAGTGGTTTGCAATTTGCAAGCTCTTCTGCAGATATTATGGCAGGGGTGACTTTAATATCTAACACTCTTAAAGCAATGATGTTTGAAATAGCACAGACCCTGTTCAGGTATATGATTCTGTCACTAAATTCAATTGCTATGTTTACGATGCATCTTTTCCCAATTACTTGTTTTTATTTCCCCAGGGATCCCAATGAGGGTTAACACATGTTTAGTTCACCAAGAGATGATGCAATTCAGTTTCTAGCATAATTTTGTTTAGTTGTAAGAAAAACACTACTAATCTGTATTTTTAATTGTTTAATTAGAATAATTTATTAACACATTAATTGGTGAGTTTTGCAATGTAGGAGTATTTGAGTAATTTATATGTGCAAATTACAGGCATAATTGTCTAATTATTACATTAATAGAAAGCATAATTGTACCTTCCAGGTACCTTCAGAGCAGAAATATAACAAATCTTATTCAGTTCAGAAAAATTCTCAGCTAAATAGTGCCATGAATTTAATACCCTAATAGTCTGATAATTTGTTGGGAATTTACACGCATTTTATTTTTTACCTGAAAATGCAACTCCTCGTAGATTTAACAAATTAAACTTCAACATATTTTGTTTTTTAAAAGCGTGATATTTTTTTCTGCAATCTTCTAATTATTGGCTGGCAATATGAAGCTATCCATGTTGCTTTCTTTGGCCTGATAAATCACCAAATGCCAGTTTAGAGCAGGATAATTATATAACGGGTTTTTGTTTTCTTTGTGCTATTATGGACAACAAGTCAATAAGACCTGTAAAACTCTAGTGTCAAGGGTCTTGGAATATGTAGAAAGACTATTTCTTCATTTCACATAGCTTCTACTAAGACAGGTTTAGATGTGCAGGAAGGAACTGCAGGTGCTGGTTTAAACCAAAGATGGAAACAAAGTGCTGGAGTAAAGGTTCAAGACCCTTCTTCAGACTCGGTCTAAAGAAGAGTTCCGACCCGAAACGTCACCTATTCCTTTTCTCCAGAGATGCTGCCTCACCCTCAGAGTTACTCCAGCACTTTGATCTACCTTGGGTTTAGATGTGCCCATCTGTAACATGTAGCTTTAGCCTAAGGTGTGTCCCTTTATAACAAACATGATCCAAATGTTTGCCAGTTTACATGACGAGGTAAGTTTGAGCAAGGATGCTGACCTTCATTGTGAGATTTCCTGCTGTTTAAGAAAATTGGTAATTTGATCAACAGCACTTTCCAGTATCTTAGGGAGGGATACAGAAAAACAGGAGATATATACGCAGGTGTGGCACACACCAAGCTTGCCAGTCTTTCTCTACTGGCTGGATTCGTACAACAGGATCAGAAATGTGTGCATTTAACACCCTTGCAGGAATTTAATACATAAACTAACTTAATATATTCTGAAAATCAACTCTCCGACTATTTAGCATGACTAAAAGAAAGGAAAGAGGCAAATGGACATTTGCAACTGCCTAAGCCGGTGCTTTCTATGAGGTTTCCAGAGTTAGGTTTCCAAAAGTTTCCCAGGGGATGTTTTCCATTCACTGGCGTACCTGTTTCAATGCTCCCGATCAATTCCCTGGGGGTCCCATTCTCATGGTTCCTTTAATCTGATTCTATTAACTGCACTCATTTGAAACTTATCAGATTCTGTTTCCGACATGCTCTTTAAACTTGCCTGGGGCTTGTTCCCGTATCCTCTTTGAGCATAGGCTTTACATTAAAATATATTGTAAATAACATTTAAAGAAAAAGCAAATTACATGTTTGAAGGAACAATAATGGAATAACAAGGTGGCAGAATGTTGCAGCCGTAGAGTTGCTGCCTTGTAGCGCCAGAGACCCGGGTTTGATCCTGACTATGGGTGATGTCTACAGAATTGGTATGTTCTCCCTTTAACCTCATGGGTTTTCTCCGGGTGCTCTGGTTTCCTCCCACATTCCAAAGACTTACAGGTTTGTAGGTTAATTGGCTTCAGGAAAATTGTAAATTGTTCCTAATGTGTAGGATAGTGTTCGTGTACTGGGAAATTGCTGTTCGGCACGGACTTGGTGGGCCGAAGGATTTGTTTCGCGCTGTATCTTTAAAGTCTAAATCTAATAGTCCAGAATATCTACCAAAGTTTTGGGTGTGCTGGATTACAGGAGGGTTTCTGAATGACTGCCCCAACATGAAATAACCTCCAAATGAGATGTAAAATCAAGATGCTATGACTTAGCTCAGATAATGTTCAACAGTATTTGACGTCACTTTAAAGACAAGAATTTCTGGTCTCCCAACCAAATTTTTCCTTTAATAAACACCATCACAAAGAAACAGACTACATTCCACATCATTGTTAAATAAAGAGCTTTGAGAACATTGAAGGTAAAAACATGGTTACTTTGCACTTTAAAAGCTCACTGGTCTGGACAGTTTTACTGTTGTCTCCTATCTAAATGAACAAAGAGCAATCTGCTGGATGAGCTCAGCAGGCCAGGCAGCATCTGTGGATGGAAATGGACAGATGATGTTTTGGGTCAGTCTTCCTTTTTTCGTAGGCCCCCTTCGGTCATGGCTGACCATGGGTGTCTCCAGGGTTGGAGGACACCAGTGTGTGACTTTATTTAACGTGGGGAGACTGGTGCACAGACAGTCCTTGACAGATCTGGGTCAGGATCCAGTGGAATGGAGTCCAAGACGACCGGAGACCCTTTTCTGCTGCAGCCTTCATCCGCCTTCCCAAAGTTGTGACTCTCCACTAAGGTCAGCCATCATCCTCCGCCTGTTCCACCGTTGAGGTCGTGGTTGGATTGCTCATTGTCAGTGTTCTCCCCTTTGACCTTACCGCCATGGGTGACCTAGCTCCAGACCGCATCGCTCTCGCGATCTCAGGACCACACAAACGTCACCACCACGATAAGGTGACAATCCATGGAGAAGTACCCTTCTTAATTTCAGCTGCACTGATATTTTCATGTAAATAAGAAAAGCAAATATTTGCATGTGAAAGTGTTAAGCATAAAGATGCCGATATTATGGCGTGGGATTTTGCAGAATGCTTTCAGTCAACCTGAGCCTATATTATTGAAGTCACAAATTGAATGCAATATTTATAATTGGGTTTTGATGCTTCACGATTCTATCCATGAAGGTCAATGAAAAGACGACAATGCTTTCAAATCTGATTCCATTTCCACAGTTTAATTGCTCAGCCATTTATTTATATTGTTTGTAGCTTGAACTGCATGCATGTCCTGTGCACTAAATAGGCTAGGAATATCGTTAATTTGAAGCTGGCACAAAATTTATTCTGCTACTTATTGCAAACTGGTGTTTGTATAAATCAAAACAAGACAGGTACCAACAGCAGACATTATCAATTGAGTTTTATAAATATTTTGTAAATATGTTAACTCTTTTCCTGCTGATAAACTCAAGTGTGTTATTTCTGATTAATTTTAAGGAACAAACAGGCTGCCTGTTACCTCATTTAAGTGACTGTTCTTTATGGATATAAGATATTTTGTAAAATGGCAGTTTGGTCGGCACAGTGGCACAGCAATAGAATGGCTGCCTTACAGCACCAGAGTCTCAGGGTAAATCCTCACTACGGGTGCTTTGTGTGGAGTTTATATATTCTCCCTGTGACCATGTGGACTTTCTCCAGGTGCTACGATTTCCTCCCACTTTCCAAAGGCGAGCAGCTTTGTAGGTTAATTGGCCTCTGCAAATTGTCCCCACTGTGTACAATATAACTATTGCACAGGGCGATCACTGATCGGCTATGGACTCGGTGGGCCAAAGGGCCTGTTTTCATGCTGCATCTCTAAGCTTAAACTAAACTAAACTAATGTCCTAACCAATAATTAAATTTAGTACCAATTATTAGTGTGGAACAATATCTCAATCAAATGTCCATTCTTCCTTTCCAGGTGGTTGTGTGTCATCGTGATGGCTGTACTTGATCCAAGAACGGAAGGACACTAGAAAATAGGAGCCAGAATAGAGCACTTGGGCCCTTAAACCGGTGCCGCTAGTTAATACAATCATGCCAGATCTGCCCCAGACCTCAACACCTCTCTGTGCCAGTTTCCCCACAGCATTCAATTCCATGATGTTTTAAAAATAGATCCCTCTTCTTTCTCCAGATGCCCGGCTTCCTCCCACACTTCAAAGATGTACAGGTTTGTAGGTTAATTGGCTTCTGTAAAAATTGTGTATAGGGTAGTGCTAGTGTACAGGGTGATCGCTGGTCGGCATGGACTTAGTGGCCTGTTTCTGCACTGTATCTCTAAAGACTAGGAAAAGTAAAGAGAGGAGTTGTCCCTCTGTTAGTGTTTTGCAAGGTATGTGAGTTTCTCCGAATCCTCTGTTACATATGTGAATGGTTTAGGGATGAGAAGATGCACTAAAAATAATTGGTAAGATACACAGGGAACTGAGGGGAAAAATATTTAAGGAAAATAGAGCAACACAGTTACACGGCTGGTAGAGCTGCTGCCTCACAGTACCAGAGGCTCAGGTTTGATCCTGACCTTGGGTGCTGTCTGTGATGAGTTTGCATGTTCTCCCTGTGAAATGTGGGCTTCCTCCTGGTGCCCAGTTTCTTCCCACACCCCAACCGCAGGTTTGTCGGTTAATTGGACTCTGAGAATGACCCCCTAGTGTGCGTATGGAAGGGGAAAGTGGGATAACATAGGACCAGTGCAAATGGGTGATCAATGATTGGCGTGGGCCGAAGGGGCTGTTTCCATGCTGTAACTGAACTAAATTAAACATAAGAAAATGTAACTGGAATCCACAATCTGGATGTATTTTGGAAGCTGTCAACAAGAAATTTGATGGATACTTAACCTGTCGTGCTACATGGAAATAAGGGCAGGACTGATTAAATTGCAACACAACTTGGTGGCTTGAACTTGATGGACCAAATAGACTGCTTTTGTGCCACAAAGTTTTGATACATCTGTTGTCTTATGGAAATCCGTTTTGCATCCATGCACAGGCATCTATCCACTGTTTTTTGGATAATCTAATATCCAGGCTGGTAACACCTTTCTGAAAGTTCAGTTGTCGTCACCACAAAAATCAAATGAGCACATGAACCAAATCTGACATATATCTTTCAAGTGGCTCAATATTAATCTCAATACATGCACCCATTGAGAGTTTGGGAAGATCAGGTTACTTTATAACCATATAATAACCGTATAACAAGTACAGCACGGAAACAGGCCTTCTCGGCCCTTCCAGTCCGTGCCGACCATTTATTTTCCCCTAGTCCCATCTACCTGCACTCAGACCATACCCCTCCATTCCCTTCCCGTCCATATACCTACCCATTTGTTTCATGAATTATAATATCTATGATGTTTGGAAACAAAACAGTGTAACTTGTCTTTAAATTTTCTTCATAAATAGCAGACCTGTCATTAAGAAATTGATATTTTTTTGCTTGTAGCTGTGTGAAAGAGTATAACACATAAGGGTTTATTGCAAAGGTGTCTTATTCAGAGCACGAAAGTATACACATTGCTATTATTACAAACTAGTAATGTAATTATTAATATTTTACAAACATTAGCCTCAGGAGACGTGACTATTGCAAACATAAATGTATTTTTGTAATAGTGTATGCTAGTCTGTGGCCTTTACATCTCTGTAATTGATATTGGAATCATTATTTTGCACCTCGTTCCAATTAACAGATACCGATCTGGAAAGTATTTCTCAAGCAGATTTTTGGAGTGAAATTTTCTGGTGGTCAGTTTTTGCCAGATACAACATGGAAACAGACCCTTCAGTCCACTGAGACCAAGTTGAGCAATCATCACCCATTCACACAAGTGAAATACTGGTTTAAAACACAGATATACATAATATGCTGGAGTAACTCAGTGGGACAGGCAGCAGCTCTGGAGAGAAAGAATGGGTGATGTTTCAGATTGAAACCTTCAGACTGATGTTTCAATTCTGACTTGGAAATGGCAACTGGTCCAGTCAATGCTGAACTCTTGGACCTTCCTGCAACACTCTGGGTGTTGTAGTGTCAAACCTGTAGACTGGATCAACATTTTCTGAAGGGAATTAAAGATGGAAATTGTGTTGCCAGCAACTTCCACATCCCATGAAAATAAAGTCAAGGCCACAAACCTTACAAGTTTTCTGGATGTTTTTGTTGGAACAGGTTTTTCCTTAATCCCTATCTGGTAATACACTTGGAGGTCAAGTCAAGTCAATTTTATTTCTATAGCACATTTAAAAACAAATCTCGTTGACCAAAGTGCTTTACATTAGTGCAGGTACTAACTTGTGACAAACAGTGGTACCGAGATCAACAATACATACATAAATACATACAGCGCTCCCTCAGAGGACCTCAAGAAAGGCTTGAGAGTAGAAATAAGATTTAAGTCTAGACTTAAAAGAGTTGATGGAGGGGGCAGTTCTGATGGGAAGAGGGATACTGTTCCATAGTCTAGGTGCTGCAACCGCAAAAGCGCGGTCGCCCCTGAGCTTATGCCTAGACCTCAGGATGGTCAGCGTAGTGTATTCGGGTGCTTGGAACTGACTTAAAAGAACTTAAAAGAACACTCAGATACAGGCGTAAACTAACAAGCTTCTTTATTCTAGGACGCCACCTTGAGTCTCCCTCATCGCATGCGTCCCCTCGCACAAGACATAACATATGCTAATTATACTACATACATCACACTGCTCCCCCTTTAACTTGGAGGTGGATAACACCATTTTGATTACATTAAATATAATTGATTAACACACTGTTGCAAAATTATATTATTACATTCATCTTACATTACATCCTCATAACTGTAATAACCATATCTAAACTTAGCACTTATAATTTTTCATTCCACTCATCTTCCTTAAACCAAATACATTACCCCTTGCTTTATGTGTTATCCTTTTCAGTTCCCTTCTGTGTAAATTGCGCACTCTTTCTAGTCACTCTTGCTCTACCTGTATCTCTGCCTCTTCCCTTTTTTAAATGTCCTAATCTAATTTGCAGATTTCTTCCTGTTCTTGATATTCTGCTAAAGTTAACATTTCCTTCACTGCTCCATTTGCTTTGTTTTCCTCCTTATTGTTTCTCCTTGTTTCTGCTCCTTATTTGTAAGTGGGATCTGACACATGAATGCAGGTATTTGTTTTCTAGCAGCTTCCTCTGTTGCTCAATTTCCTGGTGCTGCGTATTTATCTGCTCTTGTTGTATAATAACACTCTGCAATGCATAACCATTTATCCATTGCTCAGTGAAGGAAGCTCCATGCTGGACTATAGTGAGGTGTCCTAATCGCAATCGGTCTTGCATACTTTTGTCTCGACCGACAAGCCTCTCTTCTTTAGACTTTTCTATTAACAGCTTTTTGCTCATCGTCACACATTTATGTAACCGTTCTTTGTATCGTTTAAGCCTTTTCTGTTGTTCATCTATTTGTCTTCTTAAATCACCTTTGTGGTTATTCATCAAGAAGTAGGATCTGTATTGTCTGTGCAATACAACAGTGGCTTTGATTTGCGCTCTGTATAGTTTTCTTACTACATAAGCACGGTAGTGAGACTGCACTACAACTGTTGTATATTTCAGTTTGAGGAAGTCTTTCCTATATCGTTTAAGCCTTTTGTATCATTTCAGCCTTTTCTATTGTGCATCTATTTGTCTCCTTAGGTCTTTCCTACACCAACTCATACGAAGTACTGACTGAACTTTTACAGTAGCCCTCTTTTGCTTAATCCACTGCCTAACCACCATACCCTTGTAGGCAGCCTGAATGGCAATGGTTGCATACCTCATTGACTGATATTGCACAAACTGGGTATGCCCTATTTTGCACGCTTTGTACCATCTCTGGATGGAAGTGACTGCTTGGCGCATAACTCTGCAGCATACCCTTGATCGGTAACCACAGTATGCAGCTTGCAGAGTGACTACAGCCGTCTTTTGTATCAAGAAATGTTTTCTAGTAATACACATCATTAAGACTGACTTGATATGGCATGCTGCCTTGATTTTCTCAACCAATTCTCTGGCTTCAATCCCACAGTAGAAGGCCTGAATACAAACCACTGCTTTTCTCAAACTATTATAATGTCTCACTTGGACATCTCTTATCTGGCAAGCTCTGTATCGTTGCTGTACCGCAATGGCAAACCAGCGTAGATTCTTGAAATACTGACGCTGTTTATGCATCTGATAATAAGTCTGTATGACCTTGGCAGATTTGTGCATGCACCACAATTGCTTTCGAACAACCATTCCTCGGTAGGCAGCCTGAATCAGCACAACACTGCTGTGTACCTTCATGTAAGTCCTGCGATCACTTCCATAGAAACATAGAAAAATAGGTGCAGGAGTAGGCCATTCGGCCCTTCGAGCCTGCACCGGCATTCAATGTGATCATGTCTGATCATCCAACTCAGTATCCCGTACCTGCCTTCTCTCCATATGCCCTGATCCCTTTAGCCACAAGTGCCACATCTAACGCCCTCTTAAATATAGCCAATGAACTGGCCTCAACTACCTTCTGTGGCAGAGAATTCCAGAGACTCACCACTCTCTGTGTAAAGAATGTTTTCCTCATCTCGGTCCTAAAGGAATTCCCCCTTATCCTTAGACTGTGACCCCTTGTTCTGGAATCCCCCAACATCGGGAACAATCTTCTAGCATCTAGCTTGTCCAACCCCTTAAGAATTTTGTAAGTTTCTATAAGATCACCCCTCAATCTTCTAAATTCCATTTGAAGGTGTGCCCTATAATGGGTTTGTACTATTATAGCTGCCAATCTCATTGCCCTGTATGGACGGTATACTCTGTGCCTTCCAAATGCTGTTTGTATTACTGTTGCTGCCTTCTGTTTGTTCCGGATCTCTCACCGTACCTTCATACCCCTGAATGCAAATTGAATCGTTAGGGTTGCCCTCTGGATGGCAATGTTGCTTTGCATTTGACTTTTGTCCCTTTGCCTTTGACCTTTGGGCTTTTGCACTTGACCTTTGTCATTTGGCCCTTGACTTTTGTCCTTTGAGGGACTCCCTGCCCTCTTTAGTTCAGGCTCCTTGCCTCTGGATGCCCTTGGAGATTTTGGCGAGAAATGAAGGTTCTGCGGAAGGTAAGTCGCTGCTGCTGGTCCCACTGCTCGACTCGTCGGGACTGTGCCCTGCCGTCGGGGCTGAGTAAGCGCTGTGTCCCGCTTCTCTTGTGCGGACGGCTTTCTTACTCAGCCCAAGTGCTGTGTGCTTGAGTGCTGAGTCCTGCTTCTCTCGCATGGACCCACTCTTCGCTCGGGGCCGCGTTTCCTCTCACGTCCGGGCTTTCCCACTCGGCCAGTTCGCTTCTCTTGCGCAGCCGGACCCTCTTTTCTGCTCACGGCCGGGCTGACTCTGCGCCCGACCAGGCTTTCTCTGCTCACGGCCGTCTCCTGCGACCAGGCTTTCTCACGGTGTCCCGCTTCTCACGCGGGGCCTGGTCCGCTTCTCTCTCGCGGTCGGTTTACTTCCGGGCTGACTCTTCTCCCGGCCGGGCTTTCTCTCACGGCCGGGTTGACTCGTTTTTGGCGGTGGCCTCTCCGGACCTGTCCGTCCGTGGCCTACCGGTACTAGGCCCTCACTCAACGTCGGTGGTGGCTCCTGGGCCTGGCTGTGGGCTACACAGCCCTGAAAAACGTTCAAAGTCAGTGGCGGTCTCCGGACCTGTCCGTGGACTGCACGGTACACGGCCCTGGAAATCACCCGAAGTCGGTGGCGGCTGCTGGGCCTCTTCTGCCCCTTTGCCATGGCTGCACGGCCCTGGAAAGCGTTGCAGTTAAGTTGACACCGTCGCTGTCCTGCTGGTTAGGCTTCCAGCTTTCGGCTGCGTTCTTTGGTGACACTTACTTACTGCCCCACTTGTTTTCCTCGCATTCCTGGTCCGACCTTTCTTTTCTTTGGCGCCAATTCAGAAGCATTTGGCGCCAAATCTTTTTCCTTAGTGCCGTTCCACTTTGTTTCCAAGCACAACCTCTTTTTAACTTTTTTTCTTGATAGCCCTTCTTCTTTGTTCTTTTCTATTCTTTTATCCTCATTGCCTCGTTATCCTTGTTGTGTGTTTTGGTGTAACAATTCACCTAAAACTCAGCCTAAAATGTGTAACAATCCGAAGGATGACATCTTGCCATGTAGACACAACATAGAGAGAGCCTGACAAACTCGCCGACTTGTACAGCTGATGTTTTAAACTACAGTCCCATGCTTGGAGGGATCTGCAGGCCTCTCATGCCCAGCTCGCGAACAACTGCGCCACAACTCCGTATCTACTGTTTAAACTGTTAAACAATCGTGCGTGTTGCAAAAACAGTCCTGCGGATGAGTTCACAAATTCCATCCCATCCTCGTCGCCAATTGTAGTGTATTTGGGTGCTTGGAACTGACTTAAAAGAACACTCAGATGCAGGAGTAAACTAACAAGCTTCTTTATTCCCGGACGCCACCTTGAGTCTCCCCCAGCGCATGCGTCCCCTCGCACAAGACATAACATATGCTAATTATATTACATACATCACAGTTAGTAACCCCAAGTCGGCCGATCTGAGGGACCTGGAAGTGGTATTGTGGGAAAGCAGATTTTTGATGTAGGTGGGAGCGAGCCCGTTAAGGGCTTTGTAAACAAAAACGTGCTTCAAATTGATTCGGAACCGCACTGGAAGCCAGTGGAGAGAGGCCAGAATCGGGGTGATGTGGTCCCTTTTTCGGGTGCCCGTCAGGAGTCTCGCTGCGGCGTTTTGGACCAATTGCAGGCGGGACAGGGATGATTGGCTGATGCCAGTGTAAAGGAATTTGCAGAAATCAAGACGGGAGGAGATAAATGAGTGGATGATCTTTTCGAGGTTGTCAAATTGGAGGAAAGGTTTTATTTTTGCTATCGTTCGAAGCTGGAAGAAGCTAGCTTTTACCGCGGCATTGACTTGTTTGTCAAATTTCAACGCGGAGTCAAATATCACGCCAAGGTTTTTGACGTGAGGTTTGAGTAGTGGGGTAAGGCTACCAAGGCTGCCTGCTATCGTTTTGATGGATTCCGAGGGGCCGAGTTGGATGATCTCAGACTTACTCTCGTTTAGTTGGAGGAAGTTCTAGGCCATCCAGCACTTTATATCCTCGAGGCAGTGGGTAAGGCCGAGTAGATTTGATCGTTTGTTGGGTTTGAGGGGGAGGTAGAGTTGTGTATCGTCTGTATAGCAATGGAAGGATGACTTGGCCTAAGGGTAGCATGTACAGGGAGCGAAAGACCCCATGCTCTGCGGTGTTTAATGTCACCGCCGCCCACAGCAGAACGCTCCACAGACCCCACAGCTCCACGATGTTGGAGTCGGAGGTCTCAGCACTCTGGAGCTTACCGCACGGCGGCCCTTGGCAAGGTATCGCCCGCTCTGCGATGGTGCTTCGAGCTGAAGATTCTGGCCGGTCCTGCCAGGAAAGGCCGCTCCAGTCCAGGTGGTAGGCCGCGAGGAGGGGGCGAAGATGCGACTCGGAGGTAAGACACATCTCAGACCAGGGAGGGAATGAGAAAAAAACGGTTTCCCTCTTCCCTCCCCCCACCCCCCACATAAAAAGACTAGATCACCAAAACAAAACTTTTTAACCTACTAAAAATAAAAAAGCGGGTGAAAGGACGAACAGCTGCAGGCTGGGCAGCCATTCTTGATGGCGCCCCCAATGACCTGCTGAAGATGCAGAAACAAGGAACTGCAGAAGTTGGCACAAAATGCTGGAGTAACTCAGCAGGACAAGCAGCATCCATGGAGAGAAAGAATGGGTGAAGTTTTGGGTCGGAATCCTTCTTCAGACTGATGTCAGGAGTGGGAGGTACATAAGGAAGTGTATAGTTAAGGAAGTGTAAGGTGTGAAAATAGGACTAGGGAATGGAGATCAAGGAAAATGTAGATTAGATCATTAATCTGACTACATTCTATCTCTGACCCGCCCACTCCCGACATCAGTCTGAAGAAAGATCTCAATCCAAAATGTTACCCATCCCTCCTTTCCACAGATACTGTCTTTCCCACTGAGTTACTCCAGCATTTTGTGTCTACTTCGATTTAAACCAGCATCTGCAGTTCTTTCCTACACATAGATCATTGTTAGTTGGGAGAAGGTAACAACAAAGCAAACAGAAATAAAATGTAGTCAGAGACAGTAAGACTGGTCGGAGAACTGGGAAGGGGAAGGGGGAGGGAATGGAGAGAGGGAAAGCAAGGGTTACGAAGTTTGAGATGTCAATGTTCATACCTCTGCATATGCGGGGCATTTTCAGTTTTAATTTCAGAGTTTCAGCATCTGCAGTTTTTTGCTTTTTAATTCTAGTTTGAGGAAGTCCAGATGATTTATCTGCAGTGCACAAGCTATTGTTCCTCCCTTGACCAGCTAAACAGAATGTGCAGAAGGAACTGCAGATGCGGGTTTACACCGAAGATAGACACAAAATGCTGGAGTAATATTTGAGTAACTCAGCGTGTCAGGCAACATCTCTGGAGAGAAGGAATAGGTGATGTTTCGGGTTGAGACCCTTCTTCAGACAGGGCTTCCATGTCTCCCTCTCCCCTGACCCACTTTGATCTGTGTTTCACACCTTACCCTTCCATACCTTGATTAGTATGGGTGGTTCTTGATAAATAAGGGTGTCAGAGGTTATGGGGAGAAGGCAGGAGAATGGGGTTAGGAGGGAGAGATAGATCAGCCATGATTGAATGGCGTAGACTAGATGGGCCGAGTGGCCTTATTCTGCTCCCATCACATGATCTTATGATCTCTATGTCTTCCTCTCCCCTGCCTCTCAGACTGAAGAAGGGTCTCATTGTAGCAAAGATGAAAAGTGCAATGGAACTACCTTTTTTTAAATGAATCATGGGGGTACAGTACAAAGTGATAACATTAAGTCAAGTCTTTGCGACCGTACAAAAACTATATGAATGGAGATGATATAGGGCTTCTGTACCAGAGCTGTGAAAACATAATCATTTAGTTCCAGTTCAACACAGAGCTCTTTGTGCTTTTTATCGATTCCAACCTCACACTTTTTAGTGGGGATTTACAATTCCAGTAGTGATAAGGAGCAAAAGGAATGAGTTTCTCTTCCACACTCAGTTGTTACGGATGCAAGCTCAATTTCACGGATGAGTTATTTGTGTTCTTCAGGTGTTTGCTAACACAATCAATTGCATCAGGGATATTCTGGTGAGTATCCACTGGATTAAAAAGTGCCTCATTTTTTTCATTCTCTCTGACAAATGTTTTGCATGCTTTCTAAAGGATTCTGCAAACTGGTAAAGGAACACGTTGTCATTTCTCAATACATTGAGGAATATTTATTAATGTGAAAAAAACCCTTTTTTTTTTACATTGGCTGAGCTTGTTGGTTTTTGGAAGATTTTACATTTGCTATCATGCAGACAATTATTTAGAAGTCTGAAGTATGACTTCACTTTACACTCTGTATCCCAAGTCAGAAACCTAACTCCTGGGTTTCGAATATATAACAATAGTGGGCTATTTTTAACCAGCTTGGAGAGGAACAACCATCATTCATATTGTCACTTTAGCAAGCCCGGGTTGTTAATTAAAAAACACGAAGTGCTGGAGTAACTCAGAGGAAGGAATGGATAGGTGGCGTTTCAGGTCGGAATCCTTCTCTAGACTTCTTTCCAAAGATGCTGCCTGATCCATTGAGTTAATGGTTCAATGGTTCTTTATGTCACGTGTACTGATGAACAGCAAAATTTGTTTTTGTATCCAGTTCCGTACCAGTATAACTATACATCTTCGATAAGCATCTCAGATACAGTACAAGTGATAGCAGTAGTACACTGAGACAGTATACTGAGTCACCTGATTTGGCGCCATTTTCAAGTCCCTTTTGTCATAAGTGCAGGGTTTTTGACCTGACTATGAAGGCCCGTTGTCCTGGAGGCGTTGCGGAGTCGGCCTGGCCAAGCATAACCATGGTGTTCTCCACCACTCTGTCGCTGCTCCACTGCTGTAGACTGCACTCAGGCTCTTGGAGGGGTGCCCGGTGCTACTAATTTGTCAAACTTACTGCATCTAACATTGCCTGACCCTTGATTTTAAGTAAGAAAGTACATCTAGCACAATTGACTTTAAGTTGCACATTAGTAAAAATGTCATCTTGCTCACTTCTCAGTTTATCGAAGGTTTACTTCCTAATGCACAATACAAAGCAAATACCTGTGATATTTGTGATACAGCGGGTAAAGTAAAAACCTGCTCATGAATCAAATATGTCGGTACTTCAACAAACCTTTCTAATTATATCCACCAAATTTATAGATTTTTCCAGATTTACAATCAAATATTCTTTAGGAAAATTAAGTGGATATGTCTGTAATAATGATTAATGTTGCTAAGTATACACCAGATATATAATTAGGAGAAACATTAGTGAATTTGACAACAGCGAAGCTTTTCAGTTTATAATATGACATACGACTATGTTTCTATAAAACTGCTTCTTTCAATCTGTTGTTTTATTGATTAGCCATTACAAACCAGGTTCCTTACTGGCAATAGCTCAGTATACATATAATAGGTAGTCCATAGAAGTATTGAGCCATTTGGTACAAGCAGTTTGCTGTAATACACTGGAACACTGTTGACATGTAAGGGACATATATTTATATTTCTTTTGTTCTGGCCACATTTTGAGAAGATTCTCTCAGCAAAAATCTTAAGATTTGGCGAGTCTACCTGAAGTCATCAATGGAATACGGCAGGTCTCTGAGTTTTAACAGTAAACTTCCCAGGACAAGAACTGTGACCAAAATAAAGGTAAAACGACTTTCTCTCCATTATATATCAATTTTGTAATTTTCTATCTTCTAAATGTAATTTTCTATTTTCTAAAGTGTGATGTTAAGCACATATTCTGCAGCTTGTCTTGAATGGTGATTACAATCTTTATTCATTCATTCATTTTTTTTAATGGGGGATCTGCTGTTGCTGGCAAGACTAGCCTAATGATTCACTAAATAATATTGAGAAGATGCCTTCTTGAAAGTGCTGCAGTTTCCTGACTAATTTAGTCTCACAATGCTGTTGGATAGGTATAGTAGCTCTGAGTCATGTGACCGCGGCTACCGAACGCCGGGTTCGATAGCTGCGTGCGCCAGCAGGCGCCGCTACACTGATCGATATGGCACAAAGACAATGCCAATAATATAAAAGCATAAGTTACAGACACACAAAAACAATTATTTACTTCTAACAAAAATAAACAAAAACAAAAACTATTAAAGGTCCTCCACATGTGAAAGAACCAGCAGGTAAATTGATGCTGGCAATTAAATATTTTTAATAAGTATCATTATGTTGTGGAATCCCATTATTTTTGTTGGATTTTTAATATTAATTAAAAGCCAAGTTTAATATTAGTGATGTATAAAATCAGGCATAGGTTATGGGATTCTCTCTGTCTAATCTTCAGAATAAACTGGTTCAGCTTCTTCCTGAATCTCAGCTATTTTTGGTGGTGTTTCATTTTGTCCATACTGGCAGTCTCTGCATTACATAACAGTTCTATTCCTGAATGCTGCCCAGAAGTTGACTTCTCTGAAGGTCAGAAATGTCTATTTATGACAGAAACCCACATTGTATCAAAGATGGACACAAAAAGCTGGAGTAACACAGCATCTCTGGAGAAAAGGAATAGGTGACGTTTCGGGTCGAGTGCCTTCTTCCTCCATATTATATCAATCTACATAAACCTGATGTAATTCTTTTATTTTATTAAATAATTACCCTAACACTACCTATAATTAAACTAATTGAATAGTTACTGTATCCAGTCAATAATGAATACCAAGAAATATTTTATCATCATTATTACTAGCTTAATTACTTTGAAAATGTATGGGAGAATATGTGTGAAGGCAGATTGACAGTGCATTCAGAAAGTATTCAGACCCCTTCACTTTTTCCACATTTTGTTACATTACAGCCTTATTTTAAAATGGATTAAATTCTTTTTTTTAATCATCATTCTACACACAATACCCCAGAATGAAGAAGCGAAAACAGGTGTTTAGACATTTTTGCAAAGTAATTAAAAAGAAATAATATAAATATTACATTTACATAAGTATTCAGACCCTTTGCTATGACACTCAAAATTGACCTTGGGTTCATCCGGTTTCCATTGATTATCCTTGAGATGTTTCTACAATTTGATTGGAGTCCACCAGTGGTAAGTTAAATTGATTGTACATGATTTGGAAAGGTGCACACCTGTCTATATAAGGTTCCACTGTTGACAGTGCATGTCAGAGCAAAAACCAAGCCTTGAAGACAAAGGAATTTTCGGTAGACTTCCGAGACAGGATTGTGTCGAGACACAGATCTGGGTAAAGGTTTAAAACATTTTCTGCAGCATTGCAGGTCCCGAAGAGAACAGTGGCCTCCATCATTCTTAAATGGAAGAACCTTGAAACCATCTGCACTCTTCATAGAGCTGGCCGCCTGAACAAGCTGAGCAATCAGGGGAGAAAGGCCTTGGTCAGGGAGGTGACCAAGAATCCGATGGTCACTCTGACAGAGCTCCAGAGTTTCTCTGTGGAGATGACAGAACCTTCCAGAAGAACACCTATATCTGCAGCACTCCACCAATCAGGCTTTTATGGTAGAGTAGGCAGACGGAACCCACTCATCAGTAAAAGGCACATGACTGCACACTTCGAGTTTGCCAAAAGGCATGAGAAATAAGATTCTTTGGTCTGATGAAACCAAGATTGAACTCTTTTGCCTGAAAGTCAAGCGTCACGTCTGATGGAAACCAGGCACCGCTCAATACCTGGCCAAAACCATAACTAAGTTGAAGCATGGTGGTGGCAGCATCATGCTGTGGGGATGTTTTTTAGTGGCAGGAACTGGGAGACTAGTCAGGATCGAGGGAAAGATGAACGGAGCAAAGTACAGAGAGATCCTTGATGAAAACCTGCTCCAGAGCGTTCTGGACCTCAGACTGGGGCAGAAGTTCACCTTCCAACAAGACAATGAACCTAAGCACACAGCCAAGACAATGCAGAAGTGGCTTCGTGACAAGCCTGTGAATGTCCTTGAGTGACCCAGCCAGAGCCCCGGACTTGGACCTGAAAATAGCTGTGCATTGCGCTCCCCGTCCAACCTGATAGAGAAGAATGGGAGAAATTACTCAAATACAGGTGTGCCAAGCTTGTAGTGTCATTCCCAAGGAGCCTTGAGGCTGTTATCGCTGCCAAAGGTGTCTTAACAATCTGAGTAAAGGGTCTAAATACTTTTGTAAATGTGGTATATCAGTTATTTTTAATTACCTTACAAAAATTTCTAAACACCTGTTTTCACTTTTTTTATTATGGGGTGTTGTGTGTGGATTGATGATTTAAAAAAAAATGTAATCCATTGTAGAATAAATAGGCATGTTACAATACCTACCTTTAACAGCGCTGCAGTTCTGCCGCTCCCCATGTGTGTGACTTTGGTGCCTTTCAGAGGGGGGGCGTGTCAGGCGATTTCGTCGCTAAAGAGAAATCGCTCCGACATTTCATTCATGAAGCTATTTTTAAACTTCGCTAGATTATTTATTAACTAGAGTAGTTTAAAAATCATCTTCTAAAGCTCTGAACGCCGACAGCAGAACGGGCCTAACGTAGGGGAGAAAATGAAGTGCACACGTTATTTTTACATTAAAACTTGGTTTTTAGGAAGACTTTAATCACATTTTCATGTTGCGAAAAGGGGACAAAAAAAAGTATGAACCGGCTGTATTTTTCATACCGACTTCACCGCAAACCGCAACGTTCCAATCCACCGCAATCCACTAAAACCCACTCGCTAGTTGATTTAAATGGCCATTAATTTACAGGCATTAAACACTAAATTCCTTCCATTTGGCCTATAAATTCATGAAAATGAGATTTAAAAATCATGTTATATTGTGGATTATTGTGTGAATGTTATTTGGACACTTAGGCAATTTAAAAAAGTTTATATTTTCTTAAGAAATGGATAGATGTTTAGATCTAGTAATTGAATTTTGTAATTAGCTACAATTAGATAACTAACTAATTATATGCTTTAATTTCAGGTCATCCAAGTAAGATTGTTTCATATTTGTTTCAGAATGCTTCAATCTATAATAACTGAAAATTTCATTGAGTTCTCTTAATTTTTAAGAAAGTTATGGGCTTTTGACTGTTCTAGATCACAGCTTTTGAGTTAAGTCAATGGAAAGACAATGGGGAACAAGATGCTAATTTCCGAGTATGAAAATGGGCATAACGTTTTTAATACTGAAGATATGAAAGTGAATTAGGTGTCAAATTAAACTTCATTTATCTGATGGGATAAATTGCAGACTTGATTTTTAAAATCTAAAAATTTTGTAACATTGCTAGAATAAACGGCCTGTCCCACCAGCATGCAACTCCATGCGATGAGCGCAACCTAACGTGGTCGCTTGAGCCGTCCGGCGTCGCAGGGCCGGTCCCACTTTGATCGCCGGAGCCGTGCGGAATTGTGCGGAGTTCGTCCCGACATCGCTCAGGGCTCCGAAAAACTGACCATGTTCAAAAATTCCGCGCGGCAATGGCTTGTCGGCTCGCAGTCGCCTCAACGCATTACACACCGCCTCGATGTCGTGCCTCCATGACCCTCTCTGTAGGTGCCTCCGTGACCCTCTCTGTGTGTGACTCCGTGGCCCTCTCTGTGTGTCCCTCTCTGTCCTGGCGAACTTACCATTAAGACTTCGCTCCAAGTTCGCCTCACTTTGCGCTGCATTGCACCACTCACCCGACCTCCGCGCGGCCCTCGCTGCTGGTTTGGTGGCGCTCTTCGCATGCAGGTGCATGCTGTTGGGAACGGCCCTGTACAGGGATCACCCGACCTCTGCGCGGCCCCCGCTTCTAGTTTGATCCCGCTCACCGCATGGAGTTGGATGCTGGTAGGACAGGCCCTTAAGCAACTTCTTAAACAACTCTCTATCCGGTTGGCTAGCTCTCCCTGGATCACATGCAATCTACCTTTCCAGAGCAGCCTACCATGCAGAATCTTATCAAATTACTTGCTGCAGTTCTTATAGATAATATCTACGGCTTTACCTTCAGAAGGCAGTGGAGGCCAAATCACTGGATGGATTTAAGAGAGTGTTAGAGCTCTAGGGGCTAGTGGAATCAAGGGATATGGGGAGAAGGCAGGCACGGGTTATTGATTGGGGACGATCAGCCATGATCACAATGAATGGCGGTGCTGGCTCGAAGGGCTGAATGGCCTCCTCCTGCACCCATTTTCTATGTTTCTATCAATCTTTTTAGTTACTTATTCAAACAACTCAATCCGATTCCTACGTACAAAACTGTGTTGACTTCACATAATTAGCCCCAATCTATCCAAATGCGTACATATGTTATCCCTCAGAATACTCACCAGTAATTTGCCTATCGCAGATTTTTAGGCTCACCGGGTTATAGTTCCTGGGCTTTTCATTCCAGCCTTACTTAAATAGAGGCACAATATTAATTTAATTCATTAAACCCTCCAGTCCTCTGGCTCCTCAGCCATATCTAACAACGATTCGTATATCTTAGTCAGGGTACCTGCACTTTATTCTCTAGCTTCCCACAGCGTCCTTGGATATATCTGATCAAGCCCGAGACATTTATCCAGCATCATACACATTAAGATGTTCAACGTCTCCTCAAATGTGATAGTGATTGTAATCAAGACACTTCCCCAGTCTGAAGAAGGGTCTCGACCCGAAACGTCGCCTATCTCCTTCGCTCCTTAGATGCTGCTGCACCCGCTGAGTTTCTCCAGCTTTTTGTGTAACCCTCGATTCTCCAGCATCTGCAGTTCCTTCTTTAACACTTCCCCAAATTCCCCAGTCTTCACATTTTTCTCCACAATAAACATTGAGGAGAAATACCCATTGAGGACTTGCACATCTCCTGTGGCTCAACATAGAGATTACCGTTTTGTTTTCTGAGGGGCCCTATTCTCTCCCTAGTCACCATCTTTTCCTTAATGTACTTATAAAACCTCTTTGGAGAGAAACAATTTTCAGCTACAATATCTTTTGCTTCAGAGACTCAGACAGCAACTTGTCAGCCTCTGCGTTTTAATTATGCAGAATAATGAGCAAGTAAGTATTGTTGAGGGAGTGCTATTGGGGAATTAGCATTACCTCCTTGGCCTGATATTTAGGTTGTGCGATTTATGCATATAAATTAATATTATTTGCATAAGAAGCAGTATAATGAGCTTAAGTGTGTTAAAGGATTCAGATCCTGCAGGAGACCTTTCCTAACAAGCAGTAATAAGACAAGCAAACAGACTCCACTGGGATGGTCTGAATCAAAATAGGACAATTTTGCTTTCTCCAGTACAAATAAAGCAAACCACACATAGACTTAATCGATTTTAGATTGTTGATTCAATATCTACCCAAAATCGAAGATCATACAGAATAATGTCAGTGGCACTGAGCAAACCAGATATAATAACTATGCTGAAAAGAATAGAGTTGATGGCTCCAATATTTAGGTTGTGCCATTTGTGCATATAAATAGTAAAATTAAATGAGAACTTACCAGTTTGAAGTTTGATCTTTATTTTATGAGGAGTTACGATGAGGGATTACGTGAAGAAGCCCCACCAGGTGCATGCGCGTCATACTTCAAAGCAGCGGCATGAAAACACGGAAACTATAGCCGAAGTGATATAGTAAGACTCAGAAGACTAGAACTACCAGATGATCTTTGCGATTATGAGGGCTGGGAGCGGAGGGCACGTAATCCCTCATCGTAACTCATCATAAAATAGAGATCAAATTTCAAACTGGTAAGTTCTCGTTTAATCTTACTATTTTACTTCGCAGTTACGTGAGTGACTACGTTAAGATTTCAAAGCTCTGTGATTTCATGCCGTAAATCCATTCCATATGACACGCTGCTTCAGTTGACACAGTAGTGAATAAATAATGCATTGAACATTGCTTCGAATTATTCAATAACTATTTTAATAATAACAAACAAAATAATAGTAATAACCCCTCTATCCCAGGGGGAAATTACAAAATAAATTTATAAAGACAAAGCAAATCAAATTAAATGGAACCCAACACAGCATGCCCAACCCCTGGCACTGTTAAAACAGGTTTATCGTCAAATTTAGAAAAAGTTGATTCCTTAGACCATCCTGCAGCCCCGAGGATTTGGTCTAGCGGCACGTCCAGTGCCTTCACTGCGGATGTTGATGCTGCTCTGGTGGAGTGAGATTTAAACACATGAGTGTCCACTCCAGCACAATCCAAAACCTGTTTTAAACATCTAGAAATACAGTAGTTTGTACTGACATTTTTTTAATAAGGTTTTTTGTGGCTGATGAGCATTGCTGTCTCAGAACCTCTGAGACTCTTAGTTACCTCGATATAGTGACTCGGGTGCTTAACTACACATAACGTTTGGTCAACAGGGTATGCTTTAAAGCTTACTTTGGTTCCAGCCATTCCTGGCTTGCTTTGTTTGATTAAATCATACACATAAAATGTAATGTTATCTACAGAAGAATACATGCTATCTAGTCATAACTTTTGCAATGTTTGCACTCGTTGCGCTGATACTAGTGCCATGAACATAACCACTGTAAGTGTTAACTTCTGAAAAGACAATGACGTAATTGGAGCCCATTGCCGAAGCAGTGTGAGAACTATACTGACATCCCAGGTTTCTGTATATCTAGGCTTAGGAGGATTTTTGTTAAAGATTCCCCTCATAAATTGGGACACTAACGGATGAGACCCGATAGATTGTTGTTCTGAAAACTGCCCTAAATAGGAGAACAAAGCACTCCGAGCATTATTACTGGCACTATAACTCAAGTGTTCATCAAAATGCAATGTAGCAAGGAACTCCAATACATCCGGTATGCTTGCCAGTAGTAAGATATATCTGACTGTAAACAAAACATCTCCCATTTCTTAATATGAGACACATATTGTTTCTTAGTGCTATCTCTCCAAGCTGCAGTTATCACATCCATGGTCCTATTCGGCAGTCCAAGGCCTTGGAACGGTCTGGTCAGAACCTGCAGATCAACAAATTTATACGATCATGTAACAGATGACTTTCTCCTGTTGCTGGATGCACCAACAAATTACTGCAGTTGGGGACAGTCATGAATGGCTGAGTCATCATTCTGAGCACCAATGGGAACCATGGCTGTGTAGGCCAGTCCGGAACCACCAAAATGCCTGAGACGGAGTCCTGCTCTATTTTGGTGAGACATTGCCTAATCAGGCAGAATGGGGGAAAAGCATAAAAGAATGTACGTCCCCAATGTAGTGAGAATACATCCACCGCTGCTGCTCCTGGATCCGGTTCCCATGAAACATATTTAGGCAACTGGTGATTTAGCCTGGATGCAATATCTGGCAAACCATAGCGGCTAACAATCATTTAAAAAACTTCAGGATTTACCATCCATTCTATGCTGTCATTGAATTTTCGTGACATGTTGTCTGCCACCACATTGTCTCTACCTGGTAGGTAGATAGCTTAGACCCTGATGTTTCTGAAATACACCAGTGCCACATGAGATTAGCCAGATTATCACATGATACTGACCTTATTCCTGCCATGTGATCGATAATACCACGGCTGTGGAATATATCAATCTGGAGTTGAACATGTAAATTATTCATTGTTGAACAATAAGCTTTTAATCCATAGAATGCACCCAACAATTCTAAATAATTTGTACCATGCCTGTGCAGGATTAAATCCTCTTGCACACTCCATCTGCCACCACAGCTAGACTCGCTGTCGGTAGCTCCCCATCCGAGAGCACTCACATCTGTCTGTAAAACCACTGAAGGTTGCTGAACCAAAATATTTTTGGTAGTTTGTTCAATATTGGTAATCCACCATTGTAATTCAGCTATGGCTCTGGTTGGTAACTGCATAGGTCTATCAAAATGACCTCCATGTTCTTTTAGTGCTTGTTCTCTAGCTTGTTGCAGATTTTGATAGTGCAGAGGTCCAGACTCCACTGCAGGGAAAGCTGCTACCAATTTACCAATAACACTAGCTACTTCCTGGATGGAGGGATATTGTTTTTCAGCGAGACTAGTACAGACCTCCCTGATCTCCACAGCCTTGGCTGTAGGCAAAGTTACTGACATATCAACTGAATCAATGACAAACCCCAAATAATCAATTTTTTGGGATGGCTCTAACTTGGATTTTGTTGGATGGACCAGAAACCCTAACCTTTCAAACAGGTGTTTGGTTGCTGAAACTGATTCCTCAGCTGTCTCCTGAGTGTTGCTTATGATTAAAATATCATCTAGATAAGCCATTACAATGTGATTCTGGGCCCGAAGTAGCACTGGTTTCAACAATTTTGTGAACAGCCTAGGAGCTGAGGTTAACCCATTGGGTAATGCTTTAAATTGCCACAGATGTCCCATCCAACGAAATTTCAAGTATCTCCGATACTGATGATGAATTGGTACTGAATAATATGCATCTTTCAGATCTATAGTTGCCACATAACAGCCTTGTGATAACAGCTGTTTAGTAGTATTGAAGGTGTCCATTTTAAAATGCCTATACTGAACATAGGAATTTAACTGGGTTAGGTCCAGAATGACTCTACATCCTCCATCTTTTTTCTGTCTGGGGAATATATTGGACACAAATTGTTGAGGATGGTTTGTCGTCCTCTCAATTACCCCTTTTTGGACCAAAATCGTAATTTCTTCTTTTACCTGCTGCATTTCTGGTGCAGAAAAAAACAATAATCTATTAGGCATATTTTGTACAGATGGATCAATTCCTGACATAAGTTTTATTCGAGAGCCTGACACAGTGTCTAGTATAAACAGATCAGATGTTATGCAGCACCATTCATCATAAAACAATTGCAATCCACCCCCAACTGGAGGTTCTTCCCCAGAAATCTTATCCTGGACAGAATTAATCACCTGTACCTCTAAAGTCGGCCTCGAAGTCTTCCTTCTTCCCATATTGGGGTTGTAGCTGGTACACACAGTTGGGTAATACCGTCACCCCACTGGCCCCACTCTGCTTGGCCCTGCCCCTGGATCCGACTCCCTTTAGAAACATAGAAACATAGAAAATAGGTGCAGGAGTAGGCCATTCGGCCCTTCGAGCCTGCACCGCCATTCAGTGTGATCATGGCTGATCATCCAACTCAGTATCCCGTACCTGCCTTCTCTCCATACCCCCTGATCCCTTTAGCCACAAGTGCCACATCTAACGCCCTCTTAAATATAGCCAATGAACTGGCCTCAACTACCTTCTGTGGCAGAGAATTCCAGAGACTCACCACTCTCTGTGTAAAGAATGTTTTCCTCATTTCGGTCCTAAAGGAATTCCCCCTTATCCTTAGACTGTGACCCCTTGTTCTGGACTCCCCCAACATCGGGAACAATCTTCCAGCATCTAGCTTGTCCAACCCCTTAAGAATTTTGTAGGTTTCTATAAGATCCCCCCTCAATCTTCTAAATTCCATCGAGTACAAACCGAGTCTATCCAATCTTTCCTCATATGAAAGTCCTGACATCCCAGGAATCAGTCTGGTGCTGAACCCGACCTGCGAAGTGGCATCGTGGGAGAAGGGACGTATGTTTTCATGAGACCAATTGTTTGGCCTCATCCTCCAGCTCCTTGATTTGTTTGATGAGGTCCACCCCAAATAAATAATCTGGGGCTTGGATGTTTGTAGACCTACATAAAGCTGCAAATTTCGGGTTCAACGTCGGTTTGATAGCTATCTTCCTGATGCAGTTGACCTCAAAATAGGCGTTGCAGAACAGGGCCAGCATATCTTGTTGAGTGCCAGACATCGGTGCCCCCTGGACCATTTTTCTGAATGCAGTGATGCCTGCTGCCACCAACCTGAGGACCCGCTGAAACCTCATTTCCTGTCCCCGCATCTTTGCACTCATTTGTGCCCATATAGCAGAGATCACGGTGGGCACTTTGAGCGACGCACAATTAACAGGTGTTTTATATCTCGTGGCCGTCGCTTCCATATCGTATCCTGGAGCTGGTGAGAAGCCATTTAATTAACATTGGCGGCTAGGTTTTCCTCCATAGCCTCACCAGTCCCTTCTGGAACAGCGAAGTTTCGCGCTACGTCCGGGACACCTGGAGCATGGCTCATGTGCTCTGATGTGTGCACAAATGCAGTGACACCAACTTCAGGGTCAGACTCCTCCTGCCCTGGCTCTCCCGAGTCATGCTCAAGGGAGGTCTCTTCCAGCCCTAAACGAGGTGCTGGAGAGGGTGATTCCCATTGATATTGGTAGGCAGCGTACTCCTCAACAAATGGGCCTCTTTGAGAGGCTACCTGGGGAATCCTTGGGGCACTGGACCCCGATTGAAAAATGTCATGGCTCATTAATGTCTGGAGCATTCTCTCCATTTATTTCGAGCCGTCCCCATACTTTCTTGTTATCAGGAGGAGAGTCGTCTTCCTCATCAGACCCGTCAGATAAAACGGGTCTGGCCGACTTTCTTTTAGCTTTTCTTCCTGTTGTAGTGGCCTCAGTGCCTGAGACACTGGAGCTGATGGAGGTTGTTGAACTGCTGGTAAAACAGCAGCCGGTATCGGAGCCGGCGTTACCGCACTTGTTATCTCACGACCCGATCTGCGAGGTGAGCCTGCGCGTTCCGCTCCTACTTCAAACAGTTTTTCTAATGGTACCCTCCATAACCACTAACTCCCGCTGGCTCCCGAGTCAGACTCACAGAGTTTAAATAGTCGCAGGAAACGTTTTAAAACCCAATTACCTGCGAGTTTACTACTTACCGCTGGTGGAGCTGCGCTCTCCAGCCCGTCGGTGCGCCATGCGTCGGATGTAATGATGCGCATGCTCCTGGTGGGGCTTCTTCACGTAGTCACTCACGTGACTCTTAAGTAAAATTAACATTTTGGAACGTTCTTACCTTGCCAAATCCGATGTATACCTGGACTTGCTCAATCTACGAAACATTGCACGGGACTCCATCCTAGGCTCTCCAGCCCAGCGACTAATGTCTCGCCAAACCCATGCACCCCTGCCTGTCTCTCAGCAGCTGCTTCAGCTGCGCATTTGCTCCCCGCCCGCGGTGCAGAAGCAGCTACAATTCAAACGGGACACACAGAAGCGTTTCTTCAACAAGTCCAGCAAGCCTCTTAAACCACTTGCATGTGGACAAATGGTTCTACTGCAAACTGACAAGGGCCATACAAGAGTGGGGTACATTTACGGCCCGTCCAAAGAGCCACGATCATACCTGGTCGAAGTGGACGGAGTCATCTACAGACGCAACCATCAACATATCCTTCCATTGAAGGAACCGTGTCCTGCAACTACAGGTCCTGATGCCCTGCCTCTCGTGTTCGCTCCCACAGCCGTTCCAGCGACTCCACCACCAGCCGTTACTTCTGCCGCGGGTTCCCCGCATCGGTTGATGCCTGGCTCGTCCATGGCGTTCCCCACCAGACCTGCCGGGTCGCCGGTCATCCCTTCCCCTGTCAGTTCTCCCACAAAAGGAGGTGAGGCAGTCTCCTACCTGGAGCTGGACGGGTTTTCAGGCCACCTGTTAGATATGGCGATTTTGTATAATCTTGCTAGCACATTCTTAGCATCCCCTCGTCATATTGTTTAAGGCACCGTAGTTTCCTTATTTTCTACAAGAAGAGATGTAGATTGGCTATTGCATGCTAGCCAATCATAGTGCTTGTTAGTAATAGCCCCACCTAGTACATGCTTTATAATATTAAGAACTCGCCTACATCAGGCAGTAGATGCAGCAGGTCGGAGATGTAACGTACTGCAGATCCAATGCTGTAAGTGTTTTATAAAGTTGTGTTGTATCTTTACATGTGTTTGAGTCTTGTAGTTACGAGAGTCGTGCAAGATTATAATAACGAGTGGAGCCACTGTCTCACAATGTCAGAAACCTGGGCTCTGTCCTGCCTTCGAGTTCTCTCTGTGTGAATTTACACATTCTCAAAGTGACCACCTGGAGTTCCTATGGCTGCTCCAGTTACCTCCAACATCCCAAAGATGAGCAGATAGTGGGTTTACTGTCCACTGTAAATTGTTCTTTGTGTGGATGAGTGGTAGAATCTGGGGGAGTAATGAGAATATGGTGAAAACCCAATAAAAAACAGAATAGAGTAGGATCAGTGTAAACGGGTGTTTGATTGTTGGCATGGATGATATATAACAAGGGGACATGTCTCAACGCAGTATCTGTAACTCATATGCAGCCTTCACTAGTATCAATATATGGTCATTCAAAATACAGTGGAGAGAAGGTTTATGCTAAACACAGGTTTATGGTCCATTATACGTTAGCGTTAATTTATTAATGGGGCAGGCAACAAAATGTCAATGTTTACCCAATTATACATTAAGAATACATAAATCATTTCTCAGAATTATGAAAGCACTCCATGTTGTAAACAGCTTATCATAATTGAAAAGAGTAAAGTGTTTATCTGTCTAGCCAACGTTAGGAAACTGATTATTGCAAGACACCATTAACATTTATGCCTAGTTTATTTGCATCTGATCGCAATGAATTGTGAATGGGATGGATTTGATGTACAATTATTTTAGAAAGCTCTCTTGACAGTAATAAAAAACAATTTCCAAGATTAACTTTGCAAGCAGCAGGTCATTATGTCATACCTGACTGGTGAAAGATTAGCATGTAAGGATATGACTAATGGGTTGGTTTAGCATTATACTCATATATTTTATAAATGTTGACAGCCATAATATATCAACATGTACACCAGCAATGACCTATACATATAGTATTTATGTACTTTATATATAAATATATTCCTTCCAATAAATTGATTTAAAAGGATTTAAAATATGTTTGAACATAAGTGGCGCAGTGGTAGAATTGCTGCCATATAGCGCTGGAGCCCGGGTTCAATCCTGACTGCAGGTGCTGTCTGTACGGACTTTTGTACGTTCTCCCTGTGACCACGTGGGGTTTTCTCCGGGTGCTCCGGTTTCCTCCCACACTTCAAAGATGTGCAGGTTTGTAGCTCTTTGTAGAGTTGTAGCAGCAGAGTTGGTTTCTGTAAATTCTCCCTTGTGTGTAGGATAGTGCTAGTGTATGTGACGATCGCTGGTCGGCGGGGATTTGGTGGACCAAAGGGTTTGTTTCCATGTTGTATCGCTAAAGTATTTAGTAAAGTCTAAACAAGATAAGAAATAATTTGATTTATAGGAAGGACACAAAGTGCTGGAGTAACTCAGTGGGTCAGGCAGCATCCTCGGAGAACATGGCTAGGTGACTTTTAGATCAGGACCTTTCCTCAGACTGATTTATAAGCCTGGGTGGAGTCAATATATGCAGGAATTGTTGAGGATTTGTGTGCACAGTTTTATTATGAGTAACAGAATGTCATGAAATTAACTTGTGATAATTTTCTTATAAGGCCACACATCAGCATCGGGAGTAAACATGACAGAGGAGAGAGCAGGTTTATTTTATTGAAGATTTACAATGTATAATTTGATGTGTTTTCTTTTTGTGAGCCTGTGCTTCAAGAAATGAAAGGAGTGAAACGGTGGCTCACTCGGGGGGTGCTGCTCTGACCCAGGACTGTTTTGGTTTCCTCTTCCTTTACTCACTATCTTAGTGGCTCAGTTCTTGCTTACCAAATAGTGAATTGGGCCATTGTCCCAAATGGCTTCACACATTTACCATTAATCAATTGTTTTTTGTCTTGTGTCCAAACCTTTTTAAATTTTACAGATTAAATGAACGGCAGCGTGCAACTTCTAAACCTAGCAACCCGCCTGAGACGTATCTTGGATTTTGAGTCCGATTATCTGTTATAATGACAACAAAAACATCAGCATCGCTGTCATTATTCTGTGAATCTGACAGCAACATTTTGGATTGCCATGCATGAGTAAACGAGTGTAAAAATCACAACGTCACTGTTAGTGGTTCAACCATTTGATTGGAAGTATGATTTACAAGAAGGATGATCAGTCCATGACTAACTAGGAAATATAGACGCAAGTGCTGGATTTACTCAGTGGGTCAGGCGGCATCTCTGGAGAAAAAAGTTTGCTGACGTTTCAGGTCTAGACCCTTCTTCAGTCTGAAGAAAGGTCCGGATCTGAAAGATAACCCATCCATTTTCTCTAGAGATGCTGCCTGACCCACTGAATTACTCCAGCACTTTGTGTCTATTTTTGGTATAAACCAGCATCTGCTGCTCTTTGTTCGTACAAAATGGGAAAGTTGTGTATTGTTTCAAACTGAATGAAAAGCAACACAACAATTTCAGAAAGATCAGAAAATGTTGGAAACCAGTAAAAGGGTGTGAAAAAGTGACATGAAAGGAGAAAATAGATTAAAACAGTGAGTTGGAAAGAAAGATAGAAGGCATTTCTGCAAGTATATTAAAAAGGAAGAGAAAAGGTATTGTGAGTAAACATTCCTGAGAAAATGAAACTGGAATTAATTATGGAAAATAAAGAAATGACAGAGAATGTATTTTGCAACTGTTTTCATAGCGGAAGATTCTAAAAAGAACCCAATATTAATAGAAAATACATGCAGAGGGAAAGGACTGAGAAATATGAAACTATCATAATCACTGGGGAAATGTTAGGAGGGAAATAAATATACCTAACGATTCCCAGCTCTCATTGCCTGTTGGCCTGAATCCTAGGATCATAAAAAAAGAACGCAGCATCAGTGGCTCATAAGTTGTGTTCCCCCTAAATTCCTTAGGCTCTGAAAAGGTCCTAGAGCAACGGATAACTGCAAAAATGTATAACACCACGATTCAAAAAAGGATGAAAAGATAAATCCAGAAATAGCACAACCACTGTCATTGGAAAAAGGATGCAATGCTTATTGTGGAATGTTAAGTAGCATATTTAATACATTATAACACTATGAAGTATGGATTAATGAAAGGGCAATCATGTTGAACAAATCTATTGGAGTTCCCAGCTTGTAACAGGCAGAGTAGATAATGAGCAATCAATAGTTCAAGTGTATTGAGATATCGAGAATAAATTTGAAAACCTTTTCTGGATCTGCTCCAAAGCATCCTTCCTGAAATGGAGTGACTAGAACGGCACACAATACTCCTAATGAGGGCTAATCAAAGTTTTTGTGGACATCTTCCACTGCTCATTACTGAGGTCTGAGGTTCCCACCTGCTTTAAAGAGCATCAATAATACTGGTGCCTAAGAAGAGTAAGGTGACGTGCCTCAGTGACTATCGACTTGCACTAATGTAATTACTGTGGTAATGAAGTGCTTTGAGAGGTTAGTTGCGGTGCATATGAACTACCTCAGCAAGAATATGAACCCACTACTATTTCCCTACTGCCACAACAGATAAATGAGGGATACAATCTCACTGTAATCTCTACTCTGTGCTGGACTACTTGGACAATAAAAATACATATGTCAGGCTGTTGTTCATAGACGGCAGCTCAGCGTTCAACACCATCACCCCCTCCAAACTTATTACAAAACTCAGAGAACTTCCCTTTGCAAATGGATCCTCAACTTCCTCACCAACAGAACACAGTTGGTGCAAATTTTGCAACAACACCAACTCCTCCTCAATAACCATTACCAAAATGGCACTTCAGGGGTGTATGTTCAGGCCCCTGCTCAATTCACTCTTTACTGATGATTGCTTAGCAGGACATAGTTCTAACTGCTTACATGAATTCAATGATGACACCACTGTTGGATGAAATACGGATAATGATGATCAGAGTATAGGAGGGAGGTTGACGGGTTAGGCAGCATCTTTGGAGCAAAGGAATAGGTGATGTTTTGGGTCGAGACCTTTCTTCAGACTGATATGGGGGTGGGATGGGGGTGGGAAGAAGAAAGGAAGAGGCGGAGACAGTAGGCTGTGGGAGAGCTGGCAAGGGGAGGGGAAGTAGGGAGAGAGCAAGGACTACCTGAAATTGGAGAAGTCAATGTTCATACCCAAGCGAAATATGAGCTGCTGCTCCTCCAATTTGTGGTGGGACTCACTCAGGCCATGGAGGAGGCCCAGGACAGAACAGTCGGATTCAGAATGAGAGGGGGGGGGTTGAAGGCTGAGCCACCGGGTGATCAGGTTGGTTAATGCGAACTGTGCAGGGGTGTTGGGCGAAGCGATCGGCAAGCCTGCGCCTGGTCTCACCAATGTAAAGCAGTTGAAACCTGGAGCAGCGGATGCAATAGATGAGGATGGAGGAGGTGCAGGTGAACCTCTGCCTCACCTGGAACGACTGCTTGGGTCCTTGGATGGAGTCGAGGGGGGAGGTAAAGCGACAAGTGTAGCATTTCCTGCAGTTGCAAGGGAAAGTACCAGGGAGGGGGTATTTTGGGTGGGAAGGAATGAATTGACCAAGGAGTTACAGAGGGAGCGGTCTCTGCGGAAAGCCGAAAGGGGATGAGATGGGAAAATGTGGCCTGTGGTGGGATTTCATTGGAGGTGGCGAAAATGTTGTATGTGACGGCTGGTAGTGTGGAAGGTGAGGACAAGGGGATATCTGTCCTTGTTACGAGTGGGCGGATGGGGAGTGAGAGCGGAGCTACGGGATACAGAGGAGACCCTGGTGAGAGCCACCCCCACCACCACATCAGTCTGAAGAAGGATCTCGATCCGAAACATCACCAATTCCTTCGCTCCATAGATGCTGCCTCACCTGCTGAGTTTCTCCAGCATATTTGTCTACCTTTGATTTTTCCACCATCTGCGGTACTTTCTTAAACATAGGGGAGAGATTGATTGTCTGACTGCACAATGCTAGAACTACAACCTTGTTCTCAACATCAGTAAAACCAGGGAACTGATTGTTGACTTTACAAGGCTGAGACTTCACAAACCTGGATGAAAGTCCATTTCTACGGAAAGTGGAATCAAGAAATGGAAGGCATAGATTTAAGGTGAAATGGGCAAGATTTAACAGGAACTTGAGAGGCATTTTTTTTCACGCAGAGAGTGGTACATATACAGTATGGAGGAAACCTGATAACAGAGGGGAAGAAGCTGGTCCTGAGCCTGGTGGTGTTCACAAGCGTCTGTGTCTTTTGCCCAACAGGAGCAGAGAGAAGAAGGAATGACCAGGATGAAACAAATCTTTGATTATGTTAGCTGCTTTCCTGAGGCTGTGTGGAGAATAGATGGAAATGGTGGGAAGTCTTGTCTGTGTGATGGACTGGGATACATATACAACTCTCTGCAATTTATTTGGGTCAGAGCTGCACCCAAACAAAGCTGTGGTATAACCCAACAGTATGGTTGAAGAGTCTGAAGAAGAGTCTCAATCCGAAACACCACTCATTCCTCCTCTCCAGAGATGCGGCCTGTTCCACTGAGATACTCCAGCAGTTATCTATAATATGGTTTCTATGTTGCATTTGTAGAATTTTATAAGAGTCGTTGAAGGCGTGCAAAATGTCCTCAGTATCCTGAGGAAGTCAAGGCATTGGTGTGCCTTCTTGATCGCAGACAGATCATTGGCAATATTTATGCCGAGGAACTTGAAGCTCTCAACCATTTCCACTTCCACACCATTGATGCTGATTGGGCCAGATATTCCGTTACGGTTCCTCAAGGTGATAACAGCTCCTTCATCTTGCCGACATTGAGGTAGACGTTACTGAAACTCAACCTGATGACTTTTTCCAGTATTTTCTGATTTGGGGACATGGTGTTGAGTGGTGCTGCCCTAAATCAGCAACGACGTTGAATATAAAAGTTGGAACATTTTGTTGCAGTTGAACAAGATGTTGGTGAGGCTGAACTTGGTGCATTGTGTAGATATGTTACAAAACTTACCTTTAGCGGCGCTGCAGTTCTGTCACTGCCCGTGTGCGCGACTTTGGCGCCTTTGAGAGGGGGGCGGGTTTAAAATGCGGTATTTCGGAAGCCCATTCAAATTGATGTTGAACAGGCTATTTAGTTGATGAAGAAAAATTGCTTCGACTGCCATTCTCTGAAGTGATTTTTAAACTGTGTTTGGTAATTTAATTGCTGTAGTAATTTAAAAATCATCTTCTAAAGCCGTCAACGCCGACAACGGGATGGACCTCACGTAGGAGACAAGGCAAGGTACACAGTTTATTTTTTCATTAAAAAGTGCTTCTTAGGATACCTTTAAGCAAAATTTCATGTTGCGAGAAGGTGATTTATTCCCCACATGAACCGGCAGTATTTTTCCTGCCAATATGGGGTTAAATTCACCGCAACCGTAACGTTCCAATCGATCGCGTTCCAGAAAATCCCACTTGCAAGATGATTTAAATGGCCATTAATTTACGGGAATTAAACACTAAATTCCTTCCATTTGGTCTATAAATTCATGACAATGAGATTTAAAAATCATGTTATATTGTGAATTCCTGTTTGAATGTTATTTGGACACTTAGGCTATTTAAAAATGTTCATTTTTTCTTAAGAAATTAATAGATGTTTAGATCTAGTAATTGAATTTTGTAATTAGCTACAATTGGGTAACTAACTAAATATATGCTTTAATTTCAGGTCATCCAAGTAAGATTGTTTCATATTTGTTTCAGAATACTTCAATCTATAATAACTGAACATTTCTTTCAGTTCTCTTAAATTTTAAGAAAGTTATGGGCTTTTGACTGTCCTCGATCACAGCTTTTGTGTTGTCAATGGGAAAGCAATAGGGAACAAGATGCTAATTTCTGAGTATGAAAATGGCCATAACTTTTTTAATACTGAAGATATGAAAGTGAATTAGGTGTCAAATTAAACTTATTTTTATGCGTTATCTGATGGGATAAATTGTAGACTTGATTTTAAAAACCTCAAAAATTTGTAACATTGCTATATTGTGTTCAGTTTAGGCTATTCAGCAATGAGAAAGATGTCATTAAGCTGGAAAGCATGCACTATAGATTCACAAATATGAGTTCAGGAACATAACTTGATTAGAACAGGTGTCAAGGGTTATGGGGAGAAGGCAGGAAATTGGGATTAGAAGGCCGAGATCAGCCATGATTGAATGGCGGAATAGGCTCGATGGGCTGAATGGCCAAATTCTACTCCTATAGCTTGTGAACTTGTGATCATAAGTGACTGAGTTATGAGGAGAGGTTGGGCAGACTAGGACTTCATTCATTGAAGCATATGAGACTGAAGATTGATCTTATGAAGATCTATATAATCATAAGGGGCCATAGATAAGGTGAATTCACAGGGTTGGAGAAGCAAGATCTAGAGACAGAGGTTTAAGATGAGAAGGCGAAGATTTAATAGGAACCTGAGAGGCTCACAGAGATGTTTGTATGTATATGGAACAAGCTGCCAGAGAGAATGGTTGAGGCAGGTATATTAGCAACATTTAAGGGATATCTGGGCAGGAACATGGATGGGAAAGGCTGAGAGGAATATGGGCCAAAAGTGGGGAAATGGGATTTAGTTTCGGTGGGCCTAGGAGCGTTGAGCTGACATGCCATGACTCTGATTCTAGCATATTAACATGAACCATTTCAAGCAATAAGCTTGAGAATCTCAATCGCAAATTTCGGAAACAATTGGACAGGTACATGGACAGGACAGGTTTAGAGGGATTTGGGCCAAACGCATGGGGGAGACGAGGTGGAGGGCAGCCATGGCCGTGGGAGAGTGGGGGCTGTCCCTTCGGCCGGTTACAACTTGGTGCTTGGGTTCAGAGTGCCCAGTCACCTATGGCTTGTGTGGGAAAATGACCCCCACCCTCCCATCTCCACCGGCAAGTGATGTGATGGACGCGGGGGTCTGGACCAATCGCTGACATTTGCCGCCCCTCCCGGCAACGTCATGTCCGTTATTTGACTTTTCGGCAGAGCAGCCATTCAGTGAGTTGGCTTGTAGGCCACGTAGCCTTTCGGTTAGTTGGCGTTTCGGCAGAGCGGCCTTTCGGTGAGTTTGCTTTGAAGAATCCCACCTTTTCGGTTAGTTGGCTTTTGGCGTCCCCAACTTTCAGTTAGTTTCCTTTTAGATGTCCCACCCTTTCGGTTATTTGATGTTTCAGCTTTGTTTCCGTTCGGTTATTTGGCTTCCACTTCTTTGCTTCGGCTTCTCGTCCTTCGACGCCACGTCCAGGTACTGGTGGGACTAGTGTAGATGGACATGTTGGTCGGTGTGGGCAAGTTGGGCCGAAGTGCCTTTTTACACTCTGTATGACCCTATGACTCAATGACTAAGCACTTGGAAGGAACTATAACTTAACAGGCACCTCATTGCTCCTCCATCACCTCACCCACTCCACTTCTTTAAAAGCTCACATGTGGTCCAAATCCGCAAGACCACCCCACAGCTTAAACATAAACTACCACAACTCAGCCAGCATTTAATTAGGACAGGAAGAGGTTCCCCCTCCATCCTGATCCAGCATTCAGGTGGTTCCTGGATTGGCCTGTATCTCATCTTCATCATTCTGCCCCTTTGCTCTATATCTATTGATATTTCCAGCTGACAAAAACCTATTGACCTTAATCATGCCAGTTTCAATTCTTCTCCCGAGGCAATAACAGAGATGCTATCTACTCTGAATATCAATAACTCCTCTGTCGGAGGTTTTGCTAATTTGAGATGGTAATTGCTCTGAATTAAAAAAAAGTAAGGCTTAAGTCTCCCAATCAGGATTCCTTTAAAGTCACCGAGCAACATTACTTAAAACAGCTCTTTTTGTTGCTATTGGCTGATCACACTGACTCTAAATACTTTTGTTAAAAGAGTGCTAAGATCATAATTGGTGGACTGACTCACAGGAGTTACTGAGGCAAACAGTGCAAATTAATTTCAGTGAAAGCGGAGTCATTAACACAGTGCCTCTGCAGCACGTCAATTCAATTTATATGCTAATTCACCTCCCCTATGCTGTCAAACTCAGCAGTTTCCTCGAGTCCAATCTGATAGCACTGTCATCAGACCTCACTGTTAATCAGAAAGCAGTTCAGCTAGAATGGCACAAGAGGAAACTATATGATTTGAAGCACATTTTTTCCCTTTATTTTCGCAGGTGCCAAGACTTTTGTTTGAAGCAATATCTGGACCTGAATTGTCCCAAATCTTGGGATTCCGATTAATTCAGTCAGCCAAAGGTTAAGAGAATTTGCAGAAAATGTACTCATCGTGTGGTCCTTAGTGTGAACAGGATGTGTTATGCGTGTCAGGGGTGGTTTAGTTTATTTTATTTAGAGGAACTAAACAGGCTCATCGGCCCACCGAGTCCGCACCAACCTGCGATCCCCGCACATTATCACTATCCTACAAACACTAGGGCCAAGGTTTCACATTTATGCCAAGCCAACTAATCTACAAAGCTGTTTGTCTTTGGAGTGTGGGAGGAATCCGAAGTTCTCGGAGAAACCTCATGCGGTCACGGGGCGAATGTGCAAACTCCATACAGACAGCAACCATTGTCGGGATCGAACCCGGATCTGTGGTGCTATAAAGCGCTGTAAGACAGCAACACAACTGCTGCACCCAATATTTAAAAAATCCAGGTCAATTAATTACACAAATAAACACGTTGCCATACCTTGGATGTGTTTTCGCTTGAATAAGATGATATCAAATCCTTCCCTTGATTGCTAACAATTCATTAGTGAGATGATCTGTTGCTGGTAAGGACTCACAGGGACTGGCATCCCACTGCAATCTATTCATGTCTCCCTGTAACAGATTGAAACCATCATCCACTTATTAATTATCATCAATCACCATCAGTAGTATTAACGGTGTCCCTGAACATAAATAGTATTTTTTTAATTTCAGGGCGAATGTTTTCCTATGAAAGATTTCTCAACGGACCTTCTATGCAAATACAACTGATTGGAAAATGAGATGATATTTGGTTCAATGGTACTGTGAAGGTAAACATGATATGCCTCGCGGCGAGGTTTCAATGCTAAATTGTTTCAAAGTTTCTTTTTATATTTAGATCATAAAAATACTCTAAACTTCATTTTGTTCCTGACATTCTTTCCTGTCTCTTTCTCGCATTTTCTCCAAGAAGGATAACCTTCCGAGTATCTCTGGACTGGGCTGATCAGATGAAAACGGGTCAGTGGATTGTGAGCTCCAGTGGGTGAAAATAGTGTTAAGGATTAATAAATTATTAAAGCCCTTTGAAAACAATGGTGATTGCACAAACTCCTTGGGCAAATTCCATTCAATCCTTGTTTTCTATTTATTTAATACAACAAATATAAAGAAAAGCCACAGATTAAACGGCCAACGCTTTCTTCAGCAGAGCCTTTCATTAAAGAGGATTGCTGCCAAGATATCTTTCCTTTAAAAGGGAAATGCTACTGATGTCCATGAATGTGCCACAAATTCCCTTGGGACTGAAAATGGTCAAACTGAATCTGCTGAACCTGACGCATTCGGAATGACTGCCATAGAGTGGGGGCAGTGGAGGGGTTGCTGCCAATCACCACCAGAGGCTCGGGCTTGATCCTGACTATGGGTGTTGTCTGTATGGTATTTGTACGTTCTCCCTGTGACCACGTCGATCCTCCTTAGATGCTCCGATTTCCTCCCACACTCCAAAGATGTACAGGTTTGTTGTCTTTGTAGATTAATTGTAAATTATCCCCAGTGTGCAGGATAGTGTCAATGCACAGGGATTGCTGGTCGGCGCAGACTTGGTGGGCCAAAGTGTCTGTTTCTCTGCTGAATCTCAAAACTAAACTGCTCGGGTAAAGGCCATTTGGCTAATTGCAACCATGCTGGAACAAATCCCTTTTTCTCCTGCATCCTTGTATGTTGCCCTGATTCTTCTGCCATCCACCTACACTGGGGGCAATAATGAACTCACCACCCAGCAAGTGGTTCCGGATGTGGGTGGAAACAAGAGCAATTCACGCAGTCACAGGGAGAATATTCAAACATTCCTCAGTCAGCAGCCAAGATCAGGATTGAACCTGGATCTCTGGAGCTGTGAGGCAGCAGCACTAACTGCTGTCTCATTTGTTGCCTGTGGCTTCCATAAAGGGAATTGGGTCACAGCTGGAGAGGATGATTCTCAATGAGTCAAAATTTGCATTCCTGCAGTTGTCATCGTTCATTCTGTAGAGGGTTAGAGGATTTCTTCTGGATGTTGTCTGACTGGTATGGCAGCAGCTTTATGAACGTAATGATAAATCTCTCTGGACATGTCCAGGAGTTTGTGGATGAACACAGTCTGTGAGGTTGGAGTGTGCAGAATGAACCCTTTGAGTCTTGTCACAATGTACAAGAGCGCTGCTGGAGTCAGTGCTTACATCCACTGGGAATGCATCTTGTGTTCAGTCAACAATGTGCAGGTGACCTACATATTAATGGTGACTTTAGTTATCCTCAACTGTACCATCCATGCCCCCATTGCCTTAACGTGCCTGGTGAATCCAATTTTGGGGCAAATATGTCTCTGAGCTTCTCAGTTAAGCAACATAAAATGTATTTCACAGCTCTATATGTTATACTGTTGGTTTTGATGCCTCTAAATGCCCCCATTAATCTATCGACCTGATGGCTACGTGAGAGCCGCATGGTGCGCAGTGGTAGAATTGCCGCCCTACATGCTTACTGCGCCAGAGACCTGGGTTCGATCTTGACTGCGGGTGCTATCTGTATGGTGTTTGTATGCTCTCCCCTTGACCGCATGGATTTTCTCAGAGAACTGGTTTCCTCCCACACCCCAAAGATGTACAGGTTTGTAGGGAATTGGCTTGGTATAAATGTAAATTATCCCTTGTGTGTGCTGGAGAGTGATACGGTGTGGGGATTGCTGGTCGGTGTGACACGGTAAGCCAAAGGTGTATTTATCCGCGCTGTATCTTTCAACTAAATTAAACTTGTTTTCAGCACAGAAATCCTTCCCCCATCCTATCAGAGAATTTCCCTTTGTCCTGTCCATCCATCTCCAGCAAGGTACAGAGAAGGTAAACATGCATCCCAAGGTGAGGCTTCAATGCTAAATTGTCTCAAAGTTTCTTTATATATTTAGATCAACAAAATACTTTAAACTTAAATTCTTTCCTATGTAATTCTTTCCTGTCTCTTTCTCGCATTTCCTCCTGGAACGATAACCTTCCGAGTGTCTCTGGACTGGGCTGATAAGATGAAAATGGGCCAGTGTACTGTGAGATACATGGGAAAAAATACCGTAAAAGATTAACGTCTCCCTTTGCAACTTAAAACTAGCCTCTCTCTCAATTCTGATGGAGGGTTATTGATCTGAAACATTAACTCTGTTTCTCTATCCACATATGTCACTTTGCCTACTGAGTGCTTCCAGCATTTTCTTTCACTTAAGAGAAATTTCTGATTTTATTTAAGGTTGCAGTTGCAGTGTTTCGATTTTTGTTCTCCCAGTTGTATAATTCACCATTTACTTTATCATCAATTTTCTTTTCCTATTGGAGAAAAATGTCCTTTTAGTGAACATATTGGTTCCTTCCACACAACTCCTATACATTTTTATACACAGTGTCTTATTATTTCTTAAAACAGTTGCTAATAAACTTCATTTATCAACATTATGATTGCCCCCAATCAATGTTCTCCGAAAGCTCCCGCTGAACTTTGCACTGGAAGTAAATCGCTGGGTACGAATATCTCATCTATTGGGATTTGATGATGTAATAATTACTATTGCCTAAACACAGCCATAATCATAGTTGGGATATCAAAGCAAATTAAAGTACTCCAGGCTTGGCCCTGCATGGTTAAAACAAACACTTGTACATCAGGTCAATTGTCTTGTATCAGTTCCTTTAACAGTCTGGACTTTAAATTGCCCTGTACACCCATGTTACCCTGTCCTTCTGAGCATATAGTGTGGCCACCATTTTCCAGCCTTGTCGTCCTGTGAACCATAAGGATCAACCTGAAACCAAGATTTTGATCCAACTGCCTCTAATTTGTGACAGACTCTTTCTGTTAATGAATCTCTCCACTCAAACATGTCCCATTTATTCCGGGAAGCCACAGATCCCATTGTTTTAACCTCGCTTTATCCCTTATGATCTCCTGTAGAGTTTTAATTGAATTTCAGGATTAAAGCTTAGATTTAAAAATATGTTTTTGTCTTTAATAGGGGGCGCCGTCCTGTATGGTATGGCTGCCCAGCCTGCAGCTGTTTGCTTTTCACTCTTTTTAAAATTTTTTAGTGAGTTTTAGTGTTTTGTTTTTGGAATTCTAGTCTTTTTTATGTGGGGGGTGGGGGTGGGGGGGGGGGGGGAAGGGGGAAACTACTTTTCAGGGTCCCTACCTCGGTGGAGAGGCAGCTTTTCTCCGGGCTGCACTTTCGACCCATCCTCGCGGCCTACCAGCGGGCCTGGTGCGGGGTTTCCTGAGGGGGCCGCCCAGAACCTCGGCTTCGGCGGCGGCACAGCGCTGGAGCGCTATCGCGGAGCAGGCGATGCCTTGCCTGGGTCGCCGCGCTGGAACTCCGGTGAGCTGAGACCGCCAAGAAAAAACATTGCGGAGCTGCGGGACTGTGGAGCGGCCAGCTGCGGGTGGCGGCGCTGCTAACTTGAACATCGGGAGCCAGTGGTGGAGCTCCATCCAGCGCGGCCTTGTTGGCTTCGGAAGCCATGGACTCTGGTAAGGAATCAGCCGTTCCAGGTGTCCCAAGCCGCTGAGAGGATTCTCCCGACGCCGGAGCACCATCACCCGGCGAGAAAGGCCTGGAACATCGGGCCTCCGTGAAGGCGACTGCGGAGGCCTCAATAGGCCCGACTATGGGTGGACATGGGATGGGGACTGGACATTGTGCCTTCCCTCATAATTGGAACCATTGTGGGGGGAATTTTTAATGTTTAAATCTCTTTATTATTGTTATGTCTGTATTCTTTTTCTCATGTGCTGTACTGGCAAGAAACATTTAACTACACCAATTGGTGTATGTGACCAATAAATAACCTTTGAACCTTTGAACCTAATAATACTGACTTGTACTTCAACAGCAAAGGTGGGCTATAACTTCTAAGGTTTTTTCAATAGGTCTTTTCGTGTAATTTGTAATGGCTCAAATCCCCCTCAAGCAACTGCATCTCATGGGTTGCGAGAACCCTTGGAAAGCCACTCCATGGGCAAAAGGACATCCCATTGCTTTGATGCCCTAAATTCTCCTATCCTCATTGTTGCCTGACCCTACTCTGCTGGAACCCCTTGTCTGTCACTATGATTAGTCCCCGTCCCAAACCTCAGGCTAGGATGTCTATGCAGGGATTAGGCATTGCGTAGTGCAGCTGAGGCCCAGCCTGAAATCGCCTCACGGACTTTGAAACGGGGCAAGGCTGGAAATAAAGCCAGAACATCAATTTAATGGAGTTTCAATATCTCTGAAATTCAGCAACAACAAAAATCATTGCAATGAGAAAAAGTTCAATTTATGTAAAAACTGTTAGTGATAAAATTAATTTAACATATAGGTATACCATCGATTTTCCGGCTATTGATGGTCCGACGCCTCCTTTAATGCGGCCCAAATTAAGAAAGCGTACTTGAAATCCCACCTGGAAGTCCCCCCGGAATTGTAGCGCCTAAGCCGGGCGAGGCGGCCAATCACACTTTCATCGGTACTTCCGTGCCAATCGGTGGGTCCAGATTGCCCCCTGCGGCTGGACCGGCAGATCTGTTCCAGTGGCCGGTGTCCGCCACTGATTGTGTGGGGCGGTATCTTGCCCCCCCCCCTTTGTTATTCTGGCAAAACTGATAATACGGCAAGGCTCTGGAACCAAGGGTGCCGGACAATCAATGGTGGATCTGTATATGAAACCACTGAGAAATATTAAAAAAACATTAAAATAAAGCATAAACCAACTAACCTTTGTCCTTGTAGTCTTCTGCTGGGAATTGCCGTTCGAATAACACGGTGGAGTTGAGAGGGAGGATAGTCCATGGTTTTCATTGAAGGTTAAAGGGCTGAATGGACTGTTCCTAATTTGCTCCTCCCTCTGTCAAAAAACATTCGGAAAATAAACTAAGTATCTGAAATATAAATTTAGAACTACGTACTGGGCTGGGTGGTGCTGAACATCTCAGTTCCCTAATTACCTTTTCCAGCGTGGATATGGGCTGACGTTCCCTGATGTACCATATCTTTCCTTTGTCCAGGATTGGGTGTATTATTTATCTATTATTAATAGACTGATTATATAAAGTTACCTATCATAATAAAGATACAATGAAGTAATTACATTTGATAGATTATTTTATTATATCATCAGGGTGGCACAGTGGGCAGCTCATAGAGCCAGAGATCCAGGTTCAATCCTCACCTTGGATGCTGTCTGTGTGGAGTTTGCATCATCTCCATATAACCACGTGGGTTTCATCCGGGTGCTCCAGTTTCCTACCACATCCAAAGTGTGTATTTGTAAGTTAATTGGCTTCTATTGATTGCCCCTAATGTGTAGGGAGTGGATGAGCAATTGGGATAACATTAAATTGAAGTGAACGGGTGATCGATCGTCAGCATGGACTGGGTGGGCTGAAGGGCCTGTTTCCAAACTGGATATCCTAAATTAAAATAAAGAATGTTATCAGCAAATTACTTTTTCTGTAAGTTTCCATTTGAAATGTGTCACTGAGAATGAAGTAGAAAATGTCGTAATGGTCCCAGTACTTGAGGCGGATATGGGCAGCGGAAGACTTAGTTGTTGACGTACATTAAACAATGCAGAGCTTCCTGTTAATGGACATGTTTAAGGTCAGAGAGGGAAGATTTAATAGGAATCTAAGGGGCATTTTTTTCACTCAGAGGGTGGTAGGTATATGGAGCGAGCTGCCAGGGGAAGTAGATGCGGTAGGTACAATAATGATATTTAAATGTTATTTGGACAAGTAGATGGATAGGGAAGGTTTCGAGTGATATGGGCTAAATGTGAGCAAACAGGACTAGTTTAGATGGAGTATCCTGGTCAACATGGATGAGTTGGGCTGAAGGCCCTGTTTCTGTGCCGTATGACTATGACACTATGATAATCTGGGCATGATATAATAAAGTTACCTATATCATGTTTAAGAAGGAACAGCAGATGCTGGAAAATCGAAGGTAGACAAATATCCTGGAGAAACTCAGCGGGTGAGGCAGCATCTACAGGGCGAAGGAAAAAGGCAACGTTTTGGGTTGAGACCCTTCTTCAGACGATATCATGACGTGTCATTCAGAGGCAGGAGGTATGAGCATTATAGTAATCATTGAAGATGGCTGTTAGTCCGCTGAGAGCAGCTATATTACAGCAACTTTTATTGGTGCAGAATTATTAAACAATGCGACCTTATTCATGTTCGTCATCATCGAGGCTCATTAGTCTGAAGCGCAGGACATCTTTACTACAGTTTTAAAACATAACACATTTCTGCTAAGATGATAGAAGCAACCTCATATTCTGTCAATATTTGAAAATGGTTAAGCATCACAGGAAATTTCCTTGTAAATTGCAGCAGAGAATGGCCTGTAGCACTTCAATTACATCATCCTGGAGACTGTTCATCAGAAGGCGTTGCTCTCATCTTCTTTGTAGTGGTTTGAAGTGGAAACGAGAAAGATGATGAAAACAGGAACTGAAGTGTAGGAGTCGGCAGAGATGACAAGAAAGCATGAAATTGCACATTGTACATAGGATCAGTCTGCACTCGGAGAGGCAGGGACTGCTCAGGGATCTTTAACATGACTTTGTTAAAGAGAGATGTTGCCTGATTAATTTGATAGAGCATCTTGAGGAGGTGACTATCAATGGTTCAATGGTACTTTATTGTCACATGTATCCAGGTACAGTGAAATTCCTTTTTTGCAACATGGCCAAGTTGGGCGGAAGAACCTGTTTCAGTGCCGTATGACTCCATGACACCATGATAATATTTAGTAAAAATCTTGCTTTGCATAGGCATGATCATATTCAAGTATAAACGTGTAAGAACAATAGATTACAGTAAGGCAGTACGCAAGGGTCGCCATGTTTCTGGTGCCATCTTGTATCATTCTAGTTCAAAGTTGAGTAGAGTCTTAACATGGCCATGAAGGCCCGTTGTCCTGGTGGCAGCACTAGGTTGGGATTTATGGGGTTGGCCAGTTGTTGGCTAGGCGAGTTTGTTGATTCCCTTCACCGCTGCTTTGCCACTTTGAGCCACTGCAGGACGCATCCAATCCGTGTGCTTGGCCACTTGGAGCGGCGCCCGATCTAATCGAGCGCCAGTCTGCTGCAGGGCCTCCCATGGCCCACATCGCCAGCGCAAAGATCCGGGCGTGTCGACCCACGAGCGTGACATCCCTCGCTTCACAAGGCCACCGTTCAACCTCCGCATCCCAGAGTGCCTCCCACAGCCGACGGCAGACCACCCAATAGTGGAAACATCCTCTCCACATCCACTCTATCCAGGCCTTTCGGTAATTCTTAATGAGCACCCCCTCATCCCTCTAAACTCCAGAGAGTACAGGCCCAGTGCCGTCAAACGTTTATCATAGGTTAACCCAATCATTCCCGGGATCACATGGGATTGAGGGAGAGCTAGCCGACTGGATAGAAAATTGGCTTCACGGAAGGAAACAGAGGATAATGGTGGAAGATTGTCTTTTAGACTGACGGCCAATGACTATTGGTGTGCCTCAGGGTTTGGTGCTCAGCCCATTATAGTTTATCATCTATATCAATAATTTGGTTGAGAATGCACAAGGCATGCTTTATTGATATGGAAATACCAAGGTGAGCGTTTGAAGGCCACAGTGTAGAAGACAACAGCTTGAGTGTTGGGAAGTATCAATGGTATCTGATAGCCAGCATTGACACAGTGAGCTGAAGGGCCTGTTTTAATAATGTGTGACATTATATATAGATCAGATCTGCTTTGGGACTCATTCCACATAGAACACTTTGCCGTATGATTCAAAATGACAGATGCAGCTTCATAAAGTTGATACCATTGATGTTTTATCATAATTTTCATTGTCATGTTTTGTTATCACTGTCATGTTGTTATCATAATTTTTCAAGGTTACTAGATGATGAGACATCTACAGTTTTATTCTCTTCTCAATCTGCAATACGTAAACAGACGTGTAGGAAGGAATTGCAGATGCTGGTTTAAACCGAAGATAGACACAAAAAGCTGGAGTAACTCAGTGGGACAGGCAGCATCTCTGGAGAGAAGGAATGGGTGACATTTTGGGTCGAGACATTTCTTCAGCAGAAGCGCCATCCATTCCTTCTCTCCAGAGATGCTGCCTGTCCCGCAGAGTTACTAAGAGCCTCGACCCAAAGTGCCACCCATTCCTTCTCTCCAGAGATGCTGCATGTCCCACTTACGTGACCTTAGCACGCAAATTACGCGACTTTGTCATCGCGTTGAGGTGCACGGGCATCATATGGTGGAGGGGTATGTAGTTGTGCTCGACATCGCGCGAGGCTCCAAAATGTTAGTAGTGAACAAAATCTTTGCGCACCAACGGCCTGTCGCGTAACTGATGTCCAAAGTGGGACAGGCCCAAGACCCTGGCGCGACACAACGTCTCACCTCCAGCAGCAGCAGAAGCAGGCAAACGATCGCCGAGCTCGGCCTGGGGCTCACGGCTGTTGCGGTCTGGATCCGGCCCCACTTCTACTCCCAGAGTGGGGCCAAGAAAATTGAAGATAGACACAAAATGCAGGAGTAACTCAGCGGGACCGGCAGCATCTCTGGAGAGAAGCAATGGGTGACGTTTCAGGTCAAGCCCCTTCTTTCAGACTGAAGAAGAGTCTCGACCCGAAACATCATCCATTCCTTCTCTCCAGGGATGCTGCCGGTCCCACTGAGTTACTCTAGCATTTTGTGTCCAGCTTCAAATGATGTCACGTGCTCCAGACAGCTGTGTGGGCGCATGAAATTGCGCCCGACCTTTGCGGGATCGTCTCCCCACAGCCCAACCGCGAGGTCATGTAATTAGCGTGCCAAGGACACGTAAGTGGGACAGGAGTTTAAGGGTTTCGACCCAAAATGTCACCCATTCCTTCTCTCCAGAGATGTTGCCTGTCCCCCTGAGTTACTCCAGCTTTTTGTGTCTTGCATAAGTAAACAGATGCCCTGCAGTTCAGATTTAGTTGCCAACTTCACTTAATTGGATATTAATGGGAATTAAACTTTCATATTGATGATTGAATGGTGGTTTTTCATTTATGGAAAGGTACTCAATCTGATTTCAATTAAAAATGTTTCTTTCCCATATGTTCCTTCAGAGCTGGATCTAAAGTGACCTTGTCCTTATCTTCACCAACTTGGCAGATCTTGTTCTCACTCTCAACAACTTCTCTTTTGACCCCTCTCACTTTCTTCAAGTCAAAGGTGCAGCCATTGGCATTTATGTGGGGGCCAAGTGTGCCTGTCCTTTTTGTTGGTTATGTTGAACAGTCTTTGATCCTAACGCACACTGGCATCATTTCCCAAATCTTTTTCAATTACATTCAAGACAGCATCCTGCAGAAATTGTTGATTTCATTAACTTTATCACTAACTTCCACTTACCCTCAAATTCATTTGGACTATGTCTGACACCTCTGTGCCCTTTCTCCAACTCTGTCTCTGTTACAGGAGAGCTTATCAAATCCCATCTACTACAAACCCACTGACTATACCTCCTCCCACCTTGCCTCTAACCAAGACACCATTCCCTATTCTCAGTTCCTCCATCTCTGCTGCATCTGCTCCCTAGATGGTTTTCCATTCTAGGACATTCGAGATGTCCTCTTTCTTCAGTAAATGTGGTTTTCCCCCTGCTGACGTGAATGAATCCCTTACTTGTGTCTTCTCTGTGTCCTGCAATTCAGCTTTGGTTCATTCTCACTCCAGACAGAACTTTGGTCCTCACCATTCACCCCACTAGCCTTTGCATCCCATACATCATTCTTTGACTTTTCTGCTACCTTCAAGGTGATCTCACCAACAGTCACATTTTTTCATCCCCATCCCTTTCCTTCTGTGGAGACCACTTCATTCACTGTTCCTGGTTCATTCATCACTTCCCACTCAACCCAGCCCCATGTACCACAAAACATCTGTCCAACACCTCTTTCCTCACCTCCATCCAGTGACAGCAGCAGCCCATCCAGGTGAGACAGACGTTGACATGCACCCCTACAAATCTCCTCTACTACCTGTGGTTCTCCTGATGTGGCTTCCTTTACATCGGTGCGACCAAGCATAGACTAGGGTGAATGTTTCGCCAAATACTTGCGCTCTGTCTGCCAAGGTTGCTGACCATTTTAATTCCTCTGATGGGAACGCTGATATTTTTGTCCTTGGTCTTCTCCATGGCCAGAGTGAGGCAACATGCAAACTGGAGGAACAACTCATTTCCTGTCTGGGTAGCTTAGAAATCAAGGTCATGGACATTGAATTCTCCACTTTTAAGTCATACCCCCCACTATTTAAGTAATACCCCCGAAAGGCCCATCTCCCTCAACCCCCACTTTCCTTTTCCATCAGTATACCTCCCTTTAATTTTACATTTCAACCCTCTTCTCTCCTTATCTGACATGCCTTTATCTCCTTTCCACCTCCAGCCTTTGTCACTTTCTCCTCCTATCTGTTAAACAACCCCCACCTCCACTCACCTATATCTTGCCAGGCTTTATCTCACCCCCACCTCTCTTTTACGGCTTTCTACCCTGACCACAATCACTCTAAAGAAGGCTCCTACCCCAAAACATTACCTATCCATTTCCTCCAGAGATGCTGCTTGACCCACTGAGTTACCCAAGCAATTTATGTTTTGCTCAATATTCCAGTATCTGTAGTTGCTTGTGTTTCTACAATGATTGTTCAAGGAAGGAGAAAGAGTGAGATTCGTTCCATAACTCATTCAGCGAGTCTGCATTTTAATGATGGGCTAATTAGCTTCCACCCATGGTAAATTATTATGAACAATAACCCCCGGACAAAGGGGAGGCATATCTGATTCAAAGTTGAACCCAGTTGGTGGAGCTTTGATCTCGGATCTGAGTTAAATAAGTCATTGACTGACCTGTTATATGGGGTAGTTAATTTGCCATTTCATGTTGGGCATTGAATAAAAAAGGGAAATCTTATCAGATTCTGTGCCTTTACCAAACCTGCCAGCCATTTAAAGAATGGAAAACAAAATCGGGTGAATGATTTACAAAAGCTGGTTCCTTTCTGTAAAATTGCTCCATCTAACTAGATCGGTTTACTATTAACTCATAGGATAGGAGACGTTGTGCATACATGTCATCTTTGCAAGTTCATACCACTGCACATTCAGGCCAGACTGAATCATCTGCCAACTCACTTCCATTCTTCGTCTCCCTGGTTAATCTGTAATATCATTTGGGATAATCTTCTAAAACTTCTCAAAGAAGGTTTGCAGTTGAAACCAGGCTGTGAACTCCAGTTTAGAGGGCACCAGCATAGCTTTGTGTAGACTTGAGAGGCAACGGAACAAAGCCCTTAATTGTTTTTCTCCCTCTCTCTGCAAAATGTTGGTAGTCCAAGCAAACTGATGCTCATTTTTCATCAGTGGCGCGTTACCTCCAAGAAGAATGGCATTGTGCCAAATGCCTTTCACAGCAATAATTGCACTAAGTAGAACATTATAGTATGTGTGCAGCACAAAGGGAATGAATGGTGAAGATGCCATTTTCAGCTTGTTGAAATGACCAGTCAAGTAGCTCTGAATATTACATTGATTATTCTAAGTGAATATGTTGCGTCTTCCCACCTATAATTTGGCTGTTTGTTGCTGCTCTCTGGAGTTTTCATACAATTTATTGTGAAGGTGAAGCACTGATTAAACCAGCTGAGATTTTATCAAGCACTCACACACTTGAGTCTGGAAGCAGGTGATCAAGTTTTGGGCTTCATTCGTGCTGTACTGAGGGAATATGGTCTTAGAGTCACAGTCACACAGCACAGAAACAGGCCCTTTGACCCAACTTGCCGAAGCCGACAAAGGTGCCCCATTGACACTATTCCCACCTGCCCACATTTGTCCCATATCTCTCTAAACCTTTCCGATCTCCGTATGTACCTGTCCAAGTGGTGTTATAGTATCTGCCTCAACTACCTCTACCGTTTGCTTGTTCTATATAAGACCAAAAGATCAAGGAGCAGAATTTGTCCATTAAGCCCACCAAGTTTGCCCTTCAATTATGGCTGATTTAATTTTCCCTCTCAACTCCATTCTCCAGCCATCTCCCCTGTAACGATGGACGCCCTTACTAATCAAGAAACTATCAATCTCCGCTTTAAAAATCCAATGTCTTGGCCTCTGCATCCGTTTGAGCCAATGAATTCCACAGATTCAGCATTCTCTGGCTAAAGAAATTCCTGCTCATTTCCATTCTAAAGGTAAGTTCTTTTATTCTGAGGTTGTGCCCTCTAGTTCTAGTCTCTCTCATTACTGGAAACATCCTTTCCACTTCCACTCTATTTAGGCCTTTCATTATCTGGTAGTTTTTAATAAGATTCCCCTCGTCCTTCTCAGATCCAGTGAGTAAAGGCCCAAAGCATTTAAATGTTCTTCATATGTTAACCTAATCATCCTTCTTATAAATCCCCTCTGGACCATCTCCATTGCCAGCGCATCCTTCATCAGATATGTGTCCCAAAACTGTTCACACCATACTTCAGTTTTTGCTAACATCTGCACAATGGTTTCTGTCTTGCGTTATTTGTGCTTCTTGTGCGTGGTGGTGGAAAGATTGGTGGAAACAGTGCCGCGTGGTGAACGCTCTTTCCTTGACCCCAATACAGTACTCAATGGATAGTGTAAATAACCAACAAAAAGAAGCTCAGTAATAAAAAATGATATATAGAAACAACAAACAAAGCCCAAAGTCCCTAATGCAACCAAGGCAGTTTCAAGTTCAGAGTTTAATTGCAGTTTGTTAGGTTCAATAGCCTGATGGTTGTTAGGAAGAAGCTGCTTCTGAACCTGGGTGCTACACTTTGAAGACTCCTATACCTTCTTCCTGACAGCATTAATGCACTACCTTGATCAAGTCTCATTGTTATTTAATCAAAGGGCTCAACCAAGTATGTCAAACACACTTTTGCTTTGAACAAATCTGTGGAGTCAGGCATTTTAAGCTCGTGCTTTTCCAAATGCCAATTGTTTGAATCTAGGATTACTCCCACGATCACTACAAGGCTGGAAGACATTAGTTGCTGGTTTTATCCATCACTCCCTTTTTGAACAGAAGAGATGCATTAACATTACAGTCCCTCAACATCACTGGCCATGTTAAAAAAGGATGAAAGATTATGGCTATAGCCACACAATAACTCCGAGCAAAGCTGTTGTCACCTTATCTACTACATTGCTAGGATCCTCATTTTATGGAAGGCAGATACTATGTACTCTTTTGGTAGGTAGCTGCCTTTGTATTAAGATCTTTAATAGGCCGGCCTTCCTTTAACTTTCCTTCATGTCTACAGAACAACTCACATTTTTTCCTCTATTTAAAAGCACAAAAGAAAATTAATTGTCGATTCATTGATGAGGAATATCGTTATGAATAACATGGCTGCTAAATTTGTCCTCATACGTTAATTCCATTCTAAGATAATCGAAAGATAGGCACAAAGTGCTGGAGTAACTCACCAGGTCAGGCAACATCTCAGGAGAAAAAGGATGGGTGATGTTTCAGTCAGGACCCTTCTTCAGAAGATAATCCATTGTATCTGATGTTCTATGAGAAATTAGCTTAAGTGCTATGTAAATATAATTGAATGTTTACATGTTGCAATGGAAATCGCCTGATTTCCCATCTCTATATTTATACTAGACTAAGTGGGACCCATTGGGCCCCATGTTCACATGGGAGGGCTGGTCCACCAACGCAATATTCCACCTCTCTACCAATTCCAATATTGGTGGCCAGTGGTGGTGGGGGGGGGGGGGTTCTGGAGCGCTAATATGGGTGTTGTGGGCCAAATGGTCTGGTTCCCAGAGGGCTAGTATGGACATTGTGGGCCGAATGAATTATTGGGCTGGCAGCTCAGTCACTCAGGCCTGGTGGGCTGGCAGCTCAATCACTCAGGCCTGGTGGGCTGGTAGCTCTGTCACTCAGGCCTGGTGTGCTGGCAGCTCAGTCATTCAGGCCTGGTGAGCTGGCAGCTCAGTCACTCAGGCCTGGTGGGCTGGCAGCTCAGAAACTGTCAGAAATTCTGCCCAAACAGGTGAGAGACTTTGTGAGAGAGAAGGGGGGAGAATCAATTTTAGACATTTTTCATCTTTTTCTGTAGATCACAGTCTATCCTGGCCTGGATCCCACAGGGAGACAATGAAGGGAGGGAAAAAACATACTGGAGTGAGGTTTAATACTTACTTATGGGCCAAATGGACACCTCCTGGGCTAGTACATGCCTGATGGGCCGAAGGGGCTCTTTTAAAATAAAAATCTCAGTGAAAGGCACTTTTTTCTGGACTTTTCCTGGCCTGACACAGACCTTTCAGGCCAAAATGCTCCTCCTGGGCTAATACATGCATTTTGGAGCAAAATGGACTGGTTTCTCAGCTACTAGGGGCCCTGCAGGCTGAAATTAGTGGTTTTAGGCATGCCAAACAACTCATTTCATTTAATTTCCATTTCAATTTCAAGCACAGGGCAGGCTAAACAACCTCTTTCATTTAATTTCCATTTTCTTTTCAATCTCAAGCACAGGGCAGGCCAAACAGCTCATTGAATTTTCATTTCATTTCCATTTCCACTGCAGTTTCAAGCACAGGGCACGCCAAACAGCTCATTGCATTTTCATTTCATTTCCATTGCAGTTTCAAGCACAGGGCATGCCAAACAACTCATTGAATTTTAATTTAATTTCCATTTCCATTGCAGTTTCAAGCACAGGACAGGTCAAATAACTTATTTCATTTTCATTAAGGGCTAACAAATCATTTATTGCAAGTACATTGTAGACTCACAGTTCAGTTGATTCACAGCTTAGAATCACATCACTGTTGTGGCCTCTCCCTTGTGATCTTACAGAATGATTGGCTCATGTCCAGGCATCCGGGCTTTTATAGCCCTCCCACCCCCCCCCCGCCCCTGGAAGGGGTGTTACTTTTAATGGTGATTGACAGGCGAGAGGACCAATCAGCTGATGTGAAGAATTTTTAAACAATCAAAGCTTTTTTATTTTTCATCGATTGGGAAAAATCATCGGGGCTGCCTCAGCGGAGGAGGACTGTGAGTAAGATGGCCAAAAATCATAGCAATATAGGGTAGCATTTTCTAAAATCAATATACAGCACAGACAGGAAGTGGTCAAGATGAGACTTTTAGTTATATAGATAATTCTCTGCTGAATTTTCAATGCACAAGAAGTAATTTAGATTGTAGAGTGTCTTAAAAATCATAAGGAGTTTTACAGCACAGAATTTTCTTTGGCCCATATGAATCTGTGTAAACGATCAAACATTCACCTATACTAAACCCATTTTATTCTCATATTTCCATCAATTTGCCTTGGAACTACCTCTAACGTAACACTGGCTGACACTCGAGGGGCATTTCATCACGGCCATTTTACCTACCAACTTCTATGTCTTTGGGACATGGTCACAGGGAGAACGAGCAAACTCACTACAAACAGCAGTGAAGGCCAGAATGAAATTGAGTCACTAGAGTGGAACTGCCTTCTGCAATTCTTCAATTACTGCAGCTGCTGTTACAATGAGATAATGAGCAAAGCTTTCTTTCACAAAGTATGGTTCAGTTGCATAACTCCTTTCCCTTTAATTTCCTTTGACACTTCCTTTAATTTCCTTTCAAAATTAATGCAAAGTCCCAAATAATTAATTGCTAATTCCCCAAGCGACGACTCCAATACTAGTTTCACCGTTTAAGTGAACATCTTTAACTTAGATGCTGAGGAAATACATTCTTGCCATACAGGGAGTACAGAGAAGGTTCACCAGACTGATTCCTGGGATGGCAGGACTTCAATATGAAGAAAGACCAGATAGACTCGGCTTGTACTCGCTGGAATTTAGAAGATTGAGGGGGGATCTCATAGAGACTTACAAAATTCTTAAGGGGTTGGACAGGCTAGATGCAGGAAGATTGTTCCCGATGTTGGGGAAGTCCAGGACAAGGGGTCACTGTTTAAGGATAAGGGGGAAGTCTTTTAGGACCGAGACGAGAAAATCATTTTTCACACAGAGAGTGGTGAATCTGTGGAATTCTCTGCCACAGAAGGTAGTTGAGGCCAGTTCGTTGGCTATATTTAAGAGGGAGTTAGATGTGGCCCTTGTGGCTAATGGGATCAGGGGGTATGGAGAGAAGGCAGGTACAGGATACTGAGTTGGATGATCAGCCATGATCTTATTGAATGGCGATGCAGGCTCGAAGGGCCAAATGGCCTACTCCTGCACCTATTTTCTATGTTTCTATGCACTTCCACTAAAATCTTACTTGGAAACACAAACAAGAACACACAAGCTCAAGAAAATAGGAGTAGCCACACAGTCCCTCAAACTGGCCCGTTGTTCAATATGTTCATAGCTGATAGACACAAAATGCTTGAGTAACTCAGCTGGACAGGCAGCATCTTTGGATAGAATGAATGGCTGGTGCTTTGGGTCGAGACCCTTCTTCAGACTGAGAGTCAGGGGAGAGGGAAATGAGAGAAATGGAAGTGTAAGGTCATAAGGAATAGTAGAATTAGACCATTCAGCCCATCAAGTCTACTAAACTATTCAAACATGGCTGATCTATCTCGCCCTCCTAACCCCATTCTCCTGCCTTCTCCCCATAACCTCTGACATATGTTTAATCACAAATCTATCTATCTCTGCCTTAAAGTGTCAGTGCCTCATAGCCCTGAATCCATCAATCTTTAAAATATTTATCTAATTCTATACTCAGTCTTGGAGTGTGCATGAGTGTGTGTCTGTGTGACAATGATAGGGAGACACAGTAATGCTTTGCTTCATTTACAGTGGACCAGTCACCTACAGCCATGCTTAAAGTATCACTCCTTCCATTTAAGATAGATGAAAAATGCTGGAGTAACTCAGAGGGTCAGGCAGCACCTCTGGAGAAAAGGAATTGGTGACGTTTCGGGTCGAAACCCTTCTTCAGACCGAGAGTCAGGGGAGAGGGAAACTGGAGATATGAAAATGTTCAGAAGGAATTAGAGCCAGCACTAATGACCAAGGAAACGGAGGAGCCCACAATAGTCCATTGTTGTCTGTGGAAGAGGTGATATCGAAGGGTTATATTGATAGGGACAGTGGAACTAGCAGACGGCTAGGATTGGGGAGGGGCGGAGAGAGGTTACTCGAAATTAGAAAAGTCAATATTCTGGTCTGAGTTGTAAGACCAGATGTGGATCAGTCTCTAGAAGAGTCTCAACATGAAATGTCACCCATTCCTTCTCTCCAGAGATGCTGCATGTCCCGCTGAGTTACTCTAGCAGTTTGCGTCGATCTTCGAGTTGTAACAGCTTTTGGGCCCTGTGAGTCCACAGCGCCAGGAAAGTTCTCTCCACAAGGGAAAGGAAGGTACGTTGCGTTTCTAATCACACTTCCAGTCCCCTTTCCTTTGGGGAAAGTAACTTGACATTTTGCCTGTTTAAAACCTTTCATTAACCATGTGGAAATCTGATCGTGTAATTATTTTGTCTCCGCCTCTCTGTAGAATCCCCATTGTCTCATTTTTGCAGCGAGGCTAATGTGTACTGTCAGAGGCAGTGAAGAAGTGTTGGCACCCTATGGCTGCAATGCCTGATGTGCTTTGCAATGGGAGGCTGCTGCATAATTTAAACCCACCGCTTGACAGCACAGATTCATTTCTCTGAGCGCGACGAGAGGAGAAGATTTACATTACTGCAGCCGGCGCCAGCATAAGTGATGCATTTGGATGGTGCTCAGTGAAAACATTAGTGTCAAGGAGATTATAATGGGCTTTATCATACATTTTGCTACACCAGTGGCAAAGCAAAATCAAGGCAGCAAATGCATTGTTATTCATAATGGTAATGGTGGTAGTTACTATGACTTCGGGCCATGGGAGTTGATGCAATGTATCTACACTAGCAAATAGAGCCAAGTATGTGCTCCCAAGCAAGATGTAGATTACGTCAGATGCTGCTGAATGTACTGGATTGCATTAAACACTTGAACTTCGTTTTGAACCCAGTCATCCTATTTTTTTTCTTTTGTTTGTCTTCCTGGAAAATAATCTTTCAAATAATTGGCAAATTTTTCGAATAGGAGCATATTTGTGTGGAGTTTGTGTGCCAGGTCTGTCACTATGACATAGTGCTCCACTGATGCATGTCAACACGTATTATGTTGTACTGCTTTCCACACGCACAATGCAAATATCAAATTATTGCATTAAAATGCATCACTGCAGCACAAAAGAAATGTCACATAGTTCTTGCCTCCCATTATAAGAAAGGTTTGCTAAAGCACCAATACAATGAGGATAGTTTAAACCATCCCCTACCTGCACTTCATAACATTGTGCGTGGCATATCTCCTATATATCGGCAAAACCAAGCGCAGACTGACCGATCATTTCGCTGAACATCTACGCTCAGTCCACCTTGGTCTACACGAACTCCCGGTTGCCAAACATTTTAACTTCCTTTCCCATTCCCACACTGACCTTTCTTTCCTGGGCCTCCTCCACTCTCAGAGAGAGGTCATACGTAAATTGGAGAATCAGAACCTCATATTTAGCTTTTGCAGCTTATAACCCAATGGAATGAATATGGATTGCTTTGATTTCAAGTAACCCTTGCAGCAGGCACGTGCCGTGAGTAATTACTCAGGGTAGGCACTCAGTCCGCTTAAAAAAAAATTAAACCGCGCATGCGCGGATTGTTCGCTCCGTTAATTAAATAAATAAAAACAGTGCAATTTTAATTTGCCCAAGGCTTCCTAGTCCTAGACCAATTGGGGGAACAGTTCCTTTCACAGTGTGTGGAGGGTCTGTGCCAGGGGTAAAGTTGTGGGGAGGACACGAGTGTTGAGAAGGAGGGTGTCGGGGATAATGCCAGTAACTCACTCACTCACAACTACCGCAGCTCTCCGGGCGCGAAGCCACGCACTGTAGCTGGGGATAGAAGCAGCTCGGGGAGCGGCCACCGGGACCCGACAGAACTGGCCGCCACTTTAGCGCCTTCTGCCGGCCCGCTCACCTTTGGCAGTGCTCTCCGTCGGAACACCTGTCACCTGCCGTTCGCCGACTTCGCTCATGTCAGCGGCTTCCTGCAAATCCTTAAATTGCCACAGCCGAATAACCTCAATCGCGCTGTCGGAATTTAAGGACATGAGTGAGGCCAGCGAGCGGCAGGAGAGAGGTTTTTAGACGGAGAGCTGCCAGAGGTGAGCGGGGACTGGCAGAAGGAGCTAAGGTGGCGGCTGGTTCCACTGTCGGGCCCGGCAGCCGCTCAGCCACCCAAGCTACTTCTCTCTCTTCCTCCCCCCCTCTACCCCCCCGGCCTCAATGCGGTGTCATTGCACGCCTCCGTGCAAGGAGCGTCGCAAGTGGCATTATCCCAATCCCCTCATTCATAACATTCGTGCCCTCCCCGCAACTTTACCCCGGGCCAGACTCCCCAAACACTGTGAAAGGAGCTCTCCCCCCACCCGCACACCCCGGGAAATACAGTATTTAAAAACATAAACACAAAATGTACTTACCACATTATTGGTACACAAACTCCATTCTTCTCTCTTTGTTACCTAACATACACATAAAATATTGACAAACCATATTTGAAAACCCCGCCAAGAAACTTGCGCTGCGCATGCGCAGTAGACTGATGCCATGCGCAGTGCTGCAAAGGCAGAATTTCTGCTGCCTTCAGCCCCGCTTGAAATTGATGGCTTCAGGCAGCGCTGACGGCACGTGGGCTGCACAGAGCTTCCCGTGTTACAAGCGCTGCGGATGAAAGGCACGGAGAATTATGCCTACCTAAGAGATCGATCTCTTACATAGGCATAATTCTCCCATGCCTTTATTATTTATATTTAGTTATTACTATGTTATAATTTTAGTCAGGGTAGGCAGTGCCTACCTTGCCTACCCTGACGGCACGTGCCTGCCTTGCAGTCCTTCTCTCTCCATCCTTCCAACCCCAGTTGTCTTGCTGGTTTCACTGTTAGTATCCCTTTTGTTATCACCTCCTCGATGGACCAGTGTGGGCTCCACATATCCTTGGCTATCCGTGCTGACTCTGATTTGTTCGGGACCTTTTCATACCTCTAGTTTTCCTCTCCCCTGACTATCAGTCTGAAGAAGGATCTCGAGCCGAAAGATCACCTATTCCTTTTCTCCAGAGATGCTGTCTGACCCGCTGAGTTACTCCAGCATTTTGTGTCCATCTTTGGTGTAACTATCGCTACCCAACATGCTTTCTCCTCGGCCAGTGCATGAAGCAATTCCATCCTAAAATCTTTGCTGGAAATTGAAGCTGGATGCTGGGAGCAGATTCTGCAAGTAACTTGCTAATGGGTCTGGAGGAAATGCTGGCTCATGACAGATATGTTTTGGATTTCCATGTCTAGATCAGTCCATCTGACTTCTTGCTCCATCCAGAGGGAAACAATGTATGAAAAGGTACTGAACAAATCAGAGCCGGCGCCAATGAGCCCACAATGGTCCATTGTTGGCTGTGTAGGAGGTGATAACGAGGGTATACAAAGAGTGATACTAGCAGGATGACTAGGGTTGGGGTGGGATGGAGAAAGAGGTAATGCAACGGTTACTTGAAATTAGACAAATCAATATTCATACATTTTGCTTGGGCAGCTTACAAACCAACGGTATAAATATTGATTTGTCTAATTTCAAGTAACCGTTGCATTCCCTCCCTCTCTATCCCTCCCCCATCCTAGTCGTCCTGCTAATTTCACTGTTCATATCCCTTCATTATCACCTGCTCCACAGCCAACGATGGACCATTGTGGGCTTCTTGGCCATTGGTGCTGGCTCTGATTTTTTTCAGTACCTTTGCATACCTATAGTTCTCCTCTCCCCTCACCTTCAGTCTGAAGAAGGGTCTTGACCCGAAACCACCTATTAATTCTCTCCAGAGATGCTGCCTGACCCACTGAGTTACTCCAGCATTTTGCGTCGAACTTCAAAACAACATAATTGTTGCAATTGGTTGTGGCAGCTGATACTCCCCGGTGGAGGAGAGGAGGGTCACGGTGTTAGGGAAACATTCTGGGACAAATCCAATGAAGACTGCTACCTGATTCGAAGAAATAAGTGTTTTTTTTTGTTTTTGTTTTTGTTTATTTTATTAGCAGTTAATACAGTACAAAACAACACAATTTTAGGTGCCAACTACGTCATAACGTAATACACTCTATGTACAACCTCTAGTTTTATGTTTTTGAAAAGGAAGTAAAAAAAAACAAAAAATAGAGAGAAGAAAAAGAGGAAAAATAGATAGTAGAAAATAGAAAAACGTGAAGTGTGTATATAGCAAAACAAAAAGTAGAAAGTAGAAATAGGAGAAAAAGACCCGTAAAAAAGAAATTTTCAAATCTTTGTTCGGAGATGTAAATCTATCCACGACCTGACCTGAAATCAGTAATCTTTACGGTACTGCTGCATCACATGATTCCAAAAAGTCAATGAAAGGGGACCAACTCCTTAAGAATTGGCCATATTTATCTATTAGGCGGAGTCTCATTTCTTCAAGTTAATGTTAATGAGTATTTTGTAGAGAGTTTAGAGCCATTGTGTATCAAAAAAGTAGGCTCACCAAGAGAGTGTGGTGGAGTTATCGTGACTTCATTATCCTCTCCAAGTTTTATAGGTTCATCATGAATGAAATTCCATTGTGTACCTAGTAATTTTGGAGCTTGCCAGATCAGCTTCATTTATTGGAAATGTGTGTCATATTACAAGGCTGACAGAGGCAAAATCACCTTTTTACTTCAACTGAAATTCAATTTTAAAATGAACATTTTTATTACTTTGAAAATGTAGATAGGAGAAATATAAATATAAATGTCATTCCCGTATCAAGCACAGTACCATAGTGTAGAACATGATTGCTCCAAATTGTCCTCATTATATAGACATTGTCTTGGTGGTAATGAGATTTAAAAATAGAAACGTGTTCCATAGTAAACCTGAATTAGATGATCTCTGTGCTCACTCCCATTAACCTAACATTGTTCCCAATTCCTTTGTTAATTTGCATCAATCTGTACTATGCTTTCACTCACTGACTTGAAAGCTGTGAAGTGCGATGTTCAAACCTGAGGGACATTGCAGGTCGTATTGTGTTCATGTGCACACAATAAGCTGGAGTAACTCAGCGGGTCAGACAGCATCTCTGGAGAAAAGGAATAGGTGACGTTTCGGTTCGAGACCCTTCTTCAGATTGAGAGTCAGGGGAAAGGGAAACAAAAGATATAGACTGTGATATAGAGAGACATAGAATAAATGGATGAAATATATGCAAAAATAAGTATTAATTTGTTTGTTCATTTGTTTAATGAAATGTGCCGACCAGCGATCCCTGCACATTATCTCTATCCTACACACAGTAGGGGCAATTTTACAATTATAGCAAGACTATTTACCTATAAACCAGTACGTCTTTGATGTGTGGGAGGAAACTGTAGTCAGGATTGAACCCAGGTCTCTGGCGCAGTAAAGTAGCAACTCTACCGTTGCGCCACCGTGCCGAATAAGAACATTCAGCACGTAGAAGTTAATTACATTTCCAATTGTTGACTAAGATGTCAAAATAGTTTTGTTTCCGTTTCATGAACATCATCTGCTGTCTTGAAGTATTTATGCAGGAACCAGCTGTCAGCTGTAGCTGAGGAGAATGCAGAATGGACTGGGTGCCTGGCTTGTTAACAAGACTTTTAGCAGTAAATTGCTATTAGATCTGTCAGTTGTCACTCGTATGAGCCGGTGTGATATTTTCATTGCATGGATTGTTAATTGTGCCTGTGGTATTTTTAATTATCAATAATCTCTTGGCTGTAATCTTCTTTATACAGCCAGTTAGGCCAACAAATCACTGTCAAGGAATGTAACAAATGAGCTTGGCTGGCAATCTTTTAAAGCTGCAGTCATCTAAATTACTCTCCCCTGCTATTTGATTTATGAATTTGTTTGAATTATATGCATGATTGCATGCAGCGTTAGAGGGGTGGAATTCTGAGGTGCAGCATTGCTGGCAAGCAACAGGTACATAGACAGATTATCCGAACGAAATTGTGTAGGAAGGAACTGCAGATAGTGGTTTAAACCGAAGATTGCCACAAAAAGCTGGGGTAACTCAGCAAGACAGGCAGCATCTTTGGAGAGAAGGAATGGGTGACGTTCGAGTCGAGACCCTTCTTCTTGACCCACAATGTCACCCATTCCTTCCCTCTAGAGATGCTGCCTGTCTTTCTGAGTTACTCCAGCTTACTGTTACTGAGTTACTTTTTGTGTCTATCTGAGTGAAATTGTCAGTCTGAACTCTTGCATACTTACATTTGCGCCATGACAAGTGAGAATGATAGTTCAAATCTACCACCAAAGCAACTGGAGAAATTAAATTAAGGCTATTAAAAAGATGTGGAGTTAAGAGGGTGGTAGCAGGAATGGTGAACTAGTGAGTTATTACATTAATCCAGGGTACACAAAAGGCTGGAGAAACTCAGCGGGTGCAGCAGCATCTAAGGAGCGAAGGAGATAGGTGACGTTTCGGGTCGAGACCCTACATTAATCCATCTGCTTCACTAACTTCAAGAAACAAAAAAGTGCTCTGTTTATCTGGCAAGGCTAGTATACAAGTAGGAAAGTCTCTGACCAGAGGCCATAGCCTCAAAATTAAAGGACAATCCTTTAGGAAGGAGATGAGTAGGAATTTCCTTAGTCAGGGGGTGGTGAATCTGTGGAATTATTTGCCACAGAAGGCTGTGGAAGCCAAGTCAATTGATGTTTTTAAGGCAGAGATAGACAGATGCTTGATTAGTACAGGTGTCAGGGGTTTTTGGGAGAAGGCAGGAGAATGGGGTTAGGAGGGAGAGGAAGATCAGCCATGATTGAATGGCGGAGTAGACGATGGGCCGAATGGCCTAATTCTGCTCCTATCACTTATGAACTTATGAAGCCACAGTAATATGGTAGACTGCCCTCTCAAATGATGCCGCAAGCCATTAAATTGTTTTTTAAAAAATTCTTCTGTGGCTACTAACAAATATTAAAATGGATAAAACATTGGCATTGTCTGGGCACTGGATGTGGAGGAAACAAAGACATGTTCAAGTTAGTTGTCGCCTATAATATGCACCACACACTTACTGACTTGTGCATTACATAGGAAAGTTATTCTACAGACAAATCAAAAGTTTGAGATATAAAACTCACCAAATCTGTAAACATCCCACTTGCTTCTGACCACCATCCATGGATGCGTTCTGTCTTCCTGGGGCAGTAAAACCCACTTGAGATGGAGGCATGATGGCATACATGACGTACATGGTTGACTCACTGAATCCATGAGTGCCTTGACTTTGACTGCAAACCCAGTGAATCCCCTTGAAATTAGTTCAAACACAGGCAAAGATATCCACTGAACAGCAATTGCTTCCTTCTTCTACCTGATGATTCTGTATGTTCAACATCGCTGATGGCAGCAAAGGCACCAAATGCACTCTGGCTGGGTGTTCGTCACTACAACAGCTTTGGTAGAAGTGTTATCTTTATAGTTGCACTAGATACAGAGTCAAGCCACTCAGCCTCCATGATCACTGAATAAATAGGATCATTTATATCACGTTCAATCTGGTATTTATGAAGCATTATGGTCAACTTGTATTCCACCATAATCTGTACATTACTGACAGTATATTATCATTGAGTCAGGAGACCAACCATAGTTCCATGAGGAATGTAAAGGAGCATGCAGGAGGAGCAAGCAACAATCCTAATTTTTAGTTTAGTTTAGTTTGAGTCGCGTGTACTCGGGTACAGTGAAAAATGTTTGTTGTGTGCTAACCAGTTATTGGAAAGACTATACATGATTACAATTGAGCCATCCACAATGTGCAGATATAGAATAATCCAGGCAATTGAAAGGCCCTATCAGGAGCAGCTAAAGACATGATTCATCTTGTTTCTAGTTTAGAAGAGGTAAACATAAAAGATCCGAAGACAATATCCACCTTACCCTCATTGATCATCTTTGTCACATCCTCAAAAAGACTCAAGCGAGTTTGTACGGCATCACTTACCACCCACAAAGCCATGCTGACTGTCCCTTACTCTGACTCTTCCAAGCGCAGGTAAATCCTATCCCAAAGAATTCTCGGCAATAGCTTCCCTACCTATGATGCAAGGTTGCCAAGTCTTGGGAGACCCTGAACGTCATCCATTCCTTCTCTCCAGAGATGCTGCCTGTCCTGCTGAGTACCGCCACATACATCTTCCCCTCAAGCCCATACTTTGAAACATAGTGCTGTTCTATTATCTTTAAGATTCCTGGAATTTCCTAACTAACAGCACTACAGAATGTGATAGTTCATGAAAGCATTACTTTCTTAAAGGCGCAATTAAGCATGGGTAATAAATCCCGATCTTTTCAGACATGGCTGACTCTGTGAGTGCATGTTACTTCTAAATAATATCAATTAATTCAGATGACGGTTCCTTAGGATGCTACTGTATCTGCAGACATTCTCCATTTTATTTCCTCACGGGCCTTCCATCAATGAAATGGCTTGGGGAACAGCTTGCTTGCTACAACAAATCTTCAACAGGCTGATTGAAATGAGAATAGTAAGATTGAACGAGAACTTACCAGTTCGAAGGTTGATCTTTATTTCATGAGGAGTCGAAGTGAGGGATTTCGTGAAGAGCCCGCCGGCGCGCATGCTCGACATACTTCAAAGTAGCGGCGTGGAATCACAGAACCAACAATAGAAATGACTTCGCATAGTATGATTGAATTGACTAAGATTACCAGATGAAGGTGATTGAGGGTTGGGCGAGGAGGGCACGAAATCCCTCACTTCGACTCCTCATGAAATAAAGATCAACCTTCGAACTGGTAAGTTCTCGTTCAATCTTACTATTTCATTTCGGAGTCACGTGAGTGACTTCGTGAAGACTTCAAAGCTTCTGTGATTACACGCCCTGGACCACGTCCATGCTGACACACCACTACCAGGGATGGATGGGAGGAACAAACTGGCTCAATAGCTCATACTGCAAAACAAAAGCATATTTATTAATAACAAATCAAAAAACCCCTCATGCGGGGACATCTCCACGTTCTTGACCTGCATTCAGCACGGCTTCTGCGAACTGTAGAGGAGCAGCAACAGGCTTGTTATAAAAACGCTGGAACACAGCTTCATTCGCCCATCCTGCTGTGGCGAGAATTTGGTCCATGGGCACCTCCATGACCCTCGCCGCTGACGTCGATGCAGCCCTGGTGGAATGAGACTTGAACACATTAGTGTCGATACCTGACTTACCCAAGACGACTCGAAGCCACCTGGATATCGTCTGGACTGTCACTCGATGATGAGGTCTCTTATGAGTGACAAGCAGGTATCTCTCCATTCCTCTGATGCGTGCCGTCACCTTGACATAGTGGCGGATATGTGAGGCTAAACATAGCCTAGCATCTGCGGGGTATGCCGGGAACTTCAGCTGCAGCCCTGTGCACCCAGGTCTATGCTGCTTTAGTAGCTCGTCAACGAAAAAGACTACTTCTGTAGGGGTAGATGTCATTCTGTCGACACACAGTTTGTGTAGTGTCTGTACCCTCTGAGCTGAAGTCAGCGCTAGTAACATCACCAGCTTCATGGTGAGTTGGTCCAGTTGGAGCCCTTCCATGGGAGACCACGTCCTGAGCAGGGTTAATACGTCCCTGACATCCCAGGTGATATTATAGCGTGGTGTAGGCGGATTCATATTGAATATACCCCGCATGAGTCTGGACACTAGCCTGTTGGATCCTACCCCAATCTTGAGGTAGAATGATAGCGCACTTCTGGCGCTGTTGATGGCACTGTAACTTAAGTGTTCATCATGGTGCAACCCCGCGAGGAATTCCAGGACGTCGGTTATTGTCACGTCATCGTACGTGATGCGAGAGCGGCTGCAGTAGGCTTCCCACTTCTTAATATGCGAGCGGTATCTTTGCCTTGTGGACTCTCGACACGACGCCCCGATGGTATCCATGGTCCGAGCCGAGAGGCCGTATTGGACTAACGGCCTGTTCAGAACCTGCAAGCCAACAAATTTAAATAGCCATGGCAGGGATGTGGCTCCCCTGACACAGGGTGAGTAACCAATTGTGGGCAACCCTTCAAAAGGACCCAAGGTTCGTTGAGCATGTCAAAGACCACCGGATACCAAGGCTGTGTGGGCCAGTCGGGTATAATAAGGATGCCCTTGGCAGCATCTGCCTGAATCTTTCGCAATACCCGACTGATGAGGCAAAACGGAGGGAAGGCATAGAAAACCCAATTCCCCCAGTCCAGCGAGAATGCATCTAGCGCTATTGCCCCAGGATCTGGTTCCCATGAAACGTAGGCTGGTACCTGATGGTTCAACCGTGACGCAAAAAGGTCAATGTCCGGTTTACCAAATTTGGCTGTGACTTTAGCAAAAATCTCAGGATGCAACATCCATTCAATGTTGTCATTAAATTTGCGTGACCTGGTGTCCGCCACAGTATTAAGCTCACCTGGCAAATAGGTAGCTGAAATCCAAATGTCTCTTTGAATACACCAGAGCCAAATTGAGTTAGCCAATTTGTCACACGAAACTGACCTGGTACCACCCATATGGTTTAAATATGCCACAGCTGTGGTGTTGTCTATTTGGAGACGGACGTGTGCTCCAACAAGCTTGGAACAATATGCACGAAGTCCGTGGAATGCTGCCAGCAACTCCAAATAGTTAATCCCTTGAGTCAACAACATCGATGCCTCAAGGGTGTCCCATCTACCCCCACAACTAGAGCAATTATCAGTAGCTCCCCAGCCATTGGAGCTTGCATCAGTCTGTAAATATACCACCGGATTAGCCTCCCTGACAGGCTTAAATGAGTTGCTAATGTGACACACCCACCATTGCAACTCAGTTATCGCTTCGGACGGCAGCTGCATAGATCGATCGTAATGACCAGCGTTCCATTTTAACGCAGTAATTTTAGCTCTTTGCAAATTCTGATAATGCAAAGGTCCATATCGTGCTGCCGGAAACAAAGCCACTAACTTGCCAATTACTGTGGCTGTATGCCGAATCGATGGTATATTGGTGCCAATTAAATCTCTGCACACCTTAGTGACTTCCTCAATTTTGTTAATTGGTATAGTTATCCTCATGCTCATTGAGTTCACCGTGAACCCTAGGTAATTAATTACCTGGGCAGGGCAGAACTTTGATTTCTCTGGATGGACAATGAATCCTAATTGTTGAAATATATTGACAGCAGCTGCAACACCCTGTTCAGCCAATTGCAGGGTGTGGCCCACAATAAAGACATCATCTAAATAGGCCATAACTATATGATGTCGTTGTCTCAAATAAGCCATGATTGGCTTCACCAATTTAGTGAACAATCTAGGGGCTGTAGTAAGCCCATTAGGCAAAGCCTTATACTGCCAAAGTTGCCCCATCCAGATAAATTTCAAAAACCTTCTATCATCTTTCTGGATGGATACTGAATAATATGCATCCCTCAAATCAATGCATGCCATAAAGCAGCCATGAGAAATCAATGATTTGGCTGTTTCAAACGTATCCATTTTAAAATGAGTATATGTTACAAACGTATTCAAACGGGTTAGATCAATAATGACACGACAGCCTCCATCCTTCTTAGGTCTAGTAAATATGTTCGAAACAAATTCAATTGGCTCATGCACTGTTTTCTCAATCACACCCTTCTGTTCCAAACTTAAAATTTCCTTGTAACCTGCTGCCTGTTCTGCAGCAGACAATTTGAACGTACGACCAGGCATGTGCTGGGATGGAGGAATGTCGCCATTAATAAACTCAATTTTATGCCCCTGAATATTCCGCAACACATACTCATCACCAGTAAAATTACCCCATGCATCCAAAAACAACCGTAAACGACCACCAACATGGGAAGTTAAACAGAGAGAAAAGAGAGAACCAGACCCCCTCACCTCCGTGGTTACCGGCGGTCCTTGACACGTGTGGGTGGCCGTGGAGGTGCTGGGTTGGCTTGAGGGCGCGGCGTCTTCGATTTCCAAAAAGGTCTCTGCCGACCCTGTCCTAAAAAAGACCCTTGGTGCTGGTTCTGGTGTTGTTGTCGTTGTGGAGCTAGAGGGTGAGTCCTCGTCGAGGCACTGGCCGACCCTCGTGAGCGAATGTATGGAGCTTTTGAGCCGGACGGTGTGGGGGCACTCTTAGAGCGCATGATCCCCACCGTTTTGGCTTGTTCGTCAAGCTCTTTGACTCTCTTCGAGAGGTCCTCACCAAAGAGCTGACGGGGCGGCGGCGGCGGCGGTGGTTTGCACAATCCTGCAAACTTCGGGTTGAGTGCTGGGCGGATGCTGTTTTTGCGAAACCCGTTGATTTCGTGCTGGGTCGCGCACAATAAGGCCAGAGCATCTTCCTGGTCCAAATTCAGCTCGTCCTCGTCCACCGACCGCGCAAAGGCGGTAATACCGGCCGTGAGGAGTTTCAGGATCCGCTGCAATTGTAGCTCTTGTTGACGGATAGCCGCACTGATGTTGCCCCATATTGGCGTATTGACCACAGGCACGTTGAGGGAGTTGCAGTTTGATGGAGCCTTGTGACGGCTCATAGCCTGGATGAGGACTTCTTCCTGCAGCACCTGATTATTAAGAAAGTCCACTGTGGCTGCCAGCTTTGAATTGAGAGGAAGACCAGCCGTATGTGGGGCCGCGAATTTGGTCGCCACATCCAAAAGTTCCTATGCTGGCACCTCCACCGGAGGTGGTACGGGATCCACCAGAACCTCCTCCTCGTGCTGCTCCAGGCTGATAGTAGATGTTGGTGAAGACGCCCTGTGCCTGTTGCTGCCCTGCTGTTGTTGACGTTGAAGCAGGAGCTCCAGCAGCCGCTCCATACGGTCAATACGCCCTTCACCCTGAACACTCAGGTGGTCGGAGTCCTCCGGCTCTGAAAAGAAAACCGGGCTCCTGTCATCGGCCCGCACCTCGTCGAGGCCCTGCCGGTGCCAGTAGTTGTCGCTAACAGCCGCCGAGGCGAAACTGCGCGATTCCTGCGCGGGCGTGTTCAATCGCCTCCGTTTAGCGAGAGCTGAAGCCGCTGCCACTAAGGGCACATGCGGCGAAGTGTCGGCCCCAGCCGAAGCATGGCTGCCTGGGGCCCGCGCAGTCTTGCCGGCTGCCCACATCGTGGACGTTGCCGACGCATGGTGCCGCCCACCCATCCATGGGGGGCTCGGCGACCGCGACGAGACCCGACTCAACCGACCCGTCCCGGCGTCGAGAGTCGGGGTGTGCCGGCTGGACCTCACAGCCGCCCCGGGTCTCGCCCTGGAACCTGACCGCTCCTCCGCGACAGGCAATGCCTTAGCCCTAACAGGGTTAGGCTTCTGGGCTCCTCCCCTCCCCCTTCTCGGAGGGCTGAGTGGAACAGACCGTGCAACGGCACGCGCCCTGCTCGAGGTCGCCAGCGAGCCCGCTGACAACCTGACTGCCATGGCAGGGTCCCCCTGCTCTGGCGGCACACCACACTCCTCCTCGTCGAACTCCTCCGAGCTGTGGTGTGCTGGCGGATCTGGACCTGTGAACACAGGGCTTACCCACATCTCCGCCTGAGTCCCGGCCTGCGCTGCAGGTACTGCCGATGGTAAAGGCCCCGGAACTGTTGACCGGCGAACTCGTCCTGACGTCCTCCGGCCCTTCGAACTCCCATCCATGTCCTTGCTGCAAGACATAATCAGACAACAAGGACCACCAACTAAAGGTGGAATACTCACCTCCGTGGCGCCTTATGAAGGGCTGGCGAGGAGCGCGCTCCACCGCCAGCCGTCGCAGCAACGCGTTACGACGATATGTCGAGCATGCGCGCCGGCGGGCTCTTCACGAAGTCACTCACGTGACTCCGAAATGAAATAAAATGGTGAACATTAGCTCTAGGAACCTGTCTGTAAATATCATCACAGACAAGTGATATCATCTGTAATGCTGGGGAAATAATCATTGAATAATGTCTGGATTGTGTTCTTACAAGCTAAATGTTTTGATTTATTTTGTTTTGCACCCATTGGAATCCTAAAGGACAGTAGTCTCAGCAGAGAAATTCATGAATCTTCCTCTTTTTTTTTTATTGCCACACCCCAGCAAAGGTTTATTTCATCATTCCACAATGGGTGCTTCCACTAATATTACTGGATGTCCATCCCAAGTGTTAATAATTTCTAAATGAAGCAGAGCTTCCTGACATCAATCTGGAGTCAGTTGTTTGCCAGTTTGAATCTACCACCACACCTCTTACTGCTCTGTGTTGGGGTTATAATGCTATTACAGGTGCATTTTGTCCAAAACATTTTGCAAATCTTCCTCACTGCTCAAAAGTTCTGACGCCAGGGATTTGTTTTGTAAATCTTAATTAAACATGTTCCGTTTCAAAAAGTATTTTTCTGTGTCATTGACGAAAGGTGGCTGCATTCTCAGCCATTGCATCCCCATTCTACCTGTTTGCTTTTTCACTCTGGTTAAAAACCTACCTGGGAGCTTAGTAATGTCCTGATATTGGACTGCACACAACATTACAACACATCAAGAGCCAAGAGTGTTTTATACCCAAGATAGTACAATGAAATTCTTACCTGCAGCAGCACAACAGAACACGCAACATAGTACTCTGTAAACAATATAATACATCAGTAAAAAAAGTTTGGTGTGTGTGTATATATAAAGATACACACACACATATCTATCTATATATATATTACTAAAAGTCTGATCTTGACCACTTCCTGTTGTTCTGTATATTGATTTTAGAAAAAAGAACTCTGGCACTTATGGCTGTGATTTTTGGCCATCTTACTCAGTCCCCCTCCGCTGCGCAGGACAAGTGGATTTTTCCCATTGATGAAAAATAAAAGAGTTATTAGTGTTTAAAAGATGTTGAGATTCTCTCTCCTGAAGGCCATGCCCCTTCCGGATGGACTATAAAACCTGTGTTGAGTGCCGCAGTCAGTCTCTGCTGTAAATAACACTGAACACATGTCTACTTAACTGTGAGTGGTTTTACTGACCTGTCAGTGCCCTTAATGTGGTTTGAAAATATAGCCACATACGGCTGTGACTTTTGGCCATCTTAATCAGTCCCCCTCCACTCATCAGGTGCCGAGATTTTTTCCCATCGATGAAAAATAAAAGAGTTATTAGTGTTTAAAAAATGTTGAAATTCTGTCTCCTGTCAATCACGCCATGAAGGCCACGCTCATTCTGGTGGGAGGGGGGAAGGACTATAAAACCCAGAAGTGTGGGCATGGCTCAGTCTCTGCAAGATGGAAGAGGGAGAGGTCACGACTCGCACCCTGCTTGAAAGGCTATGAAACTGCACTTGAATTTGGTTGCCTTGCACCCTGCTTGAAGTGGTAAGGAACTGCACTTGAATTTGGTGGCCTTGCACCCTGCTTGAAATGGAATTTCAATGAATAGCCGTGAGTCAACTGCCAGCCCACCAGCCATGAATGAGTGAGCTGCCAACACAACAGGTTTCAGTGACTGAGCTGCCAGCCCAAGAATCAATTCGGCCCACAATGTCCATATTAGCCCTCTGGAAACCAGTCCCTTCAGGGCACAACACCCATACTAGTGTTCCAGATAGCTCCCCCACTGGCCACCAATATTGTTTGTGAATTTACTCCTCCATCCTTTGCGATAACCTAGAAAGTTTTACATATTCCTGTAGAGTTTTTCCTCCTCCACATTTTGTTTTGAAAATTAGAATATTTGGTTATTAATTTCCCTGCTTTTTTAATAAAAAACATCACAACATTTAAAAATCAAGCAGCTGCATGAGTCACAAGTCCATCTCACAGATGTCCAATCACAATGGATCTCATTTACCTATGATATGACATCACAATGGGACAGGGCTGGGAGATTAGAACCTTCAGGTGGTTCCACTAATATCAAGCAGCTGCATGAGTCACAAGGCCATCTCACAGATGTCTAATCACAATAGATCTCATTGGGACAGGTGCGGGTGATTGGAACCTTCACGTGATCCCACGAATGCAATCAACCTGGCATGCACAATCAAATAGAGCAAATTGTCCTACCCCCCTCCCTATCTACCCCCTCCCTCTCTAATGCCCTCCATTCCCCATCCCCGCTCCCCCTCCACTACCACTCCTATCCTCCTCCCCTCCTCTCCTACATCCCCTCCTGTTCTCCCCTCTCCACTTCTCCCCCTCCTCATCTCTCTCCCCCTCCTCTTCTCTCCCCCTCCACCTCTCCCCCTCCTCTTCTCTCCCCCTCCACCTCTCCCCCTCCACCTCTCCCCCTCTTCTCTCCCCCTCTTCTCTCCCCATCCCATCTCCTCCAACCGCCTCACTCACTGCCTATCTCTCCTCCCCTCCCTCCCCCTCTCCCTGTACTCTCTCTCTCCCTTCTATTCTCTCTCTTCCCTCCCTCCCCCCCGTGCCTTTACCCTCCCCCTTCTCTCTCCCCCTTCCCCCTCTCCCCTTCCCCCTCCCCTTCTCTCTCTCCCCCTTCTCTCTCCCCCCCTCTCTCCCCCCTTCTCTCTCCCCCCCTTCTCTGCCCCCCCTCCTCTCTCTCCCCCCTTCTCTCTCTCCCCCCTCCTCTCTCTCCCCCCTTCTCTCTCCCCCTTCTCTCCCCCCCTCCACCCTCTACCTCTTATTCTCTGCCCCTCCCCTCTGCCCCTCCTCTTCTCTCCCTGCTCCACCTCTCCCTGCTCCACCTCTCCCCGCTCCACCTCTCCCCGCTCCACCTCTCCCCGCTCCACCTCTCCCCTCCACCTCCCCCTCCCTCCCCTCTCCTCTCTCTCTCTCTCTCTCTCTCTCTCTCTCTCTCTCTCTCTCTCTCTCTCTCTCTCCTTCCCCTCCTCCCCCTCCTCCAATCTCCCTGTCCTCTAATCTCCCTCTCCACTCCCGCTTCTCCCCTCTCCTCTCCCCTCCCCCCCATCCTTCACTACCTCCCTCACCCACCCTCTCTTACCCCCCCCCCCCTCCCCCTCCCCCCTCCCTTTGGCTTTGTGCTTTGGCTTGAAGTGAAAAGGCACTACTGCAAATGGTGGCTTGGGGGCTTTGGCTTGAAGTGAAAAGGCACAACTGCAAATGGTGGTTTGGGGGCTTTGGCTTGAAGTGAAAAGGCGTGACTGCAAATGGTGGCTTGGGGGCTTTGGCTTGAAATGAAAAGGCACGACTGCAAATGGTGGCTTGGGGGCTTTAGCTTGAAGTGAAAAGGCACTACTTCAAATGTTGGCTTGGGTTCTTTGGCTAACTTCCTGTTAGCACTCTATATTGATTTTATATACATCGCTACCACTTACGGCTGTGATTTTTGGCCATCTTACTCAGCCCCCCGTCCGCTCATCAGGTGCAGAGTATTCTTCCCATCAATGAAAAATAAAAGTGTTATTAGTGTTTAAAAAATGTTGAGAAACTCTCTTCTGTCATGAAGGCCACACCTTTTCTGGTGGGAGGGGGAGGGATTATAAAACCCGGAAGTGTGGATGTGGCTCAGTCTCTGCATGTCGGGTGAGGGAGATGTCACGACTGTCTGAGCTGTGAATAAACTGAACATACTGAATGTCTGCTGAGCTGTGTGTTTGGTGTTTTGAGTGGTTTTATGGTGGTTTCACCCTGCTTGAAATGGTGTGAAACTGCATTTGAATGTGGTGGCCTTGCACACTGCATGAAATGGTATGAAACTGCATTTTAATGTGGTGGTGTTGCACCCTGCATGAAATGGTATGAAGCTGCATTTTAATTTGGTGGCCTTGCACCCTGCTTGAAGTAGTATGAAACTGCACAAATTTGGTGGCCTTGCATGTGCACACATACACATAAAAACAAACAATAATAGTGCAAAAGACAGACCCATGTTCCCATGTTTAAGTAGTTCAAGCTTATTTGGAGGTTGTAGTTTTTAATCAAAATACTTTTATTGTAACGTAGATAATTGTTGAAATATACATCTCTATTGCCTTTTTCCTCGTTCTGCAGTACACTGTGGAGAACTGTGGAAAGTCTCTGTAGTACTGAAGCTCGAGTCTTGGAGCTCTAATTCCACAGTGTTGATTTGATTTAGCTCTCAAACAATTGCCTTTGGGTTCAAGCTTTATTTTGGCTCTGGAGCAAATAATCAAGAGCGACACTTTAGAGAAACCCGTACAAAGTATTTGCATTTTCATAATGTCATACGCCTCCTAGATAGAACTGATTCTGTTATTGGTAAATGCAAAAAGCATTTTTGCACATATTTATTCCCTGCAAACTTTAGTTAAATTAAACGCTGGCTGTGCCCAATTGTCGTCTGTGATTGTAAACTGCAGTGTTTAACTTGGTGAAATGATATGCACGGTCAATATTCAAGTGTGAATATATTCTCTAGTTATCTCAGGCTGAAGAATCATTGAACTGTATAATTTTGGATGCTTTTCATTCTGAATTTCAATGTAGAAAAACAATCTTCCCTCTGATCTCTTGCCTGGTTCGTTTGCCAATTATCTTAAATTAGTGCCTTCTGTTTACCAGCCTTCATGCCACGTAAACAATTTCTTGTTAACTCCAATTGGACTGCATCATTTGGAAGATCTTTCTGAAGGACTCCTTAACCGTTTCTGCCTGAGGAATGCCTCTACTAGTTATCTAGTCTTGGCTGAAGCACAGAGTGGGGGATTTTGGAGTAGGGTGATGGTGGGGCCTGGTGGAACAGAAGCACGGTAGTACAAAATGGGTCTGATTTTTGTGATCTACAATTAACAATTGGGGCCAATCTTTCATTCCTTTACACTTTCACACACATCTTTGACGAAGTTTTTACACTGGAATTTGTACATCCATTTTTGAGCGATGTAATGGGAACTGCAATTGCGCATCTCAAATAATTGAAAGCAATGTTAATGAAGGATACATGCCACAGAATGCATAGATACGTACAGCGTATGTTCACCAGGTGTCCTGGATGAAAGAATGGGTTATCTTCACTGGAATTTAGAAGGATGAGAGGGGATCTTACAGAAACATATAAAATTCTTAAGGGACTGGATGGGCTAGATGCAGGAAAAAAATTCCCAATGTTGTGGAGAAGTCCAAAACCTGGGGTCACAGTTTAAGAATAAGGGATGGGCCATTTAGGATGGGGATGAGGAAAATTCTTTCCACCCAGAGTTGTGAATCTATGGAATTTCATTTCGGAGTCACGTGAGTGACTTCGTGAAGAGCCCGCCGGCGCGCATGCTCGACATATCGTCGTACCGCGTTGCTGCGACGGCTGGCGGTGGAGCGCGCTCCTCACCAGCCCTTCATAAGGGGCCACGGAGGTGAGTATTCTACCTTTAGTTGGTGGTCCTTGTTGTTGGTTATGTCTTGCAGCAAGGACATGGATGGGAGTTCCAAGGGCCGGAGGACGTCAGGACGAGTTCGCCGGTCAACAGTTCCGGGGCCTTTACCATCGGCAGTACCTGCAACGCAGGCCGGGACTCAGGTGGAGATGTGGGTAAGCCCTGTGGTTACAGGTCCAGATCCGCCAGCACACCACAGCTCGGAGGAGTTCGACGAGGAGGAGTGTGGTGTGCCGCCAGAGCAGGAGGACCCTGCCATGGCAGTCAGGTCGTCAGCGGGCTCGCTGGCGAACTCGAGCAGGGTGCGTGCGGCTGCACGGCCTGTTCCACTCAACCCTCCGAGTAGGGGAAGGGCAGGAGCCCAGAAGCCTAACCCTACCAGGGCTAAGGCATTGCCTGACACGGAGGTGCGGTCAGGTTCCAGGGCGAGACCCGGGGCGGCTGTGAGGTCCAGCCGGCACACCCCGACTCTCGACGCCGGGACGGGTCGGTTGAGTCGGGTCTCGTCACGGTCGCCGAGCCCCCCATGGATGGGTGGGCGAGACCATGCGTCGGCAAAGTCCACGATGTGGGCAGCCGGCAAGCCTGCGCGGGCTTCAGGCAGCCATGCTTCGGCTGGTGCCGACACCACGCCGCAAGTGCCCTTAGTGGCAGCGGCTTCAGCTCCCGCTAAACGGAGGCGGTTGAACACGCCCGCGCGGGAATCGCGCAGTTTCGCCTCGGCGGCTGTTAGCGACAACAACCGGCACCGGCAGGGCCTCGATGAGGTGCGGGCCGATGATAGGAGCCCGGTTTTCTTTTCAGAGCCGGAGGACTCCGACCACCTGAGTGTTCAGGGTGAAGGGCGTATTGACCGTATGGAGCGGCTGCTGGAATCCTGCTTCAAAGTCAACAACGGCAGGGCAGCAACAGGCACAGGGCGTCGTCACCAGCCTCTACCATCAGCCTGGAGCAGCAGGAGGAGGAGGTTTTGGTGGATCACATACCATCTCCGTTGGAGGTGCCAGCGGAGGATCTTCTGGATGTGGCGACCAAATTTGCGGCCCCACATTCATCTGGACTTCCTTTAAACGAAAAGCTGGCAGCCACTGTGGACTTTCTTAACAACCAGCAACTACAGGAAGAAGTCCTCATTCAGGCAATGAGCCGTCACAAGGCTCCATCCAATTGCAACTCCCTCAACGTGCCTGTGGTCAATACGCCGATATGGGGCAACATCAGTGCGGCTATCCGTCAACAAGAGGTAAAATTGCAGTGGATCCTGAAGCTCCTCACGGCCGGTATTACCGCCTTTGCGCGGTCGGTGGATGGGGACGAACTGAATTTGGACCAGGAAGATGCTCTGGCCCTCCTGTGCGCGACCCAGCACGAAATCAACGGGTTTCGCAAAACCAGCATCCGCCCAGTGCTCAATCCGAAGTTTGCAGGATTGTGCAAGCCACCGCCGCCGCCCCCGCCCCGTCAGCTCTTTGGGGAGGACCTCTCGAAGAGAGTCAAAGAGCTTGACGAACAAGCCAAAACGGTGGGGATCATGCGCTCTCAGAGTGCCCTCGCACCGTCAGGCTCAAAGTCTCCATACATTCGATCACGAGGGTCTGCTAGTACCTCGACGAGGACCCACCCTCAAGCTCCACAACGACAGCAACATCAGACCCAGCACCAGGGGTCTTTTTTAGGACAGGGTCGGCAGTGACCCTGGTGGAAAACGAAGACGCCGCGCCCTCAAGCCAACCCAGCACCTCCACGTCCACCCATGCGTGTCAAGGACCGCCGGTAACCACGGAGGTGAGGGGGTCTGGTTCTCTCTTTTCTCTTTGTTTAACTTCACATGTTGGTGGTCGCCTTCGGTTGTTTTTGGGTGCATGGGGTAATTTTACTGGTGACGAGTATGTGTTGCAGAATATTCAGGGGCATAAAATTGAGTTTATTAATGGCGACATTCCTCCATCCCAGCACATGCCCGCTCGAACGTTTAAATTATCTGCTGCAGAACAGGCAGCAGGCTACAAGGAACTTTTAAGTCTTGAGCAGAAGGGAGTGATTGAGAGAGCGGTGCATGAGCCAGTTGAATTTGTTTCGAATATATTCACCAGACCTAAGAAGGATGGAGGTTGTCGTGTCATTATTGATCTAACCCGTTTGAATACTTTTGTAACATATACTCATTTTAAAATGGATACATTTGAAACAGCCAAATCATTGATTTCTCATGGTTGCTTTATGGCATGCATCGATTTGAAAGACGCATATTATTCAGTATCCATCCAGAAATACGACAGAAGGTTTTTGAAATTCATTTGGATGGGGAAACTCTGGCAGTACAAGGCTTTGCCTAATGGGCTCACCACAGCCCCTAGATTGTTCACTAAATTAGTGAAACCAATTATGGCTTATTTGAGACAACGACACCATATAGTTATGGCCTACTTAGATGATATCTTAATTGTGGGCCACACCCTGGAATTGGCTGAACAGGGTGTTGCAGCTGCTGTCAATATATTTCAACAATTAGGGTTTATTGTCCATCCAGAGAAATCAAAGTTCTGCCCTGCCCAGGTGATTAATTACCTAGGGTTCACGGTGAACTCTATGAGCATGAGGGTTACCATTCCAATTAACAAGATTGAGGAGGTTACCCAGGTGTGTCTAGATTTAATCCGCACCAATATACCATCGATTTGGCATTCAGCTACAATAATTGGGAAGCTTGTAGCTTTGTTTCCGGCAGCGCGATATGGACCTTTGCATTATCAGAATTTGCAAAAAGCTAAAATTGCTGCGTTAAAACAGAACGCTGGTCATTATGATCGGTCCATGCAGCTGCTGCCCGAAGCGATAAATGAGTTGCAATGGTGGGTGTGTCACATTAGCAACTCATTCAAGCCTATCAGGGAGGCTAATCCGGTGGTATATTTGCAGACTGATGCAAGCTCCAATGGCTGGGGAGCCACGGATAATTGCTCTAGTTGTGGGGGCAGATGGGACACCCTTGAATCGACGATGTTGTTGACTCAAGGGATTAACTATTTGGAGTTGCTGGCAGCATTCCACGGACTTCGTGCGTATTGTTCCAAGCTTGTTGGAGCACATGTCCGTCTCCAAATAGACAACACCACAGCAGTGGCATACTTAAACCATATGGGTGGTACCAGGTCAGTTTTGTGTGACAAATTGGCTAACTCAATTTGGCTCTGGTGTGTTCAAAGAGACATTTGGATTTCAGCTACCTATTTGCCAGGTGAGCTTAATACTGTGGCGGACACCAGGTCACGCAAATTTAATGACAATATTGAATGGATGTTGCATCCTGAGACTTTTTCTAAAGTCACAGCCAAATTTGGTAAACCGGACATTGACCTTTTTGCATCACGGTTGAACCATCAGGTACCAACCTACGTTTCATGGGAACCAGATCCTGGGGCAATAGCGCTAGATGCATTCTCGCTGGACTGGGGGAATTGGTTTTTCTATGCCTTTCCCCCCATTTTGCCTCATCAGTCGGGTATTGCGAAAGATTCAGGCAGATGCTGCCAAGGGCATCCTTATTATACCCGACTGGCCCACACAGCCTTGGTATCCGGTGGTCTTTGACATGCTCAACGAACCTTGGGTCCTTTTGAAGGGTTGCCCACAATTGGTTACTCACCCTGTCTCAGGGGAGCCACATCCCTGCCACGGCTATTTAAATCTGTTGGCTTGCAGGTTCTGAACAGGCCGTTAGTCCAATACGGCCTCTCGGCTCGGACCATGGATACCATCGGGGCGTCGTGTCGAGAGTCCACAAGGCGAAGATACCGCTCGCATATTAAGAAGTGGGAAGCCTACTGCAGCCGCTCTCGCATCACGTACGATTACGTGACAATAACCGACGTCCTGGAATTCCTCGCGGGGTTGCACCATGATGAACACTTAAGTTACAGTGCCATCAACAGCGCCAGAAGTGCGCTATCATTCTACCTCAAGATTGGGGTAGGATCCAACAGGCTAGTGTCCAGACTCATGCGGGGTATATTCAATATGAATCCGCCTACACCACGCTATAATATCACCTGGGATGTCAGGGACGTATTAACCCTGCTCAAGACGTGGTCTCCCATGGAAGGGCTCCAACTGGACCAACTCACCATGAAGCTGGTGATGTTACTAGCGCTGACTTCAGCTCAGAGGATACAGCCACTACACAAACTTCGTGTCGACAGAATGACTTCTACCCCTACAGAAGTAGTCTTTTTCATTGACGAGCTACTAAAGCAGCATAGACCTGGGTGCACAGGGCTGCAGCTGAAGTTCCCGGCATACCCCGCAGATGCTAAGCTATGTTTAGCCTCACATATCCGCCACTATGTCAAGGTGACGGCACGCATCAGAGGAATGGAGAGATACCTGCTTGTCACTCATAAGAGACCTCATCATCGAGTGACAGTCCAGACGATATCCAGGTGGCTTCGAGTCGTCTTGGGTAAGTCAGGTATCGACACTAATGTGTTCAAATCTCATTCCACCAGGGCTGCATCGACGTCAGCGGTGAGGGTCATGGAGGTGCCCATGGACCAAATTCTCGCCACAGCAGGATGGGCTAATGAAGCTGTGTTCCAGCGTTTTTATAACAAGCCTGTTGCTGCTCCTCTACAGTTCGCAGAAGCCGTGCTGAATGCAGGTTCAGAACGTGGAGATGTCCCCGCATGAGGGGTTTTGATTTGTTATTAATAAATATGCTCTTGTTTTGCGGTATGAACTATTGAGCAAGTTTGTTCCTCCCATCCATCCCTGGTAGTGGTGTGTCAGCATGGACGTGGTCCAGGGCGTGTAATCACAGAAGCTTTGAAGTCTTCACAAAGTCACTCACGTGACTCCGAAATGAAATAGTAAGATTGAACGAGAACTTACCAGTTCGAAGGTTGATCTTTATTTTATGAGGAGTCGAAGTGAGGGATTTCGTGCCCTCCTCGCCCAACCCTCAGTCACCTTCATCTGGTAATCTTAGTCACTTCAATCTTACTATGCGAAGTCATTTCTATTGTTGGTTTCTGTGATTCCACGCCGCTACTTTGAAGTATGTCGAGCATGCGCGCCGGCGGGCTCTTCACGAAATCCCTCACTTCGACTCCTCATAAAATAAAGATCAACCTTCGAACTGGTAAGTTCTCGTTCAATCTTACTATTCTCCGCCACAGAAGGCAGTGGAGGCCAATTCTCTGGAATGTATTCACCTATTCTGCACCTATTTTCTTTGTTTTGATGCCTAAAGCAGGGTGTGTGAACTTTTAATTTTGTGCAAAATTGTATATAAAAAGTGAAATAAAAGGAAGGAAATAATGATGTGATTAAAAAGAGGGTGATACAAGCGATGGACAGACAATACAGTTTAATTAACTTTTTAAAGAATGACTAATCTAATGGAATGAGATTCCACGGACAGATGGTGATTATCCGTGTCATAAAGATTTCTTGAAGTAATTTAGATCATTTGCTTGAAAAATGTACTTCAAACTAGAATGGTGACTCTTTTCCTGACAGTTTAGTCGAAACTGATTGCAGAAATCATCTTCTCTCCCACGGATCATGGTGCCAGGACTTTACAGTGCCTTTATCAGTCTGTAAAAGGGTTTTAAGTGATCGGAGCAGAATTAGGCCATTTGGCCCATCAAGTCTATTCCGCCATTCAATCATGGCTGATCTACCTCTCCCTCTTAACCCCAATCTCCTGCCTTCTGCCCTGACACTAGTACTAATTAAGAATCTATCTTTCTCTGCTTTAAAAATATCCACTGACTTGGCCTCTACAGCCTTCTGTGGCAAAGAATTCCACAGATTCACCACCCTCTGACTAAAGAAATTCCTCCTCTGTGCCAATGGGTCTTGACCCGAAACACTGTTTGTCCATTTCCCTCCACAAATGCTGCCTGATCCACTGAGTTCCCCCAGCAGTTTGTTTATTTTTCAAGATTCCAGCATCTGCAGTCTGTTGCGTCTCCATCTTTATCACAATGTTTCTGGAGGAGTTGAGTGTAGTGGAGGGCAACCTTTTTACTTGTGTACACAGAGAAAATGGAAGGGTACAGCACAGGAACAGACCTTTTGGCCCACAATGTCTATGCCAAACATGACGCCAAGATAAACTATTCTCTTCTGCCTGCACTTGAACCATATCGCTCTGTTCCTGGCGTACCCACGTGCCTTAGTAAATGCCACTGTCTTATCTGGCTTCACCTTGGCAGCACACTCAAGCATCTGTGCATTCTCTGTGTAAAAACAACTTGCCTGCACATCTCCTTTGAACTTTTCCCCTCCCACCTTAGAGCTATGCCCTCTAGTCTTTGACATTTCAGTCCGGTGTAAAAGGGTTTCTGATTGTCTACCCTATCTATGCCTCTCATAGTTGTATATTCTTCCCCTGGGTCTCCCCTCAACCTCCCATATTCCAGAGACACCATTCCAAGTTTGTCCAATCTCACCTTGTAACTAATACCATGAGGTAGCATCCTCATAAGCAATATGCAAGTGACAGGTGCTGTTGCCAATTTTAAAAATAGTTCATGCTATTAGCATTGAAGGTACTTTACAGCAAAACCTAAAAATTACATTTAATAACCAAAGACAAAATTTCTTAAGTACACATTAGGCAGATGCTTTTCTTTCAGTTGATTAACTTGTCCGTTCACACATCATCAGCAGTATAGCTCTCTTAGTCTTCAGCAGCATAGTATGGTGGCAAGTCTGTTATTAATGTTGGAGCATGCAATGAATTAAACAAATTGCAAGAATGTGGAAAGAAGTGATGGGAACAATCGGGTCTCTGTCGGCTGATAAATGGCCCACACCAAACTCTTTAAGAATTTTAACAATAATACACTAGCTACAGAAGTAACCCACCTCTGGAGAACATGGATAGGAGTATATTTTGAGGCAGAACCTCTTCCATGATTTCGACATGGCCAGTGTGAGGAAGGAATATGGATTTATATCCACATTTCTCCATTGTATTATGGAGGCCTGGTTTGAGTTGCTGATATTACTAAATAGTTAAGAAACACATTATGTTTTTTGATGGGTTTCTACTGTATGGAATGAGTGTTTTACATTCTAATCTGTTTGGAATTGGGGGTACATTCTGTGTAAGAACCATCTTCTTAGGCAGCTCCTTGGGATTGAAGATGACTTGCTTTCACCGCAGCATTGTGGTACTGAGGTGGCCAATGAGACCAATGTGAGAATCATAGTCTGCTCCATAGATTGTTCCTATTGAGTCCACACACAAGATTAGAAGTTGTTCAGCCAGAGCCGAACACGCTTCTCGGCATCTGCATACAATGGTGTCTGTCTTGCGATTCTTGTGGGTGGTGGTGGTGGAAAGATTGGTGAAAACGGGGCCGCGACGTGAATGCTCTTTCCTTGACCCCTGCTTCATAGATGAAGAAAGTGGTAGCTGATTATTTTATGTTGTGGTGGCAGATACCACTGTGGCATTTAAGCGGCTTTCGCATAACCACACAGACATGCTGGGAATGGAGGGATTAATTTAGTTTAGTGAGACTGGGTCGCAGTCTCAGTTCAATAGCAAGTTGTGAAAGAACCTTTTGAGGAGCCCATTTTGATCCTGCTGGCCTTCTTTTTGTGTGATGAATATAATTGCCGATCGGTAGACTTCATTATTAGAGCAATTTCATGGAGTTAAATGTTTTGAATGGATGTCCATTTGGTGTCCAGACACCAACTGCAGTTGTCGTGAATACAAGTTCATTTACCATCAATTACAGTAGAGACTATGAGTCTGAAGAAGGATCTCAACCCAGATGGCCTTCTCCAGAGATGCTGCCTGACCCGCTGGGTTAACCCAGCATTTTGTGTCTATCTTCTACCTAGCACATGCAGTTCCTTCCCACATAATAGAGATTATCGTAGGGTGACCAGCTGACTTGGTCATTAGCTTCCACCAACAACCAGCAAATTACAACCTTGTGGTAAAACCTGTAATTAAACTAGAAAATACTGGAAGCACTCGATATAACTGGGCTTAATGCATCAGTTCAAATTACTCCCATTAGGAATGGGCAACTTGATTAACCCTTAGGCATTGATTCTTCCAAAAAAGTATGGATTTGAAAATAATTATTATATGTATTTTCTTTCAATTGTACTTCAGATTATTAATTGTGAACTTTCTAAATCCCTTTGAATTTTATATTTTTCATTAAATCCTCCAATATTTTCCCTCCAGGCAAATAATAACCTGTAAATCCAGGATGCAGTGAGTAATGCTGGCTGATTATGTGACTGCAGCCACATGTTGTAATGGTCTGGCTCCCCAGCACAGCTCCATTGACTTCACCGACTTACATGAATCACAGCGCATTCCTTTTCACACACGATAAGAACTATGTCAATCCTCTGTTTTCCAGAGAGTAAAAGCTTGGCTTTGCTTTACTTTAGACTTCAAACTTTAGAGATACAGCGTGGAAACAGACCCATCGGCCCACCGAGTGTGCTCCACCATCGATCACACATACACTAGCGCTATCCTATACACTAGGTACAATGTTACAACTTATCAAAGCCAATTAACCTACAAACCTGTACGTCTTTGGAGTGTGGGAGGAAACCAGGGCCCCTGGAGAAAACCCACGGTCACAGGGAGAACATACAAACTCTGTGCAGACAGCACCCATAGTCAGGATCGAACCCAGGTCGCTGTAAGACAGCAACCCTACTGTGCCACCCGTACAACTTATATTCCAAATACAGGTCTTGTCCGATTGATGAATATCCACTTAATTAATCTTTGGCACAATGAATAATTTAATTTAATTTAATTTAATTTGTCCCTGAACAAAGATTTCATTCAGAAGGATACAGAACACACTTGGACACTTTCAACCCCGAGTCTGGTAGTCAAACAAGTGTCTATAGTCCCTTTGATCAGGTTAATGGGTAGGAGTTTATGAAATAGGGCTTTGGTTAGACCACATTTGGAGTATTGTATGTGGTTCTCATCAACCTTTTACAGGAAGCACGAGAAGGCTTAGGAGAGGGTGTCGAAGAGGATAACCAGAGTGCTGCCCAGATTAGAGGGTACAACTATAAGGAGAGTTTGGACAAAATGTGGATTGATTTCTCTGGAATGTTAAAGGTTAAGGGGCCGCCTAATAGAAGTACATGAAATTATGAAAGTCATAGATAGGGTCAAGAGCGGAACTCGCTATAAAAACATGGAGGGGACGGAGACACAATTTTTTGGCAGCCGCGCGCACTCACCCACACATTCGCATGCGCACTCTCACCAACATCATGTCCCGCCCCCATTACCTGCTGACTAACGTCTCTCTCGCCCTAGATCAGCAGACCCACCTCCACTGATTCGTGGAAAGCGGAGATTTTAAAATCTGGATGACAAAAACTCGGGGGGGATGTCCCCCACCTCTCAAAACATGGAGGGGACGTGTCCCATCTGCCCCCCCCCCCCCCAGGTTTTCCGCCCCTGGATAAGGTAGAGAGTTATCCCCAAGGTGGAAATGTCTAGGACTAGAGGGCATAACTTTAAGGTGAGAGGGTCAAAGTTTAAAGGACATTATATACACATAGAGAATTGTTGCCAGGGGTGAGAGTGGAGGCAAATACGATAATGGCATTTATGAAGCTTTTAAATAGGCACATGGTTATGCAGGAAATTGAGGGATGAGGATCACATGCAGGCAGAGGGGATCAGTTTAACTTGATGTCATATTTAGCATGATAGGCAGTAGGCCAGGATAGAAAGATCAGTATGGAAATGGGAAGAGGAGTTAAAATGGTCTGCAGTAGACCTTGGCGGACCCCCAGTGCAAGTGTTTTTTTCGAAGCGGTCACCAAGTCTATGTTTAGTGTCGCCGATGTAAGGAGGCAACGTCTTTTCTGTTTCTATGAGGTCTTACTGAAGATCATAGAGATTGGATCTGCCACACTATCCTCATAAATACATTTCGATATAAAAATTCTACTTCAAGCATGATCCATGCTGACCATCTTTGATTAATCCTTATTTTCCAGCTGCAGATTAATCCTGTCTCACAATTAGTTCCAATAAGTTGCTTCCCACAGATGTTTGAGGTCTCTACCACTAACGGTAGACTATTATTGAACCACTCCCTAAAAATTACAGAAGCTAAATAATAGCGATAAAATGTCAATAAACAATGGCAAACCTTAAGACCGGTATTTCCACTTTAGCTTTTGGTGATAAAACTGTAGATGGACAGACAATGTAAGTGTTTTCTCGACCGAAGACTCTCTACTTTGATCAGAAATTGACTCGTGAAGTAATAGTGGAGGCACAACGAGGTTGTACAGAGTGATTAAACTAACTTCCGTTGTTAGGAAATTACCAGAGTCTATATTACAGATGGCATGCCTGAAGACCTTGAGATATTCTGTGCATCATGCAGACAGCATGGATCTGTAAAGAGTGTGATGAGCCTCACAAATCTAAGAGTGAACAAGTAGAAGTATAGCATTTATTTTCCTTGACAATCAATGGCATCACCTTTACCGATTTCACACCCATCACGGGCATTGGCTTCAGTATTGGGTGGCACAGTGGCACCACGGTTTGGCAGCACAGTGGCACAGCGGTAGAGCTGCTGACTTCCAGTGCCAGAGACCCTGAGTTTAATCCTGACTACGGGTGCTGTCTGTGTACATTCTCCCTGTGGCCACATGGGTTTTCTCTGGGTGGTCCGGTTTTCTCCCACACTCCAACGATGGACAGGTTTGAGGGTTAATTGGGTTCAGTAAAATTGTAAATTATCCCTCGTGTGTAGGGTGAACGGGGTGATTGCTGGCGGTGCGGACTCGGTGGAGCGAAGGGCTCATTTCTGCGCTGTATTTCTAAAGTCTAAAGATACTATTTATGTAACACCATAGATTAATGCTTTTGTGCATCTCACCGCATTCGTGAAATGATATGGGGCGCAAATCTGCAGTGCTATAGAATCATTGAATCATAGAAAATAGGTGCAGGAGTAGGCCATTCGGCCCTTCGAGCCTGCACCGCCATTCAATGTGATCATGGCTGATCATCCAACTCAGTATCCCATACCTGCCTTCTCTCCATACCCCCTGATCCCTTTAGCCACAAGTGCCACATCTAACGCCCTCTTAAATATAGCCAATGAACTGGCCTCAACTACCTCCTGTGGCAGAGAATTCCACAGACTCACCACTCTCTGGCGAGAAAAGATCTTCTCATCTCTGTCCTAAAAGACTTCCCCCTTATCCTTGAGACCCCTTGTTCTGGAGTTCCGCAACGATTGGGAACAATCTTCCTGCATCTAGCTTGTCCAACACCTTAAGAATTTTGTAAGCCTCTATAAGATCCCCCCTCAATCCCCTAAATACCAGCGAGTACAAGCCAAGTCTATCCAGTCTTTCTTCATATGGAAGTTCTGCCATCTCAGGAATCAGTCTGGTGAACCTTCTCTGTACTCCCTTTATGCAAGAATGTCTTTCCTCAGATTAGGAGACCAAAACTGTACGCAATACTCCAGGTGTAGCCTCACCAAGACCCTGTACAACTGCAGTAGAACCTCCCTGCTCTTATACTCAAATCCTTTTGCTATGAATGCCAACATACTATTCGCTTTCTTCACAGCCTGCTGCACCTGCATGCCTACTTTCAATGACTGGTGTACCATGACACCCAGGTCTCGTTGCACCTCCCCTTTTCCTAATCGGCCACCATTCAGATAATAATCTACCCTCCTGTTTTTGCCGCCAAAGTGCATTAAAAAAAAATATATATATATTTATTAGAGGCAAATACATCAATGTACATCACATATATATTGTTACAATCATTGTACCCCATAATTTTATGGCTTTTATAGAAAAAGAATAGAAAGAAAGAGAGTGAAGTAGGTGAAAAGAGTTGTGAAAGTGAAAGAGCGTGCCACAGGGGAGAAGAAACCCTTGGTCAAAGAATTAGAGAAATGGGGTTAAGAGATAGACCCTAGAAAAGAAAAGAAAGACAAAGATAGAGAAAAGGAAAAAAAAATCAGTTACTATATTATATATATCATGCAAAAGGAATTCACGAACTCTATAGTTTTTCATCCCCCCCACCAAGGCCCGAGGTACTCCTGCACCCTAACTGTAGCTATTCTATAAATGCAGACCACGTCTGATAGAAGCGTTCTGATTTTCCTGCCAGGCGGAGTCTCATATCTTCCAGATGTAATGTTTCAAACATAGTTGAAATCCACATATTTAATGTTGGTATAGGAGCATTTTTCCAGAATTTTAAGATTAGCCTTTTTCCTATTATTAAGCCGTAATCAAATAGATTCTTTTGATACACATTTAATTCCGAACTACCTTCTGTCATTCCGAAAATAATCCATTCTGGCTTTGGTGTCATTTTTATTTTAAACAGTTTTGTGAAAATGTCAAAGATTTCAATCCAAAACCGTTGAATTTTTCGCAGAAGATGAATGAGTGTGCTATAGTAGCTTCTTGACACTGGCATTTAGCACAAATTGGTGAAACGTTAGGGAAAAATTTATTTAATTTAGTTTTTGAGTAGTATAATCTGTGTAAAATTTTAAATTATATTAAAGTGTGCCTTACGTTAATTGAGCATTTGTGCACATTTAATAAGTACTCTTTCCACCTTTCATTGGAAATTTTTATGCTTAGTTCGTTTTCCCACTCACCTCTGATACCTTCCTTTGTTGGTATTACTGCATTTAGTATAATATTATATATATATGAAATTAAATTTGCTGATTCCGCCTTTGTATTCATTACTTCATCTAGTAAGTCTAATGGCATTTTGTGAAAGTCTTGTGCATGTTTTTTCAGATAATCACATATTTGGAAATATTTAAAATACTATTTGTTACCCAGATTATATTTTAGTTGTAATTGTTTAAATGATAATAGTTTTCCTGTATCATACAAATCTCCCAAAGTTTTAATTCCTGCTCTTTACCATTGTATAAATGCTTTGTCTATAATTGAGGGTTTAAACAGAGGGTTTTTAGCAATAGGAGGTAGGAGAGATAAGTTTCTTAATTTTAAATTGTATTTTATTTGTTTCCAAATTCTGATTGTACTATATATAATTGGGTTTTTGTTGTAGTTTGTATTATTCACCGTCATTGGTGAAAGAAGGATCGCACCAATATTAAAAGGGGAGCAGTCCTCTTTCTCCATAATGATCCATTCCGGTTGATGAAGAGAATTATCCAACAATTGAATCATATTTCAAATATTTACCGACCAATAATAATACATAAAATTAGGGAGTGCTAATCCCCCTACTACTTTGGGTTTATTCAGGTGTGGTCTTTGTATTCTGTGGGATTTATAATCCCAAATAAAATTTGTAATATCTGAGTCCAATTTAAAAAAAAAAAAAAACTTTTTGGGTAGACATAATGGGATTGATTAGAACAAGTATAGCATTTGGGGAAGAAACATCACTTTTATGGCGTTTATTCGACCTATTAAGGACATCGGAAGCATTTTCCAGAATTTAATTAAATTATGTAGTTTCTTAAGTACAGGGTTATAATTTGCTTTAAACATGTCTTGATATCTTCTATTAATTTCAATACCCAAGCATTTAAATTTTTCCACAGCTATTTTAAAAGGAAATTGTACAAGATGTGTAGAATCTTTCGGTTTTATTGACATGATTTCACTTTTATTCCAGTTTATTCTATAACCTGAAAATGAACCGAAATCCTCAATTCAATTTAAAATGTTGGGTATAGTGATATGAGGCTTTGTGATGTACAAAAGTAAATCATCAGCATATAATGATATTTTATTGTTTGAATATTTTGTCTTATATCCATGGATATTCGGATGAGTTCTAATACTTTACGCTAGTGGTTCTATTATGAGGGCAAATAACAATGGTGATAATGAACAACCTTATCTATTACCCCTTGACAGTTGAAATTTTGTGGATAAAATATTATTAGTTAATATTCTGGCCGTTGGCTTATTATATATTAATTTAATTTAATTTATTATATTATAATTTAATTGAATGAAATTCTCTCCCAGTTGAAATTTTTGCAATACCTGAACCATATACTTCCATTCAACCTGATCGAATGCTTTCTCTGCATCCAGCGAAATTATTGCGAGATTTGGATCTTTAGTTTGGTGTGAGTGCATTATGTTAAGCAGACATCTCAAATTATTAAATGATTGTCTCTTAGGGATAAACCCCGTTTGATCCGGATGTATTAGTTTACTGGCGTACTTACTTAATCTTCTTGCTAATATTTTTGCTAATATTTTTTGATCTGTATTTAACAACGCGATAGCTCTATAAGATCCAGGTTCTTCCTCATCTTTATCTTTCTTAAGTATTAATGTAATCGTAGATTCTGCTAAAGTATCAGGTAATATTTGTTCTCTGAAAGCGTGTGTGTAAATTTTCTGTAGACGAGGACTAAATATATCTTTAAAACTTTTATAGAATTCATTACTGAATCCATCTGGATCTGGTGTTTTTCCATTTTTTAATGAGAATATTGTTTCTTCTATTTCCTTATTTGAGATTTGTGCTCCCAATTCCTCTTGTTCCTGTAGTTCTAGTTTGGGAAGATTGCAATTATCCAGAAACTCAGTGACTTTGTTGGTGTCCGTTGTCGTTTTGGATCTATACAAATTCTCATAAAATTACACAAATCTTTTATTAATTTCATTTGGTAATGTTACTACTGGCCCTCTATCTGATTTAATCTTTGAAATCGTGTGTTCCTTTTCTTGTTTTTTTTAATTGGCGTGCGAGAAGTTTATGGGGCTTATCCCATAAACTGGGATAAATTCAAACTGTTCCTGTCTTGTGATTTGGAATAATCTTATATCTTTCTCTGATAGTAATTTATTTAATTTAAATTTTAGTAATAATATTTTATTATGTTTATCCATGGACGGGTCTTTAGCATTATCTATATCCAATTGTCTAATTTGTTCCTCTAGGTGCCGTTGTTCATTCTTATTTTTTTTAATTCTGAAAGGCTTGGTATGAGATTAAAATACCTCTAATAAAAGCTTTGAAAGATTCCCATAGTAATGTTGGTGATGTGTCTGGCGTGTCATTTATTTCGAAAAAAAGATCCATTTGCTGTCTTAGATATATATTCCCTTGCGGGTCTTTTAAAATTTGGGGGTTATACCTCCAGAACGATGTATTCTGGGACATTCCTTCTATTTTAAAAAAAGTAAGGGGGGAATTATCTGAAATCGTATTTGTATGGTATTTTGGATTTACGGAATTAATTTTGTGTCTACCAGGAAATAATCTATACGTGAATAAGTCTTGTGTACCGATGAATAGAATGAATATTTGCAATCCTCCAAACATCGGTTATATTTGTATTTTTTATATATGTGTTTAAAAGTTCACTAGTTTTAGATTTCTTATTACCTCGCTGTTTTTGATTGGATTTATCTAAATAAGGATCTAAAACACAGTTAAAGTCTTCCCCAATTATAGCCAAAGTGGATAACCTCATATTTATCCACATTATACTGCATCTTCCATGCATTTGCCCACTCCCCCAACCTGTCCAGAATAGCCTGCTCTCTCGTTGGTTCCTCTACATGTTGGTTTAGAAAACTATCCCGCATACATTCCAAGAAATCCTCTTCCTCAGCACCCCTGCCAATTTGATTCACCCAATCTATATGTAGATTGAAGTCACCCATTATAACTGTATTACCCTTGTTGCACGCATTTCTAATTTCATGTTTGATGCCATCCCCAACTCCACTACAACTGTTAGGTGGCCTGTACACAACTCCCACTAGCGTTTTCTGCCCCTTAGTGTTTCGCAGCTCTACCCATATCGATTCCACATCCTCCAAGCTAATGTCCTTCCTTTCTATTGCGTTAATCTCCTCTCTAACCAGCAATGCTACTCCACCCCCTTTTCCTTTCTGTCTATCCCTCCTGAATATTGAATATTCCTGGATGTTCAGCTCCCTGCCTTGGTCACCCTGGAGCCATGTCTCCGTGATCCCAACTATATCATATTCATTAATAACTATCTGCACATTCAACTCATCCACCTTATTATGAATGCTCCTTGCATTGAAACACAAAGCCTTCAGGCTTGTTTTTACAACACTCTTACCCCTTATACAATTATGTTGAAAATGGCTTTTTTTGATTTTTGCCCTGGATTTTTCTGCCTGCCACTTTTACTTTTCACCTTGCTACCTATTGCTTCTACCCTCATCTTACATCCCTCTGTCTCTCTGCTCATGCTCCCATCCCCCTGCCACATTAGTTTAAATCCTCCCTGACAGCACTAGCAAACACTCCCCAAAGGACATTGGTTCCCTTCAAGCCCAGGTGCAGACCGTCCTGTTTGTACTGGTCCCCCCTCCCCCAGAACTGGTTCCAATGCCCGAGAAATTTGAATCCCTCCCCCTTGCACCATTTTGCAAGCCACGTATTAATCTGCAATATCCTCCTATTCATACTCTGACTAGCACGTGGCACTGTTAAGAGTCCAGAGATTATTACCTTTGGGGTTCTACTTTTAAGTTTATCTCCTAGCTCCCTAAATTCACCTTGTAGGAACTCATCCCATTTTTTACCTATATCGTTGGTGCCAATGTGCACCACGACAGCTGGCTGTTTAACCTCCCCCTCCAGAATGTTCTGCAGCCGTTCAGTGACATCCCTGACCCTTGCACCAGGGAGGCAGCATACCATCCTGTAGTCTCGTTTGCGGCCGCAGAAACGCCTATCTATTCCCCTTACTAATGAATCCCCTATTACAATAGCCCTTCCACTCTTCTTTCTCCCCTCCTGTGCCGCAGAGCCACCAATGGTGCCATGAACTTGGCGGCTGCTGCCTTCCCCTGATGAGCCATCTTCCCCAACAATATCCAAAATGGTATATCTGTTTAGGAGGGAGTTGACCGCAGGGGACTCCTGCACCACCTGCCTAATGCTACGCTGGCTAATGGCCACCCGTTCCCTTTCTGGCCGCTTAACCTGCGGTGTGACCAACTCACTATACGTGCTATTCACGAGCTTCTCAGCATCGTGGATGCTCCAGTATGAATCCAACCGCAGCTCCAATCGTTCAAAGCAGTTTGCCAGGAGCTGCAGCTGGACACACTTTCTGCAAATGTAGTCACCAGGGACACCGACCATATCCCTGATCTCCCACATGTTGCAGGTTGAGCAAACCATGGGGCCGATCTCAAATGACATGGCTTGCCCCCAAATTAAATCAACTCACACTATAAAAATCTTAATCCTTTAAACTAACCTTTACTAAAAAGCACTGCACCCTTTAGCTCACTGAACCCTTTAGCTCACTGTATCTTTAACTCACTTTACCTTTAACTCACTTTACCTTTAATGCAAACCAGGGGTTGCACCCAATCAGCTGCTTCCACCAATCAGCGGCTTCCACCAGAACACTTGTGTGGAACGTTACAGGTTTGGGTTCCTCCTCTTGCTCCAATGTCTCCTGGGCCTCTGTTAAAACAAAGCCCCGCGCTCGACTTTTAAACTCACCACCCGGAGACTCCTCCTCTTGCTCCAACTTCTCCTGGGCCTCTGTGATTGGCATCAAGTAGAAGTATTGCATTTATTTTCCTTGACAATCAATGGCATCACCTTTACCGATTTCACACCCATCACGGGCATTGGCTTCAGTATTGGGTGGCACAGTGGCACCACGGTTGGGCAGCACAGTGGCACAGCAGTAGAGTTGCTGACTTCCAGTGCCAGAGACCCTGAGTTTAATCCTGACTACGGGTGCTGTCTGTGTACATTCTCCCTGTGGCCACATGGGTTTTCTCTGGGTGGTCCGGTTTTCTCCCACACTCCAACGATGTACAGGTTTGAGGGTTAATTGGGTTCAGTAAAATTGTAAATTCTCCCTAGTGTACAGGGTGATTGCTGGCGGTGTGGACTCGGGGGAGCGAAGGGCTCATTTCTGCGCTGTATTTCTAAAGTCTAAAGATACTATTTATGCAACACCACAGATTAATGCTTTTGTGCATCTCACCGCATTCATGGAATGATATGGGGCTCAAATCTGCAGTGCTCTGATGAGTCTTATCTCTGCTTACTCTCAGAGTCTTCTCTTTCTTCTATTCACATCCCAGCAATCCATGTGTTGCACCTATATCCTTGCTGTAAATTTAACTTCTAAAGTCTGAAAAATATACATCTTCTAGATGAGCTGGGACGCATCCTCAGTGATGTTACCTGGGGACATCGGGTGTTTCGGGTCTCACAACATCAGACACCCTCGCCCAGGCGACCCAGCCGGGGTTGATCAGGCCCCGACTTGCGTCCCAGCAGCAACCGCCCACGGATCAACAATCTTAATAACTACTCTGCAGGGGTTGGGAGACTCTATTGCATGGAGGGACTGGGCTCTGTGGGGTGACTCCCGGCCGGGCTCCTCCTGTGTCTCACCAGGTTCAAGGCCTGTGCGCTGCACTTCTTTCTCCTTCTCCAAGCATTTCATTCTCGCCTGATGGATGTTTAGGCCACGATGGTTCATTAGGCCTTTCCGTAGCTTTGTTGGGTGTCTTTCTCATGAAAGACACAGACTGGGGTGCTAATCTTGTCCAGGTAGTTTAAAGGCTCCTATATCTTTTAGCCAATGACAGGAATGAAATGAGAGCGCAGCCAGGATGGTGTGCCTGATCTACTGACTATTTTCAGCACTTTGTTTTTTGATCATGAATCAGCACAGGTTCATTACAGCAAGGACCTTGGACTCCTACGATTATTCGCAATTTACATGTGTTAATTGAGGAAAACATTTCTGTTGTTGGTAAACAAATGCGCAAGTCTTTCCATGAAGAGTGCTAGAAAATGGGGCAGGAGAGGAAAATAAATTATACTTCTCCAAATATCACCATTTTATGGTATATTGCTAATTAGTTTAGTTTAGTTTAGAGAATAGCGGCAATAGAAGGCCCTTTGGCCCTTCGGCCCATCGAGTCCACACTGACCAGCAGTCCAAGCACACTTACACTATCCTACACACACAATGGACAATTTACATTGATAACAAGCCAATTAAACCTCAAACCTGTATGTCTTTGGAGTGTGGGAGGAAACCAAAGATCTCGAAGAAAACCCACGCAGGTCACAGGGAGAATGTACAAACTCCGTACTGACAGCACCCCTAGTCAGGATCAAACCCAGTTCTCTGGTGCAATAAGGCAGTAGCTCTACCGCTACACCACCATGCCAACCTCAGAGCTTACATATCTAGTATATTCCCTTGTGACTTCCCTTGACTTAATGAACATCTTTGGTTTTGCAGAAGTTGAAAGGATTTTTTTTCTCTCCTCTATGCAAAGGCAAAGCTTGGTTTGTACTTATTTGTCTGAGACTGTAGAAGGAAATCATCCTTTCCTCCTTGAGACTCAAATTATAGAAAAGCCCTGACTTGCTATTTTAACACAATGGCACGGTGCCATTGTGTTAAAATGCACATGACTACTGCTGGGCAAATGGTGGAGTGAAACAGATGAGATTTGCACTGTGCCACATTATTAATTGCTTCCTGAGAGCACAATAGACCATTTGCCACATTTGAGTTGGGATTATTATTCCGTTGGTTGCTCTGCACACATCAAGTATAATCGGATTTGTATAAACTGATTACAGAGTGTGAACCCATGTACATTAACTATAGAGCGCTTCATCTAATCCCCATGCATTCTGGGATGACTGCATCCATTTTGTTCTTTGCACTCATACAGAGCTTGAACATTTTGCTACTTTTATAGCCAATTTCCACCTTATTCTCACTTTCACCTTATCCGTCTCTGACCTTTCCCTTCCCGTTTTTTTCTGGATCTTTCAAGCTCTATCACATCTTTCACTGACTACACAACAATCCATTACAAACCTAAAGATGCCCATGTATTTGATGGCTATCCCCTCTCACATTGTCTACTGTAAGGACAGCATTCTATTCTTCCACCTCCTTTGTCTCTGTCGTGTTGGCCTTGAAGGTATCACTTCCACACGAGTACCTCAGGAATGGCCATTTGCCCCAATTAACCCATTAGAAAGAACAACTCTTGACCAGAACGATACTGGCCCACACAATCACAAATATTTACGTCCATGTATCTGTCCTACCATCTTACTAGCTAGCTATAATTATCTTTTTTTCCATCTCTCTTACCTAGTTCTAACAGAGGTTCGCAACCTCCATGGGCGGCTCAGTGGCGCAGAGGTTGAGTTGCTGCCTTACAGTGCCAGAGACATGGGTCGATGCTGACTACGGGTGCTTGTCTGTAAGGTGTTTAGTTTCATTAGTTTAGTTTCATTTATTTTTGTGAAACATTGTTTTTTGTAAAGTATTGCATTTATATTGTGCTTTCCATGACTGCAAATGTCTGAGAGATTTACAGCTCACCAATTACTTCTGAAGTGTAGTCAATGCTGTGACTAAATGGATGCATGTGCAGTGATTGTGAGAGCACCTGATAATCAGTTTAGAAAATGGGTCTTGATGACTGTGATGCTTAGAGTGGGAGATATGGTAACAAGTCAAGATACCAGTGGAATGAGTTTCAAAGAAAGACAAAGTGCTGGAGTAACTCGGCAGGTCAGGCAGCATCTCTGGAGAACGTGGACCGGTGACGTTTTGGGTCAGGACCCTTCTGCAGACTGATAGTGATGGGGACGGGAGGAGAAAGCTGGAAGAGAGGTGAGGGCAAGACACACCCTGGCAAGTGATAGGTGGTAGGTGAAGGGCATTTTTGACAGGCTGGTGGTTGGGCAAAGGACAGAGATGAAAAGACACAAAGTGTGAGATGAGGCTCGAAGAGGCGTGGATTGTGAAGCCGGAGGAATGAATATTGATGGAATGGGAAAGGGGAATGGGAGGTGGAAATTGGTGTGAATCCAGATGGAACACAGGGAAGAAAGAGGGGGGAGGAGGGGAAGTGGGTGTGGAGGTTGTTTATAGGTTAGTTAACTAAAATTTGAGAATTAAATGTTCATATCATAGGGGATAAGCTATCCAAGCAGAATATTATGCACTATTCTTTCAATTTGCATGTGGCCTTACTCTGGCAATGGAGGAACCTCAAAGACCTAGCAAAAAAATTAAATCAACATAATAAATACACCTCTAGTCTTGTTTTAAAAGCAGAATTGATGTGCCACTAACATGAGTTAATTTCTGTACAGATCTTACATCAGCTAGTAACTGAATGTCCAAACACCAACTTCAGTTTGGTTAAGAGACCCAGCATGGAAACAGGCCCTTTGGCCCACTGAGTCCGTGCCGACCATCGATCCCCGCACATTTACAATATCCTGCACACACGAGGGACAACTTACATTTATACCAAGCCAATTAGCCTGTACTTCCACACCTCAAAAAAAAAATTCCTCAAATAGAATTCCAAATTTCCTGGAATTTTATGGTATTTCCTGAAATTTTCAAAAATGCTTCCGTGTGCTATTTGTTGTTGGGTTTTTTTCGCGGGCACACATTAACAACACAAAGAAGAAGAAGGCAAAACAGATCTATGTAACTACACTGATTCTGCCTGCTTCTGTTACTCACCTGCACAGTGTGATGCAAGGCAGCTTTCGTTGCCTCCACCAGCTTTCGTTGTTTTCGCTTTTTTCAACCTGCTCTCATGTGTCTCAGTCTCCCTCCCTCTCTCCATCCCTCCCTCCTTTGTTCTCTCCCTCCCTCCCTCTCTCACTTCTTCCCTCCCTCTCTCTCTCCCTCCCTTCCTTTTTTCTCTCCCTCCCTCTCTTATTTGCTCCCTGCATCTCTCGCTTCCCATCCCTCTCTCTTCCTCTCTCCCTCCCTCTTTCTCCCTCTCTCCCTCCCTCTCTCCACCCCTCCCTCGGCCCCTCGAGCCCATCCTGTAAAATCAAGGCCAATCCCAATATAACTGCAATCCCACCGCCCACTGGTAACCTTTCACCACTAGGCTTATCGAGAATTCTACCACTGCCTGAAAAATAATCAAAGGCTCAACTTCCACTGAGAAAGAGAATTCCAAAGGCTCATTGTTATACGAGAATTTTATCTAACAGTCTGTGACCTGTAGCGCTGTGGCCATAGCGCTATGTTTAAAGCCCACAGCGCTGCAGCCAGTAGCGCTATATTTAGAACCCATAGCGCTGCAGCCGACAGTTCTTTGTTTAAATTCCCACACGTTAGATTGACAGCGCTCTGTTTAAACCCTTGAGCGCCAAACCGGCAGTGCTGTGTGCATTACCGTCACACCCCTTCGCGGGCCGGAAATTTCCCAAAATTATTCAATTTCCCTAAAATTACCTGAAGGCCAGAATTTCCCGAATTTCGGGTAATTTCCTTCAAAGTGGAAACACTGATTAGCTTACAGACCTGTACATCTTTGAAGTGTGGGAGGAAACCAGAGCTTCCAGGGGGAAACCCACGCAGGTCACGGGGAGAACGTACGAACTCTGTATAGACAGCACTCATAGTCAGGATCAAACCCAGGTCTCTGGCGCTGCGCCACCGTGCCGCCAACTGTCTCCACAGTTTCCAGGAGAGAAACTGGTAGCAGTGACCTCCTGACTTTTAAAGATGTTTAAAAGATGTTTGAAATGTAGAAAGCAAAATGAAGTTCTAGGATGGATGGTTCAACATTTGAAGGAGACAGTCAGTTGATGTTTAAAAGCCTGAAGGTTGCACACGGGAGGTGTGAATGAGGCATTTGAGGATTTACACGGATGGTCCAAGAACAGAATGAGTAGAGGAACAATGGATGAAGAAATGTAAGAGTGCTTACTCGAGTGGATGAATACAAGGCAGAGAAACAAATAAATTGACAACTAAAAATGCCAAAGAAATCATTTAGTAAGAAATGTTTTTGACTTATTCAACTCAAAAGTGAGACAAGTGGTCCAGATATAGTAGAATGTGTCAAATATTCACTTGGACAATTCCCTGGATAGGAAAGGTTTAACAGGATATGGACCAAGCATTGGCAAATGGGACTAGCTTAGATGGGGCATCTTGGTCGGCATGGGCGTGTTGGGCCGAAGGGCCTGTTTCCATGTTGTATAACTCTAAATGCTGAAGCATTCACTGCAACACTCTCACTTTCAATGCCTCCTGCCATTGCAGTGCACATATACCAGATTCTTTATCTTGTGACAATTCCAGTCCTTGGGATTAAAAACAACAATGAGTTATTCAAAATTCAAGATTCAATTTAATTGTCACATGTACCAAGTAAGGTACAGTGACATTGGAGTTACCATACAGCCATACTATGTGAAAAAGCAAAAATACACACAGCACATAAAATAAAGTTTAACATAAACATCCACCACAATAAAGTTCAGTCATCTTCCTCATTTGTTCACCCGTGGGTGGGGCCTTTGAATGGGGCCGTTGCCCATGGTCCGCTGTTCAAGTCTTCTTGTCGGGATGATGGGAACTCCGGCATCCCGATGGATCGGAACACTCCGTGGCATGGAGCTCCCGAGTGGGCCGCTTCTTACCGGAGTCTGCTGCTTCATGGTGTTAAAGTCCATAGGCCCCGTGGTTGGAGCTCCAACACTGGCGATCCTGGGCAAAAGATCCCAGGCTTCGCAATGGTAAGTCTGCGCCGCACCCACGGATTGAAGCTCCGGGCCGGTCCCCAGGAAAGGTCGCACCACTCCACCTTGTAGGCGGCAGGGGGGGGGGGGACACGACACAGAGAAAATCGCATCACCTTCGAGGTGAGTGAAAATGGTTTCCCCCGGTCCATTTCCCCCCAGCCCCTCGCATAAAACATACCAAAAGACATTAAAACAAACATTTAAGACATACAAAATAATAAAAACAGAGAAGGGACAAGATAGACTGCTGGCGAGGTGGCCATTATTGGCGCCACCCGGTGGTGATCTCCTCTTCCAATCACCTTGGGAAGATTAAGATGTAAGGACATCATCTCTATGTTGCGCAAATAAACTGGATTCATTAGATGTATGTTATGGTGGTTCGAGCAAATATAACACATAAACAACAACAATATTCTAGTATTGACTCCAATTACATTATTTTAAACCACACTCCCCCACAAGGCAGCTAAGTGTTCAGTGGTTAATTGGGGGCCTGCTCATCTATTTACTGGCTCACGCTCGTGTGACTGTGTGACAATCACCCGTAGTCTGGATTGAACTGGTGTCTCTGCCGCTGTAAGGCAGCAACTCTATCACTGCGCCATGATTGCACTGCTCAAGAGTCTGCAGGTACATATGCAGACTTAAAATTAAATTTCAAGAGAATTCGGGAGTGCATAAATGTCAAATGCACAATTCTTACTACTGCGGCTTTACAAGCACATTAAATGCAACAACATAACAATAAATATTTAAAAAATAACATATTCTAGGTAAACCAGACTAGTGCAAGCGGAAGTACATAGTGCAACCTTAGTTGTGCAAAGCCCATACTAATGCTGAGGTAGGACTATTGTTTTTAAATATCTTTATTTATTAGAGGTACCGTAAGTTACATCAGTGTACATCCCTTATATTGTATTACAGTCATTGTACCCCTTAATTTTTTTTAAGGCTTTAGAAAAGAGAGAAAAGAGAGAGAAATAACTGCAAAGAAAGTAGAAGAGGTGTGAAAGTGCCAAAGCAGGAAAGGAAACCCTTGAAGAGTTAGAGACCGGAGAAATTAAGAGATAGACGCTGGAGAGGAAAAAAAAAGAAAAAGGGAAAGAAAGAAGAAAAGCCAGTTATTTTATTATAAACATCTCGCAAAAGGAATCTACCAACTCGGCAGTTTTTCTTCCCCCTTTACCAAGACCTGACACCGGTACTTTTTTGAGGTATTCTTGCACCTATTCCTTGTAGTAGATTTATAAATGCAGACCACGTCTTATAGAAACAGTCTGATTTTCCTGCTAGTCGGAGTCTCATATCTTCCAAGTGTAGTGTTTCGAGGTAGGACTATTGTTACTGATGTGCTGGGCAGTTCAGAAATATGATTGTTGAAGCAAAGAGGTTGTTCTTTACCCTGGAGGAAATGGTTCTCAGGCTCGGGTACCTTCTTCCCAATAGTAGCAGCAAGATAATTTTATCCCCATCCTGGGTTTAAATTTATACAGAAATAACTTTTTGTATTGCATTCATATCAGAGCAAATTGCTTCTGATAAAGTTTCAATATGTTCAGCAGTCCCTTTAGTTTTCTGAAAATACAAAATCTTCTAAGTCCCAGAGATGAGAGCTGATGTAATTGGAAGACGTCATCTTTTTTTTTCTCTCCAGTTGTCTCCCTTCTTCCCCACAATACATTGATTCTTGTGGAGTTACTAATGGAATCATTTTTATTGTCTCCTGGTGCATTTGTCAATCTGCCTGTGAAGCTAATTAGCCTGAGTCGGTAGGCAATGTGATCCCGGGCACCAGACCTGACATGCATTCCGACAATATTGGTATTGATTTATTATTGTCACGTGTACCAAGATACAGTGAAAAACTTGTCTTCCATGCTCTCTGGTCAAATCATGTCATATTTGAGAACATCAGATAGTGCAAAAGAGAAAATAATCAATGCAGAATATAGTCTTACAGCGAAACACAAAGTGCTGGAGAAGCTCAGTGGGTCAGGCAGCATCTGTGGTGGGAATTATTAGGTGACGATTCAGGAAAAGTCACCTATCATCCTGTCCATTTCCTCCTCAGATTCACATGCCGATTTCTCTTAAATCTCTTAAAATTTTGGAAGTTGTGATTGTTTTTGTCTTTGGGAAATTCCTAAGTAATGGGAAGTGCTATCCAAATATATATGCCTTCACTGTAGATGTCCTCGTGCACTGGCAAGGCAGGTAGTGCTACTGCCAGTCACACAGCTATACCTCACTTTTCTCTGTGTGGAGTTTGCATGTTCTTCTTATCTCTGCATGGTGCTTCAGTTCCCTCACACAGTCAGAAGACATTTTCAAATAAGTTAGACACAAAATGCTGGAGTAACTCAACTGCTCACGCGGCATCTCTGGAGAAAAAGAATAAGTGACGTTTCTTGAAGAAGGGTCTTGACCTGAAACATCGCCTATTCCTTTTCCCCAAAGATGCTGCCAGACCTGCTGAATTACTCCAGCATTTTCTGTCTATCTTCAGTGCAAACCAGCATCTGCAGTTCCTTCCCACACATTCAGGTAAGTTAATTGGCTTCTGTAAATTATCCCTAGTGTCAGTGGGGGAGGGCAAGAGAATTGGGGGGAGGGAAGTATGGAATAGGGAGTAGTGAGAGGTATATGTATGAGAACTGATTACAATGAAGTGGCAGAATAGGATTGATAGGATTGTTTGGATACAGCAGTAATTTGATGGGCTGAATGGTCTCCTATGTCATGAGAAAGTTAAGAACCAGAATCCTACCCACTTCATGTTGCAATCAACTCTCTTTCAAACATTAGAAATTGAAATGGGTGCTATTTAACTTTTTAAAATAATTTGGAAAGATTATATTTAAAAAATAAAGCAGATGATATAACATAGAAACATAGAAATTAGGTGCAGGAGTAGGCCATTCGGCCCTTCGAGCCTGCACCGCCATTCAATATGATCATGGCTGATCATCCAACTCAGTATCCTGTACCTGCCTTCTCTCCATACCCCCTGATCCCTTTAGCCACAAGGGCCACATCTAACTCCCTCTTAAATATAGCCAATGAACTGGCCTCAACTACCCTCTGTGGCAGAGAGTTCCAGAGACCCACCACTCTCTGTGCGAAAAAATTCCTTCTCATCTCGGTCCTAAAGGATTTCCCCCTTATCCTTAAGCTGTGACCCCTTGTCCTGGACCTCCCCAACATCGGGAACAAAGTCTCAAGAACGGTCTCGACCCAAAACATCACCCATTCCTTCTCTACAGAGATGCTGCCTGAGTTACTCCAGCTTTTTGTGTTATCTTCAGACAATATAATAATTGCTGCAGCCAGATTCAAGTTGACAAATTATTAGCAGGTAGGTGATTTATTGCCAAGTGATAGTAGGTAGCAATTAAAATCTTCAGGCCAGAAATTAGTTTTAGCAATATTACCAGATGTTAATCTGTTCATTTTATATTTGTTTGATATTTCAAGCAGGTGTTAATCTATTTATTGACTATGCAAACAGCAGATTGATGAATATCATAAAAAATATGTGGAAGACACACATGCCCATATCTTAAAGCGGTAATTTACAACAAGATAAAGTCTATGGTGGACAAAGTGTTGGAGAAACTCAGCGGGTGAAGCAACATCTATGGAGTGAAGGAAATAAGCAACTTTTGAGGCCGAAACCCTTCTTCAGACCCTCGTTTCGGCCCAAAACGTTGCCTATTTCCTTCGCTCCATAGATGCTGCTGCACCCGCTGAGTTTCTCCAGCACTTTTGTCTACCTTTGATTTTCCAGCATCTGCAGTTCCTTCTTAAACAAGATAAAGTCTACGATGTGGGGCTCATGCTCTAGTTAGATTGAAGTGTGAGTTACTAATTAACCCCATTGCTATGCTGTGCTCTTGGGACAAGACTCTTGTAAAATGACACATGTGCCAAAATGATTTGACATTGCCATGTAGCAATTGCCCTGGCTGTTGAATTTTTAACGTTTTAAATGTCAGTGTGAGCTGAGCTGAAAACAAATGGGCTGGAAATTTCCCAGGGAAGTTGAAAACGGTGGGAATTGGTAACATGTGTTGAAATTTCCATTAGCTGAGCCCACAATATAGGAGGTCATAGAGCCATACGACACTGAAACTGGCCCTTCGGCCCACAATGTCCATTTTGCCCATTCACATTAATCCCGTTTGCTTTCATCAGGACCACATCCTTTTATGCCTTGTCTGTTTGAGTTTGTCTAAACGTGCTTAAATGCAATAATTTTATAAGATTCCACCACTATCATCATCATTGAAAACATCAATGGGCACGGTGCCTCACTATGCTATGTACAACAATGATCGCAACTTCTACTGAAGTGTGGATGGCCGTTGGCTCGCTAGAAGCTCATCCGCCCTTTCACAGGTCTTGTTTTTGGTCCTGCTGGGGGTCCACAGCCCCCTTCTCACCTGGCAAACCAGGTGGGGGAGACAGTTTAGTCGCCGACTATCTGACCACGGAGCAGGTAGCACGAGATTACATGGTACCCGTGGTGGGGGAACTCTAGCAGTACATTATAGATGTCATTGACTACCTGAGTGAAGAGGTAGATCAGAGGCTTGAAACATAACATATTTCTTTGTCAGAAAATTCAAGTCACAAGCCGACTACCAATCCTACCTATCCTACATATCCTACACATGCTAGCCTGATATATTTAAGAGAGTCCAATTGAGGGTGTTGCCATGGTTAACGTGAAGATAGACACATAAAGCTGGAGTAACTCGGTGGGACAGGCAGCATTTCTGGAGAGAAGGAATGGGTGATGTTTCAGGTTGAGGCCCTTCTTCTAACCTTTACCCATTCCTTCTCTCCAGAGATGCTACGTATCCCGCTGAGTTACTCCAGCTTTTTTGTGTCTATCTTCGGTTTGAACCAGCATGAAACTTTGCTTATCCATGTCATCCAGAGAAACTGCCTGGCCTGCTGAGTTACAAAGAGACAAGTTAGTCTAGGAAGCAAATGAGGTGAGTCAATACATGTTTAATTGTCATACGTACTGACAAATCCAACAATGAATTTTTAAGAAGGAACTGCAGATGCTGGGAAATCGAAGGTAGACAAAAGTGCTGCTGCACCCGCTGAGTTTCTCCAGCACTTTTGTCTACAATCCAACAATGAAGTTCTTCAACGATTGATACAAAATGCTGGAGTAACTCAGCGGGTCAGGCAACATCTCTGGAGAAAAGGAATAGGTGATGTTTCAGGTCGAGACCCTTCTTCTGACTTCAGAATGAAATTCTTCATTCAATGAAATTCTTCATTCAATTAAATTCTTCATCTTCAGGTGGTGGGTGGAACAAAGGATTTCCCTGATTAGGTGAAATAATTGGGGCAATTAAGATAAAATGTAACTACTATGTGTTCTATGTTGCTCATGTTGCACTGTGCCCGTGATGTTGTAATGTCTGACCACACAGAACAGAAGGAAAATTTGGCCGGGAAAATAGCCGGTTCTCTAACAAACAGAAAAACAGTCTGAGTTTTCTGAGAAATGACACAAAGTGCTGGAGTAACTCAACGGGTCAGGCAGCATCTCTGGAAAACATGGATAGATGATGTTTCGAGTCAGGACTCTTCTTCAGTCACCTATCTATGTGCTCCAGAGATGTTGCATGACCTGCAGTTGCTCCAACAGTTTGTGTCCTTTTTTGTAAACCAGCACCTGCAGTTCATTGTTTCTACACCCTGAGTTTTCTGAAGTTGGATCTCGAGTCCTGAAAGTTGTAATGTGCTCAGACTGAAGATGAGGCATTGTTCCTCCAGAATGTGTTGGGCTATATGTGCAGGAGGTCACACACACACAGGTCAGAGTAGGAGTGGATGGTGAACTAAAGTGATGAAGCAGTTTACTTCAGTTTATTGTCACATGAACAGTGAAAAGCTTTTTGTTGTGTGCTATTCAGTCAGCAGAAAGACTATATATCATTACAATCAAGGTGACCACAGTGTACAGATACAGGGTAAAAATAATAATGTTTAATGCAGGATAAAGTCTAGTAAAGTCCAAGTAAAGATAGTCCGAGGCAGATGGTAGGTCAGGACCGCTCCCTTGTTGGTGATAGGATGGTTTAGTTGCCTGATAACAGCTGGGAAGAAACTATTCCTGAATCTGGAGGTGTGCATTTACACACTCTGTACCTCTTGCTTGATGGGAGAGGGGAGAAGAGGGAGTGTCCAGGGTGAGATTCATTCTTGATTATGCTGGTGGCTTTGCCAAGGCAGCGTGAAGTGCAGATGGAGTCAATAGAGGGGAGGTTGATTTACGTGGTAGTCTGGGCTGCATCCACAGTTCTCTGCAATTTCTTGCAGTCTTGGATCACATTGCTGTGATGCATCCCGATAAGATGCTTTCAATGGCACATCTGTACAAGTTGGTGAGACTGAAGCAGATTGCATATGAACACTGTGTGTGTACCTTTACTCATATAGGCTGGATCATAAGTTCATAAGTGGTACGAGCAGAATTAGGCCATTTGGCCCGTCACGTCTCCTCTGCCATTCAATCATGGCTGATCGGTCTCTCCCTCCTAACCCCATTTTCCTGCCTTCTTCCCATAAGCCCTGACACCCATACTAATCAAGAATCTATCTATCTCTGACTTAAACTGATGCTCTACAAGAAGGTGGCTCCTCGTTATAAACCTTCAAGGGCAACGTGGAATGTACAACAAATGCTGGATTTGCCAGCAATGTCCACATTCCAGAAATGAATACTGAAAATGTTCCTTGCATTGTTTATTGCATTATCCTGGAGAATTCTATCAGACTGTGGCAAGCTTCAAGCATTACCTCTGGAGCATGTGCCGATGCTTACAATTCGCTGACAGCATTAATTGGTGCCAAAAATCCAGCTTGCACTGAAAGCTCACGTCAGCTTGCCCTGCAGATCAGAGCAACTAAATTGATTCCATTGCATGGTCAATAACATGAAAGAAAATGTGTGAAGCCCACTGTTCTGATCTTTAATGAGTCCATCAGTGCTTGTGTACCTAACCTTTGAATTAATTTTACGGATAATTTCGAAATTACAACCGCCATTTGACTTGGTTCCTTCCCGTGATTGTTTGCCTTAATTTTCATTTTCATTTTCTGCTTTGATGATTGCTATCAATAACTGTTGCCAGCAGATAACAGGCATTATTTGAACTGTGAATAACGAAGATTGCAAGGATTTGTGAAGTCTAGCATGCATATGAACCAGAAATTAAAATTCAAAAGCTGTATTTGAAAAGCGAGGAGCTTTGGCTTCAGAAACGGATTATCTACCAAGTAGGAGGTTTTTTTTTTTAACAACAGGACTTGGTTGATAATTTATAACTTTTTACTTTATCTTATAATGTTGGCCTCTAATGATTGGGAAGTCTCTTTATGATATTATTCAAAATAAGCCTTTCACTCATTTTAGGCCCACTGGTGAGGAAATTGAGTTAACGTCATGCATGCTGTTTGATTTATCCTTAATCCATTAGCAGCAAAAGAGAAATTTTATTAGGACTCGTGATATCGGGAATACTCATTACCAGAAAGAGAGCAAATCAACTTGCATTAATGTAGTGCCTTGTCATCATTTTACAAAAAAAGTTTGGGGAAAGTGTGAAATTGTTCCTCCTAGTAAGAAAAAAAGGAAACATATTATCTAAGTGGTGAATGATTGCAGTTTTGAGATTAGCTTAGTTTAGAGATACAGCACGTAAACAGGCCCTTCGACCCACCGAGTCAATGCCGACCGGCGGTCCCCGTACACTTACACTATCATACACACACTAGGGTCAATTTACAATTATACCAAGCCAATTAACCTACAAACCTGTATGTATTTGGAGTGTGGGAGGAAACCGGAGTACGCGGAAAAAAAACGCACGCAGGTCACGGGGTGAACGTACAAACTCCGTACAGATGAGCACCTGTAGTCAGGATCAAAGCCGGGTCTCTGGCTCTGTAAGACAGCAACTCTACTGCCGCGCCACCGTGCAGCCCTAGATGTGGGTGAACCAGTTCAAGATTCACAAAAGGCTGGCATGCACGTACAGCGAAGATAAGAAATGTTATTGGTATTGTTAGGGGAAATGTACTTAAAAATGTAGAAAGGTTGTATTCAGCTACATAAGGCACAAGATCACACCTATCGTATTGGTCTCTTTATTTAAGGAAGGAGGTTGGTGCATTGGAGAGTGTTCAGAGGTTTTGGAAACCTAATACCTGGAAAGGCTAAATTGTTTGATGAATATCCAGCTCATTGGATGTAGGCAGCAAATCTACCCCCCCACCACCTTATCCCCTGGTTTTCGATTCCCCGACACTGAGTAAAAGACTCCATTCATTTAACCTATCTATTCTTCTCATGATCTGGTACGTCTCCATAAGATCTCCCCTCATCCTCCTGTGGTCCAATGAATAAAGCCCTAGCCTGCTGAACCTCTCCCTATAGATCTGGCCCTCACGTCCTGGCAACATCCTTGTAAGTCTTCTTAGCACCATTAATAACTTAAAATCTTTCCTCTTACAGGGTAACCAAAACTGAGCACAATAGGTCAGCCTACTCCATCTGTAGCACCTTCATTGCAGAGTGGTCTTACTATTAAGACAAATCCTACTGGATATTAACGGCCGTAATTGCAGATTGCAGATGCTGGAATCTTAAGCAGAAAGCAAACTGCTGGTTGACTCACCGGGTCAGGCAGCATCTGTAGAGGGAAATGGACAGGCAACTTTTGTGGTCAGGACCCTTCTTCAGACAGTTTTCCCTTTCCCATTGATTGAAAACTAAGTTTAGCACTCCTGCACTCCCTCCTTCCCCAGCCCCCTCACATTCTCCTGGTCTGTGAACAATACTGTTTGTATTAGTGGTCATCACATTTCCCACAGCCAACAATGGACCATTGTGCGCTCCACCTTTCCTTGATTATTGTTGTTAGCTTTGATCTGCCTTTCTGTGTATCTTTTCTTAATTTGTTCTAAGCACAAATTTGTATCTCTCGGTTCCCTCTGAAGAAGGGTCTCGACCCGAAATATCATCTATTCTTTTTCTCCAGAGATGCTGCCTGACCTCTGAGTTACTCCAGCATTTTGTGTCTGTTTTCTGTGAATGTCAAATCTGTTTTCCGTCTCCTTCATAGTATCTGTGTCAATTTTAACACGTGAAGATAAGATTTTGAATTGCATTCCAGGTGCTATATAGTTATATTGTGGTGCCATTTGGCTCCTGGTTCAATTGAATGGCACAATCAGTTTGGCTGCAGTTTAGTGGGAAAAGTATATGCTTCAAAACTTCTGCACTAAGGTTTTGCTGTTGAAATAAACTGACAGCTTATTGACAAAGAATAACAAGTCCTTCAGGCACACAATGGCGGTATTTTCAATTTTAGCCTTCGTGTTTACTTCGCTGAAGCACGCTTTGTGAAGCAGATCTTTTCAAGTCAATATGTTCTGTCTATGGTGTTCATATTAATAATTGTGCTGTGAATATTGTGGCATGGGTGGTTAAAGGAAAGATAGGGAAAACCTCAGTTAATACATGCTCGTACTTTCATTCCCCTATTCTTTTTATATCTTACTAGACTAAGTGGGACCCGTTGGGTCCCAGCTTCACATGGGAGGGCTGGTCCCCCAAGGCAATATTCCACCTCTCCACCAATTCCAATATTGCAGGCCAGTGGGGGGCGGGGGGGCTTTCTGTAGCGCTAGCATGGTGTTGTGGGCCAAAGGGACTGGTTTCCAGAGGGCTAGTATGGACATTGTGGGCCGAATGGTTTCTTGGGCTGGCAGCTCAGTCACTGAGAACACACACACACACACACACACACACACACACACACACACACACACACACACACACACACACACACACACACACACACACACACACACACACCCGAATACTAAAATGCCAAGTAACTTCAGAACATGTTGAATATACAGTGTGTAAAACAAATCTTTAAAGCCTGCTGTACAGGCTGCTGCTGCTGAAGCAAAATCATGCTTTAAATAATGTCCAACAAACACACTCACCATAGAGAGCAGTAAACTCATGAATTATTCAGCAGCGCCTTCACTCAGCGCCATCTTTACGTCACCCTCTCGAACCGGAAATGACGCACCCAGCGCCAGCATGCCGCTAACCGGAAATGACGTCATCGGTGCCATCTTGCAAACAAGTGAAAATCCCAGAATGAGCAGCAATTTTAAAATTAAACACAGTTCTGATCTAATAAAATGTTTATTCACTTTATCCATCCCAAAACTGTTGCTGAAAGCACTTTAAAAAATGCCAAGCAATTGCGGGAAAAAAACACTGAGCAAGCAAGCAAGCAAGCCGACAAAATACACATCAGTTCACTGAAAACCACATCCCTCGCACCACAGTGGGCCAAAAGCGGTCAAGATCAGACTTTTAGTAATATAAATGTGCAAACCGAATCCTTGGTCAAGGGTCAAATATCAAGTGTCCAGAATGTTTAATTGTAACTCAATGGAACAGGCAGCATCTCTGGATAGAAGGAATGGGTGGTGTTTCGGGTTGAGACCCTTCTTCAGACTGAGAGTCAGGGGAGAGGGGGGACACAGAGATTAGTGCTTTTCATAGAGATTAATGGCACTATTGGTTTGAATTTGTCCTGTTCTGAAACGGTAAATGGGTCATTGTTTTTGCCTGGTCCATTGTTGGGTAAGTTTGGGCTCTGCATTATGTGAGTCATTGCTCCCCAGTCACTGACAAGCATCTCATGTACACATTACTGGAGTGGCACCACAAACAGAGTCTCACACCTCCTGTAACCCGAGTTCTGTCCTGGCATCTTGTTCTCCCTATGACCGCGTGGATTTTCTCCAGGTTCTCCGGGATGCACAGAATCTCTTGCCCAGAGTAGGGGAATCGAGGACCAGAGGACATAGGTTCAAGGTGAAGGGGTAAAGATTTTATATGAATCTGAGGGGTAACTTTTTTCACACAAAGGGTGGTGGACGTATGGAACAAGCTTCCAGAGAAGGTAGTTGAGTTTGGGACTATCCCAACGTTTAAGAAACAGTTAGACAGGTACATGGATCGGAGGTTTGTAAGGATATGGACCAAGCGCAGGCAGGTGGGACTAGTGCAGCTGGGACATGTTGGCCGGTGTGGGCAAGTTGGGCTGAAGGGCCTGTTTCCACACTGTATCACTCTATGACTCTATAACTCCTCTCACATTCCATACACTTGTGCGTTGGAAGACTGCTGGAAATTTCCCCGCAGTGTGCAGACGAGTGGTAGAATCTGAGGACTGAGGCGGAAAGTGGAATAAGTGTAGAATAGTCATTTGACGGCCAATGTGGACTCGGTGGGCCGAAGGGCCTGTTCATGTGTTGATCGAGAACTGGTTGCATAAATGTAACTAGTTTGAATTACTAAAAAGCCAACCGCATCACATTTCAAAGTCACATTTACATTGCATCACCCATAGTAGTAAATCCCTTTGAAATGGAAAAAAATTGTGGTTTCAACAAAATGTATAATAAAATAAAAGCAAATGATTCAATGAGACTTTGTTGTCAAGGTACAGTGAAATAATTTGCTTTTCCTACAACCCGGTAAATCATACAACAGACGTCACCTAGTCAGTACACAAGAGTCGCCACGTTTCTGATGCCGACCAAGTTACAAAAGTTCACCGAACAGTCCTATCTTCTGCCTATGCTGCTCATGTGCCCCCCACCATGTCCTCCTTTCGTTACCAGCAGCCCCCTGCTGGGTCTCCCACCGTTCCCAGTGTCCCCCTCCCCAGGACCCCCTCCTTTGTTCTCGGCGGCCCCCCATATGCAGAAACCCCCCATTGTCTTGGCGCTACCCCGCCCCCCCCTGCCGGGACCCCCCTCGTTCCTGAATAAGAGAAAAAAAACATTCTAGTTTCAACATTAACATCGCAGAAAATAATTTTGGGGGCAGTTGGTAAAGGACAATAAATACCGTCTTTGCCAACGACTCTGAGAGCAAGGAAAAGGATAAGGGGGAAATCCTTTAGGACCGAGATGAGAAGGACTTTTTTCACACAGAGAGTGGTGAATCTCTGGAACTCTCTGCCACAGAGGGTAGTTGAGGCCAGTTCATTGGATATATTTAAGAGGGAGTTAGATGTGGCCCTTGTGGCTAAGGGGATCAGGGGGTATGGAGAGAAGGCAGGTACGGGATACTGAGTTGGATGATCAGCCATGATCATATTGAATGGCGGTGCAGGCTCGAAGGGCCGAATGGCCTACTCCTGCACCTAATTTCTATGTTTCTATGTTTCTAAAAACGTGGTTCAGTTCAATCTATTTCCTACGCGTGCTTTCTAAAAGAGTGGAGCATCCCTCTAGATCCCAGTCAATATGTTTAATTGTTTTCCTTTTTAATCATGTGCACTACACAGAAAATCGCTGCCCATTTAAGTCTCAAGTACCTTGCAATAAACCATGTCTGGTCAGGCACGCCTGTCACTATATAATCAATTTCTTCACACATACAAAACCAAACCATCTCACGTTTCAGTTTTACATATCCCAAGATGGAGTAAAGGGATACAAATGCAAAATAATAATTATATTTAGTTTACTACTTGTAGGAGCAAAGATGGGCCGGCAATGCGGAGTTGTTCGAACACCAACTCTGCATGGCCTTTTCCTCTTTGCTCCTACGGTACTGATGGTACTGACCTTGAACCATTTGCAATATTTTCTGTTATATTTCACATCTCCAGCAATGAAGAAAGGTATCATTTTCCCTTTTTGGCTCCGTACTGTAACATATCAGTCGTAGTCATAGACATGTAGAATCTTATAGTGTGGAAACAGGCCGTTCAGCCCAACTTGCCCACACCGACCAACATGTCCCATCTACACTAGTCCCACCTGCCTGCATCTGGCCCATATCCCTGTAAACCTGTCCTATCCATGTACCTGTCTAAATGTTTCTTAAACGTTGCGTTAGTACCTGCCGCAACAACCTCCTCCGGCAGCCTGTTCCATACACCGACCACCCTTTGTGTGAAAATGTTACCCCTCAGCTTCCTATTAAATTATTCCCCCCTCATCTTAAACCTACGTCCTCTGGTTTCGATTCCCCTACTGTGGGCAGGACATTCTGAGCGTTTACACGATCTATTCTTCTCATGATTTTGTAGACTGCTGTAAGGTCACCCCTCATCCTCCTGCACTCACTGGGGATGATCAGCCATGATCACATTGAATCGCGGTGCTGGCTCGAAGGGCCAAATGGCCTACTCCTGCACCTATTGTCTATTGTCTATTGTCCACTAATGTCCTCCTAATATTCCGCCAGTATGTAAGATCTGTACTTAAAAACAATGAAAACGTGTATTTCCTGCAAAATAGATCTAACTGTACATTAATGTGCAGAAAGAGTATGATTTCCACATATCAATGTTTTACCATTTAGTGAGAGATGTATATGATGTTAAACGTAATGGTTTGACAGAAGCCACCTGCAAAGGTTTAGATCATGCTACAAGATACTTGGAAACTTTGGCGCCCGCTTTCTCCTTCCCCACCGCCTCCCCCACTCACGACTCCTAATCTGTGGTAGAAATACGATCATATTGTGATGGTGGTTTTGCGCAATGATTAAGCAGCTCTGGCAATGATCTATAATATTTGCAAAGGCTGGAGGTGAAAAGTAAGTCAATAAAGTGAATTCAAAGTAATAGGATAATAACTCACATTGTCTAAATCTAATTGTGTACTGACTCACTGGTGTTGATGCTCATGTGAAATTAGCTCACTGGTGAATGGACTCAATGGTTCCCACCATATCGGGTGCAGCTTTCTTTATCGTTGATTTAACCATGAATTGCACTCATTCATTTAAGACAGCACACATTGTAACGCTCCTCTCGTCTCGCTATCTCTTACTTTGCAATCAAGCCATTGTCTGCTGCTATCTACTGTAAGGCAGATGGTCGGCAAACTTCCCCAGAAATGTATCTTTCATTTCATCAAGGATTGTGGAACTTCTGCACTGAATCTTAAGTAAAAGGTGGGAAATCGGTCAGGATTATTCTCAGGGTTCTTTGCTAATTTCCTGTGGTTGTCGAATAAAAACATGAGGGGAATAGATACTGTAAGGGGAATGCACAGAGCATTTTTTTTTCTCAGGGTAGGGGGATCAAGAACTGTCTAGAGGGCATAAGTTTAAAGTGAGAGAGGAAGACATAACAAGAACCTGAGGGGCAGCTTTTTCACTGAGAGGCTGGTGGGGTATATGGAACAGGTTGTTGCAGGAAGTAGGAAGGAACTGCAGATCCTGGTTAAAACGGAGGAGATTGGTTTAACAGCATCATCGAGGGCACTACATTGTGGGCTGAAGGGCCTGTCCTGTACTGTTCTGTTCTATGTTCTATGAAATTGCAGAGGCTAAATGATTAATTTAAAAGAGATCAAAGTTAATTCTCAATTACATTTTTATAGGGATTTGTAAGTTAATTGACCCCTGAAAATTACTCCCACTGATAAGATGAGCAGTAAAATCTGGGGGAATTAAAAAAAAGTGGGATTAATATAAAATGGGTAAAGCAGGGACCCAACAGGCTGAAGAGCCTGTTTCTGGGCTGTCTGACTCCATAATTGTGATGAAATATTTAAAAGATATTTAAAGGGTCCTTTCAGGAGTAAAGGTTTCTCGATCTTTGATTCATTGCCTTCTTGCTGCCATTTCTACAGCCACTAATTAGGGATACTTTATCAGAATGGTAATTCTTTGCTTGCAAGTACGATTTCTACTGAAAGGACCAGAGTTAGCTTTCCTTAAGAGGCACTTGTAACCTGCTCAATGATGAAAAGTGTGGCACAGTGGTGCAGCGGCAGAGTTGCTGCCCTACAGCGCCAGAGACCCGGGTTCAATCCTGACTATGGCTGCTGTCTGTTCATTCTCCCTGTGGCTGCATTTGTTTTTCACCGGATCGTCCGATTTCCCCGCGCTTTCAAAGACATGCAGGTTTGTAGGTTAGTTGGCTTCTGGTGGTCCCAAGTGTGTAGGATAGAACTAGTGTATGGGCTAACACTTATCGGCGCGGACTTGGTAGGATGAAGGGTCTGTTTCCACGCTGTATCACTAAAATCTAAAATAAGCCTAGATGAAGGTTGGTAACGAAGTTAAAGTGTGAGAGGCTACATTTTCATCATCCTTTTTCATCAACGCATAAAAGATCAGTGTGCAAATTGTTAGTACGAAACTGCTTTGGTATTTGTGCGTAAGTTTATATTTTACAGTGTGTGACTTATTTGAAGTTGTTTTATACATTAAAAGTAAACTCACATTCAGAAGTTTAGTGTAATCGCTCTTCTTGAAGAATCACAAGCCTGAAGCTGAAGGTATTAATTGCTGTTGCCAGTTTTCTCTTTTCTGATGTATCATTGCAGTTGATTCTATGAACAATGCCACTGTTTAGTTCTTCAATTTGTCTTGTAAAGTTTGGACTTTACTGTTCTTTGCACGACAAATAGTACATTTTTCTGGCGTCTGTCATTTATTTTGACTCATGGTAAGTTCATCGGTTCCACGGGTACTTTCCCTCCAGTTAGTGAGGCAAACTGGAGGAACAGCACCTCATATTCCGCTTGGGTGGTTAACAATCCAATGGTATGAACATTGAATTCTTCCATATTAGGTCACTAACCAAACCACCCCCCCCCCACCACCTCCCCCCCCCCTCCTCTCTCCCCTGTGCCCCACCTAGACTCTCATCTATTTCTCCCCACTGCCCCCTCCCCACCTACATTCCTTCCTCTAACTTCACAATCGCAACTCTTCTGTCCTTTTGCCTTACATCTTCTGCCTTTTCATCTCTAGCCATTGTCCGACCATCTGCCTATTAAAAACCATTGCATCCAACTAATACTTGCCAGCCTTTGTACTGTCCCTACTTCTCTTCCAGCATTCAACCCCCATTTCCCAACACAATCAGCCTGAAGAAGGGTCCTGACCTGAAATATCAACTATAAATGGTCTCAAGAGATGCTGCCTGACCCGCTGAGTTACGCTGGCACTTTGTGTCCTTTTGGTTTAATGTCTGGGCAGAGTTTAGTTGTCTGAACATTGGTTTAGTGTGCGTTTCCTCCCTTCTGAAGTCCTGAACCTCCTGAACCTTCAGGTAGAAGGTTCAGGAGCCTGAAGACTGCAACAACCCGGTTTAGGAATAGCTACTTCCCCACAGCCATCAGGCTATTAAACTTGGCTCGGAACTCTGAACATTAATATCCCTCCATCTGTTATTTGCACTTTATTAATTTATTAATTTATTAATTCACGTGTGTATTTACGTATATAATTGTAGTCAATGCCTACTATGTTCTGTTGTGCTAGGCAAAGAAAGATTTTCATTGTCCTGTCAGGGACACATGACAATAAACTCTTTTGACTTGACTTTGACTTTTTGAAGTCAGGTGGTAACAGGTAATACTATATTCAACGCAGTGAAATCCAGTCAGTCCCTTGTTTAGTTTAGTTTAGAGATACAGCGTGGAAACAGGCCCTTCAGCCCACTGAGTCCACACCAACCAGTGATCGCTGCACACTAACACTATCCTACACACATTAGGGACAATTTTACATTTATACCAAGCAAATTTACCTACAAACCTGTCGTCTTAGGTGTGTGGGAGGAAACTGAATATCTCGGAGAAAACCCACGCAGGTCATGGGGGAAATGTACAAACTCTGTACAGACAGCACCCATTGTCAGGATCAAAACCGGGTCTCTAGCCCAGTAAGGCAGCAGCTCTTCCGCTGCGCCACCGTGCCGCAGTAACGCTCCAGGCCATAGATTGCGTGGGAGTTCTGTGTCTGAACCCACGGAAGATGACAAGTGTGAAAAGTTAATTGTAACACTTAGTAATAGCATCTCTGTTGCTAATTGTAAAGAGCATGTAATTTATGGGGAAATGAGCTCCTGTGGCATTTCTCATTGGTAATCTGAACAATTATGATAGAGAGCAGAGTTTAATCTGGCCCATCTTGATGTGAATATCTGAGGGGTAATTGGGATTAATTGTGTCTTTCTGAATTAATGGCAGTAAAACCCCCCAGCTATTATTTACCCTTAGCTTCACCCGCAAATCAACCTGTGAGAGTTTGAAGCATATCAATGGCTAGACCCTAACGGGAAGGCTTTTATTTATCTTATCTATGTCTTCTTGAATAACATTTTGCATATTTATCTTTGTATCGTTATAACAATATTTCAGAACCACTGCTGCTTTTCCCAATCATTCATACGCTACACTCCATCACAAATTCACTTTAGAAATACTGCGTGGAAACAGGCCCTTCGGCCCACCGAATCCACTTCAACCCGTGATCACCCCATATACTGTCCTACACACTAGGGACAATTTACGATTTTAACCGAAGATAATTGACCTGCAAAGCTGTACGTCTTTGGAGTGTGGGAGGAAACCGGAGCAACTGGGGAAATCGCACGTGGTCACATGGAGCACGTACAAACTCGGTAACGGCAGCACCCATAGTCAGGATCAAACCCGGGTCTCTGGCGCTGTAAGGCTGGAACTCTACCGCCGCACCACTGTGTCACCCTAAATTGTCAGCAATTCTAGATTCTACTACAGGGATTGGGGAGTTTTTTGGGTGCAAGCTTGACTCTGGAGCGATCATGAGTTTGACAATTCAACATATTCCATGCAGTTAACTTAATGCTTTCAAGCCATTGACTGTAACATTTTAGGGTCAAAGACTTGATCTCTGATAAATTTTAAATGCTTAAAGTAATTATAGATTTTTCTTTCATTTGTGTCTTAATTTGCAGTAGCTGTTAAATAATTAGTGTTGAACAAATGTAGAAAATGGTATTCCAACACATGATTACTGTGCATTATTACCAACTGATTACCCCCAGAAAATGCCTTAATGACTGCATACAATGTGAAGCCACTGCTTCAGTTCATCTGGTCACTCTTTAATAACAAGGATGCATATATTTTGCAAAGAAAAGCAGAATTAATATTTCAGGTCAAAGGCAAAGATCCAAAGAAAGTTTTAGTGTTATTTTTTCAGGTTGGAGACATAATTCTGATCCAGGGTCTTTGACCTGAAATGTTAACTCTAAAACCCTTCATCAGATCTTTGGCTTTGAACTAAAAGGTTAGCTCTGTTTCTCACTACTGATGCTGCTCAATCAGTTGATTGTTCCCAGCATCTTCTACTTTTGTTGTCAGATTTTCAGGATCTGCAGTCTTTAGAGTTTTTAATATATATTTGCAGATGTGCGCGGTTGTGTAGGGAATGCTGCTGTTCTTTCCTATCTGCCCAAGCTTCTTCATATGATATTGGACAACAAAAACCTAACATTTTAAGCAAAATGTTGGAGTAACTCAACAAGTTAGGCAACACCTCTGGAGAGAAGGGATAGGTCACTTTTTTTAAATATTGGGACCCTTCTTCAGACTGATTGTGATAGAGGGGAGAATGCTGGAAAAGAGGTTGCTGGAAAAATGCATGCCAAGTGATAGGTGGATACAGTCGATGGTTTAATTTTTGTATTGACAGGTGTGCGTAGAGAGACAAGTGATGAAAAGGAGTCAAAAGGGTGTCAGAACTCTTGCCAAACTTTCCAATATCTGCAGATAGACACATAAAGCTGGAGTAACTCAGCAGGTCAAGCAGCATCTCTGGGGAAAAGGAATAGGTGACGTTTTAGGTTGAGACTTTTCCTCAGAAGAAGCCTGACCCGCTGAGATACTCCAGCATTTAATGTCTATCATCGGTGCAAACCAGCATCTGCAGTTCCTCCCTACACATTTTCTCCAACATCTACAGTTCCTTGCATTACCATTTTAAGCATTCAATGATGGCACAAACCATCTGGAAACTGGGTGTAGAGTAGTTTGAAATGATGGATATGCCACCTCCTTTGCCCCAACCTCAGAAGATTGAAGGGTCACGACCCGAAACGTCGCCTATCTCCTTCGCTCCTTAGATGCTGCTGCACCCGCTGAGTTTCTCCAGCCTTTTGTGTAACCCTCAGAAGATTTCCCCTGCTCCACAGTATTATATCTGAGGTAATTCTGACTGCAGTCAAGATCAAACCTAATAGGTGGCCTCAAGGGCCTGAATGGCCATCCCTACTTTCTATAGTAAGACTCCTCTAGCCAAACTCATCTGAACTGGAACAGAAGACTGCCTCCAGTGCTCTGCGTTGGATCAGACCACACGTGCCAGAAGCAACAGGTCCTCAGCATTTGAAATCACCCTAAAAATTTACATTAAAATTTAAAAAGCGCAATTTTGAATACCTGTAGGAATACACTCAATGATCTCCCTCATAATTTTAGCACCATAGCTTGCAGAGGAAAGGAATGCTCACTCCTTCCTTGTGGTGGTAAATGCGAAGGCCTGATTGTGGTATCACAGAGCTGAAGATAATCGATACACAAACAACATTCAGCTTGTAGCAATAAACAGTCTGGCTTCAATCAGTTCCTGCTTTTTCACACTAACATCACTGGCCCTGCTCTCCAAGCTAATGTCACAGCTTCAGCATCAAACACTGATACATATCCATTCACAAATTCACAGGACACGCCGACATTATGCTCATATTTAATTCATTGCCTGCTGCTTGTGCACAGAATCTGACATTATGCGCCATGCCGCAAATTGCCAGCAGGGGGCAAGCTGGTCACATTTATTTGACCATCGACTACTGCAGCCGAGTTGAGGCAGGATTTATCATTTTAGCTGAGGCAGATGTGAACAGCTTACCATTGTGTGGCATTGCTCTGTGCAGAGCTTATACCTGCTTTGTCAAAAGTGGAATGGAAAACTACAGGCAGGCTGCATTCACTCAGAGGGAACAGTTGAAGAAAATGAAAAATTGGTGAAAGGACAAAATATTGAGAGCAATGATAAAGTCAGTCACATTGTTGAATTCATTTAAATCATTTGAGCATAGTTTTTGTATGTCTTTTCCATAAATAACATGAGTAAAATATGCTAATACAATGTGGTATAAATAGTTTAAGGCCTTTGTTTATTCACTGTTTCTTTCACCACATCAGTAGGTAAGGGAAAGATGTGTGAAGGAACTGCAGATGCTGTTTAAACCGAAGATAGACACAAAATGTTTGAGTAACTCAGCGGGATAGGCAGCATCTCTGGAGGGAAGGAAAGGGTGATGTTTCGGATAAAAGGCACATTTTCCTCAGTAAGAGGCACATTACAGCTCACTTGGAGTTTGCCAAAAGGCACCTAAAGGACTCTCAGACCATGAGAAACAAGATTCTCTGGTCTGATGAAACCAAGATTGAACTCTTTGGCCTGAATGCCAAGCGTCATGTCTGGAAACCAGGTACCGCTCATCACGTGGCCAATACTATACCTACGGTGAAGCGTGGTGGTGGCAGCATCATGCTGTGGGGATGTTTTTCAGTGGCAGGAATGGGAACACAAGTCAGGATTGATGGAAAGATGAACGGAGCAAAGTACTGAGAGATTCTTGATGAAAACCTGCTCCAGAGCATTCTGGACCTCAGACTGAGGCGGAGGTTCACCTTCCAACCGTACAACAACCCTAAGCACGCAGCCAAGACAACGCAGGAGTAGCTTTGTGACAAGTCTGTGAATGCCCTTGTGTGGCCCAGCCAGAGCCCGGACTAGAACCCGATCGAACATCTTTGGTGGGACCTGAAAATAGCTGTGCATTGACACTCCCCATCCAACCTAACAGAGGGTGAGAGAATGTGAGAAATTACCCAAATACAGGTGTGCCAAGCTTGTAGCATCATACCCAAGAAGACTTGAGGCTGTAATCGCTGCCAAAGGTGCCTCAACAAAGTACTGAGTAAAAGGTCTGAATACTTACATAAATGTGATATTTCAGTTATTTCTTGATATTACTTTACAAAAATTTCTCAACACCTGTTTTTGCTTTTTTATTATGGGGTATTGTGTGAAGATTGATGATAAAAATATGAATTTAATCCATTTTAGAATAAGGCTGTCACATGACAAAATGTGGAAAAAGTGAAGGGAGCTGAATACTTTCTGAATGCACTGTAGATAGATTCTTGATTAGTACGGGTGTCGGAGGTTATGGGGAGAAGGCAGGAGAATGGAAATTCAATGGCATACACTTGATGGACCGAATGGCCTAATTCTTCTCCTATCACATGATCATTTGATCTTAATTGAAGTGGTTGGTGGTTCGCTGTGGAACCATCAATGACCTGAAACATTGACTTTTTCTCTCTCCACTGTCCTGCTATTTCCATTATCTGTTTTATTTAATGTTTCCAGCACCCACTGTGGTTTGTTTTTATGTTAACTCTTTAAGAAGATTTGTAAAATAAGGAAGAGTGTTTATCTTTTGAATAGAGGGATGGATGTTCAAGTGCTATAAAGATTTATAGTTCCAATATGCCTTTTGGATCCAATATGCCTTTGGGATACGATGATTTGGTATGTCAAAGATGATTCTCTTGAACATCTACAGGTGCACAATCGAGAGCATACTGACTGCTTGCATCGTGGCCTGGTTCGGCAACTTGAACATTCAGGAGTGGAAAAGACTGCAAAAACTTGTAAACACTGCCCACTCCATCACCGACTCTGACCTCCCCACTATCGAAGGGATCTATCGTAGTCACTGCCTCAAAAAGTCAGCCAACATAATCAAAGACCCACAATACCCTGGCCACACACTAATCTCACCACTGCCATCGGGAAGAAGGTACAGGAGCCTGAGAACTGTAATGTCCGGGTTCAGGAACAGCTACTTCCCTACAGCCATCAGGCTATTAAACACAACAACATAAGCTATGAATTACGATATACTATTATTATTATTATTATTATTATTATTATTGCACTGTTATTGTTTGTTCTTTTTTTTGAGTTTTTGTTATATTATTTATTATGATTACATATTCTGTTGTACTGCAGCAAGTAAGAATGCCATTGTTCTATCTGGGACATATGACAATAAAACACTCTTGACTTGAATCATTGTAAATTGCATGGATCTTAATTAATTAATTAATATAGTATTTACAACACTATTAATATCATCACCACCACCAACACCAACTGCTAATTCTATAATACCTACAGTGGTGGAAAATATCCCTAGATAATTGTCCATTTAGTTTTCAGTTTATGTAATGTAAAGGTAACTTAATGGTTGGCCAGTAAGGTAGTTTTTAAAGTTTACTTAGAATCACAGTGTATAATCATCCATTGTGTAGGTATGTTACAATACCTACCTTTAGCAGCACTGCAGTTCTGCCGTTCCCCGTGTGCGTGATTTTGGCGCCTGTCAGAGGGGGGCGGGTTTAAAGTGCCGTTTTTTCCCTAGACAGTCCAAATCGATCCATTGTTAAAGAAGGAACTGCAGATGCTGGAGAATCGAGGGTTACACAAAAAGCTGGAGAAACTCAGCGGGTGCAGCAGCATCTAAGGAGCGAAGGAGATAGGCGACGTTTCGGGTCGAGACCCTTCTTCAGAGTCTCGACCCGAAACGTCGCCTATCTCCTTCGCTCCTTAGATGCTGCTGCACCCGCTGAGTTTCTCCAGCTTTTTGTGTAACCCCCAAATCGATCCATGTCAGGCGATTTTGTCGCTAAAGAGAAATCGCTCCGACATTGCATTCATGAAGGTATTTTTAAACTACGCTAGATTATTTATTAACTAGAGTAGTTTAAAAATCATCTTCTAAAGCTCTGAATGCCGACAGCAGAACGGACCTAACGTAGGGGAGAAAATAAAGTGCACAGTTTATTTTTACATTAAAACTTGGTTTTTAGGAAGGCTTTAATCACATTTTCATGTTGCGAAAAGGGGACAAAAAAAATGTATGAACCGGCTGTATTTATCATACCGACTTCACCGCAAACCGCAACGTTCCAATCCACCGCATTCCACTAAAACCAACTCGCTAGTTGATTTAAATGGCCTTTAATTTACAGGCATTAAACACTAAATTCCTTCCATTTGGCCTATAAATTCATGAAAATTAGATTTAAAAATCATGTTATATTGTGGATTATTGTGTGAATGTTATTTGGACACTTAGGCAATTTAAAAAAGTTTATATTTTCTTAAGAAATGGATAGATGTTTAGATCTAGTAATTGAATTTTGTAATTTGCTACAATTAGATAACTAACTAATTATATGCTTTAATTTCAGGTCATCCATGTAAGATTGTTTCATATTTGTTTCAGAATGCTTCAATCTATAATAACTGAAAATTTCATTGAGTTCTCTTAATTTTTAAGAAAGTTATGGGCTTTTGACTGTACTAGATCACAGCTTTTGAGTTAACTCAATGGAAAGGCAATGGGGAACAAGGTGCTAATTTCCGAGTATTAAAATGGCCATAACTTTTTTAATACTGAAGATATGAAAGTGAATTAGGTGTCAAATTAAACTTCTTTTTATGCTTTATCTGATGGGATAAATTGCAGACTTGATTTTTAAAATCTCAAAATTTTGTAACATTGCTACATTGTGGCCACAGGGAAACATGCGAACTCCACACAGACAGTACCCAAGGATGTGGCTCGATTAGCTGAAGGATAGTTTTTGCTCAGGCATTTGAGCACATGGAGTTAGCTGGAGTCCTTTTGAAAGTCAGGCAGATGTGGCGACTGCAGACATAGCCCGTCTGTGGCAGAGGGAAATAGCTGAGGCCAGAGACCTGGAGGAGATATATTAGGCGACCTGGGACAAATGTGATGAGTTAACTGTGGGGAGACAATGAGTTCAGTGAGCTTGGAGTGAGGGAAAGAAACACTGTGTTTGTGCAGCACCACTGTCCCCAGAATATTCCAAAGCATATTACACCCAGTGAAGTCCTCATGAAGTGTGGTCATTGCCACAATGAAGGAAACACAGCTCTCTCTGTGATGCACTACCATGCACTACAATGCTGAGAATTATATTCTGTATCTTCCCCTTTGCTCTATCTATTGTACTTGGGTTTGAACTGAGTGTATCTATGTATGGTAAATATGATCTGTTTGGAAAGCATGCAAAACTTGCGCAGTGGTAGTGTTGCCGCATTACGGAGGCAGGTTCGATCCTGACTATGCGTGTTGTCTGTACGGAGTTTGTGTGTTCTCCCTGTGACCTGTGTGGGTTTTCTCCAGGTACTCCAGTTTCCTCCAACACTCTGAAGACGTCCAGGTGTGTAGGTTAATTGGCTAGTGTGCGGGGTGATCACTGGTCAGCATGGACTCAGTGGGCTGAAAGGCCTGTTTCCACCCTATATCTCTAAAGTCTAAATGTCGAGAGCGGGTGGACAGAGGGGGTAAAGTGATGGTGTGGAGCAATTGACAGTGGGGACAGGGGTGGTGTAGAGGGAGGGACAGTGGAGCTAAAGGGGTGGGGTGAAGGGATGGCAGTGGGGGCAAAAGGGTGGTGTGGAGGGGTGTGCCATGGGGGACAAAGGGGTGGGGTGAAGAGATGGCAGCGGGGCCCAAGTGTGGTTTTCAGCAGCAGTGTCAAATTAGGCGAGAGTGCTGCTAAGTCATGTTTCAGAATAGAAAAGATAGTATGGCTGATGGACCTCGATTTGTGCTCAGAGAGAATGCTGAATTAAAACGGAACCAGCTGGAGTTAGTTGTCAGACCAGGCAGCATTTGTGAAGATGAAAGCAACTAACATGTCACTTTGATAAGCTTTCACCAGGAGCAGTAAACTCCACTGACACCTGCTTGAATATTGCCTTGATTTTAAGATTCCCAGAAGGCTACTCATTTCCTTCTTTGTCCTGATTTCTTCTCACTCCCGCTGAGCTCTCTTCAAGCTATCCACGCTGCTGCACTTCTGATCCATTGATCATCCCTAATTTTTATTCCTCCAGTTTTCTAAACCATGACATTGCCTTCATCAACTACTCGTATCTCTTTCCTCTTTTGTTTCCCTAACATGTTACCTCTTTGACGTGGGCTTTTATGAGCCTTCATCATAAAGTTGGCATGTTGTTGTTTATATGAAGATATCTTGGGTGAGTAGGCATTATAAATTTGTGTTCGCAGTGGTGAACTTGAACTGTATTGAGTTTTGCTTGAGGTTAATGGAATGCAGAAAGGTGATTTCAAGGAGAAAGGACAAAGGATTGGTGCAGTGAAATTTGAGTTGCCATTGCAGCACACAAATAAAATAAACACAATATTATAGAATTTAACATTAAATATAAAAAACATCCCCCAGAGCGGGATCAACGTTTCCCACTGTGAGGGAAGGCAGCAAAGTTCAGTCCACTTCCTCCATGTTCACCTGTGGTCGGGGGCCTATTTGAGGCCTCCGCAGTCGCCGCTACGGCAGCTCGATGTTTCAGGCCCTCTCGCCGGATGATGGAACTCCGGCGATGGAAGAACGCTCTCAGCGGCTTGGAATTCTGAAACGGTTGCTTGCTACCGGAGACCACGGCTCCCGAAGTCCACAGGCCACGCTGGGCGGCGCTCCAACACTGGCGATCTCGGTGAAAGATCGCAGACTCCGCGGTGTTTAAAGTCAGCGCCGCCGCGGCTGGAAGCTCCGCAGACCACAGCTCCACGATGTTAAAGTCGGTACTCCAGAGCTCCACGCAGCGACCTGGGTAAGGCATCGTCCCGCTCCGTGATGGTTCTCAGTGCTGAAGCTGCAACTCGAAGCTCTGCCCAGTCTCCGGCAGGAAAGGCCGCACCAATCTGAATGGTAGGCCGTGAGGAGGGGGCAAAGATGCGGCATGGAGGAAGGACGCATCCTCACGCAGGTAGGGACTGGAAAAACGGTTTCCTCCTCCCCCCCCATCCCCCACATAAAAAGACTACAAGGCCTCCAGTACAAAACATTTTAAGAAACTAAAAATAGAAAAAAAGGTGAAGAACGAACAGCTGCAGGCGAGGCTGCCACACTATGGTACCACCACTCGAACCACACTGCAGTCGATTAGGACTTAAACAGTTGTATTATACTGCATTGGTCAGATGATAACAGATATTGGGCATAAATTGGCCAAATAAATGATACAACAGATTGAAGCGAGTAATTGCAGTCAACAATGAAAGGCATAGATAGAGTGGATGTGGAAAGGATGTTTCCACTGGTGGGAGAGTCGAGGACCAGAGGGCATAGCCTCAGAATTAAAGGGTGCTCTTTTTGAAAGGAGGTGAGGAGGAACTTCTTTAGTCAGAGGGTAGTTAATCTGTGGAACCCATTGCAGCAGAGGGTTACTTGGAGGCGTAGTCTGGATATTTTTTAGGCAGAGATAGATAAATTCTTGATTAGAACAGATGTCAAGGGTCATGGGGAAAAGGGAGGAAAATGGGATTAGGAGGCAGAGATCAGCCATGATTGACTGGCGGAGTGGACTTGATGGGCCGAATGACCTAATTCTACTACTATAACTTGTGAACTTGTGAACATCTGAATTGTCAACTGAGCCATAAGTTGCCCAGTGATGAGGCAGCCTCAGAAAGCAAGAACCCCCAGAGTCAGTACAGGAAGGAACTGCAGATGCAGGGAGGGAAAACTGATTTGATGTTCACAGAAAGCAGACACAAAATGCTGGAGTAACTCAGTGGGTCAGGCAGCATCTCTGGAGAAAAGGAATAGGTGGCGTTTTGGGTCATGACCCTTCTTCAGACTGGGAGTCAGGTGGATTCCAGGATCCCCTGGCTGCTCCATGGGCCAGGAGGGCCCAAAGGAACATGTTGACCTCTGTGGTGATCTATCCTGAAGCAGACCGAGGCGACAATGACACCTTTTCCTACAATTATTTCATTGTCTATGAAGAGATGCAATTGTCCATAATAAATTCTTACGCTGGCAACTGATTAAAATGGATGGTGACAGAAAGGATTATGATCAGTTGAATCCAACCATAGCTTTTATCTTTCTGCAATTATAACAAGACTGCTGAGACAGCAACTGAAATATTGTGCACATATCTATCTAAGGGAGGGTTTACTTACAATTGGGGGAGTGTAACAAATCTGTACCAGACTGATTTATGGGATTGGAGATTTGTCCTATGAGGAGAGATTAATGAAACTAAGCCTATAGTCTCCAGAATTTAGAAAGTGGGAAGTAATCTTATTGCAATGTACAAAATTCTTCTGTGTTTTTTTCAGGGTAATTGAGTAGATGATGTTTCTTCTGGATAGGAAGTCTCTTTGTGGAAGTTCAGTTGCTCTATATATTCATACAGTTATACGGCACAAGAACAATTTTTGCTCAACTTGTCTAAGCTGATCAAGTTGTCTACCTGAGCTAGTCCCATTTGCCTAGATTTGTCATGTATCTGTAGGGTGGCATGGTGGCGCAGCAGTACAGTTGCTGCTTTACTATGCCAGAGACCCATGTTTGATCCTGACTACGGGTGCTGTCTGTACGGACTTTGTACGATCTCACTCTGACCACGTGGGTTTTCATCGGGATCTCCGGTTTCCTCCCACACTCCAAAGATGTACAGGTCTGAACGTTAATTGGCTTGGTATAATTGTAAATTGTCCCTGGTGTGTGTAGTATAGTGTTAGTGTATGGTGTGATCGCTGGTCTGCGCTCACTCGGTGGGCCGAAGGGCCAGTTTCCGCGCTGTATCTCTCAACTCAACCAAACCCTTCCTATCCGTGTTCCTATCTAAATGTCTTTTTAAACATTGTAATTCAAGTTAGAGATTGATAGGTTTTAAAACAAATTCAGGGATATGTGGTAAAAAGCCAGCCATGATTTATGGGAAGGTAGAGCCAGCTCATGGGATTGAATGGCCTGCTCCTGCTTTTATTTGGTATATTTTGTACTGCAAGATGGAAATAGCTTATCATGCAATGGGTAAATTGCAATTAGTAAACTGTTCATCTGCGGTCTTGGTTTGCTGCTTTGGTGGTAGCTCACATGTTCAATCTTGCGTGAGATTCAGCAGGTTTTCATCCTCCTGTGTCCCGGTGGAATGCCTCTTTGTGTCACGTTGTATAGTTCAGTGATCACCCTTTGTCAGAGCCTGGAACATCTCCACAACACATTCCTCAGAGGAGGATTTGTTTACTGTATCTTCCTTTGGGCAGCTATGTGCAATTAGGAAAAGATTTACAGCAGTGAGATGATTGGAGCCACTCTTGGGCCAGCTGCACAGTTATAAGCCACACACTGTGGGAGATTTCTATGATCTCACAATGGGAGTGATCTGTGGAGGGGCACACAACCCCAGCAGAGGCAAGTATCTTGCTAGATGCCAGAGAAAGGTTCAGAGCTACTATTGATGTCCAAACTCTGCACGGAGACAGGAATGCTAATGAACGTACCTTTTTCACACCAAGGAACAAGCTGCCAGAGGAGGTAGTTGAGGCAGGAATTAGCCCAACATTTAAGAAATGGTTAGACAGGTACATGGATAGGACAGGTTAGGAGGGACAGGTGGGACTAGTGTAGTTGGGACATGTTGGCCGGTGTGGGCAAGTTGTTTCCATATTGTATCTCTCTATTACTCTATCCCCAACCTGAAACATTAGCCGTTACGGGTTGAACACTGATTTTCTGGCAATGGATGGTCCGCACAACCCCTATAATCCGGGTTAAATTACGAGAGCTCAGTTGAAACTCTCTGAGCGGCTGCAGATGAGATTGCAGGTGTCGAGTGTTCTTCCCGGCCGTGTCCTTCTGACGAGAAGGAATCAACCATGGTCTCAATCTTCTCTCCTCACTGTTGCACAAAGACAATACGATAATCTCTTGTTTTAACGACCCCCTTATAAAAAGATGTCAGATATAGCAGTAAAATGGGAGTGGGGTCGGAAGCCGGGGCTCCAGACAGGCGGGGAGCCGGGGATGGGTCGCAGGTCCTTCCATTCACATTCATTTTACATCTGATACTTGTTTTATTTAAGTATCTGGCACTCCATGGTGCTTTACAGACACGGGAGGGGCGTATTGTCATTGCATTATCATGTGACCTATGTGGGTCCAGAAAAACGGATAATCCGGAAAGGCTCTGGAACCGAGGGTGCTGGAAAATCGCTGTTCAACCCGTACTCTATTCACCAATGGTGGGTGCCCTGCTGAAGTATTTTCTGCGCTCATTTGATTATAAGGAGTACTAACCATTGACCACAAGCTCACTCCCATCTGGAGGATCGGGAGGGGGGGGGGGGGGGTCTCTCTGTCGATCTGCTCTTGGGCCTGGCCAAAATGGCTATTCGCAGGTCCAGGCTGCAGGTAGTCGACGACCGCACCGGGGTCGACTGCCTGCCCCTTTTCCGGGCCTACGCCCGTGCCCGCGTGACCGACAGGGACTTTGGAGGCCTTCCGTGAACGCTGGTCGCTGCGGGAAGTCGAGTGTATTGTTGATAAAGTTGGCGATATATTAATCTGATGACAATTTGTTTGCAAACTCAATATAGGCTGCCTTTGATCGTGTTAATACGCTGTATGTTTGCTTTTATTTTCGGAATAAAAGTATTCGTATATTTATAAAAAAACAATCTGTCAGCTGAACGACCATTGCTAAAGGCTAACAATAGAACGATAGGTCTGCTGGGGTACTTTTTTGACCTGGGTTCAATCGTCTGTATGGGGTTTGTACGTCCTCCCCTTGACCTGCCTGGGTTTTCTCCGAGATCTTCGGTTTCCTCCCACACTTCAAAGATGTACAGGTTTGTAGGTTCATTGGCTTAGCATAAATGTAACTTGTCCCTAGTGTGTGTAGGATAGTTTTAATGTCTGGGGATCACTGGTCGGTGCAGACTTGGTGGGCCGAAGGGCCTATTTCTGCGCTGTATCTCTGAACTGAACTAAAATAGACTAAACTTGGAGGGTCATTTCACAGCAACTAACAAATCCCCGCCAGGAATAATCTCTGAGCAGCTGGAGATCAGATCCTTTCCTGAACTAATTTTGAACTTCTGCCGAATATCAGCTGAATTTTAAGCACGCAGGATGGTGAGGTGAGCGCTTTATCTGCCCCCAGGTTCAGTTAAATAGACGCTTCATTTGCAGTTTCCACCCACTCTGCTGTTGGGGCTGAGGAATAGCTGACTGTGTGTTCTTACACCACGTACACAATGACTGGGAATGGCTGATTGCAAAACAATCCCTGAGAGAGGTATCTAATCGAACTCTAAAATAACTCGCTGCAAGGTTTTATAGATGTATTCAGATAAACAGTGTGGTAGATAAATGAAGAGATATCAGAAGCAAATTTCATGAGTTTAATTTGATGTTTATTAACTGTGATCTGAACAAAGTTTACTGCTCTATTATTATTACTACCAGGCACTACATGCTAATGGACACCTCCAACTCAGGTTTAGGATTAGGGTTTATTGTTATTCCATGTATTAAGGTACAGTTAAAAGCCACGTTTAGTTTGGTTTAGTTTGGTTTGGAGTTACAGCGCGGAAACAGGCCCTGCGGCCCATCAACTCCGCACTGACCGGCGATCTCCCTACACTAACACTATCCTACACTCACTAGGGACAATTTATAATTTTACCAAGCCAATCAGATGACTAACTTGTACATCTTTGGAATGTGGGAAAAAAACGGAGCTCCCAGACAAAACCCACGTACGTCACAGGGAGAACACACAAACTCCATACAGACAGCACCTGTAGTCAGGATGGAACCCAGGTCTCTGGCTCAGTAAGGTGGCAACTCTACTGCTGTGCCACCGTGCTGCCTGTTTTGCATGCTGTCCAAACAGATTTGATTTACAATACATACTGTAGATACACTCAGTTCAAACGCAAGCACATTGAATAAAGCAAAGGGGAAGATACACAGTGCAAAATAATGTTCTCAGCTTTGTGGTGCATTGTAACGCATCAGTTCCTTGTTTCTCTCCATGGGATATGCCACTAAGATCCATGGGATATGCCACTAAGATCCATAGCCCAAGAAATAAACCATGGACTGCGATATCGGCCTGCCAAGTTTCGGGTTAATTGGTGCCTGCCTTTGCCTGAAGTGGTGGAGTGTTGTTGCAGGCCTGCAGATGATAGTGAATTGGTCAGCAGGTGCTTGCATTTTACTGTTGTGGCCAGGACTGTCTTCAGGACATCCATGGGCACCATTGTGTGTGTATCAGCCCACGTCACCTTCCATCTGGGAAGAAGAATTTGAATTAAATTACAGCGCTGAATGAACTTCCTGTTGGAGTTTGCCTTGGATAAGGGATGAGGCCATTCAAGTCCTTGAGCCTGTTAATCTCATTTAATGCTCTATAGTGTAGGGAATTCAATCCAAATCTATATAATCTCCCTCATAATCTAACACTTGAAGACTTTATTGCATTTGAGAGGAATTTGCAAATTTTTTTCCTATGGATTCCTTGGCAATTGAAAGTAAAGTAATCGACACTTATGTTTGTGTTGCACTGTTTGGTTTAGGGTTATGGTTAATCAAGGACAGCTGGTTGTGAAATTAGGACATCTCCAGAATAAAAGGACATTGTAACCTGAGAGGCTCTATGTTGAGAGGTTCCATAAAAAAATCCTCTAGTTATATCGTTATATCTGACCACTGCACCTCAGTTATCTGGCCACATACAGTCTTAGAGCAATACAGCATAGAAACAGGCCCTTCGGCTCAACTTGCCCACGTCAACCAACATGCCTCATAGAAATATAGGAACATAGAAAATAGGTGTAGGAGGAGGCCATTTGGTCCTTCAAGTCTGCACCGCCTTTCATTGTGATCATGGCTGATCCACAATCAGTAACCTGTGCCCGCCTTCTCCCCATATCGCTTGATTCCGTTAGCCTCATACAAACTAGTCCCATATGTCTGCTTTTGGCCCATATCCCTCTAAACCCAACCTATCCTCAGCACTCCATAGATTTTCATCACGTAATTGTGACACAATATTTGATTTGCAATGGAGATCCTTGCATTCAAATTGAAGAATCAGCACCTCCTATTTCACTTGGGCAGCTCATGTTAGCTTGCATTCAGTTTAAGATCTTTTTAGATCTTTTCTCACTTTATGCACATTCACTTAATCTCTTTGATTGTCCATTGTTCTGCAAACACCGTGGCACAACTAATAGGGTTGCTGCCTCACAGCTCAATAAGGTCGGGTTCAATCCTGCTCTCCGGTTGCAGGCATTCTTACCTTTTTATCCTCAACGAGCTTTATTTCGACTACCTTTGATGAACTTCAATTGACCGACTACCTAAAATAGCATTATGACCTTCTATGACCTGCCTCGACTAAACCCATGAGTAAAAAAACATTGATTTGTTCCATGGCGACCTTTAATTACTCGCGGAAAAAAACGCCGCGACCTAGCTGAGGCCTCGAGTATGCGGGGCCTACTCTCGAGCATGAAGGAGAGTTACAAAGACCTCCTAGGACCTCGTGTCGACCATGCTGCGAGTATGAGGGCAAACTCGTCTGAAATCACGAATTAGGTCACTGCAGTGCGACAGCCCCCTTAAAGAATAGGTGATGTTTCGGGTTGGGATCCTTCTTCAGGCTGAGGGGTAGGGGGGAGGGAACTGAAGCTAAGTAAAGGCCAGACCAAAGCAGGACTGGCAACAGATGATCAACGAAGGGCGGAGCCCATAATGGCCCATTGTTGGCAGGGGAAGATGTGATAATGAAGGGATGCAAGGGTTCAAACACTGGTACTAGTAGGATGACTAGTATGTGGGGGGGGGGAGGGGAGGGGGAGAGGGGGTGCAGTGCTATTTGAAATTAGAGAAATCAACGTTTATACTCCTGGGTTGTGAGCTATGTGAAGTATGAGATGCTGTCCCTTGAATTTGCATCTGGCCTTACTGTGACAGTGAAGGAGGCCAAGGACAGAAAGGTCAGTAGGGGAATGCAAAGGAGAGTTAAAATGTTTGGAAACTAGGAGATCACGTAGGCCAAGGCGGACTGAGCATAAATGTTCAACGAATCGATCAACCAGACTGCGCTTGGTCTTGCCGATATATAGGAACCCACACTGAGAATATCGAATACAGTAGATGAGGTTGGAGAAGGTGCAAGTGAACCTCTGACTCACCTGAACGGACTGTCGGGGACCCTGGATGGAGTTGAGGGAGGAGGTACGAGGACAGGTGTTGCATCTCCTGCGGTTGCAGGGAAAAGTTTGTGAATCTCTTTCAACCTTTCGAAAAGACGGTAAAACTGTCAAAAATTAAAAATACTGTACAAATGCGCAGAATTCTTTTAAAGAGGTAAAAAAATTAAAATAAATGAAAAAAAAACTAGAAAGTAATTAAATGCATTTGTATCAACTCAATTAAATATAAAAAGGAAATTACCCTGTGTTCACCTTCCTCTCTGCAGCTGTTCCTTTCCAATGAAATGAATGAGTCCACTGGACCTTTGCCATGTGAACCTGGCACAATTTCAACACAGAGATTGCATAGTCTCCACACTGGGATGAGCTGTGGTTGGCACTCCTCCATTAGCCTCTGTGAGTCGTTAGCCTGAGAGCAGTTGATGGGAGACCAGGTCCCAGTTGCTAACTATCTTGATTCCCCTTCCCATTCCCATACCAAACCTTTTGGTTTCCTCCATTGCCAGAGTGAGGCCACATTCAAACTGGGTGAACAATACCTCTTATTCTGCATGGGTAGCTTTCAACCCAACGCCATGAACACTGAATTCTTCAATTTCAAGCAATAACCTCTCTGATCCCCCCTCTGTCCCCTCACCATCCCAGCACACTCATTTCTCTTGCCTTCTACCACCGCCCTTGTCACCCTGTTTCTTAACATCCTCTAGCTATTCATCTCCCAATACCAATTCTCATATGCCTCCTTCATTCCCTCTCTCCCCCCCCACCATTCCCTTCCATATATATTCCTCCTTTCGGTTTTACATTTCACTCCACCTCTTCTTTCCTTATGTGACAGGTCTTTGCCTCCTTTTCACCTCTGACCTTTGTCACTTACTCCACCATCTGCTTATCACCCCTCACCTGCATCCACTAGTTGCCAGGTTTTGTTTCAATTCCAACCTCACTTTTCCGTTTTCTTCCCCCTCCTCCATCAGTTTGAAGAAGTGTTGTCTGTTGAACTCGAAATGTTGTCTGTCCATTCCCTCCACAAATGCTATCTGATCTGTTAAGTTCCTCCAGCACTTTGTTTTTTGTGCTGATGATTCCAGTATCTGTCACCTGATTTCTGCGTTCGTCCAGAGTCCCCAACATCAATCAAATTAAGTAGGTGTAAGCCATCAGTTCTGAATAAAACTGCTTTTAAGCAGAAGGTCTGAGTCAATTTCTTGTCTGGCAACATTATTTACATAATACCATTGGTAATTCCTGTTGGCTTTCTATAATCAGCTCAAAGCTGTCTGTCACACTGTCCTTGATTACGGATTCTAATAACTTGTATTTCCCTAACTGATTAAACTGAAAAATCTCTACTGAGGCAGACACTATGTGACAGAATGTTTCAGTTAAAATATTGAATTAATCCAAAATCATGTTCAGAAAACAAAACAAAGAGAAGGAAAGAATAATGGGATTAAAAGAAATAGATCGATAAGATATATAACAACTTTACTTTTAACTGCACAGTGGTGCAGTGGTAGAGTTGCTGCCTTACAGCGATTGCAGTGCCAGAGACCCGGGTTCGATCCAGACTACGGGTGCGGTCTGTACGGAGTTTGTACATTCTCCTTGTGACCACGTGGGTTTTCTCCAAGATCTTCAGTTTCCTCCCACACTCCAAAGACGTCTTGGTTTGTAGGTTAATTGGCTTGGGTTTATATACTTGGTATAAGTGTAAATTGTTATCAGTTTATTTATTCATGTGTGTATATATTTATATTATGGTATATGGACACACTGATCTGTTTTGTAGTAAATGCCTACTATGTTCTGTGTGCTGAAGCAAAGCAAGAATTTAATTGTCCTATCAGGGACACATGACAATATACCCACTTGAACTTGAAATTGTCCCTAGTATGTGTAGGCTTGCGTTAATGTGTGGGGATCACGGGTCGGTGCAGACTCGGTGGGCCGAAGGGCCTGTTTCCACAGTGTATCTCTAAACTAAACTAAACTAAAATATGTTTTTAATTTCCTACAATAACTAAAATTTTAAGGAAAAGGTTATTTTACAATGCTAAAGGAAGTTTGATAATAATTAAGATTTAATAAATTAGATGCTTGAATTGCAAATTATCCCTAGTGTGAGTAATGTTAATGTGGGGGGATCGCAGGTTGGTGCGGACTGGATGGGCCCAAGGGACTGTTTCTCAGAGAACTCAGAGACCTGGGTTTAATCTGACTACGGATGCTGTCCGTTTTCCCCGTGACCTGTGTGGGTTTTCTCCGGTTGCTCCGGTTGCTCCGGTTTCCTCAGGTTTCCTCCCACACTCCAGGTTCGTAAAGTTTGTACGCTGATGGGCTTGGTAAAATTGTCCCTAGTGTGTGTAGGATAGTGTTCGTGTATGGGGATCGCTGGTTAGAACAGACTCGGTGGACCGAAAGGCCTGTTTCCGCGTTGTATCTCGAAACTAAACTAAAAGCGATGTAAAGTGAAGCAGATAAGAAAATGATCGAGATTCTCTTGACAGATTCACTGTCTGTATAACTTGTTATCACCGATCCCACAACCAACAGTGGACCATTGTGGGCTAAACGTTTCCTTGATCATTGTTACTTTTTGCATACCTTTCATCCTTTTCTCCAGAGAAGCTGCCTGACCTGCTGAGTTACTCCAGCTTTTTGTGTTTATAACAGGATTGGAGTTGGGGACTCTCAAACAAAATCAGAGGTCCTGATCTTCCATTCACGACGTCATGCCAGATTCTTCCACAGTCTAATGTATATCATGTAGTCTTTCTGTCTTGAGTCTCCCCTGTCACATGGGACTCCCTTCTGGCATTTATCTAATGATGAGAATGTCCTGAACTCCTTCACTAAATCTAGGGACTCCTCTATTTCCACTGCTTCAGGTGGGTTTGGACATGGTTTTGTTAAGGAGTAGGAAGGACCTGCAGATGCTGGTATACACCGAGGAGAGACACGAAATGCTGGAGCAACTCAGCGGGTTTGATGCCGGCTTTGGTGTGTACTGTATCAACTCAATTAAACTCCCAGCACTTCATACTGTGGAATATCACTGTCTGTATAACTTGTTATCCCCTGTCCCACAGACAACAATCGACCATTGTGGGCTAAACCTTTCCTTTCATTCATTTGTTCAAAGCCTCTCTACATCACCATATGCATCTCACCTTTCCCTCGCCCCTGACTCTCACTCTGAAGAAGGGTCTCGACCCAAAACGTCACCTATCTTTTTTTCCAGAGATGCTGCCTGACCCCTTGAGTTGCTCAAGCATTTCGTGTCTATCTTTGGTTTATGTTAATGTTATTTAAATTCCCATCAGTGCTAGCTCACTGGTTTTATTTCTGTAAATATTTACCAGCTATTGATCAAAAATGAATACAATTCAAGTAAACCTGGCAACAACTGGTGAAGCATAATCAGCTCCCCTGCAATTTCTTTGATAAACTAGAAATAATTCTGGTATGTTTGCAACCGAAGGTCTGAGGCATTGTCTGAGAAATACTGCTCCAATGAGTTATTATTATGAGATGACTGCAGGAATGTAGGACTGCAGAGCAGCTCTGGCAGACAGAAAGCATAAAATAAGCAGCAGGGTGCCTTCAGCAGACTGGATCACATCACACTGCTGTTATGGCATGGGGCAGCAGTCGATGAAGAACATTAAACAACATGGATATCTGGTACAACAATCTAACAAGGGAAGCATTAGAGTTATTGCCTTACAGTGCCAGAGACCCGGGCTCGATGCTGTCTGTATGTAGTTTGTATATTCTCCCCGTTACATGCATTGGTTTTCTGTGGGGGCTCATGCTTCCTCCCACACTCCAAAGATGTACAGGTTTGCAGGTTAATTGGCTTGGTAAAATTGTCGTTAGTGTGTAGGATAGTGTTAGTGTGCGGGGATCGTTGGCTGGTGAGGACTCAGTGGGCCGAAGGGCTTGTTTCAGCGTTGTAGATATAAACTAAACTAAACTAAACTAAACTAAAGACCATCCCACAAAGTACAGTCAGTCCTTAAAGGCACAATTACATTATATACACATCTGCAAAAACATAATAACCTATGCAAACCACATACAATCTGTTAAATACTATAATCAACATGTAGTTGTAAATTTAAGTGATGCTAAGTTCACTTGGTCATTTGGTTTGGGTGGATGACCCGTTGAGTTACTCCAGCACTTTGGGTCTTTCTTCACAATCATGAAATTACACTGATGGTAGCAATGTCCACTAACACTGGATGAGATGCTTAACCGGCTGTCAAATGCCCATTTCCATTCATGCTATTTAATCCACTCCAGGCTCTAATAGCTGCATTGGTCATTTTGCCAGATCGTCCTCATTGATGATTAGTATTACATTCTGTCCTACAATTACACTGTACAGATCAGAGACTTTTATATGGACAAACATGTGCCAGTACACATATTGTTCCTTGGTGTTCCTTGTCCTCCTATACACTGTTTAAACTGATTAGGGGCCTTTCCCCCTTAATTAATTAATTATTTAAAAACAACTTTAGTAATCTTTGTAGTATTGAAAAATATAAAAAACACAGTGATGCCATGCTGAGGCGCTATAAGGTGCTGGTCAGCCGCATTTGGTGGACTGTGAACAAATTTAGGACCCATATCGGAGGAAGGATTTGCTGGCCCTAGAGAGGGTCCAGAGGAGGATTACAGGAATGATTCCAGGAATTAGTGGGTTAGCACATGATGAGTCTTTGACAGCACTGGGCCTCTACTTGCTAGAGTTTAGAAGGTTGAGGGGGGACATTGAAACTTTCAGAATAGTGAAAGCAGAGATAAAGTGGATGTGGGAAGGATGTTTCCACTGGTGGGAGAGTCTAGGACCAGAGGTGATAGCCTCAGAACTAAAGGGCGCTATTTTAGAAAGGAGGTGAGGAAAAACTTATTTAGTCAGTTTAGTAGTTAATCTGTGGAACTAATTGCCAAGTCAGTGGATATTTGTAGAAGTAGTATATATTTAGGAGAGTATGTATTTTATTTCGAACATGTAAAACAAGAAAAGTTAAAAATGAAACAAAATAACAATAAAATGAAATGAACAATAAACCTACACACAACTCATTGAATAACTTCTCATAAATATCACAAATTAAATCTAACATGTTCAAACAGGAGTAGGAGGAAGTATTTATTCCTACCTCTTCTCTGCTACTCATCAATGAATTCACAAACTTTTATCTCATCTACAGGAATTTATGGGATTCCCTGCCACAGAGGTGAGTGGAGGCCAAATCACTGGATGGTTTTAAGAGAGAGTTAGATAGAGCTCTAGGGGCTAGTGGAGTCAAGGGATATGGGGAGAAGGCAGGCATGGGTTATTGATAGGGGACGATCAGCCATGATCACAATGAATGGTGGTGATGGCTCGAAGGGCCGAATGGCCTCCTCCTGCACCTATTTTCTATGTTTCTATATATATATATATATATATACATGTGTGTGTGTGTGTGTGTGTGTGTGTGTATGTATACATATATATATATATATATACATACACAAACATATATCCATACATAAGCCACATACATCATATATCATATCATATATCATAGAGATATATATATATTATATTATATATTATTATATATAACTATTAAAACTGTGTGTGTGTCATTTCGCCTTTGATTCACATCTCCTCAAAAACCCAATGCCGAAATGGTGAAATGTTTGCATGTTCTGGTAGAGTTTTACCTCATGACTTAAAAAATCCACTCCTCTGTAAATTTGGTTAATTATTTCCCGAGTTTTTAATTAAAATTGTTCACCAATCTGACAAATTTTGCAAATCTCTGTTTTTATTGCCTTGAAGTTTATGGATCTAGTAGAATTTAATACAGCACAAATAATATGTAAAGCAAGAAATAATTTACTACCAGGTAATATACAAAAGATGTTCTTTAACAGGGAGGTGGTTATATTTTGAGAGGGATGTTTAACTTAAAGAAACTTAGTATGCGTACAACTATGAAGAGTATGTGTATTTCAATCTGTGGGGTGAAATTGTGGAATGATTTGAATGTGAAACTCAAGCAAACCACAAACATTACTTAGTTGAAGAAGAAGTGGAAAAAAATATTTGGAAGAGGTGTAAGAATTTGGAGGGACTGTGATGATGGTTAAGTTTTAGTTTATTGACACAGTGTGCTATTCGTGTTGTACATAGAATTTGGATAATTGTTTATAAGCTGTATATATCTATGTTTGCGTGCATGCATATGCATGTATATGAGAGAGGAAGCGCGGAGGAGGGTAGTGGGGAGAGAGGGACACAGAGAGGGACACAGAGAGGGACACAGAAGAAAGTTCTTCAAAAGCAAGTCGGTAAGCGTTGGTATGTACTAGCCCAAGCGGGACCCGTTGGGTCCCGTCTCCTCAACAGCGGATGCGGGTGGGGGGGGGGGGGGAGGGGCTGCGGCGACACACACAAAGTATCCACTCCTCACACACACAGGGGTGGAGGGGGGTGAGAGGGGGGATGGGGAGAGGGGGGTGAGAGGGGGGATGGGGAGAGGGGGGAGATGGGGGGAGAGGGAAGGGGAGGGGAGAGGGGAGGGGGAAATGGGAGGGAGGGAGGGAGGGGGAGGGGAAGGGGGAGGGTGGTAGGGAGAGGGGGAGGAGGGGGAGAGGAGGAGGGGGAGAGGAGGGGGGGATGGGGAGGAGAGGGTGAGGGGGAAGGGAGAAGTGGAGGGGGAGGGGGGGAGGGGGAGAGTGAGAGGGCGAGAGGGGGGTAGGGAGGTGGGGGGTAGAGAGGGGAGTGGGAGTAAAGGAGTGGGGAGAGAGGAAGCGCGGAGGAGGGTAGTGGGGAGAGAGGGACACAGAGAGGGACACAGAGAGGGACACAGAAGAAAGTTCTTCAAAAGCAAGTCGGTAAGCGTTGGTGAGTGCAGGTGAGCTCGGGATGTGCAGAACCTGCTCTTTCTTCCAGAGCCTTTTTAAGGACGGTGGGGGGGAGGGTGGTGACATAACTCGTAGAAAACAGTGCGCCTGCGCGTTGACAGCAGCTGCTTTAATCCAGAGCCGGGGGATCTGGGCCACGAGCCAGGTGGGCCACGAGCAAAGGCATTGTAACGTCATCAGCTGGCCAGCGGTGAGACGCTCTTTGGTCTGCCCGAGTGTTGTTCACCACCCAGTAGAGCGAGATGTCCATCAGGGAATTTTGCCGACTGGCCCGCTGCAGACTGCAGGAGTACGTGCTGAGGGACGCACTGAAGCTTGGTGCAGCCAATGCCAAGGCTCGGTGGGGGAGGGCTACAGTCTAGGGTCCTTCCGCTGCTGGACATGGGGGGGCACGGTATGGTGGAGACGCCCCTCAAAATAAGGGAAGGTATCCCACGCCAGTGGGCCACATGAGTGGCACAGGTGGGGACAGATTTATTGAATTTGAAAAATGTATAAACTGTATTGAACAATTTGTAAAGCCTCCGAAAATGTCAGATTAATTTTTCGCATGGTTCATGTATTGTATATATTTATTACTTGAATAAAGTCTATTTTGAAATTAAAAAAAAGCTTTGTAATTCAGAATGTGTTCTTCTTCCCAGGACTGCAATGCTCCTTGCCAGCTTTGCTCACATGTTTAAATGAGGTTTCCAGCAGATTTTGAGGTTTAATATCATACCTAGAAATGTATTTTCATATAATCTTTCTATATCAACACCATCTATCCTCACTTGTACCTGAGTGTTTATTTTACAATTTCTAAACAACATAATCTTTGTTTTGTTCCAATTTAATGATAATTTGTTTATGTCAAACCACCTTTTTAATGTTCTCATTTCTGATGCGGTCTACTTCAAAAGCTGCTGTAAATTCTCCCAAGAACAAAATATATTAGTATCGTCCACAAATAAAACAAATTTCAATATTTTTGATACTCTACATACATCATTTATATACAGAATGATACATTTTGGTCCTAATACTGACCCCTGAGGTACTCCACAAGTAATATCCAAGCATGTTGATTTATGCTCACCTATCTTCACAAACTGTTGCCTGTTACTTAAATAGCTTCTCAACCAATTCAACACAACCCCCCTGATACCGCACCTTTCCAATTTATCAAGTAATATATTGTGATCAATGGTGTCAAAAGCTTTTTTTTAGATCTATACATACTCCCACTGCATACTTTTGTTGTGTGTACAATTAGTAACGTCTTCTTTTAATTTGATTCGCACCATACATGTTGATCTGTTTGATCTGAATCCATACCGACTGTCAGCCAGCAAGTTGTGCTTCTCAATGAATTTCAGTATTGAATATCTAGTATTTCAGAAAAGAATAAGGCAGAGATAGGCATATTCTTGATTCGAATAGGTGTCGAGGGTTATGGGGAGAAGGCAGGAAAATGGGATTAGGAGGCAGACATGATTGAATGGCAGAGTAGACTTGATGGGCTGAATGGCCTAATTCTACTATAATTTGTAAAACATCTATTTTCATATAACTCCGCAGATTGTTCAATTTTATTTATATTTCTATTCCTCTATTGAAACTTCATATACACAACGCCCTTCACTTAGAATGAGCTTAAGTTGTTTACATGCATTGCTTGGTAATGCCATTAAATCATAGTGTACAATGTACAGTATTTAATATTAAGTAGTGAGTACTGAGCCTATTTTAATTTTGAGTTTGAGTTTAGCTTTTTGTCATGTGTATTCAGGTACAGTGAAAAGCTTTAGAACTAAACACAAATAAACTAAACTCAAACTCTGATAATCAGGGGTTTAATATGAATCTGAGGGGTATCATATTCACACAAAGGATGGTGATGGGTGTATGGAACAAGCTGCCAGAGGAGGTAGTTGAAGCAGAGAGTATCCCAACGTTTAAGAAGCAGTTAGACAGGTACATGGAAAGGACAAGTTTGGAGCGATATGGACCAAACACGGGCAGGTGGGACTAGTGCAGCTGGGACATGTAGGCCTGTGTGGGCAAGTTGGGCCGAAGGGCCTGTTTCCATGTTGTATCACACTATGTCTCTATGATTCATATTAGATGAATTCATCTAGCTGACACCTGGAAACACCATCAGTTAAATGTTGTGGAAGAACTGAATGATACCAATTGGGCAATTTTATTTTAATTTCCTCAGGCAGCTTCCTTTGTTAAATATGAAAATTTTAAAACAAAATGCTACTACAAAGTGCATTTGGATGTGGCCTGTGAGTGTTTTCTGGAGTTTGTAAATATTTTAAGGAGCCTCCAGCAACTTGAGAATGGGACAGTCATATGAAGACGGGTCATGACCCGAAACACCACCTATTCATTTTCTCCAGAGAAGCTGCCTGACCTGCTGAGTACTCCATCATTTTGTGTCTATCTTGTGTAAATCAGCCTCTGCAGTTCCTTCTTACACAGTTTAAGAATGTGTGATATAAACTTCATTGGAGAAAAATGGTTACCATGTATGTTTATATTACATGTGTGCTATATCGCATATTACATGTGTGGTAGTGAACTGACATGAATACCACATTCACATTGGGGCTGCACGGTGGCGCAGTGGTAGATTTGCTGCCTTACAGCACTTGCAGCGCCGGAGAGCTGGGTTCGATCACGACTACGGGTGCTGTGTGTACATTCTACCCGCGACCGCGTGGGTTTTCTCCGAGATCCTTGGTTTCCTCCCACACTCCAAAGACATGCAGGTTTGCAGCTTAATTGGCTTGGGTTTCTATACTTAGTATAAGTGTAAATTGTCCCTGGTGTGTGTGCGCTTGTGTTAATGTGCGGGGATCGCTGGTCGGTGTGGACTCGGTGGGCCAAAGGGCCTGTTTCCGCACTGTGTTTCTAAACTAAACTAGACTAAAATTGATTTAGGGGAATTCCTCTTAACATACAGCAGGCAAGGCTGAGGCACATTATTGTGATAGAGTTCTCTCCGTAAGATATAGCAAAAACTAATCTGTCTTCCTATGGAAATGTCCTGGTTGATAATGGTTGGATGATTGATGGCTTAAATCACTGTAAGTGTAAAAATTCCAGGTAATTCTGCAACATTTTCTGAACTAATGCTGTTTCCAGGTGTTCAGCTAGAAGAATTAATCCGATATGAGTCCGGAAAATCAAAATAAAGCCCCGCAGATGCTGAAAATGTTACATAAATTCTCCAAACACTGAGCAGGTCAGGCAGCATCTGTAAAAAGAGAGACAACCCGCAAGGCCTGAAATGTTGCTCTTTCCACAGATGCGGCCTGAACTGCTGAGCATTTCCAGGATTTTTTGTTTCTGTTCCAGCATGACTCGTGATCCATGTTCAGACTGGAAGCTGACTGTCCATAATTGTCAGCAGACATTCTCTCCATTGTGTTACAAAATTAAAAACTCATTAAAAAAGGTTATATATAAATGGATTGGAAAAAGTTCTCGTTCTCACTTCTTTCACCATTCTGCCCTCAGTGGAGAAGATTTGCCAGGATGTTTGCTGGGATTCAATGTTTCAGCTATGAGGATTGTATAGGTATGATTGTTTTCCTTGGATTGGAAAACTCTGAGGGAGGCCTGGATGAGGTTTTTCAAATTGTGAGGGAGATAGATAGGATAGATTGTTGGATATTTTCCCCAGAGTAGAAGTGTCTATGACTAGAGGCATTAGGTTTTAAATAAGAGGTAAAAGGTTTCGAGGGGATCTGAGCAAAATTTATTTGACCCTGAGGGTGGTAGAAATCTGAATCGTTTTGTCTAAACAACGGCCGATGCTCTCAGAATATTTAGGGAGTATCTAGATGAACGCATTTGAATCACCAATACATAGAATGATGTGGAGTATGTGCTGATTAATGGGATTAGTGTAGGTAGCTACTTAATGGTCATCACCATGCACATGCACATCCCATGGAGTTTAGAAGGATGAGGGGTGTTCTCATTGAAACTTACTGAATAGTGAAAGGCCTGGATAGAGTGGATTTGGAGAGGATGTTTGCACTAGTGGGAGAGTCTACGACGAAATGTCATGGCCTCAGAATAAAAGGATGTACCTTTAGGAAGGAGATGAGGAATTTCTTTAGTCAGAGGGTGGTGAATGTAGAATTCATTGCCACAGAAGGCTGTCAATGGACATTTTTAAGGCAGAGATTGATAGATTCTTGATTAGTACGGGTGTCAGGGATTATGGGGAGAAGGCAGGAGAATGTTGAGAGAGAGTTGAGAGAGAAAGATAGATTAGCTGTGGTTGAATGGTGGCGTAAACTTGATGGGCCGAATGACCTAATTCTGCTCCTATTACTTATGAATTTACAGTGGGCTGAAGGGTTATCTTCCGTACTGGATTATTCTGTTTCCAAGATCGGGCGTGTCTTATTTATATGCAGAGGAAACTTCATTCTCCTCTGAACCACACCTGTGGCTTGAAGCTGAGTGACATACCATTATCTGCACCAATATGTTTTTCATTTGATGTCCCATGGTCACTCTGATTACCCAGGTCGGACATGAAAGTGCTGAGCCGGGGTTAACTTTGTGCTGTAAACACTCTGATTCCCCGAGGAAATGAAGTAAGTAAGTAAGTAAGTTTATTTGCCAGGTATTCACATACAAGGAATTTGCCTTGGTGCTTTGCCCACAAGTAACAACATGACCTACAATGACAGTTACGAATGACTCAGAAAACACTAAACATTAATAATAATAAAACATTAATGATAAAACACCATTGATCAAGCATGTGAACCAACAAAATACCAGATCAAAGGGAGGCTACAGATCTTTGGCTTGGGAACAAATGGGAAATGGTGTGTGTAGATTGGTTATTGCACGTGAACCAATCATAGTAGAAACAGCATCACTAACCCCACCTTACTGTATGATTCATACTAACACCACTTACTATACTGGTCAGTCTTGGAAGCAGTAATGATGAACTAACAACTAACAACCTGCTGTACCACTATACTATGTGTACCGATTAAAGATGATCTTGAACTCCAGATTGTACAGTCTGCTTATTTACATGGTGTCAGAAGTGGGATCACAAGAAGTTAGTGGTCTGTCTCGACCGTGAAAACATTCCCAAAGATAAAGTCCTTGAAATTAGAAAAAGCGAAGACCACAGCCAGCAGCTCTTTCTCGATCTGCGCGTAGCGCTGTTCGGCGTCTGTCAAGGTGCAGGAGGCATAAGAGACAGGTCGTAAATTCCCATCGGCAGGCATTTGTAGGCATGCGGAGCCCAGCCCGTATCGTGAAACATCGCAGGTAATCGTGACAGGTCGGCTCAGGTCGAAGAACGTCAAGGTGGGAGCGCTGGTCAGCCTCGACTTTAAAGAGTCAAACACTTGTTGACGTTGCTGGAACCAGGACTAGGCGGTATCCTTCCAAGTGAGTTGTCTCAGAGGTGAACTCAGTTCACTGAGGTTTGGTTTGAACTTTCCCAGATAGTTCACCATACCCAGGAATTGTTGTAGGCTAAACACGTCGGTGGGAGCTGGCATCTCTGTGATGGCAGCAGTTTTTTTCCGATCGGGTTTAAGACCGTCAGGAGAGAAAACATGTCCAACATATGTGACCGCTGGAACCCTGAACTTGCACTTATTAGGGTTGAATTTCAGGTTGATCTCACATGCCCGGTGCATGCTAAGCTTTAGGTTGTTGACATCGACGGCGCCTTGCACCGTCGGAGCCGCCAACACTTGCTGGCTGTGAAGGAACCACGTCCCGCACCAGCCAATCCTTTCGCTCCACCTGTACTGTTCCAGCCGTCTGCTGCCATGGCCACCACCAGTTTCAGCATGTCCCTTACTCCTCCACGACCGGCGGCTATGACGAACAACAACGCTACCTCTCCCGCATGCTCTCCCTGTTGATCACCGGCTGCTTTCTCACTTCCGGGTTCACCGCCTCCCTCTAACTTTTCTGGCGAAGAGGGAGAGGGGTTGGCCCGTACGCATTCTGGCCGTATTAGTAGACTGCCTGATAGAAATGGCGAGTATGTTTGAATTCTAGCTGCATGTGTGTTTAACTGTATACGCTCTTTACGGGGAAGGATGTAGATTGGTTGTTGCATTTGAACCAATCATAGTAGAAATAGCATCACTAAACCCCACCTTCATGATTCATACTCACAACCACTTCCTATACTGGTAAGTCTTGGAAGCGGTAACGATGAACTAACAACTAACAACCTGCTGTACCGCTATACCATGTGTACCGATCAAAGATGATCTTGAACTCCAGATCGTACAGTCTGCTTATTTACAGTGTGCATCAGGGCAGGCTGGAATTAGACCTCAGAAGTGACTCCAAAGATGTACAGGTCTGTAGGTTAATTGCCTTGATAAATATAAAAATTGTCCCAAGTGGGTGTGGGTGTGGGTGTGCGGGGATCGCTGGCAGGCACGGACCCGGTGGGCCGAAGGGCCTGTTTCTGCGCTGTATCTCTAAACTAAACTAAACTAAGCTAAAAAGGGAACCACTGAAAGTTGGTTCAGTGGAAGTTTGTTATTAGTGAAGTGACTGTTCTCAACCCCTCATCAGGATTTCAACATTTAACAAAGTGGGCCTTTGAGAAACATTGGCTTTCTGATCGCCACAGGTTCACAGCAGTGGTTCAACTCTATAATTAATGTACTATTATTAATCTAAAGGGTTTGCAACAATGACGCTGCTGAATTTTAAATTGTAAATTAATCTATATTAAAAATTGCAATGACAGACACTTTCAATCTCTTTGGTTCCTGCGACCTTTAAACAAAATTGTGTTTAGTTAAAATCTGAAGTCTGAAGTCTTAAAGTCGGAAGAAGTGTCTCGACCCGAAATGTCACCTATTCCTTTGCTCCATCGATGCTATCTCACCCGCTGAGTTTCTCCAGCATTTTTATCTACCTTAGTTAAAATTAACTGTCATTCTCCTTTCGCGGATTATGATTATAAATCACTACAATTTTTTCCTTGTTCCACATTTGTAGATTTATATTTAGCTGGTGCATTTTACTCCATATACATTTACATGAATGAGGGGGGGCCTCATTGAAACATACAGAATAGTGAAAGACTTGGATAGAGTGGATGTGGAGAGGATGTTTCCACTACAGGGAGAGTCTAGGACTAGAGGTCATAGTCTAAGAATTAAAGGACGTTCTTTTAAGAAGGAGATGAGGAGGAATTTCTTTAATTAGAGGGTGGTAAATCTGTGAAATCCTTTGCCATAGAAGACTGTGGAAGCCGTCAGTGGATATATTTTAGGCAGGGATAGATAGATACGTGGTTAGTACAGGAGTCAGAGGTTATGGGGAGAAGGCAGGAGAATGGGGTTAGGAGGGAGAGATAGATCAGCCATGATTGAATGGCAGAGTAGACTTGATGGGCTGAATGGCCTAATTCTACTCCTATCACTTATATATTATACCAACTTGTCACAGTGTTGGGATTGCTGCAGACAATTTCTGTGTTATGACAGGCACTTTATCAAACGTTGGCTGACAGCAGCGGCTGACAATCTTGCTGGTCTGTGGCAAGAGACAAATGGTGGTTGGATTATTGGAGGAAATCTGTCAAACTTTGTCACGTAAGTGCCTGTCACACTTCTGACTCAAGTAAAAATATGCAAAGCCTTTTGTCATCACATCAGGTTGGCATTTCATGTATCATCTTCTTAAACTCAAGGTTATGCTAAGATATTAAGATCATAAGATCATAAGAGATAGGAGTAGAATTAGATCATTCGGCCCAACAAGTCTACCCCGCCATTCAATCATGGCAGATATATCTCTCCCTCCTAGCCCCATTCTCCTGCCTTCTTCCCATAACCTCTGACACCCATACTAATCAAGAATCTATCTATCTCTGCCTTAAATATATCCACTGAATTTGGTGCCACAGCCTAGTGTGGCAGAGAATTCCCCCGATTCACCACCCTCTGACTAAAGAAATTCCACCTTTAAGGAAGACATTTCAGAAAGTTGACCTTTATTTTTCATTCACTGAAACTGTAAGGAATTAGCTCGGGCTGTTTCCTCCTGGTATGCATCTGAAAAACTGGAGCTCCCTCCACAGTTCCGTGTTATTCCGCCGCTCCAAACACCAACAAGGTCATTCCTATGTTTCTGACTCAGGTGTATGAGATGTGCAGCGGGTGGTGCTGCTGCCCTTCAGCACCAGGGACCTGGGTTCTATCCAATCCTGATGATATACACAAAATGCTTGGGTAATTCAGTGGGTCAGTCAGCATCTCTGGAGAAATGGAGTAGGTGACGTTTCGGGTTGACACCCATCTTCAGACTGAAAATAGAGGTGGGGGGAATAAGCTTGAGGCGAGAAAAGGCCAGAACAAATCAGGGCCAGCAGCAGATGACCTCAGGAAGGGTGGAGCCCTCGATGGCCCATTGTTGGCTGTGATGGTGTGGTAACACGAGGAATACAAGGATGCATCCGTTGGATAGACACAAAAAGCTGGAGTAACTCAGCTGGACAGGCAGCATCTCTGGAGAGAACCCATTCCTGCTCTCTGGAGATGCTATCTGACCTGTTGAGTTATTCCAGTTTTTTTGTGTCTACCTTCGGTTCCAACCAGCATCTGCAGTTCCTTCCTACATGAGGCATCCAGTGAAACAGGTAGAACCACTAGGGTGGGGGAGGAGAGGAGATGGGAGGGGTTTTGTGAGACTATCTTTGGTGTAAACCAGCATCTGCAGTTCCTTCCCACTCAATCCAATTGTGTCTGTGTGGAGGTTGCATATTTTCCCTATGACCACGTGGGTTTCCTCAGGATGTTCCCATTTCCTCCCACATCACACAGACATGCAGGTTAGCTGTTGTAAGTTGTCCCAAATGTATAGGTGAGAGGCAGAATCTGGGGGGGGGCAGTTGATCAGTGTGAAGGGAATTATGAGATTAATGTGGGATGAATGAAAATGAGTGATCGGCACGGTCTCGGTGGGCCAAAGGACCGGTTTCCCTATTGTATCTCCCTATGACTCCATCACAATGACCTTACTTGTCACTTTCTGAAACCTGAAATTTTATTCTCAGCACCTCCTGTGCCTGCATTGCTATTAGGAGTGAGCTTGATATGCCAACATTTTATTGAGAAAGAATTGGCTGAAAGTGGAAGGGGATCTGAAATGACCTTCCTCTTGTGCAGTGTTTAAAATGTATGGGAACTAAAGTAGAAAAGTAAGAAGTGTTTGAACTGCACATTACATGTTCTTGCAAGGTCAGCTTTCTGGTATGTACCATCTGTGGCAGAGAAATAGATAAATGAGAAAACAATTTATTGACCATCTCCGTTGCTCTAAACACGGGTTAGCAAGAAGATGGGGAATGGTAAATGTCAATTGTTATTATCCCTTTCTTATTATGCATTTTAGATACCGTAACGTGTCAGACTGACATGTCTGATAGGAACACAAGGTTTATTTGAAGAGCTTTAAGAATCATTAAAACAATCGTCTCATCACCTTGGTGCTTTTAAAATATAAACATCCAGTTCTCTTCGATGTTTTCAAGCAACAGTTATATTTATCTCTTTGGGCTAATGGAATCAGGGGATATGGGAAGAAAGCAGGAATGGGTACTGATTTTGGATGATCAGCCATGCGCATATTGCATGGTGGTGCTGGCTCGAAGGGCCGAATGGCCTACTCCTGCACCTGTTTTCTATGTTTCTATGTGTAAATGACTTCTAGAATCAGTACGTGATTCAAATACATCTTTAATCAGCACTGAAACTTAACAGCATGGAGGATGATTAGTTGTCAGTAGGAGAGATGCCTTGACAGCATCAGGTTCATTCTGGTGTGCAATGTTCATGTAGTGTCGGTAGTCAATTTCAAATGTGGCCCAGCGTTCGCTGATATCCGCATCAAAGACGAGAGGGTCAGGCTTTCGACAGGAAGAGGCCATCATAAAGCAAAATAAAAACTCACAAAAGGGTAAAACAAAAAACCGTTATACAGAAGGAGTGGATCCAGTCGCTTCTGAAACCATGTAAATCTTCTAGACTCAGTACGTGATTCAAATGCATCTTTAATCAGCACTGAAACTTAACTGCATAGAGGATGATTAGTTGTTAGTACATCCTGGCTGCTCCAACTGTTGGTGCTGGGAAACCAGTGTTAGTATAAGTATTACAGTGGGGTGGAGTTAGAGATGCTGGCTGGTGTGTGATTGGTTAACATGCAACATCAATCTACACTATGTTTCTACACCATTGATATAAAGTCAATATTAGTTATCCAAAAAGTGTTGGATTCTGTATTTAGAATGGATCAAATAATACTGAAGTGTTGCATTTACATAACTAATATTGGAGCAAATGTGTGGGTATGGATTTAGTGAGTTTTCACAGCTAAATGTGGCTTAATTTGATTCATGCTATTAACATTTCCTATTTATGTTACTTATTTGCAGTGGCCAGTTCACCAAAATGAACAATTAAATCAGACCTCAATAACGTGAGGTTTTTAGGGGTTAAAGTGAACCGTAATGAAAAACTGAGGTTGAGATTAAGGATAATGAGGCCTGGATAATGGATATGCAGAGGATTTCCAAAAGTAGGAGAATCTAGGACCAGAGGTCAGAGCCTCAGAATTAAAGGTCATTCCTTCATGAAGGAGATAAGGAGGATTTTCTGTGGAATTCTGTGGAATTCATTGTCATAGAGGGCTGTGGAAGCCAGGGCAGTGTGTATTTTTAAGGACCACCAGGGGGCACTGGGGAGATGGCCAGCCCTGCCGGCAGTCTGTTTTCATCTTTTGTTATTTTTAATGTTTGTTAAAAGTTTGGTTTAATGTACTTCGATTTGATTTATGTGTGTGGGGGGGGGGGGGGGGGGGGGGAAGGGTTAATATATCTAGATGATGATCCTTGATCAGAAGTGGGAACAGATGACATACGTTGTTGTAAAAGTTGTGGGTTTGAAGGAGGGCAGAGGGTTGAGGGAAGGGTGTTTAGTTTAGTTTAGAGATACAGTGCAGACACAGGCCCTTCGGTGTCTGCACTGTAAATAATTAACTGAGTGCTACGGCATCAAATGATATAAAATGCAAAGATGTTCCAGAGACGTACCGGTTTGTAGGTTAATTGGCTTGGTAAATGTAAAAATGGTCCCTAGTGTGTGTAGGATAGTGTTAATGTGCGGGGATCGCTGGTCGGCGCGGACCCGGTGGGCTGAAGGGCCTATTTCCATGCTGTATCTCTAAACTAAACATTGCATAATCTACCAGGTGTCCTTCAAGCAAAGGTGAGAAGCAAAGAATTGATAGGAGACTTTAGGAGAGCTCCCCCTCCCCTCACCCAACTCACCATCAACAACACCACAGTCACATCTGTGGAGACTTTTAAGTTCCTTGGAACCATCATCTCCGAGGACCTTAAATGGGGGCCACCATCGACTCCACAGTCAAAAAGGCACAGCAGAGGATGTACTTCCTGTGGCAGCTGAGGAAGCACAATCTGCCACAGGCAATGATGGTCCAATTATATAAGGCCATCGTAGAGTCTGTCCTCACCTTCTCCATCATGGTCTGGTTTGGCTCAGCCATCAAGCACGACATCCGGAGGCTGCAGAGAATCGTCCAATCAGCTGAGAAGGTTATTGGCTGCAACCTTCTCTCCATTGTCGAACTGTACACTGCAAGGGCCAGGTAGCGAGCGGGTAAGAACATCTCTGACCCCTCTCACACTGGCCACAAACTCTTTGAACCACTTCCCTCTGGAAGGTGCCTCTGGATTGTCAAAGCTGCCACAGCCAGACATAAAAACAGCTTTTTTCCACGAGTAGTAACTCTACTCAATAACCAAAATTCTTTAGCCTCCTTTTGCTCTGGTATTTTATTTAATTCACATGTTTAATCAATAATGTTTTATTATTAATATTTAATGTTTTATGTGTCATTCCTAAATGTTACTGTATGTCATTTTGTCACTTGTGAGCAGAGCACCAAGACAAATTCCTTGTATGTGAATACTTGGCCAATAAACGAATTAATTAATTCATTCATTCATTTCATTGCTGTCAGTTTAAAAGAATATTATAATGTTGACTTTTAGTTTAATTGAGAGATACAGCACGGAAACAGTCCCTTCGGCCCACCAGTCCACACTGACCATCGATCACCCGCTCACACTTTCTCATCCACTCCCTACACACTGTGGGTGATTTACAGAGGCCAATTAACTGACAAACCAGCACAACTTTGGAATGTACAAGGAAACCGAAGCACCTGGAGGAAACCCACGCAGTCACTGGGAGAACGTGTAAACTCCACACAGACAGTGGCTGAGGTCAGGATCGATCCTGGATCTCGAGCACTGTTAGGCAGTGCCACGGACCAGCTGCACAACTGTTTTAGGGCTTTTGAATTTAACCAGGTGTAGTGCTTCATATAATTCAGATGATTTGCATCTGCCAGAATGGGGAGAACGGCACAGAAAGGAACGGGAGAACATTTCTTTAGAGCACTCTGTGGCGAATTGCAAATGTGTCCCACATCAGCTAGTTTACAGTGCAATATGGAACCTATTCCTTTTCTCCAGAGATGCTACCTGACTCAGTAAGTTACCCCAGCATTTTGTGTCCATCTCTCATTTAAAGAGGCTCGTTACCAAAACAAGTAATAAATTAGGTCTATTGGCTGAACCATTGTTGGTGTATATGGAATGTATGAAGAAAGTGTGGAAAAAGGAACCAAAGAGAGGCACGGAATGCTGGAGTAACTCAGTGGGTCAGGCAGCATCATTGGAGAAAATGGATGGGTTTTGGGATCCTTCTTCAGTCTAAAGGGATAGGGGCCCGTATGTGTTTAGCCTGAAGAAGAAAGTTCATCCTTCACTGAAACAAAAACATCGGGTCATTGTTTTGCAATTTTTAGTTAATTAGGTACATATATGCTGTCCTAATTCCTACATTTCAGCCTCAAAATTCTACTTTATTGAGTGGTTTAGGGGTTTCTGAGCTTGTGAAAGATGCCTGCAAAATGCAAAGTTTTCTACCCCAAGAATCTGACTCACACCATTTTTTTGCTTCTCATTTGTTATCATCCCACCTGTTTAAAAACGAGCTTGAAGCTCCCAGACAGGGTGCAGTTTCGTTTAGAAGTAATGAGGCAATTGAAGAGAAATGGCTCATTATTGCCTCAGAGAAACACTTAAGAGATATTTTTAAATATACGTGAAAGAGAAAATGAATCTTTGCAGTGCAGGCAATAATAGGGTTTGCAGAACGAGAGGTAATAACACATCAACAGAGCCACTGGGAGCCCTGCAAACCTATCGTATCAGCAGGATCAGATTTACTCAAGAATAAGAGGACAATGAGGCTGGTTAAAAAATCAAATGGTTCTCATTCCACTGGGAGATTGGGCCTAACTCACAGATTTGTCTTGGAAATCTAAAGTGGTGGTTACTATTATTGCAGAATCCTTCTGCAATAAGTATTATGTATTATACTGTGGGGTATATTTTGTTTCTTTCAGACCAGAAAGATAACCATTCTTTTCCAGTGCATTCTAAATCAACTAATATCTGTCAAGGTCACAAAGCCAACGACTCGTAGGGTATAAGCTATGGTCTCGACCTAAAACATCTTTGTTATCCATGTCCAAGGATATCCATGTCCTCCAGAGATGCTGCCTGACTTGCTGACCAACTCCAGCACTTTGTGTTTCACACAAGATTACAACATCTTCAATTCCTTGTGTCTAATTGTAGACTTGATTAAATTCACACAGTTCATAAGTTCATAATGTATAGGAGCTGAAATAAGCCATTCAGCCCATTCAGGGGATTGCAACCTTCACGTGATCCACCCTGTTTCGTCAAATGCAATCAACCTGGCGTGCACTATCAAATAAGATCAAATAGAACAAGTTGTCCTACAACTTTAGGCTGTGCACGCCATACGCAAGAAGAAGAAGAAGCCCATCAAGTCTACTCTGCCATTCAATCAAGGCAGATATATCTTTCCCTCTCAACCCCATTCTCCCCATAACCCCTGACACCTGTACTAGTCAAGAATCTACCCATCTCTGCCTTAAAAAATATCCACTGCCCTGGCCTCCACAGCCTTCTATGAATTCCACAGATTCACCACCCTCTGACTAAAAAAGTTCCTCCATCGTAAACATATCCATTGACTTGTCCTTCACAGCCGTCTGTGGAAATTCCTCCTCATCTCCTCTCTAATCAATGTCTAATTAAAGCCCTGATGCTTCTGCTGATGTGCGCACTAACACGGTTCTTTCAAAGCTGCCATTTTAGCATGTATCATTATTTTGCTGCGGAAAACAGACAGAACTACTCACTGTTCAGCTGAAGAAACCAGGGAGATAATTTGTGATCCCAACCTGTTCTAGGATGTATGCTTTTGTTGAGGAACATTGGGTTTTTAAGCAATACACAATGGACAGTGATTTACTTGTTGTCTTCAGTGCAAGACTTTATAATATACATTTAAGCACTGAACGTGCTTTTTTCTGAATGTTGATATTCTGACCCTTTTGGACAGCTGAATCACATGTGGTGCCTGCTTCATTGGAACAATCTTTCCTCACCCCTCTCCCATCAGAGAAGACGTACAGACATTTGAAAACACACACCAACAGATTCAGGGACAGTTTCTTCCCAGCTGTTGTCAATCAACTGAACCATCCTACCAACAACTAGAGAGCGGCCTGATCTACTATCTGCCTCACAGGAGACCCTCGAACTATATTTAATTGGACTTCACTGGATTTTATCTTGCACTAAACGTTATTCCCTTTATCCTGTATCTGTGCACTGTGGACAGCTTGATTGTAATCAATGTACAGTCTTTCCGCTGACTGGATAGCACATGACATAGAAGCTTTTCATTGTAGCTCGTTACATGTGACAATAAACTAAACGAATAAACTAAAAATGTGTAGAAAGGAACTACAGATGCTTGTTTATACCAAAGACAGGCTCAAAGTGCTGGAGTAACTCAATGGGTCAGGCAGCATCTCTGGTGAAAAAGGATGGGTGATGTTTTGGGTCGTGACACTTCATCCGACTAATGAACTAGTAGTGCATATGTTGAGGAATGCTGGGTTTTCAAGCAATACACAATAAACAATGATTTTCTTGTTGACTTCATTGCAAGGCGTATCTGTCACAATGCACCTTTAAGCACTGAACATGCTTTTCTTTCTGTGTCTGGTGATATTGTGACTGTTTTGGATGGCAGTGTGGTGTGTGGTGCCTGCTTCAATGCAACAGTTTCAGCAACAACCTAGAACATTTAATTTGCAGCACATTTTAAGATTCCCAAAGGAAATAACATGTGAACTCTCTTAGTGTCATAGAGTCATAACGTGATATTGGGTGGAAACACGCCCTTCAGCCCAACTTGCCCACATGTCCCTGCTACACTTGTCCCACCTGCCTGCGCTTGGTCCATATCCTTCCAAACCTGTCCTATCCATGTACCTGTCTAAGTGTTTCTTAAACTTTGGGATAGCCCCAGCCTCAACTACCTCCTCTGGCAGCTTGTTCCATACACCCACCACTCTTTGTGTGAAAGTTACCTCTCAGATTCCTATTAAATCTTTTCCCCTTCACCTTGAACCTGTGGTCGTCGATTCTTACAGTATGACGTACATTACGACATGCCTCTGGTGTGCTTGGAAACCATTTCAGCGACAGTCCTTATGCCATTTTCCTGTGCTGTTTGCAACTTTCTCAGTGCAAACAGCAGCTATGAGTTTGGGGAACAGGAACTGTCTATCCAGTTTTGATCAGCTCAAAGCAACATCAGGACACTTGATTGCTGTATAATTAAAACACACGGATGTGACCTAAGGCAACAAGAATCTACAGCCATTATGGAAAGAAAATGTGAAATTCAGTCCCCTCTACATCATTAGGATATATCCACAGTGCTTTAACAGCTGATGAACTTTATTTGAACCATAGCATTCATAATATTCTTGTGACCAAGGATTTGAATATTTTGTCAAGTTATTTCTGCTCACACGACGGAAAAAATAATTTGCATTCTTGTCGTTCCGTTCATGACCAGGGGTAATCGCAAAGGGCATTACATTTGATCTTTTTTCCAATTAATAGTTAAGATTATTTGGTTGATGTAACGGCCCTCAACACTTACTGCAGACTTCTGGGCACAGAGTCTGATTGCCTATCCTACCTCCTACTTCCTCAACAAGCATCAGCCCCCCTCTCCCTTCCACCCCCTCCTAGGCTTTACTCTTGGTCTCCCATAGTTTACTATAACTCCACGATACCAATCAACGTTTGGACCTCCAGTAATGGCCTCCAGAAAGCCAGAATATGTAGGAAGGAACTGGAGATGCTGGTTTACACCGACAATAGACACAATATGCTAAGTAACTGAGACTGAAGAAGGATCTCAACCCAAAACATCATCCATTCCTTCTCTGCCTGTCCCACTGAGTTACTCCAGCTTTTTGTGTCTATTTCCAGAAAGCCAGAGTTCATGTCACATTCACCCTGGTTCTTTGTTACACATCTGTGAAATTGTCCTTTTCTAGTTCAGATGAAATTGTGGGGTAAGACCTTGTTCGCTATATTACCCAGGTATTTGTTTGTAAATTAACCATTACTAGTGAAAATGATTTTTTCTTTCATGCAAGGGACAGTGTAATGTTTTTGGACGTGAGGAGCAATCATCTGGTTGGGATTGCCAGAATGTCAGTGAAATATTTATAGAAAAGATAGGATGGTGGCGCTGCATTTTTAATGCGCCTGCAGCCCAACTCAGAGACCCGGATTCAATCCTGATATTGAGTGCTGTCTCTGTGGAGTTTGCAAATTCTCCCTTTAGACTTTGGAGATACCGTGTGGAAACAGGCCCACCAAGTCTGCGCTGACCAACGATCACACTCCATACTAATTTCTACAAACTAAAGACAATTTTACAATTTTTCCAACTTACCAAAGCCAATTAACCTACAAACCTATAGGTTTTTGGGATGTGGGATGTGGGAGGAAACCGGTGTCCCTGGAAGAAACCTACACGGTCATAGGGAGAACGACATCACATATATCATGAACTATGAAGAACAAATGATTATTAGTAATTAATGTACTTGTAAAACAATTTAAAGTAAATTAAAATGATCTAGACATGTATAACGTCTTCACATGTTGCAATATATGGATCACCCGAGAGACATTTGTTTTAGTAGATAGACGCAAACCCATATGTTCATATGTTCATAAGTTCATTCGTTATAGGAGCAGAATTAGACTATTCAGCCCGTCAAGTCTACCCCACCATTCAAAAATGGCTAATTTATCTTTCCCTCTCAACCCCACTCCCCTGCCTTCTCCCCATAACTTCCAACACCCATACTAATCAAGATTCTGATAGTCTCCGCTTTAAAAATATCCACTGCCTTGGCTTCCACAGCCCACTGTGGCAATGAATTCCACAGATTTACCACCCTCTGACTAAAGAAATTCCTCATCATCTCCTTTCTAAAAGAATGCCCTTTAATTCTGAGGATAAGGCCTCTGGTGCTAGACTCTCCCACTAGTGGAAACATCCTCTCCACATCGACTCTATCCAGGCCTTTCACTATTCGATAATAGTGGTTTCAGAATCTGATGGAATCTGAATCTTAAATCTCAGAAACATTTCGTCGCAGTAAAGGTGAGGATTAAAGAGGATTAACATGATTAACACTGGCAGAATTTTAATGGATCCAGCCAACATATATCACAGGAAGACCCCTAAAGCCAAATCCCTCAGGCCATTAAACTGCTTGATGCAAGGAGCCTATGTTGCTCTTTGCTGAGGACTCAGTAGGAATAAAGATCACAAGCTAAGAATGGAGCAAGTGCCCGCTCACTGCCCCATATACCAAGCTATTTCTCGAGGCACTGCATCCACATTCCCAGCAAAACTGTTCGGATATCATAGGCAATGGACAGCAGATGCACTCTACTTAATGACACTTTTCAGATTTTTATGGTTTTTATTACAAATATTATTAATAATGAAAGTAAATCCGAGCAACTGCTCATTGCTTTCTCACCTTCAGACTCACCGCCCAAAAACTTGTTTGTGATCCATGACTCCCCATTATTGATTGTAATTCCAATTACTTGATATTTTGTTGTTGTTTCTTTCATGTCCCCATAGCGAATAGCATATCAAGCATTACCTCCACATATATATGCAGCTCACTGCTAATGGATTGTGGACATAATCCATGGTTTGTTTGTCTTAGAATCAAATAGATTAGTTTTGAATTTCAATTTTCAACAAGTGCACATTCATTTGTTTCCATAAAATTACTGCTTACAAGTTAACTCTGCTTCTCCCATACATGACTTATTTTGTAATTTGTATTGGTCAAGATCAGATTGGTGTTTCACGTTTTAAGTATGCAAGTAAGATTAAATGAGAACTTACCAGTTTGAAGTTTGATCTTTATTTTATGAGGAGTTACGTTGGTGATTACGTGAAGAACCCCGCCAGTTCGCATGTGCGTCAATCTTCAAAGCAGCGGTATGAAATCACAGATAACAATAATCGAAGTTAACATAGTAAGATTAGCAACTTGAGAACTACCAGATGACCTTTGTGAGAGAGGGTTGGGCGTGGAGGGCCAGTAATCACCAACGTAACTCCTCATAAAATCAAGATCAAACTTCAAACTGGTAAGTTCTCATTTAATCTTATTATTTTACTTCGGAGTCACATGAGTGATTCCGTGAAGGGTTCAAAGCCCTGTGATTTCATGCCGCAGAATCAAATCCCTGCGTCTCACTGCATCGATTGACTCAGGATGAGTGAATAATCAACAACGCATTAACCATGCCATTGATTCAAATGTATTAATGGTTTACATTAATAACAAAATCAATAGCAACCCCTGTATCTCAGGGGAGGCTAAAGTGGATGCAAAACAGAATGGGCAAATAGCCCGGGTCAGTAACCGGCCTATGGTAAAAAAAAATTTAAAAATCAATTCAGTTGACCATCCTGTGGTCGCGAGGATATGGTCGATGGGAATGTCCATTGCCCTGGCCGCTGACATTGATGCCGCCCTGGTGGAATGAAATGTACAATCGTCAGTGCTAATACCTGTATAAACCAGAACCTGCTGCAGCCACCTTGAAATTGTCTGAACCGACCTTTCCTTGTGTGGTTTTTTGTCACCTAATAAACAATGCTGATTCCACACTTCTTAGGATTCTGGTGGCCTCGAAATAACATAGCAAGCCTGCTCTCCCACATAGACGTATCTGAAATATGATCTTAAATCCTGCCACCCCTGGTCTGCTCTGCTTGTGTAGATCAGGCATGTAAAATGTAATGGCACCAGCAGCTAATTTCATCCTATCTAGCCACAGCGTTTGCAATGTTTGCCCACAGTGCGCTGATACTAGTGTCATGACTAAAGATGTAGCTGGAACCCTCTGGTGAAGTATTGTTAACACATTTTCAATACCCAAACTGCATATACTTGTAATGGGAGAACTTATGTCAAGATCTCTTTTACAACTCGATATGCGGGGTTGAACCCGACAGAGTGGTTCCCGTTTGCTGCAGCTGCAGTGCTTCTATAACTGAATTATTGTCAAAGACCATTTAAAAATGAACTGGAAGATGTCAGTAATCTGTACCGTATTAAATGCGACATTAACATTTAAAAAAATGCTTCCGATCCCCTCAATAGGAAATGTACTGCTTTTTTGGTGCTATCCCTGTACTCTGCAGAGAGCACATCCATGGATTGATGTGACAGCCTGAGCCATAAGGCAGTCCATTCAGAATGTGTAAGTCAATAATTGTTTTATTATGCAGAGGCCGGTTTCCTGAACCATAGTTTGAACAAGCAAAATGGTCGTTTTTTAGAATAACCATATACGGTTGTATTATTATGCCTGAAGAAAGCAGGCAACGTGGCTGCTTAGCCAGTCAGACAGTACGAAAACCTAAAGTGAGGTCTTGCTGACTGTTTCAAGACCCGACTAATGAGGCAAAATGGAGGAAGACATAAAAGAACATTCCTCCTATTTGTAGCGAGCATGTATTTCTCCGCACTGTTCTGCCACATATTTTTGCAATCAGTGAAAAAACATGAAACCAACATGTTGATATTCGATGTACCATTGAACCATACTTTCATAATACTTTGAGATACAATACCTATTCTGTGTTGTCATCAATCTGAACTTGATGATACACCAGTGGCAAAGGAGATTAGGTAAATTATTATAGGATTATTACTTGATTGCCATGTGACTAGCATATGCCACCACCGTAGTGTAGCAACTTGAAGTTGAGCATGTAGATTATGTATATTCGCTCAATAGCCCTTTACCCATGGGGTGCATCTAGTGTATATATTTAGTTGATACCAACAACTGAAGAATTGGCAACTCATGCAAATCTCCTCCACCTCCAATTAGAGATGATATTCACAACTTCCCACCTTAGAGCTCTTAGCATCAGTTTGTAAATAACTGAAATTCGATTGACCAAACTACTAGAGCAATGCTGAATATTGTTTGTTCATCATTGCGACTTAGGTAGCTTCAGCTGACAATAGCATAAGGTTGTTAACAATGATCCACATGTCCTTTGAGAGGTTGCTACTTTGCATGATGTCAGTTCCCCGACCTGCACAGCTACTATATTGCCAATTACTCATGATGAATAGAAGTCAGTTTTATAACAGGTTGCTATTAACCCCAATCTCTTGCACAGGGCGGAGTCATAGGCTAATTAATAGTTAAAGGTAAATCCCAATGACCAACAATAGATTATCCCATTTAGCAATGTTTTACTGTTATTAGTACAGTTGCCAATCCCTTTTGATAACCTCTGTAATGGGAACTGCATAGAATGGATCTTTGAGACCCTTATGAATCTGTTGTTAGTCAGTAAAGAAGTTTTCATACTCGGAAAGTTCATATGCGAGTTACCTGACACTCTCCTTTTTTCATATTGAACAGGCCACTCCTGCCATCATTCCATGGGTGCTTTGCACGATAACTCTGGCCCGATTTCCGAGCCTGTCTTAAAAGACAATCCTGGCCATAATCCCAAAACTTGCTTGGAATGCTAGTACTGTGCTAGCAGATGCTTTTATCCTCTGTGTGTTGTACAAACAAGTGTAAATATTACAACTTGTGAGTGGTCCACTTACCCATGTTTTGGAAGTGACAGACCCACCTTGTTGAGTAGGGCTGGTAGGGTGCGTGGAACATCTGCCCAGCTGCCATGCTGCCACCAGCTTCAGTGAACCACTTACTGCCGATGAGCGGCTGGGGTGCATTCTGAAATGATGAACAAGCCTGCCATTGGCCTTGATTGATCTGTCTGCCAGGTTTTCCCTGTTGAATAGGCCTTACCTGAACAGAAGATTCGGCGGCTGGCTCTCATATCCCCCTGTTAGCGCTGTTCACTGCCGGCACATATGTGCTCCAGTATGTTCCATCGACATCTTTGGAACCTGGGGTCAGTTACATCTGACCTTTTGCACTCCCCTCCCAGAAAGGGCGATTCGTAGGCAGCCCTAAACAGACGCTGCCGCAGGCTCCAGGATACCTGCGCTGATACGGCCTCCCAATGGACCTGTACCAGGACGGAACATTCTGTTGGGATGGCAACTTTGTTGTCAGGAAAGGGTACCTCTGACATGTGTCCTTCATTCCTTGGGGTATGCCCCATGGCCATACCCTGAGACCCGGCGTCAGCAGGACACTGACCTGTCATGCTCTCCTCCTGCAAGAGGGAGACAAGAAGCAGCCCTGTCCCAGGCACTGCTGGCGCGGCCTCCCATAGGCCGGCGCTGTGACAGATTTAGTGTCAGCAGTACACTGACCCGTCCTGGTCTCCCCCTCCAACAGGGAGACCTTGAGCAACCCTGTCCCAGGCGCTGCCGGCGCAGCCTCTCATAGAGGCTGGCGCTTTCATACATGAAGCAGCCCTGTCCCAGGCGCTGCTGACGCGACTCTCCCATAGGCCGGTGCTTTTACACATGAAACAGCCCTGTACCAGGCGCTGCTGGCACAGCTCTCCCGTAGACCGGCGCTTTCACACATGAAGCTGTCCTGTCCCAGGCGCTGCTGGCACGGCCTGTCCCATAGGCCCGCGCTATTACAGATCCGGTGTAGCTTCACCTGTGAAGGGTTAAAAGTACTCCAGCAAAAAATACCCTTATTATCAGAGAGGAACCCTTGCAGCCCCACTCACCCGAGTCCTATAGGGCTGAACGAGTTCTCGCCTATTTCACTCCATGCCTGGGGACCATCGTGTCTGTGAGCAGCTGACCGCACTGTCAGCGACTCTGGCGTTACGACTCGATTTGCCACTCCAGGGCATCCCAGCAGGCTGGAAGCCACTGACTGCCTTGTCAGCGGCTGTATACATGAAACCCGATCTTTACCGGTTATCCGCTTCCACGGTCGGACCGGGGTTTACCCACAGCCCATAGCCGGCTCACTAGTCGGACTCCACAATAAATCTGGCAGGAAACCTCTGTGAGGAGAGGCTCCTGCTCGAACAAGAAACCTTGGTAAGTAAAAGAAACTTACCTTCTAGGTTTAAACTTACCGCCGGCAGGAACGATGCCCTGCCAGTCCGGTGCTTGCGCCAATGCGGCTGATGTAATCATGCGCATGCGAACTGGCGGGTTTCTTCACGGAATCACTCACGTGACTCCGAAGTAAATATATAAAATTAACATGGTGGTCATTGTCATGTGGGTATGAGAGGATATGGTTTAGTGCTTCATTTATGATGAAGGCAGATTATGTCAGAATGTCATAAGTGATAGGAACAGAATTAGGCCATTCAGGCCATCAAGTCTACTCCACCATTCAATCATGGCTGATTTAGTGCTCTCCCCTAACCCCATTCTCCTGCCTTCTTCCCATAACCCTTGACACCCATGTCAACACTGGGTGGACAATTGCTGCATTATTGTTTGAAGAGATAGGTATGTGGGTCCCATGTGCAACAAGCCTAGGATTCCCTATAGTGTAAAATGAGCTCTTCTCCAACTGCCTATGTTGGAAAACTCACCACTTTATTGCATTGCTTACTGAACTTCCCCTTCAGCTCCAACTTCAATGCCTTTTTAATGTTTTTTTCAATGTTTGGTTTGTTTTAGAGTAATACAGTCATGTGTTCCGAGGTGCAGTGAACAGGATTTGTTTGCATGCTATCTAATCTAAGAAAAGATTATGCATAATTATATAAGCTGTCCACAGTATACATATAAAGGATAAAGAGTCCAAAATTTAGTGCAAGATAAACATAGTTTACAGATAGTTCAAAGGTCTCTGATGAAGTCAGGACTGCACTCTGGATGATGAGAGGACCATTCAGTTCCGTGATAACTGGGAAGAAACAATCCCTGAATGTGGAGGCATGTCAATCTTCTGTACCTCTTGCCTGATGGGAGAGGGGAGAAGAAGGAGTGATCAGGGTTCCCAAACCAGGCTATCCCGACGGTGTATCCCGATGATGCATTCTACGATGTATCTGTAGAAGTTGGGGAGAGTTGTTTGGGAGATGCCAAACTTCCTAAGCTTACTAAGGAATTAGAGAACAGATGGAAGTAAAGAACTTCATGTCGACATGATTTTGAAGTGCTTTATAAGGTCAAATGTTTCTGCAGCGTTGGGTCCTGGAGGAGCTGTTAACTTTGAGCAAATCTTCTCCAATCAACCGTTCCCATTTAGTGTATGCTACTGAGGACAATATATTGCATGTGGTTTGAAGAAGAACCAAGAATCATCCAAAAGAGTGAAATGATGTCCGGATTCCATAATTTTTATGGAGTGTTTGGTTTATCTGCCCATTTTGATGATTGTATTTTGCCCAAACACAACATAAGACTGTCCTGCAATACATGTCATATTCTTAATGAAATCATTGAAATTATTTGGGTTTAACTTTTTCATTGCCTTGAGTCTGTAGAGTGTGGTCTAGGTATTTATCAGAGTCTACTTGGTGTGAAGGGCAAGACTGGCAAGATTAAGGAAGTCTGGTTGAGGTTAAGGAGTTGTTGGTGGACTTTAGGAGGAGAGGAACACCCCTGTCCCCTGTCTCCATCAATGGTGCTGATGTGCAGTTTACCAGGGAGTACAAATACATCCGTGTGTACCTGGACAATAAACTGGACTGGTCCAGGAATGCTGAGACCCTGTATAAGAAGGGATAGAGCCGGCTGTACTTTTTGAGAAGGCTACGCTACTTCAACGTCTGCAGTAAGATGCTGCAGATATTCTACCAATCGGTGGTAGCCAGTGCCACCTTCTTTGCTGCCATGTGCTGGGGCGGCAGGACGAATGCTGCGGACGCCAATAGGATCGACAAACTCATCAGGAAGGCTGGTTCCATCATAGGGCGGAGTTAGATTCGCGGGAGGTGGTCTTGGAGGGGAGGATGTTCCTCAAACTGCTGAGCATCCTGGAAAATACAGCTCACCCCAACCTGAGGAGCACCTTCAGCAACAGATTGGTTCCACCAAGATGCAGCACAGAATGCCATAGGAGATCCTTCTTCCCTGCTGATATCAAACTGTGCAGCTCCTCCCCCTTCTGTCATGGGGTAGACTGAGACCTAATTCCCCCCCCCCCCCTCACTCCTCCCAAATCGTTGCACATCCCCCAGCCTTTCCACTCATCACTTTAATTTCATGTTTCATGTGTTTTGTGTTTTTATGACTATTGGCAGATCAATTTCCCTCCTGGGATAAATAAAGTTCCAACATATCGTAGCGTTCCCCTCATCAACCAGATTCGTGAATCTAGCTGTTGAGCAATATTGAGGTTCTGGTCAGGAGAAAGGGGGTGTTTGACAGGTATAGGGATCCCTTGAAGAATATAAAGAGTACACTTAAGCATAGCAGGAAGACAAAAAGAGGACATGAGATAGCTCTTGCTGCTAAATGAAAGGAAAATCCTCAGAGATTCTATGTATATTAAGAACAAAAGGGTAACAAGTAAGAGAATGGGTCCTCTGAAGGATCAATGTGGTCGCCTAGGTGTAGAGCTACAGGAGATAGGTGCAATGTAAAATGAATATTTCTCATCTTCATTTATCATGGAAAAATTAATGGAAGCAAACACAGTGCGCAGCGGTATAGTTGCTGACTTACAGCTCCAGAGATCCAAGTTCGATCCAAACTATGGGCACTGTCTGTACGGAGTTTGTACGTTGTCCCCGTGACCTGCGTGGGTTTTCCCTGGGTGCTCCGGTTTCCTCCCACACTACAGACCTACGGGTTTGTAGGTTAATTGGCTTTGGTAAAGATTGAAAATTGTCCCTAGTGTGTAGTGTGTGCAAGTGTAATGGGGATCGCTCGTCAGCGCGGATTCGGTGGGCCAAAAGGCCTGTATCCATGCTGTATCTTTGGAGAGACAGGATGAACATACATTTGGAAAGGGAAGGACTGATTAGGGACAGTCAGCATGGCTTTGGGTGTGGGAAACCGTGCCTCACAAATTCAAATGAGTTTTTTGAAGGATTGACGAGGGCAGGGCCATGGACATTGTCTACATGGACTTCAGCAAGGCTTTTGACAAGGCTTTGCATGGTTGACTGGTCTGTCAGATTAAATCGATGGGATTTGACCATGAACAATTGCATTTCTTTTGCTGCCCTTGTTTTGAACTGTTAAGATAGGGTATTGTAATGCATGGTCATATTTGTTAATGGGAAGGGATTTGATTTAAAAATTGCAATAACACAGGGAAAACTATTTACTTTGGTACTAGGCAAAGAACGTGTAATATGAAAATGTCAATATTGAATAAATTATGTAAATATCAATGCAAAGACTCATTTCCATAAATTAGTACTCGTGAGGATTGAGGAGGGAGGAAGGACTAAGATGTGTTGGACAGGTAAACAGTGCAATCCAGTCTCTTTATTTTATTTTTTAACTGTCAGCAATATTGGAGATTTCAAATATAATTTGGTGCAAACATATTTTGTTTGAGATACGTGAAATTTCAAAGGGATAGAAAAATGAGATATACTAACATGTAAGAGCAAATTAGAAGTGGCAATTGTTTCAATTAAGGCCGTTTTGTTTGCCGAATGTTAGTCAGATCTTATGCAAGGGCTGACATTTTAGAGACTATATCTTGAAGAGACATCCCAGAGGAATAAATACTTAAAAGCCAAGAAAAATATTCGGTGGAAAGCAATGGGAGGCAGCCCATTGATAGAATGGCAGTGTTGAGGGAGGCAAATTATTCCAGGTTTGGGAGAAGATGCACAGATCATGGAACGATTTACCTGTTGATTAGGAGAAAATGTCTGCTGCCTGACTATGCCATCTGGTTCTTGGAGTTGACCAAAATGTTCGGTTGGTTCCTTCTGCTCTTCTACAATCTCTTCTAGCGGCTCTGCAGCTGCAGATGTGCTTCACCCTTGAGTCATGGGTCTCTGGGCCACAACTGCCTTTGGAATGGGTAACGGTTGCTGCAGGCATCCTCCATCCTCAGCATTTACTTAAGTTAGAGAAACCATCAGAAAATGAATGGGAAAGGGAAGGGGAGTTGAAATGGTTGGCAACCAAGAGATCCTGTAGGCCTAGGTGGACCCAACACAGTTGCCATCTACACTGGACCTACACTGTTCTCATGTCCTGACATTATTATGACTGAGCATCCGTAAGGTGCAGCAGAATATGAGTGACAATGAAGTGATGGTATTGGCTCTGCCCTGAGACCACCTAGATGGCCCTACCATTGTCATTTCCAAATTTCTCTGATGATCAAGAGACATTTGGAAATTGCTTAAAAGAAACTAACCTTACAATTGTGGAAAAAAATGTTAACTTTATTTAGAAAGCACAAAATTCATCTATTGAATCATTAAATATAAACAGCCATTGAAATAAAGAAACACTAAAAAAATATTGAACTTAACATTAAAGTAAAAGTTGGCCGCCCCATCGGCTCAACCATGGTTGATATAAATCTGAGTGGTCAAATACAAAGAGAATCTAGACTCTAAATGCACCAATTTAGTAATTTCAGGGGCCTTGTGAGAAATCAGAGGTAGGTGCAGGAGTTTAGAATATGCTGTTGTGGTAATTGCAGCTAGCCATTGGAACTCAATAGACCTGCTGGCTTGCTATCATTAATGTCAACACATTGAGTCCATGTTTCTTCCTGCTCCGCTGTTTGAGGTGTGCCCTCAACCAGATGCTACTTCTTATTCGACTCCACAACAGGTCCCTTGTCCTTGGGAGAAGATGGTCATGGATTCCAGTCTCTCCAGCTATTCTTGCTAACAAGTCCAAACTCTGGCTCATATGGGTGCACTCTAAAATACCAAGAAGGCTTCTTTCCAACCAAAGAGATTTGCAGGGCTCCAGAGAAGTTTTGAGCGAGCTCGTGTGTCACCTACTGTGGATTATCAGCTACTTATTATCTGAGCAAATCCTTTCCAGTTTCCATCTGCCTATTTATGGGAATACCAAGGACTACACATGCTTCCTGAAAACCTCTCTGGAACCATGGAAATCTCTTTAGTTGGAAAGATTTCAGGAGAAGTATGTCTGGCCCTTTAAATAATATTCCCTATGAGTCTTTGGTGTTCGTAGCAGCTGTATTTTCTGGGATGAAAATGCACTGGTTTTATTATCACTAAAGTAGTGGAGCATGTTGTCAGCAATGGAATTTGGGTATTAGTTGTAGAGATACAGTGCGGCAATAGGCCCTTCAGCCCACCGAGCCCACGCCGACCAGCGATCCCTAAACATTAACACTATCCTACACACACGAGGGAGAATTTGCACTTATACCAAGCCGATTTTTCCTACAAACTTGTATGTCTTTGGAGTGTGGGAGTGTGGGAGGAAACCGAAGATCTCGGAGAAAAGCACACGTGGTCACGGGGAGAACATTCAAACCCCGTACAGACAGCACCTGTTGTTGAACCTGGGTCTCCGGCGATGCAAGCGCTATAAGGCAGCAACTTTACCGCTGCGCCACCGTGCCACCCCCAGGTGTTGTACAACTTATTAACAACTGTAGTTAGGTCCCATTGAACACATGTGCTGAATTAGCTTGAGCTTCTTTAATGGGAAATTCATCTGCTCAAAGATGGATTGCTTTTTAAGGTGTTGTTTGGACATTTCATAGGACTTTTGTTAAATTGGACTTGCCTTCAGAACAGGGTGCGCTCATTAAGTACATAAAGAACGTAATCGAGGGCTCTCAGCTCACATTGACTACTATAATAAAGTACAGTTGAGCACCTTCCCCTCCCAATCAATATCAAAGTCACTCTATAAAAGTATTTTCATGAATATAAAATCCACATTACGTAGGAACATGAGTTGGCCACTCAATCCCTTAAACATCGACCACTATAGGTAACATCTTAATTGTTCCTCTCTCTAACTATTTTATTCCCATTACTGTAAAACGCCTTGCTAAAATCCTATCCATCACTGATGTGAATTTTTCAAACAATACACAGGCTAACCCCAATAGAGAAGAGAGTTCCTAATGTATAATATCCTTAAGGGTAAAAGCAATTGCTGATGTTAACATTGAACAATGGCCTCCTGTTCCAGATCCCTTCTGTGTCATTTCTCTTCATCTATGTCAGCACCTTTAATCTTCTTGGACATCTCAATTAGATTACTCCCCAGTCTTTTACATTAAGAGAATGCATACAGCACTGTGTCTCACTTAGACCAACAAAAATCGGATTCTGTTGTTTAAACTTGTTCAATAGTGGGACAGCCAACATTTTTTCACTTCACAACAGCCTACGGCATAGTGATACGGCAGTTAGTACAGCTGCTGCACAGCTCCATTGACGTGGGTTCAGTCCTGCCCTTAGTTAATGTTAGTATTGGCACTTGTATTAGTTTAGAATTGTCACGCGTACCAAGATATAGTGAAAAATTTTGTTTGCGGGCTCTCTCTCTAGTCATCTTTTACTACACATTAGCACAATCAAACCATAGGAAAAAACCCAACTTATCACACAGTTAGTGCAAAGAGTAACATACTGGCATGCAGAATTAAACGAGACCAGCAAAGTAGGTTGGAAGATCGAGATTCCAACCTGACTTATCGAAGGATCGTTCTGATGTTTGATGGTGAGGAGGTATTCCTAAGTCTTGTGGTACATGCTTCCAAGCTTCTATATCATCTGCCTGACAGGAGAGAGGAGAAAAGGGAATGACTTGGGGTGAAAATGGTTCTTGACTATGATGTCTCTTTTGGGGTGGAAGATTGCAACCTTCTTGTGGTCCACCCTGTTTCGACGAATGCAATCAACCTGACGTGCACAATGAAATAAGATGAATTAGAACAAGTTGTCCTACAACTTTAGGCTGTGCATGCCATACACAAGAAGATGTCTGTTTTACCGAGGTAACGTGAAGTGTTACGAGGTAACATGATGTCAATGGGGGAGTGGCTGGTTTGTGGAGATGGATCGGGTATGTCCACAATGCTCTGCAACTTCTTGCAGTTTTAAGCAAAGCTGTTTGTGCAAAAGCCAAACCAAGCAGTGAAGCATCCTTTCTACCGTGCAGTTGTAGAAGTTGGTAAGAATCATCGGAAACATGTCAAAATTCTTAAATCCTCTTAACCAGTAGAGGCATAGGTGTGATTTCCTGGCTGTGGCTTCAATGTGCATGGTTTAGAACAAATTGTTGCTAATGTTTATGCTGAGGAACTTGAAGCTTTTGACCATCTCTGCTTCAGTACCATTTATGCTAATTGGGCATGTGGAGCCCTACATTCCTGAAGGTACTACTTGTGTTGTTTTTACATGTTCTTCCCTTGACTGTAGGTGTTCCCCCAGTACTATAGTTTCCTTCCACATCTCAAAGTCATTTGGTCGGTTAATATTCATTGTAAATTACCCCTTATTGGCAAAGGGTGGCAGGAAATTCAGGAGGCAATAGATGGGCATGTGACGGAGAATAGGGGCGCAGAGGTAGAGTTGCTGCCTTACATCACCAGGGACCCAGGTTCGATCCTGACTACGGAGCTTTTACGTTCTCCCTGTGACTGTGTGGGTTTTCCCTGGGTGCTCCGGTTTCATTCCCACACTCCAAAGACATACAGGTTTGTAGGTTAATTGTCTTTGGTAAAGATTGTAAAAGTGTGTAGAATAGTGCTAGTGTCTGGGGATAGCTGGTCGGCGCAGACTCGGAGTGCCGAAGGGCCTGTTTCTGTGCTGTATCTCTACAGCTAAAACTAAAATAGATTGTGGGGACATAAGTAGGGGTTAAGACCGATGAGTGTGCTCCAAGATCTAACATAGACTCGATGGGAAGAATGACATCCTCCTATGTTGTTGGGAGATATGAGAATAACCCAGCAGGTTGTCTGTTTAAGCAGAACCATTGAGAGAGGGATGAACTAAATATTATGGAAATGTCAAAAGGGGATGGGAGAACTAGTGGGAGCCTGGGCTATTCATAGCAGAGCTCGAGCTTATCCATGCAGTTAATTGCCAACTAGGATTGACAGACATTAGTGGGAGGCTACCTATCCAACCTGGCGGAGAATAAATAGAAAAGTAAAGATAGGGTTGCGGTAAGCTGTTACTTTTTCAGGAGGTACACCGACAGCTACATTATTAACAGAGCGTGAAGAACAGCCTCAGAGCAAGATGAGTAAGAAGTACTGTCCAACCTCATTATAGCTGTCAAATCTTTAAAACAAATTATAATTCATCTAGTGGTTACAGTATTCTGGGACTTGCAGATTAGAAGGTAGGAAACTCTGTGGGCTTGACTAAGGCAGGTAGTAAGGTGCGAACAATGGCTGCAAAAGTGTCAAGAGCAATCTGCAGGGCTTTGAATGAAGCAGTAATAACAGATATGCTAACAGCAGACAGGAGGCATCTTTTCCTAAAATGCAATAAGAAACAACATAAGAGACAAAGTGGAAACTTTTTGTAGAATAGAATCATAGAATTGTTCCAGCTTGGAAGGAGGCCATTCAGCCTATCAAGTCTGTGTTAGCTTTTAACTCCCCTGCCCATTCTCTCTTTTTTTTTTAATATCTTTATTTATTGGCGGTACTGTAAGTTACATCAGTGTACATCCCTTGTATTGTATTACAGTCATTGTACCCCTTATTTTTTTTATTTTAAGGCTTTAGAAAAGAGAGAATAGAGAAAAATAACAGTATAGAAAGTAGAAAAGTGAAAAAGAGATGTGAAAGTGCCAAAGCGTGACAGAGGGAAAGGAAACCCTTGAAGAGATAGAAACGGGAATTAAAAGATAGATCCTGGAGAGAAAAAAAAAAAGGGAAAAATAGAGAAAGAAAAAAGAAAAGCCAGTTACTTTATTATAAACATCTCGCAAAAGGAATCTACCAACTCGACAGTTTTTCTTCCCCCTTTACCAAGACCCGACACTGGTACTTTTTTGAGGTATTCTTGCACCTTATCCTTCTAATAGATTTATAAATGCAGACCACGTCTTGTAGAAACAGTCTGAGTTTCCTGCTAGTCGGAGTCTCATATCTTCCATGTGTAGTGTTTCGAACATAGATGAAATCCACATATTGACTGTGGGTACCGGAGAATTTTTCCAGAATTTTAAGATTAGCTTTTTTCCAGTTATTAAGCCATATTCAAACAGAGTCTTTTGAAACACATTTAATTCAGGGCAATGTTCCGATATCCCGAAGATTATCCAGTCTGCTTCTGGGGTCAGTTTTATTTTAAATATTTTTGTGAAAATTTCAAAAATGTCAGTCCAAAATATTTGAGTTTTTGTACAAAAGACAAATGAGTGTGCTATATTAGCTTCTTGACATTGACATTATCACATATAGGAGAGACGTTGGGAAAAAGTTTACTTATTTTAGTTTTTGAATAGTATAATCTGTGTAAGATTTTAAATTGTATTAAGGTGTGTCTTACATTAATTGAACATTTATGCATGTTTAATAAATATTCTTCCCACCTTTCTTTGGGAATTTTTATACTTAATTATTTTTCCCAGTCTCTCCTGATACCATCTGTTGTTGGTATTTCTGCATTTAGAATATTATATATATATGATATTAGGTTTGCTGATTCTGCCTTTGTATTCATTACTTCTTCCAGTAAGTCTGGAGGCATATTGTGATAATCATGTGTGTATTTTTTCAGATAGTCACAGATTTGGAAATATTTAAAATACTGATTGTTTCCCAAATTGTATTTTAGTTGTATTTGTTTAAATGATAATAGTTTTCCCGATTCATACACATCTCCGAAGATTTTAATTCCAGCTCTTTCCCATTGTATAAATGCTTTATCTATAGTTGAGGTTTAAATGAGGGTTTTTTACCGATAGGAGATAAGAGAGATAAATTTCTTAATTTTAGATTGTGTTTTATTTGTTTCCAAATTCTGATTGTACTGTATATAATTAGATTATTGTTGTAATTTATAATATTCATCGATATTGGAGAGAGAAGGATTGCCCCAATATTATAAGGAGAGCAATCCTCTCTCTCCATAATCGTCCAATCCGGTTGTTGGGGAGAGTTATCCAGCAATTGGATCATGTTTCTGATATTTACAGACCAGTAGTAAAACATAAAGTTGGGGAATGCTAATCCCCCTACTACTTTGGGTTTATTCAGATGAGCTCTTTGTATTCTGTGGGATTTATAATCCCAAATAAAATTTGTGATATCTGAGTCCAGTTTTTAAAAAAAACTTTTTGGGTAAATATATTAGGATAGATTGGAACAGGTATAAAATTTGTGGTAGAAAAATCATTTTTATGGGATTTATTCAGCCTATTGAGGACATCGGAAGCGTTTTCCAATATTTAATCAAGTTACATAGTTTCTTAAGTAGAGGGTTATAATTTTCGTCAAACATATCTTGATATCTTCTAGTAATTTCGATGCCCAAGTATTAAATTTTTTCCGTAGCTATTTTGAAAGGAAACTGTAAAAGATGCGTAGAATCTTTCGGTTTTATTGACATTATTTCACTTTTATTCCAATTTATTCTATATCCTGAGAATGATCCGAAGTCCTCTATTAATTTTAAAATATTTGGTATAGTAATATGAGGTTTTGTGATGTACAATAGTACATCATCAGCGTATAGTGATATTTTATTATTGGAATATTTTGTTTTATATCCATGGATATTCGGATGAGTTCTAATTATTTCCGCTAGTGGTTCAATTATGAGGGCAAATAACAACGGTGATAATGAACATCCTTGTCTATTTCCCCTTGACAAATGAAATTTCGTAGATAAATTATTGTTCGTTAATATTCTGCCCGTTGGCTTATTATATAGTAATTTAATCCATAGAATAAAATTCTCTCCCAGTTGAAATTCTTGCAATACCCTGAGCATATAATCACATTCGACCTGATTGAATGCTTTCTCTGCATCCAACGATATGATTGATAGTTTTTGATCTTCAGTTTGGTGTGAATGCATTATATTGAACAGACATCTCAAATTATTAAATGATTGTCTCTTAGGGATAAACCCCATTTGATCCGGATGTATTAATTTACTAGCATATTTACTTAGCCTTCTAGCTAGTATTTTCGCTAATATTTTTTGATCTGTATTTAACAACGCAATAGCTCTGTATGATCCAGGTTCTTCCACATCTTTATCTTTCTTAAGTATTAGTGTGATCGTGGATTCTGCTAGTGTTTCAGGTAGTATTTGTTCTTTGAAAGCATAAGTATACATTTTCTGTAGGCGGGGGTAAATATGTCATAAAACCTTTTATAGAATTCATTACTAAATCCGTCGGGACCATTTTTTAATGAGATTATTGTTTCTTCTATTTCCTTATTTGAGATTTGTGCTCCCAATTCCTCTTGTTCCTGCAACTCTAATTTAGGAAGGTTACAAGTATCCAAGAACTCTGTAACTTTGTTGGTGTCCATTATCGTTTTAGATGTATACAGATTCTCGTAAAATTGTGCAAATCTTTTATTAATATCACTGGGCAAGGTCAATATTTCCCCTTTGTCTGATTTAATCTTTAAAATTGTGTGATCCTTTTCTCGTTTTTTTAACTGACGTGCCAGAAGTTTGTGGGGCTTATCCCCAAATTCAAAGTGTTCCTGTCTTGTAATTTGTAATAATCTTATGACTTTCTCTGACAATAATTTATTTAATTTGAATTTCAGTATTATTATTCTATTATGTTTATCCGTAGTGGGGTCTTTAACGTTTTCTATGTCCAGTTGTCTAATTTGTTCTTCGAATTGTCTTTGTTCGTTCTTATTTTTATTATTTTGAAAAGCTTGATATGAAATTATCACGCCTCGAATAAATGCTTTAAAAGATTCCCATAATAATGTAGATGATATGCCTGTCGTGTTGTTTATTTAGAAGAAAAGGTCCATTTGCTCTTTTAAATATGTACTCCCTTGCGGGTCTTTTAAAATTTGTGGATTGTACCTCCAAAACGGTTTGTTCTTAGTCATTCCTTCCATTTTTAGAAAAAAAGTTATTGGGGAGTGATCTGGGATCATATTTGTGTGGTATTTTGGTTTAGAAGTGTGGGGTATTAGTTTTGTATCCACCAAAAAGTAATCTATTCGTGAATATGTCTTGTGTACCATAGAATAGAACGAGTAATCCCTGCCGGTTGGATTTGCAATCCTCCAGACATCTGTTATGTTTGTGTTTTTTATGTATGTGTTTAGAAGTTCGCTAGTTTTGGATTTCGTAATACCTCTTTGTTTTTGATTGGATTTATCTAAGTAAGTGTCTAAGACACAGTTAAAATCTCCGCCGATTATGACATTTTGGTAGTTATATTCTGCAATTATATTCAAGATTTTATTGAAAAAGTGCGGGTTGTCAAAGTTGGGCGTGTATATGTTAACCAAGGTAATTGGGGCAGCATGGATCTCCCCGGTAACTATCAAATATCTCCCGTCCTTATCTGTTAAGGTATTTTTGGGTTTAAATGGAATGCCTTTGCGGATAATAATAGATTCCTCTAGATTTCGACGAGTATGACGAGTGAAAGGTTTGCCCTCAATCTAGCTTGGTCTTGAAGTTTAAAATGAGTCTCTTGTAAAAAGGCAATATCTGTGTTGTATGCTTTCAGCCGAGCTAGAATCTTACCCCTTTTAATGCATTCGTTAACACCACTAACGTTCCAACTACAAAATGAGATTCCTCCCAGTTTATTTTGGTTATCGTCTTGCATTTTGAATAGATTTAATACCTATGTGTCTTGCGGTGCATTCGTATCTCAGGTCTTTGGATAAAGGGGGATAATTTACCCTACAATGTTCAGTTAGTAGATTCCCTTTGCGATAGTCCTTGAATAAAAAAAAACACACAAGTGATTAAATGTGAAAATGATATTAAAAAAACCTAATACAAGTGAGGATACAGTGTCCGAGCTTGTCGGCACTGTAACAAGTGATCCACCTGTAGGTGGGAAAAAACATTTTATTGACTTACGTGTCCATATAAAACAAACAAATAGCTCCGCTCCCTCAATTAATCATAACATATTGGAACGGGACCAGTTTTAAAAAATCAGATGTATAGTACCCATTTACAGAATATATGTCCATTTCCTAGGTATTTCCGGATATAACTATAATTTTTGTCTACTGAGTGTTAAGCGTATATTTTAACCTCAGAGATCATCAACTATTGGTTGAAGGGGTTAACCTATTTCTGGCTCCTGGAACTAAGCCAGTAGCTCGCCTCTTCCCCTCACGCCCTGGTTACAAATCTACTTAAGAATTATTAGGTTAAATTAAAGTGTTAATTGGAAAATCCCCATTTCTGCATCCCCCTGCCCATTCTCATGCTGACTTTTCTGTCCTGGGCCAGACTGAGGCCACAAGCAAACTGGAGGAACAGCACCTCATAGCTCACTTGGATAGCTTAACAGTATGAACATTAAATTCTCAAATTTGTGGGCATGAAGCTCAGAAAGGTTTAAGATGATGAATAGTGGCATGGGACTTCTAAGAAAGAAGTTGGTGTTTATCCTTGGAATAAAAGATTGTGTTAAAGGTCATGAATGGATAAGAAAGGGTAGGGTCCTGATCTGAAAGGTCACCCATCCTTTTTCTCCATAGATCTAACTTAATGTAAGGTGTCAAAAGCCATGGTTGGATCACTACAAAAAGGGAAATCGATTTGAAGCAGAGGCTGGTCATTGTCCAGCAGTTCACAATTGCAGAGAATTGTGGACGCAGCCCAGACCATAGCACAAACCAACCTTGACACCTCACGCTGCCTTGGCAAGGCCACCAGCATAATCAAGAATGATTCGCACCCCGGCCACTTCCTCTTCTCCCCTCTTCCATCGGGCAAAATGTATAAAAGTGTGAAAATGCATACTTCCAGATTCAGGGACAGTTTCTTCCCAGCTGTTGTCAGGAAACAAATCTTACCAACAAATAGAGAGCAGTCCTGAGCTACTATCTGCCTCATTGGAGACCCTCGGATTATCTTTGATCGGACTTTACTGGACTTCACTTGCACTAAACATTATTCATATTATTCCCTTCATCATGCATCTGAACACTGAAAATGGCTTGATTGTAATCATGTACTGCATTTCTGTTGACTGGATAGCACGTAACAAAAGCTTTTCACTGTACCTCGATATACATGACAATAAACTAAACTCAAATTCAAATAAACGCGACTTCGGGTGACACTATGGTGGAGTAGAGGCATGCGCCAGCTAGCTCCACGCTAAAACCGATTCTAAACAGGAGAAAAAAAACAGGACTGACCTGCTGAGAACACACCGGCAGCTTGTATTGAGTGAGTGACGCCATCAGACCGCGACTCCGGTGATTCAATGTCGCTGCAACATACTCCCCCAAAGGTCCAGGCAAAAAAAAACGGTAAGAATAAACCACCGGTGGAAGAAGTAGGCCCGACTAGAGCCTCGGTCTCAATTTTAACGTCGTCCCAGGAGGATGTTTCAAAGGTCCAGAAGACAAAGTAAAAAAAAACTGAAATGGAGGAACTTCGTAATTTTATCTCACAAGAACTCGCAAGTATAAAAGAAGAACTGAAAAGCTTTAAAGAAGAAATGAACTTTAAAGAAGAACTGAAAACCTTTAAAGAAGAATTTAAAGAAGAAATCACTGCCTCTGTTCATGAAGAACTGGCTACCTGGAAGGAAAGAATCTATGAAAATCTTAATCAACAAATCGAAGAGGTAAATGATAAAATTAATTTGGTGGAATCCAACTTTAATTCTAGGTTGGGTCCCATCATCAAGACAGTAAATCAACAAATTACAGCCATAACTCAATTAGAGGCAATTGCTGAAACAAGTGCTCAAACTACAAAAAGGCTTCCCTCCGAGAACAAGCGTTTATCAGATTTATTGAGTAAAATAACTGAAAAATGTATTCTTGGAGGGACGTCAGAGATGCCATAATTTAAGAATTGTTGGTGTTCAGGAAGGCAAAGAGGGGAATCAAGATCTCCGTGATTTTGCTGCAGAATTATTAAAAAAGTCTTAAATTTAGATCAAAAGCCTTTATTAGGTCGGGCACACAGAGCACTGAAACGTCGCCCAAGTACGGGCTCCCTCCCAAGACAACTGATAGTGAAGGTGCAATATGACCATCTTTTGGATGATATGATGAAAAAAATCGTTCGCAGAAGAAATCTCCTATTTGAAGGAGATAAGATTAGTATATTCAGAGATTATCCTGTAGAGGTCGCCAGGAAGAGAGCACTTTTTACTGAGACAAGAGGAATCCTTAAGAAGATACAAAACCTGAGATATGGACTGATATATCCTGCAACACTGAGAGTCACCTACAAGCAGAAGGAACATATCTTCACCGACCACAATGAAGCACTCAATTTCGCCCAGGACATTGAGATTACGACTGATGATTGAACAGTATTCACCTGATGTCAACAGTATTCACCTGATGTCATCATCTTGCAGAGAACAAATGGAACTTTAAATTGTTATACTTAAGGTCTAATGAAAGCTGATACTGATAGTCAAGCAAGTTTCCTTGCTAATGACATACAACTTTTATATTTTAGTACTAATTACTACTAAATATTACTAATATTATTAATTCAATCTACTTAGAATTAGTTAAAAATATGAACTGTTTGATTTGTTTTTTTTTCTTTTTACTTCTGACTAATATTTAATATTTAATTCATATTTTATCATGAGATTAATATTTTACCATGAGAATAATAATTTTTCATTACCGATCACAAATACTTCGGTCCTAAAAATGTTTTTCCTCCTCCCCTATAAATTGTTTTTATTGAAATAAGGAATAGGAGTAATTAGGCCATGCGGCCCATCAAGTCTACGCCATTCAATCATGGCTGATATATCTCTCCCTCCTAACCCCATTCTCCTGCCTTCTCCCCATAACCTCTGACACCTGTACTAATCAAGAATCTATCAATCCCTGCCTTAAAAATATCCACTGACCTGGCCTCCACAGCCCCCTGTGGCAAAGAATTCCACAGATTCACCACCCTTTGACTAAAGAAAAGTCTCCTTCCTAAAAGAACGTCCTTTAATTCTAAGGCTATGTACTCATCCATGATAACTACCAGGTCAGGGGAACAAGGCAAATTTACAGACGAGAGCAAGGATTCTGCCCATCAAAAACCAACACATTACAATAATTTCTCCTTCTCTCTCTTTCTCTTTCCTCTCCTCTTGTGTCAATGCTTCAAACTTTTCTTGCTGATCCTCTGCTTCCTGTTTAACCCCTTCTGAGTGGTCAAATTAGTATACGGCAAATATGGACAGTTGTTAGCAAACTTTGTTCACATTTTACCATTGTATAGAAACCAGAGAAGGGATAAATTGTATAATTACAGCCCTGGTTACTTAAATTCTGTGGTGAACAATTTACTGGAATTCTTTTGAGGGACAATACAAGCTTTCACTTAGAAAAGTATAGATTAACCAGGAGAAGTCATTATGGATTTGTTGAAGGAAATTCAAGATTGATTAACTTGATTGAATTTCTTGAGGAGGTAATAAGAATGGCCGATAAGGGCAGCATGGTCGTAAGACTGTTGGCAATGTCCTATCTGGTAGCTGGTCAAAAACATCAAAAACAAAATCTGGATGTAGTTTAATAGCAGGTATCAAATAATCATTCAGTTAATGGTTGATTTTTCTGCTGGATATTTGCTACCAATGGGATTCTAAAGGGGTCAGTCTGTGGTCCCTTGCTTTCCTTTATATATTAATGATTTAGCTAAATTTAGGGGAAGTGATAAGGATGGTTTCAGATGATGGTTGGATAAGGATGGTTTCAGATAAAAAATTGGATGTGTGGTTGAGAGAATGGAGAAAATCCTAAGACTATAAGGCAGCACAGTGTCGCAGCGGTAGAGTTGCCGCCTTACAGCGCCAGAGAACTGGGTTCGATCCTGACTACACGGGTTTGACCCTGTGACCGCGTGGGTTTTCTCCGAGTGCTCCGGTTTCCTCCCACAATCTAAAGACGTACAAGTTTGTAGATTAATTGGCTTTGGTTATGTTTGTAAATTGTCCCTAGTGTGTAGAATAGTGTTAGTGTACAGGGATTGCTGGTCGATGCAGACTCAGTGAGATAATGGGACTGTTTCCGTGCTGGATCTCTCAACTACAGGAAGGTATACATGATCTGGTCCCTTGAGCAGGAAAGTGACAAATTGAATTTAATCTTAGCCAGCTTTGTCGTCATGTATTTGAGGAGGGACAACAAAGCTAGGAAATAATAATTCAGAGGTGTGGAGGAAAGGAGGTGCCTTGGAATGCACCTTCACAGGGCAATTGGGTTTGTTACAAAAAGTTTCCATGATACCCTCCTTCTTTAGCTGAGGCATGGAATATTGGAGCAGGTAGGGTATCCTGGAAATGTATACCACACAAATTAGGTCACAGTTTGTGTAGTGTGTCTTGTTCAGATCAATGCGTTGCAGGGAAGATGTGTTTGAATGGGAGAACTTGCAGTAATGATTTATGAAGATGCTACCAGGCTGGAAAGTTTTAGCCAATGAAAATTAAAATGGGTAAGATGACATTGTTGAGCAAAGCAGGAAGAGGGAAGACTTAATTGAGGTATATAACTTTATGAAATACCCAGATAGAGTATAAAGGAAGAACTTGAATATAAAACATAGAACAGTACAACACAGGAACAGGGCAACTGGCCCACGATGTCTGTATCAATCATGATACCAATTGAAACTAATGCCATCCGCCTGTACATATCCTAAGATTCCCTGCCTGTTCACGTACTTGTCTAAATGCCACTTAAACATTAGCATGATAGGAGTCACTACTTTCCCAGGCAGCTCAATCCAAGCTCCAACCACTCTCTGTGCAAAGAAAAAACTTGCTTTGTAAATCTGTTTTAAACTCCCCCCCCCCCCCCCCCCACCCTCACCTTAAAGCTATATTCTTAGCAGATGAGTCAAAAACTAAGATGTATATATTTAAAATATTTAGTGGTATCTATTGGAGGGGATATATTAAGTTAAAAAAAGAACAGAGTGCTGGAGGATAGATACAAAATGCTGGTGTAACCCAACGGGCCAGGCATTATCTCTTGAGAAAACGGATAGGTGATGCAGTTTGAAGTAGGGTCTTGACTCGAAATGTGACCTATTCCTTTTCTCCAGAGATGCTGCCTAACCCGCTGGGTTACTCCAGCATTTTGCGTCTATCTTTGGTATAAACCAGCGCCTGCAGTTCTTTCCTACACAAAGTGCTGGAGGGCCTTGACAGATTGGGCAGCATTTGTGGTGGGAAATGGACAGGTGAGGTTTTGGGTGAAGACTCTTCTTTGCAGGGTTATAAACAGCCATCCCAGGGCAGGTGAATGGATATTTTCATTTTGAACTAAAATTTATAAATTGCCTCATGCACAAAGGTTAATTGTCATATATTTTCTGAAAATTCCATGAAAATTTATTGAGATTGATTATGACTTAATGGAAAATGTAATGCTCTGAGTATTAGTTAATTGATGCATAAAAATATGAATGAGGAACTGACTTGAAAAAGCTCTGTTAGTATTTGAAGTGTGAAATAGATAACCTATTTCACCTATTCCTTTTCTCCAGAGATGCTGTCTGACCCACTGAGTTACTCCAGCATTTTGTGTCTATCTTTGGTATAAACCAGCCCCTGCAGTTCCTTCCTACACATGCAACAGGACAAAGATGGGTGACTTAGATCGGATCAAGACTAGAATATTAATGCGGCACTAGGCGCACGCAGCGTCTTGACGGCGTATGCCTAGTGCATGGCGTTGCGCAATGATGTCACCGCCCCGACGCAGTGCGATGCCCAAATTCAGTCTGCCCGCCTTGTGCCCAGCTGATTGGTAAGCATGACGCAAATGACGTCATGCGCAAACTTAGCGCATACTTAGGGCGAACTTCGCGTGAACTCTGCTTCCGTTTGTTCGCGCCAAACGCATGCAATCGCATGCAAGTGGGACAGGCCCTTAAGCCTGAGTTAAACTCATCACCTTGTGTCTTGACAGGCAGTAATGAATAAATGATTGACATTTATTTTTGCAGAAGCTTCTAGGGCTAGGCACCCAGTTGGAATTTGGGATTAGGCAGGATAACTATTTTGACTGGTAGTGACATGGTGGACTGACTGATCTCCTTTTGTATTATCAATTTTCTATGATTCTATAATCCATGATTTCTAGACACCCTGTCTGGCGTGTCTAATGAGAAAAGCAATTGTGTAGATCAAGTATAATCAAATACAGATCAAGACAGGCAGTCTGAAGAAGGGTCTCGACCCGAAAGGTCACCTACTCCTTTTCTCCAGAGATACTTTCTGACCCGCTGAGTTACTCCAGCATTTTATGTCTATCTTTGGTTTGAAACAGCATCTGCAGTTTCTTCCTACACAAGAGTCTGATGTCAAGGCTTGTGCCAACAACGGCACTGTTGATTGTGGGGATGGTGACCTGTCAAATAAAATGCCAAGCAGGTTAGAATTATCAATTGCTTTAGATTATGGTGAAGATGGGAATACAATGTTTGATGTGAGACTTTAGTGCGGCACGGTGGTGTAGCGATAGAGCTGCTGCCTCACAATACCAGAGACCCGGGTTTGATCCTGACTACAGGTGCTGTGCGTACGTTCACTCCGTGGCCTGCGTGGAATTTCTCTCGGTGCTCCAGTTTCTTCCCATATCCAAAGACGTACAGGTTTGTAGGTTAATGGGCTTTGGTAAAAATTGTAAATTGCCCCTAGAGTATGTAGGATGGTGTATGGGGATCGCTGGTCGGTGCGGACTTGGTGGGCTGAAGGGCCTTTCCTCGCTGTATCTCTAAACTAAACAAAACTAAACTTTAGTATTACTTTGTACCGAGAGACCTATAAAATTAAAAACTGGGTCAAATTTGCTCTCTGCGGCAGGGGCTCTGGAACTCTGGCCCAGCCGGAGCTGACAGATCCATTTCCATAGGCGACTTCTGAGGGTGGGTTTGCGGGCCAGTATCTTGGCCCCTCAGCTGCCTAAGTGGCCCGTTCCAGTACTAGTCAACTCCTCTCAGAGGCCGTGACCTCTATTGGTCTGGTGAAATGGATAATCCGCCGGAAAATCAATGGTGGACTTGTATTCCATTCACAGTCTGGAACACAAAGCTCACCGGAAAACTTGGTTGTGCTCTGCCTCCAAAATTCAGCCCACTGACGACTTACTTCCAAAGACAAAGTGCAAGGTACTGACTCAACAAAAGGACACAAAGCGCTGGAGAAACTTATGGGGGCCAAGAACATGGAGAGGAGACATTTCTGATCAAGACCTTTCTTCAGGCTGATAGTTTAGCACTGTCATCTGGGAGTCTTGTTCTCCTCACCAAAGATATAATGAAAGTTGCACAGAAAAGGCACTCTGTATAGCACAGAGTAATACAGAATTCGTACAGCAGGAGCAATTCTGAGATGCCGATATGACACAAGTTTTTCCCCTGCCATGGTTTTCATGCTGATGTGGTATCCAGTGCAATTCCTGTGTTTCACTGCTTTGAAATGCAGCATTGTTGGAGTCATACAACATGGAAACTGATCCTTCGACCAACTTGCCCACACTGACCAAACATGCCCCATCCACACTGGTCTGACCTGCCTGCATTTGGTCCATATCCTTCTCAACCTATTCGATACATGTATCTGTCCAAATGTTTTTTAAACATTGTGATAGAACCTGCCTCAACTACCTCCTGGGGTGGGAGATTGCAACCTTCACGTGGTCTGCCCTGCTTCGACGAATGCAATCAACCTGGCGTGCACAATCAACTAAGATCAAATAGAACAAGTTGTCCGCAAGTTGTACGCAAGAAGATGAACTACCTCCTTTGTCAGCTTGTTCCATATACCTACCAGCCTCCGAATGAAAAAGCTCCCCCTCAGGTTTCCATTCTCCCACAGCATCCGTGCTGACCAGCAATCCCTGCACACGAGCACTATCCCACACACTTGGATACTGAAGCCAATTAGCCTACAAATCTGTAAAGGGCCTGTCCCACTATACGAGTTTACCCAAGAGCTCTCGGGCAGCTTGTTCATTCGGAGGCTGGTAGGTATATGGAACAAGCTGACAGAGGAGGTTGTTCATCTTCTTGCATATGGCGTGCACAGCCTAAAGTTTTTATTTTATTTTTATTTTTTTTCGTAGGGGGCGCTGTCGAGTATGGCTGCCCTGCCAGCAGCTGTTAGTCTTTTCATTCTTTTTTTTATTTTTAGTTAGTTAAAGTGTTTGTTTTTGGAGGTATTTTAGTCTTTTTATGCAGAGGGTGGTAGGGGGGAAGGGGGAAACTATTTTTCTCCTACCTGGTCGAAGATGCGGCTTTTCTCCAGGCCGTATCTTCGCCCCTTCCTCGCGGCCTACCGGCAGTCTGGGGCGCCGTTTCCTGCCGGGACTGGCCAGGACTTCAGCTTCGGCAGCGGTACACAGCGCTGGGGCGCCATCATGGAGTGGACGATGCCTTGCCCGGGTCGCCGTGCGGTGGAGCTCCGGAGGGCTGGGACCGCCGACTGCAACATCGCGGAGCTGCGGTCTGCGGAGCTTCCAGCCGCGGGCGGGCGGCGCTGAGTTTTAAAAACCGCGGAGCCTGGGATCTCACGGAGGTCGCCAGAGTCGGAGCTCCAACCGGCGCGGCCCGTGGACTACGGGAGCTGTGAACTCCGGGGAGGAAGCGGCCGCTCCAGACACTCTGGGCCGCTGAGTCTTCACCCGACGCCAGAACTTCATCATCCGGCGAGTGGGCCTGAAGCATTGTATTGGTGTATTTGATAATAAATGTCCTTTGTCCTTTGTCCTTTGAGTTAAAAAAAAAATCAAACTCGTGGTAAGTACGTAGAATGTACGTAGCGAGTAAGTAGGAGCTCGGGACGTCTCTTAGCGGCTCGTAATGCTAACGGCAGGTATTCTGGGAACACGGTAAGCTCGTGAAGTTTTTTCAACATGTTGAAAATTGCCCACGAGAGCCCCGAGTACCTATGAGCGCTATTACCGTAATTCTCCGAGTTCGAATCAGGGAAAACTCGAGAGAACTCTTGAATTACCTCGTACAGTGGGACAGGCCCTTTACTCTTTGGAGTGTGGAAGGAAACCGGAGTACCTGAGGATAACCCATGTGGTCACGTGGTGAATGTACAAACTCCGTATAGACAACATCCACAGTCAGGATCAAACCCATGTCTCTGGCGCTATAAGGCAGCAACTCTATCGCAGCACCATCGTGCAGCTCCTTGAGTGTAGTCCAGATTAACCTTTTGTAAAGAAAAGTTCAGGTTATTGAGGCAGTCACGGGTTATTGATTGGGGATGATCAGCCATGATCACAATGAATGGCGGTGCTGGCTCGAAGGGCCGAATGGCCTCCACCTGCACCTGTTGTCTATGTTTCCATGTTTCTAAGAGCGCAGTAAAGGAATGTTTACACAGTCAGAGAGACCTCAGATGAAACATTCCATGTGATTCGTAAAGATGTGAGACTGTACCAACCAATGTTGATATCAAATCAACATAATTTAAAATTAATTATCAGGTCAATTATCACATTTTTTTTTGGGAGCTTTCTATTCATGTAACATTTCCAAATGACAAAGGTGCTTGCACTGGGTGTTCAAACTGTGAACATGGACACAATAAAGGCTAAGTTCTTACCTGTTTTAATCACAGCATCCAATAATTTAAAATTAATTACAGCCATCTATTTATGGTTAGTGAAGACTAGCATCACAAATAGTTTGAGTCCTGCTCAGAACAAACACTAGATAGAGCCAGGTTGATTCTGGAAGGCCGATCAACTCCTGCTTCTGTCCTCAGCCCTGGATTGTTGAGAAAGGTCAAACTGTCTGCAACTGTGTAGCAGGGCATTCCATTAAAGTGAAAGCATCCTGTATGGCTGAAAACAATTAGAGTCATAGAGTCATCGAATGATACAGTGTGGAAACAGGCCCTTTGGTCCAACTTGCCCAACCATATCATTAAATATATTAAATATGGGGCGGCATAGAGAGGCAGTGGTAAAGTTGCTGTTTTACAGCATCAGAGATCCGGGTTAGGTCCTGACTAAGTAGTGCTGTCTGTACGGCATTTGTACGTTCTCCCCATGACCGCAGGAATTTTCTCTGGGTTCTGGGGATTCCTCCCACACTCCAAAAACGTTCAAGTTTGTAGGTGAATTGGTTTTGGTAAAATTGTAAATGATCCCAAGCAGTAGGATAGTGCTGGGATATTGCTGGTTGGCAAGGACTTGGTGGGGCAAAGTACCTGTTTCTGCGCTATATCTCTAAAGTCTAAAGTCAGTGCTGGACCTGTATTACCATAAGGGATAGTTTTGTTCATTGAACTACAGGACTGTAGAAGACACAAATTGCGGGAGTAGCTCAGCGGGTCAGGCAGCATCTTTGGAGAACATGGATAGGTGATGTTTTGGGTCAGGACCCTTCTCCAGACCTGCCTGACCTGCTGTGTGACTCCAGCACTTTGTGTCTTCTTTTGTAATCCAGCATTTGCAGTTCTTTGTTTTCTGCAATACTGCAGATGCAGTGTCTGATGTATCAAATTTAGTATAATGTCTCTTAATTAGCACAGAATCACAAACATCTCAAGATAACCACTGGTCTTTAAACATCAAAACCAAACACAAGAAACTAACTGTTAACATAAGACAGAAAATATCTTAAATCTAACAAAGGATTGCAAAAATGCTAATATGAGGCCATGTGTTTGTACAAAAATGCCAAACTCAAATTACAACTGCAAACATCTCAGTTTCAGTAATGAGTGAAAACATGAAACAAAGCACAAGGATAAAAGCATGTGAAATTCAGTGCAGTGTCAGAATCTAAGTATAGGATTTAAAAGATCTGCAACATGGCACAAATTTAACAATTTGTACGGCACTACAATTTATCAAAGTAAAGATTGCAGGAAAAGACATCACATTTGGATTGTAAAACTTTTTTTTTTCAAGAATCTTAAACATTTTGAATTATTTCCAGCTCAGACATGTTAAATTACTTTAGGATTTCAGCCTCTAATTCCACATTGAACAAAGGATCACAAAAATCAAATAGGTCAAATTTAACTCAAATTTGTAAAAATGTCAAACTGCCCACTGCAACGTTGAAGTCAAATTTTAGGCTGGATCACAAATGCGGAATGTTTAGCACAAATGACAAGAAAATGAAATTTAGAACAGAATTACAAAAACATTTGAAAATAATATAGTACAACTCTACATAACAAGAATAATTCTTAATAAATATTTCACAGATGGAGTAGCTTAAGAAATAATTTGTAAGAAAAGAACGTCACTGTGCGTTTGCACTTTGTACATGTGAGAATAAAAGCACTGTTAAACCATTGAACCATTGGACCTTTGGTATTGTTTGTGCAGAGTTTGCAAGTTCTTCCTGTGACCGTGTGGAGCTCCGCCCAGTACTTTGGTTTCCCCCGTTATCCCAAACACCAGTTAATAGGTTAATTATCTGTGGTGTATTGCTACAAGGGCATAGGTGGGTGGTGAAATCTGTAGAAAATTGATGGGAATATGGGGAGCATAAAATGGAATCAATGTAGGATTAGTGTAGGTGAGTGAAAGTGCCTTTTTCTATGCTGCCTGACTCTGAGAATCTAGGATTTTTTTGTTTAAGCTCTTTGAACCAACATAATCAAATATTAAGCATAGTAATTTGACTTTACTTAGATTTTAGACTTTAAAGATACGGTGCAGAAACGGGCCCTTGGGCCTTCTGAATTCACGCCGACCAACGATCGCCCCATATACTAGACCATCCTACACCCTGGGGAATTTACTTTCTTTTTAACCAAAGCCAATTAACCCACAAACCTGCATGTCTTTGGAGTGTGGGAGGAAACCAGAGCACCCAGAGAAAACCCATGTGGTCACAGGGAGAATGTACTAACTCCATACAGACAACCCCCGTCGGCAGGATTGGACCAGGGTCTCGGGTGCCGTAAGCCAGCAAGTCTGTCATTGTGCAACTGTACTACCCCTGTTAAGAATTGTGGAGACATTTAATATTTGCAATCCAACAAATTTAACGCACCATTTGCTTTTTGGCACAATTGTAACTGGAAGGATCTTAAAGCTATTTCAACCAATCAGCAGTGAATTAGAATGAAATATTAATGTGATATTGAGTTGAGCTGCAGTTTTATATTCCTGGTTTCTTACTGTTTTGTTTTAACGTGATAAATCTGTTCTGCAAGCTGCAAAGTAACTGGGAGACTAAATGGCCTAAGAGATATAACAAACATTCACAGCTCTGTGTGACTCAGTTATCTGAGCAGCTCATCAATGTATTATATACAGTATTCACCATGAAAGGACAAATGAAAAGTCGTGACTGAATTTATTTATGAGGTGGATGGTCACAGTCATTTTCTCTGGGTAGAGCAGTCTCAAACTCTCCAATTTCTAATTTCCAATTCACCAATTTCAAGTACTATCTCCCCACTCGCTCTCTATCTTTCAAGTGTCCCCTCCCTCACACCCCTGTAGGCCACCAGCTCTCCCACTATTTCCCACGCCCTCCTGTCACCCTGCTCCTTTTCCCTCTTTCGTACATGCATCTCTCTTCCTCGAGTCCATCATTTCCCATTTTACCCCCCCTCTCTCTCATTCCCCCCCATCCCCTTTCACCTATATTCCTCCTTCTTGCTTTACAAAACCCCAGGTTCTGGTCAGTGATCCTGGGTGAGCAGTCCTTTCCCTCTCCTCCCTGGCACTGGCACTGGTTCCATACTCCCTACTTCTCCATGTGTTTGTGGCCCTGGGCAACGACTCTCTCCCCTCTGCCCCCATCACTGACTCTGGGTACACGCTTGCTACTTCTCCCCCTGTATTTCTGACCCTGGGCACATACTCTTCTACCCCTCTATCAGTGATTGTGGGAATACATCCACCCTTCTCTGCCCCTGCCAGTAACTCTGGGTACACACGCTCTCCTCTGTCACCATGCCAGTGACCCAAGGTACGCATTTCCTCTGCTCTCCCCTCTCAGTGACTCGCAATGGCTTCCTCACCAACACTGCCTCATCCTTTTCCTTCTTTGTTGATTTTAAGTATGTGTTAAATGCACGGTTTAGTGTTCTTTAGCTTGTTTTTTTATATGGGGGGGGAGGATGAGATGGCAGGGGGGGGGGGGGTGTGGTTGTGGGAAACTCTTTTTAATCTCTTACCTCGATGGAGATGCGATTTCTTTCTGTATCGTATCTCCGTCCACACTGTGGCCCAACATCGTGAAGTTGGGGGCCTCTTCGAGGAACCGACATCGGGAGCTCCAACCACTAGAGCCTGTGGACTTAACATCGTGCAGCTCACGGTCCCTGTAGCGGATCGACTTCGGGAGCTCCAACTGCGGGAACCTGCGGACTTTAACATCATAGAACTCAGGTTCCCTGGTTAGGGACTGACTTTGGGAGCTCGGAGCTGCATGAACTTCGACCAACCCGATGAGGGGGCTTCGATCACCGCCCGTGGATGTTTCGACTGTCCGGACCACGGGAGAATAAAGAGGGAAGAAGATTAACTTTATTGCCTTCCATCGCAGTGAGGAATGTGGGGAGTTCACTGTGGTGGATGTTTATGTTAACTTTTATGTAGTTGTGTGACTTGTTGCTTTTTTTTAGTATGGTTGTATGGTAAACCGAATATCACTGCACCTTAATTGGTACACGTGACGATAAAAGACCTTTGATTACTGTAAAAATATCTTTAGGAAGCAGAGTAAAAATCCCAATTTTGAGTTTGAGCTGGAGTTTAGCTTATTGTCATGTGTACCGTGTACAGAGGCATTTTGTGGTCCACAATCTCTATAATTGATCAAAAGTGTAATTAATATTCCACCAAGTCTCGAGAGAACAAGGACTTGGTGCAATATTCAAGCTGTGAATCTATGTGATGTACAGAGGGAGGGATGGTGGGTTGTTTGTGACCCACTCAGCAACCACCCCTGTTGTTTTTGACTGTCTGTTGAGTTTGAACATGCTTTTTAATGGAGGTCTGGTCAGAAAATCAGTTACTGGGGCGCACTTTGCTGGCCTAAAATTCGCAACTCAGATGAATGTGTAGGGTTAGATTGCTTGAGCTCTGACCATTGGGCAGTAATGTAGGAGTGCTGCCCTGTCACAAGACCAGAAGAAAGCAAGAAAATCCGAACAGGAATAGGCCACCAGGCCCATCGAGCCTGCCCCGCCGTACAGGTGACCTAGGCTGCCCTCAATTCCTCGATCTTTCAAATATTTGCCATATTTCATGAGGGGAATGAATAGGGTAAATGCACAGGGTCTTTTACCTGGACAGGAGAATCAATAACCAGAGGACATAGGATTAAGGTGTGAGGGAATGATTTAATTGGCAACTTTTTCTTGCAGAGGATGGTGGGTATATGGAACGAGCTGCTAGAGGTGGTAGTTAATCCAGGTACTATAACCTATAACAGCATTTAAAAGACAAGTAGATAAATACATGGACAGGACAGGTTTAGAGGGATCTGGGCCAAATACTGGCAAATGGGATTATCTGAGATAGGCCTTCTTGGTCAGCATGGATGAGTATGGCCGGTGGGCCTGTTTCTATTCTGTATGACTCCATCATTCTATTTATACATCCACACTTTATATACTTCGGGGTAGAGAATTCCAGGGATTTTCTGTTCTCTGAAAGATGAAATTTCTACACTGATATGAAGACTGGGGAACTTGGGACAGTTAATGCCTGGAGGGCAGTCAGTATTACGGCCGAAGAGGTGCTGAACATCCTGAGGCGAATGAAGATAAACAAATCTCCCGGGACTGAGCAGATAAATATAAGGAAACTGTGGAAAGCTAGAAAAAAGTCACCACTAATTTTTCCAAACTCCAAGGAATACAGACCCAAGCTATCTAGTCCGGAAACCCTTTCATCCCAGGAACTAACTTGGTGAATCTCCTTTGAAGTGCCTCCAATATTATCATTTTCTTGTTTAGTTAAGGGGACCAAACTGTGTACAGTGTTCCAGGCGTGGCTTCACCAGATCCCCGTACAAATATAACAAACCTTCCCTATTCTTAAACTCTAACCACTTTGCAATAAAGGCCAACATGTTGTTTGCCTTTATAACTTTTTATCAGATTTGCTAACCTTTTATGATTTGTGCACTGGAGTATTTCTCTCTCTATTTAGATAATAATCTGAATTTTACAAAATTCACTAGCAGTACCCTCAATTAGTTTTAGTTAATAGTTTTACTTTTAGAGATACAGCACGGAAACAGGCCCTTCGAACCTGCACTAATACTATCCTAGACGAACTGGGGACAATTTTCAATTTTATCAAGCCAATTAATCTACAAACCTGTACATCTTTGGAGAGTGGGAGGAAACTGGAGTTCCTGGAGAAAACCTACGCAGGTCACGGGAAGAACGTACAAACTCCGTACAGACAGCACCTGTAGTCAGGATCGAACCTGGGTCTCTGATGCTGTAAGGCAGCAACTCTACCGCTGTGCCACTGGGCTGTCATTATATAAACCATTAAAGCAAGGACTTGACTGCATTGTCCCAGAGCAATAAGCTGCTGTGGCACCGTGTCAAAAGAGGAGAGTAGCACTGCTTCCAAGTGTCCTGGGGAATATTTAACCCCTGACTTCATTCACTAAAAACCAATCAGCCCATTATTATCACCACGCTGTCTAAGGGACTTTGCTTCTTCTAATTACATTCCACGAAAGCACTTCAACTGGAAATTGTTAGAGGTTCGGAGCAAGATGTGCAGAGAAAACAAAAAGTATTAATGTTACAAGTCAATCACCTTTTATCAGGGCTGTTAGTACATTAGATTATCCCAAGGATATGAAAGATGCTTTATAAATTTAAATATTTTGTTCCAGTGTGCAGTACCTTTTACCTCAGACGTCACTAAAGTTTAAAACATTCTAATTAAGCCAACAATATGAATTTGTCTCTGTTAAAATTCTTCCTCTTTTGGAATGAATGATGTTTGGCAATCAGCTTTTCATCCAGCTCTTAATTAATGATTAGCATTAGGCATGAAAGAAATAACCATGATTTGGGCATTCATGAACTCCAGCCCAAATGAACTGCAGCACCTAGCTGAATAGGGAGGGCATGAAACAGAAAATGTGCTTTACCGTAAATGCTGGCAACATTTGTTGGTTTGACTGGGGTTATCAAAGGCTCATTGATGTATTGGAGGCCTTCCAAGACTCTAAGACATATTAACACCAAAAGCACAGCGGCTGAATACTGATCTGCGTGCCACTGCAGCAGGAATTTGTTTGTTGTGTTCATTCATGGACAGGCTGCAACTTTCTCTGACAGTTATATGGAAGTAATTGACATTTTTATGGAGCATTCATAAAATATGCATTTTTAATCATTTAGTCTTGGGCCATACAAAATGCAGGCACAACATAGTTTATTTTCTTTAATTGACTTTCTTGAAAATGCTGCATAGATACTCTGAGTGAGAAAGTATTTATTTTAAAATTCACCAGTAATTAATTGCAAAGCACATAACCAACACTCTGCTTTTTTTCAAAGCATCCATCAATGCCTGGAAGTACACTGGGAAACGTTTAAAACATGCAAATGCAAATGTCTCTTAATGCCCCTCCAGTTCAGAAGATAGCTCTTTAGCTGTGAGCCCTCTAGTTAGAGAGATAACCACGTTTGAGATTATAAAAATACCTGAAATATGCACAATTACGATAAGGAGAATTGTTACCATGGGGAGAGTTGGATAGACTGAATCTCAGTTCGAGCTTGGAGCTGCTTTTCCCTTGAATTTCAACTTAATATTAGTTGCAGAATACATTTGCTTACAAATAGTGAACTTATTTAACCATTTACTCTCAGCCTGGTTTACCGCAACACGAATGTAAGCACACCTTTTTTTGTTAAATGCTGGAAAATATCAAACTTTGCCTTTCGTCTTTGCTGAGCTTTTGCAATTCAGGGTTTGCCCGACTTCAAAAAAAAATGCTTAATTGGTCCATATTTATGTCATCTCCCTATTTGGAAGATGAGTCAGTTCATTCGTCTCCAATATAAACTTCTAAAACTGGTATAATTGAATCTCAGGAGCAGTCCCTGTACTAAATAACAGTTTGACACACCACTTTCACCACTGTGCTTAATTAAGGGTGTCGGTGACAAATTAAGCTTACTGGCATTTCCTTTTCATTTATTTCAATTTTGCACCAGACCAAAATCTCCTTGAGATAAAAGAATCAATTGTCGTGATGGTTCTAATTATATCCAATGCTCAGATTAATGTTTATAGTGTCTGTAGTCTCCTTAGTCTGGTGCATTATCCTGGCATCACTGTGTTAGTGATGGAATTATTCATGGAATCTCCTTTATTGAAGGCAGTGAGCTTTCAACTAACAGCAGTGTCTGGCATAGGAGGTAAAGGTGTGTAAATACCAAGGGCTTGTGGAGAGATGTATCGTTGGCTATTGTGGGAGGTAATTTCTCTGACTTTTTTCCCCAAATCTTTCCTGACTACAGGTGAGATGCCACTTGCTTAGAAGATAGCAAAGATCAAGGAACAAGGGTGGTAACAAGGATAAGCCCGGTAATTAAGGTGCAGTAAGTCTCACACCTACGAAAAGGAAACCAGAGACCCGTGTTTGATTATGATTATGGGTCTTTCTGCATGTAGTGTATACATTCTCCCTGTGATCGTGTGGGTTTTCTCCAGGGGCTCCGGTTTCCTTCTACACTTCAAAGATGTACAGGTTTCCAGCTTTATTGGCTTCTGTAAATTGGCCCTAGTGTGTTAGTTTACAGGATGATCGCTGGTTGGCACAGACTGGGAGGCTGGAAGGGCCTGTTTCCATGCTGTATCTTTTAAGTCTAAAGTCATCTGGAAAGATGGGAATTAACAAGGAAAATTAACATGGCTTTGTTAAGATGAAATCTGATCTGAATACCTTGATTAAGATTTGAAGATATAGAGACATAGAAACATAGAAACAGAAAATAGGTGCAGTAGGCCATTTGGCCCTTCGAGCCAGCACCGCCATTCAATATAATTATGGCTGTTCATCCAAAATCAGTACCCCAATCCAGCTTTTTCCCCATATCCCGTGATTCCCTTAGCCCTGAGAGCCCTGAGACTCTCTCTTGAAAACATCCAGTGAATTGGCCTCCACTGCCTTCTGCGCCAGAGAATATCACAAATTCACAGCTGTCTGGGTGAAAATGCTTTTCCTCATCTCATAGAAACATAGAAACATAGAAAATAGGTGCAGGAGTAGGCCATTCGGCCCTTCGAGCCTGCACCGCCATTCAATGTGATCATGGCTGATCATCCAACTCAGTATCCCATACCTGCCTTCTCTCCATACCCCCTGATCCCTTTAGCCACAAGTGCCACATCTAACGCCCTCTTAAATATAGCCAATGAACTGGCCTCAACTACCTTCTGTGGCAGAGAATTCCAGAGACTCACCACTCTCTGTGTAAAGAATGTTTTCCTCATTTCGGTCCTAAAGGAATTCCCCCTTATCCTTAGACTGTGACCCCTTGTTCTGGACTCCTCCAACATTGGGAACATTTTTCCTGCAGCTACCCTGTGCAATCCTCTAAGAATTTTATATGTTTCTATAAGATCCCCCTCATCCTTCTAATTTCCAGCGAATACAAGCCTAGTCGACCCATTCTTTCATAATATGTCAGTCCCGCCATCCTAGGAATTAACCTGGTGAACCTCAATAGCAATAATGTCCTTCCTCATATTAGGAGACCAACATTGAACACAATACTCCAACTACAGTAAGACCTCCTTGCTCCTAAACTCAAATCCTCTTCCAATGAAGGCCAACATGTCATTAGCTTTCTTCACTGCCTGCTCTAGCTGCATGCTTACTTTCAGTGACTGATGTACAAGCACATCCAGGTCTCATTGCACCTCCACTTCTCCTAATCTGACACCTTTCAGATAATAATCTGTCTTCCTGTTCTTGCCACCAAAGTGGATAACATTATCCACATTATCCTCCCTCCCACTTAATCCTCGGTCCCCTGGTATTTCCGGGAGATTGTTTGTGTCTTCCTTAGTGAAGACAGAACCAAAGTACTCGTTTAACTGTTCTGCGATTTCCTTGTTTCCCATTATTAATTCACCTGTCTCTGTCTGTAAGGGACCAACATGCGGCTTCACCAATCTTTTCCATTTTACATACCTATAGAAACTTTTCCAGTCAGTTTTTATGTTCGCCGCAAGCTTTCTTTCATGCTCTTTCTCCTCTTAATTAACCCCTTTGTCCTCCTCTGTTGAGTTCTAAATTTCTCCCAGTCCTCTGGTTTGCCACTTCTTCTGGGGAATTTATATGCCTCTTGACTTTAACACTATTCTTGACTTCCCTCATCAGCCACGGTTGAGCCACCTTCCCAGTTTTATGTTTTCGCTAGACTGGGATGAACAATTTTTACAGTTCATCCATGCGATCTTTAAATCTTCACCATTGCATCTCCACTGTCAACCCTTTAAGTATAATTTGCCAGTCCATCTTAGCCAATTCCCGTCTCAAACCTTCCAAGTCTCCTTTATTCAAGTTCAGGACCCTAGTCTCTGAATTAACCGTGTCACGCTCCATCATAATGCAGAATTCCACCATATTATATTATGGTCTTTCAATTTATAAAAAGTAACTGAATATGGTGTTTATGATGGTGTAGTTGCTGTAGTCTAGTCAGGCCTTTGGTGAAGTCCAAGGTGGGAGACTAAACCCAAGGACTGGGACTGAGAAGAATTTGGCAATGGATCCAAACCCAATCTTTTTAGTTTAGTTTGGAGACACATCATGGAAATAGGCCCTTTGGCCCATCGAGTCTGCACTGACCATTGATCACCCATACATTAGTTCTATACTACACACTAGGGACAATTTACAGAAGCCAATTAAACCTACTACCTGCATGTCTTTTGAATGTGGGAGGAAATCGAAGCACTTGGATGAAACCCACCTGGTCACAGGGAGAACGTACAAACTCTGTACAGACAGCACCCATAGTCAGGATCGAACCCAGATCTCTGGCGCTGTAAGGCAGCAACTCTGATGCTGAGCCACCATGCCTCCCTTAAGTGATGGGAGGCAGAATGTGAAGCCAGGGTTGTTTTTGTCATTCAATAGTGTTGTTATTATGTACATTAACTGTCTGGATCTGAATTTCATAATAGTAATAGCAATTTATTAGCCAAGTATGTTTTGCAACATACGAGGAATTTGATTTGCCATACAGTTATACCAATAAAGAGCAACAAGACACCCAAATATTTTTTTAACATGAACATCCACTACAGCAACTCCCCCACAATCCTCACTTTGATGGAAGGCAACAAAAGTTCAATCTTCTTCCCTTCTTTGTTCTCCCTCGGTCGGGGCATTCAAACCGTCCATTGTCGGGGTGATCTTGGCTCCCACAACCGGCGATTGAGCCCTCTGTGTAGGGGAGATCAAGTTCCCGCATCGGGGGGGGATCTCAGCTCCCCGAGCCGGGCGATCGGGCCCCGGATCGGGGCTAGTCGAACCTCGTGTGGCTTGGAGGTTCCCGACATCAGCCTCTACCCGAGAATGCAAACTCCTCGATGTTGGAATTCGCAGGCCGCAGTTGGAGCGTCGATCCCAGGCAAGCGATCATAGTCTCTGATGGTAAGTCTATGGTCCTGCGGTGGGACTCAAAGTCAGCCTCGAGCAAGGGCGCCAGCCCCATCATGTTAGGCCAGAGGTCAACGGGAGAAACGATTCGGAAAACAATCACATCTCCGGCAAGAGGTTTGTAGGAGGTTTGTTTAGTACATTATCAGAGCACACAAAAATTAGTGGATATATTTATCATGAGAATTGTAACATGGGCAGAACAATAGTAGATGGAATTTAATCCCGGAAAGTATACGGTGATGCATGATTGGTGGACTCATAAAACTTGGACATTCAAAGGGAATGGTAATATCCTCAGAAACACTGAGGAACAGCGGGAACCCTGGTGTACACAGGATGATATACAGAAGGATTTGTGAAGGCAGCAACACTAGTGGACAAGATGGTCTATGAGTTTGTTGCCTTAATTAACCATCGCATAGAATAGATGCCTTTTTCTTCAAATCTCATGGACCCTTATATAGAAAATAGAACATAGAAAATAGATGAAAGGGGAGGCCAATTGGCCCTTCGAGCCAGCACCGCAATTCATTGTGATTATGGATCATCCACAATCAGTAACTCAAGCCTGTCTTCTCCCCATATCCCTTGATTCCGCTAGCCCCTAGAGCTCTATCTAACTCTATCTAAGATTAGTCAAGCAGGATTTCGCTTTCATAAATCCATGCTGACTTGGACCAATCCTTTTACTGCTATCCAAATGCACCGTTATTACTATTTTAATAATTGACTCCAGCATCTTCCCCACCACTGATGTCAGTGGTGGTCTATAATTCCCCGTTTTCTCTCTCACTCCTTTCTTGAAAAGTGGGATAACATTAGCTCCCCTCCAATTCACAAGAACTGATCCTAAATCTATGGAATATTGGAAAATGATCACCAATGCATCCACAATTTCTAGAGCCACCTCCGTGAGTACCTTGGGATACAGATCCTCAGGCCCTGGGGATTTATCAGCCTTCAGTTCCATCAGTCTACCTAATACTCGCCGAATGCAAATTTCTTTCCGTTCCTCTGTCCCCTTAGATCCTCCGTCCTCTAGTACATCTGGGAGATTGGTTCTGTCTTTACTAAGAAAGACACAAACAAAGTACCTGTTCAACTCTTCTTCCATTTCCTTGTTCCCTGTAATAATGTCACCAGTTTCTGCTTTCAAGGAACCCACATTTGTCTTTACAAAGCTTTTTCTCTTAACATACCGAAATAAGCTTTTACTATCTTTTATATTCTTGGCCAGCTTACCCTCGTACCTCATCTTTTCAGCCTTTATTGCCCTTTTTGTTACCTTCTGTTATCCTTTGAAAGTTTCCCAATCCTCTGAGTTCCCGCTACTCTTTGCTATTTTATACACCTTTTCTTTTAGTTTTATTCCATCCCTAACTTCCCTTGTCAGCCACGGTTACCTCTTACTCCCCTTTGAATCTTTCTTTCTCTTTGGAATTAAATGATCCTGCACCTTCTGGATTATGCCCAGAAATGCCTGCCATTGCTGTTCCAACATCATTCCCCTGCTAGGATCCTTGGCCAGCTCCTCCCTCGTGCCTAGTTCCCTTTGTTCAACTGCAACACTGACACTTCTGATTTAACCTTCTCCCTCTCATATTATGGTCACTACCTCCTAACGGTTCCTTTACCTTGAGTGCCCTTTATTAAATCTGGTTCATTAGACAACATCATATCCAGAATTGTCTTCTCTCTGGTCGGCTCCAGTACAAGCTGCTCTAAGAATCCATCTCGGAGGCACTCTACAAACTTCCTTTCTTTCCTTTCTCTCCAGAACCAACCTGATTTTCCTAGTCTACCTGCATATAGAAATCTCCCATAACCACAGTGCCTTTGTTACATGCAAATTTTAACACCTGCTGCAACGCACCTTATATCCAGATTACTGTTTGGGGTCCTGTAGATAACTCCCATTAGTGTCTTCCATTAATTCTATCCACAGTGACTCTACATTGTCAGTCCCTATGTCATCCCTCACAAGGGACTGAATTTCATCCCTCACCAACAGAGCTACCCCACCTCCTCCGCCCACCTGCCTGTCCATTCTATAGGACGTATAACCCTGAATATTCAGTTCCCAGTCCCGATCCTCCACTAGCCACGTCTCTGTAATCCCCACAATGTCATATCTATCAATCTCAAACTGAGCCTCAAGCTCATCCATTTTACTTCTTATACTTTGTGCATTCATATATAAACTTTTAATCCATTACTCACTTCACCTTTCAGAACAATTCCTATTTCACTTGGCCATATTCTCCTATCCCTTCGTGAGCCTTCTACCCCGTTTATTCTGGTGACTTTCTTAACTTTTCCTATAATCTCTTTCCCTTTAACTCCATCCTTGTATTTCCTATTTGTCACCTCCACTCCCAACCCCCCCCCCCCCCCCCCCCCCAAACTATTTAGTTTAAACACACCCATGTAGCAGTGGCAAATCTGCCAGAATACTGGTCCCCCTCCTGTTAAGGTGCAACCTGTCCCTTACCCCAAAGCAGATCCCAGTGGTCTAAGAATCGAAATCCCTGCCCCTGCATCAGCTCCTCGGCCACACGTTCAGATCCCCTGTCTCCCTGTTCCAGCACGAGGAACTGGAAGCAAACCAGAGATAATCATCCTGGAGGTCCTGCTTTTCAGCCTTCTTCCGAGTTCTCTAAAGTCATGCTGCAGAATCTCTTTCCTCTTCTTCCTGACGTCATTTGTGCTGACATGCACTACCACTTCCAGCTGCTCACCTTCACCCTTGAGGATGCTCTGCAATCGGTCCATGATATCCTGGATCCTGGCCCCAGGGAGTGCAACACACCATCCTTTAATCCCGCCTATTGCCGCAGAAACCCCTGTCTGTCTCTTTCACGATGGAGTTCCCGACTACCACGGGTCTGCGTCTGACGTCTCTCTCTTCGGCTTTGCTTCAGCACCACATTTTGACTTGTAGCCACGTCCGCCGCTCAGACTGGCAATGTCTTCCGTCTCAGCAGCTTCCAAGAGTGTGAACCCGTTTTCAACAGGTACATCCACCGGGGTCTCCTGTACTCCAAGCTTCCTTCCCTTCCTCATTGTCATCCACCTTCTCTCTTCCAGTATCTTCGGTGTAACAATCTCGCCGCAGGTCCTGTCCAGGAAACTCTTGTTTTCCAGGATGATCCTGAGGTCATCCAGCTGCCTCTCCAGTGCCCCAACATGGTCCTTCAGGAGCTGAACCTGGACACACTTTCCACAGTTATAGAGTCATACAGCACAGGAAGAGAATCTTCACTGCACAATGTTCACACTGATCATTAAGAACCTTCATTTTTCATTACAGATTCAACTGACTGAATGGAAATGACCTTACTTAAAGCACCAGTATCGAGCTTTCCCATTTCTTTATCTTAGATTAGCACAGTTGTTGCCCTGAAACTCTGATTAACTGGCTCTCTCTTAACATCAAAGAGATTATGGAGTATTTCCTCAAATTGCCTACTGCTTGTGATTATAAACATAATCTGTTCTAAAAATGCTAAATCAATGTTAACATCAGTCTGGACGGGCTGCTTATAATGGAATGTCTGATAACATAAACATTGCTATTGCTATTGGTATATTATTGTTACATGTACCAAGATATAGTGAAAAGCTTTGTTTGCATGCTATTCAGTCAAATCATACTATGCATGAGTACAATCAAGCTATATACAAGTAAAATAGGTAGTGCAAAGAGAAAAATACCAGAGTGCAGAATATAGTGCTATAACATTATAGCATTACATGACAAACATGACATGGCAAATCAAAAAGAAGTGCAAGGTTCACAATGAGGTAGGTTGGAAGAGTGGGACTCACCATTAGTTGACGAGAGGACCGTTCAGTTGTCTGATAGCAGGTGATCACTCAATCAAAATCACTCACACGGTTCGTAGCCATGATTGTTTGTGCATGCTGTAGCCCATAAATTCCACTTACTTTGGTGAGGGGGTGGAGGGGCACGGTGGCGCTGTGGTAGAGTTGCGGTCTTACAGCGCCAGAAACCCAGGATTCATCCTATCTACGGATGCTGTCTATACGGTTTCCTCCCACATTCCAAAGAATTGCAGGTTTGTAGGTTAATTGGCTTCAATAAAAAAAAATTGTCCCTCGTGCGTAGGATAGAACTAGGCGTAGGCGTGGACTCGGTGGGCCCAATGTCCTGTTTCCACCCTGTTCCTCTAAACTAAACTAAATAGAGTCATAGAATCGTATTGTGTGGAAACAGGACCTTTGGCCCAATTTGCCCATACCAGCCAACATGTGCCAGGTACACTGGTCCCACCTGCCTATGTTTGGATCATATCCCTTCAAACCTGTCCTATCCATGTATCTAAAGCTGGGCCTATCATCCATTCACCTCCTGGGTACCTTTGCACCGCTTGTAGTGGAGGAGGAAATGATCAAAATGGCTTGAAAACAAGAACTCAAATCTGTTGAGGATTTTCCAAAAAAAAAACATGGACATGATTTATTTGGAATAAGGCGATACCTTCAGATCATCCACTCTGTATTGGCAACTTAACTTATTTCCTCTGTCCATTTACACATAGAATTTGTGTTTCAAAACATTGGCTGTTTAAGACGTCCCAGGGATTTAAAGATTATTCACATTTTGGATTAGATTTCTTTTCCCTCATCTGCGACAGTGTGCGCAGACAACCATTCTGTGCTGTCATGACTGTGGAAAGTAACCTATACATCCTGGCTGAGTCAATAGTGTTTATTTCTAATTTGTGCTTGAGGCAGATGCTATCGCCAGTGCATTATTTCACTTAAGAAGAAATGGTCTTAAACGTTCATGGGTTGATTGCAAATCTCTTTACAAATCATACAATTACGGTTAATTTTTACATATGCAGTCATAAATAATGCATGAGAAAACTGTGCTTTTATTTTAAGGTTTAAACTCCTACCTCTTTACTCACAGTAGGTAATAAACTTATCGCTTATTGGAGGGCTAATGCCAAAACAAGCCTTCGCTTTGATCTCGCAAATTATGCATGTACATCTTTCCAGACTCCTGGAACGTGGTAATAAAACTGAGATAATTCTGCAATCCTATTAAACCGAAACACATTAAAAAGATGTTTGCAACTATTATTTTGCTCGACAAATTATAAAAAATTGCAGAACAAAATGTCAGCAGGAAGAAATTCAGTACTCTGCTCCTTTTTTTTTCTAAATCGGACAGAACGGAGGGCCCGATAAAGGCTGAAACTAATTAAACCCAACCTTTTCAACCTGCAAAACACAACTGTATCACATTTGAGCAACATGAGAAATCATTGCAAAGAGTCAGCCTACCCAGCAGTACACAAGTACCTCATTAGTACACTGGCATTCTCGTGGCATATCATTAATTATTATGCAAATATTAATGCCAGCCAAATGCCGATCACGATCCTATCTACCTTGCTCAAATCCAGATATTTTTCAGCCCTTTGAACCACCGTATTTTGCGAAGAAAACTTTTGGACCTGTTCAAATAGCTGTATTATTGCCCATCAAATGACAGATCTTAAACCCCTGCGCTCGGAGCCACTTTGAAGAATTTCTTGCAGACCTTGAAAGCTACGGATTACTTGCCAGGCACAGGCACTGACTCACATGTGATGGACACAATTTCACATCTGCTCCGTTTGTTGCGGCTGAGCACAGCTCCGTGCAGCCAATGCCAGAGGTTTGTTACATTCAGCATGGCTCAAACTGTGCAGGTTGCAAACATTCCATCATGCCTTTGTTCCAGCGGAGATGGTTTCTTTTGTCAGTCCTGTGTCCCTGTTTTTATTTGCAGACAGATCATTCGGCAACTTTGGCGCTACATCAACTATTGGGTTGAATGGCCTTAATACATTATAGGAGCCGAATTAAGCCATTTGGCCCATCGAGTCTATCCCGCCCTTCAATCACGGCATAACGGAATCAAGGGTTATGGGGAGAAAACAGGAACGGGGTACTGATTTTGGATTATCAGATATTATCATATTAAATGGCAGTGCTGGATCAAAGGGCCGAATGGCCTACCCGTGCACCTATTTTCTATGTTTCTATGATTGATAGTTCCCCCTCAACCCCATTCTCCAGCTTTCTCCCTATAACGCCTGACACATACTAATCAAGAATCTGTCAATCTGTGCCTTGAAACCCAATGACCCCATGAATTCCACAGAATTCACCTCCTTCTGCCTGTTTCTGTACGATGTGATCCATGCAATAATAAAGAGCAAATGGGTCATGGAGGGCCGAGGTGGACATTGTGGGCCGAAGGGCCTGTTTCTGTTCTGAATCACCCCCTTAATCTAAATGATCAAACCCGCACTTCCTCTGGAGATATAAGGGACTGCAGATGCTGGAATCTGATGGTCAAAAGTAACTCCTGGAGGAACGCAGTGAATCAAACAGATCCTGTGGATGCAACTGGATGGTTAATGTTTTGGGTCGAGAGACCCTGCGTCAGGGATATTTATTTCACTTTCTATACCCTCACACCCAAGTGCTTTACAGTCCATGGGGCATTTTTGAAGCGTTGTAAGGTGGGGCATGCCCTGGTTAATCAGTGAACAGCAACAAACCATTGAGTGGATAATATGCTTTAGCTATGTGGATTGATGGATTGATATTGCTGCAAATATCAGGGAGGCCATTTGCCCCATTGAGCTAATGCAAGCCCTAAGTTGGCAGACCAGAGATTGGCAAATGAATTATAAAGTGATAAAATGTGGTGGCTTAGTTTGGAAGGAAGACAAAATAAAATAGAATTGTTTATGTGAGGAAGAACTGCAGGAGGCTGTAGCACCAAGGGAAAAACGTAGGAAGCCAGCAAGTCCAGCCTATAACAGGGAAAGCTAATGGAATGTCAAACCTTCTTTCAAGGTGCTTAGAATAGAGAGGTCCTACTACAATTGTATAAGCATTGGTGAGACCATATTTGGATCCTGTAAAGAAATCTGACCCCCTTATTTAAGGTATTACTACTTAAGGTATATGTGCAGGTTTGTAGGTTAATTGGCTTTGGTAAAAATTGTCAATTGTCCCTAGTGTGTACGATAGAGCTAGTGTGCGGGGTCACTGGTTGGCGCGGACTCAGTGGGCCCAAGAGCCTGTTTCCACACTGCATCTCTAAAGTCTAAAGTTTGATTTCATTGGCGGTGCTTAGGAGAAGGTTCATAAGTTAAAATCCTAGGTATGGAAGGGGCGATCAATGTGGAAAGGTTGAGGACGTAGGCTGAGATTTTCAAAGTCAAAAGGTCCGCTATAGACTCATGACTGGACTGCCCTGCTTACATCAATGACACCCCGCAAGTCCTAGGCTGCAGAATATCCCAGGTGTCAGCAGTTTACCAAATATAACAATTCCACAATTTAGATGTTCTCTAATCAATAAAATGGGGCCATTTCCCATGGGGAAGGGCACTCACCAGGCCTAAATGTTGGCTGGTTTCCAGGGAGTGATTGACTGAACTGATGTTGCTCTCCATCAGAACTCAGAGCTCCATCTTAACACATGAGATGTCACCTATTGAACATGCAACCCCACTATGCCTCTGGATGGCTCTTAGATGGCTCCTTGATTCTGCATTTTCTGTTGCATTTCAACCACCTCACTGCTCCGCAGGCTGACTCTTGGAGGCTAAGGGCAACTCCCCGCCGTCCTTGGTTCCCGATCTATCCGTGCCCCTCATTCCTTGGTTCCTGACCTATTCTTTCTCCAGCTTATACAGCATTACATCACCTTGGTAACACCAGGGACATCGGAGAATGTGGGTGTGCAGCGTGAAACTCCAGTGCCAGCACTGGTCTGGGAATTCACTGCTGTCCTCTCCAGTGAACATTCAATGCCACACCATTGTCTGTTTTAGGCTGCAAGGCCCCACATCAGGAGGGTTCAGACTTTGCCTGAATCCTTTAGCTTCATACTCGGTGCTAGAATTTGCACCTGACACCCTTGCCTTCACAGTTACATGGTGAACGGGGATCCAGGTGGACTCTACCTGTTATGTGAACAAATCTCCTGAAAACAGACCGCATAGAGTGCTTTTGTTTCTTTATTGATCGTGAATGAGACGGCTCAGTCATCCATCTCCTCTCACAGCCAGTCAAGCTACACAATCGTGTCGCTTTAAGGTGCAGTTCATGCTGCTCCTACCTCAGGAATCGATGTTAGTCCTCACCTAACAGCATAACCTCTCACTGCAATGCAGTGACATTTCCATCTGCCTTGCACCTGCTGTTCAGTTGATCTCTCTCTCCGTGAAGCTCACATTTTTACCAATTACTGTCAGGTTGTTAGCATTTTTGTGCTGTGAACTTGTGCATTGAAGTGCTTCCTTTCTATAAAGCTCAGCCATTCTAGTTTTAATCTGCTTTCATGTCCTGCTGTGGGATTGTCAATTAGCTCCCGAACTATCATTGATTCTGCAGGATTCAGATTGTGAACAAAAAACAGGTATTATCTGTCAAATGCATCTTTGATATTCTTATGAATTTTTCTCTTTTTGATATTTTTTCCGTGTATTCGATATTGCCAGGGATCAGTCACTTTTCCTGACCTACTTTTGGGTTGACAGACTGCCTCTCATGGAAAGGTGCACAGGGTGGAGTTTGAAAAGTCTAGCACGTGGGAAACTGTGTCACCAGTATTCACCCGAGTTACTCACTTGTGCAAACCTCAGTCAGAAGTGGTGATCATTTCACTGCTTCACTCTTTAGCTTGATGAAAAGTGAAAGGCCTGGGTAGAATGGATGTGAAGAGGATATTTCCACTAGTGGGAGAGACTATAACTGGAGGTCATAGCCTCAGAATTAAAGGTCGCAATGTTACAAAATTTTGAGATTTAAAAAATCAAGTCTGCAATTTACCCCATCAGATAAATTAACAAGAAGTTTAATTTGACACCTAATTTACTTTCATATCTTCAGTATTAAAAAAAGTTATGGCCATTTTCATACTCGGAAATTAGCATCTTGTTCCCTGTTGCTTTTCCATTGACTTAACACAAAAGCTGTGATCAAGTACAGTCAAAAGCCCAAAACTTTCTTAAAAATTAAGAGAACTGAAATAAATGTTCATTTATTATAGATTGAAACATTCGGAAACAAATATGAAATAATCTTACTTGGATGACCTGAAATTAAAGCATATAATTAGTTAGCTACCTAAATTGTAGCTAATTACAAAATTCAATTACTAGATCTGAACATCTATCCATTTCTTAAGAAAGGGTTAACATTTTTTAAAAGCCTAAGTGTCCAAATAACATTCACACAAGAATTCACCATATAACATGATTTTAAAATCTCATTGTCATGAATTTATAGGCCAAATGGAAGGAATTTAGTGTTTAATTCCCGTAAATTAATGGCCATTTAAATCATCTTGCGAGTGGGATTTTGTGGAACGCGATCGATTGGAACGTTGTGGTTGCGGTGAATTTAAACCCTATTTTTAACCGGCAAATTAAAAATACTGGCAGTTCATATGGGTCTTAAGTCACCTTTTCACAACGTGAAATTTTGATTAAAGGCTTCCTAAGAAGCAAGTATTATATGAAAAAATAAATGGTGTACCTTGCCTTGTCCCCTACGTGAGATCCGTCCCGTTATCGGCATCGACGGCATTAGAAGATGATTTCAATTTTATTCCTGCTATTAAATTAACCAGCGCTAATTTTAATAAACTTAATAAAACGGCAGTCGAAGCGATTTTTCTTCAGCATCTAAACAGCCTGTTCAAAATCGATTTGAATAGTCTGAAGAAAAAACACATTTTAAACCTGCCCCCCTCTCAAAGGCACCAAAGTCGCGCACACAGCCAGTGACAGAACTGCAGCGCCGCTGAAGGTAAGTTCTGTAACATACCTATTAAAGGACGCTCCTTTAGGAAGGAGGTGAGGAGGAATTTCTTTAGTCAGAGGGTGATGAATCTGTGGAATACATTGGCACAGAAGACTGTGTAGGCCAAGTCAATATTTTTAAGGCAGAGATAGAAAGATTCTTGATTAGTACGGATCTTGATTAGTATCAGTGGTTATGAGGAGAAGGCAAGAGAATGGGGTTAAGAAGGAAAGATAGATCAGCCATAATTAAATGGAGGAGTAGTCTTGATGGGCTGAGTGGCCTAATTCTCCTATCAATTATGAACATGAGTTGGTGCCTGTGCTCACCATTGTGTGATTTATTTTCTTTCTTCTTGAATGCCTTGTCTGGCTCATCACCAGTCTTGCCCTTACCCTTTGATTCCCCCTGCACTTGCTTGCTTTTCTGTAGGTCATGCTGGCTGTAAAAGGGAGATTGCTGCTTTCAGGCTGCTGTCTGTCTTGAAACAGCATCAGTAGACACAAAAAGCTGGAGTAACTCAGCGGGTCAGGCAGCATCTCTGGAGAAAAGGAATAGGTGATGTTTTGGATCGAGATCCTTCTTCAGACTGAGAGTCAGGGGAGAAGGAAACTAGAGGTATGAAAAGGCACAGAACAAATCAGAGGCGGCACCAACCTTTCCTGAATCATCGGTGCTGGCTCTGATTTGTTCTGTAGCTTTTCATACCTCTAGTTTCCCTCTCATTATACCGAGTCGGACCCGTTGGCTTCCAGATGTTGTAGGCCGCAGGCCGACGGTCGGAATTCTCCTCCTGTGACCCCCGGCAAGGGATCGCCCGCTCCACGATGGAAGGTTCGCTTCACGCCTGTCGCCAAAAGCTCCACAGACCGAGGCTCCAGGATGCTGTAGGCCGCAGGCCAGCGGATGGAGCGCTTCTCCGGTGACCCCCGGCAAGGGGGTCCGCGATGTTAAAGTGGTTCAGATAGGAAAGGGGTTCAGATAAGCTGGGGGAGGAACCTAATTATGAAAAAAAGGACGTTTGATTGAAGCTGTACTGGTGAACACTCTTTGTCTCCTCTTCCAATTTTCAAGCCAACTTGTTGAGAAAGTGTCCCAGTTTAATCATTCCACTAATCTTTACCTCCTCACTCACACTTCCTGCAGGTAATTGCCTCCTTAGTATTGTGCTCTCTGTTAATTTTTCTAGACTATGGGAACATCCTATTAAATGCTCGATCAATGCTATCGGAAATGGGGGGGATGGGGGGAGGGAAGTGAAGAGCTGGAGGCAAGAAAAGACCAGGATAAATTATAGGCAGCAACAAATTACCTTCGGCAGGGCATTGCAATATACTTGACAAAAGCAACTAAAGAAGCAAGTGTCAAGAATGTAAGAGTCAAGAGTGTTAAATTGCCACATGCATCAGGACCAGAACATGGTTGCTTACTTACTTGGAAGCATTTAGATTTCCACAAACTTAAAATATTTATGTGACTTCATGAAAAAAAAGTTGTATTTCCTTTGAATAGAATTAAGCAATTTAGCCCAAGTGTCTGTTTCTTTATGTTATTACCCAGTGGTCATATTTCTTTTGGTAGCATTGTATCTTCTGCTCTTTTCCCTTTCCAACATTAACGCAAGGGGACGAAATTGAGGTGACTTGTCCTTTATTCTCTCCATCTGTTTTAACCAGTAGCACACCCCAATTCCCTGAGCAACTGACCACACAAGATGTTATTGCAAAACCAAACTCAGATTACAGCGTTTGGCATGACGCCTTAATTTGATGCTGTGGTTGGCGCGGTGGATTTTGTAACCTGCCAAAAAGAATTATACTTCAAAACGTTAGAAAATATACTGAACAAACAACTAAAATTTAGTTCTGCGGACATCAACACCAAACTTGTAACCAACTCAATTGAAAAGCTCTAACAATTTAAAAATATATTACAATCTCCCTATCCTGCCCAAAAGTTTTCTGAAAAATAGTCTGACCTCCAATATTAAAGGAAATCAGTTCCAGGCAATTTTGTTTCTACTTGGGATCTCTGTGGTTTACTACTGAGTTTTGGATTCTTACCCTCTTGTTGAAATCTCATGTTTTAGACTGCCTCCTGGGCTTGAATATGAGTTGTTTCTACTTTAGTTCTGTGTTTTTAAGGTGACTGTTGAAACTAAGGTGGGACCTACAGATTTTGCCAGAGATGAGAGACAATGTGCGTGATGGAGCTGGATGGTTAGCAGTTTGTCAGGCCATTTCATGCACTCCCTTTTCACAGCGGCAAAGCTACTGCCTTACAGTGCCGAGACCCGGGTTCCATCCTGACTACGGGTGATTGTCTATACGTGCGTTTGCTCCAAGATCTTCGGTTTCCTCCTACACTCCAAAGACGTACAGGTTTTTAGGTTAATTGGCTAGGTATAAATGTGTAAATGTAAACTAAAGATTGTCTCTAGTGTGTGTAGAGTAGCATGAATGTCCGGGGATCGCTGGTCGGTGCGAATGGTAAGCCGAAGGTCTTGTTACAACACTGTATCACAAAACTAAACTAAAATAAACAAAACTACATTTTGTAACCAGATAATGTAAAAAATCCGTACAGTAATCAATAAATGGGCTTTTAATAAGTCACCAGCCCATGCCTTACAGCGAATCGTAGAATAAATTGAAGACAGTGACCTCTAGTACTAACAGAAAGACCTCGTTCCCTCTCTCTGTATTGTCCCCCTGCCCTCCTCCAATTCAGCCATCTAATTTATCTCCCACTTCCTTTGCCCATTCATTGGTGACCTTGCTTTTCTCAAGTTGTTCTCAAATTGTAATTTGTCCAAACTTAAAAATCATTTCAAATCAATTAAATATTTAAGACACAAGGAAATACAGATTTCATAGAAACATAGAGAATAGGTGCAGGGGTAGGCCATTCGGCCCATCAAACATTCAATATGATCATGGCTGATCATTGAAAACCAGTTCCTACTTTTTCCCCATATCCATTGATTAAGTTAGCCTAAGAGCTATATCCTACTCTCTTTTGAATATATCCAGTAAACTAGCCTCCACTGCCTTCTGTGGAAGAGAATAGTAAGATTGAACGAGAACTTACCAGTTTTTATAGATATGTAAAGAGAAAGAGACTAGTTAAAACAAATGTTGGTCCCTTGCAGTCAGAAACAGGTGAATTGATCATGGGGAACAAGGACATGGCAGACCAATTGAATAACTACTTTGGTTCTGTCTTCACTAAGGAAGACATAAATAATCTGCCGGAAATAGCAGTGGAACGGGGGTCAAATAAGATGGAGGAACTGAGTGAAATCCAGGTTAGCCGGGAGGTGGTGTTGGGTAAATTGAACGGATTGAAGGCCGATAAATCCCCAGGGCCAGATAGTCTGCATCCCAGAGTACTCAAGGAGGTAGCCACAGAAATAGTGGATGCATTAGTGATAATTTTTCAAAATTCCTTAGATTCTGGAGTAGTTCCTGAGGATTGGAGGGTAGCTAATGTAACCCCACTTTTTAAAAAAGGAGGGAGAGAGAAAGCGGGAAATTACAGACCAGTTAGTCTAACATCGGTAGTGGGGAAACTGCTAGAGTCAGTTATTAAAGATGGGATAGCAGCGCATTTGGAAAGTGGTGAAATCATTGGACAAAGTCAGCATGGATTTACGAAAGGTAAATCATGTCTGACAAATCTGATAGAATTTTTCGAGGATGTAACTAGTAGAGTGGATAAGGGAGAACCAGTGGATGTGTTATATCTAGACTTTCAGAAGGCTTTCGACAAGGTCCCGCATAAGAGATTAGCATACAAACTTAAAGCACACGGTATTGGGGGTTCAGTATTGATGTGGATAGGGAACTGGCTAGCAGACAGGAGGCAAAGGGTAGGAGTAAACGGGTCCTTTTCAGAATGGCAGGCAGTGACTAGTGGGGTGCCGCAAGGCTCAGTGCTGGGACCCCAGCTATTTACAATATATATTAATGATTTGGACGAGGGAATTCAATGCAACATCTCCAAATTTGCAGATGATACCAAGCTGGGGGGTATAGTTAGGTGTGAGGAGGATGCTTGGAGGCTGCAGGGTGATTTGGATAGGCTGAGTGAATGGGCAGATGCATGGCAGATGCAGTACAATGTGGATAAATGTGAGGTTATCCACTTTGGTGGCAAAAACATGAGGGTAGACTATTATCTGAATGGTGGCAGATTAGGTAAGGGGGAGATGCAACGAGACCTGGGTGTCATGGTACACCAGTCATTGAAAGTAGGCATGCAGGTGCAGCAGGCAGTGAAGAAAGCAAATGGTATGTTAGCATTCATAGCGAAAGGATTTGAGTATAGGAGCAGGGAGGTTCTACTGCAGTTGTACAGGGTTTTGGTGAGGCCACACCTGGAGTACTGCGTACAGTTTTGGTCTCCAAATCTGAGGAAAGACATCCTTGCCATAGAGGGGGTACAGAGAAGATTCACCAGACTGATTCCTGGGATGTCAGGACTTTCATATGAGGAAAGATTGGATAGACTCGGTTTGTACTCGATGGAATTTAGAAGATTGAGGGGGGATCTTATAGAAACCTACAAAATTCTTAAGGGGTTGGACAAGCTAGATGCTGGAAGATTGTTCCCGATGTTGGGGGAGTCCAGAACAAGGGGTCACAGTCTAAGGATAAGGGGGAATTCCTTTAGGACCGAAATGAGGAAAACATTCTTTACACAGAGAGTGGTGAGTCTCTGGAATTCTCTGCCACAGAAGGTAGTTGAGGCCAGTTCATTGGCTATATTTAAGAGGGCGTTAGATGTGGCACTTGTGGCTAAAGGGATCAGGGGGTATGGAGAGAAGGCAGGTACGGGATACTGAGTTGGATGATCAGCCATGATCACATTGAATGGCGGTGCAGGCTCGAAGGGCCGAATGGCCTACTCCTGCACCTATTTTCTATGAAGGTTGATCATTATTTCATGAGGGGTCGAAGTGAGGGATTTCGTGAAGAGCCCGCCGGCGCGCATGCTCGACATACTTCAAAGTAGCGGCGTGGAATCACAGAAACCAACAAAAGAAATGACTTTGGATAGTAAGATTGAAGTGACTAAGATTACCAGATGAAGGTGATTGAGGGTGGGCGAGGAGGGCACGAAATCCCTCACTTCGACTCCTCATGAAATAATGATCAACCTTCGAACTGGTAAGTTCTCGTTCAATCTTACTATTTCATTTCGGAATCACGTGAGTGACTTCGTGAAGACTTCAAAGCTTCTGTGATTACACGCCCTGGACCACGTCCATGCAGACACACCACTACCAGGGATGGATGGGAGGAACAAACTTGCTCAAATAGATCATACTGCAAAACAAGAGCATATTTGTTAATAACAAATCAAATCCCCTCATGCGGGGACATCTCCGCGTTCTTGACCTGCATTCAGCACGGCTTCTGCGAACTGTAGAGGAGCAGCAACAGGCTTGTTATAAAATCGCTGACACACAGCTTCATTAGCCCATCCTGCTATGGCGAGGATCTGGCCCATAGGCACCTTCATAATCCTTGCCATTGATGTCAATGCAGCCCTGGTGGAGTAAAACTTGAACACATTAGTGTCGATACCTGACTTACCCAAGACGACTCGAAGCCACCTGGATATCGTCTGGACTGTCACTTGATGATGAGACAAGCCGGTATCTCTCCATTCCTCTGATGCGTGCCGTCACCTTGACATAGTGACGAATACGTGAGGCTGAACACAGCCTAGCATCTGCGGGGTATGCCGGGAACTTCAGCTGCAGCCCTGTGCACCCAGGTCTATGCTGCTTTAGTAGCTCATCAACGACAAAGACTACTTCCATAGGGGTAGATATCATCCTGTCAACACATCGTTTGTGTAGTGTTTGTACCCTCTGCTGAAGTCAGCGCTAGTAACATCACCAGTTTCATGATGAGTTTGTCCAGTTGGATCCCTTCCATGGGAGACCACGTCCTGAGCAGGTTTAATACGTCCCTGACATCCCAGGTGATATCATAGCGTGGTGTAGGCGGATTCATATTGAATATACCCCGCATGAGTCTGGACACTAGCCTGTTGGATCCTACCTCAATCTTGAGATAGAATGATAGCACGCTCCTGGCGCTGTTGATGGCACTGTAACTTAAGTGTTGATCATGGTACAACCCAGCGAGGAATTCCAGGACGTCAGTTATTGTCACGTCATCGTACGTGATGCGAGAGCGGCTGCAGTAGGCTCCCACTTCTTAATCTGCGACCGGTATCTTCGCCTTGTTGACTCTCGACATGACGCCCTGATGGTATCCAATGGTCCGAGTTGAGAGGCCGTATTGGACTAACGGCCTGTTCAGAACCTGCAAGCCAACAAATTAAATAGCCATGGCAGGGATGCGGCTCCCCTGAGACAGGGTGAGTAACCAATTCTGGGCAACCCTTCAAAAGGACCCAAGGTTCGATTGAGCATGTCAAAGACCACCGGACACCAAGGCCGTGTAGGCCAGTCGGGTATAATAAGGATGCCCTTGGCAGCATCTGCCTGAATCTTTCGCAGTACCCGACTGATGAGGCAAAACGAGGGGAATGCATAGAAAAACCAATTCCCCCAGTCCAGCGAGAATGCATCTAGCGCTATTGCCCCAGGATCTGGTTCCCATGAAACGTATGTTGATACCTGATGGTTCAACCGTGACGCAAAAGGTCAATGTCCGGTTTACCAAATTTGGCTGTGACTTTAGCAAAAATTTCAGGATGCAACATCCATTCAATATTGTCATTGAATTTGCGTGACCTGGTGTCCGCCACAGTATTAAGCTCACCTGGCAAATAGGTAGCTGAAATCCAAAATCTCTTTGAATACACCAGAGCCAAATTGAGTTAGCCAATTTGTCACATGAAACTGACCTGGTACCACCCATATGGTTTAAATATGCCACAGCTGTGATGTTGTCTATTTGGAAACGGACGTGTGCTCCAACAAGCTTGGAACAATACACACGAAGTCCGTGGAATGCTGCCAGCAACTCCAAATAGTTAAACCCTTGAGTCAAGAACATCGTTGACTCAAGGGTGTCCCATCTGCCCCCACAACGAGAGCAATTATCTGTAGCTCCCCAGCCATTGGAGCTTGCATCAGTCTGCAAATATACCACCGGATTAGCCTCCCTGATGGGCTTGAATGAGCTGCTAATGTGACACACCCACCATTGCAACTCATTTATTGCTTCAGACGGCAGCTGCATTGATCGATCATAATGACCAGCGTTCCATTTTAACGCAGTAATTTTAGCTCTTTGCAAATTCTGATAATGCAAAGGTCCATATCGTGCTGCCGGAAACAAAGCCACTAGCTTGCCAATTACTGTGGCTGTATGCCGAATCGATGGTATATTGGTGCCAATTAAATCTCTGCACACCTGAGTGACCTCCTCAATTTTGTTAATTGGTATGGTTTCCCTCATGCTCATTGAGTTCACCGTGAACCCTAGGTAATTAATTACCTGGGCAGGGCAGAACTTCGATTTCTCTGGATGGACAATGAATCCCAATTGTTGAAATATATTGACAGCAGCTGCAACACCCTGTTCAGCCAATTCCAGGGTGTGGCCCACAATAAAGATATCATCTAAATAGGCCATTACTATATGATGTCGTTGTCTCAAATAAGCCATGATTGGCTTCACCAATTTAGTGAACAATCTAGGGGCTGTAGTGAGCCCATTAGGCAAAGCCTTATACTGCCAAAGTTGCCCCATCCAGATAAATTTCAAAAACCTATCATATTTCTGGATGGATACTGAATAATATGCATCCCTCAAATCGATGCATGCCATAAAGCAACCATGAGAAACCAATGATTTGGCTGTTTCAAACGTATCCATTTTAAAATGAGTATATGTTACAAACGTATTCAAACGGGTTAGATCAGTAATAACACGACAGCCTCCATCCTCCTTAGGTCTAGTGAATATCTTCGAAACAAATTCAACTGGCTCATGCATCATTTTCTCAATCCTTAAAATGTCCTTGTAACCTGCTACCTGTTCTGCAGCATATAATTTAAACATTCGACCGGGCATGTGCTGGGATGGAGGAATGTCGCCATTAATAAACTCAATTTTATGCCCCTGAATATTCTGCAACACACACTCGTCACCAGTAAATTTACCCATGCACCCAAAAACAACCGAAGGCGACCACCAACATGTGAAGTTAAACAAAGAGAAAAGAGAAAACCAGACCCCCTCACCTCTGTGGTTACCGGCGGTCCTTGACATGTGTGGGTGGCCGTGGAGGTGCTGGGTTGGCTTGAGGGCGCGGCGTCTTCGTTTCCCACCAAGGTCTCTGCCGACCCTGTCCTAAAAAAGACCCTTGGTGCTGGTCTGGTGTTGTTGTCGTTGTGGAGCTAGAGGGTGGGTCCTCCTCGAGGTACTGGCAAACCCTCATGAGCGAATGTATGGAGCTTTTGAGCCTGACGGTGTGGGGCACTCTGAGAGCGCATGATCCCCACCGTCTTGGCTTGTTCGTCAAGCTCTTTGACTCTCTTCGAGAGGTCTCACCAAAGAGCTGACGGGGCGGCGGCGGCGGCGGTGGTTTGCACAATCCTGCAAACTTCGGGTTGAGCGCTGGGCGGATGCTGTTCTTGCGGAACCCGTTGATTTCGTGCTGGGTCGCGCACAGAAGGGCCAGAGCATCTTCCTGGTCCAAATTCAGTTCGTCCCCATCCACCGACCGCGCAAAGGCGGTAATACCGGCCGTGAGGAGTTTCAGGATCCGCTGCAATTTTAGCTCCTGTTGACGGATAGCCGCAGTGATGTTGCCCCATATTGGCGTATTGACCACAGGCACGTTGAGGGAGTTGCAGTGTGATGGAGCCTTGTGACGGCTCATAGCGTGGATGAGGACTTCTTCCTGCAGCACCTAATTATTAAGAAAGTCCACTATGGCTGCCAGTTTTGTATTTAGAGGAAGTCCAGATGAATGTGGAGCCGCGAATTTGGTCGCCACATCCAAGGGTTGCTCCGCTGGCACCTCCAACGGAGGTGGTACGGGATCCACCAGAATCTCCTCGTCCTGCTGCTCCAGGCTGATAGTGGATGTTGGTGAAGACGCCCTGTGCCTGTTGCTGCCCTGCTGTTGTTGACGTTGAAGCAGGAGCTCCAGCAGCCGCTCCATACGGTCAATACGCCCTTCACCCTGAACACTCAGGTGGTCGGAGTCCTCCGGCTCTGAAAAGAAAACCGGGCTCCTGTCATCGGCCCGCACCTCGTCGAGGCCCTGCCGGTGCCGGTAGTTGTCGCTGACAGCCGCCGAGGTGAACTGCGCGATTCCTGCGCGGGCGTGTTCAACCGCCTCCGTTTAGCGGGAGCTGAAGCCGCTGCCACTAAGGACACTTGCGGCGTGGTGTCGGCACCAGCCGAAGCATGGCTGCCTGGGGCCCGCGCAGTCTTGCCGGCTGCCCACATCGTGGACCTTGCCAGCGCATGGTCTCGCCCACCCATCCATGGGGGGCTCGGCGACCGTGACGAGACCCGACTCAACCGACCCGTACCGGCGTCGAGAGTCGGGGTGTGCCGGCTGGACCTCACAGCCGCCCCGGGTCTCGCCCTGGAACCTGACCGCTCCTCCGTGTCAGGCAATGCCTTAGCCCTAACAGGGTTAGGCTTCTGGGCTCCTGCCCTCCCCCTTCTCGGAGGGCTGAGTGGAACGGGCCGTGCAGCCGCACGCACCCTGCTCCAGGTCGCCAGCGAGCCCGCTGACGACCTGACTGCCATGGCAGGGTCCCCCTGCTCTGGTGGCACACCACACTCCTCCTCTGGAACTCCTCCGAGCTTTGGTGTGCTGGCGGATCCGGACCTGTAAAACAGGGCTTACCCCAGCCTCCGCCTGAGTCCCGGCCTGTGCTGCAGTCGGAACTGTTGACCGGGGACTTCTCCAAACATCCTCCGGTCCATCGATCTCCCATCCATGTTCTTGCTGCAAGAAAACATCGCATAGCAAGAACCACCAACTTAAGGTAAGATACTTACCTCCGTGGCCCCTTGTGAAGGGCTGGCGAGGAGCGCGCTCCACCGCCAGCCGTCGCAGCAACGCGGTACGACGATATGTCGAGCATGCGCGCCGGCGGGCTCTTCACGAAGTCACTCACGTGACTCCGAAATGAAATTCCACAGATTCACAACCCCCTGATCGTTTTGTTTTTAGAGCTGCAGCGCGTAAACAGGCCCTTCAGCCCACCGAGTCCGCACCGACCAGCGATCACCGTACATTAATTATATCCTAAGCTAGAGACAATTGTTTTGACATTTATACCAAGCCAATTAATTACAAACCTGTTCGTCTTTGGAGTGTGGGAGGAAACCAAAGATCTCGGGGAAAACCCACGCGGTCACGGGGAGAACGCACAAACTCCACATAGTCAAGCACCCGTAGGCAGGATCGAACCCAGGTCTCTGGTGCTGTAAGCACTATAAGGCAGCAACTCCACCATTGCGCCACCATACATCAATTTGGTTTTGCAATAACATAGAATCTAGGGTAAAACACAAAGAGCTGCAGTAATCCAATGAGTTGAGCAGCATCCATGGAGGGAATGGATAGCCGACATTTGAGTTCAGGACCTTTCCTCAGACCCTTCCTCAGCATCTGAAGAATCCCGAGGAATCCCAAAGAATCTGAGGAATGCTGCCTGCCCTTTTCCCCCACAGAAGCTCCATGGCCTTCAAACTTACTCCAGCTCAGTTGTTTAGTCGGTTGGAGATTGTCACTGGCATGAAGGAACCCGTTGAGATTTAATCATTAAAGAAAAACAGTTACATCTATATAGAACAACGAAACCGAGAGAGAGGAACAGATAATGAATCCTTGTTTGATGCCTTCTTTGTTGCTTGTGTAGAATGAATGACAAGAAATCAATGAAATTGTATTTAATTTACAGCCTGGGGTTGCTTAAAGGGCTTGTCCCAATTCGACGACCTAATCCACGGGTTTAGAAGACCTTAGACGAGTTGAAAAAAATGTCAAGGTCATGTTGACTCGCCTCCTACGACATTCTACGACTATGTCTACGACCTCCTACGACTATGTCTACGATCTCCTACGACCCCCCTCAACCTCAGCCTTCCACACCTAAGACCAACTACAACTAGCTACGAGTGGAGAATGATCACATGATAAAATGATGTAATGTTTGCTTTTTTTTTTCTCCGGCCAGTTACTGACATACGACTACCTACGACTATCTACGTCTACCTACGACTACCATCACAACCTACTATGACCTACCTATGAGTAAAAAGTATACATTTTTTCCATGCCGACCTTTTTTTTAACTCGTGGACATTTTTTGTCAGGCTGGAAAAAATGCCACGACCTACTTCAGGCCACGAGTACACGGAGACCACTCACAGAGCATGAGGAAGAGTTCCGAAGACCTCTTATGACCTCCTACGACCTTGTGAGTCAAGGGCAAACTCGGCAGAGGTCGCCAATTAGGTCGTGAAAGTGGGACAGTGGCTTAAAGAAACTTTAATCACTATTAACTAAATCTCTTCAAAGCCCAGTTTAATGAATAACACCTAAAACCTGTTATTCACCCAACGATTGTCCTTTTAGACACAGTGTGATCTGTGCATGCATCATTTGGGCTGGATGAATAATATGAGAGAGTTCTGTTGTGCTAGACCTTGACGCCTCTTTTAACACAAACATAGGTCTGGTTCAGAAAACACAGGATCTTGCATTGCAATCATGTCTGCGGCTTGAAGAAGAAGCTGAGAATAAGTAAAGGGGTTGTCCCACTTGGGCGACTTAATTGGTGAGTTTAGAAAAGTTTAGGATAGTTTGAAAAAATGACATGTTGAAGACCTCCTTCAACTATGTAGAAGACCTCCTTCGACCTCCGTCGACCATGTTGAATACTAGCTACGACTAAGTTCGGGAAAATTGGACACCGAATAGTGGAGAGTGAAGACGACCTCCTTCGAACTCCTTCGACCTCCCTTCGACCTCCCTTTGACTATGATGAAGACTATCTACGACTACCTTCGACTACCCTCGACTACCCTCGATTACCTACAACCTACTATGACCTACGAGTAAAAAATTTAGAGATTTTTTCCACGGTGACCTTTTTTTACTCGCAGACATTTTTTAATATGTTGAAAAAAACTGCCGCAACCTAGCTGAGGCCTCGAGTACTCGGAGACCACTCTTGATCATGAAGGAGAGTTACCTCTTGTCAACCATGCTGCGAGTATGAGTTGAGGGCAAACTCGCCAGAACTCGTGGATTAGGTCGCCCAAGTGGGACAGGGCGACACCATTCAACGTCAAGATATCAATACTGAAAAAACAAAGTTGAAAATAAGTTTGGTTGTAATTCACAGCCAGTATCACTTAGGACTTTTAAGACTAGAATTGCAGATCATTAAAATGTTTTGAGAAGTAAATGCAACAAAAGGAATCTGCAGCAGATGCTTAGCGGTGAATATATAGTTGGAAGATTCATAATCTCTGCGATCAATGTGAAGTAAATGTCAAGGGAATGGTTGTAGGAACAACTGTGCCCTCTGATAATGTGTACCACAATCCTACTTCGTCATCTGCAGAGATCTTTGTCCTGAGGTAGAATACAAAATGAAACATGTTCTGAGTCATCAGGGTTACAGAGAAGCTCAGATATAACATGGAATCAAGCCGTTTGGCCCATCGAGGCCTTGCCAACCATAATCCACTCATTTACACCAATCCTACAATAATCACATCTTTTATTCTCCCTCATAAAATCCCCTTGGATATTACCACTCACCTGTACACTTGGAACAACTTACCATGGCCAATTAGCTTACCAATCCACAGTCTTTGGCACGTAGGAGGAAAATAGAGAACCTGGAGGAAACCCATGCGATTACAAGTAGAACATGCAAACTCCACACAGACAGTGTCTGAGATTAGCATTGAACCTGGTCTCTGGTGCTGCGAGGTGGCAGCTCCATCAGCTTTACTGTGGCCATTTCATTTTACTTTCTTGTACTGTCAATGCTTCTCTAAAACATGCCATCATCCGCTTCTAAGCCTCAATCAAATGCTCAAGTCAAGAGCGTTTTATTGTCTTATGTCCCAGACAGAACAATTAAATTCCTCATTGCCTTACATAATTATAAGTTTCATCATCTGTCACTTATCCATGTTGTCGGCCTCCCTGTGGTGAGCCCTGTTTACTGACCTCAGTCAGGCGAACAACAACGAACAGAGACAGCAGCAGCCCCGCAGCTTTGCGCCATCCTGGAGCATGTGCCCTTTTTAGGGCGGGAACCTAGGGATGATGAACCGGATGGCATCACCCTGCTGCAGACTTCTGCTGCCTCAAACGCAAGAAGAAGAAGAAGATGGTCCCACCAATTTGGAGGCGCATATGTTCAAGAGAGATAAGTAAAATGTAAAGATATCATTTGGCATTCTGAATGAAGTATTTGGGCGAAAGAGTTAATATATTATCTACCATCCATTCTGCACAATCTGCACATAGAAAGCAGAAGGTCCACTGCAATCAGGGAATCCACTTTATCAAAGTACATCTTTTAATCAGAATCGATAAATGTAAGTGTACCACTTCTGATTGAAAACATGCTCCCAAGGGCCTGAGAATTGAACTCATTATTCTCTAATGGCAGTTTATATCAACCAGTAAGAGATGGGATGCAAGTGATCGGGAGGTTCATAAGGCAACTACAGTGCAAAATCTCCTCAAAGTGACATTTGTTTTTCTTGAGCTGTTCCAAGTACAATCATCAAGTAAAGTACAAAGCCAGAAAACACATGAAATAAATCTGGTATCACCTCCCTTACTGGACAAAGTCCATTTTTAGTTTAGATTTGAGATACAGCATGGAAACAGGCCCTTCAGCCCACCGGGTCCGCACCGACCTGCGAGCCCTGCACACTAACGCCATCCCCCACACACGAGGAACAATTTACAATTTTGTCAAAGTCAGAGCCTACAAACTTGCACGTCTTTCGAGTGTGGGAGGAAACCAGAGCATCCGGAGAAAACCCACGCAGATCATGGAGAGAACGTACAAACTCCGTACAGACAGCACCTGTAACCATATAACCATATAACCATATAACAATTACAGCACGGAAACAGGCCTTCTCGGCCCTTCCAGTCCGTGTTGACCATTTATTTTCCCCTAGTCCCATCTACCTGCACTCAGACCATACCCCTCCATTCTCTTCCCGTCCATATATCTATCCACTTTACTTTTAAATGTTAAAATCGATCCTGCCTCCACCACTTCTGCTGGAAGATCATTCCACACAGCCACCACTCTCTGAGTAAAGAAGTTCCCCCTCATGGTATCCCTAAACTTCTGTCCCTTAATTCTCATGTCATGCCCTCTTGTTTGAATCTTCCCTACCCTCAATGGGAAAAGCTTTTCCACGTCAACTCGGTCTATCCCTTTCATCATTTTAAAGACCTCAATCAAGTCCCCCCTTAACCTTCTGTGCTCCAAAGAATAAAGACCTAACTTGTTCAACCTTTCTCTGTAACTTAGTTGCTGGAACCCAGGCAACATTCTAGTAAATCTCCTCTGTACTCTCTCTATTTTGTTGACATCCTTCCTATAATTAGGCGACCAAAATTTTACACCATACTCCAGAATTGGTCTCACCAATGCCTTGTACAATTTTAACATTACTTCCCTACTCCTATATTCAATGCTCTGATTTATAAAGGCCAGCACACCAAAAGCTTTCTTTACCACCCTATCCACATGCGATTCCACCTTCAGGGAACTATGCACAGTTATTCCTAGATCCCTCTGTTCCACAGCATTCCTCAATTCCCTACCATTTACCATGTACGTCCTATTTTGATTTGTCCTGCCAAGATGTAGCACCTCACACTTATCAGCATTAAACTCCATCTTTCAGCCCACTCTTCCAAATGTCCCAAATCTCTCTGTAGACTTTGAAAATCTACTTCATTATCCACAGCACCACCCATCTTAGTATCATCTGCATACTTACTTATCCAATTTTCCACCCCATCATCTAGATCATTGTAAGTTATTGGGGCAAATCCTCCAAAATTATGGAAGAACTTTTAAAAAGACAGATTTGCTGGCTGCAACGGAAAAACCCGCAATCCACAGAAAGACTCAGTTTCAAGTTTCAAACCGTCTGGTCCGTGGACTTGGACATCACACAACGGTGTGAACAAAGGCAGAGACGGAGATAACGAGATTTTCTTGGATACACAAAGGAAGGAACCAAGCCTCAGCAGACGATGGTAAACAGGCCAGGAACAAGCACAATCACCATCATGGATGACCCATCCATCGAGACAATAGGAGCCCATCCAGGGGATGGGATAACGATCAGGCTGAGGGATCATGACATCAGCAAACCCCTTATCATCGGAAGCCTATTGTTCATGCCAGATCGAAACTGGGAAACATCAAAAGAAGCCCTTTTATCCAGAGGACCACCTGGGGGGTTCAAAGGAATCTCAGGTATAAAACAGGAGTCCAGCCAGAACTCCCCACTCTGTGCTCTCTGCTATTTTCGGCTCTTCCTGCTCTTCCTGCTCTACTGGACCGCTCGTGAGCCTGCATCGACTTAGCTGTGAGTATCCCGGTGATTTGGTGAAATTCCCGAAATAGGATAGGAGGTTGAGTAAATAAGGGGAAAGGGGAGTAAAATATTGTTAAAGTAAGCTTTACGACATGCCCGATAGTTTTCCTTCCATAGTCTTAGTTTAAAGCATAAGTTTAACCACGTATTATGTAGTGTTGGTGAGATTCGATTTCTAATTGTTTAATAAAGCCTGTAAATTTAGACTTGCTTTGAGTCCATCTTGGTTTCTGTTTTCTCTCATCAGCACACTCTGGTCAATTCAACCTTTTATCATATCCCACCATAATTCCGAGGTATAGAACCTAGGGGAATCCCTTTTGTGGGAAACGAGAAAACCCCTACATCATTGATGTACATGACAAACAACAGTGGACCCACCACAGATCCCTGAGATACCCCACTGGTCACCGGCTTCCACCCTGACATACAGCCATTAATTTGCCCACCACTGATGTCAAACTAACAGGTCTATAATTGCTAGGTTTATTCTTTGAACCCTTTTTAAACAATGGAACAACATGCGCAGTACGCCAATCCTCCGGCACTATTCCCGTTTCTAATGACATTTGAAATATTTCTGTCATAGTCCCTGCTATTTCTACACTAACTTCCCTCAATGTCCTAGGGAATATCCTGTCAGGACCTGGAGACTTATCCACTTTTATATTTTTCAAAATTGTCAGTACTTCCTTCTCTTTGAATCTCATAGTTTCCATAGCTACTCTACTTTTCTCCCTTACCTCACAGTTCAATATCCTTCTCCTTGGTGAATACCGAAGAAAATAAATTGTTCAATATCTCCCCCATCTCTTTTGGTTCTGCAGATAACTGTCCATTCTGGCTCTCTAATGGTCCAATATTATCCCTCGTTATCCTTTTGCTATTAGTATAGCTGTAGAAACCCTTTGGATTTACTTTCACCTTTCTGCCAAAGCAACCTCATATCTTCTTTTAGCTTTTCTTATTTCTTTCTTAAGATTCTTTTTACATTCTTTATACTCATCTAGCACCTCATTTACTCCATGCCTCCTATAATTATTGTAGATATCTCTCTTTTTTCGAACCAAGTGTCCAATTTCCCTTGAAAACCATGGCTCTTTCCGATTTTTACCATTTCCTTTCAACCAAACAGGGACATAAAGATTCTGTACTCTTACAATTTCCCGTTTAAATGTCCACCATTTCTCTTCTACATCCTTCCCATCAAACAAAATGTCCCAATTCACTCCTTTTAAGTAATTACGCATTCCCTCAAAGTTAGCCTTTCTCCAATCAAAAATCTCAACCCTAGGTCCAGTTCTGACTCTCTCCATAATTATATTGAAACTAATGGTATTGTGATCACTGGTCCCGAAGTGCTCACCAACGCATACCTCCGTCACCTGACCTGTCCCATTTCCTAACAGGAGGTCCAGCACTGCCCCTTCTCTGGTCGATACCTCTATGTATTGCTGCAAAAAACTATCCTGCACACATTTAACAAACTCTAAACCATCCAGGCCATTTACAGAATGTGTTTCCCAGTCTATTTTTGGAAAATTGAAATCTCCCACAATCACTACCTTGTGCTTACTACTAATATCTACTATCTCCTTACAAATTAGCTCTTCCAATTCTCGCTCCCCATTTGGCGGTCTATAATACACCCCTAAAAGTGTTGCTACACCGTTTCCACTTCTCAGTTCCACCCAAATAGCCTCCCAAGACGAGCCCTCTAATCTGTCCTGCCAAAGCACTGCTATAATATCTTCTCTGACAAGCAATGCAACCCCCCCCACCTCTGGTCCCTCCAATTCTATCACACCTGAAGCAACGAAATCCTGGAATATTTAGTTTCCAATCACAACCCTCCCGCAACCATGTTTCACTGATTGCCACAACATCATATTTCCAGGTGTCAATCCAGGCTCTAAGTTCATCCACCTTTCTTACAATGCTCCTAGCATTAAAATATACACATTTTAGAAACCCACCATCCCTTATTCTCTGTTTATTATCTTTTTCCTCTTTCTCGCCTACATTTTGGGTCTGAGTGCTTACCTTCTCTGCCTCTTGCCCCTCACCCTGTCCCCTAGCCCCTACTACCCGAGTCCCTCCCCCCAGCCTTTCTAGTTTAAAGTCTCCTTTGCAAATCTCTGTAGTCAGGATCGAACCCAGGCCTCTGGCATCATAAGGAAGAAACTCTACCGCTGCACATACCATGCCCCCTATTATTAGCCTTTCTTGTTTCCCTGTCATTTCTGCAGTAAAATATATTTAAATTTATATCTCTAGAATTTCTATGAGATACTAAAGTGAATCTCTGGAATATTTATTTATTCTGATCCACCAGAGTTCACATTTGCTATCTTGCCAATTAGAACCAATTGGAAGCAATATGCCAAGAAACGTGATCTTATTTACTTTTGACGTAAATGATCAGTCATTGCATTGAATGTGGTAGTGTGCTGTGAGACTGTGCTGTACATGACTTGAGGTTTGCATGGGTTTTCATGTCCTCTCAATGTTACACCACCACTTACAAACACCACATGTACTAGACAGACACTAAACATTGAAGATTGTATCAGGATGGAGTTTTTTCCATTGGAAGGATATCTTGGCATAGAAATTGGATTGCAACTGAGCTGGCCTTTTGAAATACTGTGTCAGCATAGGAATTTACACAAATGATGGGTAGGAATAGGGTAAACATGGTCCTGTCACACTCCTGTCACATTCTTGGACACCCGGAGCATCATTGTGTGTTTCTTCTTTAGTTTAGAGATACAGCTTGAAACAGGCCCTTCAGCCCATTATGTCCATGCCTGTCATCAATCACTATTCACGCTTATCCTATGTATTTTCACTTTTGCATCCACTTCCAACACACACGGGGCAATTTACAGATGCCAATTAACCTACAAACCCTTACACCTTTGAGCTGTGGGAGGAATCCAGAGTAGTTAGAGGAAACCGTTGCGATCACAGGGAGAACTTGCAAACACCATATAGAAAGCAGCCATGGTCAGGACTGAATCCGGACTGTGAGACAGCAGCTCTACCAGCTGCATCGTTGTGGCCATAAGGACATAAGTGATAGGGGCAGAATTAGGCCATTCAGCCCATCAAGTCCATTGCACTTTGCAATCATGGGTGATCTTTCTCTCCCCCTCAACCCCATTCTCCTGCCTTGTCCTCATAACCCCCGATCATGTACCTATTTATCTAATATCCATTGACTTGGCCTTCTGTAGCAAAGAATTCCACAGATTCACCACCATACCACTGAAGAAATTCCTCCTCATCTTCCTAATGGTACATCCTTTAATTCTGAGGCTATGACCTCCTAGACTCTCCCACTAGTGGAAACATCCTCTCCACATCCACTCTATCCAAGCACTCTGTGCCGCCAAATTAACTAATTTCCTTGACAAGCTGATCCAGAAAAAGAAAAAGAAAATGGATAAATAAAGAATGGAGAACTCTGGATATTTCCTCACTCCACATATCTGATGATTTAAACCAGGCTGCATGGAGCATGAAAGATTCATTGCTAATCCAATTCTCTTCATGCCACTTGGGCTTTCCTTTATACCTGCCATGAATTTTATATTGTATGAGAGTGTTCATAGTTAATCTAACATTAGATTAAACCTCAACATGCAAATGAAATGTAAAAAATCATTCGGAATAGCTCAATTTTTATGCATTTTTTAAATAAGGACGTGTCTCCTTGGCTTTGTTGCATTTAATTAGGTTGAAAGCATCCATTTGCATTTATCTTGGGTGTAATAAGTAATTTATTTTTTTCAATCTTATCACTTTGCCCATCTGTACATGCTCAGTTGACCCAGTAGAAACATAGAAACATAGAAAATAGATGCAGGTAACCAGTTCCTGCTTTTTCCCCCATGTCCCTTGATTCCCTTAGCCCTAAGGCTGAAACACCACTGCAATAATAAGGGAATACTGAAACGATACTACCCTTTCAAGTGGGAACTTAATGCATAGAACAGTACAGCACATGAATGGACCCTTCAGCCCACTATATTTGTGCCAAACATGATGCCATGTTTAACACATGGGGGTAGGGGGGTGGGCAGGACTATAAAACCCCGGATGCCTGGACATGAGTCAGTCACTCTGGAAGATCGTGAGGGAGAGTCCACAACTGTGATTCTAAGCAGTGAATCAACTGAGCTGTGAGTCTGCAATGTACTTGCAATAAATGATTTGTTAGCCCTTAATGACAATGCAATGAGGTGTTTGGCAATTTGGAGGCCTGCACTCTGCTTGAAATGCTAAAAAAATGCCCACACTAGGACTCCAGAAAGTCGTCGTCCCCCCCCCCCCCCCCCCCCACTGGCCACCAATATTGGAATTGGTGGAGAGGTAGAATATTGTGTTGGGGGACCAGCCCTCCTGTGTGAACATGGGACCCAACGGGTCCCACTTAGTCTAGTTCTCTTTTAAATTCATCACGGTTTTGTATTGTGATTTTTGTGTGTCATCCTGAAGAAATTAAGCAAAAAAATAGTGGTTGAAGATCCATCTTATTTCAGATTTTCAGCATCAGCAATTAAAAAAAACCAAAACGTTTTGATCCTGGGAAACCAAAGTGAAACCACTCAGAAACAGAGCATGCCATGTCATGAATAATGTCTCAGAGGCATTTTATTTTTCTTCTGGGTTTAATGTTCACACTTAGAACTGTTATTGCTGGGTCAGTGGACAAAAAGCAGACTAGTCTTTCATTAGCACTTAGTAGGTGCAAATATCACCATCCATGATGAGGTGCGATTGTAATCTGAATTGTCTTCCAATAATTTTGTTGTGCCTAAACTTATGTTTTGAACCTTGGTTCAATGGTGCCTAATTGTCATATCGGCAAAACACAGTGAAATTATTTTCTGAGTTTCCAGATTGGCGCCATTTGTGCAGCCAAGCCCACCATCACGGTCTAATAGAGTGGTGCCCAATCCAGGTGAGCCCAAGGCTGCTGCAGGGCCTCCAGCCATCGCCTTTGTTTGGATCGTTCAGCGAACAGATGTCCCATTCTTCATCCAGACACACTGATGTTAAATATCAAACATTAGATCGCATCTTAGAATAAAAGTCAAAAGATCAGTTTAAATCAAAAACAGCTAAGATATTGTCCATTATTGAAGACAACAGTTGCAAAATCAACTCTGGTTTTGTGAGCGCCTGTTTCTTTTGCCTATATTTCCCCTCCAAATTTATTATTTCCTTCGGTTTTTGTACATAACGTTGATAAATTCTCACTCTGGATGTTCCCTTGTGAGACTCTCTCCATTTATTATTCTATTCATATTCAGAGTTCATAGTGAAGCACAGCATGGGTAATGGCCCTTTGGCCCATTCAGTCCACACCAACCATCAATCACTTTAGCATAAATCCTACTTCAATCCAAGTTGTTATTTTCCTCATTATTCTCTTCAACAACATTCATGCTTCCCCCATTCTCCAGATTCAAGCACTCATCTACACCCTAATACTGATCAATTGCCCTACCAACCCATTTGTCTTTGGGATGTGTGAGGATGCCAGAGTGCCTGGAGTAAATCTATAGGGAGAACTTGCAAACTCCACACAGACGGCACCCATACAGGACAGAATGTGGATTTCTAGAGCTGTGAATCCACAGCTTTACTAGTTGTGCCATGCCCTGCATTGGTGTGGCATGGGGATAATAATGCTGCGCCAGTGTTTTTTTTTACAACAATTTCCTTTTAGACTAATGGAATTGGATGAAGATGTGAAGCCATTTTTAATTTAGTTTAGTTTAGTTTAGTTTGGAGATACAGCACGGAAACAGGCATTTCAGCCCACTGAGACTGCACCGACCACTAGGGACAATTTACAATTTTCATCAAAGTCAATTAACCTACCAATCTGTATGCCTTTGGCGTGTGGGAGGAAACTGGAGCTCCCGGGAAAAACCCACACGGTTATGGAGAGAACGTACATACTCTGTACTGGTAGCACCAATAGTCAGGATCGAACCCGGGTCTCTTACACTGTTAAGCAGCAACTCTGCCACTGCACCACCGTAGCGCCCTAAAAGGTCTCAATGACCTGTCAGATGTTGCACGTAAGTGAGATGAACTCATTTTGCACGTAAATGAGAAATCCGCTCCCTCAGAACTTGCTCCAATCCACATCCAAGAACCTGGTCATCCTCAGGCTGATCTGTGAGCCATCCTAAGGTGTCTCAGAATACAGATGAAGTTTCCGATCATCAGTCAGACAACTTCACATGTGTACATTAATGTGGAAGAGTGGATCCAAACAATAGCGCTTTCCAGTAATGGCAATTAAAACAGCACCTGAATCCAAATCCTTGTTTTGTGTCTGAGAGACAAGTTCAAATTATAATAATCAACTCAAAACTGTGTGTGAAACAAGACTTTCAAACAGGACCGGTTTATCAGCTTAGTGTCTGTTTTGACCCTTTCAGCAACAGAAACCCCTTTGTTCCTAATGAACACTGAAAAATGATGCAGAGCAAACCTACAGAACATAATTACTTCCCAAACAACCTCAGGATCAAATTATATTTCATACAAATGTCAGACAGCAACACTGCATTTAATTTACTTCCATTGCTCTCCAATATAAAATGATTATCTACGAGGGAAAGTCAGCCTCATTTGGATTTTAATGCTCATCGTGTGAAAAACAAACGGCTTCCTGCATGGTAACTTTTGAAGGTAGAGGTTTAGCACAAAGTGAAGAACATTCTATTTTCACTATAATTCGAGAATAAATGATTTAATAGTGTCTGGGAGACAGATAAGCCAACAGACAGCTTCATTTGAAGATAGACACAAAAAGCTGCAGTGACTCAGTTGGACAGGCAGCATCTCTGGAGAGGAATGGGTGACGTTTCGGGTCAAGACCCTTCTTCAGAAACGTCACCCATTCCTCCTCTCCAGAGAGATGCAGGCCACCAAACACAATTTAGTTATGTAGATATTTTAGGTTTTTGATTGAATGAAAGATGCAGCCTGGAAACAGGCCCTATGGCCCACTGAGTCCACGCCGACCAACGATCACCCATACACACCCATACACTAGTTCTTTGTTATTCCATTTTTGCATCCTACACACCAGGGAAAATTTACAGAAGCCAATTAACTTACCCGTCTTTGGAATGTGGGAGGAAACTGGAGCACCTGGAGAAAACCCACGCGGTCACCGGGAGAACGTACAAATTCTGCACAGACTGCACCCGTAGTAAAGGGCCTGTCCCACTATACGAGTTTACCCAAGAGCTCTCCCGAGTTTAAAAAAAAAACAAACTCGTGGAAGCACATAGAATATACGTAGCAGGCACGTCGGAGCTCGGGACATCTCTTAGCGGCTCGTAACGCTAACGGCAGGCACTCGGGAAACGTGGTAAGCTCGGGAAGACTCGTGAAGATTTTTCAACATGTTGAAAATGTCCACGAGAGCCCCGAGTACCTACGAGCGGCAATTACCGTGATTCTCCGAGTTCGAATCAGAGGAAGCTCGGGAGAACTCTTGAATTCACTCGTACAGTGAGACAGCCCCATAAGGATCAGACCCCTGTCTTTGACACTGTGAGGCAGCAGCTCTATTGCATAGTTTTCCATTAGTTTGCAGGGCTTTTAGGTAGATCAAAATATACTTATTTATAAAGGTATAGCAACTCAGGGAATATTTTTATGCTAATATGATTTCAAAACCTGGATATTTATATTTAACAATGCTACCTGTTTGTTCTGTGCAAGGCTGATAAATTATGTTTGACAACGGAAAATGACTTTGTTCATAAATTTTATAGGAAACTTTAAGTATAATTTGTGACCCTAATGCCATTGGCAGGTGATAGAAACAAACATCTCTTGAAAAATGACCTTTGATTTTAATCTGAAATTATTTTCAAGCCATCTCTGTTCAATAGCATCAATTATTGAGACCAGTTTAATGGTGCACTATTTACTTAAATACTTTCCATGATGTCTGCCGATTACATTGCAGTGTGTTATTATGTTGCTGAAATGTATTGCGTTTTTACTCAGCTCAAATGGAATGTATTTTGCAAAGATAGACATAAAGTGCTGGAGTGACTCAACGGCTCAGGCAGCATCTCTGGAGAAAAGCGAGAGTTGACGTTTCGGGTCCGGATCCTTCTTTTTTGCGACCTAATTCTCCATGGGTAATATCAGATGCTTTACAAACAACACTGAGTTTATGATACAGTGTTCCCTCAGCAAAAACATTTCAATCTCTCTTTTTAAAATTCGTTGTTGAGCACCTTGTGTTAATATTAAGGTGGTTTGTGGCAAAAGTGCTGGTCTTCTTGTTCATTCCCGCCATTAATGTTAATCAAAATGAAGAGTCAATTGTTGTTCACCCTGAATTGAACTGACTAATTCTCAAACATTGTAATCCTATTGTCTTCACTGGTAGTCAGGATCGAACCCGGATCTATGGCGCTGTAAGGCAGTAGCTCTACCACCATGCCCTCCAGATTTTATTAATATCTGTGATTTATCAATCGCTATCTTAAATATATTCATAGACAGCATTCCCACAGCATTTTTGAGGGAGAATACAAATTTTTCTAATCTCTGATCTGCATGCTATCCCCTTATTTTGAGACTGTGGCCACTCTATGCCTAGTCACCCCAGCCAGTGGGAACACCGAAGAAGGGTCTCGTCCCGAAACATCACCTATTCCTTTCCTCCAGAGATGCTGCGTGACCCTCTGAGTTGCTCCAGCATTTTGTGTCTATCTTTGCTGGAAACATCAACCCCCCCATCGAACCTGTCAAAACCTGGAAGGATTTTGTGGGCTTGGACTAGCATCTTGGAGAACTGCTTCTCCTGAGTAAGGTTTGTCGTGTTGATTATGTTTTTAATACCATATGTTATGGATGTATTTATAATGGGGCAATTGTAGCAAGCTCTTTCATTAGAGTGAACAGATGGAAGCAACCTTAAAATTAAAGCCAACCCATTGAAGGAAGGACTTCTTCACACAAGGTCTTTTGGAAATTTGGAATATTCACCTCCAAATGGAGTCTGGGTTTTACGTTGAGATTCATTGTTTTTTTGTTGACAAAGGGTCATCTGAGTTATAAGGACAAAGTGAGAAATCAGTGTTGAGATAAATGAAACTGAATAATAAAACAGGCGTGTAGAAACAAGGAATTGGTTTACACAAAAAGACACAAATTGCAGGAGCAACTCAACAGGTCATGCAGCATCTCTGGAACAGCAGAAATGGCAGAGGGGGAACAGTGAGAGAGGGTCGGAGAACGAAAAATAAATTATTTAAGGTAGGTCACTCTGAAGAACGGTCCTGACTCAAAACATCACCTATCCATGTTCTCCAGGGGTGCTGCCTGACCCACTGAGTTATTCCAGTTTTTTTTCCCTTTTTGTTAACAAATCAGGCTGAACTGGCTGAATGAGGGGCTCACATTCCTATGTGACAGAAATCTGATCTTCCTTTGGTGGACGCTTCTATTTGGGAAATTCAATCCTTCTGATGCCATAAAGCGTAAGTTTAGAAAGCTCATTTCCAACAAACTGATGAATGAATGAATGAATTAATGAATTAATAAAATAATAAGTTTAATGGCCAAGTATTCACATACAAGGAATTTGTCTTGGTGCTTCGCCTGCAAGTGACAACATGACATACAGTGACAATTAGGAATAACACATAAAACATTAAACATTACCTATTATCTAACGTATAATTTAATACTTTAGGAAAAAAATGCAACACCAACAAAAAAATAGCAAAAAAATAAACGCACTGGGGAAGGTTAGAAATTGTTCTGGAACAAAACTAGAACTTTAATACCCAAGGCTTATGTTGAGTTTTCACTGCGGCATAATCCTTGCTAACTATAAATTTATCACACACTTAAAATTGGCAAGTCTCTCATATAGAATTCTCTTTTTCTAATTATGTTATCCTCTAGGCTTTATTTTCAAGTGTTATCTTTCCTATTCCAATTAATTGGCATGAACCCTTATTTTCATTATTATTTACTTCTTCTCCTAACCAGCAGCTATAATATCAGTCCTATTCACATAATGCCTCGCTGAACGTGAGCACTGGAATACTAAAGTTTGCCCACATTTTCTTGGATTTATCACATCTTACTTTCCACGATGTTTTTATTCCTTAGTTCACTCAACTCAAAAGAAGGAAAAAAAGAGAACATGCATTTTTTAACATTTTTTCTCATCTCTCTGCAATGATGTCATATTTCATTTCGGAGTCACGTGAGTGACTTCGTGAAGAACCCGCCAGCACGCATGCGCGACATATCGTCGCTCGCATTGCAGTCGACGGCTGGAGAGGAGCGCGGCTCGTCACCAGCCCTTCATAAGGGCCACTCAGGTAAGTACTAACAACCTTGAGTTGGTTGTTCTGTGTAAGTAATTGTGTTTTCTTCCACAGAGACATGGACAGCAGGAAAAATAAAGGCCGTAAAACTTCTACAAGGAGTTGTCGGCAACCCAACCCGGAGCCCCCCTCCACGGCAGGAGGACGGGCCGGGAAAAAGGCGCGCAAGCCGGGGAGCCCTGTATTCACAGGATCCGGTTCACCGACGCAGCTATGCCCTAGCGGGGTACCTGCAGAACAATCAGTCGGTACAGCGCCGGAGCAGGTGCATCCTGACTCCATCTCTCTCTCACCCACTGGGTCGTTTGTAGAGACAAGCAAAAGGGATTCGCGTGCTGATGCACGGCCCTTCTCCCTGAGCCCTCTTGAAGGAGGCAGGGATACAATTCCACTACCTAGCCCTTCGCGGGTTGAGGTCTCACCAGGAGCCACTAGGAAGTGGTCTGGTGAATCAGGCAGGCCCGAGTCCACTGGCAGACCAAGAAGGGCCAGTGTCGACTCACCACCCAGAGGGACCAGGAGGAGTCACAAGGGTGGAGCCTCGCCTAGGTCACCGCTTCCCCCGCTGGGGGCAGGTCGGGACCGTACGCCGTCTGGGTCCAGATTCAGGACAGTCGGCAAGCCCGTGCGGACGTCGGGTCACCACGCTGCGGCGTCAGGTGCCGACCTCTCCCCACCCATGCCCTTCGAGGCAGCCGGGTCCAGCTCAGCGAAGAGGAGGCGCTCGAGCAGGTCCGCGCGGGAATCGCTCAGCTTCGCCGAGGCGGCTGGTAGCGACACATCATCACAGTACCGATATTACCTCGACGAGGTACGGACTGATGATCGGAGCCTCAGGAGTTCCTTCGGGCACGAGGCCTCTTACCTCCCACACCCGCCCGATGAAGGGCGCTTGGATCGTATGGAGAGGATATTGGAGCAAGTTCTACTCAATCAGAAACAGGACACACACAGCTCCAGGGGACTCGTGGATATATCCCCGTCCCCATCTATGGACAACATAAGACCAGATGAGGAGGATATCCTGGTACATGCCCCAGCAGCACCTGAGGTCCTTCAGGAAGATCTGCTGGATGTGGCAGCCAAATTCGGGTTACCCGTATCATCAGGACAACCCCTCAACATCAAACTGGCCGCAACCATAGATTACCTTACCAACCATCAATTGCAGGAGGAGGTCCTTGCGAAGGCCATGGAGAGACACAAGGCTCCAGGGAACTGCAATTCACTCCACGTGCCGATTGTGAACATGCCAATCTGGGGTAATATCAGCCCGGGCATCAGAGCGCAGGAAGTGAAACTGCAGAGGATTTTAAAACTACTTACGTCTGGGATCACCGCTTTTGCAAAGTCGGTAGATGGGGTTGATCTAAGCACCGAACAGGAGGATGCTCTAGCTCTGCTCTGCAATACGCAGTACGAGATCAACGCTTTCCGGAAGAGCATTATCAAACCTTCCTTGAATCCCAAATTTGCAGGACTATGCAGAGCACCTCCTACCTCCCCACCTAGACAGCTGTTCGGGGAAGACCTCCCAAAGCAGGTCAAAGAGCTGGATGACCATGCGAAAACCATAGGTCTGATGAGACCACATTTTGTGGCCAGACCTTCGGCCAAGAAGACACCTTACTTCAGGCCACGAGGTCAGACCGACAGGCCAACAAGGACCTACGTTCAGGCACCTCCTCAATATCAACAGCCTCCTCAGCCCAGGCCTTTTTTAGGACTAGGCCCTCAGCGGCCAGCATGGAAGATGCGGATTCCGCACCAACCACGAAACCCAGCACCTCCACGTCCCACCAAAAATCCCAGGGACCGCCGATAACCATGAAGGTAAGGGGGTCTGGGTTCCATGCACTTGCATGTCTAACCTCACGAGTTGGGGGCAGATTACGGGGATTTAAGGAGGCTTGGGAAACCATCACTTCAGATGAGTTTATCTTGCAAAGTATTCAGGGTTATGAAATTGAGTTTATTCATGGCCAATTGCCTCCACCCCAGCATATGCCGAATCGCAAATTTGCACTTTCCAAAAAAGAATTGGCAGAAGGCTATGCTGAAATCTTGAGTTTACAAGACAAAGGTGTGATAGAACGAACCACACATGAACCAATTGAATTTGTGTCTAATATATTTACTAAAACTAAAAAAGACGGTGGATGCCGGGTCATTATAGATTTAACTCACTTGAATACCTTTGTAAAATACACCCATTTCAAAATGGACACATTTGAAACAGCCAAATCTTTGATTTCGGAGGGCTGCTTCATGGCATGCATTGATTTAAAAGATGCATACTATTCAGTATCCATTCGGAAACATCATAGGAAGTTCTTGAAGTTTACCTGGATGGATCAGCTTTGGCAATACAAAGCATTGCCCAATGGGCTTACTACAGCCCCCAGACTGTTCACCAAACTACTCAAGCCAGTGTTATCTACACTGCGGAGACAAAATCATACGGTCATGGCCTATTTGGATGACATTCTGATAATTGGGCACACTCTGGAATCCGCAGAGTTGGCGGTTTCAGCCACAGTGGAAATTTTTCAACAAATGGGGTTTATAATCCATCCAGACAAATCAAAGTTCCTCCCCGCACAGATCATGGACTACTTGGGGTTCACGATAGACTCCAATCGCATGATCACCACCATCCCAACTAACAAAGTTGGTGATGTGTTTCAAGCATGCAAGAACCTGGTCTGCGCCAGTATACCGTCTATCAGATTAACTGCCAGGGTAATTGGCAAAATTGTAGCAGTATTTCCAGCTGCTCAATATGGACCTTTACACTATCAGAATTTACAAAGGTCAAAAATAACAGCATTAAAACTAAATGCTGGACATTATGATAGACCCATGCAGTTGCCGGTTAAGGCAAAACTTGAGTTACTATGGTGGATTGGCAATATCCATAACTCATTTAAACCCATCATTGTGCCTCGTCCAATGGTATACTTGCAAACAGATGCAAGCTCCCATGGCTGGGGAGCTACGGACAACAATAACAGTTGTGGAGGTAGATGGGATTCACTTGAAGCTACTTTGTTGTTAGCACAAGGGATAAACTATTTGGAGATGCTAGGAGCATTCCACGGACTAAGAGCCTATTGTTCAAACATGACTAACACTCATGTCCGTCTCCAAATAGACAATACCACTGCGGTGGCTTATCTGAATCATATGGGCGGTACCAGGTCAATTTCATGCAATGAATTGGCAAACACAATTTGGCTCTGGTGTATTCAACGGAATATTTGGATCTCAGCTACCTACTTGCCAGGTGAGCTCAATACAGTGGCGGACACCAGGTCACGGAAGTTCAATGACTACATCGAGTGGATGTTGAACCCCCAAATATTCACCAAAATTACAGCCAAATTTGGTAAACCGGATATTGACCTTTTTGCGTCACGGTTGAACCATCAGGTACCAACATACGTATCATGGGAGCCAGATCCTGGGGCAATGGCGATGGACGCATTCTCGCTAGACTGGGGGGAAATGGTTCTTCTATGCCTTTCCTCCATTCTGCCTCATCAGTCGGGTATTGCGGAAAATCCAGCTCGATGCTGCCAAGGGCATCCTCATTATACCCGACTGGCCTACGCAATCATGGTATCCGGTGGTCCTTGGAATGATAAGTCAACCATGGGTCCTCTTGGAGGGTTGCCCACAATTGGTGACGAACCCTGCCACAGGGGAACCACACCCCTGCCATAGTCATTTGAATCTATTGGCTTGCAGGATCTGAACAGGCCACTACTTCAGTATGGTCTATCTTCAAGGACAATGGATACCATGGGAGCATCATGCAGGGAGTCCTCAAGACGGCAGTACTTATCGTACATCAGGAAATGGGAATCCTATTGTGGCCGCATGGACGTTGCATATGACTCCGTCTCCATCACAGATGTGCTGGAATTTCTTGCGGGGCTACATCATGATCAACATCTCAGCTATAGTGCCATCAATAGCGCCAGGAGTGCGCTCTCGTCCTACCTCAATATTGAGGTAGGATCCAATAAATTGGTCTCCAAACTTATGCGGGGGATATTTAATTCCAACCCGCCGAGGCCCCGTTACAACGTCACATGGGATATTGGCAAAGTGCTGACCCTGCTGAGAACATGGTCACCCATGATGGGGCTCGAATTGGACAAACTCACCCTGAAGGTGGTGATGTTGATGGCACTTACTTCAGCACAAAGGGTGCAAACGCTTCACAAGGCCAAGATCGACAGAATGATCTCTACCCCTGAACGGGTCACTTTCTTCGTTGATGAATTGCTCAAGCAGCATAGACCTGGATTTACAGGGCTGCAGCTGGAGTTTCCAGCATACCCCGCTGATGCTAGGCTATGCATCGCCACCCATATCCGCCACTATATCAAAGTGACGAGGAAAATAAGGGGAATGGAGCAATACCTGTTCATCAGTCACAAAAAACCTCACCATAGAGTGACGGTGCAGACGATATCCCGATGGCTCAGGATCGTCTTGAACAAAGCAGGTATTGACACTGATGTTTTTAAATCCCATTCCACCAGGGCAGCATCAACATCGGCGGCAAAGGCCATGGAGGTGCCCATGGACCAGATACTTGCCACAGCGGGATGGGCCAGTGAAGCCACTTTTCAACGGTTTTACAATAAACCCGTCACCGTACCTGGAATGTTCGCAGGAGCCGTGCTGGATGCAGGCCGAGAACATACAGTTCCCCCTCAGTGAGGGGTCCTTTCTTGTTGTTATTAATAAATATTATTATTTTTTCAGAGAAACAGTGACGGAAATTGATTACTGCTGTCCACCTTTTCAGTAGCGTGTGTGATAGCATGGACGTTGTCCAGGGCGTGAAATCACAGAAGCTTTGAAGTCTTCACGAAGTCACTCACGTGACTCCGAAATGAAATAGTAAAATTAAACAAGAACTTACCAGTTTGAAGTTTGATCTTTATTTTATGAGGAGTTGCGATGAGGGATTTCGTGCCCTCCGCTCCCAACCCTCGATCATAAAGTCAACTGGTAACTAGAGTCTCTTTAATCTTACTATAACAAGTCATTTCTTGGCTTGGGTTTTTCTGTGATTCCACACCGCGGCTTTGAAGTATGTCGCGCATGCGTGCTGGCGGGTTCTTCACGAAATCCCTCATCGCAACTCCTCATAAAATAAAGATCAAACTTCAAACTGGTAAGTTCTTGTTTAATCTTACTATTTTATCTCTCTCCCTGCAATATTACAGGAAAGATGTGGAAACCTTTGAGATGGTGCAGCGGAGGTGCACCAGAATGCTAGACAGAAAGTGCTAGAGCAACTCAGTGGGCCAGGTAGCATCCCTGGAGAAATGGGACAGGTGATGTTTCAGGCCGGGACCCTTCTTCAGACTTCCAGAATGCTGTCTAGATTAAAAGGTTTCAGTTATGGGGAGAAATTGGATATCCTTGGATTGTTTTCTCAGGAATGCAGGAGGTTGAGAGGAGGGTATAAAATTATGAGAGACATAGATAGTGTAGACAGTCAGAACCTTTTTTCCAGGGTGGAAATGTCCAACACTAGAGGGCGTAGCTAGAAGGTGAGAGAGGGAAAGTTTAATGGAGATATGCAGGGCCAGTTTTCTACACAGAGGGTGGTTGGGCCTAGAATGCAGGGGTGATGGTGGAGGCAGATACGATAATGGTGTTTATGAGGCTTTTAGATAAGCACTTGGAAGTGCAGGGAATGGAGGGATATGGATCACGTACAGGCAGATTAGATCCATTTAACTTGGCATCATGTTCAGCACAAGTATTATGGGCCGAAGGGCCTGTTCCTGTGCTGTAGCATTCTATGTATTCCTGAATACCGTAATGAATGGCTATCTAGTCTCTACTGAGTTGAAAGGAATAATGTACACAAACAGAATATTGGGAAATTTGGGATATTACTTGGTGAGGACTTACATTGACGGACATTAGTTGATCACTTTTGGATCGGGTAGACTGCATGAAAACTTTCAAGCATAAGCAAAATTGTGATTTTCAGCAGTGTTAGAAAGTTCTTTATTTATTTTGAGAACACTAGACTACAAAAACTGAGATGTAATGCTGAAGCTCTATAAGGCGCTAGTCAGATCGCATTTGGAGTATTGTGAGCAACTTTGGGCCCCCATATCTGAGGATGGATGTGCTGGCCCTGGAGAGGGTCCAGAGGAAGTTTATGAGAATGATCCCAGGAATTAGTGGGTTAACATATGAGGACCATTTGCTCGAACTGGGTCTGTACTCGCTGGAGTTTAGAAGAATGAGGGGGCACCTCATTGAAACTTACCGAAAAGTGAAAGGCCTGGATAGAGTGGATATAGAGAGGATGTTTCCACTTGTGGGAGAGTCTAGGACCAGAGGTCATGGCCTCAGAATTAAAGGACGTTCCATTAGGAAGATGAGGAGGAATTTCTTTAGTCAAAAGGTGGTGAATCTGTGGAACTCATTGCCCCAAAAGGCTGCGGAGGCCAAGTCAATGGATATTTTAAAGGCAGAGTTAGATAGGTCTTGATTAGTAGAGGTATCAGGGGTTATGGGGAGAAGGCAGGAGAATAGGGTTAAGAGGGAAAGATAGATCAGCCTTGATTGAATGGCAGCATAGACTTGATTCTGCTCCTATCACTTATGAACTTATGAATTTCTTGTTGATTATGATGTTGGAGTATGTGCCCGTTAAACACAGTTGGTTGTGCTCTAAAATCTCCTGGCTGGTAGAGGTAGTGAATGCAGTCAGCTCTAACAGAAACTGCAAAGTAATCAAGTTCACTATAATTAATATCTACTCAAAGGTGCAATTTTACAGCTCATTCAAAAGATGATTGAAACCCCAGATAAGCTCCATTGCACAGCTCACTTCTTTCTTTCATCTTCGCAAGTTCAGCTTTGCAGATTTTCCTCAATAACAAAAATCACGGAGGAAATTCAGTAATTAAGATTAAGTAGATAGGTTGAGATTAATCAAGGGTGGTCTACTGTTGAATCAAAATAACATAATGGTGTGTCTACATTGTGACTTGTCCATCACTTGAGTCTACATACCAGCCTGATAGATGGAAAGATTGAGTTTTGGATAGCAACTTCCACAAATTTACAACCAATGAAGTAAAATGAAAATCACAGGCAGGGAATGGATGGGTATGGATTATGTGCAGACAGATAAGACTTGGTCTTGGTATCATGTTCACCATTGACATGGTGGACCAAAGGGCCTGTTTCTCTGTTTTATTAAGGAAAAAAAAATGAGTCCATGGTATTGCAAGTTCTGTGGGCAGCATGGTGGTGCAGCGGTAGAGTTGCTGCCTTACAGTGCCAGAGACCTGGGTTCGATCCTGACTAAGGGTGCTGTCCGTATGGAGTTTGTACATTCTCCCTGTGACAGCATGGGTTGGCTCTGGGTGCTCCAGTTTCCTCCCACACTTCAAAGACATATAGGTTTGTAGGTTGATTGGCTTCTGTAAAGTTTAAATTGTCCCTTGTGTGTAGGATAGTGCTAGTGCATGGGTGATTGCTGGTTGGCGCAAACTCAGTGGGCTGAAGGGCCTGTTGCCATGCTGTATCTCTAAAGTCTAAAGTCCAAAGTCTAAAGTCTAAAGTCATAATGTTCCATCGTCAAGGTATGTTTATAATCATATGGGTTGGTTCAAGTAGCTGATAGTTATAGGACAGCAGTTGTTCCTGAACCTGTTGGTACTGGTGCACTTAATATAACTTTTTAAAATTTGTTTCAGTTTGTACACCATCAGGCTTCACAAAAAGTAATGAACATGAATTATGTGTTTGGAGAGATTTAAGTTGTTCAATGCAAAGGAAGAACTCACTTTCTCCATACCTGGGATGTTAGATGGGGGTCAAACTTTAATATCATCCATAAAGTGGCATCTCCCACGTTATAGCATTCGGTTGATGTTGTCAGCCAGAATTACATTCTCAAGTCTCCGAAGTGGGATTTAAACATATTTGCTGACTCGGGATGGACTGTTCCAGTTCAGTTTAGTTTACTGTCACGTGTACGAGATACAGTGAAAAGCTTTCGTTTTGTGCTAACCAGTCAGCAGAAAGACAATACATGGTTCCCATCAATGCATTTGCAGTGTCTAGATAAGTGATAAGGGAATAAAGTTTAGTGCAAGGTAAAGCCAGCAAAGTCCGATCAGGGATAGTCAAATGGTCATCAAAGAGGTCCAGTAAGGGATGGCTTATACTTGAGTATCAAAATACTGACAAAATGAGTCTTCTTGTTCGTAGATCACTCTCCCTCTCTCATAGTGGAAAACAATTATCAATTCATAATAACAACGGAAGTGTTTCATTATATCAATGTTAATATTACAGTATCAAGACCTCATTTTTCTCACTGTGGCTTCCTCCACATACTCTCTATGTTCCTCTCCACTGGACATACTCTCTAGAATACTCTCTCCAAACAATACAGTAACCAAACAGAGTGGAATTGGCCATATGCAGTCATGAAAGTAGCTGACATTTTTTACTGGTATGGATTGCTGAATCTGAAAATATAATAAATAACCGATTCATCATCTATCCAACAGAGAATTGAACGTCCCTATTTGATGACAAATTGTCATAATTAATCCAAGGGCAATAATGTTGAAAAGCAATTAATTCCGTGAATCATCCAAATCAGAATCTGCGAAGGGATGACATTCAAGGTCTAAATTGGCAACAAAAAATAATTCCTTATAACACTATCACTAGATAAGAACAAAATCACTAGATAAGTCTTCTCTGCAGAATTCTGTCGACACTAAACAACATAGGTCAAGAGAGTAGTTGTTGAAATGAATTTTAGACCAATTTATATTTCTGTCATCATTCGAGGAAAATAAATGGACTGTGGAATCCTTGTGTTTCCACTTTTCAACGTTATAAAATAGGGTGATATTATAAAATAGATGATGTTTAACTTTTCACATGTACATATCAATCTGTCACATCATTTCAAGGCATCAAAACTAAATTCTGTGAAACTGCCTGGACTCTTTGTAACTTGCTTTGCATCTTTGAAATCCTAACTCCCCTGAAATAATCCTTAAATTTATATCAGTGAGCCTCACTGTTCATTGATGCACTCCAAAGCACCTTTGTAGCATCAAAGCACTTTTGTGGCAGTTTGTAGCACACTATTTACATTTTTCCCCAGTAGGTTAGCAAAGTTAAATTAAGTTCCAACGACAGATAATTAAATGTCCTTGGAAAGAATTGCAGTATTGGTAACAGAAATATTTCAAACGGTTAGTTTACTTACTCCCATGATGATTCTTTCCATAACAACTATTTAGAGGGTAACTTGAAAGGAGAAGACTGCCAAAATCACTTTTCTGAAACTTTAAGGAAGAGTGAAACTTCAAGCCAATGGAAGAGAAATTTAAAGCATTGGAGCTGGGGTGAATGGAAAGAGAAAGATGGGGAATGAGGGGAGGGGGTGGGGGAGGTAGAGAGGGGGAGGTGGAGAGGTGGAGAGGGAGGGAGAGGGAATGGGAGAGGAAGGTGGAGAGGCAGATGGAGGTGGAGAGAGGTGGAAAAGAAGGTGGAGGTTGAGAAGGTGGTGGAGATGGAGAGGGAGAGAGAGAAGGAAATACAGAGGGAAAAGATGGTGAAAAGAAAAAATAAAAGCTTAATGTTTAAGAAGGAACTGCAGATGCTGGAAAATCAAAGGCAGACAAAAATGCTGGAGAAACTCAGCGGGTGAGGCAGCATCTATGGAGCGAAGGAAATAGGCAACGTTTCGGGTCGAAACCCTTCTTCAGACAAAGCTTGATATTGGTGGAGGTGATTAATGTAAGGTTGCTAAAGAGAGAAAAGAATGGCCCTCCAGCGCAACTTGTGTATGCGGTCCAAGGTACCATGTACTCTAAAGGCCCTGTCTCACGGTGCGAGTTGACACACGAGTGACCCAGAGTGACAGACTTGTGGTTGTGTACGATATTCCAAGTTGATGTGCAAGTGTTTGAGGCGAGTTCCCACGGGTATGGTAATCTGCGATGTTCCGAGATCGTCTCCAGAGTTACCAAGTTCCCCTCCCGTTTGCTCTTGAGTTACCAAGTTCCTCTCCCGCTCAGGGCGTGTGTTGTTGCCGCAGTCCGGGATTCGCATTTAAAGCACTCAGTTATCTTCAGCAGTTCAGACGAGGACAGGTTTGGGGCGGGGGGGCGAGGGATGGTGGAATTGGGAGAAGGCAAAGACTATGGGTGGGGAGGAGTGAGAGGGGGGCTAGGAACGGCATCTGCGAAACGGGTAGTCAACCTTTAGGGTCCCGGCCCGAAACATCCCTATACATTTTATGATTTCCCTCCAAAGATGCAGTCTCCCGTGGTTTGTTTGCACAACTCTCTCCCCTCTCTCTCCCAACATTGGGGGGGGGGGGGGGGGGGACGACGACAAGATAGTTTAAACGGACCTTACCACCACTTCATGCTTCTGTTGCGCATAATTCAGCAGTAAAACCTCTCTTCCCCTTACCCAGCGACGCCCGATTCCTCGCACCCCCACAAGTTCACATGGACGAGGGAAGAATGAGCGGGGAGTCTGAAGAAGGGTCCCGATCCGAAACATCACCCATTCCTTCTCTCCAGATGCGATGCCTGTCCCGCTGAGTTACTCCAGCATGTTTGTGTCTATCGTCGGTGTAAACCAGCATCTGCAGCTCCTTCCTACACACGGACAGTGAAGTGCCTCGGCCAAATTAGGAAAATTAGGATTCTCTGATGTGAAGGTAGCCTGGTTTGCGTTTCTTACACTTGATCATATCTGAAACTAAAGTATAGATAGACACAAAATGCTGGAGTAACTCGGCGGGACAGGCCGCATATCTGGAGAGAAGGAATGGGTGGCGTTTTGGGTAAGTCTGAAGAAGGGTCTCGACTCTATTCCTTCTCTCCAGAGATGCTGCCTGGTCCGCGAGTTACTCCAGCATTTTGTGTCTATTAAAGAGTTCCCACGGTAGACGCACGAATCACTAAACTTAACGCACGGGCCACTACGATATAACTCTGAGTTTAAATGTTTCAATTTTAAACTTGACCACGAAATTTGACTCGTGGAAAAAGTCAAACATGTTTGACTTTTTTCACGAGTTCACAAGTTTCACAGGTACCTGCCGTTAGCGCCACGAGTGGACAAGTTGATCGTGCGAGCTCCCACGTTCCCGCTACGTTGGCTGTACGTGATCACCACGAGTGAAAATTCGGGGTCACTCATGGGCCAACTCGCACCGTGAGACAGGGGTTTAAGTCCCATTTGCCCGCATTTGGCAAATATCCCTCTAAACATTTCCTATCCATACACCTGATCAATGTCTTGTAATTATGGTTAGTATATCTGCCTCCCATACTTCCTCCACCACCTCGTTCCACATACCCATCACCCTCTGTGTGAAAAGGTTACCCCTCATGTTCCTATTAAATCTCTCCCTTCTCACCTTAAACCTGTACCCTCTTATTCATGATTATCCTACCCTGGGAAAACATATTCTGTGTTCACCATATTTATTCTCCCTATGATCTTATTTATCTCTAATTAATCACTGCTCAGCCTCCTGTGCTCCAAGGAATAACGTCCCAGCCTGCCCAAACACTCCGTATAGCCCAGGCCCTTGTTATGAACATATAGGTTCTTAGTAGATTAGCTGATCTGATTATTATGCATGTACATTATTACTCCATCACATACATTTTTCTCTTTTTTCTCTTTAATTGCTGTTGCTTCTAATGTCTAAGAAGTTACTTAAAAATAGCCACTTCTGTCTCCTGGAATGCTCTTTGAGTTGATTCTTAAATGCAACAAGCTTCTTATCTACCTCAATGATATTACAGCTGCAGGATATCAGATATCCTTTTAGAATTAATTTTCACCGCAGCAGGCACTGGAATTTGGGAAGGCAATGCCCACTGAGGCTTTGCAGGACTTTTTCATCCAGTCAGCGGCAAGTGATGTCTCTTCACTGCAAGTTCTGGGCCAATGTTGACTGCCGCCCTGCTGCTGCCTCAAATAAATTGAGTCAACACTTGCTAAAAATAGCACGAGGTACCTTGAGAGATGTCAAAGGATGTGATATGGTGTTAGTCTGTCCTACAAGGCTAGGCCATAATTCTCAGCTCTACGGCTGCTATTGTCACCTGCAGGGCCGGATTTACGTATAAGCTTCATAAGCTTAAGCTTAGGGCCTCAAAATCTAGGAGGCTAAAGTGTTCTTTTCCAAGAGTAAAAAAAATCCCAAGAAAAAAAAATTGGAGCGCTATCAGCATTTCCACTTTGACGGAAATTACCCGAAATTCTGGTTCCGGCCCTCTGGAAGTTTTGGGGAAAAAAATTGCGACCATCTGTGCCTGCGCTGTTGGGGGAAGCCGGTGATGCAGTAGCGACGCAAAATGATGTTGTCTCTACGCGCGTGCGCAGTGGACCCGGGCGGGTTCAGATCTCCATTTGCACTCCACACAATCACCTCGATGCCTCGTGTCCACCACAGATCCTAGGTGTCTACTCCAGGTAAGTAGTGGAATGTTGCGTTGTGGGAGTGCCCGTTTCTCCTGGCCGGGGGGGGGGGGGGGGGGGCTGCGGTGTCTAGGAGCCTAGGAGAGAGAGAGGGGGGATGTGAGAGGGGGAATGTGAGAGGGGGGATGTGAGAGGGGGAAAGGGAGGGTTGAGACAGATGGGGGAGAGAGAGGAAGGGGAGGGGGAAGAGAGAGGGGGAAGAGAGAGGGGAAGGGGGAGGGGGAGAGAGAGGTGGAGGGAGAGGGAGGGGGAGGGAGAGAGAGGGGGAAGGAGGAGGGGGAGGGAAAGGGGGATTATCTTTAGTGAGATTGCAAAATTAAGGCAGGTTTTAGAGCAATTATATTTTCTCCTCCATATGAATAATATCAAACAATTGGAACTGCTTTCTTTTCCTTGATAACAATACTGAAAAATATGTATTCCATAGTTTGCGACTTTCATTTTGCATCATGTTTTTAATGTGCACACACAAACACAGTCGAACAGTAACAGGCAATCAAATCAACACACAAAACATTTTCTAAAAAAAGATATTATTTACTGCAAAAACTTACAGTATTTTATTTGCAGTGTCTGCATGCTTCTTTATACATAAAATTTTACATATCATTTTACAGTACAACTTGATTATTAAAAGGACAGCTTCCATTCTTGATTTTTAAAAATTATACAACAATGACCCCAATCATCCCATTCCAACCACTCATTACTCTTGACTCAACCAAAATTATTTCTGAAATATTGGTCATAAATTTGGTGCAAAAATGCTCCAAAATAAGGCTCAGAATGCACCAGAGAGCATCTAAAACCCAGAGCTTCCAGGGACCTTAAGTGGGCCCTGGAACGCAGCCACAAGGGTCTTTGAGCTTTGCGCTTGTGATATGCGCTGCATGCACTTATTTCACATACATTTTTTGTAATCCTGCCATGCCACCCCCCCTTTTTCAAAAGCTTTGTACGGGCCTGGTGTATAATAGTTCTGACACAGTCATAGGCCTTTCTTACATATGCTGTCACAGCGCACTGTAGTCTCTAAACAACACTTCAGTAATTTTCCTTGCCCTCCATTTCAGAATAATAGTGTTTTAAGCCGATAACTCGACACTAGCACTGGCAATAAATAAAAAGCACAGCTTTCCAGCTCTTATCTCATTGGCCACGCTCGGCTGCAAATCGGTGTCAATCTGGTGGACTCTTCCATCTTCCTCTCGTCGTGGGGTTGGGGGATTGGAAGGGGCCTCACAAGTGGCAAAGCGTAGGGCCTCTCTTCATTTAAATCCGTCCCCGTTCACCTGCAATTATAAATTTAGTTATTGTGCGCAATATATATCTACGCCACAATACTGAAAAAATATAGATGACCTTGGCCACGATAATGATGACCTTGGCCAACAGAGAGATGCAGCATGGAAACAGGCCCTTCAGCTCACCAACTTCTTGCTGACTATCAACCACCTGTTCAACGCCGCCCAGAGTCTGCCAGTCAGCTACAGATTAGGGACAATTTTACAGCAGCCAAATAACCTACCAACCCACATGTCTTTGGGATGTGGGAGGAAACCTATGCAGACACAGGAAGAACATGCAAACTCCATACAGTCTGCACCCTAAACCAGGATTGAATTTAGCCTCTGGAGTTGTGAGTCAGCAGCTCTACTAGCTGCGCCACTGTGCCGTCTGAGTTTTCAGGATTCATTTTCTTGTGTGAAAAACAAGTGCAATTACGCATGAATCATAATTCCTCATTATTTATTTTGCTTTGAACAGTTCTCGGGACATTAACAAAATGGACTCTTTAGTATTTATTAATCCTGTCATTGCATAATTTTTTTAATGGTTTAATTGCTCTGTGATTAATATATTGTCCTTCAGATTTGGTGTAGATTTACTTGCACTTGTCTAAATTAAATATGAAATAATTTGGGCAGATTTACTCCATGTAGTGATTTTGTTTTTGGAGCAAGTGTTTTGTCCTTTCTGCATTTCAATCACGCTGAAAATTCAGTCAACACAAGATGAAAATACAAGTGCAGTCAGTTCACATATTAAACAATAAGGATATTTAATGACTTGGACATTGCAGTCAGTGGTGACTGCAATGCTGACCTCAAAGAAAGGAGCCAACAAAGATTCTGCCATCTCTGTCCGTAGATTTGACCTTTCTTTATGTCTTAAGCACACAGACCAACTATGATGGTTCTATGACTTCCAGCTGCAGTGACATTATCAGGCAGACTGAATAACCCATCAATGCAGAATTCTCTCATCTTAAAGTAAAAAGCATCAATTTTCAGTTTAGTTTTTTCAGCTTAGAGATACGGAAACATGGGCCCTTCAGCTCACTGAGTCCGCTCCAACCATTGATCCCGGCACACTAACACTATCCCACACACACTAGGGACAAGTTACAATTTCTACCCAGCCATTAAACTCTGTTCCTGAACTATCACTGTCCATAAAACCAGGCACTCTGAGAAGCCTACTGACTTCCTGGTGCAGGAGAAGACAAAATCTTTCTCCTGACATTTAATTAGAATACTTAATCACTGAGACCATGCCAGAACTTTTTTGTTTCTATGATTGGATCTTGTGACATTTGCACATGCCTATTAAAAACTGAGTTATTTCTCTCAGTGCATGTACTCGATGTGAGTGACTAACGGGTAAATTAAATGAAATTACAATTTTCATGCTTGAAATTCTTTGTGTGAGTTTTGTTGCTACTTTCGGCTATGTCCATATTCATCGGGAACGAGGTTTTGAGGATGCATAAACGTATCTTGACAGCAGCAAAATGAGCACTACTTTAGGATATTAGCATGTCTGACTTCTGGAATATGGCCTGGGAGAAAAGTTCAGACCATATTGCACTTTCTGGGAATCTATATGCAGCCAGCATTTAAAATGAAAACTATTTATATCTCGTCATTTTTAAAATTTATTTTACTTGCTTTTCTGGATTACCATTAATTGCCTAATCTTTCAATTTTGCTTTGATTCCCTCGTGCATTCTCGATAAACATCCCGATCACCATAGCTGCAATGTTGTGGTACCTTGCCACGGCTGATGCACTGTGGCTGGAGTGCGCATTAATAAATTGATATATATGAACACATCCATGGCTTCCTCATCATGAAGACAATGGCAGTAGGTGCGAGAGAATACCATCATCTCCAAGATCCCTTGCAAATTGCTTGTTCTTTACTACTGGGTCAAAATAATGGAACTCTCCAAGTAACATTTCTTGAGTACAATATCAATATCAATATCAATATCAGTTTTATTCACACACTTGCACAAGTAGATCATAAGGCCATAAGGTCATAAGTGATTAGAGTAGAATTAGGTCATTCAGCCCATCAAGTCTACTTCGCCTTTCAATCATAGCTGATCTAACTCTCCCACTTAATCCCATTCTCCTGCCTTCTCCCTGTAACCCCTGACACCTATGCTAGAATCAAGAATTTATCTATCGCTGCCTTAAAAATATCCATTGACTTGACCTCCACAGCCTTCTGTGGCAAAGAATTCCACAGGTACACCACCCTCTGTCTAGATACATTCCTCATTCATCTGTTCCCCATTCTCTCCTCTGGACAGCCTTCGAGTTCTTCCATGTGCCAAAGACCATTATAAACCTGGTCAGAAACTACTTCCAAGATTTGCAATTCTGTATTACAACAACAGAATACACAACATCATGGCAATCACTTGAAGTGGGAATAATGGCAGGTTGCACCATCTCCCTGCTAGCCTTCACCATGGTGATGGAAGTGATCATCCAAGCTTTCAAGTGGGTCGTAGGAGGAGAACGGCTGCAGTCTGGGCAGCGGCTACCTCCCATTCATGCCTACATGGATGACATGACCACCCTGACCTCAACCATTGCATGTACCAAGCGCCTGCTGTAAAAGCATCATGCGAACATAACATGGGCCCGGATGAAATTGAAACCCAGTAAATCCAGGAGCATATTAATCATCAGAGGAAAAGTCGTAGACAAGCGATTCCACCTTGATGAAACCGATGGTGTCAGAGCTGCCAGTCAAGAGTTTAGGATGGTGGTACAATGCAAGCCTCAAAGACTCAGACCAGTGTGACCAACCGGAGGGAAAAAAACATCAAAGGCCTTGCTAGCATAGACAAGACCTCGCTTCCTGGAAAACTGAAACTGTGGTGCCTGCAGTTCCTTTGTTCCACTGTACAATTCTATGTTCTATGATCTATCTTCCCTGTTCTATGTTTATTTTCTATTGCCAGAGTGAAGCCACAAGGAAACTGGAAGAACAACACCTCAGAATCCTCTTGTGCAGTCTCCAACTCATTGGCATGAACATTCAATTCCCTACTTCTGAGTTAGCCACCCCCTCCTTCGGACCTACACAGGCCCTCTCACACATATACTTTCCAATCCACACCACCTGTCCCCATCTCCCAGTTCCGTTTCCCTTCTCCACCTCCTCCTTCTACTCAGCACCCACATCTACGCTCTTTGGTTCTCTTATCCACCCCTCCCGTACTCTGTTCCCATCTGCCCACCATCCATCCCAATGGTTCTACATTTCACTCCTCAGCTCTTTGTCTTCTCCACTTATCATCTCCAGCCTTTATGTTTTCTCCACCCTACGCACCTCCATCTCACACATTCAGCAATAATCTCTTCTTTAATTGGACCCAGCTTTTGCCCACTTCTTCCCCTTACCTCCATATACCAACTATGTCCCCTCTACTCCAATCTTGAAGAAGGGGACAACACCTATCCATTTTCCGCCGGAGATGCTGCCTGACCTGTTGAGTTCCTCCAGCTGTTTGTTTTTTCCTGAATATATTTGGACACATTGCTACCAATAAAAAAAATCGCATTTAAACTATTTGCATTTAAATTATTTGTGACATTTGTGAAGACATGTATGCTGCAGGCTTCACTGATATTATGAGCAGATATTGGCTTCATTGTCAAGTGTTTTTTTTCTGTAGATATCCCACAGCTGTAGCATCTTAACATTTCCCACCTTATTGACTGGAACTAAATATGGGGGGGGGGGGGGGGGGGGGCGGGGGGGGGGGGTGAATTAGATACAATGGGTGGTTAATATTCTCATTCAGTGCAAGCTACTAAGGACAATTTTTTGCCCCTTATTTTTTTACATTCAGGGAGTGCTTAGTTTATCTACTTATTTCATCTATCAAAGTAAATCATTTGCCATTTCACTTTATTACATTTAATTTTGATTTCATCCATCTGCACGCAAACCACTTTGTGCACTGTTATATTTTGATGCAATCTTCACTTAGTTAGCTAGAGCCTTCAATTTCTCATCAAAAATGAATTTTGGCACCAAACACCTTTTCAGGAGTCAAATTTTTGTTTACATATTCATGGTTTCAGTATCCATCATTGTAGAACAATAATTCCTGCTATTTTTATCTTTTATTCCGATTTTTATCATTTATATTTTATCCAAATTTTACTTTAACCCCCATCCTTTGTTTTTTGTTTTCTTGCCATTTTTCTGTTAGTTACCAGATATCTGACCACACAGTAGCAGGGTAACTGATTGAGGTCCTTCCGTAAGCCCCATGTTGCAGTATCCACTTCATTTCACTTTTCTACTTTTTGTTGCTATTTCTGCATAGAATTTAACATGTTCGGCTAAACATGACCTTTTGGAAAACCACATTGATTATTTTTTTTAACATTACATTCCCTATCTCTAGATATTGTGTCATCTGATCATTTAGTAATGATTGCAATACTTTCCCACCCTTGGCACGAAGGCAATTGGACTGTAGATCCCTGAGTTATTAATTTTCCCTTTCAAAAGATGTATGACATTTGTTGTTTATGGCCTCAGGCAATAATCCATTCTTTGCTGATTTTTTTACATGTTGATACTGGTATTTTTTTCCTTGATACTTTGAATTAGAAAGAGCATGCTAACTGAAAATTGGATATCTATATAATTAAAAGTCTAAACTTGACCACCTGTTTGTGCTGTATACTGATTTTAGAAAAATGCTACCACTTTTGGCTGTGATTTTTGGCCATCTTACTCAGTCCCCCTCCAGCTGTCAAGGCAAAATCATTTTTCCCATCGATGAAAAATAAAAGACTTATTAATGTTTAAAAAATGTTGAGATTCTCTCTCCTGTCAATCACGCCATGAAGGCCAAGCCCCTTCCGGTGGGAGGGGGAGGGACTATAAAACCCGGAAGTGTGGACGTGCCTCAGTTGCTGCTAGATGGGGGAGCAAGAGGTCACGATTCTCAATCTGAGCTGTGAATCAACTGAACACTGAACACATGTCCACTAAACTGTGAGTGTGGTTTTACTGACCTGTGAGTGCCCTTAATGTGGTTTGAAAATGAAGTTTGAAAATAAAAATGTGGTTGGTTTGAATTGAAAAGAAACTGGTTGGTTTGAATGGAAAATAAACTGTGGTTGGTTTGAATTGAAAATAAACAGCGGTTAGTTTGAATTGAAAAGAAACTGTGGTTGGTTTGAATTTGAAAATAAACTGTGGTTGGTTTGAATTGAAAAGAAACTGTGGTTGGTTTGAATTGAAAATAAACAATGGTTGGTTTGAATATGAAAATAAACTGTGGTTGGTTTTAAAATGAAAAGAAGGTTTGAAAATCTATATAATTAAAAGTCAAATGTTGACCACTTCCTGTTTACGCTGTATATTGATTTTAGAAAAATTGCTACCACTTGCGGCTGTGATTTTTGGCCATCTTACTCAGAGTCTCCCTCCAGCTGTCAGGGCCAGAAGATTTTTCCCATCGATGAAAAATAAAAGACTTATTAATGTTTAAAAAATGTTGAGATTCTCTCTCCTGTCAATCACGCCATGAAGGACATGCCCCTTCCAGTGGGAGGGGGAGGGACTGCAAACCCCGGAAGTGAGGACAGGCCTCATCGCTGCAAGATGGGGAGGGAGAGGTCATGACTCTGTCTGAGCTGTGAATCAACTGAACACTGAACACATGTCTACTAAACTGTGTGTTTTTATGTGCTTTTATGTGGTTCATTTGGAACTGTGTGTGGAAGGAGTCAATGTTTTATGTGCCTTTTAACTGTGCCTTTAGCTGTGCCTTTTAACTGTGTCTTTAACTGTGCCTTTTAACTGTGCCTTTTAACTGTGCCTTTTAACTGTGCCTTTTAACTGTGCCTTTTAACTGTGCCTTTTAACTGTGCGTTTTAAATGTGCGGCTAATTGAAAAGTGTGGCTATTGACTGTGCCTTTAAACTGTGCGGCTAATTGAAAAGTGTGGCTATTGATTGTGCTTTCAAACTGTGCCTTTATTTTAAAATGTGTTTTGCTTTTTAAATGTGGCTTGGGTTTTAAATGTGGCTTGCTGTGCAACAGTTTTTGGAAGGAAAAACCATGAATAAACGTTTTATTAGATCAGGACTGTGTTTAATGCAAAATTGCTGCTCATTCCGTGACTTCCGGTTAGTGGAGAGGTGGCGCTGATTGTGTAATTTCCGCTTAGTGGAGAGGTGGCACTGATTGCGTCATTTCCAGTGAGGCGGCGCTGAGTGCGGAAGGCCAAAAATGGAGACGCCGCCCTGAACTGTTTGAGTAATTCAAGAGAGCTTACTGGTGAGTGCATGTGTGTTTGTTGAAAATTACTTAAAGCATGTTTTTGCAATAGCAGCAGCTCTAGAGGAGTGTTTCAGAATAATAAGGGCTTTAAACATTTGAATCATTTGGTTTAGACACACCAGTGTTCTTATAACTGCTTACATAGAGTATATGGTTAGTAACAGGATTCAATATGCTTAGCACGTTCAAAAGTTGCTTAGAGTGTTGTGAGGTTGGACTTGCTGCCTGCACTCTGCTTGGAGTGCTGTGGGGTTGGACTTGCTGCCTGTACTCTGCTTGGAGTGTTGTGAGGTTGGACTTGCTGCCTGCACTCTGCTTGAAGAGCTGTGAGGTTGGACTTGCTACCTGCACTCTCCTTGGAGTGCTGTGAGGGTGGACTTGCAATGTTTTAAGAGTCATTCACATTTTAAACTTTAATAAATCCTTTTTCTATTGGGATTTTCAGCTGATTGGTCCTCTCGCCTGTCAATCACCATGATGAAGGTAATGCCCCTTCCGGGGTGGAGGGGGGGCAGGAATATAAAACCCCAGATGCCTGGACACGAGTCAGTCACTCTGGAATATCACGAGGGAGAGGCCTCAACTGTGATTTTAAGCTGTGAATAAACTGAAATGTGAGTATGCAATGTACTTGCAATAAATGATTTGTTAGCCCATAATGAAAATGCAATGAGTTGTTTAGCCTGCCCTATGCTTGAAACTGCAATGCAAAATGGAAATGAAATGACAATGCGATGAGTTGTTTGGCCTGCCATGTGCTTGAAACTGCAATGCAAAACGAAAATGAAATGACAATGCGATGAGCTATTTGATCTGCCCTGTGCTTGAAACTGCAATGCAAAATGGAAATGAAATGACAATGCGATAATTGTTTGGCCTGCCCTGTGCTTGACACTGCAATGCAAAATGGAAATGAAATGACAATGCGACGAGTTGTTTGGCCTGCCCTGTACTTGAAATCGATATGGAAATAAAATGAAATGAGTTGTTTGGCCTGCAGAAACCACTACTTTCGTAGCACAAGCCCCCTATTAGCCGAGAAACCAGTCCCTTTTGCCCAAAATGCCCGTATGAGTCCAGGAGGAGGATTTTGGCCCATAAGGCCTGTGCCAGGCCAGGAAAAGTCCAGAAAAAGCGCCTTTCACTGAGATTTCACTCAGTTTATTTTTGTCCCTTCGTCCCATCAGGCCTGTACTAGCCCAGGAGGAGTCCCTTCGGCCCAGCAGTAAGTATTTCCCCTGCAAGTATTAAACCTTACCCCAGTATTTTTCTCCCTCCCTTCATTGGCTCCCCGAGAGATCCAGGCCAGGATAGACTTTCCGCCTTCATTGCTGTGATCTGCAGAAAAAGATGAAAAATGTCTAAAATTGATTTTCCACCCTCTCCCCCTTCTCTCTCTCACAGTCTCGCACCTGTTTTGGGCAGGATTTCTGGCAGTTTCTGAGCTGACAGCCCACCAGGCCTGAGTGAGTGAGCTGCCAGTTAACCAGGCCTGAGTGACTGAGCTGCCAGCCCACCAGGCCTGAGTGACTGAGCTGCCAGTCCACCTTTCCTGAGTGACTGAGCTGCCAGCCCACCAGGCCTGAGTGATTGATCTGCCAGTCCACCAGGCCTGAGTGACTGAGCTGCCAGCCCACCAGGCCTGAGTGACTGTGCTGCCATCTCAAGAATCCATTTGGCCCACAATTTCCATACTAGCCCTCTGGAAACCAGTCCTTTTTGTCGACAGCACCTATACTAGTGCTCCAGAAAGCCCCACCTCCTTACTGGCCATCAATATTGGAATTGGTGAAGAGGTGGAATATTGCATTGGGGACCAGCCATCCCATGGGAACATGGGACCCAAGGGTGCCACTTAGTCTAGTCTATATAACCTGACCACTTCCTGTCTGCGTTTTATATTAATTTTATAAAAAACACTACCATATATCGCTATGACCTTTGGCCACCTTACTCACAGTCCTCCTCCACTGAGACAGCCCCGAGGAATTTTAGGATCGATTAAAATTAAAAAAGTTATGAGTGTTTAAAAAATCTTGAGATCAGCTGATTGGTCCTCTCACCTGTCAATCACCACGATAAAGGTAACACCCCTTCTGGGGGTGGGGGGGGGGAGGAGGGGGCACAGGACTATAAAACCCCGGATACCTGGATGTGAGTCAGTCACTCTGCAAGATCATGAGGGAAAGTCCCCAACTGTGATTCTCAACTGAACTGTGAGTCTGCAATGTACTTGCAATATATGATTTCTTAGCCCTTAATGACAATGCAATGAGTTGGTTGGCAATTTGGTGGCCTGCACTGCTTGAAATGCTATGAAATTGAATTTGGTGGCCTGCACTCTGCTTGAAATGCTATGAAATTGAATTTGATGATTAGAATCTTGTCTAATTTGTTTCTATCGCATAATGGACTACAATTCCTTGACGCACTTTAGATTTTTATTTTAAATATTAATTATGACAGTTCTATTTATTTCCATTGCTTCAACACTATCCTCATTGTCAGCATCTTTTTAATCTATTAGATAGATCTTTGCATCACGTATCTGCACCACTCCCAGTCATTATCTCAAACCCGATTAGATTTTGATCATTACAGACTGGAAGTTCTCGCACGCTTAATTTGCCTGTCTGATTCAGTTCACTGCTCACTACTCTTAGCTAACTTCTCCATCTCCTAGCTCACAATTATATATTCTACATTTTCCTTGAGCTTCACCCCTTTTGATATCTCATTTTCACAGCTTACATTTCCTTATCTCATCATAAGGTCAATGAAAAGGAGTAGAATTAGGCCATTCGACCTATCAAGTCTACTCCGTCAATCAATTATGGCTGATCTATCTCTCCCTCCTAACCCCATTCTCTTGCCTTCTCTCCATTACCTCTGACACATGTACTAATCAATAATCTATTGCTTTCTGTCTTAAATATATCCACTGAATTTGCCTCCACAGCCTTCTATGGCAAATCTATATTACTAAAAGTCTGATCTTGACCACTTCCTGTTGTTCTGTATATTGATTTTAGAAAAAAACGCTGCCACTTACGGCTGTGATCTTTGGCCATCTTCCTCAGAGTCCCCCTCCGCTGCACAGGACAAGAAGATTTTTTCCATCGATTAAAAAAAAAAAGAGTTATTAGTGTTTAAAAAATGTTAAGATTCTCTCTCCTGAAGGCACACCCCTTCCAGAGGGACTATAAAACCCGGAAGTGTTGAATGCCTCAGTCACTCTCTGCAAGATGGGGGGGTGAGAGGGTCATGTCTCTCAGTCTGAGCTGTGAATAACACTGAACACGTGTCTACTAAACTGTGAGTGGTTTTACTGACCTATCAGTGCCCTTAATGTGGTTTGAAAATATAGTTTGGAAATGCTAAAGTAGTGTTGCCTTTGGTTTGGAAATGCTAAAGCTGTGTTGCCTAATTAAAGTTGCCTTGCCTAATTAAAGTTGCCTTGCCTAATTAAAGTTTCCTTGCCTAATTAAAGTTGGCTTGCCTAATTAAAGTTGCCATGCCTAATTAAAGTTGCCTTGCCTAATTAAAGTTGCCTTGCCTTCTATATAATTAAAAGTCTAATCTTGACCACTTCCTGTTTGCGCTTTATATTGATTTTAAACGAAACGCTACCAAGTACCGCTGTGAACTTTGGCCATCTTACTCAGAGTCCCCCTCAGCTCATCAGGTACCGAGGATTTTTTCCATCGATGAGAGATGTAACAGTTATTAGTGTTTAAATAATGTTGAGATTCTATCTCCTGTCAATCACGCCATGAAGCCACGTCCCTTCTGGTGGGCGGGAGGGACTATAAAATCCATAAGTGTGGGCGTGGCTCAGTCTCTGCAAGATGGAGGAGGGAGAGGTCACGACTTGCTGTCTTCAGTGGCCTTGCACCCTGCTGAAATGGAATTTCAAGGAATAGCCGTGTCAACTGCCAGCCCACCAGCTGTGAGTGAGTGAGCTGCCAGCACAACAGGCTTGAGTGACTGAGCCGCCAGCCCAAGAATCCATTTGGCCCACAATGTCCATAATATCCCTCTGGAAACCAGTCCCATCAGCCCACAACATCCATACTAGCGCTCCAGAAAGCCCCTCCACCGCCACTGGCCACCAATATTGGAATTGGTGTAGAGTTGGAATATTGCGTTGGGGGACCAGCCCTCCCTTGTGATGCTGGGACCCAACGGGTCCCACTTAGTCTAGTAATTCCATTGACCTCTGTGGCTCCATCTCCCCTGGCTCTCAGTCTGAAGAAGGGTCTGGACCTGAAACGTCACCCATTTCTTCTATCCAGAGATGCTGCCTGACCCGCTGAGACTCAAGCATTTTGTGGCTATCTCTAATATAGAACACTTCGAGTATTGTATAGGTTTGATCAACATGCCATTTTTTACTCCCTCTTCCAACCAATTTCTTTGGGGATGCTCGATAGTCTCCATTTTCCTCATCTGAAACTGCCATTCTATTTCTCTCCCTTTGGCGATATTTGGGCACTCTCTGTAACATATCCTTTCCATCTCAAACAATCTGCATTCTGATTCCTGCTCATGGTGATTTAGGTTAGTTTAGAGATACAATGCGGAAACAGGCCCTTCGGCCCACCAGGTCCACGCCGATCCGTCGTCCCCGCACATTAACACTATCCTAGACACACTAGGGACTATTTACAATTATCCCAGCCAATTAACCTACAGAACTGTACGTCTTTGGAGTGCGGGAGGAACCCGGAGATCCCGGAGAAAACTCACGTGGGTCACGGGGAGAAAGTACAAACACCGTACAGACAAGCACCCGTAGTCAGGATCGAACCCGGGTCTCTGGCGCTATAAAGCAGCAACTCTATCACTGCACCACCCTGCCACCCTTTAGTGCCAATTAGAATTTGTTCTTCCCTCATCACCCATGCAGCATTTCATGCAACATCCTAGCTTTCCCTGTAGCCTTTCTTTCTGCTGCCATTATGTTCCTTTGTATTCGCATAATGACAACACCAATGTATCAGTCCTGTCATCTATTTTCTCATTTGTATTTACGCTCCAATTCCCGTCGTGTTATTGATGCTGTGTACATTGCGGTGCAAGTGATTTAATATGCTGTTATGTTTGTTACCCATCCTATGTTTCCGGCAGATATTTTATTATTGTTTTGTCACCTTTTGTGATCTGAGAATTTGTTATCTTAATCTGTTTTTGACCTTTCTTTACCTCATTGAAATTTACCGAATAATGAAAGGCATAGACAGAGTGGAATGCGAAAGGATGTTTCCGCTGGTGGGAGAGTCTAGGACCAGGGGTCATAGCCTCGGAATAAAAGGGCGCTCTGAGGAGGAACTTCTTTAGTCAGAGGGTAGTTAATCTGTGGAGCTCATTGCCACAGAGGGCTGTGGAGGCCAAGTCAGCAGATATTTTTAAGGCAGAGATAAATAAATTCTTGAATAGAACGGGTGTCAAGGGTTATGAGGAAAAGGCAGTAAAATGGCATTAGGAGGCAGAGATCAGCCATGATTGAATGGCAGAGTACACTCGATGGGCTGAATGGCCTAATTCTCCTCCTATAACTTGTGAACTTGTGAAACATCTCCATTAACTGTCCAATGTTTCCCAGTCTTCATGTCTTTCTCCATAGTAAAAACAGAGGAAAAATACGCATCGAGAGCTTACCCAACTCCTGAGGTTCCAGACCGATATGACCACTTTGGTTTTGAGGGGCCCTATTCTCTTTTTAGTTGCCTTCTTTCCCTCAATGTACTTATAACACTTCTTTGGATTTTCCATCATATTACCTGCCAGCACTACCTATAGTGTAGTCTTCAACCACAAAACTGCTCCATCTGTACACACGGCCTGTCATGCTAACATATACTTTGTCCGTATTCACAGTTCTTCTTATTTATTTCTCAAGAATGCTGACTTTCCTTTTGTACTAAATTATGATGAACAGGCAGAATTGTTTGCATTCTGTTAGATACATTCAGATAATAATGTACCTTGCCAATATTTCAAATGGTTAATTTGCAGCTTACTGTGTGTATAAAATTGTTCATATTTATTCACCTGTAGATATTTTTCTGACACAAAAATTAGTTCTCAGGGCAAACTAATGCGCATATTTCTGGTGAATAAATGGTTAAGAATGCTATTTAATTGCTTTAACAATGCAAATTGAAATGGCAAGTGGGTGTAATTTCACTGTGGGAGGCCTGGTTCCATGCAAATTTAGTTTTGAAATAAGACTGATGCGGTTATGGTATTCATATAATTTAACACTTTTTATGTAGCTAAATTACCAATTAACCCAGGATAAAATATGAATTTTTACGTTTCTGCAGTGGCAGACAGCATGACAATGTCTAAGGTTGCTCAAGGAAAATGAATGGAAATGTGTATCATTGTTCGGAGGTGGAAATTGTTATTAATAACAGATTTTGACAGTTAAAAAATAATTGAGCTGTTTGGGGCCAGTGTGGTGGTAGCTGAGATTGAGTTTGAGTTTAGTTCATTGTCACGTGTACCGAGGTACAGCGAAAAGCTTTTGTTGTGTGCTAACCAGCCAGCGGAAAGACTAGACATGATTCTAATCGAGCCATCCATAGAGTACAGATACACAATAAAGGGAATTATGCAGTATATCATGATAAAGCTTGTTGACAAGAAGAGAAGATAGTCTGTGATGTGCTGAAGGCTGATAGGTAATCTGAAGAAGTTCTGCATCTCAAGGAGAAGAATCTGTGGCCTGTCTGTCTAAAACATATTATTGCTTTTTAATGGGCCCAGACTATATTATGAAATTATAGTCATAAAATCAGGTCCCTCGGCTGACCATTAAATTCTGCTTTGTTTTACTGACTCCTGTTTTCTTTTGCTCTGCATTCATGTTATTTCTCCCTCTCCCTCTCCCTCTCCCTCTCCCCCTCCCCCTCTACCTCTCCTTCTCTCTTTTTTTTTTTCTTTCCATTTCCAAAAACTTTATTCAACACAATCATATAATACAACACAGCAAAACATAATCAAAAAATCACACTATAACAAACAAATCATTGTAGTACAACAGTACATTCATTGTTTATAATAGTCTCATCCCCACGCGGTGACCAGCATTGACGGAAGGCCTCCAGAGTCCCCGTGGACACCGCATGTTCCCTCTCCAGGGACACACGTGCACGAACGTAGGCCCGAAAGAGGGGCAGACAACTCTAGCCTGACCATCGACCGCCCGCTGCCTGGATCCGCGAATGGCCATCTTAGCCAGGCCGAGGAGCAAACCGACAGGTAAGTCCCCCCCCACACTCGGCTCTCCCCACTCCCTGCCTTGTGTCCGAACACCAGGATTGTGGGGCTAAAATGCAGCCAAAACTTGAGGAACAACCCCTTCAGATATTGGTACAGGGGCAGTAACCTCACACAATCCATATACATATGGAACACGGTCTCCTTCTCTCCGCAGAAAATACATGCGGCGGACGAGCCCGTGAACCGCCTCAAAAGTTTATTACAAACCACCGCTCCATGCAACACTCTCCACCCCAGGTCCCCAATATAAAGGGGTACGACTCCCTTATAGAAGGACCCTACTGGGGACCCCCCCTGCCTTCGGATGGTAACACCGTCCGCCATGGTGAGTCGGGACAGGAGACGAAGGCACGGAGGTTCAGAACGTGCAGGAGCATCCTATACAGTGCTCGTCTCTTTGCCTCATGAAATAGCATGCTGGTCATCTCAGAAAGGCAGCTCAGATTATGTGGAGTCGGAGGCCGAGAAATATCCCGGAGCCTAGGCCCGATGAGCAGATCTGACGGAGCGGGGGTAAGCTCTATCTGAACCACTCTAGGCTCGCGCCTCTCCTCGACACCCACCATGACAGGGTGAGGACCGGCCACACCCGCAGCCACAACATCCCCCTCTCCTCGTGGAGCCTCTCCTTCTCTCTCTCTCTCTCTTTTTTTTTTTCATTTCAACAACTTTATTCAACACAATCATAAAATACAACACAACAAAACATAATCAAAATCACACTATAACGAACAGATCATTGTAGTACAACAGTACATTCATTATTTATAATAGCCTCAACCCCACGCGGTGACCAGCGTTTACGGAAGGCCTCCAGCGTCCCCATGGACACCGCGTGTTCCCTCTCCAGGGACACACGTGCACGGACGTAGGCCCGAAAGAGGGGCAGGCAGCCGACTCTCGCCTGACCGTCGACCGCCTGCTGCCTGGACCCGCGAATGGCCATCTTAGCCAGGCCGAGGAGCAAACCGACAGGTAAGTCCCCCCCCCCACACTCGGCTCTCCCCACTCCCTGCCTTGTGTCCGAACACCAGGATTGTGGGGCTAAAATGCAGCCAAAACTTGAGGAACAGCCCCTTCAGATATTGGTACAGGGGCAGTAACCTCTCACACTCCATATACACATGGAACACGGTCTCCTCCACTCCGCAGAAAATACATGCGGCAGACGAGCCCGTGAACCGACTCAAAAGTTTATTACAAACCACCGCTCCATGCAACACTCTCCACCCCAGGTCCCCAATATAAAGGGGTACAACTCCCTTATAGAAGGACCCCCACTGGGGACCCCCCCCAGCCTTCGGATGGTAACACCGTCCTCCATGGTGAGTCAGGACGGGAGACGAAGGCACGGTGGTTCAGAATGTGCATCCTATACAGTGCTCGTCTCTTCGCCTCAAGAAATGGCATACTGGTCATCTCAGAAAGGCAGCTCAGATTATATGGAGCCGGAGGCCGAGAAATATCCCGGAGCCTAGGCCCGATGAGCAGATCTGACGGAGCGGGGGTAAGCTCTATCTGAACCACTCTAGGCTCGCGCCTCTCCTCGACACCCACCATGACAGGGTGAGGACCGGCCACACCCGCAGCCACAACATCCCCCTCTCCTCGTGGAGCCTCTCCTTTTTTTTTTTTTTTTTTTTTCATTTCAAAAACTTTATTCAACACAAATCATAAAATACAACACATCAAAACACAATCAAAAATCACACTATAATGAACAGATCATTGTAGTACAGCAGTACATTCATTTATAATCGCCTCAACCCCACGCGGCGACCAGCGCTGACGGAAGGCCTCCAGAGTCCCCGTGAACACCGCGTGTTCCCTCTCCAGGGACACACGTGCACGGACGTAGGCCTGAAAGAGGGGCAGGCAGCCGACTCTCGCCTGACCGTCGACAGCCCGCTGCCTGGACCCACGAATGGCCATCTTGGCCAGGCCAAGGAGCAAACCGACAGGTAAGTCCCCCCCCCACACTCGGCTCTCCCCACTCCCCGCCTTGTGTCCAAACACCAGGATTGTGGGGCTAAAATGCAGCCAGAACTTGAGGAACAGCCCCTTCAGATATTGGTACAGGGGCAGTAACCTCACACACTCCATATACACATGGAATACGGTCTCCTCCTCTCCGCAGAAAATACATGCGGCAGACGAGCCCGTGAACCGACTCAAAAGTTTATTACAAACCACCGCTCCATGCAGCACTCTCCACCCCAGGTCCCCAATATAAAGGGGTACAACTCCCTTATAGAAGGACCCCCACTGGGGCCCCCCGCCGCCTTCGGATGGTAACACCGTCCTCCATGGTGAGTCAGGACGGGAGACGAAGGCACGGTGGTTCAGAATGTGCAGGAGCATCCTGTACAGTGCGCGTCTCCTTGCATCACAAAATGGCATGCTGGTCATCTCAGAAAGGCAGCTCAGATTATGCGGAGCCGGAGGCCGAGAAATATCCCGGAGCCTAGGCCCGATGAGCAGATCTGACGGAGCGGGGGTAAGCTCTATCTGAACCACTCTAGGCTCGCGCCTCTCCTCGACACCCACCATGACAGGGTGAGGACCGGCCACACCCGCAGCCACAACATCCCCCTCTCCTCGTGGAGCCTCTCCTTCTCTCTCTCTCTCTCTCTCTCTCTCTCTCGATCTCTCTCTCTCTCTCTCTCTCTCTCCCTCTCTCTCTCTCTCTCTCTCTTGTTTTGGTCTCCTTTTTTCACCATTTCTTTCTTGCTCATTGCTCCAGAGGTGTGGACTTTAAACCAGGACTAAAGAGGGTTCTGACTGGAGGTGACAGGTCTTGAGTCCTTTCTCACTGCACATAATATTAGAAGATAGACACAAAATGTTGGAGTAACTCAGCAGGACAGGCAGACAGAAAGGTCAGTAAGGGAATGGGCATATGTTCTGGGCCTCGTCCACTGTCAGAGTGAGGACCAACACAAATTGGAGGAACAGCATCATATTTTGCTTGGGCAGCCTACAACTCAGCGGTATGAGTATTAATTTCTCTAACTTCGTAACCCTCCCTCTCCATCCCTCCCCCATCCTAGCTCTCTGACCTGTCTGACTGTCCTCCTGATTTAATATTATATTTACATGCCTCATTGTCTCCTTCCCCTAGCTAACAATGATCTATTCTATATTTTACTTGAACCGTCCCCTTTGTTATCTCGTTTTCACACCTTACCCTTCCATATCTCTGTGTCACCCTCTCCCCTGCCTCTCAGTCTGAAGAAGGGTCCTGATTCAAAATGTCACCCATTCCTTCTATCCAGGGATGCTGCCTCTCCTGCTGAGTTACTCCAGCATTTTGTGTCTATCTTCGGTGTAAGCCAACATCTGTTGTTCCTTCCAACACATAGTATCAGAATGTTAACCCAGATTTCACGCACAACAGTCACGTTTGTTTTGGTAGTGGAATTAAGACAATGGTGGTGGAAATATTGTGTAAAGACCAAGTGATTATGATTGCCATTTGGCTTGCTTGTAAGGCCTGGCAAATTGAAAGTGGGATGGAGGAACCACTTCATTTATTCACCTAAACATACGGTACTGAACCGGACTGACATTTGTAATTTCCATTGGAAGCCTCAAGAATCAAGAGAGTTTTGTTGTCATACGTCCAGAAACTGAACAATTAATTTCTCACCCTCAGCAACACAACAGGTATGTAAACATAGTAAATTGTAAAACCCATAACAAACACCAAAAACGCTCAGCAGCCACCTCAGATAGGCCCGCTCTATCGGGTGGCTAGGCCTTGAGCAGCTGCCGGCAGGGTAATGGGCGGGTCCACTCTCTCCCCGCTCCCGGGGCCTTCGGGCAGGCGGTGGTGATGCTGGGGGCGGGGGCTACTACACTCGCAGCTCCTGCAGCAGCTGGTGGGGGAGCGACGGCAGCCCCGGCCTCTCAGCCCCGGTTGGCTCCGGGCGGGTCATGTGGGAGAGATTGCCGGCCGTCAAGCAAGGCCCGAACTGCGCCCATTGACCCGGGCGGCCTGCGCCATACCTTACGGCAGGGCCGGGTTGGCGATAGCGTCGTTCTGCAGGGCTGGGCTGTCGGCTGCAGACATTAGGTCTCCCGATGCTGCGTGTGTCGGGAGAAGTCCCAAATCCCAAATTTGGATCGTCAGGGTCACCAATGTAGCTGCACCAAATGTGGTAAATAAACAATTGCTTTATTCAGTGAGGTAAAAGGTTCGAAATACAGTTTGGTCCTCTAACATAATAATGTCATTGCCGCTACAGCTGAGCGAGGGTGTGGTCTCGAGCTCAGCTACCTGTTCACTGGAATGATCTCAAGGTGAGATATGCTTATGTAGCAGGACACTCCCCTTAACCCATGACGTCACGTGACAGCCCTCGTAACCACACTGACGAGGGTTCGACCGTAAGTGATCTGACTATCAGCTGACACCCCAATAAAATGATAATGGGATATTGCTGATAATAAGCTATCCTTAATGATTGAAAGAAAGATTCTCAATAGTTTGGAAAAGATTATTTAGGCGAGTGGCAGGAGAAGGACAATCTCACTGCACCTTCCACATCTGACATGTAAGTCATTTAAAGATCAGCTCATCAGAGTTCAGGACCAGCTTGCTCCAGTGAGGACAAGGAACAAGGATGCCAAGGTGAAATAATCTTGAAAGACAAGAGGGCTTGAATATTTGTTTAAAGTTTAGGAAAATGAAATCAATTACAGCTTTTGAGGAATATTAAAAAAAATTAAATAGCTCTACAATGTAATAATTGTATCTGATTATGTTAACATCTCTGACAGCATGTTGCCGATATCATCCACATTCTGTATTAACAAAATGTATCTTTCAGATCCTATTTAAACTGTTTCCTCACACTTTAAAGGCATGCTGCCTTTTTGATATCCCTACCAAGGGAAAAATATGACTATCTGAAGAAGGGTCTCTCAGAAACGTCACCCATTCCTTCTCTCCAAAGATGACACCTCCAAGACCAAGGTGCTGATTATCGACTTCAGGAGGTCACAGAATGGGGAATACGCCCCAATCTCCATCTACGGGGACAGTGTGGAGATAGTGTCCAGCTTCAAGTTTCTGAGCACTCACATCTCAGAGGACCTCACATGGTCCACCAACACCGCTGCGCTGGTCAAAAAGGCACAGCAACAACTGTTCTTCCTAAGAACATTGAAACGGACTGGTCTGCCCCAACAGCTGCTGATGACCTTCTACCGCTGCACCATAGAGAGCATACTAACGTATGGAATCTCTGTGTGGTATCTCAGCTGCACGGAGGCGGAGAGGAGAGCTCTTCAGCACGTTGTCCACAGAGCGCAACAGATTATTGGGACTCCCTTCCGGCAGACGTTACAAGGCCTTCTATGCCCGCACCACCAGACTCAGGAACAGCTTCATTCCCAGAGCTATAGCGTCTCTGAACCGGCCCTGCTGAGTACCCCCCACCCCCATGGACTGTCTCCCCCGGCCTCGCACTTTACTGGTCAAATGTTCGTTTTTACAAACCTTGTTCTCGGGGTATTTAAACCTAAATTTTATTTGTCGATTAAGTTATGACATCGGATGGAAGTTGCATACCAAATCTCGTTGCACTTATGTGTAATGACAATAAAATATATGATTATTATTATTATTATTATGCTGCCTGCCCCGCTGAGTTATTCCAGCATTTTGTGACTATCTACTTGATCTATGCTTCTCATAACATTATATAATTCTATGGGGCCATCTCCATTGTTTCAGTGCACACTGCATTCGATAATTCTTTGAAAGATGCACCAAAGTACCATGAGTTTTTTCTCATTTAAAAAAAAACATTCACGCATTTGGTGTGGGTGTTTGGAATTGTTTGGCTTATAAATCCATAGATAAATTAAAAAATATATTAAAGACAGTTCCTTGTTAAAATCCCAGTAATTAAGGGATTTGTACCTAACTGGAAGTGCATCTAATTTGGATGTTATATCATGTAAATCAGTTTATATTTCAAGAGATAAATCTCCCTAAGAAATACTGAGTTGCTCTGCCAATTCAGGAACTATTTATTTGCAGGGCTTGTGTATTGTTGCACATCTACACAGAAAACTGTTTCATTAAAAATCCTCTTAAATATCACATGTACCCAATGTTATTCAGGGCAAAAACAGTTACATAAATCATACCTGTCCTTCTGTGAAAATACTTTGTGCATCTGTCCTTTGAGATAAGTGCCAAACTTCAACAAGCTATATTTGGACCATTTCTTATTTCCTTGTTCTTAATATATAACAAGATGCAGGTTAAGTAAAGTATCTCAAGGTTTGCCAATGAAGTTTCACTCACATACTTGTCCTTCTCAGCTCTAGGGATGTTTTAATTTATTTGAAAGGCAATGATAATTTTATCAATGTAAGTCTTATTTAAAGTAAAGCCCCGTCCCACTGTACGAGGTAATTCAAGAGTTCTCCCAAGTATTCCCCTGAATCGAACTCGGAGAATGTCTGTAACGGGTCCGTAGGAGTTTGTGGATGTCTCGTAGCGGCTCGTATGAATAAAAAAAAACAATTCTTTTCATCTCGTAAACATTTTTTGCCGAGATGAAAAAACGTCCCGAGTTTACCGGATGTCCCGAGAACCTACCGTTAGCATTACGAGCCGCTACGAGAGGTACCCGGACGCAGTGCCGACAGACAAGAGGACGAAGCAAAGAAACCGAAGCCAAAGAATCGAATATAAACGAGGCCGAAACGCGAATGAAACAAAATAGTCCGGAGACGAAAAGCCTACTAACCGAAAGGATGGGATGCCTAAATGCAAGCTAACTGAAAGCACGGGACACCTAAATGCCTACAAACCGAAAGGCTGCGTCGCCTAAAAGCAAACTTACTGAATGACCGCTCAGTCAATACGCCACCTACCCGAAAGGCGGCGGCGCTTACAGGCCAACGGCCCGACTCCCGCTTAACAAAAAAGTCCAAAAACGGACTTGCTGTTGCCGGGGGGCGGGACTAGTCAGTGATTGGTCCAGACTCCCATGTCAATCACATCACCGTGAAGGTATGAACATTGCCCCAAACCTCCGCTCCACCCAACCCACAGCCCGCGGAGGTTCGTAGGCGTTTAGGCGTCCCGCGCTTTCGGTTAGCTTGCATTTAGGCCTCCCATCCTTTCGGTTAGTAGGCGTTTCGTCTTCGGACTATTTCGGTTCATTCGCGTTTCGGCCTCGTTTCTATTCGGTTCTTTGGCTTTGGCTTCTTTGCTTCGGCCTCTTGTCTGTCGGCACTGAGTCCGCACACGGCTACGAGACATCCACGAACACCTACGGACCTGCTACAGACATTCTCCGACTGGATCAGTGGAAAACTTGGGAGAACTCTTGAATTACCTCGTACAGGTGGGACAGGGGCTTTAGAATATATTGTTATGGGTTTTTTCACTCCTTATTTACCTCTGCTGATAATTTGCCATGAATTTTTTCGGCATCATTTCAAGTTCATGTTCATAAGCTCTTGGAGCAGAATTAGGCTATTCAGCCCATCAAATCCACTCCGCCATTCAATCATGGCTGATCTATCTATCTTTCCCTCTCAATCCCATTCTCCTGCCCTCTCCCCATAACCCCTGACACCCGTACTAGAATCAAGAATCTGTCAATCTCTGCCTTAAAAATATCCATTGGCTTGACCTCCACTGCCTTCTGTGGCAAATTAAATAATGTTCATTGGTATGCTTACAATGAGAAAAAGCAAAAAAAAAGAGCTATTGTCTGATGATTCCACTGTTCTTTCTGTGGCGACATGTAAGCAATGCATTGCGGATGATAAACTGTGACCTGTCACTGGGCTGCCTCATGTGGATCATGGCAGAAAAAGATGCAATGTGAGATATTTTGGCCAAATGAAGGATGATCTATTCAGCACCACTTGTGATTTCAGCAACCACTTTAGCGGCTCCGCACAGCATCTTTATTGCAGCAAAATCTGATATGAATGCCTTCCCTTGTTACTTTCATTGATTTTCATGGGATTTTCATGTTGCCACGAAAAACAATGAATGAAAGCAACCAAGTTGAACGTGATTAATAGTAAGAAGCATTATCTGGCACCTCTAACCAAGTGAATATTATGTGCTTCACGGGAGAATTCACAAACAAAATTTGACACCCACTCGTATTAGGAGATATTAGGAAAGTTGAAGAGCTTGGTTAGATACATTTAAGAAATTGCATTTTTATCAGAAATACACATAGGGAGGTGACCAGCACTTTGCCAGATATATCTGCAGATTAATTTAGTTTAGTTTAGAGAGATACTGTGCGGAAACAGGTCCTTCGGCCCACGGAGTCCGCACTGACCAGTGATCCCCATAGACTTAAGGGCTTGTCCCAATTTCGCGATCTAATTCATTACCTTTTTTTCTCGTGGCCGTTTTCCATTATGCTAGAAAAAACGCCCCAACCTACTTGATGCCACGAATACCTACGACTAGCATCACGGCCTGCTACGACCTACCTACAACCTCGTACGACCTCCTATGACCTCATGACGACCATGCTGCAAGTATGAGAAGGGCAAACTCGGCAGAGGTGGTGAATTAGGTCATGAAAGTGGGACAGGCCCTTAACACTATACTACACACTCTAGGGACAATTCTAGAATTTTTCCAAGCCAATTAGACTAGAAATCTCTACAGCTTTCGAATGTGGGAGGAAACCCACACAGGTCATGGGGAGAATGTATTCACTCCATACAGACAGCACCGTAGCCAGGATCGAAGCTCTAGCGCTATAAGGTAGCAACCCTACCGCTGTGCCACCATGCTGCTTTGAAAGTGATGAAAATGAACTGATCAAAATCTGAAAAAAAAATTGTTGAAATTGCTGTGTTTTGGGCAGCCTCTGGCAAGAAGGAGGGAGGGGTTATTTGGAAACTGAGCTCGAGTAAAATATCTCTCTCATTATCCAGCCAGGACAGTCTATGTGGCACTAATTCTATGTGTTTTTTCCCTTTGTTTTTGGACAAAAAAGAATCATGTCAGAAGTCTAATTTTAGTTATCACTTCATGGGGAGAGAGGGGAAGATATTTAGGGGAGACATTTTAATGTGTGTCCTTTACATTTGTAGGCACAGTTGTCCAGTGCAGAACCACATAAAACTGGGGATGTGTTGGATGGAAGACTGAAGCAGCACAGATATTTTGAAGGCTTGTTGGGCTGAAACAGTTGACAGTGGTAGAAGATGAAGGGAAAAAGCCCTAGATGGATTTGATAGCACAAATGAACTGTTAAATCTGAGGCTGGGAGTTAATTAAGGTCAACATGGACAGGGTAATGCTTGAATACAACTTGTGTGAATCAGGTCATGGGATAAAGATTTGGTTATGAGAATGGGAATCCTATCAGGACCACATTGCCATTACCAAATCTGGTGTTTGCAAAGGAATGAATGAGCAATAGGTAGTCTCGGTAGGCTGGAGTACAAGGAGAGTTGGGCAATGGTTATCGATTGGAAATAGTTTTCAATGATGGCAGTGCTAAATGATTAAAACATCTCATGGTCAAATGGAATCATACAGAGATCAGCATGCAAAAAAATTATGCCTGTGAACAGTCTGGTTGATCATCAGAAAGTTTTCTGGGATGGAGTTGGGTATCAGACCGAGTTGGTGGGAAGAATTGTCAGTTGCTTCAATATTTACAACATTTAGTTTAATTTAGTTTAGAGATACAACATGGAAACAGGCCCTTCAGTCAGCACCGACCAGCGATCACCAGAACACAATAGTTCTATGTCGAAAGGAACTGTAGATGGTGGTTTACACTGAAGATAGACACAAAATGCTGGAGTAACTCAGCGGGACAGGAATGGGTGACGTTTCGGGTCGAGACCCTTCTTCACACAGTAACTTCAGCATTTTGTGTCTACCACATTAGTTCTATCCTACACTAGGGACAATTGCAAGGGTTTACTGTATCATAAATGTAAGTCTTAATTACATAGTCCACATGGAGAAAGAGCACCTCTGTTTAATTGCAGCTTTCTGAAGATTTCTGAGACATCCAGCAGTGGCTCACATCTTATGTTGAAACTTTGCTGATTATTCATCAGGTTATGATTCCTGAAGTCATGGCGTTGGAATACAAGTTTGTACAAATTCAATTTGTTGAATGTTGAATAATATCAAGGAATAGTTTGACAAGCAATCTTGTGCAGTGCATTTACTTTTTATTTATAGGCAGTAAATAACTTGACAGGTTTTATGAATTATGTTACATAGAATCAAATGACAGAAGAATAGGTTTGCATTTGTATAATGGGTGTTTGGATTCCCCTCCAAATTACGTCACATATCGTAGGTGGTTTATGTAGTTGGTAGACGGGCTGGGGAGGTTGGATGACGATTTGCAGACTGGAAGTAATTTCATCTGCCCATCTGTCAGAGGCCCCTTTAACTCACTATCATCTACCTTACAGCTTTCACATCCTGGTGGATGCAATAAATAAGTGGATGATGTGATTTCAATACTGGTATTGAAAAGGTTACTCCGGACATTCACGTTGATAAAGTTTATACCGAAGATAGACACACCATGCTAGAGTAACTCAGCGGGTCAGGCGGAATCTCTGACTGAAGGTACGCAGGAGAAGTGCTTTGAGGCCCTCGTGCTTCTCCACAGCCGCCAGCATGCGTGGGTAAGAGAGCAGGTGATCGGCCGTCTCCTGATCCAGCTCGCCACATAATAGTACCGAGTGTCATCAGCCGTGATGCAGCAAATGTGGAACTGGGCCTCGGCCATGCTGAAACCACACTTGGGGCTGCGATGTCCAGAACACGGGCAGCTTAAGAGCGACAGCGTTTTGCTGTGCCGGATCGACGGGAACTTCGGGTTGTGCGTTGACTGCATCCATGTTTCAAATCCAAAATGACCGTTTTGGATCGTCGGGTCACCAATATAGCAAGACACCTGTTAAACAAAGTGATCTTTATTGGGTTAAACAAAGAACAGCTCACTCGCGACTGGGGAGAGTTCTCCCAAAGTTATATATATATATACCAGGGCATACCCCAAAGCCATGTAACAACTTCTTCCCGCCAAAACTAGTCACCTGCCAGTCCTAGGGCCGAGGGTTCTCCCAATAAGTGGCCTAACCACCAGGTGGTGCCACAACATATGTGTAGAGCTGGAGAGCAGGAGGAACTAAATAAGGGGGGCGGGGGGGCAGCGAGAGAGGCTGTTACAGAACTCCTGTTGGAGAGAGGAGGAGAACTTCGTCAAAGTAGGCATACCTGGAGGATATTTCACAATGGAGCAGACAAAATGTGTAGGAAGGAACTGCAGATGATGGGTTACACCAAAGATAGAAACAAAATGCTGGTGCACAGTTGGGAAGACAGAGACACCTTTGGTGTTATAATCGAACATGGCAAAAGTGGAATCCTCTTTCAGCAATGCATCCAAGGAGGTGCAGTAAAGGGCTATAAGGAAAGAAAAACTGTGCTTTATATATGCTAACAACTATCAGCAATATCATTAGTAGGCTGCATGGCGATATTTTACCAGGTACAGAAAGCTGAGACAAGTTCCAAATGACATAAGCTAAAACACAGAATGCAGGTTTGCTGCAAAGTAAACCCCCCATATATAACTTATGTATATGAGATCACAAAATGAGGCAACATTTGTGATTTTTAAAGGCATTGCATAAGTTGAAACAATCCTGGTTTGAGAGCAAACTGTCTGGTGTATCTGGCTGTTGGTTGGCAGGTGACGGAGTTGCAATGGTTGTTTAATCAAAAGATTGAATAAATATATTTAGCCGTGGAGGTTGAGGCTAGAGGTTTCTAGGTGCGGATGTAGTGGCAATGGCAATGGCAACTATTGATACTGGATATCATGGACAGAGTATGGAGTCAGTCTTCTTTTCAAATGAACAGAGCCTGTAGCAGTGTCCATTGAGGTCGATTTCCTGTCAATTTCCTGACTACGGGGGGTGCTGTCTGTTCGGAGTTTGTACGTTCTCCCCGTGACCTGCGTGGGTTTTCCACGAGATCTTCAGTTTCCTCCAACTCTCCAAAGACATACAGGTTTGTAGGTTAATTCGCTTGGTTTTGAAAAAAATGTAAATTACAGTTTGACTACAGTAATATGGAACTTGCATTTAAATAGTGTATTTTTTACTATTTCAAGGCACAGAAAAGACAATGAAATATTTTAGAAGTGCAATCATTGTTTTAAAATAGTGTAACTTATTACAGCTAACATGTTCCGGTCATTTGTGGCAATTTGTATCTGAGCTATTGGTGTGTAAAGGAAGTGACTCTTACTTAGTGGTAGTGAATGACTGTAAGATGTAACATGAAATACATGGCTGAATATTCTGCAACAGGCTAATTTGACAGTAAATGTCCCCTTCCTTTGCTCACAGCTTCCATCTGATTCATTTCATATTAGTATAGGAAAATACTAATGTGAATAATAATCAAATGTAAATTCAAATTATTGCTAGATTTATCTAATTACATGTTATACGTAGCTTACGGTGCAACACTCATTGTGGTTTGGTATTTTTGTAAACATTACTAATTAATATAACATGGTGTGAGTAAATTTGTTTCCAAAAGGGTTTGATTGGTTGTGTAGCTTCAGGAGGCTAGAATAGAGTTAATTTAATCTCTGCATATAAAGCATTACAGGATTTTGAAGAGTCAAGCCTGAATATTAACAAGAGGAGCTTGTCTGTTTTGCATAATGTCAGATTGATGGGTGTTTTATCAGGTGAAAGTAAGACTACTTGATTTCCAAAGTGACTACATGTTAATCACTATGTATATATTACATATATTAAATATGTGGGTCACAAGAGGCCTCGTATCAGTGTGCTGGGGGCCAATGCTGCTATGTGGCAGGAATAGAAAGCAGAGGCTCAGACACTTGAGAATTCCCCAAGCGTTGGAAAGCTTAACTTCTCTGCGCCAGGTGTTAATTGCATCTTTTGAGCATTGGTGGCTCGCGGTCATTTTTTATGGAGAAAAGGGCATCAATCTGAGCAGCTGGCACTGGATGCAAAAACTAATTTTGGGGCTGATATTTGGAATCATTGAATGTCGGTGGGTTAGCATCGATCTCCACTAGAAAGCAACAAGGCTCTTATTGAGGTCCAAAGGCCTTTTGAGCATTTCAAATCTGAGTCCATCCCCGAATTCATGATATTCGTGGGTACATTTTCTTTACCTTTTCTACCTTTTCTTATTTTTTCATAAATTTAAAGCCACCTGAGTAATTCTGAACTTTGGGCCCTAGTTGATAGATAGAGCTAGAGATTGAGAGACAGAGATAGATAGATAGATAGAGAAAGAGAGAGATAGATAGAGAGATAGAGAGATAGAGAGATAGAGAGATAGAGAGATAGAGAGATAGAGAGATAGAGAGATAGAGAGATAGAGAGATAGAGAAAGAGAGGGAAAGAGAAAGAGAGAGAGGGAGAGAGAAAGAAGAAGAATGTTGTGTATGCACAGCAGTCATGCATCAAGAGTGTTCAATTGTAATATGTATATCATTACTGCTGAAGCCCTAGTTGACTTACTGCTGAATGCAGTAATGGGTAGAATCGATATGGGTAGAGCTGCGAAACACTAAGGGGCAGAAAACGCTAGTGGGAGTTGTGTACAGGCCACCTAACAGTAGTAGTGCAGTTGGGGATGGCATCAAACATGAAATTAGTAATGCGTGCAACAAAGGTAAAACAGTTATAATGGGTGACTTCAATCTACATATAGATTGGGTGAACCAAATTGGCAGGGGTGCTGAGGAAGAGGATTTCTTGGAATGTATGTGGGATAGTTTTATAAACCAACATGTAGAGGAACCAACGAGAGAGCAGGCTATTCTAGACTGGGTATTGAGTAATGAGGAAGGGTTAGTTAGCAGTCTTGTTGTGCGTGGCCCCTTGGGCAAGAGTGACCATAATATGGTTGAGTTCGTCATTAGGATGGAGAGTGACATTGTTAATTCAGAAACAAGGGTTCTTTAACTTGAACTTAAAGAAAGGTAACTTTGAGGGTATGAGACGTGAATTGGCCAAGATAGACTAGCAAGTGATTCTTAAAGGGTTGACAGTGGATATGCAATGGAAGGCATTTAAAGACTGCATGGATGAACTACAACAATTGTTCATCCCAGTTTGGCAAAATAATAAATCAGGGAAGGTAGTGCATCCGTGGATAACAATGGAAATCAGGGATAGTATCAAAACTAAAGACGAAGCGTACAAATTAGCCAGAAAAAGCAGCCTACCAGAGGACTGGGAGAAATTCAGAGTCCAGCAGAGGAGGACAAAGGGCTTAATTAGGAAAGGGAAAAGAGATTATGAAAGAAAATTGGCAGGGAATATAAAAACTGTTTGCAAAAGTTTTTATAGATATGTGAACAGAAAAAGGTTAGTTAAAACAAATGTAGGTCCCTTGCAGTCAGAAACTGGTGAATTGATCATGGAGAACAAGGACATGGCAGACAAATTGAATAACTACTTTGGTTCTGTCTTCACTAAGGAAGACATAAATAATCTGCCGGAAATAGCAGGGGACCGGGGGTCAAATGAGATGGAGGAACTGAGTGAAATCCAGGTTAGCCGGGAAGTCGTGTTAGGTAAATTGAATGGATTAAAGGCCGATATATCCTTAGGGCCAGATAGGCTGCATCCCAGAGTACTTAAGGAAGTAGCCCCAGAAATAGTGGATGCATTAGTGATAATTTTTCAAAACTCTTTAGATTCTGGAGTTGTTCCTGAGGATTGGAGGGTAGCTAATGTAACCTCACTTTTTAAAAAGGGAGGGAGAGAAAAAACAGACCAGTTAGTCTAACATCGGTAGTGGGGAAACTGCTAGACTCAGTTATTAAATATAGGATAACAGCACATTTGGAAAGTGGTGAAATCATTGGACAAAGTCAGCATGGATTTATGAAAGGTAAATCATGTCTGATGAATCATATAGAATTTTTCGAGGATGTAACTAGTAGAGTGGATAAGGGAGAACCTGTGGATGTGTTATATCTGGACTTTCAGAAGGCTTTCGACAAGGTCCCGCATAAGAGATTAGTATACAAACTTAAAGCACACGATATTGGGGGTTCATTATTGATGTGGATAGAGAACTGGCTGGCAGACAGGAAGCAAAGAGTAGGAGTAAACAGGTCCTTTTTAGAATGGCAGGCAGTGACTAGTGGGGTACCACAAGGCTCAGTGCTGGGACCCCAGCTATTTACAATATATATTAATGATCTGGATGAGGGAATGAATGCAATATCTCAAGGTTTGTGGATGACATGAAGCTGGGGGGCAGTGTTAGCTGTGAGGAGGATGCTAGGAGGCTGCAAGGTGACTTGGATAGGTTGGGTGAGTGGGCAAATGCATGGCAGATGCAGTATAATGTGGATAACTGTGAGGTTATCCACTTTGGTGGCAAAAACAGGAGGGTAGACTATTATCTGAATGGTGGCCGATTAGGAAAAGGGGAGATTCAATGAGACCTGGGTGTCATGCTACACCAATCATTGAAAGTAGGCATGCAGGTGCAGCAGGCTGTGAAGAAAGCGAATGGTATATTGGCATTCATAGTAAAAAGGATTTGAGTACAAGAGCAGGGAGGTTCTACTACAGATGTACAGGGTCTTGGTCAGGCCACATCTGGAGTATTGCATACAGTTTTGGTCTCCTAATCTGAGGAAAGACATTCTTGCCATAGAGGTAGTACAGAGAAGGTTCCCCAGACTGATTCCTGGGATGGCAGGACTTCCGTATGAAGAAAAACTGGATAGACTCGGCTTGTACTCGCTGGAATTTAGAAGATTGAGGGAGGATCTTATAGAGACTTACAAAATTCTTAAGGGGTTGGACAGGCTAGATGCAGGAAGATTGTTCCCGATGTTGGGGAACTCCAGAACAAGGGGTCACAGTTTAAGGATAAGGGGGAAGTCTTTTAGGACCGGGATGAGAAAATAATTTTTCACACAGAGAGCGGTGAATCTGTGGAATTCTCTGCCACAGAAGGTAGTTGAGTCCAGTTCATTGGCTATATTTAAAAGAGAGTTAGATGTGGCCCTTGTGGCAAAAGGGATCAGGGAGTATGGAGAGAAGGCAGGTACAGGATACTGAGTTGAATGATCAGCCATGATCATATTGAATGGCGGTGCAGGCTTGAAGGGCCGAATGGCCTACTCCTGCACCTATTTTCTATGTTTCTATGTTTCTATGCTTGAGCCCTGATGATCACGACGGTACAATGAAGCTACTTTTATTTTTCCCCTGGTCTCCTAATACGTGGATAACAAATGCTGGTCTTGCCAAAGATGTATGTCTATTTATAGTACAATAAATTAAAACATTTTTCAACCGATACTATTGGGGGTGGGAAGAGGGGGGGATTTTTAGTATCCATTGGTAGATTATTTAACTATTAGGAGAATATGAGGCCTCCTGAGCCTACGATTTTCCAAATAATAAATGATCAATTGCCATAATCTAATACTTGCTCTTTTGACAGCAAAGTGTGAACTGTCTGTTCAAATGTGTGAAGTTGTTATCAACATCAAAGACTCTTGCAGCACAGAAAGTATAGATTTGGTTGTGCTGTCCGAATTGACGAATGACTAATCAATTCTGTTTCCTTTCGTTTCCGCGCAGCCCTATATATTTCTCCTTTTCATAGAAACATAGAAACAGAAAATAGGTGCAGGTATAGGCCATTCGGCCTTTCGAGCCATTCAATATGAACATGGCTGATCATCCAAAATCAGTATTCCGGTCCTGCTTTCTCCCCATATCTTTTCATTCTGTTAGCCCTAAGAGCTATATCTAACGCTCTCTTGAATGCATATTAATCTCTCTCTTTCCCCATTGGATTTGCATTCACCACTGTTACTAGACGTTCATGTAGAGTTAACAACCCAGGGTTTTTTTTTTCTTTGAGGATATACTATCAGGAACAAAATATTATGGATGCTAGAAATCTGAAATATAAACAGGAAATGATGGAATACCTGACACATCAGGCTAATGTTTTTTTTTAATCAGAACTGGGACCTTAATGATGTTTCCCTCCACACAGCTAATTGAATCAAATTTGACTGACCTTCCTGTTCCTGCTTAGTGTCCCAATCTCACACAGCATTTATTTCAATACTCATTAAGAGACCAATTAACGTGGAAAGGGCTTGGTTGCACCAAAGACACGGGGCTCAGAGGAGTTACCAGGAGCAGGATATGCAGCTGGTATCTCTACTGTAAACTCCCTAGTTATTGCAGGGCTGAATGAGCAGATTGAGAAGTTGAAGAGTGATACCAGGCAGGTCATACACTAAGGTCTACCAAGACGTGAGCAAGATGAGTAGAAGGGGAGAAGGCTTCACAAATATTTTCAGAGGTGAGAGTTCTTAAATCTTATGAAGAGGAATAAACAGCATCATAGAAACACATCATGAGAGGAACGTTGGGAGCAAGTTTATTCAGGGTTTTCTCTGGGTGCTTTGGTTTCCTCCCACACACCCAATACCTATAGGTTTGGAGGTTAATTGGCTTCTGTAAATTGTAGATTGTCCCAGCGAGTAGGATAGTGCTAGTGTATGGGGTGATCACCATTCAGCGTGGACTCGGTGGGCTGAATGGCATGTTTCTATGCTGTATCTCTAAAGTCCGAAGTCTAGTTAGCTAACCAAGTAGACCAAATCTGTCACGGAACACATTATTGGAATCATCTTGCAGATCCCTCAGTAGTTACTGAATATAATCTGTACAATTACAGAATTAAATATTTGTACCAAGTGCATAATGTTGGACTAAATAAACACAGGGCATGGATCGTGATGCATAACACTCCAGATCACACCATAATAATTAACAGGAGATATAGAATGGTCAGAACTCACCTGCACCATCAACAGGGGGAACATTGGACATGTCCAGATGAAATTATCAAAACAATAGAATTGTGGGTTCACTCATTGTAATGACTATCGACTTGAGGTGGATGTGGACACTAATGTGTCTTTCACCAGTACTGCATTTTTTCCTGGGCAAGTGTTATGTGGCAACATTAGCCAAGTGGCATAAAATTGAGGTTTACTAGTCTGATACCTGGACTGGGCTGAAGGATTGGACAGTCTAGAATGTATCTATTGGAATTAGATGAGTGAGAGAAAACTTGATCTTAGAGTGAAGAATGACACAATAAGCTGGAGTAACTCAGCAGGACAGGCAGCATCCCTGGAGAGAAGGAATGGGTGACGTTTCAAGTCGAGACCCTTCTTCAGACTGTAGATGTGGAGAGGATGGTTCCTTGTGGAAGAACAGAGAACTAAAGGTAAATGTTTTTATAAAAAGGTAGTCCATCTAAGACAGGCATGAGTTGCTTTCTTCTTCCCTCAGTGGATCTTTGGACCTCTTCCTCAAGAATAGCAGCAATGATTGCTGTTCCCAGGAGTAAATATCACCAGCAACTTTCCCCTCTCACTTCAGGCACGAGGAACAGAAGTGTGAAAATGCATACCTACAGATTCAGAGACAATCTCTTTCCAGCTGTTATGAGGCAACTGAACCATCCTACCAACAACGAGAGAGTGGTCCTGAGTGGTTTCCTCATTGAAAACCTTCGGACTATCTTTAATCAGCCTTTACTGGACTTTATCATGCACTAAACGCTATTCCCTTTATCATGTATCTGTATACTCTGAATGGCTCAATAGTAATCATGTATAGTCTTTCTGCTGACAGGTTAGCATGAAACAAAAAGATTTTCACTGTACCTCGGTACACATGACAATAAACTAAACTAAATTAAACTAAACTAAACCAAAATAAACCTATTTGAACATTTTTAAGGCAGAGGTAGATAGCAAGGGCTAAGATGTTATCATGAGTAAATGGAAATAGAAAGCTGAGATTACAATCTAATCAGCCATGGTCCTGAAAAGTAGCAGTGCGGTGTTGGGGATTCAAGTGGCCTTATCCTATTCCTAATTCATATCTTATGTTGGAAGGATAGGGGAAGTAGAAGAAGCTTCGTGGCTCCCAAGATGTTGTCTCTCGATGGGCAAAGCATAAATGGGGAAAGATCGAAAGCATGCAAGAAGATAACTGTAATTATCATGGGTGTTTTCGCCTGCATGTTGTTTGGACTAGTCAAACCATCAAGAGCACTGTCAATAAGGAATTTGTTGGAGTGGATTGTTTCTTAGACCAATATGTTGCGGCGACAGGCTATTTTAGATTTGCTCATGTGTAATGAGATAAGATGAAAAAATAGATCTTTCCATCCAAGATACCGCAGGGAGCAGAGATCATAGCATGTACGAAGGAACTGCAGATGCTGGGTTACACCGAAGATAGACACAAAATGCTGGATTAACTCAGCAGGCCAGGCAGCATCTCTGGAGGGAAGGAATGGGTGACGTTTCGGGTCGAGATTGAAGAAGGGTCTCGACCCAAAATGTCACCCACTCCTTCTCTCCAGAGATGCTACCCGTCCCACTGAGTTACTCCAGCATTTTGTGTCTACCTTCAGTGTTCATAGCATGGTAGAATTTCAGATAGAGTTTGAAGGTGAACACAACTGATCTAAAACGAGTCACCTTAACTTAAATAACGATAAATACAAAAGTATGAAAGTGCCTATCTTCGATGTAAACAGGCATCTGTGGTTCCTTCCTACAAGGTTTCCACGTTTGCTGCAGACACAAAAATAGTGGGCAGACCTTGCTGTAATGAGTACTTGCATAGGTCGAGTGAGCAGGTGAAAACTTGGTAAATGGAGCTTATTTGGGTAAGTGTCAGGTAATGCAATTTAGTAAGAGGAATCTAAATTAATATTTTTATTTAAATGGAAAAAAATGTAAATGAGTAGAATACAGAAGGATCTAGGTGTTCTTGTGCATGAAACAGAAAGATTAGCTGGCAGGTGCAGCAAAGCATTAAAAAGGCAAATGGCATATCAGTCTTTATTGCTGGGAGATTAGAATTGAGAAACAGAAGTATCGTTACAATTCTACTAGGGATTATTCAGGCCACCCTGATGTCTTGTGTACAGTTATGGACGCTTACAGAATGCCAGCATATTCTGGCATTGGAGGACATAGTCAGAGAGTCATAAAGTGTGGAAACAGTCCCTTCGGCCCAACCTGCCCACACTGATCAACACTACACTAATCCCACCTGCCTGCATTTGGCCCATATCCCTCTAAACCTGTCCTAGCCACGTACCTGTCTAATTGTTTCTTACATACAACTTGTTCCATACAACCATCACCCTTTTCATCATCAGATTCCTATTAAATCATTTCCCCTTCACCTTAAACCTATGTCCTCTGGATTCTGGGCAAGAGACTCTGTGCGAGATTCTGTCAAGAGACCTGATCTATTCCTCTCATGATTTCATACAGGTTGTGCAGAAGGCAGGCTAATTCCAGCATTGAGAGGGCTGCCTTATCAGGAACTGAAAAAGCTAGATCTGTATTCTTTGGAGTTTAGAAGAACAAGGAGACGTATAATCCCTAGTGGACATGACAGGAAAGATGTTGAGATGCTTCAAAATGGGATAGTCTCCATGGAGGGGACATGGTTCTAATATTACAGGGCCGTACTTTAAAAGAGTGTAGTAAATCTCCGGAATTCTCTGCCCAAGAGCGTTGTCAAGACTAGGACATGTTGGGGTGCATAATTTTTTAAGATGGAAATAAAACCACATCATTGATTGGGGCAGAGTGTACAGGTTGTTGCTCCAAATGATTCAAATGCACTAAATAATATTTGTATAGGGATCTAAACCCACCCAGACCAGGCAGCAGACTAGAGTAACTCTGTAGGTACACAAAAGGCTGGAGAAACTCAGCAGGTGCAGCAGCATCTAAGGAGCGAAGGAGATAGGCGACGTTTCGGGTCGAGACCCTTCTTCAGACTCCTATCTCCTTCGCTCCTTAGATGCTGCTGCACCCGCTGAGTTTCTCCAGCCTTTTGTGTACCCTCGATTCTCCAGCATCTGCAGTTCCTTCTTTAAAACAGAGTAACTTTGTAGTTTTCTTTACATTAATTCCGCTTGGTAGGCTGCAATGGAAGGTTAGTTCACATGGGATCCATGGAGATTTAGCCAACTGGATAGAGAATTGGCTTAATGGGAGGAAGCAGAGGGTGGTGGAAGGTTGCATTTTGGACAAGAGGCCTTTGACTAGTGGTGTGCCTCAGGAATCGGTGATGGGGCCATTGCCATATGTGGTTTATATCCCCGCTTTGGATGAGAATGCAGAAGGCATGATTATGTTTGAAGAATGTTTGAAGATGACACTAATGTGGGTGGTATCATAGATAGTGAAGATGGCTACCAACAATTACAGCTAGTTCTTAATCAGTTGTGTATGTGGGTCAGGCAAACGCCTCCGTTGCCGTGCTGTGAGAACGGAGAGGTTGAGAAGGAGTTTCTTCCCAGAGGCCATTAGGACTGTAAACTCCTATCTCACCAGGGACTAACTCTACTGTACCGCAATACCGCCCACAATATTTAATATGTAAAAGAACATGTGATTCTGTTCCATTCTGTTTGTAGTTTGTTGGTTGTTTGTTTTTTTGCACAAAGTCCACGAGCACTGCCACTTTTCATTTCACTGCACATCCCGTATGTGTATGTGATGAATAAACTTGACTTGACTTGACTTTGGGCTGAGGAATCGCTGAGGGTTTAATGCAGGTAAAAGGGAGGTGTTGGATTTTGGGAAATCAAACCAGGACAGGACATTCACAGTGAAAGGCAGGGTATTAGGACTGCTTCTTGAAGCCAGAAAATAAACTAGTATATTCCCTTCGGAAGCTGCCAAACGCTGCAATGTGTGGGAGAACTTTGACCCACAGCACATTCATTTCCATGGGCCACTAAAGCCATAACCAGCCAGCTTGTAATTCCAGCTGTTGAATAATACAATAACACTTTTACTGCCTCCTTCCTCCTCATATAATACCAGCTGACTTTCTGAAGACAAATAGTAGGTCTTTGGATACTTGCTCAAAGAGTCAATAAAAAATGCGGAAAACGGTTTATGAAAAGATAGAAGCACTCAAGAAATGGAAGAAATATCATTAGAGGTTAGAAATAAAGAAAAACTGGATAACTGGATTTGAATTCAAGCAATGGCTTTGTCTTTCTGTTGAGCTTTATGTAAATTCCACAGGGACCTAATCCTTTGTTATCTGTGTTTCATTTTATTACTGACACCAGTTACAGTGAAGGGATTCAGCACATTTAAATCTGTTTTATTCAGAACCATCTGCCATCGATCCTGGCCCCTCTCCATATTCAGAGGCTCAGATAAAAACAAAACTTCCACAACACACAGTAGGTAAAGCATTCACACCATCCCAGCAGTACAGTAGATATATGCACTTGTATAAATGCATGTGTATTTTTATCCAGGTGCTGAGACACTCCAGCTTCCTTATAATAAAAGTCAGGGATTGTTGAGGGAACCGAGGAATTTTCCACACCAGGGGGACCAAAGTGATTCAGGAATTGGCTTTAGAGTCATACACCATGGAATGGGCCCTTCGGCCCAACTCATCCAGAAGTCTACCTGATTTATTCCGATTTGCCAATTGTTTGGCTCATATTCTTCTGAACCACTTCTATCCATTTACCTGTCTAAATACCTTTTTTAAATGTTGCACTTGCATCCATCTCTGCAGCCTCCTCTAGACACTTTTAAACTTTAGAGATACAGCACAGAAACAGGCCCTTGGGCCCACCGGGTCTGCAACCGTCCAGCATCCCCACATATTAACACTATCTTATACACACTAGGGACTATTTTTACATTTACCAAGTCAATTTACCTACATACTTATACGTCTTTGGAGTGTGGGAGGAAAACGAAGATCTCGGTGAAAACCCACGTAGGTCACTGGGAGAACATAAAACTCCATACAAACAGCGCCCGTAATCGGGATCGAACCCGGGGCTCTGGCGCTGCAAGCACTGTAAGGCAGCAACTGTAGTTCTGCACCACCACGCCGACAAGTGACAAGCACTCCATACACCAGCACTATCCCACAATGTCACAGAAAGTGCAAACTCCACACAAAGAGCATTGAACCCAGGTCTGTGTTATGAGTCAGCAGCTCCACTAGCTCTGCTCCCGTGTTGCCTTTGGGTGGCACTGTGGCGCAGTGGGAGAGTTGCTGCCTTACAGTGCCAGAGACCTAGGTTCGTACCTGATTCCGGGTGTTGCCTGTACCTAGTTTGCATGTTCTCCTTGTGACCACGTGGGTTTTGTCTGGGTACTACAGTATCCTCCCACATTCTAAAGATGTGCAGGTTTGTAGGTTAAGGTCATAAGTGATAGGATCAGAGTTAGGCTATTCGGCCCATCAAGTCTACTCCGCCATTCAATCATGGCTGATCTATCTCTCCCTCCTAACCCCATTTTCCTGCATTCTCCCCATAACACCTGATACTTACTAATCAAGAATATATCTATCCCTGCCTTAGAAATATCCATTGACATGGCCTCTAAGTTTGTTTTTGTGCTGTAACTCTAAAACTAAACTAAAACTTACAGCTTGCAATGGAATCACTTTATCTTGCAATCCAGATACCTTTCAGCTCATTGTATTCATTTTGTTCATTTTTAGTCAGGCAATTACCCCATTGTCTTGTGTTCTTTTCTAATTATTAGTTTAGTTTAGTTTATTTGAGAGATGCAGCGCAGAAACAGGCTCTTCGTCCCACCGAGTCCACGCTGACCAGCTCTACCATTGCCACCCTATTGTTTTCCAGCCCTGAATATTAGGATTCAATTTGCTTCCACCACTCTCTGAGTTAATGGCTACAGTACCTGGTTGAACAACAAAAATAGTTATCCTTGGACTGCATTGCGGAAGTGAGTAGCTGAGTGCAGAGTCACGATATGTTCTCTGACACTTTGCAAGCCACTGAATGCAGACAGGCATTGCCAATAAATTAATGGGTAAGTTGGACAGAATATGAACATGGAGAAGGAGGAATGATAAATAGAACAGAGCCCTGAAAATTCCTAGTGTTAATAGAAAAAAAATCTGAGTATAAACCATCAGTTATAACACCAATGGAGTGCTTTGAGAGGATATTTGATATTTATAACATAGCTTAGGCAGAAGACTGTATAATGGAAAGACTGAACCCATCAGGACATGCTGAAATGCACACATTAAAATAAAAACAGAATGATTGTCTCATTTACTCAGGTTTAAAACACATGTTTCATTGAGAATATGTTCATATTAACCCAGTACAAATACAAAATGGCTGCATTTGATGTCTTATTGGAAAAAAATTATATATATTTTGATGAATTAATTCTGGATGTATCAGGATTACTCCAGAGCTTAATGTTTATTGCCCGCCATGTACTGACCAAGAGTTCTGCAACACCCTCTCTCGTTGCTCTCCAGCTCTACGACTATGTTTTAACCCAGACTTGCCACTGTCTGCATGCCTCGTTGTCACCTTCCCGTTAGCCAACAATGAACCATTCTACATTTCCTTGATTATTGTCTGCTTTGATCTGTCGTGTTCATGCCTTACATTATCTTTCTACCCATCTATATCTCCAGTTACACTCTGCACTGACTCTCAGCCTGAAGAGGGGTCTCCATCCAAAACATCACCCATTCCTTCTCTCCAAAGATGCTGCCTGTCCCACTGAGTTACTCCAGTACTTTGTGTCTGACCCAGCATCTGTAGTTGCTTCCTACACGCTATGAAGCTGATGGTTAGCCTCATTCTTGAACAGCAATGAAGGTATCATCACTCTGTAGCAGTTTGATTCAGCTGTGAATCAGATTTAACTTGCTGGAGTATTGGAGCCAGGTACAGGCCAGGCCTGGAAAGGATATCGCTAAACCTGTCGGGCTTCGTGACAAGGACATGCAAGTTCCTCCATGCATTTGCGATATTTGTTTTCCTCGGTGCCACAAATGCAGGAAATTGAAGGAGGCCCCTCAAATAGGGTGAGTTCTGGTAATGTATAGGAAGGAACTGCAGATGCTGGTTTAAACCGAAGATAGACACAAAACACTTGAGTAACTCAGCGGGACAGGCAGCATCTCTGGAGAGATGGAATGGGTGACGTTTCAGAAGGAATGGGAAACGTCACCCATTCCTTCTCTCCAGAGATGCTGCCTGTCCTGTTGAGTTACTCTAGCTTTTTGTGTCTATCTTGTATTCTGATATTCTTCTCTTTGTAGCACGTAGGGGAAGCAATGTACTCAAGTAAAGAGCCAGGACAATCTATCCCTTCATTTAATCCTCTGATGCCACGAGAGTTCTTGTTTCTTGGTTTCCTGGTCCTCCAAAATATTCCAAATGGAATTTAAACTGGAGGTGGTGGAGAGTAAGGGCAATGGAATTCATAGTGATTCGAGTCATTGTAATTACAGCAAATGAGAGACTTTCAGTTACGGTGAAAGGGAAGGTGAAACTTTAATCATTAGATGCTCTACTGTGGTTGGATGTATGACAGTTTATTCTGGGCTAGCTACGTGCTTGCTGAGAAAATGGACTCCAGACTGGTACAAAGTGGGGGGAGATGCTGCCAAGAACAAATAGGGATCTGGAGTGCTGGGGTAGTTGTAAACATAGAGGGACCATTGGGACTACGCTGAACACTTTATAACTTTGTCAGCGCCACATAAGTGGCTACGCTTTGCATACTTTGGCTATGGTATGCAAAACAAAGAACATCACTGTGACATGTCATAAGGTCAAAAGATCATAAGGAATAATAGACTTAGGCCATTTGGCCCATCAAGTCTACTCTACCATTCCAATTGTGACTGATCTACCTCTCCCTCCTAACCCCATTTTCCTGCCTTCTCCACATAACCTCTGACACCTGTACTAATCAATAATCTATCTATCTCTGTCTTAAAAATATCCACTGACTTGGCCTCTACAGCCTTCGATGGCAAAGAATTCCACAGACTGCACATGTGATATTAAAGAATCACTCAATCAATTACCTGCAAGTTGCCCGAATGGAGAACTCATCTGAAACCTCTGGAACCAAATAAGTATGCAACCTCACTTCAGAGAGAGCTGCTGCATCTGCAATGCCTCACATTAGGAAACCTTCATCTTTCATTGAGTACCTCAATGAGCAGGGCCCTCTGCATCTGCAACCCCATTAACACTCAGTAAACCCTCCATTCTTCGAGCTCCAGTTTCTAACACATCAGTCATTTTGCTTGCAAAACAAAAGTAAATGTTGGAAACATTAAGCTGTTCATCTGAGGTAAGATGAAGGTAGAAGGCTGTGTTCAGAATTTGGAAAATGAGAAACATAGAAACATAGAAACATAGAAAATAGGTGCAGGAGTAGGCCATTCGGCCCTTCGAGCCTGCACCGCCATTCAATGTGATCATGGCTGATCATCCAACTCAGTATCCCGTACCTGCCTTCTCTCCATACCCCCTGATCCCTTTAGCCACAAGTGCCACATCTAATGCCCTCTTAAATATAGCCAATGAACTGGCCTCAACTACCTTCTGTGGCAGAGAATTCCAGAGACTCACTACTCTCTGTGTAAAGAATGTTTTCCTCATTTCGGTCCTAAAGGAATTCCCCCTTATCCTTAGACTGTGACCCCTTGTTCTGGACTCCCCCAACATCGGGAACAATCTTCCAGCATCTAGCTTGTCCAACCCCTTAAGAATTTTGTAGGTTTCTATAAGATCCCCCCTCAATCTTCTAAATTCCATCGAGTACAAACCGAGTCTATCCAATCTTTCCTCATATGAAAGTCCTGACATCCCAGGAATCAGTCTGGTGAATCTTCTCTGTACCCCCTCTATGGCAAGGATGTCTTTCCTCAGATTTGGAGACCAAAACTGTACGCAGTACTCCAGGTGTGGCCTCACCAAAACCCTGTATAACTGCAGTAGAACCTCCCTGCTCCTATACTCAAATCCTTTCGCTATGAATGCTAGAAGAGTTTTGTGTTGTGGAGAAAGTTGAGAGTTATGGTGAGGACAAAAGGAAGACATCTGATAGGGTGGGGTCAGGGCTGTTGCTTCATTGACTGCCATACACATCAACTGTTTCATCCCTAGAGCCTGGAATTTGCTCTATAAATCCTTCTCCCTCTTCTCCTCCATGCTCTCTGTAAAATCTGCCTTTTTAACTAAGCTTTTATATAACTCGTTCTAAAATGTTATCTGGCTGCACTCAAGTGAAATAAGCTGGGACAATTTTACTATATTACTTTGCTTTTATATAGTGTCTTTACTGCGATATAATCCATCACCACAATAAAACACTAAAATCATTTCATAGGCTTTTACTTTTGGCAGAAGCTCTTTGAGTGTGATAATTATTGTATTTAGGTAAGTCATTTAGGGGCCTGGTTTTTAATGTTGCACCTTCACCAGCACTGACATGTCAACAGCCTATGTGTGTCAGATGCCTTTTAATTAACCATTGATTCACTGGGTGGTATTGACAACATTGACTCTCCATCCCAAATTATCCTTTAATTGAGGAGGCAATTGGGAGTCGATCATATGGATGGGTCTGGGGTCACGTAAAGTCAGCTAATTCCTTCCCTGAAGAACTTTGTGTATCTGACAATCCGTTTTTATGACAATCTTATAGTTTTGTGGTCACCATGACTGAGATCAACATTCTTCATAATTCCAAATTTAGTTCCTACTTACATTTCTGGATCAATTGCTGCTAATTTATTAAACATAGCGATTTTTCTCACAGTAAAGTTTCCACCCTCCACATAAAACAAACCAAGGAACATTAAAACATACTTTTTAACACATACTAAAAATAACAAAGAAAGAAAGGACAGACAGACTGTTGGCAAGGCAGGATTGAAGGCTTTGTGGCCGTTTGCAGATGAAACAAAAATAGGTGGAGTTGCAGGTACTGTAGAGAAAGCAGGGACTTTGCAGAAGGACTTGGACAGGTTTGAAGAATGGGCAGAGAAGTGGCAGATGGAATATAGTGTAGCAAATAGTGTGTTAGAGGTTATGGAGAGAAGGCAGGAGAATGGGGTTAGGAGGGAGAGATAGATCAGCCATGATTGAATGGCAGAGTAGACTTGATGGGCCAAATGGCCTAATTCGACTCCCATCACTTATGACCATATGACCTCATGAGAGGTCAGTTCAGTATTCTGATAACAGCAGGAAGCTGTTCCTGAGTCTGCTGGTACATGCTTTCAAGGTTTCGTATCGTTTGCCCACTGGGTGAAAGGAAAGGAGGGAGTGACCGGGGTGAAAATGGTTCTTGATTATGTTGACTGGTTTCTCAACGCTGCATGAAGAGCAGCAAGACTGTCGTTGAGAAGATGATGTTACATTGCCTTCTTAAACTGCTGCAATCCATCTGCTGACGGTATTCCCACTGTTGGTGATGAAGCTCCAGGATATAGACACAGTGACGATGAAGAAATAGTGATATACCAATAAGTCATAATGTGTGTGACTTCTAATTCTACTTGCAGGCGGTGATGTGCTCATGTGCCCGCTGTCTTTGTCTTATTTCTCCATTGTGCGGAGGTGCTGTGGCAGCAGCCTGCTAGAGTAACTGCAACGGTGAAGAGTCAATCAAGCAAACTTTATTGTTTAGTTTAGTTTAGTTTATAGATACAGCATGGAAACAGGCCCTTCTGCCCACCGAGTCCTCGTCGACCAGCGATCCCCGAATACTAACACTATCCAGTACATAGAGGACAATTTACCATATTTACCAAAGGCAATCAACCTACAAACCCTATACATCTTTGGAGTGTGGGAGAAAACAAGAGCACCCGGCAAAAACCCACCCAGTGAACGTACAAACTCCATACAAACAGCACCCGTAGTCAGGATCGAACCTGCGTCTCTGGTGCTGTAAGACAACAACTCTACTGCTGCGCTCATTGTACACTGTACCTTAATTGGTGCATGTGATAATAAATGTGAATTTAAATTTGATTTGAATTTGAATTTGTTCTAGATTGTGTTGAGCTTCTTGACCATTGATAGAAGTGTACTCCCACAAACCCAAGTGGGAAGTTCTCCCACAAACTCCGGGCTTGTGTCCCTCACAGTGCCACTATCTACGAGGATATTCCGTAGGGCGGGCACTGGTGCTGGTAGTGCTGCAATCCCACAGCCCCGGAGGCCTGCATTTGATCCTGATCTTGGGTGCTGTCCGTTCGAAGTTTCCATGGACTGTGTGGGTTTCTGTTCTGATATCTTCTGAACTTCCAAGGACATGCTGGTCAATTAAATAGTGGGCGAGTGACAAAATTATTCTAAAATGGTGATGGGAAAGTGAGAGAGATTAATGGGCAAGGTCACAGAGAGAAGAGGAGTAGAATAGAATAGAATAGAATAGGATGGATGGGATTGCTCAGCAGGAAGTTATGTTGCAGCTCTATAGGATGTTGGCTAGGCCACTTTTGGAATAGTGTGAATCCTGTGTCTTTTTCTGATCAGGATGTTACACGACAAGTAACCTGGAACAATGGTATTGACTACAAACCGTTGACTGAAATGACCTATTAACTTCTCTGGTAATGGGTCACTTCCCTCGAGCACCGAATGCTGACCTTGTCCAATGTCCATGAATGGGGGGGTGGGGGTGGGGGGGGGGGCCTCAGTTGTGCAGTAGTAGAGTTGTTGCCTTACAGCACCAGAGATCCAGATTTGATCCTAACTACGGGTGCTGTTTGTACGGAGTGTGTACGTTCTCCCTGTGACCACATGGGTTTTCTGCGGGTGTTCCGGTTTCCTCCCACACTCCAAAGACCTACAAATTTGTACTTTAATCGACTTCGGTAAAAAAAATTGTAAACTGTCCCTAGTGTGTAGGATAGAGTTAGTGCATGGGGTGGTCGGTGGTCGGTGTGGACTCAATGGGCCAAAGGGCCTGTTTCAATGCTGCATCCCTAACATCTAAAGTCTAACGAATAGATTAAAACACCTTGAAAAAAATCACCTAACCAGGCAGACAGCTGAACGATCCTACTCTCAAAAAGCAACCTCCATTCATGCCATGCAAATGTAATTACCATTTTGTAGAGTCAGAACCTTCAAACTTCTCTGAAGAGACGGAATCAATCTGACTGCATATTTTTAAGTATCTCTGTTCAGAGCTGTGAAACAGACCATCATGCCCAATGGGTTAAGTGGCACTTCACAAAACATGAGGAAAAAGATTTCATGTCGAGTCATGCCTGACAACAGATAGCTTAAATCAAGCTTTGACTAATACACCATTATTATATTTCAACAAACGAGCAAAATTTCCTTTTTCTCCTGCGTACAGTGAGAGTTATTAATTATTATAATTTCCATTTCAAGTGCAAAATATCTGCGGAACAATGTTTATTGTGAGCAGTCAGATTTAAATAGAGGCTTTCAAAGAAGAATGTAATGACAAACGTTGTGGTATTTCCATGGCTACCATTAGATGGATTGATAGATGGGCCATTTAACATCTTTTAAAACAGATATTCAATGTATACGTGCAAAGGCTAGTCCTTGAGGCATCATGCCATTGAATTAACTAAATTTATTAAATTAGCCATTGTTTCAAGTAATAAATCAAGTGGATATAACCAAAGTAGATTATGATTGCAGAACAAAGGAGCAGCCAAAGTGGTTCATACGTTATAAAAGGGGAATACAAATAGCGCATTTGATAACTGTATCAACATTCATCAGACTGTGACCAGTATAACATAAACACATTCCTGAAGCTGCCATCCCTGTGTATTGTTTTCAGTCTGTGAGGCTCAGAGATATGCATCCACTATGGATACTAATAGTTCTTGTGTGTGCTCTGGCATCTAGTGAAATAGAGAGCTGGAAAATAGGAGGTAAAGATTGCTTAGATCAGCTTGAGAAGATCTATTGTAGGGCTGGGGTGGATGCACACAACATCCTCTTGAAATAATGCTCTGCAAACTGATACTACATGAGAATCAGTCAATACTGTGAGAAGGCAACGTTTTGGCATAATGGAAAAGCACTGGATTTGAGCTCCCTGATTGTCTGCGTTTGGACCGGTCAAGCTCACTGTCCGAAGTTCAAGTGCTGGACAAGCTCAGGTCAGCATCTTCGTTAGCATGGCCAAGTTGGGACCAGAAGCCAGCATTCATGTTTTATATCTCTATGACTCTATAACATTGTCTGCCTCTCTCCTCATAGATGCTGCCTGACCTGCTGAATATTTACAGCATTTTCTGTTTTGATTCCAGGCTTCCAGCATCGTCTGTTCTTTTTGCTATCAAGTTAAATTGATCTTTTGGTTAGTCAATGCAAGCATTATTTACTTTCCAAAAAAAACATTCTGTTAAAATGCAAACATCTGAGGCACCAGTATTTATTTTCAGAAATTCTTTCTTCTCTTTTGCATCACTTACATTTACAAGGAAATGGAAACTTGGAACAGAATATCTTATTAGAACTTCGGGCTAGATGATATCAGCAAAGAAGTTACTGGACATGGTCATTTTCAGTGGGCACCAACCAGGCATCATTGCCTGAACGGATCTTCACGTGCAATTGAAGAGGTAAAAGGAGAGATTATAATGGCATTACTTCTTCGAGTCTGTGCTGGGGCAACGTGAGGCCCTTAGATATCAAGTGCAAATTAATCACCTTTGACATTCAGTCTGCTCAGTGGAGCTTGCTATCAACTATGCAGGCAGTAGATGTCCCTGCTGTACCAGAAACAGATTACAGCTGACCAAGCGAGCGTCCTGGTTACAGACTCTCACTGCAACCTGGAACCTTGGTCCATTTGATCGCCATGGCAACAAACAATTTGGATGTGTTTCCTAAGTAGCTCGCCATAACCAAGACTTTACGAATCATAAGTTTGTGAACCAGCCAGCTCCTGTGTGGTATGATCTGCCTGGGTAGTACACAAAACAAAGGATTTCACTGAACATTGATTTCTCCATTTCACCAGAACCCCCCCCCCCCCACCGCCCCACACTCTCCTGTTCCTCACCAGGACTAACAACTATTTATCTCCTCTCACTCCCCTTCTACATACACTCCTCCCTCCAGTTTCACCATCCTCAAATCTTCAATCCCTTTTGTCCACCATCTGCCGATCAAAAACACCCCTCATCTGCATCCACCAGGCTTTGTCCTGCCTCACCACCCCCCCCCCCCCCCCCCCTCAACCATTATAAATGGTCTGAAGAGGGTCCTGACCTGAAACCTATTCCTTTTCTCCAGAGATGCTGCCTGCTCCGCTGAGTTACCCCCAAATTTTGTGTCTATCTTTGGTGTAAACCAGCATCTGCAGTGCCTTCCTACACATCCAGCATTTTATTCCTTGGAAAGTGCTAGATTTATTGATAATTAAGTTCCCCTCCTTAAGGGTAAACAAAAGAGTGTTCCTGATCATATTCTAGCAATCTCTGTGGCAATATAAGCATGTAATCGACAGCCATTTCGCAGTGGATTTTAGAGCCGTTCTGAGTTTTCTGCACTTGCTGCTTTAGTTCTAAGGTTCAACTCACCCTCTTAAGTTCTGATGAAGGATAATTCATCCACCGCCTGGTATGGGCGGCACGGTGGCGCAGTGGTAGAATTGTAGCCTTACAGCACCAGAGACCCGGATTTGATCCTGACTACGGGTGCTGTCGGTACGGAGTTTGTACGTTGTCCCAGCGACTGCATGGGTTTTCACGAGGTGCTCCGGATTCCTCGCACACTCCAAAGACATACAGATTTGTAGTTTAATTTGGCTCCGATAAAAATTGTAACTTTGTCCCTAGTCTGTAGGATAATGCTGATGTACGGGGATGTGCTGGTTGGCGCAGACATGGTGGGCTGTAGGTCTTGTTACTGCACAGTATAACTAAACTAAACATAATTAAACACCCAAACCGTCATTCCCTCCACCATTGCCACACCATTGCTGCAACAATACAGAGTAAGACTGGCATATCTGTGTGCATAGATCATGTTAGAATGGAGACCACATTTCATTGACAACCTTGAGTTTGTTTTGTCCATTTATTTTTTGTTAACAAACATGGCAGTTGGTCTAGTTTTGTTTAGTTTTAATATACAGCATGGAAACAGGCCCTTCGGCCCATCACGTTTGTGCCAACCAGCGATCCCAGCACACTAACACTATCTGACACATAAACGCCAATTTACAATTATATCAAAGCCAATTAACCCGCAAACCTGTACATCTTTGGAGTGTTGGAGGACACCAGAGCTCCCGGAGAAAACCCACCACGAGGAGAACGTACAAACTCTGTACAGACAGCACCCAAATTCAGGATCAAACCCGGGTCTCTGGCGATGTAAGGCAGCAACTCTACTGCTGTGCCACCGTGTCACTATGCTACATTTGGATAACTAAAAAGGCAATACGGGGAGAAAAGATGAGGTACGAAGGTAAGCTAGCCAAGAATATAAAGAAGGATAGTAAAAGCTTCTTTAGGTATGTGAAGAGGAAAAAATTAGTTAAGACCAAAATTGGACCCTCGAAGACTGAAAAGGGTGAATTTATTATGGGGAACAAGAAAATCGCAGATGAATTGAACAGGTACTTTGGATCCATCTTTGCCAAGGGGGACACAAACAATCTTCTTGATGTACTAGTGGCCAGAGGATCTGTGGTGATGGATGAACTGAAGGTAATGCACATTAGGCAGGTAATGCTGTTGAGTAGACTGATGGGACTGAAGGCTGATAAATCCCTAGGGTCTGATGGTCTGCATCCCAGGGTACTTAAGGAAGTGGCTCTAGAAATCATGGACGCATTGGTGATCATTTTCCAATGTTCTATAGATTCAGGATCAGTTCCTGTGGATTGGAGGGTAGCTAATGTTATCCCACTTTTTAAGAAAGGGGGGGAGAGAGAAAACATGGAATTATAGACCAGTTAGCCTGACATCGGTGGTGGGGAAGATGCTGGAGTCAATTATAAAAGATGAAATAGCAGCACATTTGGATAGCAGTAACAGGATCGGTCCGAGTCAGCGTGGATTTACGACGGGGAAATCATGCTGGAAAATTCTTTTGGAATTTTTTGAGGATGTAACTAGGAAAATGGCCAAGGGAGTGCCAGTGGATGTAGTGTACCTGGACTTTCAGAAAGCATTTGAAAAAGTCCCACATAGGAGATTAGTTGGCAAAATTAGGGCAAATGGTATTGGGGGTAGAGTGCTCACATGGATAGAAAATTGGTTGACAGACAGGAAACAAAGAGCAGGGATTAACGGGTCCCTTTCAGAATTGCAGTCTGTGACCAGTGGGGTACCACAAGGATTGGTGCTGGGACCGCAGCTATTTACAATATACATCAATGATTTAGATGAAGGGATTCAGTAACATTAGCAAATTTGTAGATGACACAAAGCTGGGTGGCAGTGTGAACTGTGAGGAGGATGCTATGATAATGCAGGGTGACTTGGACAGGTTGGGTGAGTGGGCAGATGCAGGGGGCTCTGGACTGCCAGCAGCCTCTGCCTGCAGCCCGTTTGTTTTTCCACCTTTTTTATTTTTATTTTTAGTTAGTTTAAAGTGTGTTTTTTGGGGAAACTTTAACTTTTCTATATGGGGGAGGGGGGCAGGGTAAGGGGGAAACTGTTTCCCAGTCGCTTCCTGGCGGGGACGTGACTATTTCTCCGAGTCGCGTCCTCGCCCCCCACCTCGCGGCCTACCTCCTGGATCGGAGCAGCCTTTCCTGCCGGGGACCGGGAACCGGACCAGAGCTGCAACAGCGACGGCGGCGCTGGAGTCACCACGGAGCGGGGGATGCCTACCTGGGTCGCCGTTGGAGCTCCGGAGCGTTGGGCCGCCGCTCCAACATCGTGGAGCTCTGGTTTAGAGAGCTCCCAACGCGGGCGGCGCTCACCGTCATCGTGGAGTCCTGGGGCCCTTTGCCGAGGGCCTCCAGCGTTGTGTCTTCACCCGGCGCGGCTAGTGGACTTTGGGAGCCCCGGACTCCGGTAGGAGGGGGCCGACTCGGGGTCCAGGCAGCTGAGGACGTCCCCCAGCCCCGACATCGGACTTACATCGCCTCGGGGAGCGGGCCTGAACACCGGCCCGCCCGTTGCGGCGACTGCAGGGGGCTCGGGGAGGCCCCCGACCACGGTGGAACAGTGGGGAACATCAGGGGAAGAGACTGACTTTGGTGCCTTCCCACACAGTAGGACATTTTGACCCTGCTGTGGGGGGATGTTTTATGTTGAATTCTATCTACTTCATGTTGTGTTCTTTATTTTTTTTTAATGTATGGCTGTATGGCGATTTAATTTCGCTGTGCCAATTGGCACAGTGACAAATAAATGCATCTCATCTCTCTCATCTCTCATCAGATGCATGGCAGATGCAGTTTAATGTGGATAAATGTAAGGTTATCCACTTTGGTAGCAAAAACAGAAAGGCAGATTATTATCTAAATGGTGTAAAGTTGCGAAATGGGGAAGTACAACGGGATTTGGGGGTCCTTGTTCATCAGTCATTGAAAATAAGCTTGCAGGTACAGCAGGCAGTGAAGAAAGCGAATGGCATGTTGGCCTTCATAACAAGAGGAGTTGAGTATAGGAGCAAAGAGGTCCTTCTGCGGTTGTATAGGGCCCCAGTGAGACCACACCTGGAGTATTGTGTGCAGTTGTGGTCTCCAAATTTGAGGAAGGACATTCTTGCTATTGAGGGAGTGTAGCGTAGCTTCACAAGGTTAATTCCCGGGATGGCGAGACTGTCATATGCTGAGAGAATGGAGCGGCTGGGCTTCTATACTCTGAAATTTAGAAAGATGAGAGGAGATCTTATTGAAACATATAAGATTATTAAGGATTTGGACACGCTAGAGGCAGGAAACATGTTCCCGATGTTGGGGGAGTCCAGAACCAGGGGCCACAGTTTAAGAATAAGGGATTCTTATTCCTTAAGTCATTAAGAACAGATATGAGGAAGCACTTTTTCACACAGAGAGTGGTGAGTCTGTGGAATTCTCTGCCGCAGAGGGCGGTGGAGGCCGGTTTTCTGGATACTTTCAAGAGAACTAGATAGGGCTCTTAAAGATAGCGACGTCAGGGAAAATGGGGAGAAGGCAGGAACGGGGTACTGATTGTGGATGACCAGCCATGATCACATTGAATGGCGGTGCTGGCTCGAAGGGCCGAATGGCCTACTCCTGCACCTATTGTCTATTGTCTATTGCTGCCCCTCAATATGGACTCTCTCAATAGAAATCAACCCTAATTTAAGCTGTTATAGATGAAAGTTGTGATGTGAAGCTTGCAACCATTGCATGCACATGTGTTGCTTCATGTAACTTCATGACCATCTCGTGTCATAGAGAGATACAACATAGGAAGGAAACCTTTGCCCTCTGGAGACTGCACTGACCATTGGCCACACATTTACACTAATCCCACCCTAACCACAGGTTCTACCACTCACCTTCACACCAAGGGCAATTTACAATGGAAAACTAACGTACAGACCCACACATTTTTGAGATATGGGAGGAAACCAGAGCAACCTGAAGGTGGTACACAGTCACAGGGAGAACATGCGTAAACTGCACACAGGCAGCACTGGAGGTCATGTTTGAGTCCAGGTTACTGGATGTGTGAGGTGGCAGCTCTACTAGTTGTACCATTGTGCTGCCCATCAACTCGAAGAGACACGTCCAATTTTGATACAGTCATAAGTGATTGCTGGTGCAATCTAGGTAATATCCACTTGAGTATTTTTAATACCTAAAATGCAACTGCTGATTAATCAAATTTCCAGGCTACAGTGGCTACAGAACTGATTAGGTTTCTCACATATGATGGCAAGAAAATTAAAACTGGCCAAAGCAATGTGAAAGCCAGTACATCTGCAGAGAATGTTTAGTTTAGTTTAGAGGTACAGTGTGGAAACAGACCCTTCGGCCACTGAGTGCACGTCAAACAGCGTTCTAGCCTACTCACTAGTGATAATTTACAGAAGCCAATTAACCTGCAAACCTGCAGAAACCAGAGCACCTGGAGAAAACCCACTGGTCACAGGGAGAATGTACAAACTGCACAAACAGCACCCCTGGTTAGTATCGAACCCACGTATTTGGATCAGCAAGGCAGTAACTCTACCACTATGCCATTGTTGCTTAAAGTTGAATAAGTACCCATCATTAGTCCTTATAAATTGAAAGACGCCACGTGTTATGATCGTTTCGCTGAGCACCTTCGCTCAGTCCGCCTAAACCTACTAGATCTCCCGGATGCAAAACACTTTAATTCCCCTTCCCATTACCACATTAACCTTTCTGTCCTAGGTCTCCTCCATTGTCAGAGTGAGGCTGAACGTAAATTGGAGGAACAGCATCTCATATTTCGCTGGGCAGTGGTATGAATATTGATTTCTCTAACATCAAGTAACCCCGGCATTCCCTCTCTCTCTATCCCTCCCCCACCCAAGTTGCACCGCTCTTATTTTCACCCAACAAACAGCTAACAAATGGCCTGTTTCCTTTATCATCGTTATGTAGCGAGACCAAGCGAGTAGAGCAAATGTTTTTATTGACAAAACGGTACTTGAACTACATGAGCACTTAGTTGACAGAAAACATTTTTTAAAGCCCTTGTTATTGCGAAGAGCACTTGCAACTCAACAAACTTACTAACTCTAAAAAGCCCGCGAAAAACCCTGTCACGTGACAGTCCCGACTTCTGACGAGGGTTCTGCATACACAGCTTAACCACTAGGTGCTGGTACAGTTACTCCTTTGCATATCTTTCTGTTGTTGTTCTTTATCTCTCTATATCATAGTCTATATCTCTCGTTTCCCTTATCCCTAGCTAGTCTGAAGAAGGGTCTCGACCCGAAACATAACCAATTTCTTCTGTCCAGAGTGCTGCCTGTCCCACTGAGTTACTCCAGCTTTTTGTGTCAATCTTTGGTATTTTACATTCAGTCTACCATGTGTTGTACCTTGTGACTGTTAGATGGAGATGCCCCAGGCATGTCACCAACATTTAGTGACAAAAGGACTGTGATGATTATGACCATCACAACCCCACCCATCACTCCATCACCCACACTATTTCAGAAGGTGACTGGTTGGAGCTGACCCTGCATTTAAGCCTCTCTCAAATCAGTCAGAGATTCTAAAGTGGTTGAGCAAGCAATGTCCAAAGGATGCAGATATTGTTCTATTGTATCAATAAAGATTATTTGGTAAAGGTAAATGAATTTGGCTCACGTTACAAAGATCTGTTCTCAGCTGTTAACACCTGACCAGTTAGTGGACAGATAGCCGCTGGTGCAAGATAGAAATCATTGCAACGTGTTTGATCTAATAATCTCTGCCATAACCTAACTTACAAAGGAAGCTATTTGCTTGAAATAAATGACCAGCTCGTGCCATTATTGCCCTACAAAGTTTTTTGCTTGACACTTTTTCTAATCTCTCCAAGGAAGATTCTTGTACATTTGTCCAGGGCAGAGCAGCTTTATCTCTGACAATTATCAGCTTATCTCTTTCTTCCCACCGATCAATAGGGAGGGCATCAGATCTGTCGCTGCTCCTTACCTGCTGCATCTTGAGCCTCCCGTGATAGATTAGGCTTGTACCAAGGACACACAGTGCACTACTGTGCTAGCTAAATGGACAAACTAAATAGCAGTCTGCTTAATTCTGGATTTGTCACTTGCTCACTCAGCAGTGGGTCAGTATGTTCTTTTTTTTGTGGCAGTTTTTGTCAGTGGAATTGAACTTTCCAATTTTCTTATTGAGTGGCAGCATGGTGTGATGGATATTTAAAAAAGGTCTATTCGTTACTGCTCTGACTCTAATCATTCATAACCATCTCCCACTAGGAAAAAAATGCTGCAGCCAATTGCAGTGGGGCCCAAATGCAGTTCAAGAAAAAGATTTTCAATCCTCTTCCACTTCTACTGCACCTTTAGAAATCTCAAGTCATTCGGAAGCATTGAGATACTTCTGAATGAATGAGGGTTTTGTAGGAATGACTCTGCGGGAGATTAGCCAGATTCCCGAGAGTGTGATTCATACCCCATTCATATCAATGTCCCCTTTCTATATGAGGGTCCCAATAATGCAATACTTCTTTGATGAACTTTTCAAATCTGTGCATGAAATTCTCAGCTATCTGGTGTGCATGAAGGTACAGCAATGGAAGGATGATTCTAATTGACATATACAGTGGCTTGCAAAAGTTTTCATACCCCTTGAATTTTTCCACATTTTGTCACGTTACAACCACAAACGTAAATGTATTATATTGGGACTTTATGTGATAGACCAACATAAAGTGGCGCATAATTGTGAAGTGGAAGGAAAATGATACATGGTTTTCAAATTGTTTTACAAATAAAAAACTGAAAAGTGTGGTGTGCAAAAGTATTCAGCCCCCTTTACTCTGATACCCCTAAATAAAATCCAGTGCAACAAATTGCCTTCAGAAGTCACCTAATTAGTAAATAGAGTCCACTTGCGTGTAATCTAATCTCAATATAAATACAGCTGTTCTGTGAAGGCTTCAGAGGTTTGTTAGAGAACATTAGTGAACAAACAGCATCATGAAGCCCAAGGAACACACCAGACAGGTCAGGGCTGAAGTTGTGGAGAAGTTTAAAGCAGGGTTAGGTTATAAAAAAATGTCCCAAGCTTTGAACATCTCACGGAGCACTGTTCAATCCATCATCCGAAAATGGAAAGAGTATGTCACAACTGCAAACCTACCAAGACATGGCCGTCCACCTAAACTGACAGGCCGGGCAAGGAGAGCATTGATCAGAGAAGTAGCCAAGAGGCCCATGGTAACTCTGGAGGAGCTGCAGTGATCCACAGCTCAGATGGGAGAATCTGTCCACAGGATAACTATTAGTCGTGCACTCCACAAATCGGGCCTTTATGGAAGAGTGGTAAGAAGAAAGCCATTGATGAAACAAAGCTATAAGAAGTCCTATTTGCAGTTTGCCACAAGCCATGTGGGGGACACAGCAAACATGTGGAGGAAGGTGCTCTGGTCTGATGAGACCAAAATTGAAGTTATTGGCCTAAATGCAAAATGCTATGTGTGGCGGAAAACTAACACTGCACATCACCCTGAACACACCATCCCCACTGTGAAACATGGTGGTGGCAGCATTATGCTGTGGGGATGCTTTTCTTCAGTAGGGACAGGGAAGCTGGTCAGAGTTGATGGGAAGATGGATGGAGCCAAATACAGGGCAATCTTGGAAGAAAACCTGTTAGAGTCTGCAAAAGACTTGAGACTGGGGCAGAGGTTCACCTTCCAGCAGGACAACGACCCTAAACATACAGCCAGGGCTACAATGAAATTGTTTAGATCAAAGCATATTCATGTGTTAGAATGGCCCAGTCAAAGTCTAGACCTAAATCCAATTGAGAATCTCTGGCAAGACTTGAAATTGCTGCTTACAAACGCTCTCCATCCAATCTGACTGAGCTTGAGCTATTTTGCAAAGAAGAATGGGCAAAAATTTCAGTCTCTAGATGTGCAAAGCTGGTAGAGACATACCCCAAAAGACTTGCAGCTGTAATTTCAGCGAAAGTTGGTTCTACAAAGTATTCACTCAGGGGGGCTGAATACTTTTGCACGCCACACTTTTCAGTTTATTATTTGTCATAAAATTTGGAACCCATGTATCATTTTCCTTCCACTTCACAATTATGCACCACTTTGTGTTGGTCTATCACATACAATCCCAATAAAATACATTTATGTTTGTGGTTGTAACGTGACAAAATGTGGAAAAGTTCAAGGGGTATGAAAACTTTTGCAAGCCACTGTATGAGGAGAAGTTAGATTTTAGCGATACAACGTGGAAAAAGGCCCTTCGGCCCACTGAGTCCACACTGGTCAGTGATCTCCCTGTGCACTAACACTATCCCACAAACAATATTACAACTTGCCGAAGCTGATTAACCTACAAACCTGTATGTCCTGTATTTGTAGTGTGTAAGGAAACTGGAGCACTCGTAGAATACCCACATGGTCACAGGATCAATGTACAAACTCCGTATAGAGAGCAGCCATAGTCAAGATTGAACCCGGGCCTCTGGCCCTGTAAGGCAGCAAATCTACCATGGCGCCACTGTGCTGCCCAGAAACTGTTCCACAAGGTAATATCAGGAGAGGATTGAAATCCATTTTATTAGTGTATGCGCCAAAAAACCTTTTTGCCCCAGCCCAGACTTTGAAATAGAGATGAATGCAACCTGGGAATTGCAGCAGATAATTAGTTTGCATTTACAGCTAGTGAGTTAATGACAAAATAATTGATCTTTAGTGATGCTGCAGGATAAAGATTGGCCAGAAATCCACAGCTGTTCTTTAGAATTGTGCCCTAGGACTTTTAATAACCATCTATGTTTAACGTTTACAAGGCTATGTTTAACGTTTGATCTGAATGATATTTCTGACAGTGCAGCCCTACTCTTGATAATTTACTCAAGTCTCTAGAGTGAGACGTGAAGTCTCAATCTTTTGACTTGAAAGAGTGTTGCCAATGGAAGCCATGGTGTGATAGGTAGGTAATGTACTTCATAGGCAAAATGATATGGTTGACGTATTATGGGAACATTTCATCTGTTATATGTGGGATCATTGTAACAAAAAACCTTAAAAACCCCATTTGTAATTTGATTACAAGACACAGGCAGATACGATGCTGAATGAGCCATTTAGCCCATCATCTTGGCATCAGTGAAGAGGAGATTCATCTACACATCAGAGTTTGGCTAGGACTAAAGGTTTTTGACGTGTACACTGTAATTACATGAAATGGTTTGATAATGCACCTTATTATCTTGTGGGACAGCAGCTTCAAACGCAATTCAAACTTTTTTATACAAAGGGTGGTAGGTATTTGGAATGAGCTGTCAGAGGAGTGGCATGGTAGCGCAGCAGTAGAGTTGCTGCCTTACAGTGAATGCAGCGTCGGGTTCTATCTCGACTACGGGTGCTGTCTGTACGGAGGTTTGCACATTCTCCTTGTGACCTGCGTGGGTTTCCGAGATCTTCAGTTTCCTCCCACACTCCAAAGACGCACAGGTTTGAAGGTTAATTAGCTTGGTAAATGGAAAAGTTGTCCCCAGTGGGTGTAGGATAGTGTTAATGTGCGAGGATCATTGGTCGGCATGGACCCAGTGGGCCAAAGGGCCTGTTCCCGCACTATATCTCTGAACTAAAAACTAAAGAAGGTATAATTTTAAATCTTGTGGGCATTAGAAACGAGGCAACTCTTTGTGTACTCTCTTGGTGAAGTCTACTATTGCATTAAAATCACTGTACTTTTGTACTTATCTGTGATTGTGGTTACTACAGTATGATTTTACGGGATTGAATAGCAATGTTACAAAATTTTGAGGTTTAAAAAATCAAGTCTGCAATTTATCCCATCAGATAAAGCATAAAAAGAAGTGTAATTTGACACCTAATTCACTTTCATACCTTCAGTATTAAAAAGGTTATGGCCATTTTCATACTCAGAAATTAGCATCTTGTTCCCTATTGTTTTTCCATTGACTTAACACAAAAGCTGTGACCAAGGACAGTCAAAAGCCCATAACTTTCTTAAAAATTAAGAGAACTGAATGATATTTTCAGTTATTATAGATTGAATCATTCTGAAACAAATATGAAACAATCTTAGTGGAGTGTCTGAAGAAGGGTCTCGACCCGAAACGTCGCCTATCTCCTTCGCTCCTTAGATGCTGCTGCACCCGCTGAGTTTCTCCAGCTTTTTGTGTAACCCATGAAACAATCTTACTTGGATGACCTGAAATTAAAGCATATAATTAGTTAGTTACCTAATTGTAGCTAATTACAAAATTCAATTACTAGATCTAAACATCTATCCATTTCTTAAGAAAAGGTTAACATTTTTAAAAAGCCTAAGTATCCAAATAACATTCACACAAGAATTCACAATATAACATGATTTTTAAATCTAATTGTCATGAATTTATAAGCCAAATGGAAGGAATTTAGTGTTTAATTCCTGTAAATTAATGGCCATTTTAATCATCTTGCGAGTGGGTTTTTGTGGAACGCGATTGTTTTGAACGTTGCGGTGAATTTAAACCCCATATCGGCAGGAAAAATACTGCCAGTTCGTATGGGTCCTAAGTCACCCTTTCGCAACGTGAAATTTTGATTAAAGGCACCCTAAGAAACAAGTTTATATGAAAAAATGGAAGGAATTTAATGTTTAATTCCTGTAAATTAATGGCCATTTTAATCATCTTGCAAGTGGGTTTTTGTGGAACGCGATCATTTGGAACGTTGCGGTTGCGGTGAATTTAAGTCCCATATCGGCAGGAAAAATACTGCCAGTTCATATTTTAAACCCGCCCTCCTCTCAAAGGCGCCAAAGTCGCGCACATGGCTAGTGACAGAGTTGCAGCGCCGCTGAAGGTAAGTTTTGTAACATACCTAGATTGTATTCAAAAGAAAGAATCTCACTGTACCGAGGTACATAGTTGCATGTGACAAGAAGGTATCATCGTGGAATGCCAGGGTGAGGATCTGCAAGTTCGTGTATGAATGTCAGATCCTTGCAAATGGCTGCCCTCCTTACAGCTGAAGATATCGTTGCCCCCCATACCTCTTTGCTCTCTCTGAAAGTCTCAGTGACAGGGAGGGGTGCTGCTGCAAGATAAGTGGTGCTGCATTAGACTCAGGAACACAATTTGCCAATGCTTCAATAATAAAGGAGAATTTAGCGCTTTTTAGTGACTGTGGCACTGATTCCTGGACCGGGCATAATCTGCACTATCCGCTCACACCTCTGACAAACTCCAACCATGCTTCATTGTTCCCAGCGGTTTCCTTTCTCAGGATGTTACAGCACCCCCGGCACAACATACAACAAGTAGCCACTTGATTTTAACCTTGGATTCTCTGAGACCCACTTTCATTATGTCCAGCTCCAGAGTACGGCATGGTGGCGCAGCGGTAGAGTTGTTGCCTTACAGCACCAGAGATCCTGACTACGGGTGCTGTCTGTGTGGAGTTTGTACGTTCTCCCCGTGACTGTGAGGGTTTTCTCCAGATGCTCCAGTTTCGTGCAACACTCCAAAGGCGTATAGGTTTTTAGGTTAATTGGCTACGGTAAAGATTGTAAATTGTCTCTAGTGTGTTGGATAGCGCTAGTGTACAGTGTATGAGGATCGCTGGTGAGCACGGACTGGGTTGCCTCACGGCCCTCTAAACTAAACAACATTAAGCATAACAGGCCATGCTGTCAATATGCCTGTGATGAACATGTCTAGATTTTCTAGAGTTTGAGGTTTAAGTGAAAAACAGCTGCACTCTTAATTGAGTCTAGTGTAAATCCTTATGTGAATATTAGGGGGAGATGTGATGTAATTAAAGTGAAGGGGGAGATGTGATGTACATGTAATGTAAAATGTAATGTAAATGCCAGCGCCCCTTGAGACCAAAAGCAGAAGCTGGCGAATGTACCTGTGCCTCGTGACTGAGATCAAGTGACCTTCTGGAAGTTTCAGTTGATTGTAGAGTAAACCTTTCCTACAAGATTTCAGACGTGTATTCATTGTGCTAGTCACAACAAGATCTTACAGAAGACATTACAATGCCCTTAAATGTGGAAACAAGACTGAGTTGTGGGCAGTGTCATCACACCAGCTTAACCTAAGTGACTGAGAAACCTTGAATAGATTTTTTTAATACTGCTGTGGGCTTCCAGTGGCTCTGGTAAAGGTAGAGTAAAGGTGCTGCAGAAAGTCTCAGGCGTGGCCCCACTGACCTCGCACGTTCCCTGTGCTGATATCTCAGGTAATATGTTTTCACCATCAGACTGCAGAAAGGAAAAAATAATTGTTTTTTGTAATTGAGATTTAATGTTACACTTAGACAATCATCCACTACATCTTCTTCTTATCGAGTCCACACAAAGATTAGAAGTTTTTCAGCCAGAGCTGAACACGCTTCTCAGCATCTGCATACAATGGTGTCTGTCTTGTCGCTTCTTGTGCTTCTTATGCGCTGTGTTGGAAAGATTGGTGGAAACAGGGCCACGACGTGAACGCTCTTTCCTTGACCCCACCCACTACTTAAAAATACAGTTTCATTTTCCCCAAGATATTGCATTTAAAGTAGCTCAATACATCACTCAGAATAAAAGAATGTGTGGAGGAAATTCTTTAACTAGAAGATGGCAAATTTGTAGAATTCATTGTCATAGATGGCTGTGGAGGCTGTCATTGGGTATTTTTACATCCATTGGGTATTTTGGATGGCTACTGCCTCACAACACCAGAGACCCTGGTTCGATCCTGACTGCGGGAGCTGTCTGAATGGAGTTTATTCAATCTCTCTGTGACTGCATGGGTTTTTTCAGTTTTTTCAGTTTTCTCCGATTTCATCCCACACTCCAAAGATGTACAAGTTTGTAGGTTAACTGACTTTAATAAAATTGTAAATTGTCCCCAATGTGTAGGATAGTGTTAGTGTACGGGATGATCGCTGTTCGGCGGGGACTCAGTGTGTCGAAGTGCCAGTTTCCACACTGTATCTTTAAGGTAGAGTCTAAAGTAAATTGAGAGATTGACAGATTCTTGATTAGTCAGGGTGTCAAAGGTTATGGAGAGAAGGCAGGAGAATGGGTTTGAGAGGAAAGGGTAGATCAGCCATGATTGAATAGCGGAGTGGACTCAATGGGCCGAATAGCCTAATTCTGCTTCTATAACTTAGTTATGAACTTATGAACTTGTCTGGAGAGTCACAATTGCCTGTCATTAAAGGGCCTGTCCCACTAGCACGCGATTAGACGCGACAAGCGCGACAAATTCGGACGCGGGGGTCGCGTGGGGGTCAGGCGATCCCGGTGCGAGTGAAGGGCCTGTCCCACTAGCGCGCGATTACACGCGCGACGTCCGAAGGAAGGACGTTATTTTTCATCACGTGACGATGCGCATGAGCATGCGCGTTGCACGACGTCGGGCAGTGACGTCATCACGCAACGCCACGCTGAAGACGCACAACGTCAAAACGTCATCACGTTAATCACGTTCTGCGCGACAGGATTTTGCCGCGCGTAATTTTTTGAGCAGTGTCGGTTTTTGGACACTACGCGCGATGTCGACACCAGCTACACACAACTCGACGAGACTCCGGCGATCGCAGTGGGACAGGGTCACGCGAAGCCGGGCGACTAAAGCGACCACGGTAGGTCGCGCTTGTCGCGTCTAATCGCGCGCTAGTGGGACAGGCCCTTAAGGGATCGCCTTGCTTCTGGCTGAAGATTTGTTGCATTGTGGAGACTTTTTCTGAGCATCTGAGATAGTATTTTGAAAGACGTTTCTTGTGTGCATTAAAAAAGACGCCCCTTTGTAACTGATCCTGAGAGATCTAGTGGAAGAGAGGTAACGTGGTACATTCTGTAGACCTTTCTCATTAGCCTTCTCAACAAGGCACACATTGACTGTGTTGAACACATGGGGATGGTGTGCAAGACATGGTAAAATTAGAAACATAGAAACATAGAAAATAGGTGCAGGAGTAGGCCATTCGGCCCTTCGAGCCAGCAACACCATTCAATATGATCATGGCTGATCATCCTAAATCAGTTCCTGTTTTCCCCACATATCCCTTGATAACGTTAGCCCTAAAGAGCTATATCTAACTCTCTCTTGAAAACATCCAGTGAATTGGACATTAACCTGATCATTTGTGAAAAATAATCAATGACTCCTGTGTAAGTTAACTGATTCAATTTTCCTCAAACAAAAAGTCCAATGGGACAATTGGAAATAAGGCTTTGGACCTACTGTGGGCTTTGCATCAGGTTGCACTACCCACTTCAGCTTGCACTGCAATGGTCTGGTTACCTGCTGTATTTGATAGTCTGTCTGTAAAGTTGCAACAAGTAAGATTATCATTATTCTGGTTCGGGTGTACAAGACCATTAAACACTCGTGGCTGCTGGCTTCCGGACCCCGGCCAGGCCTGTAGGAAGCTCCTGGTTTACATCCATCACACCTCCACAGGAGGCCAGGCTCGCCTGCCGCGGAACCGGGAACCCACTTGGAATCATCTGAGGCTCGTTTCCTGCTTGACCCCGAAGACAGAGAAAACGGTGAGGAGGACTACAATGGAGGCGGACACTGAACAAAAGGCTGTTTTTAAGATGGCAGTGGACATAAGAAAGAATCAGTGCTGCCAGGATAATGGGCCTTTAAGGCCAAGATAAGACCACACTCTTACAAACTTTGAAACCTTGTTGGAACCAGAAACGGGCAACTCTTTGTGCATTGTCTGGGTGAAGTCCAATATTTCACTTTTGTACTTATCTATGATTGTGCTTATCTGCTGTGTGATTTCACTGAATTATATGCAAAATAAAGATTTTCACTGTGTCTAGGTACAGTACATAGGTTCATGTGACAATAAAGTATCATCATCAACATCATCTTCATCTCTTGTCTCTTGAGAGTGATTGCAATGCCATGTAAAGTCCTGTCCACCTCCCATCGATCAAATGCCACCACCCCTACCTCATATCAAGGCAGGTTTGGTAGTTCAGTGGAAAAGTGAGATAAGCTCACAAACTACTTCAGCTGTTACTTGTGCCAGCAGTTTGCAAGCACCTTGCATTTCACTCGCGCTTGATTTATGCATTTTTAAAATACCGCTCTTGTCTCATTACTACAGAGGCTTAATTTAAGAGCTCCTATTTTCGGAATAATGGCTCAAATTTATGCCTGGCAGTGTGGTTGGATGCAGTGCCTGGCATATGTTTGATTTAGATGCTTTTTGATTTACGTGTTGCTTCTCAAGTGCATAACTCCCGCGTAAAATGTGAGATGCCAGCATTCATACTTCTGGGCATCACTGGGAAGACTGGACGGGTACTGTAGACAGCAAAGATGATTATCAAAAATTATAGCAGGTTCTTGATCGGCTGGGCAAGTGGGCTGAAGAACAAGTTGATGGAGTATAATGCAGATAAGTGTGAGGTATTGTATTTTGGGATGTCAAACCAGGGCAGGACCCATCACGATGAATGGTAGGACTGGAGATTGTTGCAGAGCAGAGCAATCGAGGAGTGCAAGTACATTTCACTAAAAATGGTGTCATAGGTAGATAGGGTGATGAAAAAGATTTTCGGTACATTGGCCTTCATCAGTTAGTTTATTGAGTATAGAAATTGAAATGTTATGTTACAGTTGTACAAGGCATTGGTGAGTCGGGAAAGATTTAATAGGAACCTAATGGGAACACAGAAGGTGGTGGGTATATGGAACAAACTGCCAAATGAAGTAGTTGACGCAGATACAATAACAACATTTAAAACACATTTGGACAGGTATATGGATTGGAAAGTTTTAGAGGGACGTGGGCCAAATGTGGGCAGGTGGGACTAGCGTAGATGGGGCACCCGCTGAGTGACTCCAGCAATTTGTGAGTAACATCAGTGAGTCAGTGGCTTTGTGGTCTCCATAATGTGTTTTATACGCATGCCATATTGTAAATTGAATAGCTACATTGATGGAATTGTAATTAGGCATCTGTACCGTTAGTTCATCGCTAGTGATTACTGGTCAGGTAATTTAACTACTGGCCAAACTCCATATATTCTGAATCATTGCTGCACCCTTTAATATCTCATAGATTCATAAGCACAGCTACAGGGCCTTAGATCCACCAAGTCCATACTGATTGTCAAACACTCATTTACACTAACCCTGCACTACTACGCATTTTATTCTCCCCACATTTTAAGGGCGGCACAGTGGCGCAGCAGTCGAGTTAGAATTGAATTGAATACATTATTATCACATGTGACAAGTTGCAGTGAAATTTTTTTGCTTGCATACCCAAGGTATGCAAATAATCACCCATAAAGAGAACTTACAACCCGGTGCCAGGTCCCCCTTTGTTCTTCCCCCCCCTCCCTCTCTCATCACAGTGGTCCCCCCACGCCAGGTCCCCCTTTGTCCATTGTAATTCTCCCTCCCTCCCTCATGACGTTTCCCACATGCCGGGTCCTCCTTTGTTCCTCCATCGGCAGCGGCATCCTCACTTCCACGTGTCTGTCCTCGTCCGTCGATTGGTGCCATCATTGACCGCCACGCCGACCCAGTAACGTTGCCGTGTACCCTCCGTGACGCCGACCAAGCCCCACTCACAGGCTCCGCAGACCCAGACACTGATGAACGCAGTCTTCACCTCCGACCCGCGTGGCCCGGGCCATGTTGCTCTGGCATCAGCTTCTCAGCGGCACCTCTGGAAGACGTTGTTGCCTTACAGCACTTGCAGCGCTAGTGACCCGGGTTTGATCCTGACCACGGGTGCTGTCTGTATAGTGTTTGTACGTTCTCCCCGTGACCACGTTGTATGCTCTGAGATCTTCGGTTTCCTGCAATACTCCAAAGATATACAGGTTTGTAGGTTAATTGGTTTTGGTGTATGTGTAAAACTGTCCCTAGTGTGTGTAGGATAGTGTTAATATGTGGGGATCACTGGTCGGTGCAGACTCGATGGGCCGAAGGGCCTGTTTCCGTTCCTGTCTTTGAGCAGGTAGATATGCATAATAAAAGCAATGGAATTTGAATTGTTTCAACTTATTCGCATCAGTTTTCCATTGTGATAAATCCCAGGGACCTAGAGTATCCAGCATTTGTGACCAGACCAGTTTAACAGTCTAAAGAAGGGTCTTGACCTGAAACTTCACCCATCTTTTTTCTCCAGAGATGCTAACTGACCCACTGAGTTACTCCAGCACAACATTCTGTTGAAGATTGGACAATCTATGGCATACACATGAAATGGGTGCAATGCTGGAAATGCAACATGGTCACTGTGCAATGGTGAACTTAGGAGTGTAAAGGTGTTAATAACCATATAACCATATAACAATTACAGCACGGAAACAGGCTATCTCGGCCCTTCAAGTCCGTGCCGAACAACGTTTTTCCCTTAGTCCCACCTGCCTGCACTCATACCATAACCCTCCATACCCTTCTCATCCATATGCCTATCCAATTTATTTTTAAATTATACCAACGAACCTGCCGCCCCCACTTCCACTGGAAGCTCATTCCACACCGCTACCACTCTCTGAGTAAAGAAGTTCCCCCTCATGTTACCCCTAAACTTCTGTCCCTTAATTCTAAAGTCATGTCCTCTTGTTTGAATCTTCCCTATTCGTTTTGGGACACATAGTCCGATAGACTGAAATCAATAGAAAATTGTAAGTAAATAAAAGTAGAACAAACATTTTGAATTATTATCATTTTTATTAATTCAGAGGTCTAAACTTTCTGACCTTCACAGCAGAAGGTTCTCACTATTGTTGCAATGTCTGCTGTGAAGGTCAGAAAGTTTAGACCTCTGAATTAATAAAAATGATAATAATTCAAAATGTTTGTTCTACTTTTATTTACTTACAATTTTCTATTGATTTCAGTCTATCGGACTATGTGTCCCAAAACTAATCTTTGCTGAAGGTTTTAGTACAGTCCTTTGAACAATCTTTTGAAAGTGAAATAAATAAAATCACAGGAATGGAATTTGAGGAAGGTACAGTCTCTTTCATGCACATTACTCCCTGGGATAATTTAAACCTTCAAACCATCTTCCCTTCCTATGTTAATAATATCTCCTTCTCAATCGCATCTTTCAGTTATTATTATGGAAGGGATTGTGCAGGTTTCTGCTCAAAGGTTTTGCATCCCTGTGGAGCTAATCAAACATACTGAGAGAATGTGTGTGGTGGAGGGGAGGAGAGGTGGGGGGGGGGAGGGGGGGAGGTTTGTGGGGCAAATGCAAAAAAAAAATCACCTCAAAGGTTTCCAAGTTCAAGAAAATCCATTTGAACCAGGGAAAGCATTGATGAATCACCAAACACCATATGAGGCCTGCTATCCTATATAGCAATTAGATGGATTACCCAGAATGTACTTATTTATTCTAGGTTGCAAATGCAGCTGCAGAAAAGGTATGGTCCTGTCCCACTTAGGCGATTTTTCAGGCGACTGCCGGCAACTGTCAATAGACAATAGACAATAGACAATAGGTGCAGGGGTAGGCCATTCGTCCCTTCGAGCCTGCACTGTCACTCAATGTGATCATGGCTGATCATCCACAATCAGTACCCGTGCCTGCCTTCTCCCCATATCCCCTGACTCCACTATCTTTAAGAGGCCTATTTAGCTCTCTCTTGAGAGTATTCAGAGAACCAGCCTCCACCGTCCTCTGAGGCAGAGAATTCCACAGGCTCACAACTCACTGTGTGAGTGTTTCCTCATCTCTGTTGTAAATGGCTTACCCCTTATTCTTTAACTGTGGCCCCTAGTTCTGGACTCCCCCAACATAGTGAGCATGTTTCCTGCCTCTAGCATTTCCAAACCCTTAACAATCTTATATGTTTCAATAAAATTCCCTCTCATTCTTCTAAACTCCAGAGTATACGAGCCCAGCCATTCCACTCTCTCAGCATATGACAGTCCCGCATTCCTTGGAATTAACCTTGCAAACCTACCCTCAATAGCAAGAATGTCCTTCCTCAAAGCCTTCGGCTGCTTTAAAAAAAACTGATTTTCATTGTCTGATATGTGAGGAAGTATGGGGCTGAGCCACAGAGGCATGCTACACAGAAATGGGGCCTTCCATATATAACCATATAACCATATAACAATTACAGCACAGAACAGGCCCTCTCGGCCCTTCCAGTCTGTGCCGAACATTTATTTTCCCCATCTACCTGCACTCAGACCATACCCCACCATTCCCTTCAGCCCATTATGTCTATGCCAAACTTTTTTGCATACCTACACTAATCCCATTTGCCCACAGTAGATTGTAGATAAGTGTCACTCATGTTATGAGTCATACTTTATAGCTACACCGACTAGTTTAACAGAAAGCTTCTCTGCCGTTTCTCTCTTAATCTTGAGTTACGTGTTAAGATGAAGTTACCCATGCTGTAACGCTAATTAAGTCTTTGGATCTTAATCACTGTGCGTGACTTAAGTTACTACAACAGCAGAAGCTCAACATGGTGTCAGAAATGGGAATCGAACCCACGTCTCCACTTGTTTGTGACCGTTGCCCTGCATATGGGAAATTATGTTGATTTTGCAACAAAAGGAACCATTTCTTCAGATGCTGCTGCTCGCGTAGCAACAGAGTTCAAACAAGGCAATCTGTTAATTCACTTGGCCATGAGAACTTGCTCTCGGAATGCTCTCAACCAGCTCCAACGGATTTGCAGGCTGCTAGCAGGAAATTTAACGACTTTACCTTCGGACATACAATCACGATTGAAACTGACCACCAACCTCTGATCAGCATCTTTAACAAACCGATTAACGCCTCTCCAGCGCACTTACAGCGGATGCTGCTACAACTTCAAAAATACGACATTGTTCCGACCAAAAAACATGGTAAGGATATGCACCCTCGTACAATCTCTCGTGTGCACCCCGGAAGACCTGTGAGAGTCCGTCTCGCCAGATGATGACTTTATCATAATGACTGTGCACGTTATTCCCTCGTTGTGTGTGGAGGACTTGGTTGCCCACACTGCTGCTGACAGTACCTTATGGTCGCTTGCCTCCGTCAATAAGCATGGCTGGTCAGACAAACACTACAATGTTCCATTGCCAGTTCGGCCTTTCTTTGCCGTCTGCGATGAGCTAGCGCTGCAGGATGGCATTATTGTAAAATAACATAAGGCTGTGGTCCCCGCTTCGTTGCACAGCAAGTATTTTGACGCTGTCCATGCAGGGCACCTAGGCACTGAAGCCACTGTCCCTCGAGCAATGAACATGTTTTACTGGCCTAGTATGGCCAAATACATCACCGAGAATGTGGCTACTGTGCAATGTGTAATAGCTTGGCACCTCATCAACAAAAGCAATCACTTCTTTCACATCCGGCTCCTGACCTCCAGTGGTCTACAGTGGCAACTGACATATTTGAATGACATGGCAAGCAGTACCTGGTACTTGTCGACTCGTATTCTGGATGGATTGACATTGATTCTCTTAGCAGCCGGTAGTGTCGAAGCTTGCTCGCCATTTTGCAGACCATGGAGCTCCGCGAATACTGTTATCTGATAACGGCAGTCAATTTACCAGCCAACACTTCAAGGAGTTTGCTGCATGCTGGAGTTTGCACCGCATCACCACCAGCCATGAATATCCACAGTGGAATGGACTAGCTGAGCGGGCTGTCAAGAGTGCCAAACAGCTCATGGGACGATTGTACAGAGCTAATTCCGACGTGTACCTGGATCTACTCAACCTACGCAACATCTCCCGCAGCCACATTTTGGGCTCACCCGCTCAACATTTACAAGGCAGACCTGAGCCACGTGCCTGTGGCGGATCAGGCATTGATCCCACAAGTGCCACTATCGGAAGTCCAGTCCAGGTTACAACAAAAGCGTGACATTCAAAAACAGTGGTATGACAAGACAAGTAGGCCGCTGCCACCGTTAACCAAGGGACAGGTGGTTCGTTTGCAAACTGACAAAGGCCATGACCGTATCGGTGTAATTTCTGGAACTGCTTCTGAGCCACACTCATATCTGGTCAGTGCCGATGGCGGCACCTACAGGCGTAACAGGCAACATATCCTGCCTGTGAATGAGCCGGCTCCACCTCTGTATTATCCAGACCGTACAACTGTACTGCCATCTGTGTCCAGTGGCATTGATCCGCCTACACCAGCACAACGACCCACTTCTGGAGCGGCTGCTTTGCCAGTGACGACGCTCCCTCTGCCTGCGCTGCAGTTCCCTGTTTCATCACCGGGAATGCTGGTTCAATCTTCGTCACTCGTGAAGCCAACGGCTCTATCCCCAGTGGGGAAAAATGGAGATGTTTTTTATTGCACGCATGCTGGTCGTGTTTGCAAGCCCACCATGAAGTACCCGGTCTATATTTGACTTTCGTTCAGCTTATTATTAATTGCTGTGCATGCCTTATTTAGTCAATGGTTTTGTACTGACATTTACTTTAAGAGGGAGGATGTAGATCAGTGTCACTCATGTTATGAGTCATACTTTGTAGCTACACCCACTAATTTAACAGAAAGATCCACTGCTCTTTCTCCCTTAGTCTTGAGTTACGTGTTAAGATGAAGTTACCCATGCTGTAATGGTAATAAAGTCTTTGGATCTTAATCACTGTGTGTGACTTAAGTTATTACAACAGCAGAAGCTCGACATAGATCCATGAATGTAAACTCGTAATGAATTACTTGCATTTTCATGAAATCGGCGTGTCCCAAACAACGTTACGGCCAATAAATTACCTCAGCACTGTAGTCAGATTTTATTATGAGATTCACCGATTTATTTATTTTAGGATTTTAGAAGGATGCAAGGACCCCGAAAAGTACCAAAAGGTGAAATGCCTGGATAGAGTGGATGTGGAGAGGATGTTTCTACTAGTGGGAGAGTCTAGGACCAGAGGCCATAGCCTCAGAATAAAAGAATGTACCTTTATAAAGGTGATGAGGAGGAATTTCTTTAGTCAGAGTGTGGTGAATCTGTGGAATTTTTGCCATATACGGCTGTGGAGGCCAAGTCAATGGACATATTTAAGGCAGAGATTGGTAAATTCTTGATAAGGATGTTAGGGGTCTGGGATGAAGGGAGGAGAAAGGGATTGACAGAGAAAGTTCGATCAGCCATGATTGAATGGTGGAGTAGACTTAATGGGCCGAATAATCCAATTATTCTCCTAGAATTTATCAATTTATGAACTTAATTGTGCACGGCAAGGTCTTACGAGCAGAAATGATATAGAATATAAACTCTGATGAGTGACTGAATGCAGGTATATACAATTATGAGGTAGATAGTCAGGATAAATGGGAGTGTGCAGTGCAAGAGGGCGTAGGTATAAGGTGAGAGGTTTAGAGCGGATCTAAGAGGAACCTTTTCCTACAGGGAATGGTTGGAATCTGGAACATTCTTCCAAGTAGGTGGTGGAGGAAAGGACTCCTACAACATATAAAAGGCATCTGAATGAACAATTGAATCACCAAGGATAGACGGCTATGCTTTATCAAAGGGTCTGTTTCTGTATTGTACAACTCAAATACATTTTTTTAAACAATGTTGATTAAGGAAATTCCATGATGCTCTCTGGGATGAAGCATGGTAAGTAAGATGTCCATGGTAAGTAGGCAGAGGATTGATAGACTATATCAGGCAAAACATAACGCTTCCAATAGAGCAGCACTTCCTCAATCCTACAATGAGATGCCATTCTCATTTAGACTTTACCTTGGACATTAGAGATACAGCGCGGAAACAGACCCGTTGGCCCACTAAGTCCATGCTGACCAGTGATCACCACTGAAACTAGCACTATCGTACACACTATGGCCAATTTTTTTTTTTTTTACCAAAGCCAATTAACCTATAAACCTGTGCGTTGTTGGAGTGTGGGAGAAAACTGGAGCACCTGTAGAAAACCCACCCAGGGAGAATGAAGAAACCCTGTACAGACAGCATACATACTCAGGATTGAACCCGGGTCTCTGGTGCAGAGGCAGCAACTTTACTGCTGCACCACTGTGCTGCCCCCAATTATGCATCCATCTTTTCAGTAGGATAATCGACCCATAACATCCTTATAACTACTCCTTATATGTCTAGAAAATGCTTTTTGAGTCTTTTATTTTTCATTTTCATTCATAAATCTACTCCAAGGAAGATATGTCAAGGAGCACTAGACATAATAAAATGTGCAAGATTTCCACATAAAAATGTTTTGAAACTGTGAATACAGACTGTCGGGGGAATTCGGCAGGTCGGGCAGCATCTGTGGAGGGCAGTAAATCAATAATATTTCAGGTTGGGACCCTGCATTGCTTCTTTCGCAGGATCCTCTCTCACTGTTCACCCTCCGTGATTGCTACGGTTCTCCTGTTAGCATCTGCATTCTCTTGTGTCTCCATTTTACTGCTCCATTGGGATATTTCCACAAAGAGTGCCAACTTTGAAGAAATCCTTCTCTCTCCAATGACAATTTCCTCTCTCACTGCTCCCCTACTGTGATTCCGATGGTGCTACACTTAGGTCATCGGTCCACTTCCCTCCATAGATGCGGCCTGACCCGTTGAGTTCCGCCTGCAGTATGTTTGTTGCATTCAAGATTCCAGCATCTACAGCCTCTTGTGTTTCTCTATTGAAACTGTTTTTTGTGTGTTTCTTTGGTCCGACTGAATTCACTTCAATCTTCTTAATGAGTGTAGTATTGTCATCCTTTTGGCTTGTGAAAGTAATGTTTAGAATTGTGTTAATGCTGGGCTTTATAGCTAAACCATGTCAACTTATTGTATTATAAAGAAAACCAGAGAGAGTTAATCCTGGAAACATTAGCCCAAATAACACAAAGTGAACTTTAATTTAGCCAAATGAAGTTATTCAAGTAATTGAGTTTCAGCAGAGGACAGAGGGCCAAACTAAATCTGTATTGTCTTGACATGAAAAAATAACATTTATTTTACAGTGGTACATCCAGTATAGCTGCTGCCTCACAGTGCCAGAGACCCAGGTTCAATCCTGACCTCGGATGCTGTCTGTGTGGAGTTTGCACATTCTCCCTGTAACACATGGGTTTTCTCCCGATGCTGTGGTTTCCTCCCACATCCCAAATACTTTTTTTTAAAATTTAGTTTAGTTTATTATTATCATTACTTTATTTATATGCATGCCTTATTGTAAATTGAATAGCTGCAATAATGGGATTTTAGGTGGCTGTACCGTTAATTCATATCTATTGTTTAGATTAATTTAATTTATGTACTGAGCTACATTGAAAAGCATTCTGAGTGTGTGCTATTCAGTTAATGAAAAGATTATACATGATTATAATCAAGCTGTCTAAAGTGTACAAATACAGGATAAAGGGAAATGCCATTTAGTGCAAGATGAAGTCTGATAAAGTTTGATTAAAGATAGTTCTATGGTTTCCAATGATATAGATTGGAGGACAGGACCGCACTCTAGCTGGGGAGTGGATGGCTCTGTTGCGTGATAACAGTTGGGAAGAAACTGTCCTTGATTCTGGAGTTATTCGTTTTCAAACCTGTACCTCTTGCCTGATGGGAGAGGGGTGAAGAGGGAGTGACCAGAGTGAGACGATGGGCTGAGCTACATCAACAACTCTGCAATTTCTTGTGGTCTTGCATGGAGCTGTTCCCAAACCATGCTGTGATGCATCCCAATAAAATGCTTTTTATGGCACATCTGTAAAAGTTGGTGAAAGTTGTTGGGGACATGCCAAACTTCCTAAGCCTTCTAGGCAAGTAGAGGCATCGGCGGGGTGCTTTCTTGGCCATTAACTGAACGTGGCAGGTCCAGGATAAATTGTCGGTGATATTTATTACGAAAAACATGAAGCTTTCGACCATCTCTACTTTGGCACCATCAATATATAGAGGATGTGTATACAGTTTGTTTCCAGAAGTCATTCACAATCTCCTTTGTCCTGCTGACATTGAGGGAGAGGTTGTTGTCTGGACCCCAGGTTACAAGGTTCTCAATTTCTTACCTGTACTCTGTCTCATCATTATTTTATATCTGGCGCATGACGGTGGTGATGTCTACGATCTTGTAAATTGAGTTTGGTATTTGGCTTCACAGTCATGAGTGTATAAGGAGTACAGTGGGGGGACTGAGAATACATTCTTGCTGGGCACCAGTATTGAGGATTAGCATAGAGGATGAATTTTCACCCCTCCTCACTGATCATGGTCCGTTGGTCAGGAGGTTAAGTATTAAGTTGCAGAGGGGAGACCTGACTACAAGTTCAATGAGTTTGGAAATGAATCTGAAGAAGGGTCATGACCCAAAACATCACCCATTCCTTCTCTCCAGAGATGCTGCCTGTCCCGGTGGTGTTGAAAGCAGAGCTGTAATCAATGAATAGGAGTCTGACCTAGGTGCCTGTCTTATCTGGGTGTTCCAAGGATGAGTGTGGCATCACCCTTGGACCTGTTGTGGTGGTAGATGACCTGCAGTGGATCCAGGTTGCTTGGTAGGCTGGAGTTAATGTTTGTCATAACCAACGGCTCAAAGCACTTTGTGATGGTGGGTGTTAAGGCCACTGGCAGGTAGTCGTTAAAGCACGAGATCTTGCTTTTCATTGGCATTGGGATGAAGCAAGTGGGCACCTCAGAATGGAGTAGGGAGAGATTAAAGACTCCCGCTATTTAGTCAGCATAGTTTCTAAGGACGAGGCCAGGGGCACCGTCTGGGCCAGTTGTTATCCATGGGTTAACCCTAAGGAAAGCCGATCTGAGTCCATGCTGCATAATTACTGATAGTGGATTTATTCCAGAGTGGAATTGAGTTTCATTGCCCCATTTGCATGAGTTACCGAATGCATTGGAAGCTTTATTATTCAATGTACCAATAAAAATATCATATGCACTGAACTGGAAAATAGCATGTAGATTTTTGCATAGAATCTCAGATAATCAAATAGATATTTAATAATTTAAAGCTGAATGGGTGATGATTGTAATTTATAAACCACATTAAGAATTTCAGTATAAATGGCACCAGTCACATTTTTGAACATTTGAAAGTAAACTAGTAGGTTTAAAACTCTTCCCATCTGTGAATGATGACAATGGTCAAAAAGTCCACTATCAATTTGTATATTTTATTTAATACATGCCACAGGAAGGGACATCCTGTTCCTAATTCTATTATAGATAGTGTTTTAATGTTCTATGATTTACATTAGAAACGATTTAATATCAATACCATTATATTGCAGCTGCATGAAGAAATTATGGTTTTGGAAGCACTTTTAGAAGTTTGGGAATAAGAAGATAGTTACTGCCTTCTCATAGATTTTCCTTTCAGATTACAGCTTTGTCAAATTTCTTCATTGGACAGTATTGAACTGAGGTGAAACAACAGAGTTAAGATTCTTTGTTGTTTTCCTCTGGGAGGTGGCAGGGTGGCTCAGCAATAGTGCTGCGGCCTTAGAGCTCTGGTGTCTAGATTCAATCCTCGCCTCTGGAACAGTCCATGTGGAGTTTGCATGTTCTCCTTATGAGAGTTTTTGTTTCGTCTCGATGCACCGGTTTCCTCCCACATCCCAAAGGCATGCGGGCCAGTGGGTTAATTGGCCTCTGTAAATTGCCCCTTGTTGTAGGCTAGTTTAAAAAATGAAATGGGAGAGTCTGAAGAAGAGTCTAGACCTGAAACTTTGCCTGTTTAATGGAGATGTGCGGGGCAGGTTTTTTGCACAGAGTGGTGGGGGCCGAGAACGCATTGCAAGGGGTGGCGGTGGAAGCAGATATGATAGTGGCATTTAGGAGACTTTTGGATAGGCATATGGAAGTACAGGGCTCATGTACAGGCAGATTACATTATTTTAACTTGGCATCAAGTTCAGCACAAACATTGTTGGCCAAAGCACCTGTTCCTGTGCTATACTGTTGTATGTTCTATGTTCTACGTTGGGCATTCAAAATAACAAGTTTCACGGGTACAGAGCAAATAAAAAGAGGGGGTGAATAGAACCGATAAGATTTCAGTGCTGCGAGACAACATGATTCTGATGTAACAAGTGAAATACTTGGGGGAATTAACCCAGAATGAATGAATTAATACTATAATGAATATTCTAACGTCACATGTGACAAGTCACAGTGAAGTTATTTGCTTGCATACCCAGAGCCTGAATGGTAGTGGGTAGTGTGGAGGCGGAGGACCCTTCCTTTATGTAGGTCACCATGCCGCCGCAACCTGCCAGCGGGACTAAAAGAAGGCGTGGGCCTGGAGAGGGAGAGCAAGGTCGTGGGCCCAAAGTAAGGGGGAAGCCTACCTTGAGACCTTCCATCCCTGTTGAGGATGGTGGCCACAAACTGGTGTCCTCTGGGCCGGAGGTTGGCCCTTTGTTTCAGGGACATTCTGTGGGTGTTACCAAACCAGTTACTGGGTTTGACACCCCTGGAATTGTGTCCTCTGGGGTGGTGGTTGTCCCCTCGTCCCAGGGGCCTTCTGAGGGTGTAATTTCACCGGTTATTGGGGTTGGTTCCCCTGGCAGCGTGACCTCTGAGTCGGAGGACGTCCCCTCATTTCAGAGGCCTTCCAAGGGTGTTATCATACCAGTTTTGGGGGTTGGCTCCCTGGAATTGTGCCCCCTGGGATGGGGGATGAGCAGAGACAACCCAAAGGGAGAGTCTCGGGAGTAGAGGTAGTTTTCCAGTCTGTGCTCCTTATTAGAACCACGAGTTTATGTGGGGTGTGCTGCCCCACCGGCTGAGGTAGTAGGGGAGACTCCAGAAACACCGGCTCTTTCAGTGGGCCTTAGTGAGGTTACTCCCCTGGTGGTGGAGGGTAGAGACTCTCTGGGTGTTGCCGGTGGAGCGGGTACTCTGGGTGCTGTGGGGGTCGGAGCTGTTTCGGGTTTTGTTTTATCTTCCCCAGGCCCAAACGTAGGGGGTGGTGGGAGAGTGCAGGAGCCTGGCCTTTCACCGGGCAGCTCATTGCAGTCAGGGGTATCGGTACCCTCCCTCGGCATTGATCCTGGGGGTGGTGTCATGCCGGAGGAGGGGGAGAGCGATGCAGCCAGCTTGTGCAGTGGGGTGGGTGAGCTGAGAGCTAGCTGTAGTCCTCTGACGATGACCTTGAGCGCAGTGTAGGGGAGGATGGTGCTCCAGGTGTCAGTGGGTTGGCGGATTGCCCGGATTCCAGTGCTGTGTCTTGAGGGGTTGTTATCTGTGAGATTCTAGACTTTCTGAAAATAAACAAGTGTCCTAAAACTAAAATTGCCGCAGCGGGGAGACACTGGACAGATCTGCTGGGATTTATTAAGACACTTGATATTAACCTTGGCAGCAAAATCGGTGGTCTTCCCGAGTCTGAGAAGCATCAGTTTGGAGACTTTTTGAAGTTCCTAAGAGAGAGGGTCCCCGCTCCCACGGGGAATGTGAGGAAAAGTTCTAGTGTGTTTGCACATTCATCGGACAGCACAGCATAAACCTAAATGGTGGTCGGGGGGACTTGTAGATTTCATCATCTATCAGTCCTCAGAGAGGGGAAATATGCAGTAAGTTTTCTGCAAGAGACGCATACTGTTGTCAGTGAAGAACCCACCTGGTGACTGGTGTGGGAATGGAGGGTCTACATGAGCTAATTCAGCACAAATGTGAGTGGGGTGGCTTTCCTGTTGGCCCCGACTGTCCAGCCAGAGATCCTGAAGGTGCAGGAAGTTGTACCAGGTCATTTGCTGTATCTGGCTGTGAGCCTGGAAGGCATGCTGTTACGTTTCGTTAACATGTAGGCCCCCAGGCACAATGCAGGCCTGCCTTCTTCAGGAGGTGACTGCTCTGTTGAACACTATTGATAGCGGAGAGTGAGTCTTCCTTGGGGGGGATTTCAATTGCACACTTGAGATGTGAGATCGCTCTGGTACTCAGTGTGCCTCTGCTGTAGCAAAGAAGTTGAGAGGTTTGATTGATTCCTTTGAGTTAGTTGATGCATGGCGGAACCTCCACCCAGCACTTTTTCGCGGAGGGTGGTTCCCACATCGATTGCATGTACATCTCTGGTACATATGCCTTCCGTGTCTCGGCGGCCTCAATGCGGCTGGTGCCATGCTCGGATCATTGTCTGGTGCGAGTGGACCATAATTCAGCACGAACATGGGCTGGGTCTACGTACTGGCACTTTAATAGCCGGCTGCTGGAGGATCAGTGTTTCCGGGAGTCATTCTGTGTTCTGCGGCGAGGAAGAGACTGTGTTCCACGCATATATCGAGTGTGTGAGGTTGCTGCCCCTGTACCAATATCTGAAGGGGTTGTTACTCAAGTTTTTGTTACATTTTAATACTATGGTCCTGGTGTTTGGATCGTGTCCATTTCCACCAGTAGCTCCTCTGGAAATACTTTTGCCACAGGAACTCTGATCTCTCAAGGGCCACTGCCGTCTTCTCCAGGGCAACTGTAAGTTTCTCATGGGTGACCAGGAATGGGAAATAAGTGTCCTTATACCTTTTAGGAGCGCTAGGACTAATCGGCAATGCTTTTCAGGCAAGCCTAATAGTGGCTGGTATAGGGGAAGAAAAGAAGAATTAAAACTCCCAGCTCTTCTTGAGTTGGCCTGAGGCATATTTTGTGACCTGGTGGTGCCTGGAATAGGAATCTTTGCATCTTTAGCTTTGACCTTTGAGTTCCCGGTCGGTCTCTAACCAACGACCGCAAGCTCCACGATGTTAAAGTCCGCAGACTCCCGCCGTTGGAGCTCTGAGGTTGATCCCCGACAGGTATCGCCAGCTCCACGATGTTAAGTCTCACAGGCTCCCGTGGTTGGAGCTCCCAAAGCTGGTCTCCAGCAGAGACTGCCAGCTACTCGATGTTAAGGGCCTGTCCTACAAGCATGCAACTCCATGCAATGAGCGCAACCTAACGTGGTCGCTTGAGCCATCCGGCGTCGCTGGGCCGGTCCCACTTCGATTGCCGGAGCCGTGCGGAATTGTACGGAGTTCGTCCCGACATCGGGTGGGGCTCCGAAAAACTGACTATGTTCAAAAATTCCGCGCGGCAACGGCTTGTCGGCTCGCAGTCGCCTCGACGCATTACACACCGCCCCAACATCGTGCCTCCGTGAACCTATCTGTAGGTGCCTCCGTGACTCTCTATGTGTGTGGCTCCATGGCCCTCTCTGTGTGTGCCTCTGTGCCACTCTCTGTGTGCCTCTCTCGGTCCTGGCGAACTTACCTTAAGACTTCGCTCCAAGTTCGCCTCACTTTGAGCCGTGTTGCGCCACTCACCCGACCTCCGCGCGGCCCTCACTGCCGGTTTGGCCATGCTTGCCGCATGCAGGCGCATGCTGGTAGGAACGGCCCTGTACAGGGGATCACCCGACCTCCGCGCGGCCCCCGCTTCTAGTTTGATCGCGCTCATCACATGGAGTCGGATGCTGGTAGGACAGGCGCTTTAGGCTGCAGTGCGGATGGAAAATAATTTCATCTCAGCCAAGGTAAGAGATTTTTTTTAAGTTTCCCCCAACCCTCCCCCCCACATAAAACAAGCTAAATAACACTGAAACATACATATACTATTAAACAACAAAGAGGAAATGGACGAGACAGATTGTTGGCGAGGTGGCCATGGCCTTTGTACAATAAACAAAGAATTCAATAAATGAATGATCACAATATTCGTGCCAAAACGCCCAAATCCTGGAGCACAACCAAAGCCAGTGCATAGAAGTTCCGAGTTGAGGTTAGTGTTTTGTGGAGTTCGAGAGCCTAACAGTTGATGAGAAGAAGCTATTCTTGAACCTGGTTGTTTAGCCTTACGCTTCAGGCAGTAATCGCACAGGATTAGGTGATAAAACAAATTGACTTTAGATGGACACAAAGTGCTGGAGTAACTCAGCAGGTCAGGCAGCATTTATGGAGAAAAGGAACAAGTGACGTTATGGGTCACTTTGTCAGACTCTGAAGAAGGGTTCCGACCAAAAAGTTTGCTTGTTCAATTTTCCCCAGAAATGTTGCCTGACCCACTGAGTTGCTCCAGCACCGTGTGTCTATCTTCGGTATAAATCAGCATCTGCATTTCCTTCCTAACCAATTTTACCTGTCCAATAACTTGAATGGAGAGTAAAATTGGGCTGGCTACAAAGTCAATATTTTAGCGGATTGTAACAGCTCCCAGTAGCTGAGTTGGGTTCATATGTCTTGAGCAGGATGAGCTCATGTTATTGGTGTACTGAGGCTCTCTGATCGGGGTGTAAAATTGCTGGGCTGTTCTCCATCGCTTGATCACTCATTGGAATTAACTTGGCGCACATAGCTGCCAAATACTCCATCTGTCCGCATCAGCTTTGCCTTTGAGCTGATCAGCTTGTTGACCATATGTGCTTACATCTGCACAGTGTGCTAAAAAACATCTCCACAGCATTTCCCAAAGTCATGACAATGGGAAGATGAAATAGGGTGCAACATGATGCTGAATGACAGGTAGGGTCAGACTGAAGTTTTGAAGGTCTGAACAGCTTTACAGGGATAAAAGCAAAGGTCACAACCATTGGAGGAGACTAAACAAAATCCATTCTAAAACATTCTTCATCGATGCCAACTCTGATTTGTCCTGAACCTCTTCATACCTCTAGTTACATCCAGTTTCCCTCCCCCTCCCGACTCTCAGTCTGAAAAAGGGTTTTGACCTGAAGTATCACCTATTCCTTTTCTCCAGAGATGCTGCCTGACCCGCTGAGTTACACCAGCATTTTGTGTCTATCTTCGGTGTAAGCCAGCATCTGCAATTATTTCCTAGCCATTCTAAATAAGCAATGACGAAAGAGGTATTTAAGATTATGATTGGATTTGATAGGGAAGAATTTTCCACATCTAGGAAGGCTACAACAGGTAAATATATGTATAAAGCAGACACTATCATATCCATTAAGGAAATCAGGCCAAATAACTTTACCCAAAGAGTGATCAGATTATGAAGCATGCAACAATCTGGCATGGCTAAGATGAATAAAATGAATTAAGCAGAAGTCAAGTACACAGGGAAGAAAAGAATACTGGCCGTACATATTCTTGGATTGGATAATGTACAGTGGATAAGCAGGTACATCAACATGCGTTCCTTGATCAAGTAGCCTGTTTCTGTGCTGTATGTTTTATGTGAGGAATGAATTGTACAGTCTTAGGAAAGACACTTTAACACTCTGTGTCAAGCTTTCTTCCTCTGCCAATTCATCATTGTGGAGACAGCAGATCCACAATAAAATCCACAAGCTGAGCATCAAGGATGGTGGGGGATTTGGAGGATTGAGTTTGGATTTAGGTTCTGGTTGGTAATGAGGAGCCTTAGGGAAAAGGACAATCATACATTTGGGGATCTAACATCTATAAATGTTACAAATGTGGATCAGTCTGAAGAAGGGTCTCGACCCGAAACGTCACCCATTCTTTCTCTCCAGAGATGCTGCCTGTCCCTCTGAGTTACTCCAGCTGTTTGTGTCCATCTGTAAATGCATATTTTGGTGTGATTAATCACAGCCTGGTATGACATTTGTTCGAATCTTGACCGTCTGAACCTGCAGAGAGTGGCGAACACAGCCCAGTCCATCACTGGCTCATAATTTCCTTCCACCCAGTTCATCTTCACGGTGCGTCGCACCAGGAAGGCTGGAAATATTGTCAATGATACTTTTCACCCTGGCCATTCCTCTTTCCCTCTTCTACCTACTGAAGGAAGATATAGGAGCTTGGAAACCCAGTCACTTGAAAGCCTTCTTTCCCACAGCTACTTGAGTCCTGAAACAATCGCCTTTTTAACAACCTCTTCACCCACAGAGGTGTTGCCATGCACTTAGTCTTAACTCAGCCTCATTTGTTTTTTTCATTACTGTTCTTTAGTTTTTTTTGCATTACTTTAGATTGCACTAGAATCTCTGCACCAGTCTGCTGTTTACATGGGGTTATGTCTATGTTGTTGTTTCTATCATTACAGTGTACTGTTACTCTATGAGCTTCATATGAACATGGAATTACATTGCACTTTGGTGTACACGAGACCAGAGAACAGTGCATATCCTTAGAAAGGAAATGCATACAGTGTTCTTAAAAAGGAAACCATTACAATAACTTGATCACAACATAATGTAACATGTTGAAGAGTACAACCTTTCAATGTTAATTCAGAGTGTTAATCCTGGCTAAATTGGAGCAGTCATGGTATTAAAATTGAGTAAAGGCTGGTGTACTGCTAGGCCATTTTGGTCAAGTTAAATGTGCCTTTGCAGAACTGGGACAAGTTGCTGAATGGTGCCAGTTTGTCTTGGCCAAGATAAGAGCTGCAGAGAAAGAATGGGACATCTGCAGATGTCTTCCAATGAGGTGTAAAATGCATGGAACTGATTGGGTCAATGCAAACCAGATATACATAGTTTAAATATTGTTGCAAAGCCTTATTTGGATAGTTGTTGATTGGTTGAAATGTTAAGCTTTGTCTGCATTGCCTGAATCTCAGCGCACATGTTGCATTGTTCATCTGTGTTAACTTCTTTCTAGAAGCTCCTTTCAAATACAGTGTATTAGTTACTGTGTTATTGGGTTGGGGAACTGTCCATCATGTACTGTTGTAATCAATATGTGTTATTGGACTGTACAGAGACCACCCCCATTTGGTTTGGCCCCTCAAGGTTCAGGGACCTATAAGAGGTAGCTCTCACGAGGTCCGATGTCGATCTCCTGGAAGAACGCTTGGGACTGCGAGACCTTTTGGAGTGTCTCTGCTTGCACGAGGCTGGAAGGGCTTGGCCAAGCAAATACAAGGATCAAACCCGCAGTGGTTAGGTATTGTAGAGGGGAACTGTTACTGTGTTATCCAAAATACAGTTTAGTTGCTCAAGTGCTTGATTCAGTATTTTATTGACTGAAATTAGACTGGGGGGAGCATAGAACGAGCTATTTACAGGAGAAGAATTCTGATTTCCATAATTTTTAATTCACTTTGTTACAAATTATTTCAGACATGTGCAACATTTCCATTATACAATGGATAATCCTTAATAAGTTGCACTGTGGCTGCAATGGCTGATGCAGTGCCTTAATTTCTTTGATCTTGAATTTACCCATTCTGAATTTTACAATGGTGGATAATATTAGGAACCCTTTTGAAGAATAGTGCAATTACTTTGATGTGTGAACCATGTGAAGTAATTATAAGATTATTTTATGGTGGTCAATAAAATGGCTCTTTCTGGCCTGAATATTTATTGTGCTCTATGATAACTGTATTTCCAGGCTGTAATGATGTAGCTCTGATTTTGTACATTTCTTTTAACTTCCTTTTATCCTTTTTTCTGAGCTTTATATAGTCATAGACACAGAAATAGATCCTACAACCCATGGAGTCATATGTTCATAAGTTCTAGGAATAACATTAGACCATTTGGCCCATCGAGTCTACTCCACCATTCAATCACGGCTGATCTATCATTCCCTCTCAACCCCATTATCCTGCCTTCTCCCAATAACCCCAGACATCTTTACTAATCAAAAAAGTCTATGCCAACCACCAACCAATGATTTATACTTATCCTACCCTTATCCCATTTTATTTTCCCCACACACAATTGAGTGGGTTAACCTATGATAAGCGTTTGTTGGCACTGGGCCTGTATTCACTGGAGTTTAGAAAAATTAGTGGGGCCACACAGAATACTGAAAGGCTTGAACACAGTGGATGAGGAGAGGATGTTTACATGAGTGGGAGAGTCTAGGACTAAAGATCACGGTTTCAGAATTAAAGGACCTTCCTTTCGGAAGGAGATGAGGAGAAATCTATTTTTTTTTTAATTTTAATTTTTAATTTTTTTAAAAAGTATTTTTATTAGAAGCAATGCATCTTGTCTATGGTATGACAGTTCTTCAAATACAAATTAGACTTGTCACAAAAATTGTACAGATGTTATGGAATAATTTATGTATGCTTCTTTTTTTAGTTTTTTTTTAGGAGGTAAAGGAGTGATAAAAAAGTGAAAGTATAGATCAATAATCAAGAGATGGTGATTAAATAATAATGATTATATAAGAAGGAAAAAAAAAAGAGAAAATAAATAAATAAATAAATAAACAGATTAAAAAAAAAACAATTATTATATAATAAAAAAATAAGGAATACATCTTAACAATGAATGGAGCAATTTCACATAATAATATCTATAGAGAAGTGTATACAAATCCTAGAATACATCTATTCATCTAATCCTACACCAGGGTACTTATTGAGTTACAATACTGAGCTCAGCTACCCCTTTAAATAATCAATGAATGGAGACCATATTTGTTCAAAAAGTTCATATTTGTCCATTAGGACAAACCTAATTCTCTCCAAATGCAACGTCTCCGACATTTCCACAGTCCACATTTTGATTGTGGGGGATAATGTTCCCTTTCAGAATTTTAATATTAATTTTTTTCCAATTATCAAACAGTAATCAAGAAAATTTATTTGACTTACTGTTAATATTAAGCTTGAATCAGGAACTCCTAATATTATTAGCTTTAGATCGGGGTCCAAATTAGTTTTAATAACTTCAGAAATGATTCTAAAAATATCAGCCCAATAACTATTAAGTTTTATGCATGCTACAAAACTATGCGTTAAGTTAGCTTCTAAATTCTGACATTTATCGCAAATAGGAGAAATGTTAGGAAAAATTCTATTTAATTTCGTTTTTGAGTAGTGTAATCTATGTAATACTTTAAATTGTACCAAAGTATGTCTGGCAGTCAATGAGCATCGGTGTAAACTTTCTTCCCAAGTATCTTTCATTATAGATAGATCTATTTCATTTTCCCATATCTGTCGGTATGATTCTGTTATTGGGACTTCCTTATCCAAAAAGAGTATTATATATGTACGCTATTAGTTTTTCTGTATTTGGATGCTTGTTAAGCCACTCATCCAGTAAGCATGGTTTTCTATTCTTATAGTCTTGCATGTTTGACTTGATATAGTCTCTAATTTGTAAATACCTAAACATTTGGGTTATTTGGGTGTAATCCATAGATATCTTTTAACTCTTGAAATGAAAGAAATTTTCCTTTCCTGTAAAGGTGTTCTATCCTTATAATTCCTAAATATTTCCAGTGTCTAAACCCCTTATCCAGTATTGAAGGTTTAAATAAGGGATTATTCATAATTGGTAAACAAAGTGACATATTATCCAAATGTAAAGTCTTAACTATTTGTTTCCAAATACATATATTGCTATAAATTATAGGGTTTTCCCCGTAAGTTTTTTTTTGTACTTCACTTGGAGCAAGAATAATTGAACATATATATAAAACGGTAAAGAGTCTTCCTTTTCCATCTTTAGCCAAGCTGTTTTCTGATCCATTTTTGCCAACCAAAAATTCATATTCTTAATCTGAACCGCCCAAAAATAATATTAAAAATTAGGTAACGCTAATCCTCCATTTATCTTAGATTTACATAAGTGTTTTTTACTTATTCTGTGATTTTTATAATCCCAAATAAAGCTGTTAATAATAGAATCAATTAAAAAAAAAAAAATTTAGGGAGATATAAAGGGATAGCTTGAACTAAATATAATAATTGTGGTAAAAAGATCATTTTTATAGCATTTATTCTGCCAATCATTGATATTGGTAGTGTTTTCCAGTATAGAATATTCTTTTTTAGTTTATTCAATAACGGAGGATAATTTAAGTTGAATAAAAATGATAAGATTTGGATACATTAATTCCTAGATATTTAAATTTGTCCGTAACTATTTTAAATGGAAATTGTTGTCATGTATTTAATTTTATTTCAGTTATAGGCATAATTTCACTTTTATTCCAATTAATTCTATATCCTGAAAATGTACCAAACTTAGTTATAACGTTAAGTAGATTAGGAATACTAATCTCCGGTTTTGTGATATATATATTAAAGCATCGTCTGCATATAAAGATATTTTATTCGTTGTGGTATTAGTATTGTATCCATATATTTCTGGGCCTGATCTAATCCTTTCGGCTAATGGCTCGATTGCAAGAGCAAATAAAAAGGGTGATAATGGCCATCCTTAACCCTACAACCCCTAAAGAGATTTGGCTGATAACATTTGATTTGTAGGATTCTTGCTGTTGGGTAGGAGTATAAAATTTTAACCCATTTACAAAATTTATCCCCCAGTTGAAATTTCTGCATTATCTTAAATAAGTAACCTGGTCGAATGCTTTTTCCGCATCTAGTGAAATGACAGCTAATTCAATATCATTAATTCTTTTTGAATATATGATATTGAATAATCGTCTCAAGTTATAAGTGGAATAACGTTTGGGAATAAAGCCTGTTTGATCATGATGTATTAGTTTATTAATCACTAAACTTAACCTTTGAGATAAAATTTTAGTTAATATTTTTTTATCAGTGTTTAGAAGAGCAATTGCTCTATATGATCAAGGATCTTCCAGATCCTTATGTACTTTAGGAATGAGTGTGATTGTGGACTCATTTAGAGTTTCTGGTAACTTTTCTTGTTTGTAAGCATATTTATATATTGCTTGTAAACGTGGGGAAATCAAGTCGTGAAACTTCTTATAAAATTCAGCACTTAGGCCATCAGGGCCAGCAGCTTTCCATTTTTCAATGATCTGATTGATTCCTCAATGTCTTTTACTGATATTTCAGCATCTAACAAGTCTTTGCCTTCCTGATCTAAACCTTTAATATGACATTCATGTAGGAATGTTTCCATTCCATCTGATTGTCCCGTCAGTTTAGTTGAGTATAGTTTTTGATAGTAATGCAGAAATCTGTCATTAATATCTTTTGGTAATGTTAATATTTCTCCTTGTTTTGATCTGATTTTATATATCATTTTTTCCTCATCTGATTTTCTAAGCTGGCATGACAATTTTTGTGGTTTATCACCAAATTCAAAATGTACTTGTTTAGTCTGTTGAAAAAGTTTTATAACATGATTTGAGTATATTTTATTTAGCTTATATTTTAATATTGCAATTTTATTATGTATCACCTTAGATGGAGATATTGCATTTTCAATATCTAATTGCTTTATTTCATTTTCTAAAGTTTGTTGCATCTTTCGGTTTTCCTTATTAAGGTATGCTTGCGCAGATATTATAGCACCACGCATAAAGGCTTTAAATGTGTCCCATAGAAGTGACGCAGAAATTCCGGGTTTGTAATTAGTCTCAAAAAACAATTTAATCTGTTTTACCAGATAATCATAACAAGCCTTTTCATTTAAAATTTGAGGGTTGAGTCTCCATTGAGAGTGTTTATTAGTTATACCATTTAATTTTATCTTAAATGTTAATGGTGTGTGATCCGAAATAATAATATTATGATATTTTGAGTCATACGTAAATTGAATTAATTTTGAGTCTATTAAAAAATAATCTATCCTTGAATAGGTTCCGAATACAGGTGAGTAAAATGAATATTCCCGACAAGAAGGATTATCAATTCTCCAGACATCCTTAACATTAGCAGTATTAATAAAATAATTTATAAGTTCGCTTGATTTAGATGTAGCTTTTCTTTTAGTTGATGGTCTATCTAGATAATTATCTAAAGTACAGTTTACATCACCCCCAATTATTAGATTATGTTATGTAGATACAGGAATAGTATTAAATATTTTCTTAAAAAATAACAGATTATCAAAATTAGGTCCATATACGTTCATAAGAACAACTTCCTTTGAATATAATTCACCTGTAATTATTATATATCTACCCTCAATATCTTCTGTTATTGAGGTATGTTTATATCGTATGCCTTTACGTATAAGTATTGCAACCCCTCCAGACTTATGTGTAAATGAAGAATGATACACTTTAGAAATCCATTTTGCTGTTAGTCTATGTTGCGCATCCTTTTTAAGGTGTGTCTCTTGAAGGAAGGTTATGTCTGTTTATGTCAATTTAAATAAGCTAAAACCTTACCTCTTTTAATTGGTTCATTAATTCCCTTTACATTCCAACTGCAGAAGGTGATTCCATCACCCCCAGTTTTCGTATTAATGTCTTGCATTTTGTTGTTAAGGTGGATTTTAATGGAGTAGATGTCTCAGCATATCCATCCCAACCTCATACCCATGCTTCAGATCGATGATTTTTAGTACTTGTAACTTTATCTTACATACATATCTCTTCAAACAAAATTCATAATACCATTCATAACTAAAAGTATAATATAGTACATTATATAAAACATAAAAATAAAAATAGAAATAAAAAATGTTAGTAGTGTTAGTAATGTGCAGAGAGGAAAGGGTAACTACAGCTATTTTTAGTGCAGTTAGTGTTAGCCACATTAGCGTGGCTATTAATCTAACGACTTCCATTGTTAAAAAAATATATTAATAGGTACAGCTCCAAATTTTCCTTAATGGAAAATTTTTAATTGCCTTAAGGGCTATTTATATAGGGGTGGGGTGCTAAATTTGAATGATTGTAAATTATGAACACTTATTTACATTTTTAATAATATCATAACACTATTTTGGGAGGGATAGCATACAATTTTAAGTGATAGTTAATACTAAACTATTCCTATTATATGTTAATTTTTTAGTAATCCTTCAAACCATTCCTTAACCAGTGTATTTAAAAGTCCATTATTCTTCCTCCTTCTCTATGGATATTCGGTACCATCAGGTAAATGTTAAATATAGTTCAAATTCACTGTTCTTCGTCCTCGTCTACTTCTTTCTATTCTTCCTCTTCATCCATCTTCTCGATGTTCCGAGCGAATTCAAGTGCCTCTGTGTGTTTGATGAAGTGATGCTCTTTGTTTTTATAGGTTACTCTTAGCGTTGCGGGATACACCAGACCATATCTCAGACCCTTTATCTTCTTAAGAATGCCTCTTGTTTCTGTAAATAGAGCTCTTCTCTTGGCGACTTCCGCAGGGTAGTCTCTGAATATGCTAATCTTATCTCCATCGTAGATGAGATTTCTCTTACGAATTATTATCTTCATCATATCCTCCAAGACATGATCATAAACCACTTTCACAATCAATTGTCTTGGCGGCGCGCCCTTCTTTGGGAGGCGTCTCAGTGCCCTGTGTGCCTGACCAAGCAGGGGCTCTTGATCCAAATTCAAAGCTTTTTTAAAGAGTTTTGCAGCGAATTCTTGAGGGTCTTGATCTCCCTCTCTACCTTCACGCACACCGACAATTCGTAAGTTCTGGCGCCTTTGACGTCCCTCCAAGTCAATACATTTCTCAGTTATTTTATTTAATAAATCTGATAAACGTTTGTTCTCGGAGAGAAGTTTCTCATTTGCCTTAGCACTTGTATCGGCAATACTAGACAGTTCCTTTATTGCCACATGTTGTTGATCAAGTGACCGTAACATAGGTTCTAGCTTAGTATCAACCACCGACTCCATCACATCAAATTTAAGATTTACCTCATCCACATGTTGCTGCAAAGCTGCATCCGCCTGTGTTTTCCATACATCGAGCATAGTCTTTACTGTAAGTATAACTTCTTTTTTTAATTCATCTTTCACTTGCTCTTTAAACACTTGAAGATCTTCTCTAAGGATCTTTAAATCCTCTTTATAATCCTTTTTCATTTTTTTTCAGCTCACCCATGATAGTTTTTGTTTCTGCAGAAACAACATTTTTAAGTTCTTCCATCTCAGATTTCCCCCTTGAGATGTCTTCCTGGGAGGCTATCAAACTCAAGCCCGAGGCTCCAGTCAGGCCAACTTCCTTTTTCAGTGCTGGTTTTTTCGTTTTGGGGGGAGTATGCTGCATCGACATACCGTCAGTATAGTCACGCGCCTGATGACGTCACGCACTTTTTAAAAGCTGCCGGTGCCGTTCTCACCCGTTTTCCCTCGGTGTGACTTTAAATCATCCCATTTTTCTCCATTTTTTATTCAATTTTTAAGGAGCTGTTTGGCGCGAGTTCCACCTACTCCATAGCGCCACCGGAAGTCTGAGAAATGTATTTAGTCAGAGGGTGGTGAATCTGTGGAATTCTGTGCCACAGAAGGCTGTGGGGGCCAAGTCAGTGGATATTTTTAAGGCAGAGATAGATATATTCTTGATTTGTCCAGGTGTCAGATGTTATGGAGAGAAGACAGGAGAATGGGGTTAGGAGGGAGAGATAGATCAGCCATGATTGAATGTCGGAGCAGACTTGATGGGCCGAATGGCCTAATTCTACTCCTATCACTTTTGACCTTATGACACCCATCACTGTAAGCTTGTAGACACAAGGAATTGAAAATACTTGGATCTTGCATGGAACACAATGCACTGTACACAATGTGCAGTGGGTCAGGCAGCAACTATATACATACACACAACTGGGCAATTTACAATGACCATAAAACCTTCCAACCAGTGCATCTTTGGGACGTGGGACGAGGCCAAATCAGGAGGTCATGTAAATTCCACACAGACAGTACCCGAGGTGTGAGCAACTACTCAACTAGCTGCGCTAATTTGTTGCCCAAATTCACATTCAGTGGATGTGAATGATCAAGGTCACAGCGTATCTCTGGAGGATCTGTATGCACAAGTTGTGCAAAAGCAAGTATAGCTGGTGATAATTCTGTCCTTGATTATAGTGTTGTTGCATAGTTTCCCAGGAGATTATATGATTTGTGTTTTGATATTTTCCCTTTGTCATGAATGAATTTCATTAATCCCTCCATTTACAAGTGCTGCTTGGCCAGTAAATTGTAATTGTACAATGTTTGACATCTAAGTAGACATCTCAAAGTCATCATCCATTCTCACTGCGAACAGAGCATGGCGCAATACAAAGACAGTTAACTGTGATAGCAATTTTTGTAGTTGTAGAACTATGACTTCTACCATGAAGAATCTACTATAATCAGTCACAATTGCCAGCAGAATATATATTGCAAAATGATTAGTAGGCATCCCATATACAATGCTTTCAATCAACCCAACTAATCATGAAGAAAAAGGTAACTACATCGAAATTATGAATGCAGTGCGTAAAATAATAACATTGAGTAAAATCAAAGCTGCATTAAAGCAATATACAGCTTTATTACTGAGTGTGTGAAGCACTTTAATTACCAACTGGCCTCTAGATAACTCCGAGATCAGAATAAGTTCTTGCAGATTTGACATTGTGGTTGTTTGGCATTCAAAGCATTAGTTAATTCAGTGATCATTTGAAAGGATTATTAATGGGAACCTCAACTTGTCTCATAATAATTGTTTAGTTTGCATGATTGCTTTGATGGCATTTCTGTGCAACATCTACAAGGCTTGTGACCGCAGAGGACAACACGGTTACCTTGTAGACCAAGTCTGAAGTGGATGCAATCATGAATTAATTCTGAACTTTCTGTAAATCTTGAACTGCAAGCTCAATATCATAAGAGGGTATGATTGTTATGACTCTTTTCCAAATTTGAGATTAAACTACCATAACCGGGCAATATCGGTCTTTAATGCAGCTTTGATTTTGCTTTGACTTTGGTTTTGAGCACTGGATTTATGTTTATATAATTAACATGTTGTCTTGTAATTTTTTCTTCGTGCCAAGTTGTGTTAGTTGCCGACAATGTATATACGATGCCTACAATATTAAGTGTTGGCACTATGTCAAAATCCCCAAAAGTTTCACAGTCACCTGAAATTACAAAAAACGGTTGTGTAGATGCTGTTGGAATTAACTGGGGCAGCACAGTGGCACAGTTGGTAGAGCCGCTGCCTCAGAGCTACTGAAACTTGGGTTTGATCCTGACCTCGTACAAACTCCATACAGCAGCACCCAGAGTCAGGATCGAACCCGACAATGTAAGGCAGCAACTTTACCACTGTGCCAACCTGCAGCCCCTGTGGAGAATGTGAGGAAATATGCGGGCAATTCCTCTTTGAGTTAGCAGGGAAAACAGTAAAGATTGCTGAAGATTTGTTCAGTTGCCACATTGACATTTGTGCCTGCAAAAATCAACACACTGATATGTGATCTGTATAGGCTCACATCGACTCATGGTTAAGTGCTCTGGTAAGTGTGGTGAACAACAAATGGGTACTGATGATCATTCAAGTTGTTGTTATTGATCTCTGAATTGGCCTCAGCACATGATACATGCTTTGATGATTTCTGATGGACAGGCTTTACTCAACGACAGGTTTTTGTAAAATGTGTTTGTTTTGTTCACAGTTCACACTACTTCTCTTGAGCAGAACATTTTGCTTTATGGGGAAACAACAGTCACCGCAATCTGAGCAATCTGTTTCTTGAGTTCTGCCCATCTCACTGATGCTGACAATTGTTGTCAGTTTAGAGTGGAATGTCTGGCCCTGGTTTTTAATTTCTCCCTGATTTTATTTGCTGCAGTATCTTGTGGTCTCATCCTCTTGCTGTTCTGTTTTAGTGTGAAATACTGCAGGTTTGATCATTCAAGGAACTCATACATTTGGATATGCTTTTCAAGTGATTTCCATCAATATTGTCTTGATAATATAGAGTGGCACAATGGCGCAGCGGTAGAGTTGCTGCCTTACAGCGCCAGAGGCCCGGGTTCAATCCTGACCATGAGTGCTGTCTGTACGGTGTATGTGATCTGTGTGGATTTCCTCTGGGATCTCCTGTTTCCTCCCACATTCCAAAGATGTACAGGTTTGTTGGCTAATTGGCTTGGTATACTTGTAAAGTGTCCTTAGTGTGTGTAGGATAGTGTTAGTGTGCAGACTCGGAAGGTTAAAGGGCCTGTTTCCACGCTGTATCTCTAAACTAACCTAAACTAAATTAATTAATCTTTCAATGATCTGTATTTATAGCTCCTCGTCAAGACTGGAAATGTCACATTTTGTAGCAGACTTATAGCCTATTGATCAGTTGTTGCCTTGTGCAATGGTACACAATTGACTCCTGCACCACATTGTGAAATAAAACATACACTCAGTGCAGTTATTTTTCCTATGTTATAAGTGACAGGTGATAATTTTTATAAATACCCCTTGATTCTTCACAACAGAAATACTTTTTTGCTTGCATCATTTGAAATCCTGTCATTCCTTCTCCAAAGCTACAAAGCCATTTATCCCCATGCACCAAAAGAGGTTTATAATGACAACAAATTCATAATCTTAAGGTACATTTAAAATGCTCAATATTACTGTTTATTCAGAAATGTATTTGAGATATTTGAGTGAATTACATAGATTCAGTTTAATTAGATTAGGTGAGTAAATGTATTGTCTCTTTGGAGAGTGTAAAGTGAATTATTAAATTAACCTAGAGAGACAACTAGAGAGCAGTCCTGAACGACTACCAACCTCATCTGTGACCCTTGGATTATCTTTGATCAAACTTTACTGGCTCTACCTTTCCCTTACCATGTACCTATACACAGTAAGTAGCTCAATTGTAATCATGTATTGTCTTTCTGCTGACTGGTTTGCATGTCAGAAAGGCTTTTCACTGTACCTCGGTACACGTGACAATAAGCTAAAGTAACTAAAGTTAATTTGTCATAGTTACAAACACCACTGCAATAATACCTTTCCTGATCCACTTTTTGATGTTTACCAGATCCAATTTTGATCCATTTTAGGAGTGGGTTGCAGCCAAATCTAGTAAACATCGAGAAGTTAATCAAAAATCAGCAAGGGAAATTGACTTTTCAATAGCGCCCTCACACGTAATGTTAAACTGACATAAACTGTACCAAGATCATTCCATTCTCATTGGATGTGTAAACTGCAATAGCTTGGTCTTTTTCTTTTTATCTGGGATCGATTGTACAGCTGAACATGGTATAAAAAGTGACTGCCTTCTTTATTGCCACACATGTGATACTAGACATGGTCAGAACCACAGATTCAGTGGGCTGACCGACCCGGTTTTGTGCAATATTACTATGACTCTTATTTTGTGTACGTGATGTCAAAATGCACATTGTATGTTGTTAGATGTCATTACACATCTCCAGTGGTCTCACACACTCAAGGGAACCTGAACTGAATTGGCATAAAGAGTTAATGCACATACTAAAGTCATTGTCATGTTTATCAATGACATTTCAAATAACATTTACCCACAAGTTGATAACCTCACATGTAGGAGTTCTTGCTGCATACAGCTGAACGAAAGAATAAATGAAAGCCTCCTTTAAATTTTATGTGGTTGAGTCGGTTTCTGAGTGTTATGAAATTCAAGTGGATTTGAATAAGTGCGTACAATTGGTAGAAAGCACAACTTCTAGTAAAAGCATTAGTATAGTTATGTGTTTAGCTGGATTTAGTGAAGAACCAAGTGTTCGCAGTGGGTGCCAGCTAAATCTAGTAAATGTCAAGAAAGATTTAAAAGTAATCACTGACCACTGTCGCAAAGATGGATGCTGTGTCAATGGATGTTACTGAAGAATGAACTGTGTCCGAAATCCATTTATTTAAAAAACGCAAAAGTGTAAAGACCATGTAAGAATCAGATAATATTTCACTGGGATTGTTAAGTTACACGACTTACATTTAGAGTTTTGGACCACTAATCCAGAGATATGTGTTTATCAGAGATATGACTGTGGGCCAGCAGTTAAGCACAATAATTCAAAGGCCTGAATAAATCATTCAGAAACTGGAGATCAAATCCCATCGTGGCAGCTGAGGAATGTAAATTTATGTAATTAAACAAATCTGGACATTTTATTTAGTTTAGTTTACTTTAGAAATACGGTGGGAAAACACCTAGTATACGCTGAACAGCAATCGCCCATACAATGGTTCTATCTTATACACTAGGGACAACATACAGAAGCCAATGAAACTACAAACCAGTACGTCTTTGGAGTGTGGGAAGAAACCGGAGCACCCGGAGAAAATCCATGCGGTCACAGGGAGAACGTACAAACTCTGTACAGACAGCACCCAAAATCAGGATCGAACCCGAGTCTCTGGCGCTGTAAGGCAACAACTACACCGCGCCACTGTGCCACCATAAAATGATGGTCTGTGCACTGGTGACAACAATAACCATTTGGTTCACTCATAAACTTCAGGAAAGGAAATCTGCTGTACTTACTCAGTCTGGCCTATAAATGATTCTAGACCCCGACCAACATGGTTGTTCTTAATAACCTCCTCAGTTCAGGGAATGAGGGGTGGATAATAAATTGAGGTTTTGCAATGATACCCACATTCTGTCAACAAACAAAAAAAACGGCAAGATGTGTCTCTTCCACCTGAGGAAGAACATGAAATGGAATTAAAATATTTGAAATCTGAACTCCAAACTTCACGTGCTGAACAAATGATCACATTAAGATTTTTTTATATAAATCTGTTGTTGAGAGCTTGGAATAACAGATATTCTTATTTTAAGAAATGGAAACCATCGCCTGGGTTTATCAGGTCCACAGTTGAGGATATCTACTTCACGCTCAGCGCTATTTATGTTGTCAGAAATGAAAACATTTGACAGATTGTAAGTAACTGAAGATCGCTTTTGATTGCCAACAAATCTTAGTTTTTTTCAAATCAAGAGAAAATTATTTTTACAACCAGTAATTAATGTCTTTAGTGGGAGAGATATTTACTGGAGGAGGAACGTCAGGGCAATTTATGACATTTTTTCAATGCTAAAGTCTGTTTAGATTTTGTTTGAGAGAAGAGCTGGTGTAAGAGAGAGAGAGAGCTTTAGGTACTTTAATCATTGGTGTCACTTCTGGGGTAGGAGGGATCTCTACAAGAGTCTGAAGAAGGGTCTGGACCCGAAACGTCGCCTATCTCCTTCGCTCCTTAGATGCTGCTGCACCCGCTGAGTTTCTCCAGCTTTTTGTGTAACCCTCTACAAGAAGGATGGGTTGCTACTAAACTGGGAGAGACCAATCTTTAAGGAGACACTAGACTAATTGGGATACGTTGGGTTCCATACAAATGGGAGGCCTGGTCCCCTAACGCAACCCATTCCCCAATGCAATATTCCACCACTCACCTGTTCCCCTAACGCAAGGGGGGGGGGGGGTGTGTGGGAGGGGGGGGTGTAGTGGAGGGAGGTGTAGTTGGGGGGGGTGTAGTGGAGTGGGAGGTGTAGTGGAGGGGGGGGAGTGTAGTGGAGGGGGGGGAGTGTAGTGGAGGAGGGGGGGTGAAGTGGAGGGGGGGTGTAGGGGAGGGGGGGTGTAGGGGAGGGGGGGTGTGGGGGGGGGTGTAGTGGAAGGGGGGGGGTGTAGTGGAAGGGGGGATGTAGTGGGGGGGTGTAGGGGAGGGGGGTGTAGAGGATGGGGGGTGTAGGGGAGGGGGGGAGTGTAGTGGTGGGGAGGTGTAGTGGAGGGGGGGTGCAGTGGAGGGGGGGTGTAGGGGAGGGGGGGTGTAGGGGAGGGGGGTTGTAGGGGAGGGGGGGTGTAGGGGAGGGGGGGTGTAGGGGAGGGGGGGCGTAGGGGAAGGGGGTTGTGTGGGCTCACTGGTTCCCGGCCCCGGCTCCAACCACACTTTTGGCTCCAGGACCTGGCTCCGGACTCACAAACTGCTCCCGTCCCCAGCGCCTGTCACGCTCACAGGCCCCACCTGTGACAACATCCCACCCCTGCCCCGCCCCTGCCTGCGACCACAGTTCACCCTGTCCGTGGAACGCGGCCCACACTCCGCTGCTTGAGCTTTATTCTCGGCGGCTTCTGTACGAACGGCTTCCGGGTGGGCGCTTTCCGGACGGGCAGCTTCTGGATGTTCTTACGGACTCAGCCCCGCCTCCGGGATTTTATTCTCCAGCGGGTGCCGGAAGGGGCGTTACCTTCATGGTGACTGTCAGGCAGGAAGACCAATCTGCTGATCTCACAATTTTTTAAACCTTCTTAACCTTTGTAATCTTCCACCGATCAGAACAAAACTTGTGCGCTTGCGGGTGAGGAGAACGTTGAGTAAGGTGGCAAAAAATCTCAGCGATATACGGTACCGATATTGCGAAATCTAAAAGCAATGCAGACTGGCAGTGGTCAAGATGAGAGTTTTAGTAATAGTATTAACAAGAGATTGCATATGTTAGAATCTTGAGCTAGAAACAAAGTATCCACCTATCACTTGCCAGACTATGCCTCACCCATGCCTCTCTTTTTCTCCTTTCTTTTTCCACTCCTTCAGTGTGAAGAGGGGTCCTGACCCAAAATGTCATCTGTAAATTGCCTTCAGGGATGCTAATCACCCACTGAGTTCCTCCAGCACTTTGTTCTTTGCTTGAAATCCGCCAGCACTTTGTTTCTCATGCTACATGGGAGGTTTCCAACTAATTTGTTAGGGGTGGGTGGGACAGGGGGGATGAGGGTTGGGTGTGAGGATGAGGGTGAGGAGGTGCAGCTCAGTAGCTGTGTGGCAGGTGGGAAGATTGAATGTAATTCTTGCTATTGAGGGAGTGCAGCTTAGGTTCACCAGGTTAATTCCCAGGATGGCGGAACTGATATATGATGAAAAAATGGATCGATTGGGCTTATATTCACTGGAATTTAGGATGAAAGGGGACCTGATAGAAACATATGTTTCTTAAGGGATTGAACAGGCTAGATGCAGGAAAAATGTTCCCGATGTTGGAGGAGTCCAGAACCAGGGAGTCACAGTTTAAAAATAAACGGTAGGCCATATCAGACTGAGATGAGGAAAAACCTTTTCACCCAAAGAGTTGTAAATCTGTGGAATTCTCTGCCACAGAAGGCAATGGAAGCCAATTCACTGGATGTTTTCATGAGAGAATTAGATATTGCTCTTAGGACTAACGGAATCAAGGGATATGGGGAGAGAGCAGGAACAGGATACTGATTTTGGATGTTCAGCCATGATTATATTGATTGGGGGTGCTGGCTAGAAGGACTGAATGGACTCCTCTTGCACCTATTTTCTATGTTTCTATGTAAAGGATAAACCTAGTCCAGTGGGCAGAGGCAAGTTAGGATGTATGGGGAGGCTGACAGGCTCAACCGCATTTACTTTAACGCAAAGAGCCTCATTGGTGTTAGATTGGGCCTTGAGCCTCATTGGGCCTTGAGCATGGATCTACACTTAGAATTCAGATATATTTGTAATCATGGAAATGCAGTTAAAAGAAGGGCTGGAAACTCAATGTTCCAAGGCCGAGCCACAAAAGTTTCAAGCAAGTCAGAGGGGAATGGAAAATGGGAAGATGAATTGCACTATTAAATAGAGAGATGGCATCATAACAGAATATATACAACCAGGAGAGAATCCATACGAGTAGAATGTAAGCATAAGAGAGAGCCAATCAGTTTAGTTTAGTTTAGAGTTACAACATGGAAACAGGCCCGTCGGTTCACCTGGTCCTTGACGACCAGCGATCCCCGCACATTAACACTATCCTACACCCACTAGGATCAATTTTTACATTTACCAAGCCAATTAACCTACATACCTGTACATCTTTGGAGTGTGGAAGGAGACTGAAGATCTCGGAGAAAACCCACGAGGAGAACATACAAACTCTGTACAGACAGCACCTGCAGTCAGGATCGAACCAGGGTCTACCATTGAACCATTAGAATGTGGAGACCTAAAGATCCAAATCCATAGCTGAAAGTGGCAAGATGGGTTGAGAAGAAGGCACATGGCATGTTTGCCTTCACAGACCACGGCATAGGATATAATAGTTAGGAGATTATATTTGAATTTTATAAATATAAGTTCGCTTTCACTTGGAGAATTGAGTGTAGTTTTGGTCAACACTCTATAGAAATTATCTGGTTGCAATGCAGAGAGTGCTGAAAAGATTAATCAGGATGTTGCCCGGTGAAAGATGTTTCTAGTTATGGGAAGAGATTGAATAGGCTGGACTTGTTTGCCTGGGAGTGAAGAAGGCTGAGGGGTGACCCAATAGAAGTAGAGAGGTATAGATTGGGTGGATAGATAGGTATAGTTGTAGATAGATAGGAATAGCAAAAACAAAAGAACATAGTTTTAAGTTGAGAGCAAAAGGTTTTGAGGGTTTGAAGGTTGTGTGTGTATATATACATATATATATATATGTGTGTGTGTGTGTGTGTATATATATATATATATATATATATATATATATATATGTACACACACACACACACACATATATACATATATATATATAGACACACACACACATATATATATATATATATATATATATATATATATATATATATATATATATATATATATATATATATATATATATATATATATATATGAACCAGGCTCAGCTTCTGTGGGAACAGATTGTAGTTTTGGGTGCGAATCTTCACAACCATCTCCTGCAGTTCACAAAATGATTGCTAATTTAGAACGTTACGCAGATTAAACACTAATAGATACAGGTGTGTTTACTTGTGTGCTGACAAGTTTCTGAAGTCCTCACCTTTACATTCATGGTTTTATTAGCCAAGAATCTTGAAACAGCTGTGACCAATATTACTAAAAGTCTGATCTTGACCACTTCGTGTTGTTCTGTATATTGATTTTAGAAAAAACGCTGCCACTTACAGCTGTGATTTTTGGCCATCTTACTCAGAGTCCCCCTCCGCTGCGCAGGACAAGATAATTTTTCCCATCGATCAAAAATAAAAGAGTTATTAGTGTTTAAAAAATGTTGAGATTCTCTCTCCTGAAGGCCATGCCCCTTCCGGGGAGGAACTATAAAACCCGGAAGTGTTGAGTGTCTCAGTCAGTCTCTGCAAGATGGGAGAGCAAGAGGGTCATATCTCTCAGTCTGAGCTGTGAATAACACTGAACACATGTCTATTAAACTGTGAGTGGTTTTACTGACCTGTCAGTGCCCTTAATGTGGTTTGAAAATATAGTTTGGAAATGCTAAAGCATTGTTGCCTTAGGTTTGGAAATGCTAAAGCTGTGTTGCCTTTGGTTTGGAAATGCTAAAGCTGTGTTGCCTTTGGTTTGGAAATGCCAAAGCTGTGTTGCCTTTGGTTTGGAAATGCTAAAGCTGTGTTGCCTTTGGTTTGGAAATAATAAAGCTGTGTTGCCTTTGGTATGGAAATGCTAAAGCTGTGTTGCCTTTGGTTTGGAAATGTTAAAGCTGTGTTGCCTAATTAAAGTTGCCTTGCCTAATTAAAGCTTCCTTGCCTAATTAAAGCTGCCTTGCCTAATTAAAGCTGCCTTGCCTTCTATATAATTAAAAGTCTAATCTTGACCACTTCCTGTTTGCGCTTTATATTGATTTTAGAAAAAATGCTTCCACATACGGCTGTGATTTTTGGCCATCTTAATCAGAGTCCCCCTCCGCTCATCAGGTGCCAAGGATTTTTCCCATCGATCAAAAATAAAAGAGTTATTAGCGTTTAAAAAATGTTGAAATTCGCTCTCCTGTCAATCACGCCATGAAGGCCACGCTCCTTTTGGTGGGGGGGGGGGGGGGAGGGACTATAAAACCCAGAAATGTGAGCGTGGCTCAGTCTCTGCAAGATGGAGGAGGGAGACTCGCTGTATTTAGTGGCCTTGCACCCTGCTGGTAATGGAATTTCAAGGAATAGCCGTGAGTCAACTGCCAGCCCGTAGCTGCGAGTGAGTGAGCTGCCAGCACAACAAGTTTGAGTGACTGAGCCGCCAGCCCAAGAATCCACTTGGCCTACAATGTTCATACTAACCCTCTGGAAACCAGTCCCATCAGCCCACAACAGCCATACTAGCGCTCCAGAAAGTCCCCCACCCCCACTGGCCACCAATATTAACATTGGTTGAGAGGTGGAATATTGCATTGGGGGACCAGCCCTCCCATGTGATGCTGGGACCCAACGGGTCCCACTTAGTCTAGTATATATATATATATATATCTGTCAGTGACCCTCACTCCGCAGAGTTCTGGCTTCTGTTACCTTGAATAATTCCAAAGATATTTGGCAATTATATGAACTTCATTTCCGTCATAACTGCAGTCAATGTTTGTTATGAGAAATCTAACTGTAATATAACATAAAATAAAGGAACATGTATGAAGGAACTGCAGATGCTGGTTTATACCAAAGATAGGCACAAAGGTTTGGAGTAACTCAGTGGGCCAGGCAGCATCTCTAGAGAAAAAGGACATTTCGGGTCGGAACCCTTCTTCAGACTGCAATGACAAAATGAAAATAAATAAATAAGAAAAAAGAAAGAAACTTTATTAAACTCAGGGAGATTAGCATTTGTTTTGCTGCTTTTATAAAGACTCTAAAGAACTAACTCTCTGGACAAATACCGATGAACAAACACACTCGTGACTTCATTAACCACTGTAACAATATTTACTTAGTGAGCTCATACATCTCCTCACATTTTTTACTGGAATCGAATAAAATGTCAATGTTACATGCAAACAAATATGTAACCTTAACAGTCTCAGTTAAGTCATTTATTGCTTCAGTTATGCCTGTGACTGATTCTGGCTTCTGTTCACCATCAATGACTGATACTTACGGAGGGAATCCAACACTGCTATCCAACACTGCTGCCTAGTCATTGTTGTTTTTGTTGCTGTATTTTCCTTTGGAGGTTGTGGACAATTTATAGAAACCACTGAAGACCTTCTGGTTAGAACAGGCCTTTGTCTCAGGTGATTCTTCCACAGGCATTTCGTTCATCACCATAACTCAACTGATGCCATTACTCTGGTAAGATGAGTTTCCAATTTGTACAACACAGCTTCACAGAGCCAGCATACACTTGCACATTCCTGCGCTCCAAGTATTTTGCCTGAGGTGTTTTATCCTGATGGCCCTACCATAGTCTAGTTATTTGCATGCTTTGACCATACCTTTACAATAAAACTACTGATGTTTGCTCAGGTATATCAGTGCAACATTCTACCTCACCAGGACATCATGGCTGAAGTGGGATATCTGCAGTAGTAAGCAGGAATTTCAAAGCACCACTAGACTTAGCAGAAGCAAGATTAGCCTCTTCAATAAACTCACTGGAGTAATCACATCTAACAGTTAGTGTATGGCCATGTAAATCAAAGAACAACACCAACCTCTACCCACACCCCGGTCATTATGTTGCATTGAAATATCAGTTCCCTTGGCTTGGGCTCAATTCATTGTGCCAAACAAATATCACACTTTGAAATGTATTATTTAAGCTCTGATTTCTCTTTGCGCCTAAGAAAGATAATCACATATTCTACAAAAGCAAATGTTCATGTCAATTAGAGATGAGCAAACCCTTAGTGTTAATTTATGTAGGACATCTGGTACCACACATTTTTTTAAATAGTAAATAGCTATTTCCAAAATCAGATTAGTTAGTTCATCACCAAAATCAAAGATAGAGACACTTAGGGATTTCCATCCTGGCTACAGCCCATTCTCGTTGAAAAGTAACTGGATCAGGCAGTTCCTAAGATGCAACAACAACAGGAAATGTTCCACATTGTCCAATGTCATACAGCATAGAAGCATGCCCAACCTTCCCATCCCGACCATCATGCTTCATCTACACTAGTCCCATCTGCCCATATCCATTTAAACATTTCCTAATCATATACATGTGCAAATGTATTTTAAATGTTGGTATAGTACCTGTAAAGGAGTATACACGTACACAGTGTTTCTTTACCGAGTCTTTATTAATCACATATATATCGATGCCCTAGTTGTACATGGTCCGCACGTTTTACTAGAGAGGGTACCAGGGAAGGAGAGACAGTAATATACTTGGTGAAAGGGGAGTGGCTACACAACCTACAATTAAAGGGACATGCACTAAACATCTACATCCTTCCTCTTACAAAAGAAAGGAACGTGACAGCCGACCATGTCTCATACACTAGAGCAACTGGAAAAGGATAGACAGCAAAATAACAGCAATCAAATATAATCGCCATAACGGTCAGGCGCCCTTACAATCCGCCCCGAGCGGGTACGAACCCCGCTCACACCCTCACCCCCCAAAGGAACGGGCACCGGGGGAGACCCCACGACAGGAGGACTACGATGTGGGGACTTGCGTGGTGACAAAGGGATTGGAGGCGAGCGACCTGGCGAAGGGGAAGAGACGGCTGGAGGCACGGGAACAGACACAGGGAGAAGAACCGGGACAGGGCGAGCAGGCACAGGATTAGTGACCGCTACAGGCGGGAGAGCGGACAGAGGGGGAGCATGGGGGTCAGCAGGAGGAGTTGGAGGAGGAGGCTCGTTCACCAGGCGGAGGTGCCGCCTGGACCGACGGTAAACAGTACCATCGAGGTTCACCAGATAGGAGCGAGGTGAACCAGCCGTCCCAACAACAACCGCAAGGCCAGGGTGACCGGAGGTGGAACGCATGCGGACAACCTGACCAGGAGACAGAGGAGGCAGGGCACGGCAAGACCTGTCGTGGGATCGCTTCTGAATGGACTGCTTCGTAGCAATACGCTCACGGACCACGGCAGGTTTTACAACAGCTGGGGTAAGAGTCTGCTGGGCCACCGGAATGGGAGGTCGAGTAACCCGGGACATGAGGCGCTGCGCCGGGGATCCCAGAACACCGTCACGGGAAATGTTTCGCAGGTTGAGGAGGGCGAGGTAAATGTCAGACTTCGATGCGCGGCAGCGATTCAACAAGTCCTTAGCGCTGCGAACAGCACGCTCGGCTAGGCCATTGCTCTGAGGGTACTCAGGGCTACTAGTGTAATGCCGAAAGTTCCAGCGGTCAGCAAAGTCCTTGAACTCCGCACTGGTAAATTGGCTGTCGTTGTCTGACTGCAGGCTCGCTGGTGATCCAAAGGTCGCGAAGTGGCGGCGCAGCTTCGCGATAACAGCAGAAGAGGAGAGAGAGAACAGCTGGTCGACCTCATACCAGTTGGAGTAAGAGTCGACAAGCACCAAGAAGTGCTTGCCGTGCCACTCAAAAATGTCCGTTGCCAGCGCCGACCATGGCAGGTCCGGTGCGGGCTGCTGCAGAAGGGGCAAACGCTGCTGCTGCGGGGCGAGACTGTTGCAGGTAGGGCAAGATGACACCCGGTCCCGAAAATACACAGCCATATCAGGCCAATAAAACTGGCTTTGGGCGATAGAGAGAGTGGCCTCGGCGCCAGGATGACCCCGATGAGCGGTGTCGAAATACTGTTGGCGAAGAGCCTCAGGTACCACAACCTTGTGACCCTTAACGATAACTCCATCTCGTAGCACCAGCTCGTCACGGACCAGGAAGTAGGGCACTGCCGCGGCGGGCAGGGAAGAACGTCGCTCGGGCCAACCCCTTTGAATGACCGCAGCCAGCTGTTGGAGCGAGGCGTCAGCAGCAGTGTGTTTAACTAAGGACTGTAGTTGTTTTGAAGGAACAAAGTTGACATTCAGGACAATCATACCTGAAGCCTCGTAAGGGTGATGGGTGGTCGAAGCCAGAGGAGCCCGAGACAGCGTGTCAGCAATAAACATGTCCTTGCCTCTACGGTACACTACGGAGAAGGTAAAACGCTGCAGCTGCAGCATCATCCGCTGCAGCCTGGAGGAGGCAGCGTGAATCGGCTTGCCGAGGATGGTGACCAGAGGCTGGTGGTCGGTCTCAATAGAGAATTCGGTGCCCAGGATATAGTCCTTAAACTTTGAACATGCAAACACAACAGCCAGCAGTTCCTTTTCGATCTGGGTATAGCGCTGCTCAGCTGGAGTCATCGTGCGGGACGCGAAGGACACGGGCAACTGGACCCCATCATGAACTTGCAAACAAGCAGCACCCAGCCCGAACTTTGAAGCATCGCAAGTGAGGACAATAGGACGGTTCAAATCGAAATATTGCAGCGTCGGAGTGCAGACAAGCTTTGAACGCAGCATATCGAAAGCAGCCTGGTGTTGCGGGAACCAGGACCATGCAGTGTCTTTCTTCACCAAGTCTCGTAAAGGGGCACTCAACTCGCTCAGATCGGGGATGAATTTTCCCAAGTAATTAACCATGCCAAGGAAACGCTGGAGGCTCGGCACATCCACAGGAGCAGGCATCTCCGAGATAGCAGCGGTCTTCTGTGGGTCGGGCTTCAGCCCGGACGCTGTGAAGACGTGTCCCACATAGGTGACCTCCGGGACACGGAACCGGCATTTACTGGGGTTGAGCTTCAGATTTACCTCCCGAGCTCGATCCAAAACTAGTCGGAGGTTGTGGTCATGCTGTTCCACATCTTTACCATACACCAAGATGTCATCTACAATGATAGCGCACGGGAGCCCCGCAAACAGCTGTTCCATCGTCCTCTGGAAAACTTCACTGGCGGAGCTGATCCCGAACGGCATGCGCAGGAATCGGAACCTCCCAAAGGGAGTGGCAAAGGTCGTCAGGTAGGACGATTGTTCATCTAGCGGTATCTGCCAGAACGAGCTCTTAGCATCCAGCACCGAAAACACAGTGGCAGGGCCAACCTGTGCAGCAACATCTTCGACAGTGCGCATGGGATAGTGCGGGCGCTTGATAGCCAGGTTCAAATCTTTGGGGTTGATGCAGATCCGTAGCTCACTCTTGTCCTTCTTGGCAGCAACCACCATGGTGGAGACCCACTGAGTGGGCTCGCTCACCTCTTTCAGAATGCCTGTAGCCACCATGTCCCGAAGGGTGGACTCAACCCTATCCTTCATCGCAAAGGAGACCCGGTGTGGAGGGCGTATAACTGGATCCACGTCAGGGTTTAGAGAGATCTCATAACTGCAGGGGAGCATCCCCAGCGCATTGTCAAACCGATCGGGGTACTCGGCTAACGGGTCCAAAGGTTGCTGAACTAAACGGATCTCCCGGTGAAAATTGACCAATCCGAGGTCTTGGCATGCCCGAACACCGAGCAGTGTAACACATTTTTCGTTAACCAGGAAGAAGGAGAGGGGCCGAACGGTCTCTAGCACTTCACAGTTCAGGGTAGCCTTCCCCACAGGGACAAGCAACCCTCCCCCATAAGCACGAAGGACAGAGCGCTCAACGGTGACTCGCTCATTATTCCTTATCTTCTTGAAAAGGCTAGTAGACATAACATTCGTTGCGGCCCCAGTATCGACCTTGGCAGAGAACGTAGCACCATTGACAGTAACTTGCACTGTAGGGTCTGTTATTCGAGCAGGTGTCTTCCTAACTGAAAACACGCTGAGCCCACTCTGAGAAGAGTCCGAATCAGACAGTGGGAGGTTGTCAGGAGGGTGATAAGAACCAGACGCAGTACCATCCCGTACCAGGTAATTAGAGTGCCTGCGCTGTTGCTGGGCAGGATTTTTTCTAGCTCTGCATGCTGACGAGAAGTGGTTAGGCTTGTTGCAGAAGTTACAAATCTTTCCCACCGCAGGGCACACGTTGAAACGATGAGTCACAAAGTTACAGTTCGGGCAGCGCTTCTCCAGCTTGGAACTTGAACCATAGCTGGCCCCACGGCGAGTTTGCTGAGCAGGACGGCGGGTTGCGACGGTAGCTGCCCGAACCTCATGATCAGGGGGTGGTGCAGCAGAGATAACAGCCTCAGACATCTTTGCAGCATGCAGGGCAGCCTGGAGAGTCAAGTCTGCCTTACACAGGAGCTCCGACCGCAGCTTTTCATTTCGTAGACCATACACCAAGACATCGCGGGTCAGGGTCTCTGGGGTAGCGTCATTCAGGTGGCATCGCCTAGCCAGGTGCCGTAGGTCAGCGTAGAAGTTGCCGACAGACTCACCGGGTTTCTGACAACGTCCAAAAAACTTAAAACGCTCCAGAATAGAGTTCGTGGGCACATCGCACATCTCGTTGAACTTCCCCAGTAGACAGTCAAGGTCCTCAGGGTCCTCATTCGGCCCGTACTCAAACGATTCAGAGCGCTCCAGAGCCTCGGAGCCAGCTAGATTCAATAGCAGCGACGCTTTAATGGCAGAGGAAACTCCCGGGTGCACGATAGCCACATAATGCCGAAAATCCCGGCGGAACACATTCCACCGGTGAGCGATGTCGTCGTCAAAGACAAGGGACTCAGGCTTGCGGCAGGAGGAAGCCATAGCCAGGCAGGGAAGGGTAACTGGGGCAAAAAAAAACTAAACCCGATAAACAGGAGGCGCGCAATTCGAAACGACTGACACCATGTAAAGGAGTATACACGTACACAGTGTTTCTTTACCGAGTCTTTATTAATCACATATATATCGATGCCCTAGTTGTACATGGTCCGCACGTTTTACTAGAGAGGGTACCAGGGAAGGAGAGACAGTAATATACTTGGTGAAAGGGGAGTGGCTACACAACCTACAATTAAAGGGACATGCACTAAACATCTACAGTACCTGCCTCAACTATCTCCTCTGGTAGCTTGTTCCATATACCCTCCACCCTGTGTGGGAAAACAATACCTCTCTATTAAATCTTTCCCCTCTTACCTTAAACCTATGTCCTCTGATTCTTGATTCTCATACTCTGGGGAATAAGTCTCTGTGCATCTACCCTATCAATTCACCCTCATTATCATATAAGATTACCCATCATCATCGTGTGCTCTAAATAAAAATGTTCCAGTCTGCCCAACCTCTCCCTATAGCTCAGGCCCTCAAGTCCTGGCTACATCCTTGTAAATCTTCTCTGCACTTTTTCCAGCTTAACAACATCTTTCTTATTGCATGGTGATCAAAACTAAACACAATACTCCAAATGTGGCCTCGTACCAACTTTGTACCAACTTCGACCCTCAATACCCTGACTGATGAAGGTCAATGTGCTGAAAGCCATCTTAACCACCCAAACAACTTGTGGCACCATTTTCAAGGAACTCTGCATCTGCATTTCTAGATTCCTCTGCTCTACAACACTCTCCAGAGCCCTGCCATTCACTGTGTAGGTCATAGAAACATAGAAAGAAAAATAGGTGCAGGAGTAGGCCATTCGGCCCTTCGAGCCTGCACCGCCATTCAATATGATCATGGCTGATCATCCAACTCAGTATCCCGTACCTGCCTTCTCTCCATACCCCCTGATCCCTTTAGCCGCAAGTGCCACATCTAACGCCCTCTTAAATATAGCCAATGAACTGGCCTCAACTACCTTCTGTGGCAGAGAATTCCAGAGACTCACCACTCTCTGTGTAAAGAATGTTTTCCTCATCTCGGTCCTAAAGGAATTCCCCCTTATCCTTAGACTGTGACCCCTTGTTCTGGACTCCCCCAACATCGGGAACAATCTTCCAGCATCTAGCTTGTCCAACCCCTTAAGAATTTTGTAAGTTTCTATAAGATCCCCCATCAATCTTCTAAATTCCAGCGAGTACAAGCCGAAACAAGGTCCTTCCCAAGATACAACACCTTGTACTTATCTGCATAATCCAATCCACCTGCAAAGTGTTACGCTATAATGCTGGGAAATTTACTCTAAATTCTGGTATCTTTCTCTTCACTCTACCTTTTGCAGTTGTGTTTGGCTTAATAATATTCTTGCGATAAGATACGATTTGGTGTCCTGGCCTTTATAAAGCAGAGCATTGAGTATAGGTGTAATGTTAAAATTGTACAAGGCATTGGTGAGGCCAATTCTGGAGTATGTTGTACAATTTTGGTTGCCAAATTATAGGAAAGATGTCAACAAAATAGAGAGAGTACAGAGGAGATTTACTAGAATGTTGCCTGGGTTTCAGCACCTAAGTTACAGAGAAAGGTTGAACAAGATAGGTCTTTATTCTTTGGAGCGCAGAAGGTTAAGGGGGGACTTGATAGAGGTCTTTAAAATTATGAGTGGGATAGATAGAGTTGACGTAGATAATCGTTTTGAGAGTAGGGAAGATTCAAACAAGAGGACATGATTTGAGAATTAAGGGACAAAAGTTTAGGGGTAACATGAGGGGGAACTTCTTTACTCAGAGAGTGGTAGCGGTGTGGAATTAGCTTCCAGTGGTGGACGCAGCTTCGATTTTATCATTTAAAAATAAATTGGAAAGGTACAGTGGCTTGCAAACAATTTCATACTCCTTCAACTTTTCCACATTTTGTCACATTACAACCACAAACGTAAATGTATTTTATTGGGATTTTATGTGATAGACCAAGACAAAGTGGAAGGAAAATGATACATGGTTTCCAAATTTTATTACAAATAAAAAACTGAAAAGTGTGGTGTGCAAAAGTATTCAACCCTCCTGAGTCAATACTTTGTAGAACCACCTTTCGCTGCAATTACAGCTGCAAGTCTTTTGGGGTATGTCTCTACCAGCTTTGCACATCTAGAGACTGACATTTTTACCCATTCTTCTTTGCAAAATAGCTCAGATTGGATGGAGAGCGTCTGTGAACAGCAATTTTCAAGTCTTGCCAGAGATTCTCAATTGTATTTAGGTCTAGACCTTGACTGGGCCATTCTAACACATGAATATGCTTTGATCTAAACCATTCCATTGTAGCTCTGGCTGTATGTTTAGGGTCGTTGTCCTGCTGGAAGGTGAACCTTTTGCAGACTCTAACAGGTTTTCTTCCAAGATTGCCCTGCATTTGGCTCCATCCATCTTCCCATCAACTCTGACCAGCTTCCCTGTCCCTGCTGAAGAAAAGCATCCCCACAGCATGATGCTGCCACCACCATGTTTCACAGTGGGATGGTGTGTTCGGGATGATGTGCAGTGTTAGTTTTCCGCCACACTTAGCGTTTTGTATTTAGGCCAAAAACTTCAATTTTAGGATTAGGTGGACGTCCATGTCTTGGTAGGTTTGCAGTTGTGCCATACTCTTTCCATTTTCGGATGATGGATTGAACAGTGCTCCGTGAGATGTTCAAAGCTTGGGATATTTTTTTATAACCTAACCCTGCTTTAAACCTCTCCACAACTTTATCCCTGACCTGTCTGGTGTGTTCCTTGGGCTTCATGATGCTGTTTATTCACTAATGTTCTCTAACAAACCTCTGAGGCCTTCACAGAACAGCTGTATTTATACTGAGATTAGCTTACACACAAGTGGACTCTATTTATTAATTAGGTGACTTCTGAAGGCAATTGGTTGCACTGGATTTTATTTAGGGGTATCAGAGTAAAGGGGGTTGAATACTTTTGCACGCCACACTTTCCAGTTTATTATTTGTAAAAAAAATTGAAAACCATGTATCATTTTCCTTCCACTTCACAATTATGCACCACTTTGTGTTGGTCTATCACATAAAATCCCAATAAAATACATTTACGTTTGTGGTTGTAACATGACAAAATGTGGAAAAGTTCAAGGTGTATGAAAACTTTTGCAAGCCACTGTATATGGACGGGAAAGGAATGGAGGGTTATGGTTTGAGTGCAGGTAGATGGGACTAGGTGAGAGTAAGTTTTCGGCACGGACTGGAAGGGCCGAGATGGCCTGTTTCGTGCTGTAATTGTTATATGATATGATATGATATGATACGACAGAACTTTATTTATCCAGGAGGGAAATTGGTCTGCCATCAGTCATAAAAACACAAAATACATGAAACATGAAATTAAAGTGATGAGTGGAAAGGATTGGGGATGTGCAAAGATTGGGGAGGGGGAGGGGATACAGCTTACCCCACGACAGAAGGGGGAGGAGTTGTGTAGTTTGATAGCCACAGGTCAAAAGGATCTCCTGTGACATTCTGCATCTGGATAATGCATAGTATTATCTGATTTGATTGGGTAGCATGCAAAAATAAACTTTTCACTGGACCTTAATACGCATAACAATAATAAATATAAACCTCTCATTTCATTTCATCTTTGTTTAGAGCAAGGTTCACTGGACCTTTGAGAAAATGTTTTTAACTATTTATCAAGACCTTAAAATGCATTTTTTTCATAACCCTATAGTCGCAAAAGTATCAGCAATGGTTTATTTTCTTGAATTCCTTCCACTAACTGATGCTTTTTTTCTTCCAAAAACTTCTTGATCCAATTCATTTCCAGCAATGTCTTGTACAAGCTGTACGGAAAGTAGTGATGGATGAGAACTATTCATCTGAACTTCCATGCCAAACACCATCTCAAACATAAAATCACAGAAAGATTAGTTGGAGAGTCTAGGACTAAGGTCAAAACCGCAGAATTAAATTATGTTCTTTGAGGAAGGAGATGAGGAGGACTTTCTTTAGTCAGAGGTGGTGAATCTGACATATTTAAGGCAGAGATACTGTAGATAAATTCTTGATTAGTACGGGTGTCAGAGATTATGGGGAGAAGGCAGGAGAATGGGATTAGGAAGGAGAGATAGATCAGCCATGAGTGAATGGCAGAGTAGACTTCAAAGTCAAAAGTCAAAGTCAAACAAACTTTATTGTCATTTAGAAATACATCGATATATGCAGTTCCAAACGAAATTCCGTTGTATTTGGCTCCCTGTGCAACACGATAATTAACAGAAGGATAAACATGGATAAAATGGATAAAAAGGATAAAAGGATAAATAGACAATGGTGGCAGCTCCTTACATGGCATTCAGGAGTCTGATGGCTCGTGGGAAGAAGCTGTTGCAGAACCTTGATGTTCTGCTCCTTATGCTACGATATCTTTTGCCCGAGGGCAGCAGAGTGAACAGTCCGTGATGGAGATGTGTGGGGTCTTTTATAATACTGCTGGCTTTAGACACGCAACGTTTGGTCGCAAAATCCCCGATTGAGGGGAGAGAGGTCCCGATGATCTTTTCCGCTGTCCTCACCACTCTCTGCACGGACTTCCAGTCAGAGGCTTTACAGTCCCCAAACCCGACAGAGATACAGCTGGTCAAAATACTCCCTATGGTGCCCCTGTAGAAAGTGGTGAGGATGGGATGGGGGAGGTGAGCTCTTCTCATCCGGCGCAGAAAGTGCAACCGCTGCTGCGCTTTCTTAACTGTTGATGAGATGTTATTTGACCAGGTCAGACTGTTAGTGATCTGCACCCCCAGGAACTTTGTGCTACTGACCACCTCCACATCGCTGTCATTGATGTGAAGTGGTATGGGACTGTGCCGGTTTTTCCTGAAGTCGACTGTGACCTCCTTTGTTTTTTCGACATTCAGGATCAGGTTGTTCGTATTACACCAGACCACCAGTTGTTTCACCTCCTCCCTGTAAGCCAGCTCATTGTCGTCCCTGATGACGCCCACCACTGTTGTGTTATCTGCGTACTTTATGATGTGGTTTGTACTAAACCTGGCACAACATTTCCAACCCACAAAGATTGGGTTCTGTCAGTGAGGAAGTCCAGTAGCCAGTTACACATGGGGGTGCCGAGGCCCAATGGAACCAGTTTGCTTATCAGGTGTTGAGTAATAATTGTGTTGAATGCTGAACTAAAATCCACGAACAGCATTCGCACATAGGTGTTCTTCTCCTCTAAATGTTCCAGGCTCAGATGGCGTACGGAGGATATAGCGTCCTCTGTGGAGCGGTTTGGCCTGTAAGCAAACTGGTATGGGTCAAGTGTGGAGGGGAGTCTGGAGGTAATATGGTCCCTGAACAGCCTCTCGAAGCACTTCATCATTATGGGGGTGAGTGCTACAGGGTGGTAGTCGTTGAGACATTGTATGTTGGATTTTTTTGGCACTGGTATGATGGTGGCAGTCTTGAAACATAATGGGACGACAGCCTGGTTCAGCGAGGTGTTAAATATGTCCGTAAGGACATGTGCCAGCTGATCAGCACATTCCCTGAGCACCCGCCCTGGTATGTTATCAGGGCCTGCCGCCTTTCGTGCGTTCACTCCTTTTAAGGTCCTCCAGACATCCACTATGTCAAGACCGAGTGCCTGTTCATCACAGTGAGGAATACCTTTACTTGCAGGTGTGTTATTTAATGCCTCAAACTGTCCAAAATAGTTGTTGAGTTCATTGAGGAACTCAATGTTGTCATCACAGGGTGGTGGAGCAGTCTTATAGTCCGTGATTTTTTTGATTCCCTGCCACATACGCCTGGTGTTCTTGGGGTCATGAAAGAAGCTCTGGATTTTCAGACCATGGGCACGCTTGGCCAGCCTGATGACTCGGTTCAGGTTGGCTCTTGCGGATCTGAGTGCCACCACGTCGCCAGATTTAAACGCGACATTACGTGCTCTCAGCATTTCACGTACCTCTGTGGTCATCCAGGGTTTCTGGTTGGCCCGTAAAGTGATGGTCTTGGTGACACAGACATCCTCTATGCACTTTTCCATGTAAGCAGACATGGACACAGTGTACTCCTCCAGGTTGATGTGTTGACTGACAGTTGCAGCCTTCTTGAACATGTCCCAGTCCGTGCATTCAAAACAGTCCTGTAGTGTTGTCATAGCTCCCTCTGGCCAGACCCTGACCTGCTTCACAGTAGGTTTTTCTCTAGTAAGCAGGGGCCTGTATGCAGGAATTAGCATCACAGAGATATGGTCTGAGGAGCCAAGGTGGGGCCAGGGGACTGCCTTGAATGCCTTCTTGATGTTTGTATAGGCTAGGTCCAGTGTGTTAACTCCCCTGGTTGCAAAGACTACATGCTGGTAGTAATGTGGGAGAACAGTCTTAATGTTGGCCTGGTTAAAATCCCCAGCAACAATGATGGGCTGAAGGGCCTAATTCTTCTCCTATCACCTATGATCTATGATCTTATGATACAGCAGGAAACAGGCCCTTCTGCCCACAAGATCTGCAGAGACCATTAGCTACTAATTTATATTATTTATATTCCACACTGACAAATCCCCTGTACATTAGTTCTATCCTACACATTAGTGACAATTTACAGAAGCCAATTAACATAAATTTGCTACAATTTGGAATGTGGGTCGGAACTGGAACATCCCAAGAAAACCCACACGGTGACAGTGAGAACGTGCAAACTCCATACAGACAGCATCCATTGTCAGGATCGAACCCCGGTCTCTGGTGCTATAAGGTAGTGATGCTATTGCCACGCCACTGTGCTGCCTGTAAAATAGCGACATTGATCCCATTTGTATTCTTCCCACATTCTCATCAACTTTGCCTTCATTCTATCACTCATCTTAACACAAGGGACAATTTACAGAGGGCAATTAACCTACCCATCCACCCACCTTTTCAATACAGTGCAAAATCAGATCACCTAACAGAAATCCATGACCACAGGGGGAATGTGTAAACTCCATGTTGACATGGGATGCCGAGTGGTGCAGCAGTATAGTTGCTGCCTTGCAGCAACAGTGACCTGGGTTTGATCCTGACTATGGGGCTATGAGTTTGTACGTTCTCCCCTGCGTGGGTTTTCTTGATCTTTCGTCAATATTAAATATATTCAGAAACTAACAAATAAATAAGCTGCCTGAATTTCAATGCCAACGTTGTATATGATATTTCAGCCAACTGGAAGTCAAGTTAAATTTTAGTAACTTGGATACAGGCTAACATAAGTTTATTGACAAATTATGATCCCTGTTTTGTAACCTGATAGTAACAACGTAATTTATAGATTGAATGAAGATCAAAAAGGAATTGGCAGGATGAAAGGCTTTGTGCGATTATACTTCTAGCCACATATCACATATTAAACAGTTTGTTGCAAGTCAATATTTTAATATTTCTGATATCTTCTTTATTGAACGTTTGGAAAGTATGGGCGAACAAAATTGGAATCCCTTTACCCATTCTTGACACCTCAATCTATCATAAGGCAATTACATTTTTTGTGATGTTCGTGCAAAATCCTCTTTCGTTTATAGTTTATTTTTGAATATATTAAAAGAATAAATGCTCTCTCAGAGTGTCAATTCTGAGCCATCTAATTTGTATGGCACGGTGGCACAGCAGTAGTGTTGCTACCTTATAGAGCTAGAGACCTGGGTTCGATCCTGACTACGGATGCTGTCTGCATGGAGTTTGTGCGTTCTCCCCCGTAAACTACGTGGGTTTTTCCCGGGTGCTGAGGTTTCCTCCCACAGTCTAAACACGGACAACTTTGTAGATTAATCGGCTTTGGTACAATTGGAAATTGTCCCAAGTGTGTGTGTAGGATAATGTTAGTGTGCGGGGATCACTGGTTGGTGCGGACCTGGATAGTCGAAGGGCCTGTTTCCGCGCTGTACAATATCTCCAAACTAAATTTAACTAATTTATCAGACAATCCTAACCTTTAAATACTAAGTTTTAATACTTAGCACCCCAACAATAATGTGTCTTTCGACACACAGATAAGGAGGCAGCGTGGTACAATAATTGACAAAAAAAGACTGAAGGCAAGGAGGAAGATTGCTCCGTCAGTGAGTTAAGTAAGTTGTCTGAAACACTGGGGACAGCACATCCAAATATAACTTTCAAAATGAAATTCGATTTTACTTTCAAAAGAAAATTGTGCATTTTTATTGGGAAATAACTAATTGATTTCCTTCTGGTCTTTATGATTCTGATGGACAATCAGAGCTGATTATTGTTCCTTTTGGGACTTTGTTTAATGAACAAGATTCAATTTTATTCAACATTCATTCTAGGTTTTATTGCTAATATAGGTGCCTTATGTTGAACTGGGCACCAAACCATTGCATCATTGTCATTTTTTTCCCATAGTCTACTTCATTTGTCAGCTGTTTCCATCCAACTGTTTTCCCAGAAATTGCCCCTTGTATCTTGTATCTTGGATTATATGCTGGCACCGAGGACCTCTGCTTTCTTGTGTTCAATAAAATTACTTCTGCTGATGATGAGCTCAGTAATAAGGGGTGACGGATGGCAATTTCCACTATCTTCAATTGCACAGGTCAAAAAACAGTCGCAAGACAGTAATTTTGATGCCCTGGTTGAAATCAAATTGTCTTATTTGCCAAATTAGCTATATTACAGTAAGTGCTCTTAGTGCACTTTCCCAGTGGGAATGATACTTTGAAGTTTCTCAAGGTGCCTTATTCAACATAAGTCAAAACATGTCATTTGTCAGATAATTTGGGGGAAAATGTTTCACCAGATTTAGAAAATGTGTTTTACTTTCTCAAATTAGGGAATGTGAAATTTATTTTATTTTTGCTATCGCAGTCATCATGAACCTGAGTTACATAAAAACATAGAAACATAGAAAATAGGTGCAGGAGGAGGCCATTCGGCCCTTCGAGTCAGCACCACCATTCATTGTGATCATGGCTGATCGTCCGCTATCAATAACCCGTGCCTGCCTTCTCCCCATATCCCTTGACTCCACTAGCCCCTAGAGCTCTATCCAACTCTCTCTTAAATCCATCCAGTGATTTGGCCTCCACTGCCATAGAAACATAGAAACATAGAAATTAGGTGCAGGAGTAGGCCATTCGGCCCTTCGAGCCTGCACCGCCATTCAATATGATCATGGCTGATCACCCAACTCAGTATCCCGTACCTGCCTTCTCTCCATACTCTCTGATCCCCTTAGTCACAAGGGCCACATCTAACTCCCTCTTAAATATAGCCAATGAACTGGCCTCAACTACCCTCTGTGGCAGAGAGTTCCAGAGACCCACCACTCTCTGTGTGAAAAAAGTCCTTCTCATCTCGGTCCTAAAGGATTTCCCCCTTATCCTTAAGCTGTGACCCCTTGTCCTGGACCTCCCCAACATTGGGAACAATCTTCCTGCATCTAGCCTGTCCAACCCCTTAAGAATTTTGTAAGTTTCTATAAGATCGCCTCTCAATCTCCTAAATTCTAGAGAGTATAAACTGAGTCTATGCAGTCTTTGTTCATAAGACAGTCCTGACATCCCAGGAATCAGTCTGGTGAACCTTCTCTGCACTCCCTCTATGGCAATATGTCCTTCCTCAGATTTGGAGACCAGAACTGTACGCAATACTCCAGGTGTGGTCTCACCAAGACTCTATACAACTGAAGTAGAACCTCCCTGCTCCTACACTCAAATCCTTTTGCTATGAAAGCTAACATACCATTCTCTTTCTTCACTGCCTGCTGCACCTGCATGCCTACTTTCAATGACTGATGTACCATGACACCCAGGTCGCGCTGCATCTCCCCTTTTCCTAATCGGCCTCCATTTAGATAATAGTCTGTTTTCCTATTTTTGCCACCAGTGGATAACCTCACATTTATCCACATTATACTGCATCTGCCAAACATTTGCCCACTCACCCAGCCTATCCAAGTCACCTAGCAGTCTCCTAGCATCCTCCTCACAGCTAACCCTGCCCCCCAGCTTAGTGTCATCCGCAAATTTGGAGATATTGCCTTCAATTCCCTCATCCAGATCATTAATGTATATTGTCAATAGCTGGGGTCCCAGCACTGAGCCTTGCGGTACCCCACTAGTCACTGCCTGCCATTGTGAAAACGACCCGTTTACTCCTACTCTTTGCTTCCTGTTTGCCAGCCAGTTCTCTATCCACATCAATACTGAACCCCCAATGCCGTATGCTTTAAGTTTATATACTAATCTCTTATGTGGGACCTTGTCGAAAGCCTTCTGGAAGTCCAGATACACCACATCCACTGGTTCTCCCCTATCCACGCTACTAGTTACATCCTCGAAAAATTCCACAAGATTCGTCAGACATGATTTACCTTTCGTAAATCCATGCTGACTTTGTCCAATGATTTCACCACTTTCCAAATGTGCTGCTATCCCATCTTTAATAACTGACTCTAGCAGTTTCCCAACTACCGATGTTAGACTAACTGGTCTGTAATTCCCAGTTTTCTCTCTCCCCCCCTTCTTAAAAAGAGGGGTTACGTTTGCTACCCGCCAATCCTCAGGAACTACTCCAGAATCTAAAGAGTTTTGAAAGATTATCACTAATGCATCCACTATTTCCGGAGCTACTTCCTTAAGTACTCTGGCATGCAACCTATCTGGCCCTGGGGATTTATCGGCCTTTAATCCATTCAATTTACCACTTCCCGACTAACCTGGATTTCACTCAAGTCCTCCTTTGACCCGCGGTCCCCTGCTATTTCCGGCAGATTATTTATGTCTACCTTAGTGAAGACGGAACCAAAGTAGTTATTCAATTGGTCCGCCATATCCTTGTTCCCCATGATCAACTCACCTGTTTCTGACTGCAAGGGACCTACATTTGTTTTAACTAATCTCTTAACATATCTATAAAAACTTTTGCAGTCAGTTTTTATGTTCCCTGCCAGTTTTCTTTCATAAACTATTTTTCCTTTCCTAATCAAGCCCTTTGTCCTCCTCTGCTGGTCTCTGAATTTCTCCCAGTCCTCTGGTATGCTGCTTTTTCTGGCTACTTTGTACGCATCATCCTTTGCTTTGATACTATCCCTGATTTCCCTTGTTATCCACGGATGCACTACCTTCCCTGATCTATTCTTTTGCCAAACTGGGATGAACAATTTTTGTAGTTCATCCATGCAGTCTTTAAATGTCTTCCATTGCGTATCCACCGTCAACCCTTTTAGAATTGATTGCCAGTCAATCTTGGCCAATTCACGTCTTATACCCTCAAAGTTACCTTTCCTTAAGTTCAGAACCATTGTTTCTGAATTAACAATGTCACTCTCCATCCCCTCTGTGGCAGGGAATTCCATAGATTCACAACCCTCTGGGTAAAAAAGTTTTTTCTCACCGCAGTCTTAAATGACCTCCCCTTTATTCTAAGACTGTGGCCCCTGGTTCTGGACTCACCCAACATTGGGAACATTTTTCCTGTATCCAGCTTGTCCAATCCTTTTATAATTTTATATGTTTCTATAAGATTCCCCCTCATCCTTCTAAACTCCAGTGAATACAAGCCTAGTCTTTTCAATCTTTCCTCATATAACCGTCCCGCCATCCCAGGGATCAATCTCGTGAACCTACGCTGCACTGCCTCAAACACAAAGATGTCCTTCCTCAAATTAGGAGAACAAAACTGTGCACAATACTCCAGATGTGGTCTCACCAGAGCCCTATACAACTGCAGAAGAACCTCTTTACTTCTATACTGAAATCCTCTTGTTATGAAGGCCAACATTCAATTAGCTTTCTTCACTGCCTGCTGTACCTGCACGCCAACTTTCAGTGACCGGTGTACAAGGACACCCAGGTGTCACTGTACCTCCCCCTTACCTAAACTAACCCCATTGAGATAATAATCTGCCCCCTTGTTTTTGCCGCCAAAGTGGATAACCTCACATTTATCTATATTATACTGCATCTACCACGCATCTGCCCACTCACTCAACCTGTCCAGGTCACCCTGCAACCTCCTAGCATCCTCTTCACAGTTCACAGTGCCACCCAGCTTTGTGTCATCTGCAAACTTGCTAGTGTTGCTCCTAATTCCCTCTTTCAAATCATTTATATATATGGTAAACAGATGCGGCCCCAACACCAAGCCTTGCGGCACTCCACTCGCCACTGCCTGCCATTCTGAAAAGGACCCGTTCACTCCTGCTCTGTGCTTCCGGTCTATTTCCAACCAATTTTCTATCCATGTCAACACCCTGCCCCCAATACCATGTGCTCTAATTTTAGTCACCACTCCCCCGTGCGGGACCTTATCAAAGGCTTTCTGAAAGTATAGACACACTACATCCACTGGCACCCCTTCATCCATTTTACTTGGATTTTACATCCTCAAAAAATTCCAGAATATTAGTGAAGCATGATTTCCCTTTCATAAATCCATGTTGACTTGGACTAATCCTTTTACTGCTATCCAAATGCCCCAATATTACCTCTTTAATAATTGACTCCAGCATTTTTCCCACCACCGAAGTCAGGCTAACTGGTCTGTAATTCCCCGTTTTCTCACTCGCTCCTTTCTTGAAAAGTGGGATAACATTAGCTATCCTCCAATCCACAGGAACTGATCCTGAATCTATTGAACATTGGAAAATGATCACCAATGCATCCACTATTTCTAGAGTCACCTCCCCAAGGACCCTGGGATGCAGACCATCAGGCCCAGGGGATTTATCATCCTTCAGTCCCATTAGCCTACCTAATACTATTTCTCGCCTAATGACAATTTCTTTCAGTTGCTCTACCCCCTTAGATTCTCTGTCCTCCAGTACATCTGGGAGATTGTTTGTGTCCCCCTTAGTGAAGACAGATCTGAATTACCTACTCAACTCTTCTGCCATTTCCTTGTTGCCCATAATTATTTCACCCGTGTCTGCCTTCAAGGGACCAACATTTGACTTTGTTACCCTTTTTCCCTTAACGTATCTAAAGAAGCTTTTACTGTCCTTCTTTGTATTCCTGACCTCGTACTTCATCTTTTTAGCCCGTATTGCCCGTTTTGTTGTCCTATGAAAGTTTCCCAATCCTCTGGCTCCCGGCAACTCTTTGCTGTGTTATACATCTTTTCTTTTAGTTTTATTCTATCCCTTTGATGATCCTGCGACTTCCGGATTATTAAAGGTGCAAAACAAAAGGACATCATCAACGGATCATGATGACTAATTCAGTGACAAAAGTTTTTTCAGGTTGTTAGTAGTGGCAATATAATAATTAGAGCCAGGTTGCATTAAAGGCATTAAACCACACTGAAATAGGCAAGCAAAACGGCATAATAAAATTACAAAAAAGGCACGAAAAGGCATTTATGGACAAAAAAAGGCATAAAAAGGCATTTATTTCCACCACCAAAATATGGTTAAAAATGATAATAGAAAGGCATACTACATTAAATGACCAAAGTTGCATGGTTGCATATAAATACTAACATTTTTATCAAATTATCTTGTGTTAAACTATGCCGCCTGTCAGAAAATATGCTTCAGTTGTGAAAAATTTCTTTCTACCTCAGCTGAGGTCACTGGTGCATACCCAAAACAAGCTACAGACTCGATATTCATGTTGATATCTTGTGCATTACAACTACCTTTGAGAACTTTAGCTATTTTTCTATTTCTTCAAAATATTTGTTAGATAAAATCAGTCTCTCATATTTTCCTTGTATGTCTTTAACTACATCGCCAGGAACTTTACGAATATCGTCAGTTATTTTGTTGAAAACCTGCAAGTTATTCACTAATGTTTCGCCACGTTTCTCAAGGGAAGTGATAGCTTGCAGGAAGTTTGCAAAATTGGAAGCAATAAGCACAAGATTGGGTTTGAGGGACATTTTCTGCATGATTTCACTGACAATCCTGACTGCAGCAGATTCTTCTTCTTCAAAACAGTTGACGATTTATTTTTTGTCTTTTCAAAAGTTGCAGCATAGTAGAGTACAGCAGAGAGCCATGTACCCCACCTAGTCAAGACAGGCTGAGGAGGTAGCGGAATATCGGGTGCCATTTCCTTGAACAATTGCGCACGTGACGGTGCTTTGAGGAAAATTTTCTTGACATTTAAACTAGGCGATCAACATTTGCAAACAAGCAACGTATGTGCTTGGCAATTCTATGAAGTGCTTGAGCTAAGCATGTCAAATGCAACATTTTTGGGATTAAAACTTTAAGTCACAAACAGAAGAACATTTGTGTGTTTTATACCTTCTGCCCAAAGTAGAGCAAGTGAAGATGTGAGCAATAGTTGAGCTGTTTGACTTCTCCTATACTTCCGATGTCAACAAATACTCCTTTGATGGTTGACCTGCCTCCAGTGTACCGATGACCACATTGGCAACATATCTCCCCACAGCATCGGTTGTCTCGTCTATTGAGATCCATATTTTGTTGCATGCAACTTCATCTCTAATTTTCTGTACAACAATGTTGAAGTTGCTGTCAACATAATTTTTCCATATTGATGACTCGCTTGGTATATGTTCCTCTGTGTATATCTCTAAAAAACCTCTAAGAGATTTGTTTTCCACAGTGGAATTCCAGCATCAATAAATGCCTTGCACAGATCACTTGCATGCAACTTCATCTCTAATTTTCTGTACAACAATGTTGAAGTTGCTGTCAACATAATTTTTCCATAATGATGACTCGCTTGGTATACGTTTCTCTGTGTATATCTCTAAAAAACCTCTAAGGGATTTGTTTTCCAATTTCCACAGTGGAATTCCAGCATTAATAAATGCCTTGCACAGATCACTTGAAAACTCAGATTTGCGACTGGAGCCAATAGTAATTGTAGTGAGGAGACAAGCTTTCACTTGGGTAGCCTACACTCCAGCGGTATCAACATTGACTTCTCTAATTTTAGATAGGCCTTGTTTTCCCCCTCATCCCCCTTTCCTGCTCTCCTTATAGTCCTACTGTCTCCGCCTCTTCATTTCTTTCTCCCACCCCTCCCACATCAGTCTGAAGACGGGTCTCAACCCGAAACGTCGCCTATTCCTTCTCTCCATAGATGCTGCCTCACCCACTGAGTTTCTCCGACATTTTTTGTCTACCTTTGATTTTTCCAGCATCTGTAGTTCTTTCTTAAATAGATCTTGGAGAAGACTGAACCAGCGGGCAGCAGCATGAATGAATGAATGACCGACAGTGGCGCCCCCATTGGTGGAAGTTTTCTTGTAAGTTATATTATGTTAACATGTTAATAATAACATTAATATTAATGTGTTAACATAGAAAACGGCATTGTAACTAAAGAAAATAGCACGACCTTTAAACAAAACAGCAAAAAAGGCTGATTTAGGCACTCGATCGTGAAAAAAGCATTATCCTGGTGATATCATCAAAAAAGGCATGAAAAAGCGCATGGCATTTATGGCAAAATCCTGGCTCTACTAATAATTATAGTTGAATGGGTGAAGAATGGGGAGTTGGGACTTAACAAATAAATTGATCAAGACCCCACTTTCCTTCTTCTGGCTTCCCATTTCACGCATCTTTGCTCCATATCTTACACCCTTTACACGCTGTTTCCTTTTCATATCTAGTCTTTGTCCACCTATCTGCTAATCAACCCCCCCCCCCCCCCACCACTTGTGAACACATATCATGCCCCACCCCCACCTCTTTTCCAGCTTTCTTCGCTCCATCCACAATCAGTCTGAAGAAGTGTCCTGGCTCAAAATGTCACCTACCATGTTCTCTAGAGATGCTGCCTGAGCTGCAGAGTTAGCTCAGCAATTTGTGTTTTGTTTTGCAAACCAACATCTGCAGTTCCTTGTGTCTCTCCCTCTTTCCCTCTCTTTCTCTCTCACCTTCTTGTCCCCTCTATTTCTGTCTCTCTACCTCTCTTTACCTCTCTACCCCCTCTCTCACCTTCTTTCTCCTTCTGTTCCCCTCTGTCTCTCGCCCACCCTACCTCTGCCTCTCACATTCTCCCTCCCTCTCTGTCCTTCTACCTTCCTTGTTCCCCTCCACTCTCCCTCCCTCTCACTATCTTCCTCTTTTACTCTCACTCACATACACAGACACAAACATGCACACCAGGGTATACACACGTACCAAGACACATGCAGGAGCATACATTTAATCGTGCACACACATACATACAAACAGACTCGCACAAACTCACAGAGGTAATAGAATCACTGAATTCTGCAGCACAGAAGGCTATTTGTCTATCAGCTCCCAGTTGAGCAATCTTGCCAGTTCCATTTCCCCTTCTTTTCCCAAGTGCCTGCATATTATTGACTCTAATAGCCTCTCCAATTCCAGTTTGAAAGTATTGATTGATTCTGCTTCCATGCAGTGACTTCAGCTTTTAAGTACTCTCTGGATAAAGAAGATTCCCTCACAACTCTTATATCTCTGGACCAAAATTGTAAATCTGTTCTATTGATCCATGAACCTTCTGTTGATGGGAAGAGTATTCCACTCTATATATCATGTCTAAACGTACCATGTTCATGTGCACTAGATATAAATAGGAACCCTTATCTGAAAGAGTGTTATATAGATAACATTCTAACATTGGTTCCACTTGGTTTTCAGAGGGATTTGCAAAAAACAATTTGCGAAGAGCATTTGGCTTGAGACGAGATAATATATCACCAAAGAAAACATCACATGTTGGCAGCGCTCAACACATCAAGTCAAGTTAAGTCGAGATTGTTGTTATATGTTAAGGTACTGTGAAGTACAGGTGCAATGAACATTCTTGATTGGTGCAGCATCACAGGCACATAGAGTTAGACAACCAGACACAAACAAATATACATAAATTATAAATGATAAAATTCACAATATTTCTAAAATAAGGAAGACTGAAAAAAACAAGGCATTTGTGCAAAAACATAATTAAAAAAAGTCCATGGTAGTGCAAGAGGCGAGCTGTTACGTTCCATTGTCCGAATAGAATTAGCGATGTGTGGGTTGGTTCAACAACCTGATAGTTGTAGGAGAGATGAGTCAGAGAAGGGTCCCACCCCAAAATGTCACCTATCCTTTCTCCTCCATGGTGGCTGATCGACTTGCTGAGTTACCCTAGCACTTTGTGTCTTTCTTTAGTATAGACCAGCATCTGCAGCTACAGTATGAAAGTACAGGTAGCTGTTCCTGAACCTGGAGTTGTGGGGCTTCAGGCTTCTGTACCTCCTGCTCGATTGTAGTAGTGAGAAGTGGTATGGTCTGGAAGATGAGGTGGGGGGAGGGGGGGGACCCTCGATGGAGGGGAGGGCTGAGGTCATGATGGGTGGATCTGAGTCCACATCTGCTGTCTCTTGCATTCCAGTGAGTTGGAATTGCCATAACAGTCTGTGATGCATCCAGTTAGGATACTTTCTACAGTACATCCTGAAAAAATTGTTAGGGAATTTGGAGACATACTGAATCTTTATATACTTCTAATAAAGTAGAGGTACTCGTACTGCTTCTTCATGATTGTATCTATGTTCTGGACCTAGGGCAGGTCATCTGAGATGTTCATGTCCAGGAGTTTGAAGCTGCTACCTCTCCCCATCACTGACTCACCTATGAAAACTGGCACGTGGTCTCCCAACTTCCTCTTTCTGAAGTTGACGATTATTTCCTTGGTCTCATTGACATTTAGAGAGAGGCGGTTGTTGATATGCACAGTCATGGGTGTAAAGAAAGTAGAGCAGTGGCCTAAACACATAGCCTTGAGGAGCACCTATGTTGATGGTCCATGAGGAGGAGATGTTGTTCCCAATCTGCACTGATTGAAGTCTATTCATGAGGAAGTCAGGAATCCAGTTGAAAAGGAAGGTACAGAGGCCCAGGCCTTGGAGCTTGGTGATGAGTTTGGAGGAGATGATAATAAGTTCAGAAGTTCAGAAGTTATAGGAGCAGAATTAGGCCATTAGGCGCATCAAGTAAAGAGGAGTAAAGAGGTCCTTCTGCAGTTGTACAGAGCCCTGGTGAAACCACATCTGGAGTATTGTGTGTAGTTTTGGTCTCCTAATTTGAGGAAGAATATCCTTGCTACTGAGGCAGTGCACAAGGTTAATCCCCAGGATGGCGGGACTGTCATATGAGGAAAGATTGGAAAGACTGGGCTTGTATTCACTAGAATTTAGGAGAATGAGAGGGTATCTTATAAAAAACATATCCAATTATAAAAGGACTGGACAAGCTAGATGCAGGAAAAAGTATTCCCAATGTTGGGGGAGTCCAGAACCAGGGGCCATAGTCTAAGAATAAAGGGGAGGCCATTTAAAACTGAGATGAGAAAACAATCTTCACCCAGAGAGTTGTGAATTTATGGAATTCTCTGCCACAGAAGGCAGTAGAGGCCAATTCACTGGATTAATTTAAAAGAGAGTTTGATAGAGCTCTAGGGACTAGCGGAATCAAGGGATATGGGGAGAAGGCAGGCACAGTTTACTAATTGTGGATGATCAGCCATGATCACGATGAATGGCGGTGCTGGCCCGAAGGGCCAAATGGCCTCCTCCTGCACCTATTTTCTATGTTTCTATGTTTCTAAGTCTACTCCGCCATTCAACCATGGCTGATCTATCTATCTCAACCCACTCAACCCCATTTTCCTTTCTTCTCCCCATAACTCGTGACACCCGTACTAATCAAGAATCTTTCAATTTCAGCCTTAAAAATACCCATTAATGGCCTCCACAGCCTTCTGTGGCAAAGAATTCAACAGATTCACCACCTTCTGAATAAGAAATTCCTTCTCATCTCCTTTCTAAAGGTACATGGCCCCTGGTCATAGACTTTCCCACTAGTGGAAACATCCTCTCTACATTCACGCTATCCAGCTTTTGTCCCACTATACTGTGGATAGTAGTCATAGAATGTGCTTATGAACATCAGTGCTGACATTGTACAATATGAACAATAGTGTATACATTTATTAAAATCATACCATATGGGTTGATTCAGAACCCTACGTCTTGCAGAAAATTTGAAAGAAATGTTGAATAATACTTTTCATTGGCTTGGCAACCACTTCTCAGAAATCTGTCTCAGCTGTCTGTCTGATATTTTTCATAGCCCAGTTTATTTTATTGTGTCAATACAAATAAATTAAATTTTGTCAAGGTGAAATTGGCTGTAGCCGATTGATAAAAAAAAGTTTGTAGTCTTAAAAACAAGAATTATTAATTTATGCAGGTTAGCTTGCTTGAACAAATAGTTTCCAGCAGCTGAAATTGGTCAAATGTTAGCATTTACCCTTGTAAAATATTAGGATGAACATCAAATGCCTCATTGATGCGCTGATGGTTTATGACTGCAGCTTTTACAGGTTAAACAGGAAGGATCAAGAAAACTAGCAGGAGTGGGATTACAAAACAGGCAACCTTCTGAGAAACAGCTCTGCTTCACTGAGCTGCTGCCATCATTCTTAGGTTCATGCCACAACAATCAGAGTGAACTGCTGGAAGATAGATTGCTCGATCTTGCATTGGTATCTGCAGCAAGCTGGACTTGCATGACAGTAGTCTGACTATCCATGGTTGGCTGGCTTCTGAAGATAAACACAAATTGCTGGAGTAACTCAGCAGGTCAGGCAACATCTCTGGAGAAAAATAATATGTGATGTTTCGGGTCGAGACCTTTCTTCAGACTCAAAGTGGTAGCGAATCTGGGTTAAAATATGGTTGTAGTGTCGGCAACCAGGAGGGATCACAGAAGGGGGGGGGGGGTGTTACAGAAACTCCGTTGGAGAACTTCAAAGTTGGCATTCCTTGAAGAGATTTTGCAGTGGAGCGGACAAAATGTGGAGGGAGGAACTGCAGATGTTGGTTTACACCAAATATAGACGCAAAATGCTGGAGTAACTCAGCAGGACAGGCAGCATCTATGGAGAAAAGGAATAGGTGACGTTTCAGCTCAAGACCCTTCTTCAGACTGGCTTCTACTTGATGGACACAAAAAGCTGGAGTAACTCAGCGGGATAGGCAGCATCTCTGGAGAGAAGGAATGGGTGATGTTTCGGGTTGAGACTCGACCTGAAATCACGCATTTCTTCTCTCCAGAAATGCTGCCTGTCCCACTGAGTTGCTCCAGCATTTTGTGTCTATCTTCGGTTTGAACCTGCATTTATTAGGGGGTGGGCAGAGGTGTAGTGAGTGGATGGGAATGAACACTGATTGCATGTTTTAGATCTGACAGCAGTGGCTCTCTCCTCAATGCAGCACTGAAGTTCATGCTCAGCTCCCTTTGGATTGAAAGAAGGACCCACGACCCTCTAAGCGAGAGGTGAGGGGTCACTACCAACTGAGCCAAGGGTGAATCTTTCTTTTCAATATTATCTACCACACAAAGTAAATGAAACCTATTTAAAACCTGCACCAGGGGAAAACAAAGCTCTTCCACTTTATTATTTGAAGTGCTGAGTTAAAATCTTGAATAACCTCTCATTTGGGACCATCTAAGTTTCCGATTGTGATATAAATATATTTCTGTAATGAATTCAAGCAAATGTGTTACATTTAAAGTCTCCGAGGCAGAATCTTCACACTTCAGTTGATGACTGCTCAGCGAACCAACCTTTCTAATTTGAGAATAATGATTCAACTACATTTACCTCGTGAGGTGAATGCCTATTGCTGGGAATAACATTTTATAACAAGCAAGAGAAAAAAGGAACTTGCACATACTGTATAAAACAGCAGCTATAGCCTCAGAATGCCCCAAAATGTCCAACAAACAAACATTTTGAATTGCTGCTATTTTGTTAATAATAACACATTGCAACCAATTTCCATAAATCCAATAGCCCAGGGATAATGACCAGCTAACAAGTTTAGTGGACGTAAGGAACTGCAGCTGCTGGTTTACAAAAAAAGTCACAAAGTGCTGGAGTACTTCAGAGGTCACAAGAGGCCAGAGTCTGACCTGTCGAGTTGCTCCAGCACTTTGTGTTATTTTTTGTAAACATGTTTAGTGGTGTTTGTTGAGAATAAAATCTTAGTCAGCATATGAAGGACAACTTTACTGTTCTTCTCTGAAAGAGTATCTTTCACCCACTCAAGATTTACTCCTGTGACTTGGATATCAACAGCAAGGTCAGAATTCATTGCCCTGTTCTAACTTCTTGTGAAAAGGTAGTGGGAACTTGTTTCCTAAGACGCTGCTGTCTATGTCATTGGGGATAGAATTCCAGCCAGTCCTATTCTTGTGTCCTGAGTCACAGACTGTATACGTTTAGTCATGGACTTGAGGCAGCATTAAAGCCTCAGCGTTAATGCCATGAGCCGTACACCCCCACACTTTGTTAAACCGGTGGCATAAAACATTTTGTTGACTTATTTTGGGGACCAGGGTGATGTGAAACTTTGTTTTAAATTCACTTTTGAAATATAAGGTCCGTTGTTCATGTTCATAAGTTATGGGAACAAAATTAGGCCATTTGGCCCATCAAATCGACCGCCAATCAATCATGGCTGATCAATTTTTCCCTCTCATTCCCATTCTCTTGCCTTCTCCCTTGACACCCATACTAATCAAGAATTTATCAATCTCCACCTTAAACATATCCATAGATGGTTCCACAGGGAGGCTTTGAAGAGAGTACAGAAAAGGTTTACCAGAATTCTGAACCGTTGGGTCCCAGCATTACATGGGAGGGCTGGTCCCCCAAAGGAATATCCCACCTCTCCACCAATTCCAATATTGGTGGCCAGTGGGGTGGGGGCGCTTTTTGGAGCGCAAGAATGGGTGTTGTGCGCTGAAGGGACTGGTTTCCACAGGGTTAGAATGGACATAGTGGTCCGAATAGACTCTTGGGCTGGCGGCTCAGTCACTCAAGCCTGTTGTGCTGGCAGCTCACTCACTCATGGCTGGTCGGCATGCAGTTGACTCACAACTATTCCTTGAAATTCCATTTCAAGCAGGGTGCAAGGCCACCAAATTCAAGTGTTGTTTCATACCATTTCAAGCAGGGTGTAAGGCCACTAAAGACAGCGAGTCGTGACCTCTCCTTCCCCTATCTTGCAGAGACTGAGTCATGCCCACACTTCCGGGTTTTATAATCCCTCCCTCCCTCCCACCAGAAGGGGCGTGGCCTTCATGGCATGATTGACAGGAGAGAGAATCTCAACATTTAAAATCAACTAATAACTATTTTATTTTTCATCAATGGGAAAAATCCTCGGCACCTGATGAGCGGCGGGGGACTCTGAGTAAGATGGCCAAACATCGCAGCCGTACATGGTAGAGTTTTTTTCTAAAATCAATATAAAGCGCGAACAGGAAGTGGTCAAGATTAGATTTTTAATTATATAGAAGGCAAGGCAGCTTTAATTAGGCAAGGCAGCTTTAGCACTCTCAAACCAAAGGCAAGGCAGCTTCAGCACTCTCAAACCAAAGGCAAGGCAGCTTTAGCACTCTCAAACCAAAGGCAAGGCAGCTTTAGCACTCTCAAACCAAAGGCAAGGCAGCTTTAGCACTCTCAAACCAAAAGCAAGGCAGCTTTAGCATTCTCAAACCAAAGGCAACGTGCTTTAGCACTTTCAAACCAAAATACACTTTTACATATTTAAACTACATTTTCAAACCACATTTGAGGGCACTGACAGGTCAGTGAAACCACTCACAGTTTACTAGACATGTGTTCAGTGTTATTCACAGCTCAGACTGAGAATTGCGACCTCTCGCTCTCCCATCTTGCAGAGAACTGAGGCACCTCCACACTTCCGGGTTTTATAGTCCCTCCAGAAGGGGCGCGGCCTTCAGGAGAGAGAATCTCAACATTTTTAAAACAATAATAACTCTTTTATATTCAATCAATGGGAAAAATCCTCTTGTCCTGTGCAGTGGAGGGGGACTGGGAAAGATGGGCAAAAATCACAGCCATAAGTGGCAGCGTTTTTTATAAAATCAATGTACAGTGCAATAGGAAGTGGTCAAGATAAGACTTTTAGTAATATAGATGATGAAGGGCATAGTTAGGGTAGACAGTCAGAACTTTTCTCTCAGGGTAGAAATGTCAACGACTTTAGGGCATAGCTTTAACGTGAGAGGGGCAAGGTTTAAATTAGGAGTGTGGGAGGGCATGTTTTTTTTCTGCAGAGAATAGTGGGTGCCTAGAACGCTTTGCCAGGGGTGGTGGTGGAAGCAGCTATGATAGTGGCACCGGAGGCTTTTAGATAGGTAAGGAATCATATGCAGGCAGAGGAGAGTAACATGTCATTGTGTTCCCAATAGACTAGGTGGAAGAGCTAATTTCATTTTGGAGTCACGTGAGTGACTTCGTGAAGAGCCCGCCGGCGCGCATGCTCGTCATATCGTCGTATCGCGTTGCTGCGACGGCTGGCGGTGGAGCGCGCTCCTCGCCAGCCCTTCATAAGGGAACCACTGAGGTAAGTACTCTACCTTAAGTTGGTGGTTCTTGTTGCGTTTTGTTTTCGCAGCTAGGACATGGATGGGAGTTCTAGAGGCCGGAGAACGTCTGGACGAAGTCGCCGGTCAACAGTCCCGGAGCCAGTGATATCGGCAGTACCTGCAGCACAGGTCGGGACAGGGGCGGAAATGTCGGTGAGCTCTGTGTTCACAGGTCCGGATCCGCCAGCACACCACAGCTCGGAGGAGTTCGACGAGGAGGAGTGTGGTGTGCCGCCAGAGCAGGAGGACCCTGCCATGGCAGTCAGGTCGTCAGCAGGCTTGCTGACGGCCTCGAGCAGAAGGGTGCGTGCGGCTGCACGACCCTTTTCACCCAGCCCTCCGAGGAGGGGAAGGGCAGGAGCCCGAAAGTCTAACCCTGTTGGGGCTAAGGCTTCATCTGCCGCCGAGGAGCGGTCAGGTTCTAGGACGGGACCCGGGGCGGCTGTGAGGTCCAGTCGACGCCCCCCAACTCTCGACGCCGGGACGGGTCGGTTGAGTCGGGTCTCGTCACGGTCGCCGAGCCCCCCATGGATGGGTGGGCGAGACCATGCGTCGGCGAGGTCCACGACGTGGGCTGCCGGCAAGCCTGCGCGGCTATCAGGTATCCAGGCTGCGGCTGGTGCCGACATCACGCCGCAAGTGCCCTTAGTGGCAGCGGCGTCCGCTCCCGCTAAACGGAGGCGGTTGAACACGCCCGCGCAGGAATCGCGCAGTTTCGCTTCGGCGGCTGCTAGCGACGACTACCGGCACCGGGTGGGCCTCGATGAGGTGCGGGCCGATGATAGGGGCCCCGGCCACTTTTCAGAGCCGGAGGACTCCGACCACCTGAGTGTTCAGGGTGAAGGGCGTATTGACCGGATGGAGCGGCTGCTGGAGCTCCTGCTTCATGGTCAACAGCAGCAAGCGTCCAGCAGCGACAGGCACAGAGCTGTTTCACCAACTTCTACCATCAGCCTGGAGCAGCAGGAAGAGGAGGTATTGGTCGACCCCATCCCACCTCCGTCCGATTTACCAGCGGAGGGCCTTCTCGATGTGGCCACTAAGTTCGCGGCCCCACACTCATCTGGGCTTCCACTGAATTCAAAATTGGCAGCCACAGTGGACTTCCTCAACAACCATCAGCTACAGGAGGAGGTTCTCATGCAGGCCATGAGCCGTCACAAGGCTCCAGCCAACTGCAACTCCCTCAATGTGCCTGTGGTCAATACGCCGATATGGGGCAACATCAGTGCGGCTATCTGTCAACAGGAGCTGAAAATTCAGCGGATCCTGAAGCTCCTCACGGCCGGTATTACCGCCTTTGTGCGGTCGGTTGATGGTGATGAGTTAAACTTGGACCAGGAGGATGCTCTCGCTCTGCTGTGTGCAACTCAGCATGAAATAAATGGGTTCCATCCGCCCGGCGCTCAACCCTAAGTTTGCAGGGTTGTGCAAACCACCGCCGCCGCCGTCGCCCCGTCAGCTCTTTGGCGAAGATCTCTCTAAGAGGGTCAAAGAGCTTGACGAACAAGCCAAAACGGTGGGACTCATGCGCCCTCACAGCGCCCCACGCCGTTGGGCTCGAAAGCTCCGCTTGTTCGACCACGAGGATCTGCCAGCACCTCTACAAGGACCTACCCTCCAGCTCCACCTCGTTACCAACCACCCCAGCACCAGGGGGCTTTTTTAGGACAAGGACGACAGAAACCCTGGTGGAAGATGAGGACGCCGCGCCCTCAAGCCAACCCAGCACCTCCACGTCCACCCACACGTGTCAAGGACCGCCGGTAACCGCGGAGGTGAGGCGGTCTGGTTCTCTTTTTTCTCTTTGGTTAACCTCACATGTTGATGGGCGCCTTCGGTTCTTTTTGGGTGCATGGGGTGATATTACTGGTGATGAGTATGTGTTACGAAATGTTCAGGGTCACAGCATTGAGTTTCTTAATGGGGACATTCCTCCATCCCAGCACAGGCCTGGTCGTACATTTAAATTGTCTGCTGCAGAACAGACAGCAGGCTATAAGGAAATTTTGAGGCTAGAGCAGAAGGGAGTGATAGAGAAAACGGTTCATGAGCCCGTGGAATTTGTTTCCAATATATTCACTCGACCTAAGAAGGATGGAGGCTGTCGGGTCATTATTGATCTGACTAGTTTAAATACTTTTGTAACATATACTCATTTCAAAATGGACACTTTTGAAACAGCCAGATCATTGATTTCACATGGTTGCTTTATGGCATGCATTGATTTACAAGATGCGTACTATACTGTTTCCATTCAAAAATATTATAGGAGGTTTCTGAAATTTATCTGGATGGGTCAACTCTGGCAATATAGGGCTTTGCCCAATGGGCTTACCACAGCCCCTCGATTATTCACTAAATTGGTGAAGCCAATTATGGCTTATTTACGACAACGACATCATATAGTAATGGCCTATTTAGATGATATCTTAATTGTGGGCCACACCCTGGAATTGGCTCAACAGGGTGTTGCAGCTGCAGTCAATTTATTTCAGCAGCTGGGATTCATTGTCCATCCAGCCAAATCAAAGTTCTGCCCCTCCCAGGTAATTGATTATCTGGGGTTTACGGTGGGCTGTATTCGCATGAGGGTCACCATACCACCTAATAAGTTTGAGGAGGTCACCCAGGTGTGTCAAGGTTTAGTCACCACTGGTATACCATCGATTCGTCATACAGCTACAGTAATTGGCGAACTTGTAGTATTGTTTCCGGCAGCCCGATATGGGCCTTTGCATTATCAAAATTTGCAAAGGGCCAAGATCGCTGCGTTAAGACAGCACACTGGTCATTATGATCGACCAATGCAGCTGCCGCCTGAAGCGACGGATGAGTTACGATGGTGGGTGCGCCACATTAGTAACTTGTTTAAGCCTGTCATTGAGGCTAATCCGGTGGTATACTTGCAAACTGATGCGAGCTCTTATGGCTGGGGAGCTACGGATCATTCCTCTAGTTGCGGGGGCAGATGGGATACCCTTGAGGCTACTATGTTGTTGTCACAAGGGATCAACTATTTGGAGCTACTTGCAGCATTCCACGGACTTCGTGCTTATTGTTCCAAGGTTTTTGGGGCACATGTCCGTCTCCAAATAGACAACACCACAGCGGTGGCATATTTAAACCATATGGGCGGTACCAGGTCAGTTTCATGTGATAAATTGGCTAACTCAATTTGGCTCTGGTGTGTTCAGAGAGACATTTGGATTTCAGCTACCTATTTGCCAGGTGAGCTTAATACTGTTGCGGACGCCAGGTCACGCAAGTTCAATGACAATATTGAATGGATGTTGCATCCTGAAATTTTTACCAAAATCACAGCCAAATTTGGGAAACCGGATATTGACCTTTTTGCGTCCCGGTTGAACCATCAGGTACAAACCTACGTTTCGTGGGAACCAGATCCTGGGGCTATGGCGCTAGATGCATTCTCGCTGGACTGGGGGAATTGGTTTTTCTATGCATTCCCCCCGTTTTGCCTCATCAGTCGGGTATTACGAAAGATTCAGATGGATGCAGCTAAGGGCATCCTTATTATACCCGACTGGCCTACACAGCCGTGGTATCCGGTGGTCTTTGACATGCTCAGTGAGCCTTGGGTCCTTTTAAAGGGTTGCCCAGAATTAGTTACTCACCCTGTCTCAGGGGAGCCACATCCCTGCCATGGCTATTTAAATTTGTTGGCTTGCAGGTTTTGAACAGACCGTTAGCACACTACGGCCTCTCAACTCGGACCATGGGTACCATTGCGGCGTCGTGCCGAGAGTCAACAAGGCGAAGATACCGCTCACACATCAAGAAGTGGGAAGCCTTCTGCAGCCGCTCTCGCATCACGTACGATGCCGTGACTATAACCGACGTCCTGGAATTCCTCGCGGGGTTGCACCATGATGAACACTTAAGTTACAGTGCCATCAACAGTGCCAGGAGCGCGCTGTCATTCTACCTCAAGATTGAGGTGGGATCCAACAGGCTAGTGTCCAGGCTCATGCGGGGTATATTCAATATGAATCCGCCTACACCACGCTACAATATCACCTGGGATGTCAGGGACATTTTAACCCTGCTCAGGACGTGGTCCCCCATGGAAGGGCTCCAGCTGGACAAGCTCACCATGAAGCTGGTGATGTTACTAGCGCTGACTTCAGCACAGAGGGTACAGACACTCCATAAACTACGTGTCGACAGAATGATGTCTACCCCTACAGAAGTAGTCTTCTACGTTGATGAGCTACTAAAGCAGCATAGACCTGGGTGCACAGGGCTGCAGCTGAAGTTCCCGGCATACCCCGCAGATGCTAGGCTGTGTTTAGCCTCCCATATCCGTCACTACGTCAAGGTGACGGCATGCATCAGAGGAATGGAGAGATACCTGCTTGTCACTCATAAGAGACCTCATCATCGAGTGACAGTCCAGACGATATCCAGGTGGCTCCGGGTCGTCTTGGGTAAGTCAGGTATCAACACTAATGTGTTCAAGTCTCATTCCACCAGGGCTGCATCGACGTCGGCGGCGAGGTCATGGAGGTGCCCATGGACCATATTCTCGCCACAGCAGGATGGGCTAATGAAGCTGTGTTTCAGCGTTTTTATAACAAGCCTGTTGCTGCTCCTCTACAGTTCGCGGAAGCCGTGCTGAATGCAGGTCGAGAACGTGGAGGTGTCCCCGCATGAGGGGTTTTGATTTGTTGTTAATAAATATGCTCTTGTTTTACAGTATGAACTATTTGAGCAAGTTTGTTCCTCCCATCAATCCCTGCTAGTGGTGTGACAGCATGGACGTGGTCCAGGGCGTGTAATCACAGAAGCTTTGAAGTCTTCACGAAGTCACTCACGTGACTCCGAAATGAAATAGTAAGATTGAACGAGAGCTTACCAGTTCGAAGGTTGATCGTTATTTCATGAGGAGTCGCGGTGAGGGATTTCGTGCCCTCCACGCCCAACCCTCAATCACCTTCACCTGGTAATTTCAGTTTCTTTCATCTTACTATGCCAAGTCATTTCTGTTACTGGTTTCTGTGATTCCACACTGCTACTTTGAAGAATGTCGAGCATGCGCGCCAGCGGGCTCTTCACGAAATCCCTCACCGCGACTCCTCATGAAATAACGATCAACCTTCGAACTGGTAAGCTCTCGTTCAATCTTACTAATCCTGTGCTACATAGTTCTTTGTTCTATGTATTTGTAGGCTATGCCTACGATTAGAATGACTGGCCTCCAACATCCTCAACTATTTTGCACAAGTATGATTTAACCCACTGGAGAGCTTTCTCTTAGATTCAAACTTATTTCGGTATTGTTATATCTATATTACTAAAACTAAGGTCTTGACCACTTCCTGTTTTTCTGTTTCATGATTTTTGAAAAAACGCTGCCACTTATGGCTGTGATTTTTGGCCATCCTACTCAGAGTCCCCCTCCACTGCGAAGGACAAGAGGATTTTTCCTATCTATGAAAAATAAAAGAGTTATTAATGTTTTAAAAATGTTGACATTCTCTCTGCTGCCCATGCTGGTGGGAGGGGGGAGGGACTATAAAACCCGGAAGTGTTGTGCCTCATTCAGTCTCTGCAAGATGGAGAAAGCGAGAGGGTCATGTCTCTCTGAGCTGTGAATAACACTGAACACATGTCTACTCAACAGTGAGTGCCCTTAATGTGGTTTGAAATTGAAAATATGGTTGCTTTGAAATGCTGCATTGCAAATGGTTGTTGGTGGTGGTAACTGCTTTGAAATGCTGCACGGCAAATGGTGATGGGAACTGCTTTGAAGTGCTGCACTGCAAATGGTTCTTGGTGGTGGTAACTGCTTTGAAATGCTGCACGGCAAATGGTTGTTGGTGGTGGTAACTGCTTTGAAATGCTGCACTGCAAATGGTTGTTGGTGGTGGTAACTGCATTGAAATGCTGCACTGCAAATGGTTGTTGGTGTTGGTAACTTCCTGTTTGCACTGTATATTGATTTTAGATAAAACACTACCACATACGGCCGTGATTTTTGGCCACCTTACTCAGTCCCCCTCTGCTGATCAGGTGCAGATGATTCTTCACATCTATGAAATATAAAAGTGTTATTAGTGTTTAAAATAATGTTGAGAATCTCTCTCCTGTCAATCACGCCATAAAGGCCACGCTGCTTTGGTGGGAGGGGGGACGGATTATAAAACCTGGAAGTGTGGGTGTGGCTCAGTCTCTGCAAGATGAGGGGGGGGGGGGGGGGGGAGAGGTCACGATTCTGTCTGAGCTGTGAATCGACTGAACACACTGAATGTCTACTGAACTGTGAGTGTGTTGTTTATGTGGTGTTTATTTGGGGTTTTGCGTGGTTTTATGGTGATTTCACCCTGCTTGAAATTGTATGAACTGCATTTGAATGTGGTGGCCTTGCACCCTGCTTGAAATTGTATGAACTGCATTTGAATGTGGTGGCCTTGCACCCTGCATGAAATGGTATGAAACTGCATTTTAATTTGGTGGCCTTGCACCCTGCATGAAATGGTATGAAACTGCACTTGAATTTGGTGGCCTTGCACCCTGCTTGAAGTGGCATGAAACTGCACTTGAGTTTGGTGGCCCTGCACACTGCTTGAAGTGGTAGGAAACTGCACTTGAATTTGGTGGCCTTGCACCCTGCTTGAAGTGGTGGGAAACTGCACCTGACTTTGGTGGCCTTGCACCCTGTTTGAAGTGGCATGAAACTGCACTTGAGTTTGGTGGCCCTGCACACTGCTTGAAGTGGTAGGAAACTGCACTTGAATTTGGTGGCCTTGCACCCTGCTTGAAGTGGTGGGAAACTGCACCTGACTTTGGTGGCCTTGCACCCTGCTTGAAGTGGTAAGAAACTGCACTTGAATGTGGTGGCCTTGCACCCTGCTTGAAATGGTAGTAAACTGCATTTCAATTTGATGGCCTTGCACCCTGCTTGATATGGAATTTCAAGGACCAACCGTGAGTCAACTGCTCACCCACCAGCCGTGAGCGAGCTGCCAGCATATCAGGCTTGAGTGACTGTGACCCCAAGAATCCATTTGGCCCACAATGTCCATACTAGCCCTCTGGAAACCAGTCCCTTCAGCCCACAATACCCATACTAGTGCTCCAGAAAGCCCCCCCCCCCCCCACACTGGCATCCAATATTGGAATTGGTGGAGAGGTGCAATATTGCATTGGGGGACCAGCCCTCTTGTGTGAACATGGGTCCAACGGGTTCCACATAGTCTAGTTATATGTAAAGAGTCATTGGCTTCAAACATTATCTCTTATTAATTGATGCTGATTGATCTGTTGATGGTTTACAGCATTTTTTGCTTCAGTTCAGATTTCCAGTACATGGGCAGCATGGTGGCGCAGCGGTAGAGCTCCTGCCTTACAGTGAATGCAGCGTCAGAGATCCGGGTTCGATCCTGACTACCGGTGCTGTCTGTATGAAGTCTGTACGTTCTCCCCATGGGTTTTCTCTAAGAACTTCGGTTTCTTCCCACATTCCAAAGACGTGCTGGCTTGTAGGTTAATTGGCTTGGTAAATGTACAAATTGTTCTTTGTGGGTGTAGGATAGTGTAAATATATAGAGATCGCTGGCCAGCACGGACCTGGTGGGCCGAAGGGTCTATTTCCATGTTGTATCTCTAAACTAAACTAAAAACTATCCAGTTTTCTGCTTTTATCTTTTCTCTTTGGACCAAAGCTGCCATGAGCTTGGAGCTCAGTTGTTTTGGCTGAACCTAAGTGAGCATCATTGACAAAACTAAGAATGAGTAGGCACAAAAAGCTGGAGTAACTCAGCGGGTCAGGCAGCATCTCTGGGGAAAAAAAGGAGTAGGTGATGTTTCGGGTCGAGACCCTTCTTCTGAATTACTCCAGCTTATTGCGTCTATCTTCAGTTTAGACCACCATCTGCAGTTTCTTCATACACATTAAGAATGAGTATGTATCATTTCAAAATCCTGTCAGTGTGGGCAGTGGGCAGGAGCTATAGACCTGCACGGGAAGGTAGACGCTCCCGCCCCCAGGAGTCTCGGACAGATGGAGCTCGTCAGCCTGGGAAGGCAGTCCATCTAGGAGAGGGAAAGCTCTGATTTAGAACCTCCATTGCCTTGTGGCCATATCCAGTCATGGAAAAGGCTGCTGGAGTAAACCTCAAGAAAATCCGTAGTCGGAGCCCCTAAGGCAGTTCGGCGTTGTCTACAACCTCGCTCTGGCAGCTCCTGCGACGACACTGGTGCCAAACTGTAAAGGCCCTGCTGTTTATTTGGATCGATCAGCAACGTGGAGAGGGGGGGACGTGCAGGTTGTCCAGGTGTCTTAGTGGGATTCCATTTCATATTGTACAATGAACCATTAAGTCCTCATTTCCATTTGTTTTAGAAGGCCGATGAGCCGTGGTTTCATCCTTTTTACAAATGACAACACTTCGATGGACAGAGGTCCCTAAATACTCCTCTTGAACCTTGGGCCAGATTTTATGGTCAGATGGTTTCAGTTATATTGGTTTATTTTTTAACTGTGCACAGTTGGTTTTCTTGTCCAAATTCAGGACTTCTACCAGGTTGCACAATGCATCATTAATCAAGCATGCTCCTGCGTTGCAAGATGCTGGGACATTGGATCAATAGTGACCATTCATTGTTATTCCCTTTATCGTGTATCTATACACTGTGGACCGCTCGATTGTAACCATGTATTGTCTTTCCGCTGACTGGTTTGCTTGCAACAAAAGCTTCTCACTGTACCTTGGTACATGCAATATAAACTAAACTCAAACTCAATCTCATTAGGCTGACACGCTTACGAGGATGTTGCCAGGAGTAGAGGGTGTGAGCTTTAGGGAGAGGTTGCGTAGGCTGTGTCTCTATTTCATGGAGCGCAGGAGGATGAGTGGTGATCTTATAGAGGTGTACAAAATCATGAGAGGAATAGATTAGGTAGAAGCACAGTCTCTTGCCCAGAGTAGGGGAATTGAGGACATAGGTTCAAGGTGAAGGGGAAAAGATTTAATGGGAATCTGAGGGGCAACCTTTTCTCACAAAGGGTGGTGGGTGTATGGAATAAGCTGCCAGATGAGGTAGTTGAGGCAGGGACTATCCCAACGTTTATGAAACAATTAGACAGGTACATGGATAGGACAGGTTCGGAGGGATATGGACCAAGCGCAGGTAGGTGGCACATATATAGCTGGGACATGTTGGCTGGTGTGGGCAAGTTGTGCCGAAGGGCCTGTTTCCGCACTGTATCACTCTATGACTCTATGACACTCACTGAATCTATCGACCAATGCAGCTTCTGTGTACCTAAGGATTTTGAACTCAGGTGGGTACCCACACACACAAAATGGGGGAACTGCACCTCATATTCTGCTTGGGTAGCTTGGAGGAACATCACCTCCTATTGTGCTTGGATAATTTGCAACCCAACAGTATGAACATTGAATTCTCCAATTTTAGATAACAGCTCTGCCCATTTCCCCCCCTCCCTTCCTTGTGCTCCACCCTTACACACACACATTTCTCCCAGTATCCTTCTCCCTTTCCCCTAACCCCCATCATCTTCAACCTATATCCCTCCCTCCGACATCACATTTCACTCCACCTCTCCTCATCTTACACCCTTTTGTCACTTTTCCTCTTTAGCCTTTGTTCGACCATCTGTTAATCTACCCCCCTCCCCTTCACCTGTCTCCACTTATCACTCGCCAGGCTTTATCCGGCTCCCACCTCTTCTAGTTTTCTCCCTCCTACAGCAATCAGTCTGAACAAAGGTCCTGACCCAAAATGTCACTTATTCATGTTCTCAAGAAATGCTGCTTGACCCGCTGAGCTACTCCAGCACTTTGTGTTATTTATTGTAAACCAGCATCTGCAGTTTCTTGTGTACCCACATTCTTCAAGCAGAATTATGTTAATAAATGTGCAATTCTGCACCATTGAGTTTGGAGAAATGAAAGCCGAGTCACCATTTTAGGAACCTGGAGAATTTTATGGTTAATGCACAAATGTTGTCGACCACTGACCAATCGCAAAACCACGTGCGAGCTGCTTATTCATTAGTTACGACGAGTGGATCATAAAAGATAATGTGATATAAAAAGGCTTTAAGAGGCTTAAGATAGACCCATGTTTATTCAGGGAATAGAGGAACATGGATCGCGTATAGGCAGATACGATTAGTTTATCTTGGCAGCATAACTTTTCTGGGCTGAAGGGCCTATTTCTGTGTTGCCCCTTTCAATGGTCTCTGTTCTAAATTAGAAATTTAAATATTAAAACATGTTCCAGTCAAAAATATGTTGCTGTATATGTTGGTGATGGTACTAGCATAGAGAGGGGGAGAAATCCTGTCGCTTATGCTCTGAAACCCTGCCCAAACAGCCACACATCGTGCATAAGTACAAATAACTAAGGGTGGAGCATTTTCTAATTGTCTAGGAAGAACATAGGAGCCTTTCTTACTGCATAAGCAATGGAATATGAGAATATAAGAAATAGAAACACGAGTTAGCTATTTGGCCCTTGTGTGTGATCAGATAAGGGCAGCACAGTGGCTCAGTGGTAAAGTTGCTGCCTTACAGCACCAGAGACCTGGGTCCAATCCTAACTATGGGTGCTGTCTGTACAGAGTTTGTGCGTTCTCCCTGTGACCGCGTGGATTTCCTTCCGCTCCTCTTGTTTCCTCCCGCACTCCAAAGATATACAGGTTTGTAGGTAAATTGACTTGTGTAAATTGTAAATTGTCCCTAATGCGTAGGATAGTGCTCGTGTACGGGGTGATCAATTCTCGGCGCGGATTTGGTGGGCCGAAGGCCTTGTTTCCACGCTATATCCCTAAAGTCTAAAGATCGTGACTGATCTTTTCACTCAGTGCTACTTTCCTGCACGAACCCATGATTCTCTCAATATATAACAATCTATCAACTTCTATCTTGAAGAGTACATGGTCCTTTTGAGTACAGACTTTCAAAGATTCACCATCCTCTCGGTGAAGATGTTTCTCCTCACTGCAGTCCTGAATGACTGATTCCTTTTTTTGAGATTACGACCCCTGGTTCTACACTCAGCCAGGAGAAACAGCAGCTCAGCACTTGTTGAACAGTTCACCTGTTGGCCGAATGTAATGTGGAATAGAGGAGATATATATTTGTCTGAATGAAGGGATGGAAAGGTTGTGCAGTCCCTTTAATTCCTTGATGTACATTAACATTCAGTCAAGCTTCCCACACTTCCCTGATTTTGGCCCTTAACCATCGCAAGCCTAGTGAATCATGAGGGAAATCAAATCTAATGCAAGTTGTCAGTTGCATCCAGTACAAGTAGGCTTTCCGACACAGGTCACTAGTCGATGCTCACAAGCGAGGATTGGTTGATTTCTTCCTCCTTAGTGCAGGGTGAGAGAGCCCTTTTTCAGACTCACAACACTTGAATTCAATTGACTCAACATTCGGGTGATAACCTATTCCGGTCTGGTTTGGACTGCTGCATTTCCGCCTGGTCATAAACAACTGTGATATTCAAGTGATTATTTTCTCCTTCCTTAATCTGTTCGAAAACACTTCAAAAAGTCTTCAATGGCTTTTTCAGCTTGAAGAAGCATCCCATCCCAAATCCGCCTATCCATGTCCTCCAGTGACGCTGCCCGATCCATTGAATTACTCCAGCACTTTGTGTTCTATGCCTGATTCCAGCATCTGCAGTTCCTGATGTCTGAAAAGTCTTTACATAAGTTCATCAGGAAATAAGGAATAGGAGTAGAATTAGGCCATTCGGCCCATCAAGTTTACTCCGCCATTCAATCATTGCTGATCTATCTCTCCCTTCTAACCCCATTCTTCTGCCTTCTCCCTATAACCCTGACACCTGTGCTAATCAATAATCTATTTATCTCTGGCTTAAAAATATCCATTCGTGGCCTCCACAGCCTTCTGTGGCAATGAATTCCACAGATTCACCATCCTATGACTAAAGAAATTCCTCCTAATCTCCTTCCTAAAGGAACATTCTTTAATTCTGAGGCTATGATCTATGGTCCTAGACTCTCCCACTAGTGGAAACATCCTCTCCACAACCACTCTACCCAGGCCTTTTTTATTCAGTAAGTTTCAGTGAGGTTCACCCCTTATCCTTCTAAAGTTACATATTGTGTACTGTGTTTGGATTTAAATTTGCATTGACACAAGATGTGAAAAACAAATGATTTTTTTTGCAGGTGTGTGTGTGAAACCAGAGAATTAAGACATTTTAACGTAAATTATGGAGAGCAGGGGAGAGATATCATTCTACTGTGTTTGCCAGAATGACTGTTGAAAACAGATTCAATGGTAACTTTCAAAGAGAAATTGAAATTATCGTAAACAGAAAGGCAATACAGGCAATGGGTAAGAGAGGAGAGGGAGTAGTTGCAGAGCACGTTTGAAGACCCAGAAAGGTACAATGGGCCAAATGGCCTGTGCTGTTTGATTCAATGATAATGAGCGAATTCTGTAATTTTAAGTTGAATTTAATCAGCATTTGAAATGACTTAGTAAATTAAGAATTGAAAATAGCCACCTGTTCATTTTGCGGTTACATTTTGTAAACAGCAGATGTTGGGTCTGTTTGATAACTAATAGACAAATTGGATTATTAAATATATTTCATTGTATGTTAGTCATTGGACCCGAATGTTAGGAAGCTGTTTGAAAGCACAATTAGCTTCCTGGCCTTTTGGCAGGTTAAAGTGAGTAACGGAAAACAGACTTTAAGCACTTTTGGTTCATTTCAAATGCTCATTAGCTACAGATGACTGCGTTATTGTATTTCCATGGGTGAAGAGTGCAATTTGATGTTAGCACAAATAACTATAAACACATGAATCATATTTCAAGGAAATACAGATTTAGGAAAAATAAGCATGGAAGTTTGGTGAAACTTTGCAGTATCATTTCTCGACTATTATGTTTTTAATTAAAGTGTCCCCCAAGGAGGACGAGTAAAGTGGAGAGGCCCGTGGAATGTCTAGATCACCCCTAGTGCCAGCTAAGAGATAATGTGCTGAATGCTACCCTCAATATAAGGATCATTATTATTCTGCTCCATTTTAAGCAGTGCAGGAAGTCATGCTTGCCTTTTATAAAATGCCTGGATCACAATCTCTGACTGCAACCATTACTAATGAACGTTTCTTGTTAAATGTTGTGGTTTCCCTGATTAAGTGCTCGTCAATACATTTTGCAAAAACAATACTGCAAGGCTGTGATCTCAGGAGCATCACTTGCACTGGCAGAAGGGGCTTGCATGGAGGGAGGTGGTAGAGGAGGGGTATTGTACATTCAGGGAGTTAGGAGAGAAAATGGAGTGTGTATGCAGGGTGGTAGGAAGGAGAGGATGCTGGTATTCATGGTCATTGACAGGAGAAAAAACCTTATGACTTTATGGTGCTATGAGCATAAACCACATGAGGTGCATTATCAGAACATTCACCATACCCAAATAAACGATTGATACTCAAAAGCAAAAATAATTTTGCCAAACCCCTGCATAAAACCTCAAAAAGGGTCGTATTTCTCATTGTGTTCTATTATATAGAATAGGGAGTCAGAGGTTCTGGGGAGAAGGCAGGAGAATGGGGTTAGGAGGGAGAGATAGATCAGCCATGATTGAATGGTGGAGTAGACTTGCTGGGCCAACTGGCCTAATTCTGCTCCTATCACTTATGATCTTATGATCTTATGAAAGAAGGGCCACTTAATACCAAAGGCCCTTAACGGAACAGTGGGAAGGGAGTGTTCACTTAGTGCTCACTGACAGTGGAGAGAGGGTGGGGAGTGTTTAGCCAGGGTCACTGACAGTGGAGAGAGGGTGGGGAGTGTCTAGCCAGGGTCACTGACAAGGGGGGAGAGGGGAGAGAGTCTGTACCCAGGGTTATTGATGGGGTGGAGGGGAGGGAGTGGGTAGCCAGAGTCACGGATAGAGGGAGAGGGTTGGGGTGTCTACCCAGGATCATTGATGGTGGAGAGGAAAGGGAGTGCATACCCAGGGTCATTGAGCAGGTTCTGGAGCATTTATCAGAGATGTTTGAATGGTACATCCAGATACCTCTTCAAGGGCCTGTACCTTGGGCAGAATGGTGGTAACCCCTTGGCTTTCCTTATTGTCTCTGCTTAAGGAAATGTAGATGGAGTCTTCTCTCTTCGTGTACAGAGTGTGGGTGACCTTCCAACTGCGGTAGTGAGCAGCAAACAGTGAGATGTAGCTTAGATCCACAGTAGGAAGTTGGAATGGTCCTGAGGCTTGGACGATGTGAATGACTGCAATACAGAACCCCACAGGCAAAGCAGTCCAGCTTCCAGTAAGTCTTGGATCTCTGCAAGGATAATCTTAGAAACAAGGAACTGAATTTGCTCGATTGCACAAAATGTCACAAAGTGCTATAGTAACAGTGAGTCAGGCAGCATCTCAAGAAAACATGTTCTCCAGAGATGCTGCCTGATTCACTGATTTACTCCAGCATTTTGTGTCCTTTCATGCCAAGGTATAATTTTGTACTGCTAGTGCAGCTCAAAGCAATCTCGCCACAGATGGATGTCAATGGCAAGTCAATTCATATTTTTAAGGCGGAGATTGACAGATTCTTGGTTAGTATGGATGTCAGGGGTTATGGGGCAAAGGCAGGAGAATGGGGTTGAGAGGGAAAGTTAGATCAGCCATGATTATCTAGGTGGAGTAGACTTGATGGTCTGATTGGCCTAATTCTGCTCCTAGAACTTGTGAACTTATGATATGGAGGGAAAAACCTTTGTGAGGGTAAAACCTTTCAGCGTTCAACTTTCCGGTGCCTCCTTCTGAATATCCTTTATTTGTAAGTCAGGCGCTTGAAATGTTGGACAAATAATCAATCGGAAGTAAGTTTGTGTTCAGAAATTAACCCAAAGGGAAAGTTTAATGTTAACTGCAAGCAATGCCATGTAAGCAGTGACTTTGCAAAGTGCTATAGAGCAGCCTAGCAAAGAGTGTAGTTTGAATGTATTTAGCCTTTGAACTTTGTGTTTTGTGGTTAATACAAGCTGGGTGTTCTGTCAGAAAGCAAAAAATATGATATTCAACAAATGAAGTTGGACTCTATTCTTCATACCATGGAAGCATACAGCACTGCTATGAAAGAAATGGAAACTGCGATGAAGGAAATGTCTGAAGAGATGAAGAGAATGAGGAAAGACCAAGACCGTGTCTCACGGCAACTCGCTAAAATGACTGCTAAATGCCTTGATTTGGAAGCCCGATCAAGACGGCAGAATTTAAGGATAGTTGGAGTGAGAGAGGGAAAGGAGACTGGAATGGATTCCCGGGAGTTCGCTGCCAACTTACTTAAACAAGTATTCAAGCTGCCTGACAAACCGAAATTAGATGTTGCACACCGGGTTCGAAGGCCAGGAGGCCAATCGAGGCCAGGAGCCCCATCCCCAAGACAGATCATAGTGAAATTTCATGACATCTCTGCTCTGGAAGACTTTATGAAAAAAATTCCATTCACAACAAATCTGATGTTTGAAGATGAAATTGTTCGATTTTTTGGAGATTACCCAGCGGAAGTGGTTAAGAGACGGATCCTGTTTACAAAGACAAGACTGATCCTGAAAGAAATTCCAAACCTAAGATATGGGATAATAGACCCTGCAAAAATGAGAGTCACTTACAAGAGTTTGGGACGTGTTTTTACTGATCCAGAAGAAGCATACAAATATGCACAAGAACTAACACAGGAGATTAACGGATAAGTAAAACAGCACGGCTATCAGGAGGTTGTTCTGTTATAAATATCGGGAGTGGGGAAGCTGAGAAAATATGACCTTAAATAAATGTAACTATAAATGCTCTCGTTAAGATGGCGGAATACTACACGTGGTGAAGTCTAGACATTTTTATCAACCCTGGAACGTTAACTCAAGGACAAACTTTTTTCTCGAACAATAAACTTGAAAACAAAGGGGAGTCGTGGAACATGAAAGAATGAAACTAAATGGAGTTGAAAGTAATAATTTACTAATAAAAAGTAAAGATAAATTCCCAGCTATGCTTAAGATAACCTAAGAATAAAAATAGCTGGAAGGAAAGCGATTTAAACAACTGGGAAGCAGCCAAGAGTGTAAAGGGCCTGTCGTACCAGCATGCGACTTCATGCGGTGAGCGCGACCTAACGTGGTCACTTGAGCCGTCTGGCCTCGCGGGGCCGGTCCCACTTCGATCGCCGGAACCGTGTGGAGTTGTGCGGAGCTGGTCCCAACATCGCGCGGGGCTCCGAAAAACTGACCGTGTTCAAAAATTCAGCGCGGCAACGGCCTGTCGGCCTGCAGTCGCCTTGACACATTATGCACCGCCTCGATGTCGTGCCTCCGTGACCCTCTCTATATGTGCCTCCGTGACCCTCTCTGTGTGTGCCTCCGTGGCCCTCTCTCTCTGTGCCTCCGTGCCCCTCTCTGTGTGTCCCTCTCTGTCCTTGAGAACTTACCTTGCGGACATCGCTCCAACTTCGCGCCACTTTGTGCCGCGTCGCGCCACTCACCCCGACCTCCGCGCGGCCCCCGCTGCCGGTTTGGTTGCGCTCGCCGCATGCAGGCACATGCTGGTGGGATTGGCCCTGTAGAGGGATCACCCGACCTCCACGTGGCCCCCGCTTCCAGTTTGGTCGCGCTCACCGCATGGAGTCGGATGCTGGTAGGACAGGCCCTTAACTTCGGTTAACCCCTTCCAACCAGCAGGTTCTTATTTTCAGACACTGGGTTTTGATTGTGAGGTTAAACATAGTAACTGTTAGTATATAGTAAATACATGTTTATTTGAAGATTTAAGTAGATCAACATGTTTGACGTTTCTCTATCTATCACCCGGTCTTGAACTGGCCCATCTTCCTTTCTACAATATCTGTTTAAGGCAGCGGAGCTTAATGTAATTTAACATTGACGGAAGTTTTCAAGAACGTCTCTATCACCTGGTGCAATATTTTTTTTTTAGATACTGTAATATCACTATTATGTTTATGTCACTTTACACATTTTCGTTTTTTTCTTTCTTTTTTCCTTTTATTTGCAACTTCATGGGTTCCTTCTCTCTATCTTTCCACAAACTTTCAATTGTCAACTCCTGGAGTGGTACTCCAGGGTTTTACACATCACTACTTCTCTTACTCTTTTCTTTTCTCTCTTTTTCTTTCTTCTGTTATTTCTCTTTTATTATTAAATTTAAAACAAGAAGTTGTACACAAAATGTATTATGTTATACACTACGGTTTATACTACTGTACATTGCTTCTAATAAAAAAATATATTTTTTAATAAATAAATAAAATAAAATAAAAAGAGGCAACAACATTAAGGGAAATTTCACACTGGATAAACTGGTTATTCACCAGTATATCTCAGCTGGTGTCGTCAAGCCGAGTTTATTGAAAGATGCATGTATACGGTGAGATAAACGTATAATGAAAATCAGCAACCTCAGACAACTCAGACAAATTCAGACAACACACAAGAACATAAATTATAAAGAAATCAAACAAATATAACATAGAGTGAATAAAATGACTGAAAAAAACCCCAACATATATAAATGTAATAAATATAAATATTAAATAATTCTAAACCCGGATGGTAGTTTTTGCCCCTGGTGCCAGGGTCTGGGATGTGTCTGAATGTGTCCAAGATATCCTGAAAATGGAGGGCGAGGAGCCTGAGATCGTGGTGCATATTGGTACCAATGACATAGGTAGAAAAAGAGAAGAGGTCCTGAAAGAAGAATTTAGGGAGTTAGGAAGAGAGTTAAGGAAAAGGACCGCAAAGGTAACAATCTCAGGATTACTGCCTGTGCCACGCGACAGTGAGAGTAGGAATGGAGCGAGGTGGAGGATAAATGCGTGGCTGAAGGACTGGTGCAGAGGGCAGGGTTTCAAGTTTTTGGATCATTGGAACCTCTTTTGGAGAAGGAGTGACCTGTATAAAAAGGACGGGTTGCACTTGAACCCGAGGGGTACAAGTATATTGGCGTGGAAATTTGCAAAGGCTACTGGGGCGACTTTAAACTAGAGCGGTTGGGGGGAGGGACTCAAATAGAGAAAGCTAGTAGACAGTGTCTGAGGCAGGAGGCAGAGAAGGGAAGCACTCAGACCCAACATGTAGGGGGGAAAGAAGTAAAAAATAATAAACAGAGAATAAGAGGTGGTGGGTTTCATAAATCTGTGAGCAGAGAGAAAGAGAGGTATAAAATGAGTGTAGAAGCAATTGGTAGCAAGGTGAAAAGTAAAAGTGGCAGGCAGACAAATCCAGGGCAAAAATCAAAAAGGGCCACTTTTCGACATAATTGTATAAGGAGTAAGAGTGTTGTAAAAAACAAGCCTGAAGGCTTTATGTCTCAATGTGAGGAGCATTCGTAATAAGGTGGATGAGTTGAAGGTGCAGAAAGCTATTAATGATTATGATATAGTTGGGATCACGGAGACATGGCTCCAGGGTGACCAAGGCTGGGAGCTGAACAACCAGGAATATTCAATATTCAGGAGGGATAGACAGAAAGGTAAAGGAGGTGGGGTAGCGTTGCTGGTTAGAGAGGAGATTAACGCAATACAAAGGAAGGACATTAGCTTGGAGGATGTGGAATCGATATGGGTAGAGCTGCGAAACACTAAGGGGCAGAAAAGGCTAGTGGGAGTTGTGTACAGGCCACCTAACAGTAGTAGTGGAGTTGGGGATGGCACCAAACAGGAAATTAGAAATGCGTGCAACAAAGGTAAAACAGTTATAATGGGTCACTTCAATCTACATATAGATTGGGTGTCAAAATGGCAGGGGTGCTGAGGAAGAGGATTTCTTGGAATGTATGCGGGATCGTTTTCTAAACCAACATGTAGAGGAACCAACGAGAGTGCAGGCTATTCTAGACTGGGTATTGAGTAATGAGGAAGGGTTAGTTAGAAGCCTTGTTGTGCGTGGCCCCTTGGACAAGAGTGACCATAATATGGTTGAGTTCTTCATTAGGATGGAGAGTGACATAATTAATTCAGAAACAAGGGTTTTGAACTTAAAGAAAGGTAACTTTGAAGGTATGAGACGTGAATTGGCCATGATAGACTGGCAATTGATTCTTAAAGGGTTGACAGTGGATGTGGAATGGAAGGCATTTAAAGATTGCATGAATGAACTACAACAATTGTTCATCCCAGTTTGGCAAAATAATAAAGCAGGGAAGGTAGTGCATCCATGGATAATAAGGGAAATCAGGGATAGTATCAAAACAAAAGATGAAGCATACAAATTAGCCAGAAAAAGGATACTACCAGAGGACTGGGAGAAATTCAGAGTCCAGCAGAGGAGGACAAAGGGCTTAATTAGGAAAGGGGAAATAGATTATGAAAGAAAACTGGCAGGGAACATGAAAACTGACTGCAAAAGTTTTTATAGAATGTGAAGAGAAAAAGATTAGTTAAAATAAATGTAGGTCCCTTGCAGTCAGAAACAGGTGAATTGATCATGGGGAACAAGGACATGGCAGACCAATTGAATAACTACTTTGGTTCTGTCTTCACTAAGGAAGTCATAAATAATCTGCCGGAAATAGCAGGCGTCAAATAAGATGGAGGAACTGAGTGAAATCCAGGTTAGCCGGGAAATGGTGTTGGGTAAATTGAATGGATTAAAGGCCGATAAATCCCCCAGGGCCAGATAGGCTGCATCCGAGAGTACTCAAGGAAGTAGCCACAGAAATAGTGGATGCATCAGTGATAATTTTTCAAAACTCTTTAGATTCTGGAGTAGTTCCTGAGGATTGGAGGGTAGCTAATGTAACCCCACTTTGTAAAAAAGGAGGGAGAGAGAAAACGGGGAATTACAGACCAGTTAGTCTAACATCGGTAGTGGGGAAACTGCTAGAGTCAGTTATTAAAGATGGGATAGCAGCACATTTGGAAAGTGGTGAAATCATTGGACAAATCAGCATGGATTTACGAAAGGTAAAATCATGTCTGACGAATCTTATAGAATTTTCTGAGGATATAACTAGTAGAGTGGATAAGGGAGAACCTGTGGATTTGTTATATCTGGACTTTCAGAAGGCTTTCGACAAGATTCCACATAGGAGATTAGTATACAAACTTAAAGCACATGGTATTAGGGGTTCAGTATTGATGTGGATAGAGAACTGGCTGGCAGACAGGAAGCAAAGGGTAGGAGTAAATGGGTCCTTTTCAGAATGGCAGGCAGTGACTAGTGGGGTACCGCAAGGCTCAGTGCTGGGACCCCAGCTATTTACAATATATATTAATGATTTGGACGAGTGAATTGAATGCAACATCTCCAAGTTTGCAGATGACACGAAGCTGGGGGGCAATGTTAGGTGTGAGGAGGATGCTAGGAGACTGCAAGGTGACTTGGATGGGCTGGGTGAGTGGGCAAATGCATGGCAGATGCAGAACAACGTGGATAAATGTGAGGTTATCCAATTTGGTGGCAAAAACAGGGTAGACTATTATCTGAATGGTGGCCGATTAGGGAAAGGGGAGATGCAATGAGACCTGGGTGTCATGGTACACCAGTCATTGAAAGTAGGCATGCAGGTGCAGCAGGCAGTGAAGAAAGCGAATGGTATGTTAGCATTCATAGCAAAAGGATTTGAGTATAGGAGCAGGGAGGTTCTACTTCAGTTGTACAGGTTTTTGGTGAGACCACACGTGGAGTATTGCGTACAGATTTGGTCTCCAAATCTGAGGAAAGACATTCTTGCCATAGAGGGGGTACAGAGAAGGTTCACCAGACTGATTCCTGGGACTTTCATATGAGGAAAGATTGGATAAACTCGGCTTGTACTCGCTAGAATTTAGAAGATTGAGGGGTGATCTTATAGAAACGTACAAAATTCTTAAGGGGTTGGACAGGCTAGATGCAGGAAGATTGTTCCCAATGTTGGGGAGGTCCAGGACAAGGGGTCACAGTTTACGGATCAAGATGAGAAAATCCTTTTTCACACAGAGAGTGGTGAATCTGTGGAATTCTCTGCCACATACGGTAGTTGAGGTCAGTTCATTGGCTATATTTAAGAGGGAGTTAGATGTGGCCCTTGTGGCTAAAGGGATCAGGGGTTATGGAGAGAAGGCAGGTACAGAATACTGAGTTGAATGATCAGCCATAATCATATTGAATGGCGGTGCAGGTTCGAAGGGCCGAATGGCCTACTCCTGCACCTATTTTGTATGTTTCTAAATACAAAACATGGTTGTATGTTTAATAGCCTGATGGCTATAGGGAAGAAGCTACCCCTGAACCTGGAGGCCACTGTTTTCAGGCTCCTATACCTTCTTCTCAATGGCAGGAATGAAATAAAAGCGTGGTCAGGGTGGTGTGGTCTCTGATGAGGCTGGCTGCCTTTTTGAGGCAGTGACTCTTGTAGATCCCTTCAATGGTGGGGAGGTCAGTACCTGTGACTGACTGGGCAGTGAAATGGAGGAAGACTCCTGTCCAACATTTGCAAGACCAAATTTGCAGGCCAGTTGCAAGAGGAACTATATTTTCCATTTAAATAACATTTTTTGCTGATTGAATCTCTTTATATCCTACCAAGAAAACAAAATACTTCCCATCAAAAATGTCCAAGGTCACTTCATTGGATCTTGCTCAACTACCATGGGTTAACAAGTGTGATAGAAGCTGTCACCATAATGTCCTGCTTGTTCCTCTTTCCAGCATTATTGCTTCCCTGTCAGAATGCAAATACTAGATATTGCCCAGCAACACTGGAGTCATCTTGTGACTCCCATAACAACATGGAAACTATAATATGCTTACGATAATACATTAAAATTATATAACAGGATTTTTATATAAATAACTACATCATAATACTTCTTTCAAAGTTGTACCTTAACCAATCTTGACACTGATTTCCTTTGAAAAACACATGTATTTCATTATTTAGAACATTTAGTTTAGTTTAGTTTATTTAGAGTTGCAGCAGGCCCATTCTGCCCATCGTTTCCATGACAACCAACGATGCCCCATACACTAGTTCTATCCTACGCAATAGGACCAATTTTATAGAATCCAATTAACCTGCAAACCCACGTCTTAAGAATGTGGGAGGAAAACAGAGCACCCGTAGAAAACCCACACGGTCACAGGAAGAATGTACAAACTCTGTATGGACAGCAGCTGTAGTCAGGATCGAACCTGGATTTCTGGTGCAGTAAGGATGCAATGCTACCGCTGTGATGCTGTGACAACCTCAAAAAAGTTTCTTATTTTTTGCCATCATTTTTATTTACACTTATCATTGTAAATAGCTGTCAACTTTTCTCATTCAATTTTATAATTTCATTGTACTGGTGTAGTTTAAGATTTGGGCTGCTGGTCTTACCATGAAGCAAGTGCCTTGAACCTCTATCTCTCAAATCCATCACCAACTCCAATACAAAGAGTGTATTTATTAACCATAAGCCACTGTTTGGGCACCACTGTTGAGAAAGAGCACACTACATTATTACCATCAGAATACAATGGACCTAAAGTACAATTAACATAATTTTTTTCTGGCTTTTCTGGCAATAACAGTGCGAGGAGAATCCATGAGATGAATCAAATGTGTAGTTAGTTATCTAATCAGTAAAAGCCATGAAGTTCTGCTGTTGGACTGCTTTCGACTGCATTTTCTTATGCAAAGGCCAACACAATTGTTATTTTCCCTGAGGTACTATCAACATGAAAAAAAATCAATCAGACAGAATAATAAATGGAAAAACCATGAGATATACAAAAGTATTTGACAAAACATCATACATGGTTATAAGTTCAAGGACTTGAAATGTCAGCGAAGTAAAAATGCACTTTCTTTTCTCTTAGTGATGCTTTCCCATTTTATCTTTTGAGTAGCAATGGTACTAGATTCACGGTAGTACAGAACAGATTATTCATGTCTCTTTGTACTATTGACAAAAGAACAAATTATTTTTAGCACACTTCCAATAATTAGAGGGTGTTTTATTAATCATGCTGTTTGTGGTGTAATAAATCATGTCAGTAAAGGGAAAATACCACACCTTTGTAACGTGATTTATGGTCATATCATGTTCAGCTTACTTCCAAAAATGGGCGAACATAAAATACAAACAACCCTGAAAGATGATTCAATGACACTTGTAATTTTTTTCTTGCTTCTGAGCAAATGTTAGTGGCTGTAAATTACCAGGTAGTGTGCCATTACACATTGACCGATCTCCAACATGTGAGATCATTTCAAATGCACCTGAGAAACAAATTTCCATTCCTGTGCCACTGACCCGGCCTCTTTTTCTCTGTCCCTCATTACCTGTAAAACCTTCAGTTTTCTAGGCTCCGTGTCCTCAAAGCTCTTTCCTACAATCCTCTGGACTAATTTATTTAAAATGTTCCCATTACAACCCCCAATTACACTCTCCTTTCTTTAAATCTTTTATTGCTCCCACTCCTTTGCCAAATATCCCTTTCCTTTTGGCCATCTTTTCGGTATTCCATGCAGTCCTGGGAAGATATCTGGTCCTTGTTTGTTCAATAGTTGTGCTGCATGAATGCAGGTCTTGTTTACGTCATTTTGTGACAATTGTGCCATTATATTTAATGGACAATAAAAACTGGAAACACTCATATTACTCATCAGTTCAGGCAGCATCTTTAGAGAGGGAAATAGCGTCAATGTTCCAAGTCAATGCACTTAATCAGTATTGGGAAAATAATTATACAAGCATTTTTAAGTTGTGAGAAGGTATGTGAAGATGGTGAGGACAGAAGATGGAGATGAATGGAGACGATTTTAGAATGGAGACAACAGGTTTCACCTTGACACAATGCTTTTGCTGTTGGTTAATTAAAGGATGAATGTTAGTTAAACGGAGCAATAAAAAAAAGATAGACACAAAGTGCTGGAGTAACTCAATGGGTCAGGCAGCATCCCTGGAGAAAAGAGTCTGAAGAAGGGTCCTGACCCAAAATGTCACCCATCCTTTTTCTCCACTGATTCTGCCTGACCTTTGAATTACTCCAGCACTCTGCCTATCTTCGGTATGTGCCAGCATCTGCAGTTGCTTTCTGCACAATTTAAAAAATGAACATCGCCTGTTACTCTAACTATGAGATGTAGATTCAGTGTAGCAGAAATTTCTGCATGTGCTTGGTAGATCACGCAACATCTAGGTATGTTACAAAACTTACCTTCAGCGGCGCTGCAGTTTTGCCACTCGCTGTGTGCGCGACTTTGGCGCCTTTCAGAGGGAGACGGGTTTAAAGTGCCGTTTTTCTCCAGACCATTCAAATCGATCCATCTCAGGGGATTTTGTTGCTGAAGAGAAATCGCTCCGACATTTGTTTTATGAAGGTATGAAAACATTTGTTTTATGAAGGTTTTATGAAGGTTTTATGAAACTACACTAGATCATATATTAGCTAGAGTAATTTAAAAATCATCTTCTAAAGCTGTGAACACCAACAACGGGAAGGATTTTACGTAGGGGATAAAACAAGGTACACAGTTTATTTTGACATTAAAAAGTGCTTCTAGGAAGCCTTTAATCACATTTTCATGTTGTGAAAAGGGGAAAATTATATATGAACTGGCAGTATTTTTCCTGCCGACCGTGGGTTAAATTCACCGCTAACCGCAATGTTCCACTCCACCGCGTTCCACTAAAACCCACTCGCAAGTTGATTTAAATGGCCCTTAATTTACGGGAATTAAACACTAAATTCCTTCCATTTGGCCTATAAATTCATAAAAATTAGATTTTAAAATCATGTTATATTGTGAATTATCGTGTGAATGTTATTTGGACACTTCGGCAATTTAAAAATGTTTATCTTTTCTTAAGAAATGGATAGATGTTTAGATCTAGTAATTGAATTTTGTAATTAGCTAAAATTAGGTAACTAATTAATTATATGCTTTAATTTAAGGTAATCCAAGTAAGATTGTTTCATATTTGTTTCAGATTGCTTCAATCTATAATAACTGAAAATTTCATTGAGCTCTCTTAATTTTTAAGAAAGTTATGGGCTTTTGACTGTCCTAGATAACAGCTTTTGAGTTAAGTCAATGGAAAGGCAATGGGGAACAAGATGCTAATTTCCGAGTATGAAAATGGCCATAACTTTTTTAATACTGAAGATATGAAAGTGAATTAGGTGTCAAATTAAACTTCTTTTTACACTTTATCTGATGGAATAAATTGCAGACTTGATTTTTAAAATCTCAAAATGTTGTAACATTACTACAACATCTGTGAGAAGAGAGAAACTGGCAAGTTCTGGTGCAACCAAGAGAGGCTGCTTATCTGAAATAGTTGAACTTAGAGAGGGGGGAGATGTGCTGGCGGGTTTGATAACAATATTGAAATTGTTACTGAATGAGTGGAGGACTGCACATTCATAGAGGGTGGGATTGGAGAGGATGTGGGGTGGATAGATCAATATTTCCAGGCAAGTTGAATTTAGTATTGAGTCCCAATGGCAGCAATGTGCCAAGATGAAAGATGAGGCGATGTTTCTTAAGCTTACGTTGGGCATTGTTTGGAACAATGTAGGAGGCCAGAGCCAGTGAGACAGAGTGGGAGTAGGATGAAGAATTAAAGTGACAGGCAACTGGAAGCTCAAGGTCAAGTCTTTTTGATTTTCAATTACTCTTTAATTTAACGTTGCTTTCAAAATCATCCCAAGCCGGTGGCATTATTCACGCTATACAGTCCTGTCAGCACATTGCGCTTTACTCCCAAATTCATTCAATTGGCTTCAACAGAATGAGTTTTGAAGGAAGAGCCGAACATGCTGTCATAATGATATAGTGCATTTAGTACTACCGACCAGTCTTGAGTTCCCAGCCAAGTGTATTTTAAAAGGTCTGTCTGATTTGTAACCTTAATTTAAGTTCCATACACAATTTTACAAAAAATAACATCTGAATTTTGGTCGCATCAGTGTATTTGTAACCGCCAGATTTATTTTGACAAGATATAAATGGTATCTGAGAGTATGAAGCATTTTAATTGTCAAGATGTCTACGTTAGGTGCTGAAAGTGTGCAATGCGTTGTGCTTGAAACTAAAATGATGTCAGGTTGCCATAGTTCTCAAAAGATTTGATTAAAATGCAAATGTTATTTAGTGTACGTGTGCAATTGGAGAAGAAGCTTGCGGTTCTCTGAATAAGGATCTTCCACATGGTAAAATGTTCTAAATCCGGGGGTTTAAGAAAAATGATTCTCCAGGTTCGTATGCGCATTGACTTATTTACAACACGGATCGGTAAAGAGCAAATTAATTGTGCAAACTTAATAGTGTTCCAGTCATTAGTCACCGTTATTGTCTATCTACAAGGTGACTTTTCATCGACGTTTACCCAGTTTTTAGCAGCAGGGATAAATACGCATTTAGGACCTAAACAAAGATGAACAGATTATAGTCTGGACACCACCTGCCGATTATCAAAGAGAACATAATTAACATGGCACATTAATAAAAATGAAACACTTTATTCACAGGTTTTTGCCACAACCCACTGACCTTCTAAAAAAAAAGTGAAATGCATTTGGCTCCTCATTTCACAAACATCTAAAAGCCAGAGCCATCTGTACTGCCTCTTTGCTGAATCATTAATGATCTTCAACATATTTCATGAAGAATGGTAGGAAAGTGAAAACAGAGGTGTTGTTATGTCAGTTTTTCAATATTGTTATTCGGTCCAAGTGCCTGATACTAAAAACACAGTTAATCATTGTCACACCTAGATATGATATTATAGTTTTAAAAATGTGATCGTTATTGTAGATGGTTTTGCATGCAACCAATAACATAGTTACCTCAGTACCATTAACCCCGCCTAGTTAACATCAATCATAACGCCTTCCACTTCCTGGATACGGTTCACTAGAAGAATGTAGCCAGTATTTGAGGATGTATGTAATACCTTGTGCTATCATTAAAATGTGTTGAACACTTTTAGAGTTTGTAAATTGCTTATTTACATGGTGTCAGAAGTGGGATTCGAACCCACGCCTCCAATTCCGCTAGTGAGGTGTTCCAGCGAACGATGGAGCAGATATTCTCGGGCCTGCCATGTGCCATCATCGTGGATGACATCTTAGTCTATGGAAAGGACATTGCCGAACATGACCGGAACCTCCGCCGCGTCCTGGATCGGGCGCGAAAGGCCAACCTGAAGCTGAACCCAAAGAAGTGCCGGTTTCGTGTCTCAGAAGTCACGTATGTTGGACACGTTTTCACCTCTAACGGACTAAAACCCGACCCTTTGAAGGCAGCGGCCATCTCTGAGATGGCAGCCCCCACCGACGTGCCAGGTCTACAACGTTTCTTGGGCATGGTGAACTACCTTGGGAAGTTTGTACCACATCTCAGTGAGCTGAGTGCTCCCCTGCGGCGGCTGACAAAAAAGGATATCGCCTGGGTCTGGCTCCCACAGCACCAGCAGGCGTTTGACTGTCTCAAGTCGAAACTGATTAACACTCCGACGTTGCGATTTTTTGATGCGAGTCGCCCCATCACCGTCACATGTGACGCTTCTAAGTTCGGCCTGGGCGCGGCATGCCTCCAATCTGTCGATGGATCGTTACATCCTGTCTCCTATGCCTCCCGCACCATGACGGACACCGAGCAGCGGTACGCTCAGATCGAGAAGGAGCTGCTTGCGGTGGTGTTTGCCTGCTCCAAGTTCAGAGACTTCCTGTTTGGCAGCAGATTTACAGTCGAAACCGACCACCAGCCACTGGTGACAATCCTGAACAAGCCGATTCATGCTGCCCCTGCCAGGCTGCAGCGTATGATGCTGCAGCTCCAGCGCTTTGATTTCGACATCGTCTACAAGAAAGGCACCGAGATGCACATCGCGGACACGTTATCGCGCGCCCCGCGGGCCTCCTGTGCTCGCCACCCCTACGAAACAGAGGACTTGCTCGTACTGGGCGTCAATTTTATTCCCACCAAGCAGCTGCAGCTTTTGGCCGAGCACACCGCTGCCGATCCAGTTTTGCAACGGCTTGCGTCTGTGATTAAATCAGGGTGGCCAACAAAGCGCTCCGCTGCACCGCCTGAAACACAGCCCTTCTTCCTGGTCCGTGACGAACTGGTGCTCCAGAATGGCGTTATCGTTAAGGGACATAAAGTGGTGGTCCCGTCCTCCCTGTTCGATTCTTACTACTGCGCAGCCCACAGCGGACACCCCGGGGTTGATGCAACACTCGCCCACGCTCAGTGCCAATTCTACTGGCCTGGAATGGCCAAATATATTCGAGACCGTGTTTCTGCCTGCTCCACGTGCAACAGTCTTGCTCCACATCAGCAGCGACAGCCCCTGCTGCAACAGCCCGCTCCTGCCTTGGCCTGGTCCTCGCTGGCTGCCGACATCTTCGAGTGGCGTGGTAACCACTACCTTGTCCTGGTCGACTCGTACTCAAACTGGTTCGAGGTGGATTTGATGACATCCCTCACGTCGGAGATGGTGATCCGGAAGCTGCGGAAACACTTCTCCACGTTTGGGTCCCCTGTCAGGCTGCAGACTGACAATGGCAGGCAGTTTACCAGCCGTGAGTTCAAAAGTTTTGCTGACAAATGGAATTTTGTGCATTTTACCAGCAGCCCGGAGTACCCACAGAGCAACGGCCTTGCTGAACGGGCCGTCCGCAGCGCCAAGCTTCTGATGGAACAAGCGAGACTGTCTAACTCTGATTTGTATTTGGATCTCCTGAACCTCAGGAATGTTTCCAGAGATCCGGCCATGGGGTCCCCTGCTCAGCGTCTGATGTCCAGAACAACCAGATCTACCATCCCGATTGCCCAGCGCCAGCTGAAACCTCGGGTGCTGGAGCCTGCCTCTGTGCAGAGGCGCATTCAAGAGAAACATGACAGCCAGCGGCGTTCCCACGATCGGTCGTGCAGACCGCTCGATCCTCTGTTGCCTGGACAGGTTGTTCGATTGCAAACCGCCAGTGGTCACTCCCGTCTGGCTACTGTGGTTGGGGTGGCCAACTCACCTCGTTCGTATCTGGCGACTATGAGGGAACCATCTACCGTAGAAGCCGACAACACCTGCTTGCGGTTAATGAGCCGAAGCCGCAGGCCCCGGGCCCCTATGCCCCGCCGCTCTCATACCAGCTGCCGGCTCCTGTCCCAGCCAGCGTTCCCTGCATGCCTCGGTCCCCATATCGAGCGCCCGGTTCCCCTCTGCGCGGGTCACCTGTTGGCGGTCGCGGTTCTCCCTCTCCTGTTCCTCCAACCCCACCGCCCTTCCCTGGTTCCCCTGCTGTCTCGGGTTCCCCCTGTTTTTTCTGCTCCTCCGGGGGAAGGGGGAGGCATCCGTACGCGCTCGGGCCGGATCAGCAAGCCACCTGTTCGTTATGGCGATTCTGTTTAATTCTGTTTAATTCTGTTGTAGTGACAACGGTCTGTTTCTTTTAAATTTTCTAAGGGGAAGGATGTAGATGGTTTTGCATGCAACCAATAACATAGTTACCTCAGTACCATTAACCCCGCCTAGTTAACATCAATCATAACGCCTTCCCCTTCCTGGATACGGTTCACTAGAAGAATGTAGCCAGTATTTGAGGATGTATGTAATACCTTGTGCTATCATTAAAATGTGTTGAACACTTTTAGAGTTTGTAAATTGCTTATTTACAGTTATTGTTCTTGGCACGAGCACAGAGGCCTTTTAATTTTTAAATACTGTGATGCCTCTCCCATGAGGCAAACTTCCCCAGTCTCTCTGCAAACTGGCATAAAATGACTGGAGAACCTGTTTACCCTTCCTTATGAATTCCTTGTAGCTGGACAGAGGGATATTGCTCTCTATGGATCAGTCTGAACAAGGGTCCTAACTGAAACACCACCTGTCCATTGACCTCTGCAGATGCTGTCTGACCTGTTGAGTTCTTTCAGCACTTTGTTCTTCCGGCACTGTCACTTCTTGAAGGTTCACAACTTGTGCACACTCTTAACAATAAAGAAATAAATATGTAGGAAGGAACTGCAGATACTAATTTAAAGGAAAGATAAATACAAAAAGGTGGAGTAATCCAGCGGCACAGACACCATCCCTGGAGAGAAGGAATGGGTCACGTTTTGGGTCAAGACTGTCTGGAAAAGGGTTTTGACCCAAAATGTCACATTCATTCTTTCCAGTGATGCTGCCTATCCTGCTGAGTTACTCCAGCTTTTTGTGTCTATCACCATGTTATGTGCCTTCTCATGAATATAATTACAAAGCAGCTGTACCTTGGGAAGTGGTACCCTTTGCATCAATGCAACTGATATTCCTCACAGGGCTTCGAGACAGTGCCGATATTCAATATGACCATGGCTCATCATCTTAAATCAGTATCCCATTCCTGCTTTTTCTCCATATCCCTTAATTCCGTTAGCCCCAAGAGTTAAACCTAACTCTCTCTTGAAAACCGCTTGTGAATTGGCCTCCACTGCCTTCTGTGGCAGAGAATTCCACAGATTCACAACCCTCTGGGTGAAAATATTTTTCCTTATCTCAGTCCTAAATGGCCTACCTCTTATTCTTAAACTGTGACCCCTGGTTCTGGACTCCCCCAAAATGGGGAACATTTTTGCTGCATCTAGCCTGTTCAATCCCTTAAGAATTCTATATGTTTCTTTAAGATCCCCTCTCATCCTTCTAAATTTCAGTGAATATAAGCCCAGTCGACCCATTCTTTCCTCATATGTCAGTCCTGCCATCCCGGGAATTAACCTGATGAACCTACGCTGCACTTTCTCAATGTCACGATTGTCCTTCCTCAAATTAGGAGACAAAACTGCACACAATACTCCAGGTTTGTGACTGTCACACAGATATTGCCTGTGGCCTGTTGTCTACTGTGCGAACCTCTGCACCCAGTTGAGAAGATCTTCCTCATCCTTCTGTCACTGATTAAGATGTATATAAGAACATAAGAAAGAAAAGCAGGAGTAGACCATTCAACCCCTCATGCCTGTCCCATTATTCAATAAGACCTTGGCTGACCTTATCCTTCTGTCCCATTTTCCTGCACTAAAAATAGCCTAAGTGGGACAGACCCATAACTCAGTCTCCACATCCATCTAGGATAATGAATCCCAAAGATTCACTAATATCTATTTGCAAAAAATGTCTTCTCATCTCTGTCCTGAATGATCAATCCTCAGTTTGAGACTAAGATTCTAGAAACAGAAACCAGAGCAAACATCAACTCCATATCCACCCTGTCACACTCTTTAAACAGACCTAGTCTGCTTAACCTCATCTCATACAACCCATTCTGGTTATGCCAGTGGTGAACAAACAGAAGGAGATGGACAGATGTACATGGACAGTGTTAATTGGGGATGGCTCTCTGGTAGCCCCCTGCCACTGAGTCAAGAGTTATGGATTGATGGTCCTGCTTAGAATTCAGTGTGAAAATCTAGATTGGATGAATTCAATGCATTATTAAGAAAGTGGCACCCTGCTGGACGTGGAATTTGTTAATTATTAAAATAAATGGCATCATATTGCTGAAGGGCCGGAAATGGCTAACACTAAAACTGCTTGTTTGATCGCTAACACCTTGGTTAATATGAGGTCTTTCTGTGCACAAGTTGGCAGCTAATTGTCCTGATTTATAATACTAAATAAAAACACATTTTCAAACAAGTTTGGTGTTCTGATATTGTGAAAGTCCCATACAAATGCTGGAGTTGCTAAATTTCTTTCTATTCCCCCAAGCACATGCGAGAAATGGTGAAGTACGGTCTCTCGGTTTGCATTCCTGTGAATTGAAAGAGAAAAGTGCATCCGGATTTATTTCAATCTCCCATAGCTGCCAGGTATTCTCTCCTGCTCAGGGTAATGAAATGCTTTCCGCAATGCTTATGAGCGTGTGGTCCCTTTTAGCTACGTACAGCTTCTCTTCCTCTGTGTCCTCTGCAGTTTCTTCTTCCCATTACCAGGGGGCAGTATATCCCGAAGATAGATACAAAATGCTGGAGTAACTCAGGGGGATAGGCAGCATCTTTGGGTAGAAGGAATGGGTGATGTTTCAGGTCGAGACCCTTCTTCAGATGGCAGTCTATCGCTCCAGGCCTCACAAGCTCCAGCAGCATATCCATTGAGGGATTGTTGTGGAGTTGTGAAGTCTTTAAGCTCCTAACTCCAAAGGTTGTATTCTCTCCTTTCTACCTGCAACTGTTTCATCTTGCATATCTAAATATTCATATAACTAATTGAGTTGAAATGACTTCCTATAGATCACTAACGCTAACTTATTGGGAAATCTAAAAATTGTAATACAGTGCTGAAAATAATTTGTTTTACTTGGTTATGTGTTAGCAGGTGTGCCCAAACCCAGCATGGATTCATCCATCATTATTCCCTTTATCATGTATCTGTACACTGTGAATGGCTTGATTGTAATCATGTATTATCTTTCTGCTGACTGGTTAGCACACAACAAAGACCTTTCACTGTACCTCGGTACACGTGACAATAAACTCAACTAAGTAACTAAGCCTTACATGCGACCAGTATTGGGCAATACTTGAATTGAACTATTTCTGTAAAGTACCTTATCTCCTATCACTGCAGTCAATGTCTCCCCTCTCCCATCAGGCAAACTCACCCCTCCAGATTCAGGGACAGTTTCTTCCCAGCTGGTATCAGGCAACTGAGTCATCCTATCACAGCCAGGGAGCAGTGCTGAACTACTGTTTACTCAATTGGTGACCCTTAAGGGCCTGTCCTACAAGCATGCAACTCCATGCGATGAGCGCGACCTAACGTGGTCGCTTGAGCCGTCCGGCGTCGATCGCCGGAGCCGTGCGGAATTGTGCGGAGTTCGTCCCGACATCGCGCGGGGCTCCGAAAAACTGACCGTGTTCAAAAATTCCGCGCGGCAACGGCTTGTCGGCTCGCTGTCGCCTCGACGCATTACGCACCGTCTCGACGTCGTGCCTCCGTGACCCTCTCTGTAGGTGCCTCCATGACCCTTTCTGTGTGTGGCTCCGTGGCCCTCTCTGTGTGTGCTTCTGTGCCCCTCTGTGTGTGTCCCTCTCTGTCCTGGCGAACTTATCTTTAAGACTTCGCTCCAAGTTTGCCTCACTTTGCGCCGCGTTGCACCACTCACCCGACCTCCGCGCGGCCCCTGCTGCCGGTTTGGTCGCGCTTGCCGCTTGCAGGCGCATGCTGGTGGGAACGGCCCTGTACAGGGATCACCCGACCTCCGCGCGGCCCCCGCTGCTGGTTTGGTCGCGCTCATCGCATGGAGTTGCATGCTGGTGGGACAGGCCCTTTAGACTATCCTTGATCGGACTTTGTTCGCTTTAGCTTGCAATAAACGTTATTCCCTTATCATGTATCGATACACTGTAAATGGTTCGATTATAATCATGTATTGTATTTCTGCTGACTGGATAGCACACAACAAAAGCGTCTCACTGTACCTTGGTACACGTGACAATAAACTTAAACTAATCAATACATATATTTCTAGATTATCAATCAAAATTATAATCAAGATCAGAAAGAATGGCCATGCAAAATTCTGCCATAGGAAGATCTGCCATAGGAAATGTATTCCTATAACTTTCCTTTTCTCATTTATTCCAGGAGAAATAATGGATGAATTTTTCGACAGCTTGTTGCTTCCATTTGTACACCTTTGACAAATTGGTACTTAAACTCTTTTTTTTCTATTACCTAGCCAATTGGTTGCTCAATTTATGGCTTTTTCATTCAATCCTGTGCTTTCCATTGCAATTGTAAGTCTTTTGTGAGAGATCCTATTAAATTTCTTCTGAAAGTAAAGATATATAACATTGTCGGTTATTGCATTGCATTTGCCTATAATGTTTGATATATTTTAACACATTTCAATACTCATTACCGGATTCTCATAAAGTCGTATTGACTCAGATACATTTTCAGTCACATGAAATGAAGACATCATCTGATTAGGAGCTCAGTGCATAGGGCAAGACAAAAGTCCCAAAGCACTGGCCGCATTTGACAAGATATTAGTTTTAGTTTCAGTTTTCGAGAAACAGCCTGGAAACAGGCTCTTCGGCCCACCGAGTCTGTGCTGACCAGTGACCACCTGTACATTAAATATATCCTACTTGCCAGCGATAAATTACAGAAGCAATTAACCTATGAACCTGCACGTCTTTGGGATGTAGGAGGAAACTGGAGCACCCAGAGAAAACCCCACAGTCACAGGGAGAACGTGCAAACTCCATACAGACAGCACCCATAGTTAGGATCGAGCCCGGGTCTCTGGAGCTCTAAGGCAGCATCTCTACTGCTGTCCCACTGTGCTGTCTGACAAGTTAGTTGTCCTGCTATGAGTTTTGACTGCCTCTACCAATCCTCAAAAATCTTGATACATTGAATAGTTGATCCCTGCAGAACTTTCTGTTCAATGGGGCAGTCTTTCTGTCAGTGTTTTGTTATTTACATAGAAACATAGAAAATAGGTGCAGGAGCAGGCCATTCAGCCCTTCGAGCCAGCACCGCCAATCAATATGATCATGGGTGATCATCCAGAAACAATAACCCATTTCTGCTTTCTCTCCATACCCCTTGCTTCCGTTAGCCCTAAGAGCGATATACAACTCTCTCTTGAATACATCCAGTGAATTGGCCTCCACTGCCTTCTGTGGCAGAGAAATCCACAGATTCACAACTTTCTGGGTGAAAAAGTTTTCCTCATCTCAGACCTAAATGGCCTACCCCTTATTTTTAAACTGTGACCCCTGGTTCTGGACTCCTCTAACATCTGAACATTTTTTCCTGCATCTAGCCTGTCCAATCCCTTAAGAATATTATATGATTCTATAAGATCCCCTCTCATCCTTCTAAATTCCATTGAATATAAGCTCATTCGATCCATTCTTTCATCATATGTCAGTCCCGCCAGCCGGGGAATTAGCCTGGTGAACCTACAGTGTGCTCCCTCAAAAGCAAGAATGTCCTTCCTCAAACTAGGAGAGCTAAACTGCACACAATACTCCTGGTGTGGACTCACCATCTTCAGCAGGTCCTCCTTGCTCCTATACTCAAATCCTTTCGTTATGAACTCAGTGCAGAAGATATTGGTCCTCTACTGCACTATTTCAACTACCATGAGACATTATCATACACATTAGTGAAAAGTACAGGCAATCAGGCAACAGTGCTATTGTTAATTGACCTGCATTAACCCCCCCCCCCCAGGAGAAGATCAATGAAGGCTCCAGACTGCCTAGTTTCCATTGTGCTCATCAATTGTGATCAGGATCAAATTTGTCGTGGCTTTTTGGCCTCAGAAGCTTTTAGATTCTGATAAAATCTGATATATTTCATTTAGTTCTATATTTATTAATTAAATTATACATCAATAAAAATGTGATTTATGTTATTCCAAAAAAAAGTATGTATTGATCTTTTCAGATAGGATGCAAGATCCTACTGGAATACATAATTCTGAGGAACTGTCTACAACCATAATATGATGTAAACCATGCAATTCCAATTTTTGAAAATTAGAATGGTAGAATCATACAGCATGGAAACAGGCCTTTCGCCCAACCAAGATGCCCCAACTAGTCCCATTTGTTTGAGTTTTACGTTCACAAGTTCACAAGGTATAGGAGTAGAATTAGGTCATTCAGCCCATCAAGTCCACTCCGCCATTCAATCATGTCTGCCCCCTAATCCCATTTTCCTGCCTTCTCCCCATAACACTTAACACTCGTTCTAATCATGAATTTGTCTATCTTTGCATAAATAATATCCACTGACTTGGCTTCCGCAGCCTTCTGTGGCAATGAATTCCACAGATTAACTTCCCTCTTAATAGTGAAGTTCCTCCTCACCTCCTTTCTAAAAAGTGCCCTTTAATTCTGATGCTATGACCTCTGGTCCAGCAAGTAGAGGCCCAGTGCTGTCAAATGCTCATCATATGCTAACCCACTCATTCCTGGAATCATTCTTATAAGCCTCCTCTGGACCCTTCCAGAGCCAGCACTTCCTTTCTTAGATATGGGGCCCAAATTTGCTCACAGTACTCCAAATGTGGCCTGACCAGTGCCTTATAGAGCCTCAGCATTACATCTCTGTGTCCCATATCCTTCTGAATCTCTCCTATCCATGTCCTTGTGCAAATGTTCATTAAAAGCTATTATTGTACCTGCCTCAAATACGTCTTCTGGCAGCTCGTTCCGCAGACCCACCACCCTCTGTGTGAAAATGTTGCACCCTCAGGTTCCTATTATATCTTTCCCAACCCACCCTGGCCCACATGCCCCAGCTGATCATGATCCTGCTATAATTCTTGATAACTATCTTCACTTTCGACAATATCACCAATGTTTGTGTTATCTGCAAACTTACTAATCATGCTTTATAAAGTCTGTTCCATATCATTGATATAGATGACAAAGAACAAATAAAGTTCTAACATGCCCTGTATTTGAAGGAATTCATATGAAGAGCTGCAGGGAAGAAGGTAGGTGTAACATAACTTGGATAGTTCTAGAATATACAGGTATGAGCATGATGGGCCGAATGGTCTTTACTGCACTGCATCATTCTATACATTTATATATGCTTTACTAAAAATCCTGGAGAGATTGATTTTGTAGAAAGAAAAGAACAGTGATCATCCCCAGTTTATTCACAAATTATAGTAAAAGACAAAACTGTGCAACTGAAACCATTAAGATTTTACAACATTACGGAATCCACAAGAGGTCACTACAAGTGGGAAATTCTAACGTGCACATTCATAATCTTGCTGAAATGTATATTTCCAAGTGTGAAAAAACCATTGGAATATTTTTCACTGCAAAGTAACATACTCTATAATGAAAATATTGGGAAAACTATTTACATTTTGAGAAAAATGTAATGCATGACTCACACTTGTTTAATAGTTGGAAATCTGAAACTGCTGACACAAAAAAGCAAAAGTTACTTCACAAAACACAGTTTTCCTTAACTTATAAACTGTGTGCTTGAGGAAAATACTGGGGTTGTTAGCCCATACACAGAAAAGTGTCACGGTTTTATACCAAAATATGTAAACAAATAGTTGTTTTAAGAGAAAAAAAGATCAAATTATTTTAAAAAGGGTAAGACACAAGGTGCTAGAGTAACTCAGCAGGTTAGGCAGCATCTCTGGAGAACATGGATAAGTAACGTTTCAGACCAATCAGTCTGAAGAAGGGTCTCGACACGAAACGTCGCCTACCTCCTTCGCTCCTTAGATGCTGCCGCACCCGCTGAGTTTCTCCAACTTTTTGTGTAACTTTCGAGTATCAACTGGAAATATCACCCATCCATGTTCTCCAGAGATGCTGCCTGACCTGCTGAGTTACTCTAGCACTTTGTGTTGTTTAGTGTATTAACCAGCATCTGCAGTTCTTTGTTTCTACATTTTCTATCAATGATATTAACTTTTGTTTGCATACACAGGCATCCAATCATCACAGGATATTTCAAAATGTTTGCTGGCTCATATAATTTTTAGAATGAAATTCCAAAGTAGTTCCTACTTTACCATGGATTATTAGGATGGTAGCAAAGATGCTTGCAAAGCCACAATCCTTCATTTAGTGCTTTGTATGGTGCTTTGACCATGTTGAGTACAACAGTAGCTTCTTACTGATCATCCTTTCCTCTCCTCCTTGAATCCCTCCCACTCCCCTTCCCCCCCCCCCCCCCCCCCCCCCCCCCCCCTTCCCCCACGTCTCAACCCGTTTTATTCTGGCTAAGAATACTGTGAAATGTTAATCATTTGGACCAGAAGAATTCTTTCCCTCCTGTTTGAAGTCAAGGTTAGACCACTTAAATCCACACAGGTTAACAAAAGAGCTTGCAACATCCCAAATTACAATGCTTAACTTTATACAAGATATAATGTAGCCTTCCAGATTATTGGCATAAGATCTTGCAGCAAGTTGGTCAGGCACACAAAAGATGTACATCAACACATCCAATTAAGTTAAAATTCCAACCTCAAATATATTTTGAATTTTAAATCCTTATCTAAAATGTGATCTTGTTTCAGTCTTACCTGAAAAGATACCTCATTAATAATTGAGACAAGGTTAAGACCAGTACTGAATGAAGATTATCCATATTTAATGCAGAATAAAGGCACAATACACAAATTGAGTTTACACGGGCGTGTAATATTCTGTGTTTCATATTGTCATCCACTTTACCTTTGCAGCTAAACCACAATATTTTATTTCCTATGGAGATAATTACCATTGATCTAAAATCGGAGTGTTTTGAAAGAATAACTAGGTCAGAAGAGGAAGGAGGTTCTGCAACAAGATTTTATGGAATTGGGCAGAAGACTGAAAAGCAGGACCTGCAGGGTAGTGATCTCAGGATTCCCAGTACCTCGTGCTTGTGAAGGTAAGAATAGGAAGATAGAGGATATGAATGTATGGCTGAGGAGTTGGCGCACGGGGCAGGGATTCGGATTTCTAGATCATTGGGATCCCTTCTGGGGCAGGGGTAACCTGTATAAAAGGGACGGGTTACACCCAAACTGGAAGGGGGCCAACATCCTAGCGGGAAGGTTTGCTAATGCTACATGGAAGGATTTAAACTAGATTGTCAGGGGGGTGGGATCTCGTGCAGGACAGAGGCACAGGAGAGGCCAGAAGTTGATATGGAGGGTGGCATGGGAAAGGTGAATGGACAGAATAGGCCAAAAGCCAGAGAGTGAGGAATCAGGGTTGGTTTAAACTGCACGTATTTTAATGTAAGGGGCTTGACGGGTAAGGCAGATGAGCTTAGGGCGTGGATAGGTACGAGCGATTGGGATGTTGTAGCCATGACTGAAACCTGGTTAAGGGAGGGGCAGGACTGGCAGCTCAATGTTCCGGTGTACAGGAGCTACAGGAGAGACGGCGGTGAGGAAAAAAGAGGAGGGGGTGTTGCATTGTTGGTCAAGGAGGATGTCACTGCTGTGTTCAGATGTAACATTACAGACGGTTCGTCTTGTGAGGCTATATGGGTGGAGCTGAGGAACAAGAAAGGGATGATCACCTTGTTGGGGGTGTACTACAGACCCCTAAATAGTCAATGGGAATTTGAAGAGCAAATGTGCCGGGAGATTGTAGACAGCTGAAGGTCAAATAAGGTTTTAAAGAAGGAACTGCAGATGCTGGAGAATCGAGGGTTACACAAAAAGCTGGAGAAACTCAGCGTGTGCAGCAGCATCTAAGGAGCGAAGGAGATTGGTGACGTTTCGGGGTCGAGACCCTTCTTCAGACTGGTCAGGGATCAGGGAAACGAGAGATATAGACAGTGATTTGGAGAGATAAAGAACAATGAATGAAAGATATGCAAAAAAGTATTGATGATAAAGGAAACAGGCCATTGTAAGCTGTTTGTAGTGTGAAAATGAGAAGCTAGTGCGACTTGGTGTCAAATAAGGTTGTTGTAGTAGGGGATTTCAACTTTCCCAATATAGACTGGGAAAATCATAGATTGAAGTGTTTAGATGGGGTGCAATTCCTCAAAAGTGTTCAGGAGTGTTTTCTTAAACAGTATGTAGAGGCCACCACACATGAGAGGGTAATGCTGGATCTAGTATTGGGAATTGGGAAGGGCAAGTTAATGAAGTGTGTGTGGAGGAGCCTTTTGGGACAAGTGACCACAGTTCGATTAGGTTTAAGATAGTTATGGATCGGGACGGAGAGGATCCACGTGTTAAAATGTTCAACTGGGGTATTTTATAGCTGGGACATTGTTGCCCGGTGTGGGCTAGTTGGGCCAAAGGGCCTGTTTCCATACTGTATCACTCTATGACACTCTATGATTCTATGACTAGTCAGACAGTGCAGGAGTTGAGCTAATTTGGGTAATTGAAAGGGCAACTGGTGACATTTCATCATTGCCTGATCATTGTACTAACTTGAAACAGAAATCTAATACCAATAATGAAAATAAGTCACCCTGTTGTGTACAAAGTGCTTTATTCTTAACGTGGAATATATTAGTACTCAGCTGACACTTAATCTACCCTGATTTGAATGCATTCTGTCTCTAACATGAGTCAAGGCATTGGATAATATAGACATTCAGATAAGCTGCATTACAGATGATATATTCATCTGCAATAATCCAATTATCATCGCTAATTCTAACAAATGCAAATTTTGCTTGTTTAGTAGGTTTTTCATGAGGTTCACAGCTTTTCAAACTATTGTGAAGGTTACGTAACTGTAAAACATACACAAAAGCCACTTTGAGCTGCACTTGTGGGACACAGATTAAAGCTGCGTTTATTGTAACATTAGCTCCCTCGATATCTGAAAAATAAATGGAAAAATAAAGCTGTGTGATGCTGACTTCACAGGATTTTGAAATTAAATACTCCAGAAGTCCAAGTTACATAACAAATCGCTATTGTGTTGAACAAATTGAACAGTGCTAAAAAGAATCTAACTTGAGCATTTAACTTGGGTGTCTGGTGTTTGGAGGGCTTCTGGGCAGAAATTCTGATCTGTGTGAGTATGAGTGTGTGAGTGAGTGTGTGTGTGCATGCGTGTATATGTGTGTGTGTGTGCAAGTGTGTGTGTGTGAGTGAGTGTGTGTGTGCATGCGTGTATATGTGTGTGTGTGTGCAAGTGTGTGTGTGTGTGTATGTGTTTGTACATGTGCATTTTAATTTTTTTCAATTTACAGATACAATACACAAACAGCCCCTTTGGCCCATTGAGTCTGTGCTGACCAGCAATCACTCAGTACACTGGCACTATCCTACACATTAGGGAGAGTATACAAGTTCACCTCAGCCAATTAACTTACTATTAGCCAAATAGCCAATTAACCTACCTGTACGTCTTTGGAGTGTGGGAGGAAATTGGAGCACCCGGTGAAAACCCACGAGGGCACATGGAGCAAGTACAAACTCTGTACAGATAACACTGGGTCTAAGGCATCAAGATCCAACACTGGGTCTAACATCAGGATCCAACCCGGGTCTATGGCATTGTAAGGCAGCAACTCCATCACTGCACCATTGTGCTGCACCTCTGTGTGTGCGAACATGTGTGTGTGTGAAAATACATGTGTAATGGACCTGTCCCACTTTCACAAGCTAATTCACGACCTCTGCCGAGTTTGCCCTTGACTCATACTCGCAGCATGGTCGTCACAAGGTCGTAGGAGGTTGTAGGTAGGTCATTGGTAGGTCGTGATGCCAGTCGTAGATACTCGTGGCATCAAGTAGGACGGGGTTGTTTTCTAGCCTGATGAAAAATGTCTACGACTAAAAAAGGTCGTGAATTAGGTCGTGAAAGTGGGACAGGCGCTTAAGGAAGCCTACTTCAACTTGCCGATTTCTGACTGTGACTGCATGCTTTGGGTTCTGAGTGCAAGTCCCCTATAGTTGCTAACCAGTCAGCGAAAAGGCTATACATGATTACAATCAAGCCATCCACAGTGTACAGACACAGGAGAAAGGGAATAATGTTTAATGCAAGATAAAGTCCAGTAAAGTCTGATTAAAGATAGTCTGAGAGTTCCCAATTAATTTTTGCGGGCGGAGCACGAAGGTAAATTCTTTGTATGTGAATACCTGGCCAATAAACTTATTCATGAACATATTCATTCATTCCAATCAGTTAGATGGTAGGTCAGGACCACTCTCTGGTTGGTGATAGAATGGTTCAGTTGCTTGATAACTGTCCCAGAATATTGAAAACTGTTTCTGAATCTGGCTGTTGTTGACTGTTGAGATGTTGCAGAATTAAAGATATTTCAAGATGACTTAGATCACAATTAACTCTTGTAGCTTTCGAGTATATGTTATATTATGAACTATATACATAACATAGAAACACAGCAGGATTAAACTATTTCCAAATAACTTTCAAGGATATGTAAGATATTTTTGAACTATTGCTTCTAGCACCCACTGTGCCAGGAAATGAATGGGGCAGACACAAAATTCCTAAACAACACAAAATGTATCACATATTGATGAAAACCAAGACAGAAATAAAATATGCCACTTTGTCTTTGAGTGAGTTTGTATAACAAGCAATAATATTCTATTATCTCATTGTTCTTAACTTCAAAGATTCTGATCCCTTTTCAAGGTAACTAATATTGATTCGCTAATATTAAATTAAGTTTATATTCAGTTAAGAAGGTCAAAGAGCAAGTAACACCTCTGAAGATCGACACAAAATGCTGGAGTAACTCAGCAGGTCAGGGAGCATCTCTGGATAGAAGGAATGGGTGACATTTCGGGTTAATACCCTTCTGCAGACCCTTCTTCAAAAATCTCTGCTCTCCGTTAGATAAGATCTATTCACTGTTTCCTCTCAGCCAGACCTACCTATGGAGAATTAGTATTTTCAAGGAATAGGGAGAAAGCAATGACCCATTCTGAATGCTGTCTATATTCAATCCACTGTCTAGAATGTCGTTACTGATGCAAGTTGACCAAGTGCAGCCCTGATACTTAATGAAGGTTTGGGTGAGAATCTGTGTGGGGATGTCACACAGGCTGTCAATGGTTTTGTGCAGCACACCCAGAACTTAAAGGGAATAAATAGGATTTCGGGATAGCTTTTCATACCTCATATTACTAGTGAAAAATAATGATTTCAAAGAGAGAAAAAAGTGCTTAGCAAACCTTTCATATGTTCAGAGAAAGATTGCAGGGATTATTACAACACATTAGCAGGCACCATGACAAGTATTAATAGAAAACATAATTTTTGAAAAAAATGAGTTTATCAGTGTAAGAATAGAATTTGGTAAAATAAATTGGCAGAATATTGGGCAATAGTGATGCAGAACAGCAGAGGAGATGTGAATAATTTGGCAGATCATCAGAAAATGAAACAAAACAGTAGAAACAGCAGATACTATTGCAATGTTTAAGAAATGTTTAAACAGGTACATGGATAGGATAGATTTAGAGGGATGTGGGCCAAATGCAGGCAGGTGAAACTAGTGTAGGGGCATGTTGGTTAGCATGGTCAAGTTGGGCCAAAGGTCTTGTTTCCACGCTGTATGATTCTATGACTCCACGAGGTTGGTAAGGCTGCATTTAGAGTATTGTGTTCGGTTTTGGGCACCATGTTATTGGAAAGATGTTGTCAGCTGGAAAGGGTACCGAGAAGATTTACGTGGACATTGCCAGGACTAGAGGGTCTGAGCTACAGGGAGAGGTTGAGTGGGCTGGGACTCTATTCCTGATCTGAAGAGGTGAATAAAATTCATGAGAGGCATAGATCAGGTAGATGCACAGAGTATGTGAATCGAGGACCAGTGGACATAGGTTTAAGGTTAAGGAAAAGGGGAAAAGATTTAATAGAAATCAGAGGGGTAACTTTTTCACACAAAGAATGATGGGTGTATGGAACAAGCTGCCAGAGGAAGTAGTTGAGGCATGGACTTTAATGAAACTGTTAGGTACATGGACAGCACAGGTTTGGAGGGATATGGACCAAACACGGGCAGGTGGGCTGATGTGCGCTGATGTGGGCAAGTTGGGTCGAAGGGCCTGTTTCCATGCTGCATTACTCTATGACTATAACGCTAATTGAATAGGAAAACACAATGCTAAAAAGACGCTAAAACTAAATTATCAAAGAACAAAAAAATGTGGTGAAATATTCTGCGTTACTGAATAAAAATAATTTTGATGTGTGAAAAGGCCCATTAAATTACTTTTGATGTATTCAATTATTTTTGTCACAGTATATGCCAGGAGAATAGCTCAAATGGGCATGAGTAGGAAATTTAATTAGAAATGTAATAATTGTATTTAATTTTTTTTCGTAAAGTAGAGAAACATTAATTAAACATATCAGCTTCTGAAGTAAATGAATCAGCCTGATTTTGTTGGTTGTTAAAATTGTTGAGTGTTTAAGCATTAAATTGCCTGCAAAATCTATTTAAAACAATTTAAAGTCAGAACATATTAAAATTATTTTTTAAACAACTAAATATATGATTAATTAAACAAAAGAATACAACTTTTTTAATTTTTACCCTGGTCTGCTTTAGGTTTTCCTATCTCTAGAAATGCCTGGGCTTGCTTTTTTGCTCAGTTTGCATCAGTCACAGGTTTAGCAAGTAAGTCCTACAGTACATGTATGTTGTTGGTTTGTACTCCATAAGAAACCCAGTGGTAGACGTGGTTAGGGTTTCCTAGGCAAAGAAAGACACAAAGTGCTGGAGTAACTCAGCGGGTCAGGCAGCATCCCTGAAGAACACGTGTAGGTGACGTTTCAGGTTGGGATCCATCCTCAGGCCAGCAAGTTTCAGGATTTCTTGTGTTCAATGTGTGAATCCTGAACTTGGTAGTGCTCAGCATCAAAGTGAAACTGCCTGCACTTTTTAGAAAGTTCTGGCCCATTAATATAAATGCTTCTGTTTATCTGTAGCCTCATATTCAATATTTTATAATAACTATAAATTCTCACTGCCCCCCCCCAGTTTATTTTCATTCAAATGCAATGTCGATCTAACATCAACACAAATAACGGGTTCAGCAGTAGAATCCATAGCTGATTTTTATTTTCTCTCACTCGCCACGTGAACCTCATGTTAATAGATCAACTAATTCCACATGTGGCGAGAGTTAATCAACTCTGCACAGGATCTATCGTGAACCTATCTTGCTCTGTGTGGTTCACCCACATGCTGCACAACTGAGTCATTAACCAAATGAGTCATTGAAATCGTTTGCTTTCTGTAGGTGAAAAATGTTTTGCCAGTTCCATTGCGTTTAATACAACTAGAGATATACTAAAGAAAGCTGAGACTTTCCCTGTTGCAGATAGTGATTCAATGAGGCTTACCGAAATGATGTTATTGAAATAAGCATTAAGCATACTTGATTGGTACTGGATTAAGGACATTTATTGAAACATTATTGGCCAGCGCTGTTTTCATTCACAATGTGCATTGCAAGATAAATCCTTTGACTATGATTCTCATTTCAAGAATCATTTACCTCTCTTTTAGTTTGAGCACTAGTCTTTATCAAGTGGCATTAACTGGCAAACTGCTAATTCCAGGAGGAGATGTAGTGGGCAATTTTAAAAGTGGTTTAGGTATGATTTATGTTTAGTGGGATTGAAATATTCGGGATGATTAATTACCACTGTCTGTGCTAACACAGTCATTACTATTTCCTATTCTATCAAACCTGGCAGCAAATAAATTCATTTCTGCAGCTGATGATAACATCAATAAGGATCAGCGTGGTTGAATTTGCCTCTGCTGCTGGTTCACTGCGTTATTGTATTTTTACTTATGCACGATCAAGTAATTCTTAAAATTATATTTCAGTCAAAGCCAGTGAATGGCATTAATGCAGAGACAATAGTTTAATTTATGCATATCACTTAAATTCTTTGTATTGTGTACAGAATGAAAAATACTGAAAAATACGGTAATGAAAATTACCTCAGCAGCCATGAAACAAATATCAGCTCAATACTTAGCTCTGTGCTTATTTCGATCTGTAGGCTGTACACTTGCTGGGAGTCACAAAGGCTTAACTTTACTGGGGTAAACCCCATGGAAGCAGTAAAGTTGATTCCTTCATTTGCTGGCATTTAAAAGGCTGGTGGTAGAAACTGGTTTATTGATACATCCCCACCCCTCTCCCACAGGCCATTCAGTTTATAGTTTAGTTTAGAGATACAATGCGGAAACAGGTCCTACTGCCCACCGAGTCTGCGCTGACCAGCAATCCACGCACACTGATACTATCCTGCACACATGAGGGACGGATTACAATTTTACCAAAGACAATTAACTTACAAACCTGTAGGGCTTTGGAGAGTGGGAAAAAACTGGAGCACCCGGATGAATCCCACGCAGGTCACAGGGAGAAAGTACAAACTCGTACAGACAACACGTGTTGGAGTCAGGATCCAACCTGGGTGTCTGGCGCTGTAAGGCAACAACTCTACCGCTGCGCCACCATGCCACCCTCGAGAGGCAGTGTGTACAAAATGCATTTAAAACCATGTTGCTAACACACTATTTCCTTTTCATTCTGTTTTTCTCATGACCTATATAAGCTCACCTTTCCAGGATGACTTGCATTTTAATATTTGCATCGATATGCTTAACCTTAAACTTCACAAGGAAAAAAACTAATCTTAAAATTTTGGAAAAATGCTCCTATACCAACATTAAATATGTGGATTTCAACTATGTTTGAAACACTACATCTGGAAGATATGAGACTCCGCCTGGAAGGAAAATCAGACCGCTTCTATCAGACGTGGTCTGCATTTATAGAATTACTACAAAGATAGGGTGCAGGAGTACCTCGGGCCTTGGTAGGGGGGGATGAAAAACTATCGAGTTGGTGGATTCCTTTTGCGTGATATATATAACATAATAACTGGCTTTTTTTTCTCTTTTTCCTTTTCTTTTTTTAGGGTCTATCTTTTAACTCCCTTTTCTAATTCTTTGACCAACGGTTTCTTCTCCCCTTTGGCACGCTCTTTCACTATCACAACTCTTTTCACATTTCACTCTCTTTCTCTCTGTTCTTTTTCTTTAAAAGCCATAAAATTATGGGGTACAATGATTGTAACAGTATATATGTGTACATTGATGTATTTACCTCTAATAAATAAAATTTAAAAAAAAACCTCACAATGTTTGTAATGCTTTCCACCCTGCACGATTTTTGTGTTCTCACAATTCTTCTGTTTTATCATCCCTACGTCCTTCACCTCACCTTCAGCTCTATGTCCCGAAATTTCTACACTAAATGCTTCCTGTTTGGAACCCTTCCCACTTCCTCTCTGTTGTTTCAAATGCCCTACCTATTTGGACAAGCAAAATATCTTCAAACATGGCTCTTTCTGCTGTACATCCGATATAAATGTAGTTGTTGTTATGGGACTCCGAAAGCTGAACACAGCACGTTACAGCTTTTAACCTTTCTTTAATCAAATGTTAACGTTAGAAGGACTGCCAACAACGCCTGGTCTTTGCTGTTGTTGAAGTTGGAACATTTTGAATAAGCTATTGTTTCCCAACATTATTTCCCTTGATAGTGGAGCTTATGGCTTGTTTTCTTGCAAAACAAAAGGCTAGAATTTAGCGGTCGAACTGGCGCAGTAATTAAAATATATATCATTTTGAAAACTACAACATGCTTGACTTGAAGTAGTAGAATTAGTCTTGCAGACCTTATTGTTTGTTTTCAAGAATGCCTTTACTCAAAGTATTTTATAAATTAGTTCTTACATATTCGTGATTTTAGTTCATTCTAATTGGTAGTCAAATCTTACAAAGTATAATCGTGAGAATGATTTGGATTTTTTCACTTTTTATTCCCATTGAGCCTTACTGTGTTCATGAAAATACTATATCAATGAAAATTCTCATGTCATTTATGTTATATCAATAGCATCGCAATGCACAAATAATTAACTTATTGGGGACTTTAATAAAATAACAGCAAATAAGTTCAATGTGTTTGAGGATGGGGAAATCTGGAGCCAAAGAGGCCTTTAGTGCATGGAAGAGTGATGCACAGATGTAACACACTAGGTTAGTTTCATATCTTCATGATTCACCTTGGTGAAGCATTGTAGGCTGGGGCTTTGTTGATTGTCATCAAGACTTGTTCATGTTTTCCCACAAATATGTCTCTCATAATTCTGCCTATTTATGAAGTTTGTATTATTAAGCTAAGCAAAGTGATGCTAGAATTTGGTTTATCAAGAATATGTTATATTGAGGGGCTTTCATGTCTTCGTTCTATATGATCAACCACAATTAGTAAATCATAGGAACATAATTAGGTCATTCGGCCTATCGGGTCTACTCAGCCATTAATCGCAAAGCAACGCAAGGACAAAAATGCCAGAAAAGTTAAACGATTATCCCCGCTCTCATTCATAGTTCATTAAAATATAACCCAAGTACATTTGAAAGGACTCAAAATTCTTAATCAAATTTGACTTGGGTGTGAAAAAATGACACAATAAGTCAGGCAGGTAACTTGATAGGTCAGGCAGGTTCTCTGGAGAACATGGATACTTGATGTTTCGGGCGGGGCTTGCTCTGATTTACCTGGGTGTGGGTGGGATGAAACCTCTTTTCACATTTCTGCATGCAATCTGTTAAAATTCAGTCGTGTTGCATAGGAGGTGTTTTTTGTCACTGTTTGTGTGATAAATTGGGTGGCTATATAAGTTTGGTTACATTATCTATGTAATTAAAAGTCTCATCTTGACCACTTCCTGTTTACACTGTGCTTTGATTTTGATAATGCTGCGCTGAACTTTTAATTAAAACCGTGAGAAGGGAAGAGTCCAGTCTTTTTGTACACAGATCTCCAAATGTCTAAGAGTAATTCTGAAACATAACAATCAATCAATCAGTTTTAAGCATCACTTGCACATAAAGTGCAAGTTAAATGAATTTGCCAGCAGCGGTACAATGAAAAAGAACACACAAAAACACAATACGAATTTAACATAAACATCCACCACAGCATTCATCACTGTGGTGGAAGGCACAACACTTGGCCAGTCCTCCTCCATTTTCCCCCGTGGTCGGGACCTCAACCCTCCGCAGACGCCACTGCGGCGTCCAGATGAGTAGACAGGTAGAATTCTTGGTAAGTCCTGAAACGGTGCCTCCCCACCGGAGACCGTGGCTTCAGGTTGGTGTAGGCCGCAGGCCAGCGGTTGAAGATTTAAACTTCCCGCTGTGCCGCAGCCGGAAGCACTGCAGGGCTGGCAGATCGAGCTCCCCTCCAGGGGCTCCCGGCGAGGGATCCCGCTCCTGATGGCAAGTTCACGCCGCGCCCGCGGTAAAAGTTGGCCGCGGGCCGGCGGTCGGAGCTCTTCCCTTCCCGGGTATCCAACGAGGGATCCCAGGCCCCAGACGCCGCGCGGCTGGAGCTCTGCAGACCCGGGCTTCAGGCTGCCGTGGGCCAGCGAACGGAACGCTCCCCTCCGGCGAGCCTGCTCCACGACGAGAGTCCACGCTGCGCCCGCAGCTGAAGCCCCGGGCGGGTCTCCGGGAAAGGCCGCACTGATCCTCGGTGTTAGGCCATGGGGGAGGTGACATAGAAAAAGTCGCCTCTCCATTAGGTTTCCCCCTAACCCGCCCACACCACCCTCCACACAAGACACATAGAGAAACATTAAAACCATACATTAAAACACACTAAAAAAACAAAGAAAGTAGAAAAAACTAACACACCAGGGCTGCCGGCTTGCAGTGCCCCCACTGACCTAGTGAGTGCAAACGGGATACTAAAATATATAGCTGGATAATGCAACATTTATAACAACACAGTCTTCTGTACATGGCCCTAGGTAAGTACTATCTATAATTCTGTGTCAAGTTCTGACCTTCTCACGTACTGGGAGCTGAGAGTTTTGGAGCATGCCTCAGCTTCAATCCTAAACTACAAACTTTAGTTTTCACATCAGCTTCAGGGAGATCCTTATAAGTTCATCTGGTCAATTTGACCCTTATCAGGTCAATTTGACTGCAATAACCAAGATGCCTCTGTACATTAATCCTATTTACTGGCATTTTGCGCATATCCCTCCAAACCATTCCGATCCATGTATCTGTCCACACGTTTTTTTAAATATATAATTGTACCTGCTTCTTCCACTTCACTGGCTGCTCATTCCATAGATACACCACCATACCTTAAACCTGTGCCTTCTCATTTTAGGCTTCTCTTGCCCTGGGAAAAAGACAGACTGTCTATCTATGCTCCTCATAATTTTATAAAGCTCTAGAAGGTCAATCTTCAGAATGCCCAAATCTGAGGAAGGACATTATTGCCATACAGGGAGTGCAGCGAAGGTTCACCAGACTGATTCCTGGGATGTCAGGACTGTCTTATGAACAAAGACTGCATAGACTCGGTTTATACTCTCTAGAATTTAGGAGATTGAGAGGGGATCTTATAGAAACTTACAAGATTCTTAAGGGGTTGGACAGGCTAGATGCAGGAAGATTGTTCCCGATGTTGGGGCCGTCCAGGACAAGGGGTCACAGCTTAAGGATAAGGGGGAAATCCTTTAGGACCAAGATGAGAAGGAATTTTTTCACACAGAGAGTGGTGGGTCTCTGGAATTCTCTGCCACAGAGGGTAGTTGAGGCCAGTTCATTGGATATATTTAAGAGGGAGTTAGATGTGGCCCTTGTGGCTAAGGGGATCAGAGGGTATGGAGAGAAGGCAGGTACGGGATACTGAGTTGGATGATCAGCCATGATCATATTGAATGGCGGTGCAGGCTCGAAGGGCCGAATGGCCTATTCCTGCACCTAATTTCTATGTTTCTATGTTTCTAATGCCTGAGAGTTTTTCCGCTCTCAGGATGTGGACATCGTCAGCAAGGCTGAGATCTTTTTGCTTATCTACAGTTCTTTGAAGAAGAATTCGGGCACCAGAGCAGTCGTGAATTAATCGTGTTTGCGTGAGTCCCGATTTCCATATCAGCCAGAATGGATAAGGTTGATGGGGACATTAAACCATTCAGCAGGTTAAGGATTACTGCAATGTCTTGAGAGAGAAAAAAATCCAATGTACATAACAAATACAAGGACATCTACCTCAGTTCTCTATCACCCCTTGGATGGACCAGCCTTGAATAGGGTAAAATGAAGCTGCATTAATCAATTGTAGTTCTTGCTTTGGTCTGTGGTATTGATTCAAGTCCTAGTTTTACCATCCCCCAAATGCCATCATGACAAAGTTCATATATATTTTTGTTAATGTAATTGTCAAAATAAAACATTCTGGTCCATAACTAGATGCCAAAAATATGGTCCCTGACATTCACCATTATTTATGCATTGGCTTTGATTTTCCTTTTATTGATAATCTTAAAAATACTCCCAATGTACTTTAAAGATGTATTGATTTTTAAAAATCACTATAATACTGTATCTTCAGACTTTACAATGTGTATCATGCATCCTACTCGAAGAAAGTAACATTCTAAATGTAATATCAAACACAGAGCATTGTCTACGTGTTCCATGTAACAAAACATGATGATCATTGTCATGACTGGGGTAAACTGAGGTATAAAATGATTGTTGGGTAAATATGCAGCTGGGTATTAAGGAACATTGCAATTTATGATAGAAATTGCAGTCAATGCATTCACATTAGTTTTCTTCAATGGTTCAAAGGTTCTTTAATATCACGTATCAAGGTACATTGAAATTCTATTTGTGCATACAGTTGAGTAAATTATCATTATACATAACCACAATCCTTGAAAAACTCCAGCATGTTTCTTGTCATCCCTGGATCCAAATCACTGAATAGTGAAAATTTGTAAGACACAAAATGCTGGAGTAGCTCACCGGGACAGGCAGCATCTCTGGAGAAAAGGAATAGGTGACGTTTCAGATCGAGACCCTTCTTCAGGCTGATGTCAGGGGAGAGGGAGATACATGTTTAAGGAAGTGTAAGGTGTGAAAACATGAGAAAGGGAATGGAGATCAAGGAAAATGTAGACTAGATCATTGTTAGCTGGGAGAAGGTAACAACAAAGCAAATCTCCTCAGATTTTGCCTGGCCCGCTGAGTTACTCCAGCATTTTGTGTCTATCTTCGGTTCAACCCTGTATTGGCTGTTCCTTCCAATATATATATTTGTTTTGTGTGAGAAGAGAATACTCCAGATGTAGCTTCACTGTGCTGGTCTCAGAAGAACATTCATTATTATTATTATTATTATCTAAAACAATAGCTTCAGTCTTTTAAATCTCTTTTCCACTTCTCACTCTGGTATTTTTCTCTTTGCTCTCCCTTTTATATTTGTGATGGCTTAATTCTATTCATGTATAGTATTATCTGATTGGATAGCACACAAACAAAAGCTTTTGACAATATCTCAGTACATGCGGCAATAATAAACTAATACCAATAATAAAGCCTTATATATATACCTGTACACCAGTCTTTTCCTAATAAAGACCAGTAGACCATTTGACCTCATTATCCTTTGATGCACCAGCATGTTAACTTTTGGTGACTTTTCAGTAGCTTTTGAAGGTCAACATCTCCCAATCTGTGACCATCTAGAATTATTCTGCCTTTCACATTTATGCACCAAAGTACATGATCTTGCATCTTTGCACATTATGTCTCATTTGCCACGTTCTGCGCCTTTCTCTCGGCTCCTCTACCTATGGCACAGCAAGTGCAATCTTGGTAGCCAGATCTTGAAAGGACTTTGAAATGTGAGTAACATTCTTCCAGCTACTGGTGAGTATCGATGGATGTTACAATTGTCGGAGAATGTGAGGGAATAATGGCAGAGGGGCCTGGACTAGCAGGTGTGAAGATCAGTGTTCAGTGTATGCCATTCCCTTACTAATGGGTGAAGAGACCTCATGGAGAGACCTTCTAGAGATCAACTAAACAGGTATCTCTCTAAATCGACTACGCCTGCATCAGCCACCAGACTGCCAAGTTCACCAGTGAGCACTCAGGTAGGTCTGCACAAAGAGGAGGGTAAAGGGGTGGGAGCAGGGCAGCAGTGGGCAAGCAGGAGATAGGCGGCCGGATAACACATTACGCAGGAGGAGCTCATGGAAACAGGTAATTCGGCCCGACCTGTCCATGCTTACCATCATGCCTAACTACACTGATCTCATTTGCCTTTATTGGGCCTGTATCCTTCTTGGGTTTTCCTATCCACGAATATGCAGCTTCTTCCACTATCTCCTCTGGCTACTCCTTCTGTATACCCAATGCTTTGTGAAAAACTTACATCTCGGATCTTCTTTACATTTATTTGCTCTGCCCATAAAGCTGTTCTATTACTAAATTGTCCTGCCCAAGGAAAACGTCTCTGTCTATCCTATCTATGCCTCCATATTCTTATAAACCTCCATAGGGTCATCTCTCATCCCCCTGTGCACAATGAGATTAAACCCAACCTATTACTTCTTGCAATTACAGTCCTCCATTCCAGGCAACATCCCAGTGAAGCTCTCCTGCACTCTCTCCCCTGCCGCCACTTCCTCCCTGTGGTGTACCAACCAGAACCACTGCAATCTAACAAACACTTTGTACACAAACAATATGATGTTCCAACTCTCTAAACCTTGGCCAATAAAGGCAATCATACCACAAACTTTCTTCATTACTTTTTCCACCTGTGTCATCCATTTTAGGGAGCTATGAACCTGCACTCCAAGGTCCCTCTGATCATCAATGCTCCTAATGTTCCTGCCATTTACTCTACATGTCATAGGACATATCACAGCCTAACAGAGAAACAGGCACTTTGATACGCTGTGCCCGCTCCAACCATGATGTCAATCTAAACTAATCCCACCTCCCTGCACATGATCTATTTCATGCCTTGTTCATGTTTCTGTCTAAATGCTCCTTAAACATTGCTGTGGCGTTTGCTTCCACCAATCACTGTGATGTATTACAGGCATCTGCTATTCACTGTTAAGAAAAGACTTGCCTTTTATAAGCTTTCCCTCTATGTCTTTATGCTACGTCTAGTATTACTTTATTTTATGTTACTGCGCGGAAACAGGTGTTTTGGCACACCGAGTCCATGCTGCCATCGAACCCTGTACACTAGCACTACGCTACACACTAGGGACACTAAGGACAATTTACAATTTTTACAGAAGCCAATTAACCTTTAAACCTGTATACCTTTGGAGTGTATGAGGAAACTGGAGTACCTGGTGAAAACCCACGCAGTCACGGGGAGAACATACAAAGCACCCATAGACAGGATCGAACCCACGTCTCTCGCGCTGCAAGGAAGCAACTCTATCACTGCACCACCATGCTGGTCCATGATTGAATAGGCACTTTGGTTGGCAGGGATGTTGGGCCAAAGGATGTTTCGTTATTGATTTTAATATTAAGGAGAGTGGTCAGTTTCAGAATAACATTGATTAATTGATAAGTGGCAGAGAAATGGCAGGCGTTTTATACGTTCCCCTACTACTTCATCTGGCAGCATTTTCCATATATGTGTGAAAAATGTCCTCTCTGATCTCCTTTAAATTTAACCATTGGTTAAAGTGGCAGACAAGATTGACTTCTTGAGAATGAATCCATGTAAAGCAACTGGCTTGGATGGAGACTCCAGTCACACCTCAGGAACAGTATTGGCAGAGGTATTCACAGACATCTTTAACCTCTCACTTCTACATATGGAGGTCTCCAGCTGCTTTAAGAAGACCACTATCACCCTGGTGCCAAAGAAAAGTAAGATGGCTTTCCACAATGACTACAGTTCAGTGGCTCTGACATCCACCATCCTGAAGTGCTTTGATGCCGCACATTAACTCCATCTACACATTTGCAAATAACACAACTGTGATGGGCCAGATCACAAGCCATGATGAGATGGAGTACAGAAAGAAGATAGATAACTTAGTAACATGGTGTCAGGACAATAACCTCTCCCTCAATGTCATCAAGGTGAAGCAGCTACTTATCGACGTCAGCAGGCATCAATGGTGCTAAAGTGGAAATGGTTGAGATCTTCAAGTTCCTTGGGAGTAAATATTACCAATGTTGATAATATTGGTGGATAAACCACATTGAAGCAAAAGCTAAACAGGCACCTCTACTTACTACATAATTTGGCACATCTTCAATGACTCATCTTTACCAACATCAGAGAGGACCAGAACTAGAGTGCACATATTTAACGTGAGGAGTGAGAATGGTTACAATTGGAGGGTGAAAGGAGCCGCTATTACAACTTCATAGATGAGTGCACAAATGTAAAGAATGAAACAAATGCTGGAAAATGGGATTCATATGGATGAGTACTTGATGATCAGCATGGATATGGTGTGTTGAAGACCTATTTCTGTGCTATGGGAATCCAGGTCTTTATTCGCAAAGTTGAATAAAACTATTGATTAGCTCCCTCAATGCTCCTAGGGCACAGGTTAGATACAGTGACACTCCCTCTACACTGTCCCGTCACACACGGCCATCAAAACAGGTTAGACACAGTGAAGCACCTTCTGCACTGTCTTGTCACACATTCCCACTGACACTACAGTCAATGTATTCCAGGGATGTACAAGAAACAAAGGTATAACACACAGTTTCCTTCCACAATTTCAATCACATTTTTTAAAAGTCATACAGCATGGAAACAGACCCATCGGTCCAACTTGCCCATACCGACCAACATGTCCCATCTACACTAGTCCCACCTGCCTTTGCTTGGCCCACATCACTCTAAACCTGTCCTACCCAGGTACCTGGAGTGTTTCTTAAATGTTGTGCTTGTCTCTGCCTCAACTATCTCCTCTGGCAGCTCGTTCCATACACCCACCACCCTTTGTGTGAAAACGTTACTCCTCAGATTCTTATTGAATTTTTCCCCCTGCACCTTAAACCTATGTTCTCTGGTTCTTGATTTCCCTACTTTGTCCGTTCACCTGATCTATTCCCCGTGATTTTATACACCGCCATGAGGAATAGATCGGGTGAACAGACCCCCTTATCCTCCTGTGCTCAAAGGAATAGAGTCACAACCTGGGACTCGCTTATATTGGGACAATACATAGAAGGGAGGGAAGAGTAGAACGAAGAGTTATAGAATTGTTGAGATGAATTGTACAATACTGATGCTTGTCTGGGACACCTTTATGTCAGCAAGGCTTGGGGCTCCAGATTGAGTTCAGTAGAAATCAATCTTTTACTGATGTGCCTGTATCTTATCCACATCTCATTAGGCACAGTGCTGTTCAGGGGAGTTAGAGATGGCTGTAATAATTAGTGCAGACTTCAGTGTTGCTTTGCAGGGATTTATACAGCCAGTGGGCAAAGGGGAATGAGTGCATTCATTTATTACATTCATTGACTGGTACAGGATGGGCAAGCATCAGTTCACGTGGGTCGATATTTAATAATGAAGAAAGCAAAAGGATTAATGTGGCAAATAAAAGTACACCCTTACAGAAACAATAAAAATCAGCGCATTACCTGTAGCCCTCATGTGGGGAAACACAGAGCAGTGATTATTTACTAGACGTTCAATATTGAAAATTAGGGATATTTTTTCAGAAAGATCGGCTTTATAAAATTAGTATGAAGGATTTGATTGGTAATTCTTATTTAATTGGCCAGTTTCTCTTCCTCCATTATCCATCTTTTATATGTCTCTTGAAATGGGCCGATTAGCAAGACTCATTGTCTTTATATTGGCTGTGTAGATTCAGTTTGATAGTACTGAGGCAGTGGGCTGCATTGAACATTAAATACATTTTCAGGTTAGTTTAGTTTAGAGATAAAGTGTGAAAACAGGCCCTCCATCCCAGCAAGTCCACACTGACCCAAGATCACCTGTTCTAATACTACCCACTAGTATTATACTATATAATATACATATACCACACACACACACACCCACATACACACATGCACACACATATAACATGTTCTAATACTACCCACTAGGAACAATTTACAGAAGCCGATTAACCTACATATTTTATTATCACTGCCAGTTGTCTGCCGTCCACTGCCTCCAACTTTATTCTCCCCAAAATCCTCAAGCAGAACCGCACTGGCAGACCCCTAGTTTCTGCCTGCTCCTGTCCCATTGAAATGATTTACATGTGAAAAAGGTCTGAAGAAGAATCTTGACCCAAAATGTCATCTTTTCCTTTTTTCCAGAAATGCGGCCTGACCTCTTGAGTTACTCCAGCATTTTGTGTCTCTCTTTGCTGCAACCTTGTACATCTTTGGAGTATGGGAGGAAACCGGGGCATCCAGGGAAATCCCATGCAGTCACAGGGAGTCCACACTCAGTCACAAACTCCATGCTGGCAGCACCCGTGGTCAAAAGAGACGAAAAGAGACCCGAGTCAGAGACCACAGATTTCAGTCCTGACCACAGATGCTGTCTGTACAGAGTTTGTATGCTCTTCTCATGACCTGCATGGGTTTTCCCTGGGTTTTCTCCGGTTTCCTCCCACGGTTTGTAGGGTAGTTGGCTTGGTAAAATTATAAATTGTCCCTAGTGGGTGTAGATAGTGTTTGTGTACGGGGATCGTGGGTCAGCACGGACTAGGTGGGCCGAAGGGCCTGTTACTGTGCTGTATCTCTAAGCTAAACTAAAATCTTTAATGAGAAAGAAAAGATTCTGAGAGGGATAGACAGGTTGGATGCTGGGAGGATGCATCCTACAATGTGGGTGTCTAGAACTAAGGTGTACAGTTCCAGAATAAGGTATCAGCCATTTCAGACAGTGATGAGGAGCAATTTATTTTCTCAGAGGGTTGAAGATTTTTGGAATTTTCTATCCAGAGACGTATGATAGCAATGTCATTGTGTATATACAAGGTGAAAATCGACAACTAGCTGTCGACAGAGGAGTCAAAGGGCATGGGGAGAGAGCAGGACATTTTTGAGGCCAAGATTAGTTCAACTATGATCTTACTGAAACATCCTCAAGGGACCAATTAGCCTATTCCTGCTCCTACTTCTAATTTACAGTCACAAACATGACTGACCAATATGGTGGCGTGAGATTTTTTTAAACTGTAAACAGCGTTCTTTTAATTTGAAACATTACACAATAGCTTTATCTGCTTCTTCAGGTGAATACAGAAATAAACACATTTTATTGAATTAAATGTCCTTCCTTTTCTGCCCTCACTAGATTATCAGAAATGTAAAAGACTAAATCACAGGTATAGGTATTTGGGCAGCACAGTGGTGCAGTGGTAGTTGCTGCCTTACAGCGCCAGAGACCTGGGTTTGATCCTGACTACAGGTGTTGTCTGTATGGAGTTTGTATGTTCTCCCTGTGACTGTGTGGGTTTTCTCTAGGTGCCGCGGTTTCCTTCCACATTCCAAAGAGGTGCAGGTTTTGTAGGTTAATTGGGTTCTGATATATTGTCCTTTGTGTGTAGGATGTGAAACTGGGGTACAGGTGATAGTTGGTCGGTGCAGACTCAGTGGGCCAAAGGCCCTGTATCCATGTTGTATCTCTTATTTAAACTAAACATAATTGAATATATTTATAAAATTAGCCACAATGGTAAGATATGAATGAAAGTTAGACCACAGTGCAACCTAGAACAACCTCAAGTATGAAGTCTGATCTGAGAGCAAGCAAGCAACAAGTTAGCTCTCAACATCAGTAAAACCAAGGAAGTGATTATTGACTTTAGAGCAGTAAAGCCGAGGATCCACAAATCTGTCATCGTCAACAAGTCAGTGGCGGAGAGAGTCAGTTCCCAGATGTGCTTATCTCAGAAGACCTGTACTGGACTCGACACAAAGAAAGCCCATCAACGCCTCTACTTCCTTAGAAGATTGAAGACATTTGGTAAGTCAATGAATATTCTCTTGAACTTCTACAGGTGTACGGCAGAGAGGATATTGACAGGTTGCAACACAGCCTGGTTCAGCAACTCAAGCACCAAGGAGTGAAAGAGATTACAAAAAGTGGTGAAAATTGCCTCGTCCATCAAGGAGACAGACCTCCCCACCATTGAAGGGAACTATAGGAAGCGCTGTCGCACAAAGGCAGCATCAACAAGGACTCACAATGCCCTGGCCATGCTCCCATTTCACTCCTGCCATTGGGAAGCAGATCTAGGTGTCTGAAAACAGGTCCATGAACAGCCTCTTCCCAACAACCGTCAGGCTATTGAACACCACAAACTCCAACTGAACTCTGAACCTAGAACTGCCTGGCTATTGGCAGATGAGGATTGGAGATGCAATGCAAGGGACATTAAAGGTTGCACTAGTGACTTTAGGCTTTGTTTTGTTTTTGCACCGCATTGTTATTTCTCTTTATTGAACTGTTTTTCTTTGTTCATTATATTGTCTATAGGGCACTGCATTTGCAAACCTGTTCTGCTGCTGCTGCTGCTGCTGCTGCTGCAGGTGAGAATTTCATTGTTCCATGTTGGGAGTTGAGGCAATAAAAACACTTGACTCTCTCTTTCTCTCTTGACTCTTTTAATGCTTTCTCTTGAAATAACATATTTCAAGTTGTATCTTCTCATTGGGAATTTCAAAGGTAAATTTGGAAGAACAAACACTGGTGGAATGTTATTCCCTGGACAGCCATCAGAATTTAGCAGGTATTAAAAAGAGCTTTCAAGAACCCATTGCATTTAACCATTTTATTTCAGCAATTCTATTGCAGAAGAGAAAGAACAGCATTTGATTGTCTGAATGTTTCAGTGTGGGCATGCTTGTTAGCTTGGGTGGAACCCAGTGAACAGTTACAATGAAGCTTGTTATTATTACGATGTAATTCATGCCAATAATTCCTGATTCCAAGGCATCTGGCAGTACCTCATTAACAGAGCAATATCCTGTACAACACAGTTGTCCACAAATTGAGCTAATGATGGCCATTTTCTGCACATTGGATAGTTTCCATGCTGCCTAGCGACTACAGGGAAGTTGGGCCAGGAATGTCTGGGTGTGATTTCTCTCTGGGTATCTGATGTTAGCCCAGTTGTGCAGCTAATTTACGTCGTAAATCATGCAACACATGCTTCCTCCACTGTCGGCAAAAGTAGGAGCTTTTCTGGAAAATGTGTTCCTTCCCAGCTACACCGGGAGCACATCAGCCAGCGTTCTGGAGTGAAAGTGAATGGGCGATGCAGTGTATGCACAATCACCTTGATGTCCCTTGCATAGCATCTCCAATCCTCATCTGCCAATAGCCAGCATTTCCCCAGACGATTCAGCACCTTTGCTGATTGCAGTCTCATAGAAAATAGATGCAGGAGGAGGCCATTCGGCCCTTCGAGCAAGCACCACACACAAAAAAAAGATTTGAGCCACATGCTGTGGATATTGGTTCTTTGATCAACTGCAGCTTGCGAGTGCTTGGACCCTTCCATTTCACGACAGTTCATTGCATGGGAGTTGGAAGATGCATAGAATACTGCGGTACAGGTCAAGGTCCTTGGGTTCGACATGCATGCATTGGCCATGATGCCAATCTGGTTAATCCCTTTTAAATGATAATGGGCTGTTTCCCTCCTCCCCTGGACTGCCTGTTCACGTGTCTGTCTAAATGTTACTGTTCTAACTGCTTCCACCACCTCTCCTGACACTGCATTCCGGGCTCCCACCACACTTTGCGTACAAAACTTGCCCCGCACGTCTTCTTTAAGCTTCTCTTTCTCACTTTAAATTCCGGTTTGCTCCCACATCCCAAAAACATGAGGGGTTTGTAGGTTAATTGGCCACTGTAAATTGCCCTTAGTGTGTAGGGAGTGGGTGGAAAAGTGGGATAACATAGAACTTAGTGTGAACGGGTAATTGATGGTCAGTGTGAGTTCGGTCGGCTGTAGGGCCTGCTTCCTTGCTGTTTTCTCTAAACTCTAAAATCTCCAAACTCTCTAAATTCTAAACTCTGTATCCTCTACTATATGATGTTTCCACCCTGGGAAAATATTTCTGATGGTATATCCTATCTATGCCTCATAGTTTTTATAAAGTATCAGGCTTCTTCTCAGTTTGTCTGGAACTGTACACCTTTGTTCTAGACACCCATATTCAGAACGCATCCTCCCAGCGAACAGGGAGGACGAACAGGGAGGACGAACAAAGGAGGACCTGGCGTGGGGGAATGGTTGTGAAGGAAGGGATGTGGGGAGACCTGGCACGGGATATTTTGAAACTTTGCAACTTTGTCGTCCCCCTTTATGTGGCGACTATTGCATACCTAGGGTATGTAAGCAAAGAGTTTCAATGTGACTTGCCACATGTGACAATAAAGTATTCATTCATTCATTCATACAGATAGTAAGAAAGAAAATAACACTTTACCATCATGCTCAGTAGCTGTACAGCTACTTGTAAATATAAGGTCCAAAGAAACAGAGGTTACAAGTACCATGTTTAGTTTTGGTCTGGGAATGGGTCCAGTAAGTATGAAGGTAGCGGGTCTGTTAAGGTGTGGGCAGGATCAGTTGGGGTGAAGGTAGTAGGCAGATTGCCTACTGCCTTCAACCCTTCAGATTTTATGTTCTTAGCATCACTTGAGTAAAGGTTTGGAGAACTCATTACAGCTTCCTCTTTACAGTCGCTGTTCATCAGTGCAAAACTGTTTCATGCCTCAGTAACTATAGTCACTTTAATGTTTATCATCTGTATACAAGGTAGACAAAAATGCTGGAGAAACTCAGCGGGTGAGGCAGCGTCTATGGAGCGAAGAAATAGGTGATGTTTCGGGTCGAGACCCTTCTTCAAACTGATGTAGAAACATAGAAACATAGAACATAGAAAAATAGGTGCAGGAGTAAGTCATTCGGCCCTTCGAGCCTGCACCGCCATTCAATGTGATCATGGCTGATCATCCAACTCAGTATCCCGTACCTGCCTTCTCTCCATACCCCCTGATCCCTTTAGCCACAAGTGCCACATCTAACACCCTCTTAAACATAGCCAATGAACTGGCCTCAACTACCTTCTGTGGCAGAGAATTCCAGAGACTCACCACTCTCTGTGTAAAGAATGTTTTCCTCATCTCGGTCCTAAAGGAATTCCCCCTTATCCTTAGACTGCGACCCCTTGTTCTGGACTCCCCCAACATCGGGAACAATCTTCCAGCATCTAGCTTGTCCAATCCCTTAAGAATTTTGTAAGTTTCTATAAGATCCCCCCTCAATCTTCTAAATTCCAGCGAGTACAAGCCGAGTCTATCCAATCTTTCCTCATATGAAAGTCCTGACATCCCGGGAATCAGTCTGGTGAATCTTCTCTGTACCGCCTCTATGGCAAGGGGTCGGGGGCGGGAAGATGTGGGTCGGGGGCGGGAAGAAGAAAGGAAGAGGCGGAGACGGTGGGCTGTGGGAGAGCTGGGAAGGAGAGGGGAAGGAGGGAGAAAGCAAGGACTACCTGAAATTGGAGAAATCAATGTTCGTACCGCTGGGGTGTAAAATACCCCAGCAAAATATGAGGTGCTGCTCCTCCAATTTGCGGTGGGACTCACTTTTGCCATGGAGGAGGTCCAGGACAGAAAGGTCGGATACGGAATGGGAGGGGGAGTTGAAGTACTGAGTGAGAGGTGCAGGCAGATCGGGTTGGTTAATGCGGACAGTGCAGAGGTGTTGTGCAAAGCGATCGCCAAGCCTGCGCTTGGTCTCACCGATGTAGAGCAGTTGACACCTAGAGCAGCGGATGCAATAAATGAGGTTGGAGGAGGTGCAGATGAACCTCTGCCTCACCTGGAAAGACTGCTTGGGCCCTTAGAGAGAGTCAAGAGGGGGAGGTAAAGCGACAAGTGTAGCATTTCCTGTGGTTGTAAGGGAAAGTACCCGGGGAAGGGGTGGTTTGGGTGGGAAGGGACAAATTGACCAGGGAGTTACAGAGGGAGAGGTCAGTATACAATGTCCCTTGTACTTAATATGTGTCCCAATTAAATTGAATTGATTTATCTGCTTCCCTTAACCTGGCTGATGTGTCTTTGTTAAAACATCACAGAGCGTTGCGGAGCTGCAGAGTCATACTGCATATAAACAGGCCCTTCAGCCCCTCATGCCCATGCTGACCTTGGCTACTACTTACTCGAATCTTGCTGTCCACCACTTTACTAGAATGATTCCAGGAATGAGTGGGTTAACATACGATATGCATTTGATGCTACTGGGCCTGTACTCGCTGGAGTTTAGAAGGGTGAGGGGGGACCTCATTGAAACTTATCGAATAGTGAAAAGGTTGACTAGAGTGGAAGTGGAGAGGATGTTTCCAGTAGTGGGAGAGTCTAGGACTAGAGGTCATAACCTCAGAATTAAAAGACGTTATTTTAGGAAAGGGATGAGGAGGGATTTCTTTAGTCAGAGGGTGGTGAATCTGTGGAATATGCCGCAAATGGCAGTGGTGGCCAAATCAATGGATGTTTTTAAGGCAGAGATCGATAGATTCTTGATTAGTATGGGTGTGAAAGGTAATGGGGAGAAGGCAGAAGAATGGGGTTAGGAGGGAGAGATAGATCAGCCATGATTGAAGTAGACTTGATGGGCCAAATGGCTTCATTCTGCTCCTATCACATGACTTGGTCCAGAGCCTTTCACACCCATAGCAATTTAAGTGTTTATCTCGATACTTCTTTAATGTTTTGAGAGGACATGCCTCCACCTCTTACTCTGGCATTTTTGTTATAGATTTCAACCTCCCTCTAAGTGAAAAAAAGTCCTCAAATCTTATCTAAACCTCTTCCTACTTACCTTAAGCTTATGCCCACTAGATTTTGGCGCCTCTTCTATGGAAAAAAGTTTCATACTCTCCACCATTTCTATGTCACTCATAATTGTGTTCACCTCAATCAGGTCCCCCCCTCCATTCCAGGGAAAATGAATCCAGTCTCTCCTTAGTAATTAAACTATATTCCTAAAACATCTTGGTGAACCTCCTCTGCACTCTCTCTGGTACAATACAGTCTAATATGCAACTATGCAAACTGTACGGAGTTTGTACATTCTCCCTGTGACCATATGGGTTTTCTCCAGGTGTTCTGGTTTCCTCCCGCACTCCAAAGACGTACGGGCTTGTAGGTTAATTGGCTTGGTGTAAATTTAAATTGTCCCAGTGTGTGCAGGATAGTGTTACTGTGCTTGAATTGCTGGTTGGTGTGGACTCGATGGGCCAAAGGACCTGTTTCCATGCTGTATCTTGGAATGAAACTAAACTAAATACAGGTTTGTAGGTTAATTCGCTTCAGTAAAATTGTAAATTGTCCCTAGTGTGTAGGATAGTGCTAATATATGGGGATCGCTGGTTGGCGTGGACTCAGGTGTGGGCCGAAGGACCTGTTCCCGCACGGCATTTCTGAATCTAAATCTAAATCAATATGTTATATATCTTCTTATGAATATAATTCCAAAGCAGCTGCACCTTGGGCAGTGGTACCATTTGCATCGAGTAACTGACATTCCTCACAGGGAGTTACACAAAAAGCTGGAGAAACTCAGCGGGTGCAGCAGCATCTAAGGAGCGAAGGAGATAGGCGACGTTTCGGTTCGAGACCCTTCTTCAGACCTCGATTCTCCAGCATCTGCAGTTCCTTCTTTAACAATTCCTCACAGGGAAGTGTCCAATTTATCAATGCAGAGTAATGATAAGTACTGCTCCTTGTGCTCCTCCCTCTCCACCGTCCTTGATTGGTATGGCAGGAAATCCTCTGATTCTTTCTAAGATGGCCGACAATGGGAAAAAGGCGGCAGAAGATGGCGCACAAGGCAGGCAACTCTATGTGTGCCAGTCACAGAAGTGGATCTGCTATCACACATTACAATCTCTCTACTCTTTTAAATATGTACTGCAACAGCAGCATTTCTTACTATTCATGTTATTCACCCTATCATAGATCTGTACACTGTGGACGGCTCAATTGTAATAATGTATTGCTAACTGGTTAGCATGCACCAAATGCTTTTCACTGTACCTTGGTACAAGTGACAATAAACTAAACTCAAACTCAAACTCAAACTCAATTCTGTCTTTGTGTAATCTTTCCCTCTGCTGTGGAAACTTCATCTTGGTGACCATAAGCATTCTGAATGTTAGCCATTCTTGATTTGGCACAACATTTGGCAAAATCTGTCAGTGCAGTCTTTCTGCTGTATTGCAGGGTGCGCCATCCTTTCAATGACTTATGAGACCAAGTCCCCCTTTGCTCTTTGAGGTAGATATAGGATATTCCCACAGCTGCCTTCAAAGAAGAGCTTTGAAGTTCCTGCAATCCTGGCCAATGCTGCATATCTCCTTAAACCAATGCCACAAAAATGCACAATTCTTTGTAATAAATCTGTTCACAGTCAGACAACAATGGTGTGTGCAATGGACTGAGAAGCACACTTTGTACATAATCAAAGAGCAGCCAGAGCCTTGATCTGTCACAGAACATGCAGTGTTTGATTGTACTATTACTGAAGCCACCCAATTGCACAAATCCTCCAACTATCTCTTATTTCAATTTTGGAATTGGCACAGACACAGGACCTTCTGTCCATTGCATCCATGCCAACCATCAAGCACCCATTTACACCAATCCCACACCAGTCCCCATTTTATTCTCCCATCAGTTCTCCCCATATTTTATTAATCACCTATATGCTTAGGGCAGCACGGTATCACAGCAGTAGAGTTGCTGCCTTACAGTGCTTTCAGTGACGGAGTCCAGGGTTCGATCCTGACTACAGGTGCTTTCTGTACGGAGTTTGTACGTTCTCCCCATGACTGCGTGGATTTTCTCTGAGATCTTCGGTTGCCTCTCACATTCCAAAGACGTACAGTTTTGTAGGTTAATTGGCTTTGGACAAGTGTAAAATGTCCCTAGTGTGTATAGGATAGTGTTAATGTGTGGGGATCACTGGACAGTGCAGACTCGGTAGGACAAACGGTCTGTTTCCATGCTGTATCTCTAAACTAATCTACACTAAACTAAATTTACAGCAGCCAATTAACCTACCAACTTGCAGGTCTTTTGGATGTGGGAGGCAATTGGAGAACCTAGATGAAATGTAGGTAATCACAGGGAGAACATGCAAACTCCACACAGACAGCATGGTTCAGAATTGAGCTGGGTTGCTGGAGCTGCAAGCTACCACCAATTCTAGGTAATGGATTCTAGTAAGGCCATAAATAGCTTCACACATCCTTTTTCTGTTTCACTGGAAGTTTTGTTTATCAAACGATGTATGGTGAATTGATTGTAATGGCCCTGCACTCACAATGTATCATTGACACTGACTGCTAGGTCTGAGTGTCAGGTGAGTGTCATGTGAAAGTATTAAATTCAAGGAAGACTGAATCTTCAGACAAAAAGTATTATTTTATAGAATGTCATTGGCTTGCATATGGGTTTAATTTATTGCTTTTATTCAATTTATTTGAGAGGTCTTTGTGTATTAAATATAAAATGGCTAAGCTTTGATTATATTGCTGTTCCAATGATTCAATTAGAATCCAGTGCATTATGAATCTAGCTTTGTGAATGAATTAAATTTCAGAGTGAAACATATCCAGGATTGCTAAAATGATTCATTGCAAAAACTGTATTTGCCACATACTTTTTGATGACCTGCTCAGAAATGCAGGAACAACTTTTTTTTGTTCCTGCTACCATTTATCCGATGAAACATTTTTAAAATCATCTCTCTGATATGTCCAAGGTTTTTGTCCATTTAGGCAAGTTAATGGGTTGGCATTTCAACCCCTGTGAATGGGAAGATTGGATGTACATTGGATGTAGCTCAATGATTGCTGGCAGCTGGACAGAATAAACATTGGCACAGTGGCGCAGTGGTACAGTTGCTGCCATGCAGCACCAGAGACCCAGGTTTGATCCCGTCTACAGGTCCTGTCTGTACGGAGTTTGTACGTTCTCCCTGTGACTGCATGGACTTTCTGTGGGTACTACGGTTTATTTCCGCACTCCAAAGACGTACGGGTATGTAGGTTAATTTTAGTAAAAATTGTAAATTGTCCCGCGTATGTAAGATAGTGTTAGTGTGCAGGGATCGCTGGTCAACACAAACTCAGTGGACCGAAAGGCGTGTTTCCGCGCTGTATCTAGATAGATAGATTACCTTTATTGTCATTCAGACCTTCCGGTCTGAACGAAATTTCGTTGCCTGCAGTCATACAAAAATTCAAAATAACTTAAAAATAACAAAAACACACAAATTTAACATCCACCACAGTGAGTTCAGCAAACACCTCCTCACTGTGGTGAAAGGCAAAAGTCTTAGTCTTTGTCTCCTTCCCTCCTTGTACTCCCTCTGCGCTGAGGCGATCCAGGCCTCTGGTGTATTGTCCCTGCCGGGTGTTGGTACCGCTGCCGCCACCGGAACGCCGGAATGCCGCCGCCGCTCCAAATCGGGCCGCCGCCTCCACCGGAATGCCGCCACAGCTCCAGGCCGGGATGCCGCCACCGGAACGCCGCCGCCACTCCAGGCCGGTCCGCCGCTCCAGGCCGGGACGCCGCCACCGGAACGCCGGAATGCCGCTGCCGCTCCAGGCCGGGACGCCGCCACCGGAACACCGGAATGCCGCCGCCGCTCCAGGCCGGGACGCCGCCACCGGAATGCCGCCGCCGCTCCAGGCCGGGACGCCGCTCCAAATCGGGCCGCCACCACTGGAATGCCGCCGCTCCAGGCCGGTCCGCCGCCGCTCCAGGCCGGTCCGCCGCTCCAGGCCGGTCCGCCGCTCCAGGCCGGTCTGCCACAGCTCCAAGTCGGGCCGCCGCCGCCAGGCCAGTTCAGTCGAGCCACCGCCGCTGCAGCGAACGCCGCCCGAGGCCGTCAGCTCCGCCATTAGGGCCTCAGCGCAGACGGAGACAGGGGGACACAACAAGAAAAGGTTGTATCCCCCCGAAGGAAGGGACCAAGCCCTGTTTCTCCCACCCCCCCCCCCATACAATCTAATAAACTAACTAAACTAACATAAACTAAACAGACATAAACAAAAACAAACAAAAAAAAAGAAAAAACAGACGGACTGCAGGCGAGCCGCAGCTGCCAGGCAGCGCCGCCACTTCCAGTGACTAAACTGTACTAAACTAAAACTTAACTGAACTGTTTTTGAACTTAATGCTAATAATCGACTCAGCGAAAAAGTGCATGACAAATCCAATCATGCACAAGGTGCTGATAATTTTTTGATTGGAATGGTCATTGGCAAACATTAATCCAATTGGCTAAATGTTCTTCCCTGAAGTAAATGTCTTCTGCACTTAAACCACGGTGCATCTTGATCATACATCAAGTGAATTTATTTTATCAGCTGACTCCTAAATCTGAATTATTTTGATATATTTTTACTTTTAGTCCAACGCAAATCAAAATCTATTGGTAACTAACCTATGAAAACTGAACAGAAACTGAATAATTTGTCTGAGTTTCTAGAGTATCATGGTAGAGAATAAATCCTTGTTTGTTTCCAATTTTTAATATTTCAAAAGTTATAAACCATTATAAAAACCTATTTTCCCAAACCAATCTTGTTAACAACACATGATGGTATCACAAAGGCATTTACAAAACTCTTAATATCAATGATTTTTATTGGAGAATTAATAAAGAAGATATGAGCAGGAACAGATTTTGTCCAGATATGGAAACAAGGAACTGCAGATGTTGTTCACACAAAAGGACACCAAGTGCTGGAGCAACTGATCAGATCAAGCAGCATCTCTGGAGAACATGGATAGCTGACATTTTAGGTCGGCAACCTTCTTCAGAGTGATGGACAGATCCCGACCCGAAAAGTCTCCTATCCATATTCTCCAGAGATGTTACCTGACCTGCTGAGTTACTCCAGCACTTTGTGTCCTTTTATTCAGGTATGCCCTTAATTGTACTACATATAATATTATCAGATATTTCTTTTTTATTTTTAAATTTGGTGATTATTTTATTATGTCTCTCATAGAGAATATTGCCAGCTTTGGTGTTTGGGCTGATGGGAAGTAGTTGGAATGAATATTATTATTTTTGTCAGAATTTGATAGTCCATAAGAGTGAACCAAATTTCAGATTGCAGGTGCCTTGTATGGCGCACTTGAAACTATTGACTGGGAATTAATTTCCAAGCAATGGACTTGCTGAATTCCCTTTCTGTGAATCAAATATCTTAGGACAAATTAATAATTTCTTCCACCTTTTCTAAATCAATTCATCTCTTCATTAGCAATCACTCTTTATTGATTACACCTCTTTTAGTTAATGAGTGTTTCAGGGATATAGCTCGACAGAAATAAAGCCAAACTCGGGAAAAGGAATTTTCCGCTGTATCTGAGGATGGAAAGTAGAAGTTTATTTAGCCAGGATTTGAGGATATGGGATGAAGCGCGGGAATGAATGACAAGCAGAGACCGGGTAGGAGGTTGCAGGGAAGGTTAATAAGGTATGGGAGTAAGAAAAACTTTTGGTGTTTGAGGTTTTTAATTTTGTATTTATTATTTATTATTAGTGCAGGTAGATGGGACTAGGGGGAAATAAATGGTCGGCACGGACTAGAAGGGCCGAGAAGGCCTGTTTCCGTGCTGTAATTGTTATATGGTTATATGGTTATATGGTTATTGCTTCTCTGCCTTGAATATATTGGCCAAGAACTGTGTGGCACAAAGGATATAGGCATCATGAAGAGACATGCACCATTGTTAAGTAAGCAGAGCCATTAAATCTATGTTCTATGTCCAATATCATAAGTTCTAGGAACAGAATTAGGTTATTCGGCCCATCAAGTCTACTCTGCCATTCAATCATGGCTGATGTATCAACTGCATTCTTCTGCCTTCTCCCCATAACCCCTGACACCCATACTAATCAAGAAACTGCCAATCTCCACCTTAAAAATATTCATCGACTTGACCTCCACAGCCATCTGTGGCAATGAATTCCATATATTCACCACCCTCTGACTAAAGCAATTCCTCATCTCCTTTCTAAAGGTTATTTTTATTCAGAGGCTATGGCATCTGGTCCTGGACCAACACATTAGTGGAAACATCCTCTCCACATCTACCCAAGCCAGGCCTTTCATGGCCTTCCGTATCTGCATGTAAAAAATAAACATATTTTAAATTTTCCTTGGCTATTGCAAGTTATTGGAACATGTTGCCAAAGATCCCTTGGATATTATCCAGGATAATTCTAATACGGGAATTAAGCTCAACTCGGTCTACTGTATCATGGCTTCCTGCCAAGCATTAGTGTCACGCTAGCTAGCAATGAGCATTATACAGGACCTCAATTATATAGCTTAGGGACAGTCAGTCGCTTGCATTCATATTAGCTGTACTTAATAGTATGCAGATAGAAAACCTGCATTGAAATGATCATGATAAACGGCTCACGTACCTATTGTGACAGCAGGAATTAATCATTCGAAGGCAGCTTTAGCTATTCAGACCAAATGTGTTATTTTACCTTTTGCTCAGGGTGCCAATAATGGGGTCAGTTATTAATGTTCGAGCAAACATATCTCTATCATTCCAGACAATAGAAATGTTTTTTGCCAGTAATGCATGAAAATTGCTGCAAATATTTACCGATAATATATTCATAAATATATTATATACATGAAAGGAGGGAGAACCTAATAAAAACTGACGATAATTTCATGCAAATTATCTCCGGGTTTCCATTGCTCAGTTTAATTTTTTTTGGAGATGTAATTTGATGAGGAGAAAGATTTTAAATATCTGTGCATATTCAGTCTGATGTTCCACATCACATGGAATGTGTACTGAGTCAAATGAGCACAGGCACACTGTGTTAATGGTGCAGCAAATCAATGCAGCAGGAAACTTTAGGCAGTATTACGCAGATTCCAGAAGTTTTAATGTGTGGGATGCTTGCTTACACCAAAGATAGACGCAAAAAGCTGGAGTAACTCAGCTGGTTAGGCAGCATCTCCAGCGATATGGAATAGGATGTTCCTTTTCCTTTTCTCCAGAGATGCTGCCAGACCCGCTGAATTACTCCAGCTTTTTGTGTCTCTCTCCAGAAGTCTCAATATCGGGTGGGCTTTGCAGTCTATCTACCATACGATATGATACGATAGAACTTTATTTATCCCAGGACGGAAATTGATCTGCAAACAGACATAAACAATAAAACATCCCAGCACACCCGCTAAGATCAGTAGGATTGAAATTGCTTTCAAATGGAACTGCAGATGCTTGTTTATACCTAAGAATGACATAAAATGCTGGAGTAACGATACGATACGATACGATACAATATGATGGAACTTTATTCATCCCCCGGTCTGCCAACAGCCATAACACACAACAAGGTACATGGAAATTTGAAATTAAAATTAAATTAAAAGTGAAAAAGAAAGATAAAGAGAAGTGACTGTTGGCTGGCAGCTGTGTGCACAGCGCCTTAACTGGAATGGATGAACAAACAAACAAACAAACAAACAAACACAGGTTTATCCCCTGGGCAGATGATTCTAAAACTAGAGCGCCCCCGCCACTTCCCCCACACGAGGTCCCCCTTTGTTCTCCCACCATCCCTCACGGTGGTTCCCTCATTCCCCCATTGTCTTTCCCTCCCCCCCCTCACGCTCATCGACCGCTGATCGCGGGTCGATCGCGAGGCCCCACCGTCGCTGCTGCTGAGGCTCTCGCTGCCGTAATTCACGGGACTCCTTCTTCGGACTGATTGTAGATGGAGAGTGGGGCAAAAAAACTGGAAGGGGAGTTAATATGGTTCGCGACCGGGAGATCTTGCAGCAGCCAAAAGATAGTTTTAGTTGAAAGAGCAATTCCAACGTCTGGAGCTGTAGATATAACAGGTCTTTATTCAGCACCATCAAACAGGCATGGGGAACTCTCAACATATAGGACAAGGACAATCACAAGTTCTCAACTACAATTTCAATGTTATAATGCATAGTTTACCTCAATATACGGCGACCTTTCTTGCCGTATCCCCCGTCTCCGTCTGCGCTGAGGCCTATCGCGGAGCTGGCGGCCTCCAACTGGGACCAACCTCGAGGCTCCGGAGGCAGAGCCAGGATTACCAACGCGAGGCTGGCCGACTTCGGGGCTGTGGTGGCGTTGCGACCCGACTTCCGACCCGACTTCAGAGCCTCGGGGGCTCGGCCGCGGGCCCAGTTGACTAGGCCGTGGCCAGTGGACGACATCGTCGGGAGCTCGCAGGTCCCAGGTTGGTGACCTGTTTTTCTGGAGGTCCCGCAACAACAACTTCGTCCGCTGGTCTGGAGGGCGGCAGCTTCGGCAGCTTCGACCGCCCCGGGCCGCGGAGTTTGAACTGGGCCATTCGCGGAGCTCGGATTCAGCAGTGGGACTTGCTTACCATCACCCGGCGGGGTCACAACATCGGAGGCCTGGATCGCCCAAGCGCAGAGGGAGAGCAAGGAGGGAAGAGACAAGGACTTTGGGACTTTTGCCTTCCATCACAGTAAGGAGGTGCCTGGTGGATGTTAAACTGTGTTGAGTGCGTGTTTTGTTATTTATTCTATGTTATTACTGCAAGGTTAAACCATTTTGTTGTACTGTAAATGTGCAATGACAATAAAGTTGAATCTAATCTAATCTAATATTTAAGGTGTGATCAAATGGTGTCTTAGAACTATGCATGTATATTGGGAACATATCATAAGTGTGAAGACCAACAAACTTTGTTGTTGAAACAAGTTTAATATTCTGAAAGCTTCCGAGGACAAACCCAAGCATTTTTCTTCTTCTATAATATTGTCAGGGCTGGCTCTCTTATGCACAAACGCCCCGGCTATTTTACTTCGGAGTCACGTGAATGACTTTGTGTAGACCCCGCCAGCACGCATGCACGACATATCGTCGCTCGCACTGCAGTCGACAAGCTGGGGGGGGCGGGAGCGCGCTCCTCTGCCGGCAGCTTAAATAGAACCACCAGGTAAGTTTTACTAACCTTGAGTGGGTTGGTCTTTGTACTTGTGTTTAAATCCTTTACAGAGACTCCATGGAGAGAAGTCGGAGCAAAAAGAGGGTTGCTTTTAAGCATGCCATTGAAGACCGCAGGACCTCGGAGCGAAGTCAGCGGCCAACATCCCCGGAACTCACCGTTGAGTTTTCGGCAGCACCCGTATCTCGGGCCGGGAAGACAGCACGGAAGTCGGGGAGCCCCGCTCAGTGTGCAGGACCTGACTCTCCACCGCTACAGTCCAGGAAACTGCGAACTGGTGGGAGGACCGCGTGGGAGCAGGGTAGCCAAGACCCTGACTCCTCACTGCTTCAGTCCGCACGACCGCGGACTAACGGCAAAAGAGTGCGGAAATCAGGGAGCCCCGTTTAAACGGCAGGCCCCGACTCACCGCCTCAGTCCGGAAGACCACGGACAGGCGGTAAAACCGCACACAAGTCGAGTAGCCCCGCTGGACAGGCTGGCACCGACTTTCCGCCGCATCAGTTCGGAAGACCTCGGACTAGTGGCAGGCCCACGCGGATGTCGTGTAGCCCCGCTGGAGCGGCAGGCACCGACTCTCCACCGCCTCAATCCGGAAGACCGCGGACAGGCGGCAGATCCGTGCGGGAGTCGCGTAGACCCGCTGGAGCGGCTGGACCGATTTTCTACCGCATCAGCCCCATAGACATCACTCCGACGGGGTGCGGACTGGGGTGACCCCATTGATTCAGCAGAATCTGGGGAAGACGACCTGCCGTTTGCAGATAGTAACAGCGATCACAGAGCCCGCATGGAGCGGATGATGGAGCAGCTGCTCCAGAGGGACCTACTCCAGCAGGAGCATGCGTCCCGTGGATCATTCAGGTCCACGACAGACCCCTTTCCAGGGCTGTCCATCATCTCTCCCTCCTCGGTACGGAACGCCAGAAGTCAGGGATTGCCTGACTTTGAAGAGGGGTTGACCGAAGACACTAAGTTGCATGGGATGCAGGAAGAGGAACTTCTGGGGATAGTGTCAAAATTTGCACATCCATCCCAGAAAGGGCAACCTCTTCAACCACAGCTAGCGGCTAGTATCAATTACCTGACCACACACCAGCTTCAGGAACAGGTAATTACGGAGACCACAGGCAAGTACCTGGCCCCGGAAAATTGTGTGTCGTTGAATGTACCAACTGTCAACACACCCATATGGGGGAATATAAGCCCTGGGATAAGGGCACAGGAACTGAAAATTCAGAAAATCCTCAAACTACTGACCTCAGGGATTACTGCATTTGCCAGGTCAGTCGATGGTGTGGACATGACGGAAGAGCAGCAGGATGCGTTAGCCCTGCTTTGTAACACGCAATATGAGATCAATTGCTTCAGAAAAAGCTCTATCCGGCCCACGCTCAACCCCTAATTTGCGGGGTTGTGTAAAACAAGCGCTACGCCATCACCAAGCTTGTTGTTTGGGGATGACCTGCCCAAACAGGTCAAAGACCTAGATGAGGAAGCCAAACCCATGATAAAACCGCCTTCCTCTAGCAGGCCACCAGCATGTTGACGGCACCATCCATATGTAACACCCAACAGGCCCCGGTTTCACCCTGATAGGGTGACGGGTGCAAACCCAAAGGTCGCGCCTCATACACAGAGGTATTTTTTAGGCCAAGGCCCAGAGCGACCCGCTTGGAAAATGCGTCAACCCCACACCACAGCGTCACAACATCCCAAGAACCAAGGACGGAAGGCCAAGCCCCACCGGTAACCATGGAGGTAAGAGGGTCTGGTTCCCTTGGGAATTCTGCATGTTTAACCTCACAATTGGGAGGCAGGTTGTGCCTGTTTGGGGACGCATGGAGTTCCATAACTTCTGACCCCTTTATATTGCACAGTATTCAAGGTTATGAAATTGAATTTATAAACAAATAACTTTCCCCAGTTCAACATGTGCCTAGCCGGAAGTTTGTGCTTTCTCAAAAAGCGAAAGTGTAAGGACATGCAGAACTATTCAGACTATATACCAAGGGGGTAAGAGAAAAAAACTGTACATGAACCTCTTGAGTTTGTATCCAACGTCTTTAACAAAACTAAAAAGGATGGTGGATGTCGTATTATAGTCGACTTAACTCAACTGAATATCAGACTTCCGGTGGTGCTATGCAGAGCTAGAGACCAGCGCCAGCTAGCTCCATGAAAAAATCACTAAAAACGGGGAGAAAAACGGACATACCTGCTGTTTCTGCATCAGCTGCCTGCAACGCGTGAGTGATGTCATCAGGCGCGCAACTCCAGTATGGCTCTGCAACATACCCCCCCCAAATTAACGAAACGGACTGCCAAGCCACAACCGGCACCAGATAAGTAGGCCCGACTGAAGCCTTGGGCTCAGGTACAACGTCGTCCCAGGAAGATGTTTCGAAGAAACCAAAGCCTAAAAAATCTGAGATAGAAGATCTTCGGATTTTTATAACTCAGGAAATTAAAAATATAAAGGAAGAACTGAAGAGAGTGAATGTTAAAGAAGAACTTCAAATTTTCAAGGAAGAGTTTAAGGAGTTTAAGGAGGAAATGAAGGAAGAAATCAGCTCCACCGTCCTTGAATTATCGGTAAAATGGCAGAAAGAAACAGAAGCAAAGATGAAACAGCAAATTACGGAGATGGATGTGGAGAAGGATGTGAAAATATTGCACAGTATATTGCACAGTATTGAAGGTTATGAAATTGAATTTATAAACAAATAACTTCCCCCAGTTCAACATGTACCTAGCCGGAAGTTTGTGCTTTCGCAAAAAGAGAAAGTGGAAGGACATGCAGAACTATTCAGACTATATACCAAGGGGGTAATAGGAAAACACTGTATATGAACCTCTTGAGTTTGTATCCAACGTCTTTAACAAAACTAAAAAGGATGGTGGATGTCATATTATAGTCGTATTAAAGTCGACTTAACTCAACTGAATACCTTTGTGCAATATACCCATTTCAAGATGGAACCATTTGAAACTGCCAAGCAACTGATTTCCAGAGGGTACTTCATGGCCTGCATTGATCTAAAAGATGCATACTATTCAGTACCTATATGTAAAGATCATCGCAGATATTTGAAATTTGTTTGGATGGGGCAGCTGTGGCAGTATAGATCACTGCCTAAAGGACTTACAACAGCCCCCAGGTTGTTTACCAAAATATTGAAACCAGTATTGGCATCTCTACGAAGACAAAACCACATAGTCATGGCCTATCTTGATGCCAGACTGATTGTGGGGAAAACTTTGGAATTGGCAAAATTAGCTGTGACAGCCACCAAGTCACTATTCCAAAAGCTGGGGTTCGCCATCCATCCAGATAAATCCAAATTAACGCCTACTGTCATTATGGACTATCTGGGATTCACGATTAACACTAATCATATGATTATTACTTTCCCAAATAACAAAGAGGCAGATATTATAGAGGCATGTAATAGCCATGCTTGCACCAGGATACCAACTATTTGACATGCTGCCAAGGTAATTGGGAAACTTGTAGCTCCATTTCCAGCTGCACAATTTGGACCGTTGCATTATCAAAACTTACAAAGAGCAAAAATCTCAGCACTAAAAACTAATGCTGGGCATTTTGATAGACCTATGCAGCTACCAACCAAAGCAAGAAATGAGCTATGATGATGGATTAGCAGCATCCGAGATTGTTTTAATCCCATCGTTACAAACCCTTCAGTCGTGTTGCAAACTGACGCCAGCACTCACGGCTGGGGAGCTACCGACACCACATCTAGTTGTGGTGGCAGATGGGATTTGCACGAATCTACATTTCTCCAATCCCGAGGTATGAACTATTTGGAAATGCTGGGAGCATTTCGCGGACTACGGGCTTACTGTACAAATATGCATCATACGCATGTCCGTCTACAAATAGACAATACCACAGTGGCGGCATATTTAAACCATATGACCATATCAAGTCGATATCTTGTGACGAATTGGCAAACAGAATTTGGCACTGGTGCATTGAAAGAGATATTTGGATTTCAGCTACTTACCTTCTGAGTAAGCTTAATACAGTTTCGGACGCCAGGTCACGAAAATTCAATGACAACACCGAATGGATGTTGAACCCCCAAATATTTGCTAAAATTATAGCTCAGTATGGAACACCAGATATCCACCTCTTTGCATCCAGATTTAACCATCAGATACCAACATATGTCTCTTGGGAACCAGACCCTGGGGCAGTAGCGATGGACGCTTTTTCGCTACATTGGGGGAAATTGTTCTTCTATGCATTTCCCCCTTTCTGCCTCATCAGTCGGGTATTGCGGAAAATCCAGTTTGATTCTGCATCAGGAATACTGATAATACCCAACTGGCCACACGGCCATGGTTCCCGGTGGTCCTCGACATGGTGAAGGAACCATGGGTGCAGGTACCTAAATGCCCGAACCTCCTGACACATCCATATCAGGGAAGAGTCATCCGTGCCATGGTCATCTGAACCTGTTGGCTTGCAGGTTCTGAAGAGACCTTTGCTGGAATTCGGGCTGTCGAACAGGACCATGGACATCATCACGGCGTCGTGCAGAGTCCACAAGGAAACAATAACCTTACCGATGTAAGGAAATGGGAGGTCTTCTGTTCCAGGACTAATATCACCTACGACTCTGCCACCATCACAGATGTGCTGGAATTCCTAGTGGGCCTTCACTATGATGAGGGCCTCAGCTACAGTGCCATCAATAGTGCTAGGAGTGCATTATCGTCCTACCTCAGACTTGGAGTGGGATCCCATCCATTGGTGTCGAAACTTATGAGGGGTATTATTAATTCCAACCCTCCAAGACCACGATACACTATGACCAGGAATATAGGGGTAGTGTCGACCCTACTCAGGAGTTGGTCACCAGTTTCGGTACTCCCACTCGCAAAACTCACCTATAAAGTGGTAATGCTGATGACACTTATTACAGCGGGTCCAGACCCTCCACAAACTGAAATTGGACAGGATGGTCTCAACCCCCACCAAGGTAACTTTTTTCATTGACGAGTTACTAAAACATCATAGACCTGGAACAACCGGTCTTAAATTGGAATTCCATGCATATCCCATTGATGTACGCCTCTGTATAGCCACCCATCTCCAACATTATATTAATGTCACCCAAAATTTAAGAGGAATGGAAACAGGTCTATTTATCAGCTTTAAATGCCCACACTACAGGGTAACTGTGCAGACTATTTCCAGGTGGCTCAGGCTGGTGTTGGGTGCAGCAGGGGTAGACACTGATAATTTTAAATCTCATTCTACCAGGGCTGCATCCACATCAGTGGCGAGGACCATGGAGGTACCCATGGACCATGTCCTTTTAACGGTTTTATAATAAACCTGTGGCCACTCCCACGACGTTTGCAGATACTGTTTTAAGTTCTGTTCCCTGAACCATCCCCGAACTCAGGGTTTTTTTGTTTGTATTAATAAATACATTATTGTTTTTCAGCTCTGTTTCAACTCTGAAATACGTTAACATACTTCCTCCATCAGTTATTACGGCAGTGTGTGAGCATGGACGTGGTTCCACGGCATGAAATCACAGAGCTTTGAAATCTTCACGAAGTCACTCATGTGACTCCGAAGTAAAATAGTAAGATTAAACAAGAACTTACCAGTTTGAAGTTTGATTCTTATTTTATGAGGAGGTACGATGAGGGATTTTGTGCCCTCTGCTCCCAACCCTCTATCATAAGGTCAACTGGTATATGGGTTTCTCTTCATCTTACTATCTCCAGTCAGTTCTACTATCTGTGATTTCACACCGCTGCTTTGAAGAATGTCGCGCAAGCATGCTGGCGAGGTAACTCCTCATAAAATAAGGATCAAACTTCAAACTGGTAAGTTCTCGGTTAATCTTACCATTTTAGTTTAGAGATAAAGCATGAAAACTCGTCCTTCGACTCACTGATTCTATTGACCATCAGTCAACCATTCACACTAGTTCTATGCTATCCCATTCCTGACAAACTAGGAGCAATTTATGGAGCCCAATTGACCTACAGTCTTTGGGAGGAAATTGGAGTATCCGGATGGAATCCCAAACAATCACAGGGAGAATATGCAAAATTTCCCTAGCATCCATGTCTTTCTCCATGGTACATATTGATAAGCAGTACTTGTTTATGACATAGAAACATAGAAAATAGGTGAAGGAGTAGGCCATTCGGCCCTTCGAGCCTGCACCGCCATTCAATATGATCATGGCTGATCATCCAACTCAGTATCCCGTACCTGCCTTCTCTCCATACCCCCTGATTCCCTTAGCCACAAGGGCCACATCTAACTCCCTCTTAAATATAGCCAATGAACTGGCCTCAACTACCTTCTGTGGCAGAGAATTCCAGAGATTCACCACTTTCTGTGTGAAAAATGTTTTTCTCATCTCGACATAGTCCTCTCCTGTGGCTCCACACATAGATGGCCCCATTGACCCCATTTAAGGGGTGGTATTCTCACTTTATTTGCTTTTTTAGCCTTAATATACTGCTGGAATATTTTTTGTTTCTCCTTCACCTTGTCTGTTAAAAGTATCTCATGTTCCTTTATGTCCTCCTGATTTCCCTGTTAGTTGATTGACTTACCAATTTAAGTTTAGTTTAGTTTAGTTTAGAGATACAGCATGCAAAGAGACCCGTTGGCCCACCAACTCTGCGCCTACCAGCGATACCGGCACACTAATGGGCCTGTCCCACTTAGGCGACTATTTAGGCAACTACAGGAGACCATGCGGTCGCCACATGGTCGCCACACGGTCACCACATGTTCGCGGGTGGCTGTCGGGTAGTCGCCTTCAAGGTCATGAGTGGTTCCTGCATACTGGGAACTAGTCGCGGCTTCATTCTGGTCGCTGACCAGAATGCGCTGACCAGAATGAAGCTGCCATGGAGAGTAGCGAGAATTCTCGTACTGTGGGTGAAGTCGTAGTGGGTCGCCAGGAGGTCGTAGGTTGACATAGGTTGTAGCTGGTGCTGACTGGTGAATTTCATTGGCTCATTGAGGAGCAAAAAATGTAAACAGTAGTTTTCAGAACCAAGGATAGCCGACCGGTAATGTTAATGTCTGCCAAGCTTCACAGCCGTGTATCTCTGGCTTCTTAAAATGTCACCCCACCCCTTCTCCCTACCCCTTCTCCCCCCCCCCCCAATTCTCCGCCCCCTGCCCCACCCCTTCCTCCTCCCCCCCGCTTCTCCCCCATTCTCCCACCCCCCCTTCTTCCACCCCCCTTTCTTCCACCCCCCTCCTCCCCCTCTCTTCTCACCCCCTCCCTTCTCCCCCCTCCCTTCTCTCCCCCTCCCAACTCCCCCCTTCTCCCCTGCCTTCTTCCCCCCTTCTCCCCCCTACTCTTCCCCTTCTCCTCCCCTTCTCCCCCCCTTCTCCCCCTTCTGCCCCCTTCTGCCCCCTTCTCCCCCCTCTTTTAAAGGACTTAAGTCACCCTTCCCGTACACTGTGCTTTCACCATCTTAATTACAGCGCCAACCTTCCTGTTCATCGTGGTGTGTGTCTGTATCACATTGGCTTTGCACTGTGTGAATTTCACTCAGACAGCATTTCCCCCGCTTGCCCTGTCCCCCGCCTGCAGAACTGGCTGCTGAAAGAAGCGATGTGTGTCTGTATGTTCTGACAGTCCCCGTTCCAGTCGCCGTTTTTTCAGTGACCGAATACGACTACACAGTCGCCGGCAGTTGCATTAAAAATCACCTAAGTGGGACAGGCCTATTACACTATCCTACATGCGCACTAGGGACAATTTACAATCATACCAAGCCAATTAACCTACAAACCTGTATGCCTTTGCAGTGTGGGAGGAAACCGGAGATCCCGGAGGAAACCTATCCAGGTTACGGGGACAACGTAGAAACACCGTACAGACAGCACCAGTAGGCAAGATCAAACCCAGGTCTCTGGCTCCGTAAGGCAGCAACTCTACCGCTGCACCACCGTGCTGCCTCAGTTTAAGGATACAATGCATGCTTGAAGCATTTGCCATTGATCTAAAAAGTTTATGTCAGTTTGGCACTCAAAAGCTCTCTTTGTTCTGTCAATTTTCATCCTGTAAAATACTGAAGTGAGTTATTTCCACTTTCTTTATGTGACAATATCATTTCAAGCACGTATCATCTCACGAAAGAAACATGTCTTCTCAGTCCAATTTCTCCTATACATAAGTAGAATTCAATTCAATTATAATTTTGTTAAGATCAATTTCTGAATTTTTTAAAAAGCATAATTTTTTAAGAAACCATTGTGGTGAATGAATTTTCTCTCCAGAACAGAAACATGCTTCATTAGTCTAGTTTGCATGAATCTGTCTACTTCCCAGACACAATTAATCATCTCCTTATTGTGGCTGGGTTAGGAGGAAATGAAACTAATAATTCAGATGCTTAAATCAATATTCAATGTGTTTGAGAATTAATTTATAGACAAACTTTGCAATCTACTAAGATAGTGTTTTGTGTCAGAAAGGAAGTCAGAATTGTACATGTGTTGTGTATTCGATGCCCCTTTTACAATGGCACAAACTATTTCAATGGGGTTTTATTCTCACGTGTGCACTGCACAATGAAGTTATTTTTGCAAAGATCACACTTGCACGAGTCGCCTTAAGTCCGGTCCTCATGCTCAATGTACTGGAGTGCCTCCGATCCAGGTAAGTCCCAGGCTGCTGCAGGGCCTCCTCCGTCACCATCGACCGGCTCGACCCGCGAACCAATCCCCTTCTCTCCCGATTGCCTTTTTGTCTCGGGGCACCTCCTGCAGCCGGCTTCTGCAGCATTGATCTGGGACCTAGACTTACTGGCACCATTTGGCAGCTTGTCTTGTTATACATAGAAACACAGACTTGACCAAAATGGCCTTACAATGCATGAATCCTCTGCTAAATTTGGGTTCTATTCCTGCTCCTTTTTGGCCAGGATTCCTCCCTTTTATCATATGATAACCATCATTTATGATAACTAGTTGTACACTGGTGACTGTGACATTCTATCAAAGTTGCCCCGTGACAACTTGATGCTGATGTATCTTCCCAGAATCTCATCAAGCTTCCTGAGTTTTTGTGGGCGTAGCTTCATGATTTCCATCTGATGAGTCTTCACCTCCCGAGTTGTCATTGGTGCGAATCCCCTCCATCCATGTTGCCATTTCATCTGTGCTTGATCCATAGAGGAGTATGAAGTTCCCAGAAGAACCTGGGATAAAGTAAGTTAGCAGTCCATACTTCCACTGATACTCCTACAATGGTGGAGATATACCCATGCATTCCTTTCATCCACTATCAACAGAAGGCTTCTCTCTGTACACTGCTCATACTCCATGATACAATCCTTCCCACACTATGATCCTAGCTAAAATCTGGTCAGTTATCTCCGCAGTCAAATGGTGATTTCCAATTTAATCTTAATGAAGGTTTCTCATATGAATTTCAGCTGGGTTTGATCCAGATTTCCCTACAGGCATAACTCTTACTTAAAATAACCATGGGGAATGCTTTAATTCAGCCAAATTCAGTCTCAGCCTTTAATTTACTATTTTGAGTTTCAGGGTCTGTCTTACCCCTTTTGCAATCAACAGCTTGTGGTCGATAAGCACAATCCAATTCAATTGCTGTGGAATTCCCAGCTGTTTATATAATTTTAATGCATTTATTTCAATATGTTGTGGACCACTATTTTAAATCAAGCCAAATAGGAATTTAGTGACAATTTCCTTTACTCCTTGATAATAGTAGCCGCTTTATTATCAATGGTTAGATAAATTTCGATCCACCAGTCAAATACATCGACTCTGACAACAAGTACCCACTCCCCTGGTACTTCTTCTAATCCAATGCAACTCTTCCCTAGCAACTCTTTTCTAGGTGGTTTCAGCATTGACTTCCTGAAGAGGAGCGTTGGCATTGCACTTCCTCATTCCTTATTATTTTAATAAGGATATCTCTCACGTTCCCTGGATATTAATTAATGTTCTACAATGCCAGGCCTCTGCCAAGTTCTGTCCTTCCTTTCATTACTGCTAAACAATCCTGTCCCATCTCTATCAGTCTGTCTGGGGCTGAGACAATGAAATATATCAGGTTAATACTCAAATACTTTTAAGCCATATCCCATAAGCCATTTCCAAATACCAAAATGTTAAAGTCCTTCCAATACATTACTGTATAATTTGAGGGTTCTAATTTAGAGCTGGTCAATTTATTCCTAGTTGCTAAAATTTAAGTGCAAAGTAGGTGTCCCCGAACCACAGAGCAGTGTTCATTCCCAGGTTTCCATATTTAGTTATTTTAAGTCGGAGCTTGCCTCAATGCTATCTAGAGGCTATTTCTTCAAGTTCCTGAGACGTCGTTCCTCCTTTTCACTGGTGTCAAATATTATGTTATGTTGGTAAGGTTGGGCACTAGTGTATGTGTAAGGTATATGTATCTTCTTTTCCCTTTTGATGTTACATTTGCAGGAGTAGGAATACCAATATGAGGAGCAACCTTCTTTGTCTGTTGGCCATTCCCAGATCGTAACGGTTAAAGGGACAGTACAGTATCACCCTGCTCTCTGTTTGTCTCTGGGGAGCTACTTGGATGGAAATGATGGTTACACATCCTACCTGGCTGTGTCTTCTGCCCGTTCTTGAGGGTCCACATGCCCTTTTACCTCACTCCCCAGATAATGGCGTGTTATAGGCAACACTGTCCTGAAGGCGCAATTCTTGGGAAGCCCTAGGAATCGATCTTACACAAACTTTATAAACACTTTGAAGTTTTATTATAATACACAGAATACATCGTAGAGTCTGTTCTCTCCTTCTCCATCATGGTTTGGTCTGGCTCAGCCACCAAGCACGGCACCTGGAAGCTGCAGCGAATCGTCCGATCAGCTGAGAAGGTTATTGGCTGCAACCTTCCCTCCATTGATGAACTGTACACTGCAAGAGCCAGGAAGTGAGTGGGCAAGATCATCTCTGACCCCTCTCACCCTGGCCACAAACTCTTTGAATCACTTCCCTCTGGAAGGCGACTCCGGACTGTCAAAGCTGCCACAGCCAGACATAAAAACAGTTTTTATCCACGAGTAGTTGTTCTACTCAACAGCCAAAAATATCTGAAGCCTCCCTTTGATCTGGTATTTTGTTGGTTTACATGCTTGATCAATAGTGTTTTATCATTAATGTTTTATTATTATTCATGTTTAGTATTTTCTGAGTCATACTGTCACTGTATGTCATGTTGTTACTTGTGGGCGAAGCACCAAGGCAAATGCCTTGTATGTGAATACTTGCCGAATAAACTTACTTACTTACTTAATCTGAGAAAATATGTGCACACTTTAACTTGTCCAGCACTTCAATGTGAGGTTCTGAATATTAGTGACTTTAAATCGAAGAATTTCAACTTGCTCTCCTCGGACTAATTAGTTTTTTAGTGCGTAATTCGATGTAGCAAATTCGTTCGGATATAGAATTCTCAAATTGATTAGATTATTTTCAACCAATTTATACTCTAACCACCGAGTGCCCGATACCTTTACGATGGTCCTCCCCTGTCCTTTCAGAGATCTGGATAGCTCAAACAGGCATGGACTTTAACCAACATAGGCTCACCCTGTCAAAAAGGCTTCTTCCTTTCCACCTGCTTGGCACCGGGTGTCAGCGCGTAACCTCTTCACGCTTGCATTTGATGCCGATTTTTGGAGCACACTTCCAAGCTGCACCCCCAGCAATGACGCAGTGCTTAGCCGCTTAGTACTGTTACACCCAGGTCATCTTGAAATATCCACTCAGTTGGATGCCGGACCTGGGCAGGGCCTCGAACATCTAGTTTTTTTTTTGTGGAATAGTTTTTTGTTTTTTATTAGCAGCTGCAACTACCAACTACGACCAAGTTTTAGGGGCCTTTAACCCAGAGTGGTAGTGGGCAGATACTATAGACCTGCACGGGAAGGTAGACGTTCACGCCCCCATAAGTCTTGGGTAGATGGGGCTCATCAGCCTGGGAAGGCAGTCCATCTAGGAGAGGGAAAACTCTGATTTAAAACTCCACTGCCTTGTGGCCATATCCAGTCATGGAAAAGGCTCCTGGAGTAAACTTCAAGAAAATCTGGAGTCAGAGCCGCTAAGGCAGTTTGTCATTGTCTACAACCTCATTCTGGCAGCTCCTGCGACGGTGCTGGTGCCAAACTGTAATGGCCCTGCTGTTCCTTTGGATCGATCAGCGATGTGGAGAGGGGAGACGTGCTGCATGGGCAACAGTCTGCCCTCCATATGACATCGCCCGGGCTTGCATCCGACCACATGTCAGCTGCAAACTAGGATGCATCACTCATGGTCAGTCATGACTGAGGGGGGCCTACTGAACCCAGAGGAGAGAGGCCTTTAACCCAACCCTAGATTTATGGGCCTTTAACCCAAAGGAGAGGGCCTTTCACCCAACCCTAGCAGGGCCTCTAACCCCAAAGGCTCTTTTGCCCCCAGTGCTTGCTAGACTCTGTTCTACGGTCACGTTGGGACCCTTTCCCAAGCCCGCGAATGATCAATCTGCTCCAACTAGCGAAGTGATGAAAACCGATGTGAAAACCGCACTGTGGCGCCTATTTCTGCACTCGCGATCGGGAACAGCTCAACACCCTTAATCACAAGCTTGTGTTTGGGTGTCCATTGAGATCCCGGATGCGCCACCAATGTAAATATGCTCAAGCTTACCCCCCAGTCTAGTTCAGTCAAAAACCACTGAGTCAAGCACTGGAACAACCAGATTGAACAGCAAATTCCCCTATATGATACCTAAACCACCCCAGGTTCGATCCTTGTCTCTGCCTGGCCAAGCCCTTCAGCCTCGTGCAAGCAGAAACACTCCAAAAGGTCACGTCGTCCCAAGCGCACTTCCAGAAGATCAACCGATCTAAGATGGAGACACCTTTTATAAGTCCACGAACATTGAGGGGCCGAACTACATAGGGGTGGTCTCTTTACAATCTAAACAAACATATTGATTACATCAATACATTATTGACAGTTCCCCAAACCAATTACACAGTATCCCATACATTGTTTCAAGGAGAAGCTTCTGCAAGGAAGCTAACTTAACGGAATAATGCAACATTTACCCTGGAACTCAAAGAAAACTGCAAGGGCTTAACACTTTGGCCAATCAACAAAAAGCAAGGGAACTGTCTCGCAACATTATTTACATTTTTACAATCCTTTTGCTGTAATCCAATCAACCATGCATATATTCTACTTTGGAGGTCCTCTGCAAAAATCTAATTCATTCTGTCAACTGAAGAGATACTCATACATTTCTTATCTGCAACATTGGTCTGGGACCAAGACTTACTAGCACCATTCAGCAGCTTGTCTTGTTATACAGAAACATAGATTTGACCAAAATGGCCTTACGATGCATGAATCCTCTGCTAAATTTTGGTTCTATTCCTGTTCCTTGTTCGCCAAGATTTACATTGTCATTTGGTGAGTGGTGGCGCCATCGAGTGTGGCTGCCTAGCCTGCAGCTGTCTGTCCTTTCATTCTTTTTGTTATTTTTTGTCTGTTTTTGGAGATCTTTTAGTCTTTTTTACATGGGGGGAGGAGGGAGAATGGGGAAACTGTTTTCATAATCAATTCCTGGTCGAGGATGCGACTATTCTCCGAGCCGCATCTGCGCCCCTCTCCTCGCAGCCTACCACCTGCTTTGGCACAGCCTTTCCTGCCAGGGACCGGGCAGAGCCTCAGCTTCAGCAGTGGCGGCACAGCACTGGATTCCACCGCAGAGCGAGCGATGCCTTACCAGGGTCGTCGTGTTGGAGCTCCAGAGGGCTGGGACTGCCGACTTTGACACTGTGGAGCTGTGGTCTGCGGAGCTTCCAACTGCTGGCGGTGCTGACATTCCTGCCGCAAGTGGCGCTGACTTTAACATCGTGGCGCTCTGTGATCTCTCGCCGAGGTCGCCAGAGTTGAATCTCCGCCCAGCTCGACTTCGGAAGTCGCTGTCTCTGGTAGGAAGTGGCCGAATCGGAGGCTCTGGGCCGCTGAGAGCGTTCTTCCATTCTAGGGCCTGAAACATCGGGCCCGTAGCGGCGACTGCGGCGACCTCAATAGGTCCTGACCACGGGTGAACAGAGGAAGAGGACTGAACTTTCGTGCCTTCCCTCACAGTGGGAAATGTTGATTCCACTGTGGGGAGATGTTTTTTATGTTTGATGTCAAATTCTAAAGTGTTGTGTTTATCTTATTTGTGTGCTGCCTGTTAACTCAAATCTCACTGCACCAATTGGTGTATGTGACAGTATTGTCCTTTGTCCTTTGTCCTTTATTATCTCTTGCATTAATCTAATATCTCATCTTAAAAGGTTCCTCTAACATTATTAACCTTCCTTAATGCACCAAAAGAGTGTCAATCTTGTGAGGTCACCTATCCTTTTTATCCAGAGATGCTCCCAGACCCATTGAGTTACGCCAGCACATTGTGTCTGTCTGTGGTATAAACCAGCATCTGCAGTTCTTTTCTTCTACTTTGGGCTTTAGTTTTGTTTCGCACTAATAGACCTGTTATGCTGCTGCAAGTAAGAATTTCATTTTTCCATTTCGGTACACATGAAAATTGGATACTCTTGACTCTTGATATCACAAAGACATTTTAATAAGTTAAATGGCCATTATCTAGTGCTGGTGGCTGAGTGATAGAGTGATGGAGGAGAGTCGCACCCTTTGTGTGAAAACGTTAACCCTCAGATTCCTATTAAATCTTTTACACTTCACATTAAACCTATGTCCTCTGGTCCTCGATTCACCTATTCTGGGCAAGAGACTCTGTGCATCTACCCGATCTATTTCTCTCATGATCTCATTTACCTCTATAAGATCACCCCTCATCTTCCTGCGCTCCAAGGAATAGAGTCCCAGCCAACGTAACCTCTGCCTATAGGTCAGACCCTCTAGTCCTGTCAACATCCTCATAAATCTTCCCTGTACCCTTTCCAGCTTGACAACATCTTTCCTAGAACATGGTGCCCAGAACTGAACACAATATTCTAAATGCGGCCTCACCAATGTCTTATACACTGTAACATGACCTCCCAACTTCTATACCCAATACTGTGGCTAATGAAGGCCAATGTGGCAAATGCCTTTTTGACCACCCGGTCTATCTGCAACTCTACCTTCAGGGAGCTATGCACCTTTACTCCTGGATTCCTCTGCTCCGCAACACTACACAGAGACCTACTATTCACTGTGTAGGTCCTGCCCATGTTAGGCTTTCCAAAATGCAACACGTCACCTTTTTCTGCATTAAATTCCATCAACCATTCCTCAGCCCACTTGGCCAATTGATCAAGATCCTGCTGCAATTTTTCACAACCATCTTCACTATCCGATAGGATATGAGAATATTATAGAGATAATTGCTGGATACTCTTGACTCTTGATATCACAAAGACATTTTAATAAGTTAAATGGCCATTATCTAATGCTGGTGGCTGAGTGATAGAGTGATGGAGGAGAGTCACACCCTTTGTGTGAAAACGTTACCCCTCAGATTCCTATTAAATCTTTTACACTTCACATTAAACCTACAGGAATGATGGCAATCGTTCATAAGTTCATGAGTTATAGGAGCAGAATTAGGCCATTCGGCCCATCAAGTCTCTTGCCCAGAGTAGGGGAATCGAGGACCAGAGGACATAGGTTCAAAGTTAAGGGGAAAAGATTTAATAGGAATCTGAGGGGTAACATTTTCACAAAAAGGGTAGTGGGTGTATGGAACAAGCTGCCAGAGGAGATGAGGCTGCGACTATCCTTATGTTTAAGAAACAGTTAGACAAGTATATGGATAGGACAAGTTTGGAGGGATATGGACCAAACGCAGGCAGGTGGGATTAGTGTAGCTGACATGTTGGCCGGTGTGGGCAAGTTGGGCCAAAAGGTCTGTTTCCACACTATATCATTCTATGACTCTATAAGTCCACTCTGCCATTCAATCATGGCTGATCTCATGGTTTGAGAGGCAGCATTGAGTACTGTTTCTTAAACTCGAGCATGAAGGTTATGAAGACCTCCTACGACCTCGTGTTGACCATGCTGCTAGTATGAGTCGAGGGCAAACTCGCCAGAACTCGCGGATTAGGTCGCCCAAGTGGGACAGGCCCTTAACGTTTTTTCAGATACAGGGGCTAGAGCCAACTGGCACCTCGTCAGCAGCAACAAGTGACTTGCAAACATGCCAAAGGAAAGGACTAGAGCCATTATACTTCAGAGAAGAGTCTCACAATGGGTAGTCCCCAGAGGTGACCTCCAATTATTCAAAATAAATTAAAACAACTTGGAAAAGCTCTTAATCTCCTCGCCGGCAGATGGAAACCAACAACAAAAGAGAAGACAAAGTCCTTATTAATCCATAATTGCCACAGATATATATTACAATATTAACAGCAAACTTGACAGGTAATTTTAAGATATGAATCCACTTAGCTTTCTTGTGGCAAAATGAAAAGTTAATGCAGTTTTTTCATGCTAGTTTGTTTTTCTTTGTGCAAGTTTATAAAATGACAGTGCAGGGTCATTGTAGTGTGTTTTAGTTTTGGCTCAGTAGCAATGAATTAGGGCACAGAATCTGGTGTAGGAAGGAACTGCAGATGCTGGTTCACACCGAAGATAGACACAAAATGCTGGAGTAACTCAGCGAGTCAGGCATGAAGGGTCTCGACCCAAAACGTCACTTATTCCTTTTCTCCAGAGATACTGCCTGACCTGCTGATTTACTCCAGCATTTTGTGTCTATCAAAGGAAATGGTGTCCTTGTTTGGTATTTAGAACAATCCATTGCAAATCCATTCGGCAAATAATTAAATTATACGATTGAATTTTCTCAAGAGAAATTATTGTGAATTCATTGAATGTTTAGGATTTGTTTTAATTCCGAAGCTTTTTATTTGATGCTGACGTTCCCCTGTGTCTAAGTTTCACAGCTGTCCTTTAATTCCAGGCAGATTTAATTGAATTAAATTTAAGAGCACGATTTCCACATGAAGGCTATAACCTTCATTCACTATAGCCCACGATCCAAAGCTGCAGTGTGGTCCTGAGGGGAGAGATTGAATAGGGTTGGTCTATACACACTGGTATTGTGTTGATTAAGATGTTCTTCATAAATGCATTAAGACAAGGAAATTTGTATCCAAAGGGATAATGGTTTCTTTGTGAGACAGCTCATTTTAATTATTCACAGGGTGAGACCTTAAGCCAGCAGACTGACAGACAATGACAATGTATCTTGTTACTTCAAAAGCCATCCAGCAGTTTCAGGAGAAGAACACGCATTGCCACATTGTGGCCTTCACGCTTGCACGTGCAGAATTTGCTGGAGGTCAAATGCAGATGCATCAGATCATTCACTGCCGCAGAACATACAGCGGCTTGCAAAAGTTTTCATACCCCTTGAACTTTTCCACATTTTGTCATGTTACAACCACAGACGTAAATGTATTTTATTGGGATTTTATGTGATAGACCAACACAAAGTGGCGCATAATTGTGAAGTGGAAGGAAAATGATACATGGTTTTCAATTTTTTTTACAAATAAAAAACTGAAAAGTGTGGCATGCAAAAGTATTCAGCCCCCTTTACTCTTATACCCCTAAATAAAATCCAGTGCAACCAATTGCCTTCAGAAGTCACCTAATTAGTAAATAGAGTCCACTTGTGTGTAATCTAATCTCAGTATAAATACAGCAGTTCTGTGAAGGCCTCAAAGGTTTGTTAGAGAACATTAGTGAACAAACAGCATCATGAAGCCCAAGGAACACACCAGACAGGTCAGGGATAAAGTTGTGGAGAAGTTTAAAGCAGGGTTAGGTTATAAAAAATATCCCAAGCTTTGAACATCTCACGGAGCACTGTTCAATCCATCATCCGAAAATGGAAAGAGTATGGCACAGCTGCAAACCTACCAAGACATGGCCGTCCACCTAAACTGACAGGCCGGGCAAGGAGACCATTGATCAGAGAAGCAGCCAAGAGGTCCATGGTAACTCTGGAGGAGCTGCAGAGATCCACAGCTCAGGTGGGAGAATCTGTCCACAGGACAACTATTAGTCGTGCACTCCACAAATCGGGCCTTTATGGAAGAGTGACAAGAAGAAAGCCATTGTTGAAACAAAGCCATAAGAAGTCCCGTTTGCATTTTGCCACAAGCCATGTGGGGGACACAGCAAACATGTGGAGGAAGGTGCTCTGGTCTGATGAGACCAAAATTGAAGTTTTTGGCATAAATGCAAAACGCTATGTGTGGCGGAAAATTAACAATGCACATCACCCTGAACACACCATCCCCACTGTGAAACATGGTGGTGGCAGCATCATGCTGTGGGGATGCTTTTCTTCAGCAGGGACAGGGAAGCTGGTCAGAGTTGATGGGAAGATGGATGGAGCCAAATATAGGACAATCTTGGAAGAAAACCTGTTAGAGTCTGCAAAAGACTTGAGACTGGGGTGGAGGTTCACCTTCCAGCAGGACAACGACCCTAAACATACAGCCAGAGCTACAATGGAATGATTTAGATCAAAGCATATTCATGTGTTAGAATGGCCCAGTTAAAGTCCAGACCGAAATCCAATTGAGAATCTCTGGCAAGAGTTGAAAATTGCTGTTCACAGACGCTCTCCATCCAATCTGACTGAGCTTGAGCTATTTTGCAATGAAGAATGGGCAGAAATTCCAGTCTCTAAATTCCAGTCTCTAGATGTGCAAAGCTGGTAGAGACATACCCCAAAAGACTTGCAGCTGTAATTGCAGCGAAAGGTGGTTCTACAAAGTATTGACTCAGGGGGGCTGAATACTTTTGCATGCCACACTTTTCAGTTTTTTATTTGTAATAACATTTGGAAACCATGTATCATTTTCCTTCCACTTTGTGTTGGTCTGTCACATACAATCCCAATAAAATACATTTACGTTTGTGGTTGTAACGTGACAAAATATGGAAAATTTCAAGGGGTATGAAAATTTTTGCAAGCCACTGTAGAACAATGGAATAGCACAACACAGAAATAGGCCCTTTGACCCACAAGGTTTTGCTGAACATGATGCCAAGTTAAACTAATCTCATCAGCCTGCGTGTGGACAATTCCTTGCAAATCCATGTGCCTATCTCAAAACCTCATACATGCTTCCACCACCACTCCAGGAAACACATCCCAAGCACCCACCACACTGCATAGAGAACTTGCCTTACATATCATTAAACCTTTTTCCTCAGAACTTAAAACTATGCCCTCTAGTCTTTGACATTTCCATCACGTGATAAAGGTTCTCAATGTCTACCCTATTTATGATTCTCACCATTTTATGAATTTTGTAAATTTCTAAACACATCTCTCCGTAGCCCCCGATGCTACGTAGAAGGTGCACCACTTCCCTTCCTCCCTAAACAGTGAAGTCTTTGGGGGCTTTATAACTTGTTGAGCAGAGAAGCCATCTCTCTGCCAGACAAGTGAAAGTAAACAAAGATGAACAAATGAACAAGTCTGCCTTGTAGATTCTGGATATCTGAAATAAAAACAAAACATTCTGGGAACTGTTCTGATGAAGGGTTTTCAATCTGAAAGGTTAACTCTTCATACTGACTGATCTATATAGGAGGGAACCACAGATGCTGGTCTATGCTGAACATAGACACAAAATGCTAGAGTAACTTACCATAGAAGACATTTCAGATCAGAAACCTTCTTCTGACTGAAAGGGTCATTTAGGTCTGAAGAAGAGTTCCGACCTGAAAAGTCACCAATTAATTTTTCTCCAGAGATGCTGCCTGACCCCTGAGTTACTTCAAAATGTTGTGTCTATGTTCATGCTCACTGATAAGTTCTTTCCAGTATTTTCTGTTTTTATATGTTAAAATAGGTATTTATTCTAATTAATCCAAAAGCTGTGAACTAAATGGATTTTAAATGTATTTGTCATTGTTTACTTTATATTAATTTTATTATTTTTAATTATTTGAATGTTTCTAAATGCCACTGATTTTCAGAGCCATTTGCAAGGTATTCAAGGTTTTTTGTTAACCATTAGCATGACTTTACTTTCCACTTGCTGCAGACTTGTGGTCGCTCGTGGTCTGTTCTGCCTGACGGAATGACTGATGGGGCAACTGTGGTATAACTGCAACAGTTTGATGTGGTCACACGGAAACATGTAGGTGGGACCCACATGATCTGATCCAGTATACAAGATGTGCAGTGGGACTGAAATCTTGTGGTTGTTCATGGTCTGTTCTGCCTTGCAGAATGACCGAGGTACCAACCATGGTGTAAGAACTGCAACAGATTGACATGGTAACAGGTAAACATATAGGTGCAAGTACAAAATGTGCAGTGGGACCCCTGTGATCTGATCCAGTAGAAGCCAAAGGGGGGAAGAAGGTTTGGTGACATTGTTAATCAAGGAAGGTGACAAATCAGTGTGGATTTGTAATATAAAGAAGGGGAATAGTGATGTGGGATCGATTTAAGCATAGAGTAAAGGGTGGGAGAAATAGATAGACCTAATTGTGACCTCTCAATATGTCAGAGCATAAATGGGGAAATATCATGGGCATGTTTGAAGGAAACTGCAATTTTCACAGGAGATTTTAATATATATATTGATTTGATGTACCAAACATTCACGGGTTTTGCATAGGAAGAATATGTAGAATGAGCAATGATTAATTAAATAATGAGTAATGACTAATTACTAATTCGGCACGGTTGCGCAGCAGTAGAGTTGCTGCATTAAACGCCAGATCCTGACTACGGGTGCTGGGTTTTCCCTGGGTGCTCTGGTTTCCTCCCACACTCCAAAGAAGTACAGGTTTGTAGACTAATCGGCTTGGTAAAATTGTAAATTGTCCTTATGTGGACAAAATGCCCGAAACATCACCTATTCCTTCTCCAGCATTTTGTGTCTACCCTCGATTTAAACCAACATCTGGTTCTTTCCTACACAGCTGTAATTTGTCCCTAGTGTGTGTAGGATTGTGTTAGTGTGTTGGGATCGGGGATCAGCATGGACTCGGTGAGCTGAAGGGCCTACTTCCATGCTGTATCTCTCAACTAAGCTAAAATAATGATAGAATTCCATGTAGACTGAGCAGGAACATCATAGTTCCATGACCAGTGCCTTCACTTTAAGTAATGGTGATAATAATGGTTCGTAAGCTCATAAGTGATAGCAGAATTAGGCCATTCGCCCCATCAGGTCTGCTCCACCATTCAATCATGGCTGATTTATCTCTCCCTCTTAACCCCATTCTCCTGCCTTCTCCCCAAACTTTCTAATAATGACGTACATTCTCATCCAAATTGTTGATATAGATGACAAACAGCAATGGGTTTGGCATGGAGATCTGAGGATCCCACTCACCACAGGCCTCCAGTCTAGAAAACAATCTTTCACAACCACCCTCTGCTTGCTAATACAAAGCAAATTCTATATCCAGTTAGCTAGCTGTCCCTGTATCCCATGCAATCTTCTTCTTCTTCTTGCGTATGGCCTGAACAGCCTAACGTTGTAGGACAACTTGTTCTATTTGATCTTATTTGTTTGTGCATGCCGGGTTGATTGCATTCGTCGAAACAGGGCGGACCACGTGAAGGTTGCAATCTTCCACCCCCCATGCAATCTAACCTTGCAGAACAATCCCCCATGCAGACCCCTTATGAAAGACCTTGCTGAATTCCATATAGACAACATCTATGACTCTGCCTTCATCAACCTTCTTGGCTACTTCTTCAAAAAATGCAATCATGTGACACGTTCATGAGCTACGATCTTCTCAGCACAAAAACACTGACTTTTCCTAATCAAGGGGTCCAGAGACTTGACTGCTGCTGCTGCTCTCTTCTGAACAGTCAACCCCCCCCTAAAACTAAACTATCATATACTAAAATAGCTAAACTAAAACTAATTAAACTTCTTATCAAGGGGAATGTTCACTGGGAATTCCTGCACTCTCTGCCTACTCCCTTTCCAGGTGGTCACCCATCTACTGTACCTCCTGCCTGGATCCTTGGTGTGACCACCTCACAATAACTCACAAAGTCTATGACACTCTCATTCTCCTGAACAAACCTGAAGTCAACCAGCTACAGTTCCAGTTCCTTACGTGGTCACCTCACCTCGACACACAGCCTCTCCCAAATTTGTCGCTCCCAGGAGCCATTGGAGCAAGAGGAGGAGTCTCCAGGCGGTGAGTTATAAAATCGAGCGCGGGGCTTTACTCCACAGAGGCCCAGGAGCTGTTGGAGCAAGAGGAGGACCCAAATCTGTAACGTTCCACACAAGTGTTCTGGTGGAAGCCGCTGATTGGTGGAAGTGGACTGGAGGAAGCAGCTGATTGGGTGCAACCCCTGGTTTGCATTTTTGCTTTCTGGTTAAGGGTTCAGTGAGCTAAGGGTTCAGTGAGCTAAGGGTTCCGTGAGCTAAGGGTACAGTGAGCTAAGGGTACAGTGAGCGAAGGGTACAGTGAGCGAAGGGTTCAGTGAGCTAAGGGTTCCGTGAGCTAAGGGTTCAGTGAGCTAAGGGTTCAGTGAGCTAAGGGTTCAGTGAGCTGAGGGTTCAGTGAGTAAAGGGTTCAGTGAGTTAAGGGTTCAGTGAGCTAAGGGTACAGTGAGCGAAGGGTGCAGTAATTTTTAGTTAAGGTTAGTTTAAAGGATTAAGATTTTATAGTGTGAGGGAGTTGATTTAATTTGGGGGCAAGCCATGTCATTTGAGATCGGCCCCATGATTTGCTCATCCTGCAACATGTGGGAGATCAGGGATATTGTCGGTGTCCCTGGTGACTACATTTGCAGGAAGTGTGTCCAGCTGCAGCTCCTGGCAGACCGCATTGAACAATTGAAGCTGCGGTTGGATTCATACTGGAGTATCCACGATGCTGAGAAGCTCGTGAATAGCACGTACAGTGAGTTGGTCACACCGCAGGTAAAAGTTAAGCGGACAGAAAGGGAACGGGTGGCCATTAGCCATAGTAGCAGTAGGCAGGTAGTGCAGGAGTCCCCTGCGGTCATCTCCCTCCTAAACAGATATACCATTTTGGATACTGTTGGGGGAGATGGCTCATCAGGGGAAGGCAGCAGCAGCCAAGTTCATGGAAACATTGGTGGCTCTGCGGCACAGGAGGGGAGAAAAAAGAGTGGAAGGGCTATAGCAATAGCGGACTCAATTGTAAGGGGAATAGATAGGCGTATCTGCGGCCGCAAATGAGACTCCAGTATGGTATGTTGCTCCCTGGTGCAAGGGTCAGGGATGTCACTGAACGGCTGCAGAACATTCTGGAGGGGGAGGGTGAACAGCCAGCTGTCGTGGTGCACATTGGCACCAACGATATAGATAAAAAACGGGAGAGACAGAGGGATGTAAAATGAGGGTAGAAGAAATAGGTAGCAAGGTGAAAAGTAAAAGTGGCAGGCAGAAAATTCCAGGGCAAAAATCAAAATGGACCACTTTTCAACATAATTGTATAAGGGGTGAGTGTTGTAAAAACAAATCTGAAGGCTTTGTGTCTCAATGCAAGGAGCATTTGTAATAAGGTGGATGAGTTGAATGTGCAGATAGTTATTAATGACTATGATATAGTTGGGATCACGGAGACATGGCTCCAGGGTGACCAAGGCTGGGAGCTGAACATCCAGGGATATTCAATATTCAGGAGGGATAGACAGAAAGGAAAAGGAAGTGGAGTAGCATTGCTAGTTAGAGAGGAGATTAACACAATAGAAAGGAAGGACATTAGCTTGGAGGATGTGTAATCGGTATGGGTAGAGCTGCAAAACACTAAGGGGCAGAAATCGCTAGTGGGAGTTGTGTACAGGCCACTTAACAGTAGAAGTGGAGTTGGGGATGGCATCAAACATGAAATTAGAAATGTGTGCAACAAAGGTAAAACAGTTACAATGGGTGACTTCAATCTACATATAGATTGGGTGAATCAAATTGGCAGGAGTGCTGAGGAAGAGGATGTCTTGGAAAGTATGCGGGATAGTTTTCTAAATGAACATGTAGAGGAACCAACTAAAGAACAGGCTATTCTAGACTGGGTATTGAGTAATGAGGAAGGGTTAGTTAGCAGTCTTGTTGTGCATGGCCCCTTGGGCAAGAGTGACCATAATATGGTTGAGTTCTTCATTAGGATGGAGAGTGACATTGTTAATTCAGAAACAAGGGTTCTGAACATAAAGAAAGGTAACTTTGAAGGTATGAGACGTGAATTGGTCAAGAAAGTCTGGCAAGTGATTCTTAAAGGGTTGCTGGTGGATATGCAATGGAAGGCATTTAAAGACTGCATGGATGAACTACAACAATTGTTCATCCCAGTTTGGCAAAAGAATCAATCAGGGAAGGTAGTGCATCTGTGGATAACAAGGGAAATCCGGGATAGTATCAAAACAAAAGATGGTGCATACAAATTAGCCAGAAAAAGCAACCTACCAGAGGACTGGGAGAAATTCAGAGTCCAGCAGAGGATGACAAAGGGCTTATTTAGGAAAGGGAAAATATATTATGAAAGAAAACTGGCAGGGAACATAAAAACTAACTGCAAAGGTTTTTATAGATATGTGAAGAGAAAAAGGTTAGTTAAAACAAATGTAGGTCCCTTGCAGTCAGAAACTGGTGAATTGATCATGGGGAACAAGGACAGGGCAGTCCAATTGAATAACTACTTTGGTTCTGTCTTCACTAAGGAAGACATAAATAATCTGCCGGAAATAGCAGGGGACCGGGGGTTAAATGAGATGGAGGAACTGAGTGAAATCCAGGGTAGCTGGGAAGTGGTGTTAAGTAAGTTGAATGGATTAAAGGCCGATAAATCCCCAGGGCCAGATAGGCTGCATCCAAGAGTACTTAAGGAAGTAGTCCCAGAAATAGTGGATGCATTAGTGATAATTTTTCAAAGCTCTTTAGATTCTGGAGTAGTTCCTGAGGATTGGAGGGTACCTAATGTAACCCCACTTTTTAAAAAGGGAGGGAGAGAGAAAACGGGGAATTACAGACCAGTGAGTCTAACATCAGTTGTGGGGAAAATGCTAGAGTCAGTTATTAAAGATGGGATAGCAGCACATTTGGAAAGTTGTGAAATCATTGGACAAAGTCAACATGGATTTATGAAAGGTAAATAATGTCTGACAAATCTTATAGAATTTTTCGAGAATGTAACTAGTAGAGTGGATAAGGGAGAACCTGTGGATGTGTTATATCGGGACTTTCTGTAGGCTTTCGACAAGGTCCCACATAAGAGATTAGTATACAAACTTAAAGCACATGGTATTGGGGGTTCAGTATTGATATGGATAGAGAACTGGCTGGCAGACAGGAAGCAAAGAGTTGGAGTAAATGGGTCATTTTAGGAATGGCAGGCAGTGACTAGTGGGGTACCGCAAGGTTCAGTGCTGGGACCCCACTATTTACAATATATATTAATGATCTGGATGAGGGAATTGAATGCAACATCTCGAAGTTTGCGGATGACACAAAGCCGGGATGCAGTGTTAGCTGCGAGGAGGATGCTAGGGGGCTGCAATGTGACTTGGATAGGTTGGTGAGTGGGCAAATGCATGGCAGATGCAGAATAATGTGGATAAATGTGAGGTTATCCACTTTGGTGGCAAAAACAGGAAAGTGGACTATTATCTGAATGGTGGCCATTTAGGAAAAGGGGAGATGCAACGAGACCTGGGTGTCATGGTACACCAGTCATTGAAAGTAGGCATGCAGGTGCAGCAGGCAGTGAAGAAAGGGAATGGTATGTTGGCATTCATAGCTAAAGGATTTGAGTACAAGTGCAGGGAGGTTCTACTGCAGTTGTACAGGGTCTTGGTGAGGCCACACCTGGAGTATTGCATACAGTTTTGGTCTCCTAATCTGAGGAAAGACATTCTTGCCATAGAGGGAGTACAGAGAAGGTTCACCAGACTGATTCCTGGGTTGGCAGGACTTCCATATGAAAAAAGACTGGATAGACTCGGCTTGTACTCGCTGGAATTTAGAAGATTTAGGGGGGGGTCTTATAGAGGCTTACAAAATTCTTAAGGGGTTGGAGAGGCTAGATGCAGGAAGATTGTTCCCAATGTTGGGGAAGTCCAGAACAAGGGGTCACAGTTTAAGAATAAGGGGGAAGTCTTTTAGGACCGAGATGAGAAAATTATTTTTCACACAGGGAGTGGTGAATCTGTGGAATTCTCTGCCACAGACGGTAGTTGAGGCCAGTTCATTGGCTATATTTAAGAGGGAGTTAGATGTGGCCCTTGTGGCTAAAGGAATCGGGGGGTTTGGAGAGAAGGCAGGTACAGGATACTGAGTTGGATGATCAGCCATGATCATATTGAATGGCGGTGCAGGCTCGAAGGGCCAAATGGCCTACTCCTGCACCTATTTTCTATGTTTCTATGTTTCTATATTTCTATGAATGAATGCTCCACTAGTTTGATCCACTACTGGGAGCAGTCACTCCAGGACAGCGACAACTGCTTTTTAATATATCCTTGCAATACTCCTCCTCTGAGCTGCAGACTAGCAAGCAAAGCTGAAATGGCTACACGCCATCAGCTGCTTTCTGAAGCTCCCACTCCGCCGCCTTTCAGCTGCTCACTGGTAAGAAAGTGTGGGGACATGTGTGAATCTCTTCACTCAGAGTGTTATGAACCTTTAAAATTCCCCGCACAAAAGGCCTTGTTTTAAGAATATTCTTGGCTTAAGATTATTGGAATCAAATAAATCAGGAGACACGGAAATCAGGATCAAACATGTATTTGAAGTGATGAATCAGCCATAACCACATTGACATACCTTGTGACAACCAGTCGCCTATCTGTACTTCTCTGCTCCTATGCTCATATCTTCTCTCATTTTTAAATTAGGCAGAAGGACAATGAGGAAATACTTCAATCATGGAAGAGCCAATAAATTGGCTTGCAATGCCTTCCAAGCTTTCATTTTGTTGAAAAGATCCAGAGATTATTTTAATTACAAGCAATTTCTTGTTCATCTTCAGACACATTCACATTGCAAAAATATCATGTTTGCACTGACAGAGTAATCAAAGCCTGAGACTTGTCAAAGCCGTTTGTTTCTTCACAATGCAAGCAATTTCTTTACCCTTGGAATGTAATGAGTTTCACGATCAAATGGTGTTGGCATTCCACATTGTCAGCTCGTGGGTAGGAAAAGTCAGAAGGTGTGAAATGACAGACAAGAGGAGACGATCAGCCAAAATAACAAGTCAGTGGGTTGTAAATAACTGCATTCAATTTAATATCTCATAGTAATTGACAATCATGATATTCAAAGCACAAAATATTGCTCCCTTACAACGGGGCAATGATGTGGAGCACAAATCCTGATGAGATGCTTCACGGAATAGCAACTAACAAGGGAGAAAGAACTTCATAGAAAATAGGTAAATATTGGAGTCAAATGGAAGGCCGGTAGTATGCTGAGGTTGGCACTCATTGTGATACGTGAAAGAGTTCAATGGTAATTTTAGAAATTCAAACATAATATCTGTTTAATTTCAGCCCAAAGAGGTTGATTGCAGGGCTAAAGTTGAACTGGAATTTGTTATTCCACAGATTATTCCACTTAAACCTCCATCCTTCACTCATTAGTTTAGTTTAGTTTAAAGATACAGCGCGGAAACAGGCCCTTCGGCCCACCAAGTCAACACGAACTGGCGATACCCACATATCAACACTATCCTACACGCACTAGGGACAATTTACTGTTTTACAAGCCAATTAACTTACAAGCCTGTATGTCTTTAGTGTGTGGGAGGAAACCAAAGATCACAGAGAAAACCCACGTGGCCACAAGGAGAACGTACAAACGCCGTATAGACTGTACCCCCAGTTAGGATTGAACTCAGATTAGATCGTAAATAACACGGAAAATAGGATGTTCATCCATAACTTAAAGGTTTTTGCTTGTACTTTTCAGAAACTAATACAGACATTCCCCTGAAGATAGACACAAAATGTTGGAGTAATTCCAACTTTTGAGTCCAATAGGTTCCATCTTTCCTGAGTCATTGGTGCTGGCTGTGATTTGTCCTGTACCTTTTCATGCCTCTAGTTTTCCTCTCCCCTCACTCTCAGTCTGAAGAAGGGACCCAACCCGAAGTGTCACCTATTCCTTTTCTCCAGAGATGTTGCCTGACCCGCTGAGTTTCTCTAGCATTTTGTGTCTATCTTCGGTGTAAACCAGCATCTGCAGTTTATTCCTATACATAGACATTCCCCTGTCCAGCACTTCAGTTCACTGTTCCATAAAATTAATTGAGGCTAATCAGGCAAACCTGGCCTTAACAGATTCATTCCAATTCTCATTAAACATCTGTACGTTTGAACGATGTTCAACCCTTCTATTCTTAATCATTAATTCTGGTCATTTCCCAAGAGATATTTGGCTAAATGACACATAGCACCTGACCTCCCAAATCCAAAAATCCTAAACAGTAACATGAACAAGTTTCCAACAACAAGGATTGATTTCCAAAATCAAGAGAATTTTAGAAGATTTTTTTCTCTTAAAATGTTTTTGGCGTGGAAGCTGTGGCAAAATAATTGTGGTAAAATTGTTCCTTGTTTAGTTTAGTTTAGAGATACACCACAGAAAACCTTCAGCCTACAGAGTCTGATTGCCGACCAGCAATCCCCATACATTAGCCCAATCCTGTTGGAGTCTTTGGAGTGTGGGTGGAAACCGGAGATCCCGAAGAAAACCCACGCAGGTCACGGGGAGAACGTACAAACTCCACACAGACAAGTACCTGTAGTCAGGATTGAACCCAGATCTCTGGTACTGACAGGCCATAACTCTACCGCTGCACCACTGTGCTGCCCTTTGTCTTTGTCTGGCTGTTCAATTTGCTGAGATCACAAAATTACAAAACCAGGATTGTGAAAATCGCCACCTGATCTGCAATAAATTAAATAATTAGTAAAAAACTTATTGTAATATCTTTATTTTGCAAAGAAATTAAACTACGCCATGTGATTTCTCTGGGTAGCTGGTTTGGCAAAGAAAATGAAAATCTGAAGGACATACCAATATTGTCCTTCTCTCGCTTTGGGGTTGTCCAAACATGGCTTGGGAAAGATAAACCTCCGTATAATATATTTGCGTTATTGTCCCAACCTTTATTTGACCTAGGCCCAAATTTGGGAATGTAACCTTTTGTTGTGCCATACAAACATGATCACAATATGACTGGAAGATGATAGATTGGTCAACCATACTATCCAAGTTCATGAACTGCAAGCTTTAGTTGATAAGGCCAAATCTCTGTTCCTTGTGTATTAACACTTGATGGCCCAATATACTATTGCAACTGGAAATTGTGGTAAACCTGCAATTAAGCTATCAATAAAAAATATAGCGAATCTATCTTGGATATTATGGAATTTTGTGTTTAATTTATTCAATCGGTTATGCTGGGATTCAATACCAGTAGTTCTTATTAATATAACAAGTCTATCAATTTTTGTGAATTCACGAGTCTTCAATGTCATTGTTATTTTCATTACTGCTATTCAGGTTATGCTAATTTTGTCAAGTCATTTTCCTCATTTCATATTCATTTTGATTGAAAACCCCAAATGGGGTCCTCTGTTGTAAATGATAATCTCAAGTATCATTTGTTGTATCTGGTATTTAATCATTTTCATTTACAATATCACCATAATCATATTTCTGGGAGTTCATACATCTCCTTTTCACATTTTCTCCCAATGAAGTTTTTAAATGCCTCTTTTCATTTCTGCACAACCTATTTTGTTGTCTTCGGAAGATGTTCATATGTTGTCCAGTTACTAGAGAATTTTTCCAATAATGGGAGAGTCTAGAACCAGAGTCAATAACCTCTGAATAAAATGATGTACCTTTAGATAGAAGATGAGGAGGAATTTCTTGTCAGAATGTGGTTAATCTGTGGAATTCATTGCCCAGAAGGCTGCACAGGCCATGTCAATGGATATTTCTAAGGTGAAAATTGATAGTTTCTTGATTAATAAGAGTGTCAAGGGTTATGGGGAGAGGCATGAGAATGGGGTTGAGAGGGAAAGTTTGATCAGCCATGATTAAATGGCAAAGTAGACTTCATGGGCCGTATGGCCTAATCCTGCTCCTACAACTTATGAACTGATGAACCTTTGGGGTTATAGAGTCATAGAGTGATACAGTGCGGGAACAAGCCCTTCGATCCAACTTGCCCACATTGGCCAACATGTCCCAGCTACACTAGTCCCATCTGCCAGCATTTGATCCATATCCCTCCAAACTCGTCCTATCCATGTACCTGTCTAACTGCTTCTTAAATGTTGGTATTGTCCCTGCCTCAACTACCTCCTCTGGCAGCTTGTTCCATACATCCACCTCCCTTTGTGTGAAAATGTTACCCCCTATTAAATCATTTACCCTTGACCTTAAAGAAACAGGGTTGAATAGCCTGCTTCTGTTTCCATGTTATCTTTAGCATTGTTCCAGTAAAAATAAAATAAAAATATTGGGGAAAATTGTGCTTATTGTAATAACTTTCTTGAAATCTGATTTGTCCTTTTAAATATAGTTTTGGATTGATGTCGTGTTAACGCACAAGCTGTTCAGGCCATTATTCCTGAGTAGGTGCCGAACAATTTTGCTGCACCATTGAAAAGAAGCATTGCCATGACCACTTTTTCAATGAGAAAAATGTATTCCCACCTCTGCTTCATCTTTTCCAAAAACACTATTATTGTGCATCTAAACGAGCTGTTCACTGATAATCTGGGATCTGTAAGAGATGATTTTCAAACACAAAATTTCTTGTTAAACCATAAACCATACTGCTCATACCGTCACTGCCCTAGAAAAGTAATTCAGTTTCTGTCCTGATTAGATATTAATTTTCAAACGCACTGCAGTAAATCTTTTGATCATATCAGTACAAAAAAATTGCACAATTATATTTGGACGACTACTCAAGCTACAGAGCTCCTTTCTTCATGCATACACCCGTATACAGTCGTGAAAGCATGCAGCTCAAAAACAGGCCCTTCGTTCCATCAAGTCCATGCTGACCACTGTTTTTATCTACACCAATCCCATTTACCTGTATTTAGTCCATAGCCTTCTATGTGCTGTTGATTTAAGCACTTGTCTAGATGCTTCATAAACATTGTGTGAATACCTGGCACTACAAACATTTCAGGCAGGGTGAGACCTTAGGCCCATGGTGGCACAGCAGTAGAGTTGATGCCTTACAGCGCCTGAGATCCGGGTTCGATCCTGACTACTGTTGCTGTCCGTATGGATTTGTACGTACTCCACGTGACCTGCGTAGGTTTTCTTCAGATGCACCAGTTTCCTCCCACATTCCAAAGACGTACAGGTTTGTAGCTTAATTGGCTTTGGTAAAAATTGTAAATTGTCCCTAGTGTGTAGGATAGTGCTAGTGTACAGGGATCACTGGTCGGCACGGCATCGGTGGGCTCGGGGGCATGTTTCCGCACTGTATCTCTAAACTAAACTAAACAAATACCCATTGTTTCTGACTTCTTCTGATCCTCAGTTCCTGAGCTCACTTTGTCAATTGGCTGCTAAGTCTCCTGCATTACAACAAAATTATGGCTCAAAGTCACTTAGCTGATGGTAAAACACTTTAGGAAACAAAGCATTTATCTTTTTGATCACACAGTTATTAATATACAGACCGAAAATAAACTTGCGAACAGCATGCAAAGATGGAGCCTGTTTATTTTACTCATAGAAATCAACACAATTTGTCAATAAATGGGCTTGTGCTTATTCTAACTACCTCCAACATTGAACCTGAAAACAATATTTTTTGTTGGAATCATGAAATGACATTATGTTTAAAATCAACCTGTTGGGAAGCTCTACTCAGTATTGCTTGGCAAAAGGCAGACAATAGCTGGGAAGCATGCTTTCATCAGGTGCAGGTTTGCTATTCCATGAAATTGCTTGACAGCTCAGTATGTGGTTCAGAACTCCTGGTCCAAACCCAGTACCCCCGAGGTCTTGCATAATCACCCTTTTCTGGCTTTTCTATGCCCATGGATGACAGCAGTGAAGCTACAGTACAGAATGAGCAAAATGATCAACCACTTAAAAGAGCAGATTATTTTTCTCTGTGGCAATCACACCGTACAACTCCTCCCACTTTTGTCGAGGGGTAGACTGACTTGCCCCCCCCCCCTCCCACCCTCCATCTTTGTACATCCCTCATCCCGGACTATTCGACTCAATAACTTAATTTCACGTTTGTGCAATATTACATATGTGGTGTGCAATACCTAGTCAATTAAATGTCATTATTATTATAATGCACACGGTACTTTCAATGCCGTGTAACTGCATCTTTTGACTGGTGGCAGACCAATTCCCCTCTGGGATAAATAAAGTTGTATGGTATCGTATCATATCGTATCATAATTGGAAACAAACCCTATATCACCATCAAGCATCTGCCATGAGTCAAATGCACATGTTGGACCCAAACAAATGAGAGCTGTGACAGAGCAGACCAACGGCTGGCTATGCTTTGCCAGGCTGGGATTTTGTGCTTGATCAAATGGCGCCAAACATGGCGTCGCCAGCATTATATGCAAAATTAATTTCACTATGTAATGTTTAATTGCATATGTGATAAGAAATAAATAGCCATTGAACCATTGAGAGCAAAACCATGTGTTCACTCACTGGTAGGATTAACAGTTGGGCGTTTGATTTTCATCCAGGTATCTTGTATTACCTCCATTCCTTTTTCACTGTTTTCGAGCATCTTCTACTCTTACCTTCTCCATGAATTGCTAAGCCATTCCTTTCATGGATGACTTTATTTTCTCACTGTACACTTTTACTTTTGTTACCATATTTTAGAGATACAGCCGGAAACAGGCACTTTGCCCTACTGAAACCGAGCCAACCGTCAATGACCCCGTACACTAACACTATCCTACGCGCTAGGGACAATTTATAATTTTTTACCGAAGTAAATTAACCTACAAACCTGTATGTCTTTGGAACGCAGGGGGAAACCGGAGCACCTGGAGAAAAACCCCACGTGGTCACAGGGAGAGCATACAAACACCGTACAGACAGCACCCGTAGTCAGGATCGAACCCAGGTCTCTGGCATTGTAAGGCAGCAACGTACAGACGTCAGAGGTTATGGGGAGAAGGCAGAAGAATGGGGTTTGGAGTGAGAGATAGATCAGCTATGAATGAATGGCAGAGTAGACTTGATGGGCTAAATAGTCCAATTCTACTCCTATCACTTCTGACCTTATGACCTATATGTGCTAGTATTGCCAGAGAGGACCAGGCCCCCAAAATTAATTAACAAAAATGAAATGAGATTCAATTCTATTATGAATTACACCTCATAAAATACTTTAAAATCTTTATGGGTTTGGAGTTGTGTTAGCAAAAGCTACTGTAAATTAATGGCTTAAAATGGTAGGACTCATTGTATGATATCTCCTCTGTGTTAAAACAAAAGCAATCTAGACCACAGAGAGCTTCACAGGGTAGACAAAGGGGTAATGCTTCACCTGGCCGAGGAGACCAGTACTAGTATTTAGTTTAATTTATTGTCACCTGTGCTGAGATACAGTGAAGAGCTATTGTGTTGCGTGCTATACAGGCAACAGAAATAGTATATGTGATCACAATCAAAGTCCACAGTGTAAAGATGAAAGGTAAAGGGAATAATGTTGAGTTTAAGATACAGTACGACAATGTCCAATTAAAGATAGTCCGAGAATCGCCGATGAGGTAGACGGTAGGCCAGGACTGCTGCCTAGTTGGTGATAGGATGGTTCAGTTGCCTGATAATGGCTGGGAAGAACGTCCCACTGAAATGAGGAGAAAGTTTGTCATCCAGAGGATGGGGAACCTTGACAATTGCATCCCATGGAACTGTGGAGACTCAGTCTTTGACTGATCAACGTATGGATATTTACCGACTCATGGGACATGCGGATAGAATAGATACATGGCATTGGAGAATAAATTATGATGTTGTTGCTGGAGTAGACTTGAGAGGAAGAACAGCTTATCTATATAATTAAAAGTCTCATCTTGACCACTTCCTGTCTGTGCTGTATATTATAAAACCCCGGAAGCCTGAACATGACTCAGTCACTCTGCAAGATTGTGAGGGAGAGGCCACGACTCTCATTCTAAGCCGTGAATCAATTGAACTGTGAGTCTGCAATGTACTTGCAATAAAGGACAATGCCATGAGTTGTTTGGGCTGCTGCCCTGCCTGTGCTTGAAACTGCAATGCTTTATTAGGTCCAACTGTATTTGGAAGGAATAAATGCTTTATTAGGTCCGACTGTGTTCAAAAGTCCCGCTCATTTCGTGACTTCCGCTTAGTGGACAGGTCGCGCTGATTGCTTAATTTCCAGTGAGTGCAGAGGTCGCGCAGATTGCGTAATTTCCGGTAAATGCAGAGGTTGCGTAAATTTCGTAATTTCCGGTAAATGCAGAGGCCGCGCAGATTGCGGATGTGCCGCTGACTGCGGAAGCCCCAAAGTGGAGAGGCCACGCTCAGCCGTATGAGTATTCAAGAAAGTTTAGTGCCATATATACGGTGTGTGTGTGTGTGTGTGTGTGTGTGTGTGTGTGTGTGTGTGTGTGTGTGTGTGTGTGTGTGTGTGTGTGTGTGTGTGTGTGTGTGTGCGCCCATGTCCATACTAGCCCTCTGGAAACCAGTCCCTTCGGTCCACAACACCCATGCTAGTGCTCCAGAAAGCCCCCACCCCCCTACCCTCCCACTGGCCAGCAATATTGAAATTGGTGAAGTGTTGGTAAAATGCGTTGGGGGACCAGTCCTCCCATGTGAAGCTGGGACCCAACGGGTCCCACATAGTCTAGTATTTCTTAAGAAAGCTTGCACACATGTGTGCACGGGAAGGCCTGTTAGGTGCCGTATCTTCGAAGCACAGAGGTTAACAGGCAAAATGTCTGGATTAAGAACTGATTATTTCTAGCCAGTGATCACATTTATTCTTCCTGCGGCATGGTCTGAACTGCCCATCATTTACATGACATGAAACATTCTGCTCCATGGAAAATTGGCACTCCCTTGAAGCCAATAACTGTAAAATGCCGGCGTGGATAATTTTGTTTGTGCAGCTTCAAATTATAACATTTGTTTTTAATATCTCCCGGGCTTTCAGAACTTCACTTTACTTTTTGACTCCTGTTGTTTCCATGGTAACATCAAAGTATTTGTCAGTGCATCCCACGGGTTGTCGTTACAACACTATTCTTCAATAATTAAGAGGGGATATTTGCTAAAGAACCAACATAATGACAAAAACATGATAAATTACAAAATGATTGACTGAGTCACTATGCTTATGTTTAAATGTTATATTCCTGTGCCTCACCTTATCTCTGACTGCAAAGAGTTGCATTTTTTGTCAATTAATGTGGCATAAGGTATCCCATTCATTATCTGAAATACAACCATCCTTGTTTAGTCTTATTAGAAATATTTATCATTTCTTGTAAGCACCAGCATGGCAGTAGGCACTAATTTCTAAAATATGAAATAAAATGTTTCTGAATTTATTTTCATGGTTTATATTTTTCAATGGTACTGGAGACTGCAATTTTAATATTTTATATCCTAGAAACATTCAGATCCTGTGGTTTGCGCCAAGAAAATAATTTCCCTTCATCTGAGGTTGAAAACCATTTAAATTCTATTTCACATTCAATGTTTTTGCACAGAATTTGAAACTCTCGGTGAGAAATGAGCTCAGGATAGTTTTCCCAGTTATCAGGGGCTGTTGAACTGATCAGAGTAGAATGGCTTTATTCTCAGTTCAGCTGGGATGTAAAATTATTCAGAGTAGTGGAGAATAAAATGGCTGCCTTGTGTTTACTTTCCTCTACCTGAGAAAAGAGCAATGATTTTTTGTTAGCATTTCTTTTAACTGTCATTCATGGAACGTGGCGCTCATTGGCCAGTCCGCCATTATTGGTCATTGTTAGCAGATTTGTCAAGGTGGTGGTGAGACACCAATTCGACTTCTGAAGTCACTGTATTCACTACATCCATCATTTTGAACCAGCCTTGATGAAGGAAAGGCAAGAAAGTTATGATTGGGTGGCAATATTGCAATTGCAGTTTCGACAAGTAATTCTAATGCCCCTCTTTCAGCCATGGTGACATGGCAAGTCCTGTCCAAGTTATATTTCAAGTTTAAAAAAAATAATAATAAATGTATAATTGCAGATTAAAATCTTTCTTGAACCAAGGAAGACTTTAATTTGCTGTGATGTATTTCAGGATGGTAAGCAGCTATATTTAATTAAGCAAGCTGAAAATGAGTTAAACAGAGAAACAAATATTTTTGGTGTCCGATTCACCAAATATGAAAAAATGGATAGAACATTATTTTAAAGATTGTAAAAGAATCATCCTGAATCATTTACGGTTCCACTAAAGGTGCTCCCTGGGTTACAAGCGCCAAACATCTGGAGCCTACGTACATATGGACAAGTGTTTGGGGACCCAGCAGTGTGGATGGGGATGGATTTGCAACTGCAATGGGACAGCAGGCATCCTCTGCTGAGTGGGAAAGGGACATTTCCATGTACCTTCACACACCCGAGCCACAAACATCATGGGCTGGATTGAGTAGCAGAGCTGGGAGAGCTGAGCAGACTCACTCGCTCACTCACTGACTGCGCAGGCTGGTGGCTACTCTTCCATCATAGCTGTTCTTCTTCCACACACTGACTTTGTTCATTTCTGACCTACGGACAGTTCAGGTTGTGGGCTCAGGAATGGAAGCCTGTCGTAACCTCGGGACCTCTTCTACTAAAAGGTCAGGTTGGGGGAGTTCCCCCCGCCATGGTTACCATGCAATCCCATGCTACCTGGGTGGATAGGTGGTGACTAAACCTTCTCCCCCACCTGGTTCGCCAGGTGAGGAGGAGGTTGTGGACCCCCAGCAGGACCAAATACAAGACCTGTCTAAGGGCTGATGAGCTCCGAGCGAGGCAACGGTCATCCACACTTCAGTAGAAGTTGTGATGACTATCGTACATAGCATTGTAAGGCACCATGCCTGTTTTCAACGATGATGATGATCTACAAACAGCGAGCATATTAACACAGAATATTTGTTTTGTGTAATGCCTGGACAATTGGAGGTGGCTTCTCTTCCCACTGCCATCATCAAAGCTTGCAGCTGTAAGCTGGAGACAGCAACAGCTTTATGGGCAGGGTCAATTGCAGTGAAATCAATCTTGAAGCAATGTGCAAGCTTGCAGAAAATACAAGATTGACGCAACAGTGTTAGATTTCCCCTTTTTTTTGCACCACGTCAACTAATTCTGCAATGTAATCTCAGCAGAAAATTATTGAACGAGTGGAAACATCACATCCCCTCAAGTTTCTTCTTCCTCAGATATCCTGCTGTCCACTTCCAGCACTTTCTATTTTTACTCAGTGATGCCCAGATGCAGCTCTCCAAGGAGTTTAGTTAACACTGAATTCAAAGTTAATATTTCAGTGTGAAACTAGTTGTATTACTTATTGACCAAAACTGATTTCCCTCACTGCCTGAGGCACTTGTATTTGCGGTGTTTTGAGAATTAATCAGAGCAGTGAAAAGACAAATTAAATTTCTGGAGGATATATAAAAAGAACCGGCTCAGAATTTTGGAGGAGGATGAAAAATTGATCCGATCTTCAAGTGGTTTCAGATCAGACATAATATTAACAATTTTATGAGACACATTGAAAATTCCTATCTAAGAAGAATATTTCATATCTCCATTTGGTTGGTGAACAAAGGATTTTCAGAAATGATAATTGCAACTTGCAATTTTTTCCCCTGAACAAATCAGACTTTTAGTGTCACATTTAGCTATTAGGCTGTCTTAAGATATAAGGTATGAAACATTCAGTTGCTACCCTTATATCATCTTATCTTATTAAATATAAAATATTTTATCAATATATATTTTCATAACTGAGGCTGGTGAGACAGCAGGCAAAATGTCACAATCCTGGAAGTCAGGATCAGAAGAGTTTAATATTGAAAGATTAGTCGTGGTGAATGTTTGGATTGTTTGAATTCCTCAAAATTAATTTATATTTTAATGATACATATCTGGTACTCTATTTCAAATTCCATTGAAGATTATGAAGGCTTTCTGGATGTTTGTGAAACCAGATAATTTATGAACTTTATAAAGTAACTCTTTATCTCGACATCAATAAATTTACTTTATTGATGTAGAGATATTTCTGTAGAGAGGGATTATTAGTGCACACTGAGTATGTGAAAATATGGAGAATAAATTATCAGCTGATATCACCTGGAACATTGCAGTGCGATGGCTCAATCATCATCATGAGCTGATGTGAACTACTCACTTGCTTTTCATCCATTTCAGGCCAGTTTCAATCCTCATTGCTGGAATCAAGTAGGAGCATTGAAATAACTTCATAAGTTCTAGAAGCAGAATAAGGCCCTTCAGCCCATCAAGCCAACTGCACCATTCAATCATTGCTTATCTATCTTTCCCACTCAACTCCATGTTCCTGCCTTCTCCCCATAACTCCTGACACCTTTACTAATTAAAAATCTATCAATCTCCGCCTGATGAATATCCATTGATTTGGCCTCCACTAGCAATAAATTCCACAGGTTCACCACCCTCTGACAAAATAAATTCCTTCTCATCTCCTTTCTAAAGGTATGTCCTTTTATTCTGAGGCTATGATGTTTCCACTAGTGGACACATCATCTCCACAATCACTCTATCCAGGCCTTTAATAAAATTAAAGGATGGTTGCATTGGTTAGCAGCCACCCCTTAAGCTATTTATAGCTCTGCTTGCTTTGATAATGCTTGTCTTTACTCCCACTTAATATGGAAAGTAGAAATTCGGAAATTACCAGTTTTCGGTTGCTTTGTTATGTGAGTGTGCAAGAATTTACTGAGTTTTCCATTTTCCATCTATGCCTCCCTCTCAGCCTGTTACAGAGGCAACATTAATGAGGGTACACAAAATGCTGGAGAAACTCAGCGGGTGCAGCAGCATCTATGGAGCGAAGGAGATAGGCGACGTTTCGGGCCGAAACCCTTTTTCAGCAACATTAATGAGGTCTGGTGTAGACTTTAGACTTTAGAGATACAGCATGGGAACAGGCCCTTCGGCCCACTGAATCTGTGCCGACTGGCGATCACCCCATACAGTCGCTCAATCCTCCACACTGGGGACAATTTACAATTTACAGAAGCAAATTACCCGACAAACCTGTACGTCTTTGGAGTGTTGGAGGAAACCAGAACACTTGGTGAAAACCCACGTGGTCACAGAAAGAAAGTACAAACTCGATACAGACAGCACCCATAGTCAGGGTTTGACCTTGCTCACTGACGGTGTAAGGCAGCAACTCTACTGCTGCATTGCTGTGCCGCCCAAGTGTGTAGGTGAAAGTGACAATACAGGTTTGGGAGCTCACCTCACTCTGCATTCTGCCCATGTTGGTACTTCTTTAAACTTTCATTGGAATGAGAGGTTAACAGAATGGAAAATAATTATCTTAATTACAGGGTAAAACATCCTCTACATCATCCTCAACATCGAACACAACATCCACTAAGAGTGTAAGAGTGCATCGGAGTTCTCACAGCATGTTGACACAGGAACTGCAGATGTTGGTTGACAAACAAAAAACATGAAGTGCTGGAGTAACACAGCAGGCCAGGAAGCATACGACACAAATCCTCACCTATCCATATTCTCCAGATATGCTGCCTGATCCGATGAATTATTCCAGCACATTGTGTCTTTTGGATTTTAAAGTTTTAGACTTTGAAAATAGAGTGTAGAAACAGGCTATTTGGCCCACCAAGTCCATGCCAACCACCGTTCAACCAGTACCGTAACACTATTCTACACCCTAGGGACAATTTACAATTTTTATTAAAGCCAATTTACCTACAAACCTGTACTTCTTTGGAGTGTCGGAACACCCGAAGTAAAACCACGTGGTCAAAGGGAGAACGTACAAACTCTGTACAGACAGCACCCATAGTTAGGATTGAATCTGGGTATCTGGCACTGTAAGGCAGAAACTCTACTGCTGCGCCATTGTGCCGCCCTCTCATAGCATGTTTCCATATCATCTTGCAGTTAACGGTAGACGTGGCTGTAGCAAATGTGGAGAAGAGCACATCTGCATGTGAGCTGCTCACCTGAGGTATTGGCAGCACACAGGTAGCTTTGGATTGATCGGAGTCCTAGATCTGGCTGTTTAGCTGAGCTGAACACATTCCTTTAGTCTCAGGATCTGTCAAAATGCAAAAATATATAAAATGTAACGCAGTCAGCAAGATTTCTAGATTGATCTAGGATGGTAGCAAATTACAAAATTCTGGGGAGAACTATAAAAGCAGAGTGAAAAACTTACAATAAAGAATTTGGATTTATGAAATGTCTCTTTGTAGCAGCTATGGCAGCCAGAGGAATGAGGAAATCCAAACTCAAGGGAAAGAGCATAAAACAATCACATATATCAACGGGATTGGCCTGGATGTAACAGAAAACAATGGAAGATACATTTGACTGTCATAGCTACAATAAGTGAATAAAAAAGGAAATGTGATGTATATTAGGATGAATGTAAAATGTTTTTAAAACCATAACAAAGACAAAAGGATGGTCAATATAACATGAGGTCTTTATAAATAAGTAAGAGCAACACTAAAAGGAAAATTCAGAGACCGCAACCTTCTATAGGTTACTTTAGTGTTTTTGCGGGAGAGAGGGGTAACTCATGAAATTAATAGTGACTCAAGGAATGGATTTCACTGATGTCAATTTAAGCAGGAAAATAGTTATTTTGAACCAGTAATGGCCCTGTGGACGATCACTTTTGTCGGTCTTGATTTCAATCATAACTTCATGAAAGACGAAGAAATTGAAAATGTTTCCAGCCAGAAACTTGCAAAACTTTTTTGATTCTCTTGCATTGTTCCTTCGGTTTTCAAAATTGCAAACACAACTCCACTTTTGAAGATAATAGAAAATTATAGACAACATGGTTAAAACTCTTCTCTTGGAAAAACATTAGAACGTAGAATTACGGACCGTGTGACTGAAAATTTAGAGTTGTTTGGAGTGAGCTATTACTTATTTGTAAGAATAAGGGGTATCAAAGAGACCATGTTGACTGAATAAAACAATGCCAGATGATCAATTCATTTAGACCAATTGAGGACAAGTTTTTGCATCGTATAAAGCTGAGAACAGCAGAGGAACAACACATTTTGGGGTGCATGCCCACAGAAGCATTCATGTTTATGACAAAAGGCAGGTCAACGACAAACAACTAAATCCAAAAAGCATTGGAATATTTACCTGGTGATAACATCTCCTCCCTCGTGTGGCGCTCTGATCCCCGTGAACGTCAGGCAGGTCACGGGGACAGGGTGGTGAATCTGTGGACTTCTTTGCCGACAGAAGGTTGTGGAGGCAAAGCCAGTGGATATAAGGCAGAGATAAATAGATTCTTGATGAGTACGGGTGTCAGAGGTTATGGGGAGAAGGCAGGAGAAAGAAGTTAGGAGGGAGAGATAGATCAGCCATGATTGAATGGCGGAGTAGACTTGATGGGCTGAATGGCTGAATTCTACTCCTATCATTTATGATCTTATAACCATATAACCATATAACAATTACAGCACGGAAACAGGCCTTCCGGCCCTTCCAGTCCGTGCCGACCATTTATTTTCCCCTAGTCCCATCTACCTGCACTCAGACCATACCCCTCCATTCCCTTCCCGTCCATATACCTATCCACTTTACTTTTAAATGTTAAAATCGATCCTGCCTCCACCACTTCTGCAGGAAGATCATTCCACACAGCCACCACTCTCTGAGTAAAGAAGTTCCCCCTCATGTTACCCCTCAACTTCTGTCCCTTAATTCTCATGTCATGCCCTCTTGTTTGAATCTTCCCTACCCTCAATGGGAAAAGCTTATCCACGTCAACTCTGCCTATCCCTTTCATCATTTTAAAGACCTCAATCAAGTCCCCCCTTAACCTTCTGTGCTCCAAAGAATAAAGACCTAACTTGTTCAACCTTTCTCTGTAACTTAGTTGCTGGAACCCAGGCACCATTCTAGTAAATCTCCTCTGTACTCTCTCTATTTTATTGACATCCTTCCTATAATTAGGCGACCAAAATTGTACACCATACTCCAGAATTGGTCTCACCAATGCCTTGTACAATTTTAACATTACTTCCCTACTCCTATATTCAATGCTCTGATTTATAAAGGCCAGCACACCAAAAGCTTTCTTTACCACCCTAACGACATGCGATTCCACCTTCAGGGAACTATGCACAGTTATTCCTAGATCCCTCTGTTCCACAGCATTCCTCAATTCCCTACCATTTACCATGTACGTCCTATTTTGATTTGTCCTGCCAAGATGTAGCACCTCACACTTATCAGCATTAAACTCCATCTGCCATCTTTCAGCCCACTCTTTAAATGGCCCAAATCTCTCTGTAGACTTTGAAAATCTACTTCATTATCTACAGCACCTTACTTATCCAATTTCCCACCCCATCATCTAGATCATTGATGTACATGACAAACAACAGTGGACCCAACACAGGTCCCTGAGGCACCCCACTGGTCACCGGCTTCCAACCTGACAAACAGCCATCCACCATTACTCTGGCATCTCCCATTCAGCCACTGTTGAATCCATCTTGCTACTCTGCCATTAACACCCAAAGATTGATCATTCTTAACCAACCTTCCATGGGGAACCTTTTCAAAGGCCTTACTGAAATCCATATAGACAACATCCACTGCTTTACCCTCATTAATTTCCCTAGTAACCTCTTCAAATAATTCAAGAAGATTTGTCAAACATGACCTTCCAGGCACAAATCCATGTTGACTGTTCTTGATCAGACCCTGTTTATCCAGATGCTTATATATATTATCTCTATGTATCCTTTCCATTAATTTGCCCACCACTGACGTCAAACTAACAGGTCCATAATTGCTAGGTTTATTCTTTGAACCCTTTTTAAACAATGGAACAACATGCGCAGTACGCCAATCCTCCGGCACTATTCCCGTTTCTAATAACATTTGATATATTTCTGTCATAGCCCCTGCTATTTCTACACTAGCTTCCCTCAATGTCTTAGGGAATATCCTGTCAGGACCTGGAGACTTATCCACTTTTATATTTTTCAAAAGTGTCAGTACTTCCTCCTCTTTTAATCTCATAGTTTCCATAGCTACTCTACTTTTTTCCCTTACCTCACATAGTTCAATATCCTTCTCCTTGGTGAATACCGAAGAAAAGAAATTGTTCAATATCTCCCCCATCTCTTTTGGCTCTGCAGATAGCTGTCCATTCTGGCTCTCTAACGGTCCAATTTTATCCCTCGTTATCCTTTTGCTATTAATATAGCTGTAGAAACCCTTTGGATTTACTTTCACCTTTCTTGCCAAAGTAACCTCATATCTTCTTTTAGCTTTTCTTATTTCTTTCTTAAGATTATTTTTACATTTCTTATACTCATCTAGCACCTCATTTACTCCATGCCTCCTATAATTATTGTAGATATCTCTCTTTTTTCAAACCAAGTGTCCAATTTCCCTTGAAAACCATGGCTCTTTCCGATTTTTACTATTTCCTTTCAACCGAAAAGGGACATAAAGATTCTGTACTCTTACAATTTCCCCTTTAAATGTCCTCCATTTCTCTTCTACATCCTTCCCATAAAACAAAATGTCCCAATTCACTCCTTTTAAATCATTACGCATTCCCTCAAAGTTAGCCTTTCTCCAATCAAAAATCTCAACCCTAGGTTCAGTTCTGACTCTCTCCGTAATTATATTGAAAGAGTTGCTAGTTTAGGGAAGAACATGCCATAGGTTTAAAAAACAAATTGTCCCTGTCTTTTGTACACCATCAGCTAAGATGTACAGAAATGTGAAAACACACCTCCAGATTCAGTGACAGTTTCTTCCCAGCTGTTATCAGGCAAATGAACCATCCTTTCACTAGACAGTGATCCGGACCTACCATCTACCTCATTGAAGACACTGAAACTATCTAGAATTGACTTTACTGGACTTTATCTTGCGCTGAACCTTATTCCCTTTAACCTGTATCTGTACACTGTGGGAGGTTTCATTGTAATCATGTATATTCTTTCTGTTGACTGGATGGCACAAAAAAATATTTTCACTGTACCTAAACGTAACATGTGACAATAAACTAAACAAGGATTCCTTCACTCTTTCCACTGTACATTCACCTTTATTCTCTTCTTCCACTGCCTGCTGGCCTTTCTTTTGCTCTCTTTCCATTATGCTGTCTTTTGTTCTGTCCTCCTTCAACCATAAGCAGGGCTTCCTTCACTCTCTCCTCATTCCTCTTCTATCTAGCCTTCCTTCATGTCTTACACTGTATGCTGCACATTGTTTGTCCTCCTTCCATTCTATGTTACCCTTCCTTCCTTCCACTGGCCTCTCTTCCATCCTTCTCCATATACTAGATGCTAGTTTTCCTTCCTCCCATGAAACAGGCCCTTTAGCCCACCGAATCCGCGCAGACCAGCGATCCCCACACACTAATACTATCATACACACTAGGGACAATTTACAATTTTACTGAAGCCAATTAACTTGCAAACCTGTACATCTTTGGAGTGTGGGAGGAAACCAGAGCACCCGGAGAAAACCCATGTGGTCACAGGGAGAATGTGCAAACTCCGTACAGACAGCACCCGTAGTCAGAAACGAACCAAGGTCTTTAGTGTTGTAAGGCAGCAACTTTACTGCTGAGCCACTTTGTCGCCCTTATGGTGTTAATACTTATTAAATATATTACTGTGTCGTGGCCGATGAAGAGTTAAAAGATCACGGGAACTAAAGAATATAGACTCATTTAAAAATATGCTTATAAGTGTACACAATCTTTTGTTAAATAGTTTATTCTTTAACTGTGCAAGTAGGTGAGTAAATGTAATCCTTTTCCAGGCACACATAACATTACTAAATCCACTTCCATGCGTAATAAAGAGGCTTGAAGTTTGCTGGATATAAAATAGAATGCTCCATCTGTTTGGAATGTGATTAGCTGTTTATAAAAAGGATTAGGAATAAAAACACTAATCGAAAGATTATGTTAATTTCCAGACATTTATCAAATATCACAGCAGCTTGAGATTATTCTTAAATAAATTCTAAGGTTTGCTGAAATTTGAGATTAATAATAGCCCATTAAAACAAAGGCTGATTGTTAATAATAGAACAGAAAATTTTAATTGTTTTTATCAATTATTCTATTTTATTTTGGGGTTTAAAGATTCTCACTTTTAAAGGTCTTGCTATTTGCAGTTGGGTTAGACATGTTTGCCTACAAAATGTCACTATGATTCTAAAGTAACTAATTGACTGCAATGTGCTTTACAATTCCCAGAAAAGTTGCAAGACAAAATAATTCCATGTTCTTCCAAACTTAATTTCTAAAACAAATATAGATTCAAACTAAAATATTTAAAATATATTGAAAAATGTTAAGGCACTGGAATTCGAAGCAAAATTTTTAATATGGCAAATTCATGGCAGTTTAGATAGTTTAGTTTAGTTTAGAAGTACAATGCGGAAACAGGCCTTTTGGCCCACTGCTTCCTCACAGATCCCCATTCACTAGCTGTATCCTACAAACTGGAGACAATCTACAATTTTTACCAAAGCCAATTAACCTACAGACCTGTATGTCTGTGGAATGTGGGAGGAAATCTTAGCACCCAGGGAAAACACATGTGGTCACGGGGAGAATGTACAAACTCCGTACAGACAGCACCTGTAGTCAGGATTGAACCTGGGTCTCTGGTACTGTGCGGCTGCAACTCTACCACTGCACCACTGTGTCGCTTTAGTTGCGAAGTAAAGCATCACCATGATTAATCAATTTTACATTGGCTCACACAATAAAATCCACTTACATTTGCTGTTCCTAAAGCAAAGAGTCGCTAAGAGATTTAATTCTTAAACAATTCTTCATACACACGTGGAGATCTCCTATCTCCCATTGGGCAAAAGGTATAGAAATGTGAAAATACACACCTCCAGATTCAGAGACAGATTCTTCCCAGCTGTTATCAGGCAACTGAATTATCCTACCACAAGCAGAGAGCAGTCCTGAACTACTATCTACCTCGTTGTTGACACTCGAACTATTCTTGATCGGACTTTGCTGGCTTTATCTTGCACTAAACGTTATTCCCTCATCATGTATCTACGCAGTATAACTGGTTCGATAGTAATCATGTATTGTCTTTCCACTGACTGGATAGCACGCATCCAAAGCTTTTCACTGTACACGCGACAATAAACTAAACTAAACTAAACTAAATTAAAACCAGAAAGTATTTTGTTGCTTGCCAGCAAAAATCATACAATATCTTTATCTCTCTACATCATCTCCTATATCTCTCGTTTCCCTTATCCCTAACCAATCTGAAGAAGGGCCTTGACCCGAAACATCACCCATTCCTTAACTCCAGAGATGCTGCCTGCCCGCCGTAGCGGCAGATTTTTATATCGTTCAAGAGATTACTCCCTCTAGCTGCTAAGTGGACTACATGGTTACGAGGAATGTCGTTATACGCATGCGAGTTCCGTCGGGGACCTTCAGAGCTTCTTCACAGATAAACCTTCCACACGCAGTCTTTTGATTAATAAATTCTTTATTGTTGATGAAAAGCAATAAGGTACATCCAAACTTCTTCCAACTCGTACACTATAATCTTCATCGAACTCCAGCTTATCGCCCTAAAGGTTAGTAAACTCCTCATGTCTCCGTTACACTCCGTATGGTCAAAGGGTATGCCTTCCCCGTACTGTTCCCAAACTACACTAAAAACTAAGCTTCTGCGCAAGAAACCTAGCTCCAAACACGCCCTAAAATACCTCATAAATCCCACCCACAATATAACGGGCAGTCTAAAATTTAAAGACACATGCCATCATCAATGATACACAAAACAAGCCAAATGGCCACTGCACCCACTGTTACTCCAGCTTTTTGCGTCTATGAATCCAGGGGCTGTTGTTGCAAATGCAAACTAGACTATTACCTATTTTAACACGCTCCGTGTGGGCTTCACCCCAAGATTTCTCAGGTAGAATTCCACCAGAAAATCATGTCAGTCGCCTAGTCCATTAAAGTGCCAGTTTAACAGTTGTATGATCTGCATCTGCAAAGTACATCAGGATGTTTAAGTTGGCAAGATGAAAATAGAATGAAATGAACTTTCAAATTATGTGCGCCATTCTACCTGCAGCTGAATCTGACAATTGTCCCAAAGGAAAAGTATATTTCCCTTCACTTAGATAGATTCATGGGAGTATCTCGTCAAATTGGTGCTTCTGCTCCAAATTTGTTGCTGTTTATTGACCATACAACCAATAGGGAATTGCCGCTAGCATTCATCCTGAGCTTGAGAGACGTAAAGATTGTAATGAATTGATGCTCAATCACTCCAGAATCCCCTAACCATTTAATTATTTGAAATGATGTCTGTACTCATTAAATGAGGAAGTGGAGTGTGAAACATAAGGCACCTGATTGTATTTGCGTTTCTCTTGTATATTAAACTTTAGAATATGATCATCAGGAGTTAGGCATCATAATTTAAGAATGTGTAGAAAGGAACTGCAAATGCTGGTTTAAACCAAAGATAGACACAAAAAGCTGGAGTAACTCAGTGGGACAGGCAGCATCTCTGGAGAGGAGGAATGGGTGACGTTTTGGGTCGGTTTGGAACAACGCATTGGTGATTATGTATTTGTAATGTGAACATTTTCCCCTTACCCACAATGTTTCTAACAGTAAATTGGCCAGTAAATGAATGCACATATGTTTGTGCTCAGTGTGAAAAGCAGCATCTACACATAATATTTGGCTTTTGATACCTGGCTCCAGCAATTTCAATGGACACTGTGCAGTCGGGGATGAGGTCAGGCTGGCAGTGACCACACTGACACACATGGTAGAGTAAAATCACATGGTAGAGTAAAATCACATATTTATAAGGACAAGAAAGACCAGGAATGTATTGGGGTGCTGTCCCTTATTGTCAGGGTGCATGTTTGCTGGCAATGTCAGGCTTGTCCCTGCAGTTCACCCTCGAGAGGAGGCGCTGGTAGTCTCAGGCTTAATGTGGCAGCTGGCACTGGTGGGTGGTCTCTGGCTTATACTGGTGGTTCCGTTTTTGCCTCTGTGTGTGGATGCAGTCTCCCATTGTCCATCTGCAGGGAGAGGCCCTGGAGTCTCTTGCCATTCAGTCTTAGCTTTAATTGAGGCTCTGGCATTCTAGGGCTTCCTCCTGGCAGCTCAGTATTGACCACACGGTAAGTTGGTTGTCTTGGGTTTGTCCCAGTTGCTCAGTCTACCTCAAACCTACGACAGCGGAACACAGTTAGTAGGGAGGCGCCTTCCTTCCTTCCTTCCTTCCCTCCTTCCCTCCTTCCCTCCTTCCCTCCTTCCTGCCTTCCCTAAGCAGGAAACAGTGCAGGGAAGATTTATGACGTTGCCAGGACTCGAGGGCCTGAGCAATAGGGAGAGGTTGAGCAGGTTAGGTCACTCTTCCTTGGTGCGCAGGGAGGGTGAGGGGTGATCTCATAGATGTGTATAAGATCATGAGAGGAATATAGGAGAATCAAGAACCAGACATAAGTTCAAGGTGAGGAGGGAAAGAAATGTCAGAATAATTAAGTATGTATAGTAGATTTGTCTTCACAAAGGAATAAATTATAAATAAACTTCTCTGTCAAGAGAAGGAACAATATTAGTAAAGAAATTGTGCTGAAGACATTAACAGGGCCAAAGACTAACAAATCCTCCTGGCCTGATAATCTAAACCCTTGCGTACTGGAGGAAGTTGCCTTGGAAATAATGGATGCATTGATGGCCATGATCCAAAAAATATTGGACTTTGGAACTGTTCCTGATGTTACATTGGAAGGTCACAGATGTAACCCCACTAATTAAAAAAAGAGGATGAGGAAAATCAGGTTATTAGAGAGAGCCTACATCAGTGGCAGGGGAATGCCAGCATCTGCTCTATTCTGTAGTAACAGAATACTTTAAAGAATTGACTAGATTAGACAACATTTGTTTTTATAGAAGGAAAATGATGTTTAACAAATCCCCTGGATTTTTTGGAGGATGTAACTAGTAAAATAAATAAGGGCACATGTAAGAGATGGGTGGGGATATTGAAATACACGGGATTGAGGGTGATATACTGGCAGGGATTGAGACCTGGCTTTCAAATGGAAAATAGAAAAGTAGGAATAACCACAATGTTTTTTTGTGTGACGGGCAGTGGTTGATGCTGGGTTCAGTGCTTGGGTCTGAGTCACATTACCAACATGTCAATGATTCATTCAAGAGCATGGCACAGTGGCGCGCCGGTGGAGTTACTGCCTTACAGCACCAGAGATCCCTACTATGGGTGCTATCTGTACGGAGTTAGTACATTCTCCATGTGACCGCATAGGTTTTCTCTGGACGCTCTGGTTTCCTCCCAAACTCTAAAAACATACAGGTTTGTGGTGTAATTCACTTCGGTAAAATTGGCCCTGGTGTGCTAACATGGGGTGATCTCTGGTCGGCTCGGACTGGGTGGACTGAAGGGCCTGTTTCCACTCTGCATCTCTAAAGCCTAACGTAAAGTCTAAAGTTCTATGGTACCTTATTATCACATGTATCTAGATACAGTGAAATTCTTAGTTTTGCATACAATTCAGTACTGTAGATAAGAATAATCAAGCAAAACTGTAAGAGTGCAAGGACTGTATTTTAAAAACAGTAGATTTTTTTCTGAGGCAGTACAGAAGGAGTCACCACATTTCCAGTGCCACATTGTACCTTCCAAGTATCAAGTTCATAAAAATGTTGAGTTTCACCATGGCCTTACAGATCCATTGTCCTGGCAGCAGCCCTTGGTTAGCAATGAAAGAATGGGTCAACTGGGCTTGTATACACTGGAATTTAGAAGAATGAGAGAGGATCTTATAGAAACATGTACAATTCTTAAGGGATTGGACAGGCTAGATGCAGGAAAATTGTTCCCCATGTTGGGGGGAGTCCAGAATCAGGGGTCACAGTTGAAGAATAATGGGTAGGCAATTTCGGACTGAGATGAGGAAAAACGTTTTCACCCAGAGAGTTGTGACTCTGGAATTCTCTGCCACAGAAGGCAGTGGAGGGCAATTCACAGGATGTTTTCAAGAGAGAGTTAGATTTAGCTCTTAAGGATAACGGAATCAAGGGATATTGGGAAAAAGCAGGAATGGGGAACTGATTTTGTATGATCAATCATGATCATATGCTGCCAGAGATGCTGCCCAACCCGCTGAGTTACTCCAGCATTCTCCAAGCTAAGATGGCGGCGTGTCACGGCAGCAGCCTCTGCAGTCTGTCTGTCCTTTTAACATTTTTGTCCTGTTGAGTGTATAGTTCGGTTGTAGTTTATATTTTGTTATTAGCTGTGTATATGTGGGGGGTGGGGGGGTGGGGAAACTTTTAAAATCTCTTACCTGTACGGGAGACCTGCAACTAGAACGACCTGGGGGCTCCAGTCGCGGAGCCTGTGGACCCACCATCGTGCAGCTGGCCGGCTTCGGAGCGTGGAGAGCTGCGGTGGCGCGCGGCTGCGACCTGACTTCGGAGCTCGGAGGCTCCAGTCACAGGTCCGGTGGCCGGTGACATTGGGAGCACGCGGGTCCCCGCTTTTTGGAGATGCTGCAATGGCAACTTCTCCCGCCCGAATTGCGAGATTTAAAACGACCCGAAGCAAGGCCTTACATCGCCCGGCGCGGCTTTAATGGACTCGGGACTTGCCATCGCCCACCAGGGGCTCCAACATTAAGAACCGGGGCGGGGCCTTACACATTCGGTGCGGCTTTAATGGCCTCGGGTCTTGCCATTGCCCGCCGGGGGCTTTAACATCGGGAGAAGGATGGAAAACAGGGGAGAGACAATTACTTTGCCTTCCATCACAGTGAGGAGGAGATTCACTGTGATGGATGTTTGTGTAAATTGTGTGAATTGTGTGTCTTGGTTTTTTTTCCTGTTGTATGACTGCAGAAACCAAATTTTGTTTGAACTTCATTTGAGGTTCAAATGACAATAAACGGTATTGTATTATATTGTATATTGAATAGCGGTGCTGGCTCAAAGGGCCAAATGACCTACTCCTGCACATATTTTCTATGTTTCTATGTTTCTATATATGGGTCATCCTGGAAGGGGGAGCAAAATGTAATATCTCCAGGTTTGGAGATGGCACACAGCTGTGATTGGAATACTGTATGAGTTGAGGATCCAATGTGATTTAGGCAAAGAGGGTGAGTGAATAAATGCATGGCTGATGCTGTTTAATATGGATAGATGTGAAGCGATCTACTTTAGCTGGAGAAAGTGAAAGACAGATTATTATGTGAATGAAGACAGATTAGAAAAAGGGAAGGTACAACAAGGTCCAGGTATATCCATTACTAAAACCAAGCATTCAGGTGCAGCCAACTGTTAGGAAAGCAGATGGTATGTTGGCCTTCATTGACAGAGAATTTTAGTACCGAGGCAAATATGTCTAGCTCTAGTTTTGCAGGGTCTTTGCAAGACAAAATCTGCAGTTTTGTATACAACTTTGATCTCCCCTAAGGCGGGATGGAGAGAATACAATAAAGGTTTACAAGACCAGGACTCGCACGTTTATGTCCATACTCATTAGAAGAAGAATAAGACAAGCAGAATAGATAAAGTCTTGGCTCAAAAAGTCAACTATCCATGTTCTCCAGAGATGCTGCCTGACATGCTGAGTTACTCCATCACTTTGTGTCCTTTTGTGTATTAACCAGCATCTGCAGTTCTTTTAGTTATAGATAGGGGGAACATATTCCCATTAACTGGGCTATCCCGAATCATTGTCCTCATGAAAATACGTAAAACTGCAGATGCTGGAATCCTGAGCAAAACACAAAGTGCTGCAATAACTCAGCAGGTCAGTTTGATCCTGACAGGAAGTGCTGTCTGTACAGAGTGTGTACGTTCTCCTTGTAACCTTGTGGGTTTTCTCCGGGTGCTCCGGTTTCATCCTACTTTCCAAAGACATGCAGGTTTGTAGGTTAGTTGACATCTGCAAATTGTCTCTAGTCTGTAGGTTAAAACTAGTGTATGGGTGATCACTGTGCGGCATGGACTCGGTGAGCCGAAGGACCTGTTTCTGTGCTGTATCTCTAAAAAGAAATACAGCATGATCTTGTGGAACTCCACTGGAGTCACACTAGAGAAGCTGGATGTTGAAACCTACACCAGTTTGGATCTGATACAGGAAGAGCAAGCTTGTTCAGTTGGATGAAGAGGAATAGGAAGAGGAATTAAAAGGAATGTTGTAACAATGGCCCAGTTGGTAGGGATACTGCCTTACAGTGCCTGAAACCAAAGTTTGACCCTGAGCTCAGCAGCTGTCTGTGTGGAGTTTGGACGTTCACCCTGTGACTCTGCAGGCTTTCTCCCACATTCCAAAGACATTTAGGTTTGTAGGTTAATTGACTTCCTGTAAATTGCCCTACTGTATCAGGAGTGGTTGTGAAAATAGGCAAACATAGAACTAGCGTCAATGGGTGATCAATGGACAACATGGACTGGTTGGGTCCAAGGGCCTGTTTCCATGCTGTTTCTTTCAACAGCAGACAGCTACAGTGGAAAGTATCAAAGTATTGACATTTTTGGGGGATTCATTGGAGACACAAGGCGCAGCAGATGCTGGAATCTTGAGCAAAACACAAAGAGCTGGAGTACCTCAGTGGGTAGAGTTGCAGGTGCAAGATCCACTTTGGTAGCAAAAGCAGGAAGGCAGATTACTATCTAAATGGTGTCAAGTTGGGAAAAGGGGAAGTACAACAGGATCTGGGGGTCCTTGTTCATCAGTCAATGAAAGTAAGCATGCAGGTACAGCAGGCAGTGAAGAAAGTGAATGACATGTAGGCCTTTATAACAAGAGGAGTTGAGTATGGGAGCAGAGGTCCTTCTGCAGTTGTGCAGGGCCCTAGTGAGACCACACCTGGTGTGTTGTATGCAATTTTGGTCCCCTAATTTGAGGAAGGACATTCTTGCTATTGAGGGAGTGCAGCGTAGGTTTACAAGGTTAATTCCTGTGATGGCGTGACTGTCATATGCTGAGAGAATGGAGCAGCTGGGCTTGTATACTCTGGAGTTAGAAGGATGAGAGGGGATCATATTGAAATATATTAGATTATTAAGGGTATGGACATGCTAGAAGCAGGAAACATGTTCCCGATGTTGGAGGAGTCCAGAACCAGGTGACACAGTTTAAGAATAAGTGGTAAGCCGTTTCGAACGGAGACGAGGAAACACGTTTTGTCACAGAGAGTTGTGAGTCTGTGGAATTCTCTGGGCAGTGGAGGCCGGTTCTCTGGATACTTTCAAGAGAGAACTAGATAGGGCTAGACAGGGCTCTTAAAGATAGCGGAGTCAGCGGATATGGGGAGAAGGCAGGAACGGGTTACTGATTTGGGATGATCAGCCATGATCACATTGTATGGTAGTGCTGGCTCAAAGGGCCGAATGGCCTGCTCCTGCACCTATTGTCTATTTTCTATTGTGGAGGTTATGGATAGGCAATGTTTCCAATCGGGACTCTTCTTCAGAGTCCATTGTATTGTATTTTGGATTATTTGTTTTAATTGGACATATTGAGCTAGGCATGTCACCCTCAGCCCAGCCACCTGCAATTCTTCTGATTGTACAGGCGTTCTCCAGCTTACAAACGTTGAATTTATGGACAGCTAGTATATGTGCGGATGAACATTTATGAGACTGGTGCGATCGATTTCTAAGATGGTGCTGGGGCTGCAGACATCTACTGCCATGTGGGAACCGTTTTTGCAGCTGCATTTCCGACCCGTGATCTGTTTGGATTACATATGTCGGAAATACAGCTGTGATTTTCAATATTTATTTGCAAGGAGCTGACCTGAGAAGGGACAGAAAGTCAGAGTTTTCAGTCAGAGAGTGCAGAATCTGTGAAATTATTTGCTGCAGAAGGCTGTGGAGGCAAAATCAGTGGATATATTTAAGGCAGAGATAGATAGATTCTTGATTAGTACGGGTGTCAGAGGTTATGGGGAGAAGGCAGGAGAATGAGGTTAGGGGGGTAAAGATAGATTAGCCATGATGGAATGGCGGAGTAGACTAGATGGGCCGAATGGCCTAATTCTACACCTATCACATGATCTTATGTTCTTATGAAAGCCAATCGTTGCCGTTGGAATCACCAGCTGTAGCAGTTTGATTTGGCCCATTGTTATGGCTCAATTAACTTCAATTGTTCATTGGAACTTTATTTATGGTTTAGAATCGAAGATGTTGCCAGGACTAGAGGGTGTGAGCTATAGGGAGAGGTTAAGTAGGCTGGGTCTCTATTCCATGGAGCGTAGGAGGATGAGGGGAGTTCTTATAGAGGTATACAAAATCATGAGAGGAGTAGATCGGGTGGATGCACAGTCTTTTACCAAGAGTCGGGGAATCGAGGACCAGAGGACATCGGTTCTAAGTGAAGGGAAAAAGATTTAACAGGAATTCGAAGGGTAATTTTTTCTCACAGAGGGTGGTGGGAGTATGGAAAAAACTGCCAGAGGAGGTAGTTGAGGCTGGGACTATCCCATCGTTTAAGAAACAGTTGGACAGGTACATGGATAGGATAGGTTTGGAGGGTTATGGACCAAGCGCAGACAAGTGGGACTAGGGTAGCTGGGACATTGTTTTCCAGTGTGGGCGAGTTGGGCCGAAGGGCCTGTTTCCACACTGTATCACTCTGACTCTATGACTCTAATTTCACATGTACTCGGTACAGATAAATTATTTATTTTTGCATTCAAGTGAGTAAATTCTTTTAAATAAAGAAGTGACAACTACTGGAATTTCAGGACCTTCCCCAAGTGATGTTTTGCTGATTGTTTGAGCGTTTCCACATTGCTCCATAGAATTGCAAACTGCCCGCCCCGGGGATGTATGTGAAACATCATCCCTCGTCCTTATAACTGAGAACCTAACAAGTGGACCATCGATCTGATCACCCGCCACCTTATAAAATGGCAAGAATGAAAATGTCTCAAAGTCTGTATCAGTTTTTGCTAATGTCATTTTGCTTTGTTAGCTTCAATAAAATGCGCTGTAACTTTTTCAAAAGCTCCTGGGACCAGGCGTCTGTCACATGAACATGCTAATCCTGCATTAACAATTTTTTTCCAGATTGTTACACAATAATTAATAGCCAACATTCTGACATTCTTCATTCATATGTCAACTTCGCTTTGGATTATTGTAATTGTCATATGGAAAATTTCAGTGCAGAGTGAAGGGTGAGGAAAACAAGTGATCACTTATCAGCTTTTAACAAACTCTGTGTCATGTTAGACACAGTATTACTCCAAAATCTGGCACACACACAGGACTTTGAAAGAGCCACTTTGGCAGATTTTCCAGACAACTGGATGTAAATCTTTATTCATACCCCAGTACATTTGAATTCACTTTGTCCCAATGTTATAGTGTATTATAATACATTTTCCAATAGGTTTTGAGAGAGTACGAGAACTGAAGTTCCAGTGAGTTTCAGGGGAGTGAGAGAACTAAAGACCCGGTGAGTTTCAAGAGAGTGTGGGAAAAATTACCTGTGAGCCAAATGCCAAACCATCAGGTTCTCCAAATAATTGGACAGTTTAGTGTTTATTATAATTAGTTTATTATAATTGTCATGTGTGGAGGTATAATGTAAAACCTTGTGCCTGCTGTCCAGTCATATGATCACCATCACACGCAAGTAAACAAGTGGAATAGAGTGTTGTGGGTAATAGTACATAGGACAGTATGCAAAGAGTCACCACTCTATGGCACTATTTTGCATTGAATAAGTCTCTAGTCTGAGCAAATATCAAGCCTGATCTTGGCCGAAGGTGATATACATTCCTTATTCTCTCACCTCTGCAACGTTAAGGCCCGATGCCTGGTGACATTAGGTAATTATGGGGATATTGATGGTGTAGGGTACCAGCAAATGGACACCCTGACCCAGCGCAATGCTGTCGGCTCACTTCATGGCCGCCACCACTCCTTGCACGTGATGTGTTCCGTCACCTGGCTACTGTAGGGCCTCCAGCGGCCCACCTCAACTTCCCATTCCCATACTATGACCTGTGGATAGTGGATTAATGGAGCTTTATTATGTAGTGAAGGAGGATAATTCAAGGAGCTTCAAGTCCAAAGAGGGCGATAGTTTTATGATTTGTTCACATCCATTCAGGGCTGCTACCAGCAAGTCATCATCTATCCAGGCTTGAGTGATCAGCAATAACTGAACATATTGTACTGGTCAGGAAACGACTTCAATAGGAATCAAACTTGTAAAGCCAAAAGTAACCACTTCTCCAAAGGTCATAATGCCATACAAGAGACAACTAAGTCACGCGTGAAGTCCCCATGGTGCTTACTGAGCAATCTGGATAGTTCAGTCTTCAGCCTCTAGTTATGCAGGAACATGTTGTCTAAGCTCTGCAATGCCCTCAGCTGGCAATGAACAAATGCAAAGTGCTCTATCTCATTTAATGCTCATTTATGGTGTGCTCTTGGAAGGATTTCTAAATAATCTCCTGAGAACTGACATAAATTAGCTGGCTGCCTATCTCCACATATTTCAGATTTACATGGTATGGCCTGTGTGCGTGGAACAGCTTGTCCGCTGCTGTTGGGGAAAGAGCCTGCCTTTGGAACTGATGTATCATTAGCCCCGGTGGCTGTATCTGATGACTCTCTGTGCAATCTCCAAGGCTAAGCCTTCGGCAGGACTTTATTAGTTTAGTGCAGCAAGCCGAGAACAAATGACTCTTGCTTAAAGCTGTTTAAAACTGAAAAAAATAAAACTGCAGTTTGCAGATGAATGGGACCCATTGAGTGCCCTTGTTTTTGGGGAATTACTTAGATACCTATCAATTAGATAATAGACAATAGGTTCAGGAGTAGGCCTTTCGGCCCTTCGAGCCAGCACCGCCATTCATTGTGATCATGGCTGATCATCCACAATCAGTACCCCGTCCCTGCCTTCTCCCCATATCCCTTGACTCCGCTATCTTTAAGAGCTCTATCTAACTCTCTCTTGAAAGTATCCAGAGAATTGATCTCCACTACCTTCTGATGCAGAGATTTCCACAGATTCAAAACTCTCTGGGTGAATTCCAAATTATCAACAATGAGCACATCTATGTGTCACATTCATCCCTTTGTCAACAGCATTTTGCTTACTGAAGAGTTTCTCATCTCGGCAATGCTCTGGATACGAAGGTTGGACCATTTTCCTCTCCATTCTTGATTTAGTTTAGTTTAGTTAAAAGATACAGCACAGGAGCAGGCTCTTCGGCCCACCGAGTCCATGCCGACCAACAATCCCTACACACTAATGCTGTCCTACACATACTACAGACAATTTACAATTATATCAAGCCAATTAACCTACAAACCTGTATGTCTTTGGAGTGAGTGAGGAAACTGGAGCACCCAGGAAAACCCACGCAGATCACGGGACAATATATAAACTCTCTACAAATGGAACCCAGGTCTCTGGTACTGTAAGGCAGCAACTCTACCGCTGCACCACCATGCCTCCCTTCTTCTTTCTTCTTCTTCTTCCACTTGGAATGTATTTCATCTGTCTTCAGGCTTACCCGGGATCTGTTATGGGGATCCCAAATTCCTCTCTTTAGTGCCTGAAAACTTTAGGCAAAATTTGGTTCGTACAAGGCCACTTCCTAGGAGAGACTGGGTTCCAGTATGCGGGGTATGTGTCGGCCAAGCCATCCGATTGTAAAACTGAGGATATTTGGCCTGAGTGCATTTGAAATAAATAGTGTGGTCTGGATTAAGTACAATCAGAGCCTTTGAAATGTCATTAAACATCAATCCACTGGTACATGAACAGCACAGATGCTGATAGATTGGCACCTTGGCAGAGATGGAGGCATCAGAACATTGTGACTTGGTGTTTGACCCAAATCAGGCTGACAGGTCACGTTAGCACCAAGAACTTTGTTCTCTCAGACATTCTCCTTTGAATTGGATCAACGCTAATCCTTCCACAAAATGCTGGAGTAACTCAGCGGGACAGCGTCTCTGGGAAGATGGAATGGGTGACGTCTCGGGTCGGGATCCTTCTCCTGTCTGAAGAAGATTCTCGGCCCGAAACATCACCCATTTCTTCTCTCCAGAGATGTTGCCTGCCCAGCTGAGTTACTCCAGCATTTTGTGTTGATCTTCAGTGTAAACGAGCATCTGCAGTTCCTTCCTGCACCTCTTTTCTACAATGTCGTCCAATGGATGGAGGTCATGTAGAGTTGCTTGGACTGCCACCCTGAAAGAGTGAGATGAACAAAACTCCTGTGTTCAAACCAATAATATTAGAACTCTCTGCTGGCAGGTTTTCATGGTGTTCCAAACAGTGATAGTATATAATGCACAGCTAACATTGCATCAATATTAATAGACTCCTTAGAAGTCAGAGCTATAGCTTAGCGGCTACACCTTTTCTGTGAGCAATTTGTTACAGTGTGAATTAATGGAGAACCCGGTGTGATCATCATACTGTTTCTCCATCTATTGAGCTAACACCAAGATCTTTCCTGCAATTGCCAACAAGATAACAGCTCATTCATAATAGTTTTTAGTACAATTTGAATTTGTTTAACTTGCTATTTGATTAATTTATGTTTCAAACAGATAGTTATGTCCCCAGAACTCCCTGATTGGAAAAAAAAGTTACACAAATCCCTGTATGAATAAGCCACTATTAAAATTACAAAGTTAAAGGAGATCTTGAAATGCCTTAGTGGAAAGGTTTCACAATGCTGTTGATAATAAGGCAATAGGCAGAAATAAAAATGGCAGAGGTGAAGGTGGTGGGAAGGGGGAGTAATGGAACTTATTATTCCATTAATAAAATAAAAAGGCTTCCATTTATAATAATCCCAGGGTATCTCCTGCATGAGTTATCTTATGTTTAGTTTAATTTTCGAGATACCGAGCAGATGCAGGCCCTTCGGCCCACTGGGTCCACGCCGACTAACGATCTCTGCACATTAACACTATCCTACAGACACCAGGAACAATTTTTGCATTTACCAAGCCAATTAACCTACAAACCTGTACATCTTTGGAGTGTGGAAGGAAGGTGTGTACGTTCTCCTCATGACCTGCGTGGGTCCTCGGAGAAAACCCACGCAGGTCATGGGGAGAAAGTACATACTCCATACAGACAGCACCCGTAGTCAGGATCGAGCCCGGGTCTCCGGTGCTGCTAGCGTTGTAAAGCCCCTGTCCCACTTAGGAAACCTGAACGGAAACCTCTGGAGACCATGTGCCCCACCCAAGGTTTCCATGAAGTTCCGAGAGGTGTCCGTGAGGTTCCCAGAGGTTCCGGTCATTCTCCATGAGTCACAAAAGGCTCTGGACAATTGCCCGGAGAGCCTCAACTGAAGTGTGAGCTGCATCTACTGACCAAAGATCTTATTGGATCTTTGCTACCAACCGCGCACACACACACACACACACAAACACAAAGGTGGGGACCAGGGACAGTGGAGGAGCACTCTCTGTGTGTTAAAGAAGAAAGTAAACGGCTGCCACAGAGCATGGTAAATCCTTTAGAGAGTGCGGGAGGGAGGGAGAGAAGGACAGAGAAGGGGGGAGAGAAGGGGAGTGAAGGGGAGAGATAAGGCAGCAAAAGGGCGTAGAAGGGGGGAGAAGGGGAGAGAACGGGGGGAGAAGGAGTGGAGACAGTTTTAATAAGTTTAATAAAGTTAGTGGGCATTTTACCTTCCGGCGGATCTTCCCACTTAGGAAACCTGAACAGAAACCTCTGGAGACCTTGCGCCCCACCCGAGGTTTCCATGAGGTTCCTGGGGGTTCCTGTCACTCTCCCTAATTGTGGAAAGTGGTTTCGGCGTAATCGCGGCTTCTGCTATGTTCCTGTGATTATTTCAAAAAACCCAAAACCGGCCGCAACTAAAAATACGTTGCCGTTTTGTCGAAGCCAGTGGTGGAGTCGCATTTTTACTGACAGCCAGTTGATGGCCTTCACTGACCGGCCAATCTGATTGGCTCATTGGTGTTTTCAGCAAATAAATCTTATTTTGTTTTCAGGACCTAGAAGATTCGCTGGAAGGTAAAATGCTCGCTAACTTTTATAAACTTCCTAAAACTGTCTCCACTCCTTCTCTCTCCCCTTCTCTCTCATCCTTCTATCTCCCTTCTCTCTCCATTCTCTCTCCCTTCTCTTTCCCCTTCTCTCCCCTTCTCTCTCCCTTCTCCCCTTCCCTCCCTCCCGCGCTCTCTAAAGGACTTACCGTGCTCTGTGGCAGCCGTTTACTTTCTTCTTCACACGCAGAGAGCGCTCCTTCGCTGTCCCTGGCCCCCACTTTCGCGATGTGTGTGTGTGTGTGTGTGTGTGTGCGCATGTGCGCGCGGTCGGCTTTGGTCAGTAGATGCAGCTCACGCTTCGGTTGAGGCTTTCCAGCCTATTGACCAGAACCTCTGGTGACTCATGGAAAATGACTAGAACCCCCGGGAACCTCTGGGAACCTCACGGAAACCTTGGGTGGGGCACACGGTCTCCAGAGGTTTCCGTTCAGGTTTCCTAAGTGGGACAGGGGCTGAAGGCAGCAACTATGCAGCTGTGCCAGCGTGCCGCACTGTCAATTAGGATATGTGGTACTGAATGGTTGCATGTCAATACTAGAGAGCAGTAAGATAATTATTAGATATAGTGAGAGATAAAATTGGCTTAATCGCTGGGAGACTGCACACTTTCATTTATAACCCTGAAAAGACAGGCCGAGCTTCACTATGTCATCTTATTTGTAAGACAGCTACTCTAATAGCACAGCTTTCTTTTGGGATCAACACAGATGCAGTGCTCCAGGCTCTGTGAGTGGAATTTGAACTCACAACCTTCTGACTGCAGGGCAAAAGAGCCAAGTCCAATGTTATAAGTTACAGCGCTAATTGATGTTGATGTCTTGCTCCATCGTTGTTCAAGCCAAGCACAGAAATCTCTTTCACAGTTTGTCCATTAGACATGGTGCGCATGCCTGTCCATTGCTTAGCTACAAGTGGAGAGAAGACATAATCTTCATGGATACATTTATTATGATATTGCCATAAAGACTGGGTCAGTTTGCTTCCAATCCTTCAACAATTTTATTTGCCATATTTGAGGCTAAAAGAGGATTTATGAGAGGATAAAGCAGATGTGGTGGAGGTTTTCTCGGAATGAGAGACCCTGGACCCACACGATGCCTTAACCTGTCTTTTCTCACAGTTAACACTAGGACAAAAGAATTGGAGCACTTCTTCAACCATTGAATAATGTTGAAGGTCTTTTTTAAATGATGAAATTTGGCCTGTGATTACATCTGAGTTAAATTACGAGAATTATCCCAGGAACGATTTGGTGAACATACGATGAGCGTTTGACGTCACTGGGCCTGTTTACAAGAGTTATACAAGAATAGTTTGGAATTTAAGGAAGGAATGAGACTCACAATTCACGATTCCGTCTCTCAGTGTTTTATTCATCGGCACTCATCTGTGTGTGCTTTATCCACTCACATTTAATTTGTGTTATTTCCCATGACAAAATTCAAAAAGAAAATGCCACAAAACTCAAAGCCGTATTAGAAGTATGGTCGGCAGGGATTTACTAACACCTCCTGGACATAGTTCAAGAAGTTAAAAAAAAAAATCTCAAAATACCTGAATATAATATATTCCTTCGAGAGAGAAGAGAAAGGTCAGTGAATCCAGTTGTTATACTGCAATGTGCAACACACACAGCACAACATTACAGCTTCTCTGCAGCTTCTGTTTATACCTTCGGTACCAGCTTGAGATTGTAATGCATAGAATCATGTAACACTGGGTAACCTCTAATTATAGTGCTTGCTTATTTGACAGAGATATGCTTCATTTTAACATAGCTTTGGATAGAGCCCAGCTGGATTATTATGCAGTTCTGGACCAGGCACCAGATGACGTGTGTATTTGCATGGGAACTACAAGCTTGTTTCTGCCACTGTTATTTCCAGGACTTTTTCACACCTGACTTCTCCAGAAAGACACCAGGTTTTATGAGATGTAAATTTATGAGAGCAACCTGCATAAACTTGGCTTGTGTTCTCTTGAGTATATGGGATGAAAAGGCGACTCGGCTAAGGTGTTCAACACTGAAGGATTTGACTGGGTCAGTGCAGAGAACCAGATCTATGATGGTGGGAGTCAGAAACAGGGGATAGGATCTTAAAATTCACGGAGTCCATTCAGGAAGAAAATAATAATGGTGAGCTCCAACAGAGCTCAAGAGTATCGGCTGGGATGAAGCCATGAATCGTAGTTCTCCATCTGACAATAAGATGCATGGCTGCAGCGCAGCTTGTTTAACCATTTGTGTCTATTCGGATACCCAAGTATCGCAAAATCTTTTCTCATATTTCACTGATTGGAACAATACTTGGTGGGTTGGAGCAGAGAAGAACGTTGAGTAAGGTGGCAAAAAAATCCTAGCACAAATGTAATTAAGACGCAGACCGGAAGTGGTCAAGATGAGAGTTTTAGTAATAGTATAGATAGATAAAAGATAGATGAGAGGCATGGATAGAGTAGACAGTCAGAACCTTTTCCCCAGGATGGAAAATTCAAATACTAGAGGGCACTTTAAGGTGAGAGCAAAGCTTTAAGTATATGTGCGAGTTTTTTACACAGAGCGGGTGGTGCGTGCCTGGAACACGCTGCTCGGGGTGGTGATTAAGCCAAATTAGATTTTTGGAAAGGCATATGGATATGCAGGGAATGTAGGCATGTGGATTATGCACAAGTAGTTAAAATATGGTCTTAGCATAAGGTTCGGCCTGTCCTTGTGCTGTACTGTACTATGTTTTATGCTTAGGAAGGAATTGAAGATGCTGGTTTAAACCGAAGATAGGCACAAATGCAGGAGTAATGGGCCTGTCACACTTAGGCAATTTTTTAGGCGACTGCCGGCAAATACTACATTGAAATTCACCGAAGTCAGCACCGGCAACAACCTACGACATCCTGTCGACAACCGATGACATCCTGGCGACTGCCTACATTAACCTGGCGACCAACCTACGACAGCACCTACATCAAGCTACGCTCATTTGGCATCAAACCCAAGGTTGCCACTGTTGCCGAACATTTTCGGCGACCAGAAAGGCATTACGATTCTTTGGGCGACTGAGGAGATTACTCACGACCTTACAGGCAACCACTGGCGACCACCGGCGACCACCATACAACCCGACGACCACTAGCGACCATGTGGTGACGCATAGTCTCCTGTAGTCACCTAAAAAGTTGCTTAAGTGGGACAAACCCATAACTCAGCAGTACAGGCAGCATCTCTGGAGAGAAGGAATGCGTGAGGTTTCAGGTCGAGACCCTTCTTCGAACTGATGTCAGGGGAAAGGGCATTCTGTGTTCTGTTTGACACAGCACTGGTGATTTACCTCTTTAATACTTCACACCTGCAGCAACGGTCCTTATTAGTAATTCCATGAAATGATTTTTGGATAATATCAACTGAGAATTGATGAAGCATTCTATATTTATAATTGTCAGGATTTGTTATTTAATGTGGAATTATTTATAACTCTGGGGAATTTTTCCAAGAATCACTCGAATGTGATCAGCATTATTTGCAGAAGAAATATGTGTAGAAGATGAGCCAGTCTGATACCGCACTAATAAGATTGAGGAAAGGGAGATATAGCTCAGCATCGAATATCATGATAAAGGAGCTGCAATTTTACAACAGGATAATGATATGAATAACTAATACTTTTGTCGCCCGTAATGAATGTAACAAGACAAATAAGAATGTAGCTATGTGCTATTCTGGTAAAATATGATATGGGACAGCCAGCCATAACATTTTAGAAGCAGAGCATCAAACATAATAACATTTACAAGCTACTTTATTCCCACTCGAGTTACCATCTGCTTGACTGCTCATGTATGAAATGGAAAGAATCTAAAGCTATGATATACATTCTCTAGTCTAATGTCTCTCAATTTCTCCAAAAGAGTGGGGCCAACCTTGAAATGGTCCACAATGTCTTCGTCGCTTGCGTATTTGCAGCCGGGTTGTAAGCTAAATCTGTAGGTTCCTGCACAATGCACGTGCTCATTCACCCAGGTCGCACTTTGCTCCCTTCTGTCAGAAGAAGGTCAATATTCAACCAGGAGAGCTTACTTACATGGAGAACTGAATAAAGAAAAACTTGCAATTTCTTGGCACTTCATAACTGCATGCTCTCCCGAATGTCCCCACAGCAATGAAAGATTGCTGAGCAGGAATTGCTGTAAGGTGGAATAGTTCACAGCTAGACTTGACAGAGCAAGACCCCATGAACATTGATGTGATGATAACTAGATAACCTTTTTCAGCATTGTTGGTTACAGAATGCATGTTGCACACAGTAATGTGTATATTGTATATGGTATAAATGTATATTGCGCAGGGCGGCACGATGGTGCAGTGGTCGAGCTGCTGCCTTACAGCACCAGAGATCGAGGTTCGATCCTCACTACAGGCACTGTCTGTATGGAGTTTGTATGTTCACCCCGTGACCGATCTCGCTCCTTGAAGGTGTCAAGGGATTGATTGGTTGAATCAGATGATACAACATGGAAACAAGCCCTGTAGCCCACATAGTCTACGCTGGTTATTGATCACACTAGTTCTAAGTTTTCCCACTTCCACATCCATTCGCTAAACACTACAGCAAATTATGAAGCAAAAATACCAACAAACCCAAAGATCTTTGGGAGGTGTAGGAAACCGGTGTGCCTGGAGGTAACTCATGGTCCTAGGGAAAATGTAAAAGACCACACACACAGCTCCTGAGGTAAGGATCGAACCCAGATCTCTACCAGCTGAGCGCTTGTGCTGCAAAAAACATGAGCAACTACATCAAGTGGCAGGTACAATACATTCATCATCAAGCTTAACTCATTGTTACACATACTGACAGAGCTATTACCTATTTTTATCTGTATTAACTCCTTCTGTAAAATCCTTTCTGTTGTGCTCCTTGATGGAAATTAATTAGCAATATAGTCATTTTCATTAAATTAAATTGCTCCTGCACACAATAACAAAGAGATATGTGAATTTTAATATTAATTTTTTTTTTAATGTCTCTGTACATCTGGAAGGGATAAATCAAAACGCTCACATGATAATACTTTAACAGCATTCTCTTTCGGTGAATAGATTAAAAGTAAATTTCAAATAGTTTATTGAAAAACAGGCAGTTTGGTTTTGTTCAGTTTAGTTTGGAGATGCAGCGCAGAAAAGTTTGGCCCACTGAGACCGTGCTGACCAGCGATCCCTGCACACTTACACTATCCTACACACACTGGGGACAATTTACAATTATACCAAGCCGTCTTTGGAGTGTGGGAAGAAACCGGAGATCCCAGAGAAAGCCCACGTTGGTCAAGAGGAGAATGTACAAACTCCGTACAGACAGCACCTGTAGCCAGGATCGAACCTGGGTGGGGGTGCTGTAAGGCAGCAACACTAACACTGTGCCACTGTACAGTTAGAAGTATTTCAAGAGGTTGTAGGATCTACTGAATCCCTCGACAGAAAGCAAAGAACAACCGACACTTAGCTGAGCTAAACTCCACGTGTCACCTTTATTCCAGAAGCCATTTTTATATACATTCTCACCAATCATAACCAGTGTGCAGATCAGGCCAAATAGTGTGTCTGATCTTGGAGTTGTTATTGAGCTCTTGTGATGGACCTTCTCGTGAGGCAGCTGGCAAGTCACCAGCGGTGACAGGCTGTATGCAAAACCAACGTGGGCATGAAGGCACCACAGCTCCCCCCTCAGCCGCCGAGTCACACAAGGTGGCGACTGTCTGGCTTTGTCCTGCCCCATACCGGTCTGGTGTGATCTTGTTTGGTACTGCAGTGTGGGAGGTATTTGACAGAAAGTGTTGGGGCCTTGTGACTTCGCCGGTTCGGTGGGTGAGGTAGTCGGTAAGACAGAGTTATTAGTCGTGGAAATTATTTAAGTAACTATTGATTTGAGCCGGTGCTGGGTTGGAGACTGGTAAAGTGAGAGATAATCATTGGCGGACGGCAAATGCAATTCACCTGTGTGCAGGTGCAGTAATCACTTCAGCGGCAATTTTTAAAATCCATCAGCAAAGAAAAGAGTGAAAGAAAATCCACTCCAATGCTGGGTTTTGATACGTTGGCAACTGTGAAAATCCAGTGAAACGTTTTCTGCATACCAAAGTCAAGCATGACTTATTTCTGACCAAATGTCTGTACACTAGAATTGTTTGCGGCAGTGAGACCACTGAATCCCATGACAGAAAGCAAAGAACAACCGACACTTATCTGAGCCAGACACCACGTGTCACCTTTATTCCAGAAGACCCTTTTACATACATTATCACAATCATAACCGGTGTGTAGATAAGGCCAATTAGTACGTCTCACCTTGGAGTTGTTATTGAGCTCTTGCGGCTGGACCTTCTCGTGATGCTGCTGGCGAGTGGCCAGCGGTGACATGCTGTATGCAAAACCAACATAGGCGTGAAGGCGTCACAAGGCCAAGGAGCATCTATGGAGACAGAAGGATGGTCTACAGTTTGGGTCAAGTCCCTGCACCAGGACTGAGAGTGTAGAGGGAAAATATCAATCCTAATGCAAGGTCTCAACCCAAAACATCAACTATGCCTTTGCCTCCACAGATGCTGATGAACTCATAGAATTCATCCACCAGTTTTTATTTTGCTCCAGATTCCAGCAAACTGCACACTTGTGTTTTTAAGTAGCTTATCAACATTTCCTTTCAGATTTTATGGTAGATAGTAAGTGTTTCTTTTTAGCTGATAAATGAATACAAACCTATACATTTCTGGCTCCAATCCATGTGCAGCCTGCAGAGTGTTTTAATATAATATGAAACATTATTGAAATCACAATCACAAAATCAGCACACACAATTCTTTTCTATCGCTGATCAATACAGCATTGACTTATTTATTTGAGCTTCATTTCTTTTTCTTCCCCTCACAACACCTGTAAAATACCTGTCCCAAATAAAGTATTGTACTAATGTACTTTGTATATAAAGTAATGTATTTTGGGCCCCATATCAGATTCAGATTCAGATTCAATTTTAATTGTCATTGTCAGTGTACAGTACAGAGACAACGAAATGCATATCTGAGGAAGGATGGGCTGGCTCTTGAGAGGGTCCAGAGGAGGTTTACGACAATGAACCCAGGGATGAGTGGGTTAACATATGATGAGCTTTTGACAGCACTGGGCTTCTACTCGCTGGAGTTTAGAAGGTTCATGGGGATCTCATTAAAACTTACAGAATAATGAAAGGCATAGATAGAGTGGATGTAGAAAGGATGTTTTCACTGGTGGGAGATTCTGGGACCAGTGGTCAGAGCCTCAGAATTAAAGGGCGCTCTTTTAGAAAGGAGGTGAGGAGGAACTTCTCCAGTCAGAGGGTAGTTAATCTGTGGAACTCGTTGCCACAGAGGGCTGTGGAGGCCAAGTCAGTGGATATTTTTAAGGCAAGATAGGCAAATTCTTGATTAGAATGGGTGACAAGGGTTATGGGGAGAAGGCAGGAAAATGGGATTAGGAGGCAGAGATCAGCCATGATTGAATGGCAGAGTAGATTTGATGGGCCAAATGACCCAATTCTACTCCTATAACTTGTGAACGTGAATGTATATTGCAAGGTTTTTTTGCTTACTGTAGGTTTAATTGAATGTTAGCATGGGGCCTTACTAACTGTAAAACTCTTTTTCAGCTGCTGTGTTTTTATGCAGAGTAATGTCTGCCAATGAGCTCCAGTAGGAGATATCATCTGTACACAAGAGTTTCAGCACAAGACCGTGGCACCTAAATCATACTCAACCACTACCCTCGTGCGCATTAAGCTACATTGGAAACATCACAATATTACATTTCCCATCCTTGGTTTGAGATTCTTAGCCACTCAATATCTGCAGCCTCTTCAACACTCAGAACCCTCAGACACCTTTCACAATTCCATTTCAAACATGCCACCAATATTTACCAATCTTGCAGCTGGCAGCACAGTGGCTCTGTAACCCCTTTTCCATGTTCTACAGCCTACTAAACTGTCTGTTCCTTAAGGAAACCCATAACATATACTTACCTTGATTTATATATGGCTTAGTGTTCAAATCCCATTTACTGGTGCTCATATGAAGCACATGACTTGATGTTGAAGGTGCCATGTAATCCTATTTTGTTGCTGTGTTTGAATACATCACTTTTCTGTTAAAGGGATTCTGGACATAATATTTACCAAATAGGACAATGTCTCCGATTCAGATTCTACTGTGTATAGTGCCTGGTATTCAGTTACACCCATTGGAGAGAGCCTGCTATTCAGTTTCAGCACTGGACAGCGACCTGTTATTCATATTGGTTGTCCATCATGCAATGTCCTGTATATTGTCTTTTTTTGGAATTATGACTGGGAATATCCCTTTCAACACTGCACATTATCTCATAATCAGTTAAAGCAACGGATTTCATAAGGTCATCTCAAGTGACAGGAGGAAAATTAGGCTATTTGGCCCATCAAGTCTATTCCGCCATTCAATCATGGCTGATCTATCTCTACCTCCTCACCCCATTCTCCTGCCTTCTTCCCATAAACCCTGACACCAGTAGTAATCAAGAATCTATCTATTGCTGCCTTAAAACTATCCATTGATTTGGCCTCTACTGCCTTCTGTGGCAAAGAATTCCACAGATTCACCACCCTCTGACTAAATAAATTCCTCCTCATCTCCTTCCCATTTAACATCCTTTAATTCTCAGGCTATGTCCTCTAGTCCTGGACTCTCCCACTAATAGAAACATCCTCTCCACATACAATCTATCCAAGACTTTCACTTTGTGATCTGTGATCCGTCATGTCAACTGTGATAACGTTTTCAACACTAGATATTGTCTGCTCTTCAAGTTCTTCATCAGAAGGTGTCTATGATTCAGTTTATATTCTGGGCAATATAGGGATTTCTATTTGCAACTTATTCTCTACAATTGGCCTGGAATTATTTTGATAGGCTACAATGAGCTATGACTCCAGAGCAAACCTACCTGGAATTGTTGTTCTGTGAAATAGTTATAAACACTAATTAAATACTGGAACTAACATAATATGCAATGTAAGCATAAAATATTACAAGACATTGCAGTAGAATTGCATGACATCAAATGTTCTAATTGCCCATGAACTAACATGGTCTTTAACTCTGGTGTATTTATGCTTGCCTGTAGCTGCAATTTCATATGTATATGTATATGTGTATGTATATGTATATTTATATTCTCTGTAACTCTCTTTGAATGCATCTGTTCATTAATCACTCAAAAAGAGTATGTTCTCTCTAAGGTAATTAAGACTGCAGTCTTTTGCAAGTTTACCCCAACATCCTTCATCATAAAACAAATATCTAGGTGCTTTCATTTGTGTCTGAAAAAGTTCAAGAGTTCAAGAGACATTTATTAATACATGCACCAATTGGTGCAGTGAGATTTGAATTACCATACAGCCATATGAATAAAAAGAACACAATACACAATAGAATTTAACATGAACATCCCCACACAGCAGAATCAATGTTTCCCACTGTGAGGGAAGGCAATAAAGTTCAGTCATCTTCCTCATTGTTCACCCATGGTCGGGGCCTTTGGACTCTCCGCAGTCATTGCTACGGGCGGCCTGATGTTTCAGACCCCCTCGCCGGGATGATCGGAGCTCCGGCGTTGGAGAGAGAACACTCTCAGCAGCTTGGAGTTTCCAAATTGGCCACTTCCTGCCAGAGACCGCGGCTGCCGAAGTCCACAGGCCGAGCTGGACGGAGCTCCAACACTGGCGATCCTTGGCAAAGAACACAGGCTCCGCGATGTTAAAACTCAGCGTTGCCCGATCCTGCAAACCACAGCTCCATGATGTTCTAGTCAGCTGGCCCAACACTCCGGAGCCTCAAGGCGGCGATACCTGGTAAGCCATCGCTTGCTTGGCGATTGAATCCAACGCTGCGCTGCCGCTGAAGCTCTGGCCGGTCTCTCGCAGGAAAGGCAGCGCCAATCCAGATGGTAGGCCGCGAGGGGGGGTGGGGGGGGGGGCGGAGGTGCGATGGAGAATAGATGCATAGATAGACCAGGAAGTGACTGGGAAACGATTTCTCCCTTCCCCTCCCCACCTCCCCCACATAAAAAAGACTAAGAAACCTCCAGGAACATACTTTTAAGCAGACTAAAAATAATAAAAAGGGTGAAAGTACGAACAGACTGCTGGCGAGGCTGCCGCGTGTTCAAGTTCACTAGATCTAATTAATCCTTGCCACCAATTTTCAGTTTTGTGGGTAAGAATTCCGAACATAGTAGTGCTTTAAAATGTACTTGCAATAGGGAACACTATCTGTTAGCTTGAATGTAGTGTGAATGATCACATCACAGGAGATCTGTGGAGAAAGAAGATAAATAAATGGTGGTCTTTGGTTAATCTTGTTAATGTGCATGTACGAATGACGTTTTACAGATTCATCAGTTCACAATATACTCTAAAAGTTCTTGTGTCCCATGCTTCTTGAGGATGTGACAATATGGCATTTTTGGTCATTTTTAGCCTATGTTTGATGTTGATTTAACATGGATCAAATACATTCTTGATTCATCTCTGCCTACCACAGCATTTGTTTTTCAATTTCTACATTGAAAAATATCTGTTGTTCAGTTTTAATATTGAAAAGCATCAGCTATTTAGTTTTATCACTCACCAGCATCATTATTATGTTCCATCTTTGAATGATGGTGGACAGTCTAGTACCAGAGGGCACAGCCTCAAAATAAAATTACGTACCTTTAGAAAGGAGAAGAGGAGAAATTTCTTAAGTCAGAGTGTGTTGAATCTGTGAAACTCATTGCCACAGACGGCTGTGGAGGCTAGGTCATTGGGTATTTTTAAGGCAGAGATAGATTGATTCTTGAATAGTTGGGGTGTCAAGCGTTATTGGAAGAAGGCAGGAGAATGTCGTTGGGAGGGAAAGGTAGATCAGCCATGATTGAATGTGAAGTAGACTCAATGGGCTGAATGGCCTGTGACTTATGGTTTATGAAGATTATTTTCATAAGATTCATCAATGGGCAGTATTTCATTCAGCTTCAGGACCGAACAGTTTTTGTTATTCAGAATCGCCACTCGATCATGGCCCTTTTCATTTCATTTTCACCGTTGTTATTCATGAGTAAAATTCAAAGGTGCTGGAGTATCTCAAGAGATCAGATAGCATTTGTACAGGGAATGGATAGGTGATGTTTTGGGCTGGGGCATTTCTTCAGACCCAAAATGTTCCTTCAGCACCGAGTTTTACTCAAGATTGGGGGTGGCACGGTGGCGCAGTGGTAGAGTTGCTGCCTTACAGCGCCATCGACCCGGGTTCGATCCTGACTACGGTTGCTGTCCGTAATGAGTTTGTACATTCTCCCCGTGACCGCATTGGTTTACCCTCGGTGCTCCGGTTTCCTCCCAGACTGCAAAGATGTGCAGATTTGTTGATTAGTTGACTTTGGTACAAAATTGTAAATTGTCCCTAGTGGGTCGAAAGGCTGGTTTCCGCGCTGTATCTCTCAACTAAACTGAAATGAAATTTCAGCATATGCAGTTCTTGTGACTGTTATTAATTGATGAGTAGAGTTTGTGACGTAGTTACATTTGAGCATTCCTGCTTTGCAATTTCAACTCTGAATAGAGACTGTTATTCTGTTTCATTAATTGGTGGTGTTCAAATTCACCTTTCCATCCTGACTGTGGTCAACTTTCATTGTTGGATTATTTTTCATTTTCATCCTTTGAGATGGTTGTTATTCAGCCCAATGCATTGTTCCATCATTGGAGCATGTCTGACATTCACTTTCATCATTTAGTAGCCTAGTTTAGACAATAGACAATAGACAATAGGTGCAGGAGTAGGCCATTTGGCCCTTCGAGCCCGCACCGCCATTCAATGTGATCATGACTGATCATCCCCAATCAGTACCCCGTTCCTGCCTTCTCCCAATATCCCCTGACTCTGCTATTTTTAAGAGCCCTATCTAGCTCTCTCTTGAAAGCATCCAGAGAACCTGCCTCCACCGCTCTCTGAGGCAGAGAATTTCACAGACTCACCACTCTTTGTAAGAATAAGTGTTTCCTCGTCTCTGTTCTAAATGGCTTACTCCTTATTCTTAAACTGTGGCCCCTGGTTCTGGACTCCCCCAACATCGGGAACATGTTTCCTACCTCTAGTGTGTCCAAGCACTTAACAATCTTATGTGTTTCAATGAGATCCCCTCCCATCCTTCTAAACTGCAGAGTGTACAAGCCCAGCTGCTCCATTCTCTCAACATATGACAGTCCCGCCATCCCGGGAATTAACCTTCTAAACCTACGCTGCATTCCCTCAATAGCAAGAATGCCCTTCCTAAAATTAGGGGACCAAAACTGCATACAGCACTCCAGGTGTGGTCTCACAAGGGCTCTGTACAACCGCAGAAGGACCTCTTTGCTTCTATATTTGATTCCTCTTGTTATAAAGGCCAACATGCCATTCGCTTTCTTCACTGCTGTACCTGCATGCTTACTTTCATAGACTAATGTACAAGGACCCCCCAGATCCCGTTGTACTTCCCCTTTCCCCAACTTGAGAGTTTGTGCCTTTATCATCAGTGAGTGGGGTGGAAGATTGCAACCTTCATGTGGTCCGCCCTGTTTCGACTAATGCAATCAACTCGACGTGCACAAACGGAAGATCAAATAGAACAAGTTGTCCAACAACTTTAGGCTGTGCACGCCACACGAAAGTAGAACATCAGTGAGTGATGATTATTCAGTTCCAACACTGGACAATGTCTGTGATTCCATTTGTGTATTGACCAGCTTCTGTTTTTTTTCAGTTTTAGCACAACACAGTAACTGTTCATACGTTCATAAGACATAGGAGCAGAATTGGGCCATTTGGCCCATTGAGTCTGTTCTGTCATTCGATCATGGCTGATCTATTTTTCTCTCTCAACCCCTTTATCCCGATTTATCAATCTCTACTTTAAAAATACCCAATGACTTGGCCTCCACAGCCATATGTGGCAATGAATTCTAGATTCACCACACTCTGGCTAAATAAATTCCTCCTCGTCACCATTCTAGAGGTACATCCTTCTAGTCGACGCTGTACCGTTTGGTCTTAGACTCTTCCACTACTGGAAACATCCAGGCCTTTCACTATTTGGTAGGTTTGAATGTGATACCCAGTCTCCTTCTAAATTCCAGCGAGTGCTGGCCTAGAGCTCCTCATATGTTAACCCAATCATGCCCAGGATCATTTTCGTAAACCTATCCTGGACCAGCGATTCCAAGGTTAGCACTTCGTTCGTCAAATATGGGGCCCAATATGTTATTCACTATAAGGCCCAGATCTTGTCTGTTTTTAGCGACAATACTGGCAGTGACTCTCAATCCAATTTATTAATGGGTGGTGTTTTTATCCCCTTTTAGGACAGGGCACTGTTAGCTGTTCTATTTATCTCAGGGCATTATCGTGTATTCACTTTCATCATTCATTGGTGTCAGTGATTTAGATCTAGAATCAACAGTCGGCAGTGTTTAAATGTCATATGCACTAGGGCCAAAACAATGAAATCCTTAATTGCTGCAGTGTTACAGGCACATTAAATGCAACAACAAATAAATATACAATAAATATATGATTATACATGATCCATTACTCGAGGTAAACCAGACCATGACAGTGCAAGCTAAAGTGAGCAATGCTTCCAGCTGGTGGGAGTTTCTGTTAATCAATTTCATCCTTTGTCAACATTTGCTATTCTATTTCAGTTTACATTTCAGACATACAGCGCAAAACAGGCCCTTCAGCCCACCGGGTCCGAGCTGACCAGCGATCCCCACACATTAACACAATCCCACACACAATAGGGACAATTTTTACATTTACCATACCAATTAACCGACAAACCTGTGTGACTTTGAAGTGTGGGAGGAAACCGAAGATCTCGGAGAAAACCCCCGCGCTCACGGGAAGAATGTACAAACTCTGTACAGACAGCACCCGTAGTTGGGATTAAAACCGGGTGTCTGGCGCTGCAAGCGCTGTTAGGCAGCGACTCTACCACTGCATCACTATGCCGCCCTAAGTGTTGAATGAATGGTGAGTTATTGAACTGCATCACAGGATGGTTACTGTTATTCATTTGGGCAATATCTGTTCATCAGTGTTGGACAGTAACTGTTGTTCAATTTCATGACCATGGAGTACCCTTTATTTAGTTTCATGATTGGGCAGTGTCAGTGATTACATTGTCATCATTGCTGTATGTCCTAAATTTTGTTTCACCCTCAGATGGTCTCTGCTGCCCAGTTTCATCTTGGGATAGTAGATGTTATTCAGCTTCAGCCTTGTGCACCATCTTAATTTAGTTTCATCCTTGGACAATGTCGGTGATTACACTTCATCATTGCCTGCTGCTTGTTATTTGGTTTCTGCATTTGAAAAGTGTTTGTGATTGTGTTTTCATCATTGTGCAGTGGCCTGTGATATAATTTCATCATTGAGCAGTATCTCTTATTCAGCTTCAGCACGGGAGAGGGTTTGTTATTCAGTGCCATCATAAAGTTATATAACAGACACAGCTGAATGACAGAAGAGCAAAAACGACACTGTTCACTAACGAAGAAGAGAAACAGATAGTACCAGTGATCACATGGAATATCAGGGACTGGCAAGATGCTGAAACTTGACACAAACCTTTGATACTATTTGTATGGAGTTTGAATGTTCTCCACATGCCATGGGTTTCCTTCTAGACTTCCGGTTTCCTAGCATATCCCACTGATGTGTACATAGATAGATTAAATGGCCACTGTAAATTGTCCCCAGTTTCAAGCCAGGGTTATAGTATTTAATTGACATATGTACTGACAATGAAACAACATTCTTGCAGCAGCACAACAGGCCTGTAAATGCAATACTCACAGACAATATATAATAAACAAAAATAAAATCAATAAATTGATAACCACAATACTAGTGCAAAAACCCAAGGTCTTTACTGCAACCAAACACAGTCCATAGAAGCTCTTAGTTGAGGTTAGTGATGTGTAGTGTTCACAAAGCTGATGGTTGTTGGGAAGAAGCTATTCTCGAACCTGGTGATTATGGTCTTTATCATTGTAGCACATATTAATGATCGTTGTAAATTAAAACTGAAACTGAATAAAATACACTGACAATATTGGTTCCATGATTCAATGTATTTTTATTGTCACGTATGCAGTGCACAGTGAAATTATTTTTGCATAACCTACACGTGCATGAGCTGCCATATTTGGGTGCCATTCACACAAAGAATAAGTCCAAAGTCCACATGCCTGATGTACTGGTGTTAAGCCTGCATGGAAACAGGCTCTTCGGCCCACCAGGTCCACACTGACCAGCGATCCCCGCACACAAACGCTATCCTACACACATAAGGGACAACTTACCTGTAAGTTTTTGGAGTGCGGGAGGAAATGGTAGATCCCGGAGAAAACGGGACAAGCACCGATTGTCAGGATCAAACCTGGGTCTCTGGAGTTGCAAGGCAGCAATTCTACCACTGCGCCACTGTGCCACCCTGTTATTCTGTTCCATCAATGTGCTATATCCCGCATTCTGTGTCAAAGCCTGCCAATGCCTATTATTCAGCTGCAGCATCAAGCAGTTACGTTTACTCAGTTTCATCATTGTTACTCTGTTTCATCACCAATGTCTGCTACTCTGTTTTGGTATCGGATGCTCTGTGTTGTTATGTTTCATCAACAGGCAGGGTATTGTATCAGTATTATTCCTGGTTGGTATCTGTTATTTAATTTCACCATTGGACAATTGCCATTTATTCACTTCCATCACTGAACTGTACCTGTTGCACCAATGGACAGTGTTTGTCCATTCCCATTTAGCGCTGAGCAGTGACTGAGTTTCAGCTTCAGCGGGTATGGTGCTCTACTTTTCCATTTCATTACAGAACAGTGTCTGCTATTTTGTTTCATCACTGGGTATTGTCTATATTTCTGATTGAAATCCTGAGTAGCACCTGCTATTTAGTTCCAACATCTGTGCATGTTATCGTTGCTTTGTGTCCGTTATTGACTATTGGCACTGGGCAAGATGTGTTATTTGTTTTCAGCATTCAACAGTGTCTATTATCCAGTTTCAATGTTGAGCGCAGTCTGTGATTGTCTTGCTGCACAGGCCAGTATCTGATATGCAGTTGCATCATTGTCTAGTGTCTGTTATTTACTTTTGGCATTGAGCATTGCCTGAGATTTTGTGACTGCATTGGGCAGTTTCTCCTTGTAACTCAAGCCCTCCTGTCCTGTTGTCATGGGGCACTTACTGTCATGTAGTACCAAGAGTGGAGATGTTTGAGTTATAACAAGAGGCTGAATAAGCTGGGGGCTTTTTACTCTGACATGTAGGAGGTTGAAGGGTGACCTTCTAGCGGTTTATACAATGATAGGGGGCACAGATAAATTGTTGTGTTTTTCCCCCATGGTAGGGGAGTCAGAAGGGCATAGATTTAAGGTGAGATGCAAAATAGTTAGTTTATTTTATTGCCATGTGTACCGAGCCTTTCTGTGAAAAAAAAGAAAAAATATTTAAAGGCAAACTTAAGGAGAACTTTTTCACATAGTGGATGGTGCATATGTGGAACGAGCCATCAAAGGAAGTGGCAGTGTTGGGTACAATTGCAAATACATTTGGACATGTACATGAGCCGGAATGATTTTGAGGAGTATATGCCAAATGTAGGCAGATTGGTCTAGCTCAGGTCGGCAGGTTTGTTGGCTTCAATGAGTTGGCCTGAAAGGCTTGTTTCCATTAGTCTACCTCTGTGCCTCTAGCATTATCAATGATTTAACTGGCTCCATTGTTAGATTTCACCATTGGATAGAGTCTGTTATAGAGTTGCATCATTGGTCATTATTTATTGATGTTATCAGTATCTTTGCTGGACAGTTTCTATTAATCAGTTTCATTTCAGGGCTGAGTCTTTTTGTCAGTTCCAGCCCTGGATGAAACTATTCATTGTTTCCTCTCCGTACATTGTCAACTCTTCGGTTTCTATTCTCTGCAGTGTCACTTATTTATCAGTGATCTATTATTATATTACTATCATCATCAGTATACTTGCTCAGTTCCATCCTGGCACCATGTCTGTTATTTTGCCTGAGCACCGACCTTTGTTCCTTTTTAATATGTCTTAATTGTGTGCTGTTTGGTATTCCGTTCCAAATTTGGCAAGATTACGTTTCATTACTTGTCAGAATATGCTATTCACTTTCATCTTAGCCTGGTGTTACTGTCCAATTTCATTATTGAGCAGTTGTCACCTATTCTGTTCAATCTTCGGACAGTGTTAATCAGATTTGGCTTGGGTATTGGACATAGCGGTGCTCTTAGTTTGACCCTGCGCAAAGTGCTTTATTCAATTTAATCAGTTGGAAATCTCTGCCTTTATGTTTTAATCATGGACAGTTATAATTTGGAGGAATGTCTGTTATTTATCAATTGTCGGTGATTGTTATTTTGTTTTAACATTGGGCAGTCTTTGTTATTCTGTTTCACTTTACGGTGACCTATTTTATTCAATTTCTGGACAGGACAATACCTATTACTCAGTTTCAGCATTAAATTATTTTATATTTCTCATTTCAACATCTGACAGTATCTGTTATTCTATTTTATAACTGATCACTGCCAAATATTCCATTTCACTTGGAATAATATCTATTATACAGTTTAAGAACTGTTTGTTCAGAGTCAGCATTGAGCAGTTATCCAATGCAGTTTTGCACCGAATTTCATCTCTGGACAGTGTCTATATTATTCCATTTTAACACTGGGAAGTTTTGTTATTTAATTTTATTGTTGGGTTATTTAGTTTCTTCTTTGTGCACTGTAACCAGTTTTGGCAAGAACAGTGTACAATCAGGAACATTGTTATATCCGTTCACCATCGTCCAAAACCTTGAGATTTAACCCTGGAATGCCAGTAAATTAGGCACAAAATGCTGGAGTAACTCAGCGAGTCAGGCAGCACCCCTGGAGAAAAGGAATAGGTGACTTTTTTGGATGATGACCCTTATTCAGACTCATCTGAAGTCTGAAGAAGTGTTCAGACTCCAGTCTGAAGAAGGGCCTTGACCCAAAACGTCACCTGTCCCTTTCTCCAGAGATGTTGCCTGACCCGCTGAGTTACTCCAGAATGTTGTGCCTATCTTCAGTGTAACCCAGCATTTGCAGTTCCTTCCTAGACTAGGAATATCTCTAGTCTATATCTGGAACTAGTTGCCAGAGATGTAAAAGCTGGTGCAATAATGACAAGTCCAGTCAGCCAACTTGGCTGGTGGGACTAGCTGGGCTGAAGGGCCTGTTTCCATGTTATACAGCTCTATGACTGGGGCGTATGAGATCAGGTTAAATATTCACCTTCGCAAACATGTGGCTCCATTGATTTTTATAATAGCTTATCAGTAAAGCAACACTGTCTAACTGCCATTCCTTCTCCCCAGAGATGCTGCCTATCCCGCTGAGTTACTCCAGCTTTTTGTGTCTATCTTCTGCCTTTGCTCAGTATTGCTAAGTCCTTCTGATCATTAAAAAAACACACACATTTTTCTTTTGCAGTTTCATGATTCTGCTAGCAATACTATTAATATCTTGAAAAAAATTACCTTTACTCCCTGTCAAACTATGGCCATGAGAAAAAAAATGCTTTCAATCGCCAACAACAGAGATTTGAATGCTAAGGTCTTGGCAGCTGCAATGTTCTCCTGCATAGGTCTCTGCTTTGTGTGATAAGTCCTCAGAGATGGCTGTGCAATAACCCTACACCTCATCTAATCTGAGCAAAGATAACAACATTCCTATTATCCCGAAGATAGACACAAAATGTTGGATAAACTCAGCAGGTCAGGGAGTATCTCTGGAGAATAGGAATAGGTGACATTTCAGGTTGGAACCCTTCATCAGATGGGTTCCTCTGAGTCTGAAGAAGGGTTCTGACCCGAAACTTTACCTATTCCTGTGAGGTAAGGGAAAAAAGTAGAGTAGCTATGGAAACTATGAGATTCAAAGAGGAGGAAGTACTGACACTTTTGAAAAATATAAAAGTGGATGGTAGATGGTACATGGTAGGGAATTGAGGAATGATGTGGAACCGAGGGATCTAGGAATAATTGTGCATAGTTCCCTGAAGGTGGAATCGCATGTAGATAGGGTGGTAAAGAAAGCTTTTGGTGTGCTGGCCTTTATAAATCAGAACATTGAATATAGGAGTAGGGAAGTAATGTTAAAATTGTACAAGGCATTGGTGAGACCAATTCTAGAGTATGGTGTACAATTTTGGTAGCCTAATTATAGGAAGGATGTCAACAAAATAGAGAGAGTACAGAGGAGATTTACTAGAATGTTGCCTGGGTTCCAGCAACTAAGTTACAGAGAAAGGTTGAACAAGTTAGATCTTTATTCTTTGGAGCGCAGAAGGTTAATGGGGGACTTGATTGAGGTCTTTAAAATGATGAAAGGGATAGACAGAGTTGACGTGGATAAGCTTTTCCCATTGAGGGTAGGGAAGATTCAAACAAGAGGGCATGACATGAGAATTAAGGGACAGAAGTTTAGGGGTAACATGAGGGGGAACTTCTTTACTCAGAGAGTGGTGGCTGTATGGAATGATCTTCCAGCAGAAGTGTGGAGGCAGGATCGATTTTAACATTTAAAAGTAAAGTGGATAGGTATATGGATGGGAAGGGAATGGAGGGGTGTGGTCTGAGTGCAGGTAGATGGGACTAGGGGAAAATAAATGTTCGGCATGGACTGGAAGGGCCGAGAGGGCCTGTTTCCATGCTGCAAATGTTATGTGGTTATATGGTTATATTCCTTTGTTCCAGAGATGCTGCCTGTCCCTCTGAGTTATTCCATCATTTAGTGTCTATCTTCCATATATACCAGCATCTGCATCTGCATTTCCTTCCTCACATTCCTATTATCCCGGTCTATAACTATGAGACTCACTCAACATCATTAAAATGTTTCTGAACTCCAGAGATCCTGATCGGATCGTTGCATCCAGCGTTCCCTGTGTGAAGTTTGCATGACCTGATTGCAGCGGTTTCCAAAGAAGTGCTGTTTGGTTAATTGGCTACTGTAACAAACCCTTACTGTGAGTTAATGGCACAAAGAAAGGCTCGGTGGCACAGTGGTAGAGTTGATGCCTCACTGCGCCAGAGACCGGGGTTCAATCTTGAGTGTGGGTGCTGTGTGTAAGGAGTTTTTACATTTTCCCAGTAACCGGCATTAGTTTTCTCTGGGGTCTCCAGTTTCCTCCACACTCCAAAGATGTACAGGTTTGTAGGGTAATTGGTTTGGTATAATTATAAATTGAACCTAGTGTGTTGAGGATAGAGTAAGTGTGCGAGGATCGACGGTTGGTGTGGTCTCAGTGGATCTAATGGTCAGTTCCCACGCTGTATCTCTAAACTAAACTGAACTAAAAGTTTCAAACGGTAATTGATGGATGTGCGTGAAAAAGAATTGCAGGAGAACATAGGAGCAGATTTATGTAGGTATGTTACAAAACTTACCTTGAGCAGTGCTGCAGTTCTGCCGCTCCCCGTGTGCGTGACTTTGGCGCCTTTCAGAGGGGGGCGGGCTTAAAGTACCATTTTTCTACAGACTCGGCAAATTGATCAATGTCGGGCGATTTCGTTGCGGAAGAAAAATCGCTCCGACATTTCATTAATGAAGGTATTTTTAAATTACGCTAGATTATTTATTATCTAGAGTAATTTAAAAATCACCTTCAAAAGCCATGAGCGCCGACAATGGGAAGGATTTTACGTAGGGGAGAAAAAAAGGTACACAGTTTATTTTTATATTAAAAGTTGGTTTTTATGGAGGCTTTAATAATATTTTCATGTTGCGAAATGGGGTCCAAAAAAAATGTATGAACCAACAGTATTTTTCCTCCCGACTTCACCGCAAACCACAACATTCCAATCCACCGCATTCCAATAAAACCCACTCGCTAGTTGATTTAAATGGCCATTAATTTACAGGCATTAAACACTAAATTCCTTCCATTTGGCCCAGAAATTCATGAAAATTAGATTTAAAAATTATGTTATATTGTGGATTATTGTGTGAATGTTATTTGGACACTTAGGCAATTAAAAAAAAACGTTTATCTTTTCTTAAGAAATGGATAGATGTTTAGATCTACTCATTGAATTTTGTAATTAGCTACAATTAGATAACTAACTAATTATATTCTTTAATTTCAGGTAATCCAAGTAAGATTGTTTCATATTTGTTTCAGAATGCTTCAATCTATAATAACTGAAAATTTCATTGAGTTATCTTAATTTTTAAGAAAGTTATGCGCTTTTAACGGTTCTAGATCACAGCTTTTGAGTTAAGTCAATTGAAAGGCAAAGGGGAACAAGATGCTAATTTCCGAGTATGAAAATGGTCATACCTTTCTTAATACTGAAGATATGAAAGTGAATTAGGTGTCAAATTTAACTTCGTTTTATGCTTTATCTGATGGGATAAATTGAAGACTTGATTTTTAAAATCTCAAAATTTTGTAACATTGCTAATTTACGCTATTCGGTCCCTTGAGTCTGCTCTGCCATTTGACCTCTGCTATTGAGGGAGTGCAGCGTAGGTTCACAAGGTTAATTCCGGGATGGCGGGACTATCATATGCTGAGAGAATGGAGCGGCTGGGCTTGTATACTCTGAAATATAGAAGGATGAGAGGGCATCTTATTTAAACATATAAGATTATATAGGGTTTGGACACGCTAGAGGCAGGAAACGTGTTCCCGATGTTGGGGGAGTCCAGAACCAGGGGCCACAGTTTAAGAATAAAGGGTAAGCCATTTAGAACGGAGATGAGGAAACACTTTTTCACACAGAGATTTGTGAGTCTGTGGAATTCTCTGCCTGAGGTGGAGGCCAGTTCTCTGGATACTTTCAAGAGAGGGCTAGATAGGGCTCTTAAAGATAGGTAAGTCAGGGGATTTGGGGCGAAGGCAGGAACGGGGTACTGATTGGGCATGATCAGCCATGTTCACATTGAATGGCGGTGCTGGCTCGAAGGGCCAAATGCCCTACCCCTGCACCTGTTGTCTATTGTCTATCATGGCTGATCTATTTTCCCCTCTCAATACCATTCACCTGCCTACTTCCTGTAACCTTTGATGCCCTTGCTAATCAAGAATCTATCAATCTCAACTTTAAAAATACCCAATGACCTGGCCTCCACAGCTGTCTCTCTCTTTCATGTTGTATTTTTTTTTGTTGAAGTCAGTCCGATGGCACAGTGGTACAGTTGTTTCCTTGTAAACCTTTAGACTTTATACTCTAGAGATACAATGTGAAATCAGGCCCTTCAACCACTAGGTCTGTCCCAACCAGCAATCACCCTGTACACTAACACTATCCTACACAATATGGACAATTTACTGAAGCCAATTAACCTACAAACCTGTGCGTCTTTGGGGTGTGGGACAAAACTGAAACACCCAGAAAAACCCCACGCGGTCACAGGGAGAACGCACAAACTCCATACAGATAGCACCCGTAGTCAGGATCGAACCCAGTCTCTGCGCTGTAAGGTAGCATCTCTATCACTGCGCCACTGTGCCGCCCCAACCTGTGGAAGAATGCTGCTTTGTCTGTTATAAGCGTGGAATATAACGTAGATCGGCTGTCAGGTGTTATAGGGAGAAGGCAGGAGAATGGGGTTGAGAGGGAAAGATAGATTAAATGGCGGAGTGGTCTAATTCTACTCCTGGAACTAATGAATAGATAAAAATTGAAGCACAGCTTGTGAAATTGGTCCTGTTTGTTTGTTGTTGAAGTTTCAATGGGGGAAGGTGCAGGAGAAAGAATGGATGAAATCTTTGTGTTGTTAGATTTGATTTAGTGATGCCTTTTTAACGTTCAGCAGGGGGCACTAACGTGTCACAAAGAGATGGTTTGGAGGCTGCCCCGGAGATTCGCTTGTGGGTTTGTTAGTGAGAATGATCCTGTGTTTTTGATTACACAACATCAAAGGTAAGTGGGGAAAAAAACAACCTGCACAGTTGCTCAAAATGACCAATGGACTGTGCAAGGAAAAGCAGATTAGAAAGGTTAGCAGCTGTTTATTTCAAGCTTATCCAGATGATTTGTGCTCCTGGCTCCGAACATCTGCTCAATTTCACCAATCTGCAACATCTATTTACTTTACTATTTTCACAAGGACAAAGATCAGTTTAATTATTTCTCAGTCTCATTTCAGGGGAAAGTGGTGTTTTTCTTTGAGCAACACAACATAAACTTTGAGATGTCATCTTATTCAGGTGTTTAATGCGATTTGAATAGTCTAAAATATTAGAAGATAGACACAAAAAGCTGGAGTAATTCAATGGGTCGTGCGGCATCTCTGGAGAAAATTAATAGATGACCCGTCTTCAAACTGAGAGTCAGGGAAAGAGAAATGAAAAATATATAACAAATGAATGAAAGATGTTCAAAAAGTAACGATGATCAAGAAAAGGTGGAGCCCACGATGGGACAATGGTTGCTGTGGGCTAGGTGATAACGAGTTATAAAGGCTGTAAAACACATCAGGATGACAGTGAAACTAATATAACAAATAGGGTGGGAGAGGGACAGAGAGAGAGGGGATGGAAGTGTTAATTGAAGTTAGAGATGTCAATATTTATACCACTGAGTTGTAAGCTGCCCAAGCGGAATGTGAGGTGCTGTTCCTCCAATTTGAGTTTGGCCTCACTGCCAATGGGGCAATATTTATTCAATATCAATATTATGATTATGTTGCATTTAAGGCATACCAATTCAGCAAACAGATAGCTAAAAGAAGCCTGCATTCATTTTCAGCAAAAATATTCAAAAACCTACACAATAATAAAAAATATCTTCCATGTAGCTCTGTAAGGGAATAAGATATCAATATACACTTTGGGACAATTGGAAAACTGTTGAAACTGTATATCAGACTATCATGGGTCACAGAGATGGGCCTTTTGGTCCATCATGTCCATTCAACCATCTATCTCTACTGTGAGCAGTGTTGGGCTCTATATCTGAGGAAGAATGTGTTGGTGGTGGAGAGGGTCCAGAGGAGGTTTTTGAGAATGATCCCAGGAATGATTCGGTTAGCATCTGATGAGCATTTGATGGCACTGGGCTTCAACTTGCTGGAGTTTTGAAGGATGTGGGGGGACCTGATTGAAAGTTATCAAACAGTGAAAGGCCTGGATAGAGTGAATGTGAAGACAATGTGTCCACTGGTGAAAATGGCTAGGACTAGAGGCCATAGCCTCGGAATAAAGGGGACATACTTTTAGAAAGGAGATGAGGAGGAAATTCACCATCTATGGAATTCATTGCCACAGACATCTGTGGAGTCCAAGTGAATGGATCATTTTAAGGCGGAGATTGGCAGATTCTTGATTAGTAAGGGTGTCAGAGGTTATGGGCGAAGGCAGGAGAATAGTAAGATTGAACGAGAACTTACCAGTTCGAAGGTTGATCTTTATTTTATGAGGAGTCGAAGTGAGGGATTTCGTGAAGAGCCCGCCGGCGCGCATGCTCGACATACTTCAAAGTAGCGGCGTGGAATCACAGAACCAACAATAGAAATGACTTCGCATAGTATGATTGAATTGACTAAGATTACCAGATGAAGGTGATTGAGGGTTGGGCGAGGAGGGCACGAAATCCCTCACTTCGACTCCTCATAAAATAAAGATCAACCTTCGAACTGGTAAGTTCTCGTTCAATCTTACTATTTCATTTCGGAGTCACGTGAGTGACTTCGTGAAGACTTCAAAGCTTCTGTGATTACACGCCCTGGACCACGTCCATGCTGACACACCACTACCAGGGATGGATGGGAGGACAAACTGGCTCAATAGTTCATACTGCAAAACAAGAGCATATTTATTAATAACAAATCAAAAACCCCTCATGCGGGGACATCTCCACGTTCTTGACCTGCATTCAGCACGGCTTCTGCGAACTGTAAAGGAGCAGCAACAGGCTTGTTATAAAAACGCTGGAACACAGCTTCATTCGCCCATCCTGCTGTGGCGAGAATTTGGTCCATGGGCACCTCCATGACCCTCGCCGCTGACGTCGATGCAGCCCTGGTGGAATGAGACTTGAACACATTAGTGTCGATACCTGACTTACCCAAGACGACTCGAAGCCACCTGGATATCGTCTGGACTGTCACTCGATGATGAGGTCTCTTATGAGTGACAAGCAGGTATCTCTCCATTCCTCTGATGCGTGCCGTCACCTTGACATAGTGGCGGATATGTGAGGCTAAACATAGCCTAGCATCTGCGGGGTATGCCGGGAACTTCAGCTGCAGCCCTGTGCACCCAGGTCTATGCTGCTTTAGTAGCTCGTCAATGAAAAAGACTACTTCTGTAGGGGTAGATGTCATTCTGTCGACACGAAGTTTGTGTAGTGTCTGTACCCTCTGAGCTGAAGTCAGCGCTAGTAACATCACCAGCTTCATGGTGAGTTGGTCCAGTTGGAGCCCTTCCATGGGAGACCACGTCCTGAGCAGGGTTAATACGTCCCTGACATCCCAGGTGATATTATAGCGTGGTGTAGGCGGATTCATATTGAATATACCCCGCATGAGTCTGGACACTAGCCTGTTGGATCCTACCCCAATCTTGAGGTAGAATGATAGCGCACTTCTGGCGCTGTTGATGGCACTGTAACTTAAGTGTTCATCATGGTGCAACCCCGCGAGGAATTCCAGGACGTCGGTTATTGTCACGTTATCGTACGTGATGTGAGAGCGGCTGCAGTAGGCTTCCCACTTCTTAATATGCGAGCGGTATCTTCGCCTCGTGGACTCTCGACACGACGCCCCGATGGTATCCATGGTCCGAGCCGAGAGGCCGTATTGGACTAACGGCCTGTTCAAAACCTGCAAGCCAACAAATTTAAATAGCCATGGCAGGGATGTGGCTCCCCTGAGACAGGGTGAGTAACCAATTGTGGGCAACCCTTCAAAAGGACCCAAGGTTCATTGAGCATGTCAAAGACCACCGGATACCAAGGCTGTGTGGGCCAGTCGGGTATAATAAGGATGCCCTTGGCAGCATCTGCCTGAATCTTTCACAATACCCGACTGATGAGGCAAAACGGAGGGAAGGCATAGAAAAACCAATTCCCCCAGTCCAGCGAGAATGCATCTAGCGCTATTGCCCCAGGATCTGGTTCCCATGAAACGTAGGCTGGTACCTGATGGTTCAACCGTGACGCAAAAAGGTCAATGTCCGGTTTACCAAATTTGGCTGTGACTTTAGAAAAAATCTCAGGATGCAACATCCATTCAATGTTGTCATTAAATTTGCGTGACCTGGTGTCCGCCACATTATTAAGCTCACCTGGCAAATAGGTAGCTGAAATCCAAATGTCTCTTTGAACACACCAGAGCCAAATTGAGTTAGCCAATTTGTCACACGAAACTGACCTGGTACCACCCATATGGTTTAAATATGCCACAGCTGTGGTGTTGTCTATTTGGAGACGGACGTGTGCTCCAACAAGTTGGAACAATATGCACGAAGTCCGTGGAATGCTGCCAGCAACTCCAAATAGTTAATCCCTTGAGTCAACAACATCGATGCCTCAAGGGTGTCCCATCTGCCCCCACAACTAGAGCAATTATCAGTAGCTCCCCAGCCATTGGAGCTTGCATCAGTCTGTAAATATACCACCGGATTAGCCTCCCTAACAGGCTTAAATGAGTTGCTAATGTGACACACCCACCATTGCAACTCAGTTAACGCTTCGGACGGCAGCTGCATTGATCGATCGTAATGACCAGCGTTCCGTTTTAACGCAGTAATTTTAGCTCTTTGCAAATTCTGATAATGCAAAGGTCCATATCGTGCTGCCGGAAACAAAGCCACTAGCTTGCCAATTACTGTGGCTGTATGCCGAATCGATGGTATATTGGTGCCAATTAAATCTCTGCACACCTGAGTGACTTCCTCAATTTTGTTAATTGGGATAGTTATCCTCATGCTCATTGAGTTCACCGTGAACCCTAGGTAATTAATTACCTGGGCAGGGCAGAACTTCGATTTCTCTGGATGGACAATGAATCCTAATTGTTGAAATATATTGACAGCAGCTGCAACACCCTGTTCAGCCAATTGCAGGGTGTGGCCCACAATAAAGACATCATCTAAATAGGCCATAACTATATGATGTCGTTGTCTCAAATAAGCCATGATTGGCTTCACCAATTTAGTGAACAATCTAGGGGCTGTAGTAAGCCCATTAGGCAAAGCCTTATACTGCCAAAGTTGCCCCATCCAGATAAATTTCAAAAACCTTCTATCATATTTCTGGATGGATACTGAATAATATGCATCCCTTAAATCAATGCATGCCATAAAGCAGCCATGAGAAATCAATGATTTGGCCGTTTCAAACGTATCCATTTTAAAATGAGTATATGTTACAAATGTATTCAAACGGGTTAGATCAATAATGACACGACAGCCTCCATCCTTCTTAGGTCTAGTAAATATGTTCGAAACAAATTCAATAGGCTCATGCACCGTTTTCTCAATCACACCCTTCTGTTCCAGACTTAAAATTTCCTTAGAACCTGCTGCCTGTTCCACAGCGGACAATTTGAACGTACGACCAGGCATGTGCTGGGATGGAGGAATGTCGCCATTAATAAACTCAATTTTATGCCCCTGAATATTCCGCAACACATACTCATCACCAGTAAACGTACCCCATGTACCCAAAAACAACCATAAACGACCACCAACATGGGAAGTTAAACAGAGAGAAAAAAGAGAACCAGACCCCCTCACCTCCGTGGTTACCGGCGGTCCTTGACACGTGTGGGTGGCCGTGGAGGTGCTGGGTTGGCTTGAGGGCGCGGCGTCTTCGATTTCCACAGAGGTCTCTGCCGACCCTGTCCTAAAAAAGACCCTTGGTGCTGGTTCTGGTGCTGTTGTCGTTGTGGAGCTAGAGGGTGAGTCCTCGTCGAGGCACTGGCCGACCCTCGTGAGCGAATGTATGGAGCTTTTGAGCCGGACGGTGTGGGGGCACTCTTAGAGCGCATGATCCCCACCGTTTTGGCTTGTTCGTCAAGCTCTTTGACTCTCTTCGAGAGGTCCTCACCAAAGAGCTGACGGGGCGGCGGCGGCGGCGGTGGTTTGCACAATCCTGCAAACTTCGGGTTGAGTGCTGGGCGGATGCTGTTTTTGCGAAACCCGTTGATTTCGTGCTGGGTCGCGCACAATAAGGCCAGAGCATCTTCCTGGTCCAAATTCAGTTCGTCCCCGTCCACCGACCGCGCAAAGGCGGTAATACCGGCCGTGAGGAGTTTCAGGATCCGCTGCAATTTTAGCTCTTGTTGACGGATAGCCGCACTGATGTTGCCCCATATTGGCGTATTGACCACAGGCACGTTGAGGGAGTTGCAGTTTGATGGAGCCTTGTGACGGCTCATAGCCTGGATGAGGACTTCTTCCTGCAGCACCTGATTATTAAGAAAGTCCACTGTGGCTGCCAGCTTTGTATTTAGAGGAAGACCAGCCGTATGTGGGGCCGCGAATTTGGTCGCCACATCCAAGAGTTCCTCCGCTGGCACCTCCAACGGAGGTGGTACGGGATCCACCAGAACCTCCTCCTCCTGCTGCTCCAGGCTGATAATAGATGTTGGTGAAGACGCCCTGTGCCTGTTGCTGCCCTGCTGTTGTTGACGTTGAAGCAGGAGCTCCAGCAGCCGCTCCATACGGTCAATACGCCCTTCACCCTGAACACTCAGGTGGTCGGAGTCCTCCGGCTCTGAAAAGAAAACCGGGCTCCTGTCATCGGCCCGCACCTCGTCGAGGCCCTGCCGGTGCCGGTAGTTGTCGCTAACAGCCGCCGAGGCGAAACTGCACGATTCCTGCGCGGGCGTGTTCAATCGCCTCCGTTTAGCGAGAGCTGAAGCCACTGCCACTAAGGGCACTCGCGGCGAGGTGTCGGCACCAGCCGAAGCATGGCTGCCTGGGGCCCGCGCAGTCTTGCCGGCTGCCCACATCGTGGACGTTGCCGACGCATGGTCTCGCCCACCCATCCATGGGGGGCTCGGCGACCGTGACGAGACCCAACTCGACCGACCCGTCCCGGCGTCGAGAGTCGGGGTGTGCCGGCTGGACCTCACAGCCGCCCCGGGTCTCGCCCTGGAACCTGACCGCTCCTCCGCGACAGGTAATGCCTTAGCCCTAACAGGGTTAGGCTTCTGGGCTCCTCCCCTCCCCCTTCTCGGAGGGCTGAGTGGAACAGGCCGTGCAACGGCACGTGCCCTGCTCGAGGTCGCCAGCGAGCCCGCTGACAACCTGACTGCCATGGCAGGGTCCCCCTGCTCTGGCGGCACACCACACTCCTCCTCATCGAACTCCTCCGAGCTGTGGTGTGCTGGAGGATCTGGACCTGTGAACACAGGGCTTACCCACATCTCCGCCTGAGTCCCGGCCTGCGCTGCAGGTACTGCCGATGGTAAAGGCCCCGGAACTGTTGACCGGCGAACTCGTCCTGACGTCCTCCGGCCCTTCGAACTCCCATCCATGTCCTTGCTGCAAGACATAATCAGACAACAAGGACCACCAACTAAAGGTGGAATACTCACCTCCGTGGCCCCTTATGAAGGGCTGGCGAGGAGCGCGCTCCACCGCCAGCCGTCGCAGCAACGCGTTACAACGATATGTCGAGCATGCGCGCCGGCGGGCTCTTCACGAAGTCACTCACGTGACTCCGAAATGAAATTGGTTTGAGAGGGATAGATAGATCACCAATGATTGAATGGCAGTGTAGACTTGATGGGCTGGATGGGCTGAATGGCCTAATTCTGCTCCTAGAACTTATGAACTTGTACTATTCCTGTTTACAGCACTTGGTCCATGGTCCATACTATGCCTTTCCCTTGCTTGGGGTGGTTTGAAATTTAGATTACTCCGGCTTCAGATCAGCGATGGCTGATTGACAAAATTACCCAAAATCATCGACAACACTAGCCAAATGTAAAATCAGATAGAATGGCATATGTTTGAATCTGACATGAAAATGTTTTTTTTTGTGCCGGCCAATAATCTGTAGTAAATATGAACTATGCGTGTCCTTTCAAGGATGAGGCGAGATGGTCAATTTATTTCCTGCATTATATTCATATCCTCTATTCCAGTTAGAGAGAAGGATAGAGCCATGTGCTGCCAGTGGACCTAAATTATAGCGGGCCAATCATATTTAAAACCCAAGGACAGGTTCTTGAGGATTTATTGAAGTATGGCCACCCAATCAGCAAATTCAAGGCTGCTGTAGATGGCTAATGAACACTATGTTTAATCACCAGAAACCTGTTGACCCTTATATATGGAGTATCCGAGGTTAAAAAGTATTGCTGATTGATTAACTGCTCCTGTGGGTCATTTATCTCAACCATTTCTCACTCTGGAGTGTGTATGTCAGCAGATACAAGTGCAGTACAAGTCCTACCTACATCATACCAAAGATTTACCAATGGGGCAAGGTGAGGAAAAGACAGGGAAGGAAAGGAGAGGTCAGGACAGGGGAGGGGTGAGGGTGAGGGTGAGAGTGAGGGTGAGGGTGAGGGTGAGGGAAGAAAAGGGAAAGGAGAAGGGAATGTAAAGGGAAAGGGGAAGGGAATGGAAGGGAAGGGCGATACTGACCATGTTAGTCTTCGTTCAATTTCTGTTGCATGCTGATTAGATTGATTTCAAATCAGGATGGCAGAGGGATGCTACAAAGAATAGCTCAAATGCCCCTGAAGTTTGGAAGCAAAATCATGCTACTACAATACTCATAAAAGTTGGTCATTTGCAAATCTGAAGGGCAGAAGAGAACAGCTCTAGGTTTCATTGGGAATCTCAATAGACAATAGACAATAGGCAATCGGTGCAGGAGAAGGCCATTCAGCCCATCGAGCCAGCACCGCCATTCAATGTGATCATGGTTGATCATCCCCAATCAGTACACCGTTCCTTCCTTCTCCCCATATCCCCTCACTTCGCTATTTTTAAGATCCCTATCTAGCTCCCTCTTGAAAGTATCCAGAGAACCGGCCTCCACCGCCCTCTGAGGCAGATAATTCACAGACTCACAATTCTCTGTGCGAAAAAGTGTCTTTTAATTCTGAGGCAACATCGGTAGAACGAATGGACAGATGCCATTTCAGGCAAGGTCAACTTCTTCAGACCCCAAGTCTGTCTATTCCCTCCACGAATACTGCTGGGCTTGCTGAGTAACTCCTGTCTTTAGCTTTTTGTTCAAAATTCTAGCATCTGCAGTTTCTTGTGTCTGCATTGGGAAACTCATAGTGGCATAAACCATTGATTTCCATATCTGGAAAACGGCACAGTACCACAGCTAGTAGAGCTGCTGCCTCACAACTTCAGTGACATGGAATCCATCTTGACCTCAGGTGCTGTTTGTGTAGAATTCCAATGCTTTCCCTGCTACTGTGTGGGGTTTCCTCGAGATGCTGCAGTTTCCTCCCATATCCTAAAAATATGTGGGTTTGTAGGTAAATTGGCCAATGTAAAATTGCTTCTAATGTGTAGACGTATGGTAGAATTTGGGTGAAGTTGATGGGAGATTAAATTGGGTGAGGTTAGGATTGGTATGAAGGTGAGTGTTTGATGAGCGGGGACCTCATTGAAACATACAGAATAGTGAAAAGCTTGGATAGAGTGGATTTGATGCTTCCACTTGTGGGGGAGTCTGGGACTAGAGGTCATAGCCTCAGAATTAAAGGACGCTCTTTTAGGAAGGAGATGAGGAGGAATTTCTTTAGTCAGAGGATGGTGAATCTATGGAATTATTTGCCACAGAAGGCTGCATCAGCAGATTCTTGATTAGTATGTGTGTCAGAGGTTACGTGGAGCAGGCGGGAGAATGGGGTTAGGAGGGTGTGATAGATCAGCCATGATTAAATTGCAGAGTAGACTTGATGGGCCGAATGGCATAATTCTGATCCTATCACTTATGAATGGATGGATGGATAATTTTTCAAAGATCCCTAACTGTAAATAAGCCAGTATGATTGCTCCAATTCTGTGGCATGTGTGAAATTCAGGCTGTTCAGCTTTCACCATGGGCTGAAGCGTTGGTTTCCATGTTGTATTTTTCTGTGACCCTATCTGCAGTGGTGGATTTGCTGCCTTATAAATCACCAGAGATCCAAGTTCAATCCTGTCTACAGGTGCTGTCTGTTCGTAGTTTGTACATTCTCCCTGTTACCGCGCGGGTTTTCCCTTGGGTATTTTGTTTTCCTCCCACACTCCAAAGCCACACAGGTTTGTAGGTTAATTGGCTTCAGTAAAAATTGTAACGTCCCTAGTGTGTAGTGTGTGCTAGTGTAATGTGGATCACTAGTTGGCACGGACTCGTTCGGCCGAAGGGGCTGTTTCCACGATGTATACCTAAATAAAATAAACTGAAACAAACAAAATGAATCTGTTAAACTAAACTAAAATAAACAACAACATTAACAACTAATATATTTATATACCATTTGTTTAATATAAGTGTTCCAAGGTGTTTTATGGAAATGCAATCAGACTGAGCTTATTTCAAAGAGATTTATTAGAACAGATGATAGTAATTTCTTTCTCAATTCTCTTTATCACATCAGCACCCCTCAAAAAGTCAAAAGTCAAACAAATTTTATTGTCATTTAGAAATACACCGATATATGCAGTTCTAAACAAAATTCCGTTGCATTTGGCTCCCTGTGCTACACGATAATTAACAGAAGGATAAACATGGATAAAATGGATAAAAAGGATAAATAGACAATGGTGGCAGCCCATTACATGGCATTCAGGAGTCTGATGGCTCGTGGGAAGAAGCTGTTGCAGAACCTTGATGTTCTGCTCCTTATGCTATGATATCTTTTGCCCGAGGGCAGCAGAGTGAACAGTCCGTGAACACTCCCCATCCCTTACTCCAATACTAGTGTATGGGTGATTGCCAGCATGGACTCGAAGGGCCGAAGGGCCTGTTTTCATGCAGTATCTCTAAAACTAAAACTAAGAATTATTGGGCATTGTAGCTGTGAATCATTTGTTACAATCCATTCCAAAGTTTCTTTCGTTAAAGCCCTGTCCCATGGTACGAGTTCATTCCAAGAGCTCTCCCATGTTTGCCCTGATTCGAACTCGGAGATGGCCACTCGTCGGTACTCGGGGCTCTCGTGGACATTTTTCAACATGTTGAAAAAATCTTCACGAGTTTTCCCGTGCTTACCTGCCATTAGCAAGTCTTCCCGCTCGTTCACGCTACGAGCTGCTAAGAGACATCCCCGAGCTCCGACGTACCCGCTACGTTCATTCTCCGTGCTTACCACGAGTTTGATTTTTTTTAAGCTCGGAAGAGCTCTTGGAATGAACTCATACCGTGGGACAGGGCTATTACACATTTTCCAGGCATCTTTGTTACAATCTTATATTTTGTCACAATGTAGCAGGCCATTCAGTCCATCAGGTCTTTGCTGGAAGACGAAGATGGACACAAAAAGCTGGAGCGGGACAGGCAGCATCTCTGGAGGGAAGGAATGGATGACGTTTCTAGATCTCAGAGCAATCCCATCAATCCTGTTCCCCTGACCGGTTTCACTCTCAAGTGCTCATTTACTACCCGAATTCTCATATCACCCCCACCCCACCCCCCTCCCCATCTCACTGGGGGTGATGTAATCTATTATTCATCATGTCTTTTGGATGTAGTGGAAACTGGAGCACCCAGAGAACACTTAGGCAATCACAGGGAGAACGTACAAACTCCACACAATGGATAATTTGTCCAAGTTCCCTAACTGTAAATAAGCCAGTATGATTGCTCCAATTCTGTGGCATGTGTGAACATCAGGCTTTAAAATGCACCTAGATGATTGGCAATACATTTTGCGCACTTATGAAATTGATCTGTTGTCAGATCTGGGAAATAAAATGATTGTATTACATTCCAGGAAAGACTGCTACCAATGTCCAAATGTTTAGGTTACATATTCCCTCGTTCAACATTAATCACAAATCCAGTCACGCTGTAAGCTTCACAGAAACGTTATTGGAGCGCATTCATTACCTGTTTGCTTGAAGAACTTCTTAATCACATTTGCCAAGGTGAAACAAAAACTTTGATGTCAACACACATTGCTTCCGCAATTGACTGAGTGTTGAGTTCAGTTTGGTGGAAGGTTTTTGGCAATAAATATAAAACCCAATACATGCTAATTTAGTTGTAATTCCGTCCATTCAATATATATAAGATTCCAATGATCCAATATCATAACAGATGCAATGGTGTTGGAAAGTGTCCCAAATAACTGTGTGGTACATATATTGCAGTCCTTTGTTCTTGTTGCCCAAACACCAGCTGAAATATGAGCAGAATTAAGTCTGCTCCGCTATTGGATCGAGCTGATCTATTTTTCCTTATCAACCCAATTCTCCTGCTTTCTCCTCATAACCTTTGACACTCTTACTAATCAAGAACCTATCAAGTTCCACTGTAAAAAAAATCAAATGCAACAAATTAGCATATGATACGAGTTTGACAGCACTGAATCTCAACTCCTGGAGTTTAGAACATTGAGGGGGAACCTCATTGACTTACAGAATAATGAAAGGCATAGATAGAGTGGATGTGGAAAGGATGTTTCCACGGGTGGGAGAGTCTAGGACTAGAGGTCATAGCCTTAGAATTTAAGGGCGCTCTTTTAGAAAGGAGGTGAGGAAGAACTTGTTTCGTCAGAGGGTAGTAAATCTGTGAAATTCATTGTCACAGCGGGCAGTGGAGGCCAAGTCAGTGGATAATTTGTAAGGTAGAGATGGACAGATTCTTGATTAGAAAGGTGTCAAGGGTTATGGGGAGAAAGCGGGAAAATGGGTTGAGGAGGCAGAGATCAGCCATGATTGAATGGCGGAGTAGAATCGATGGGCCGAATGGCCTATTTCTACTCCTATACCTTGTGAACTTGTGAAATGACTCAGCCTCCACAGACATCTTCGGCAATGGATTTTACAGACTCACCACCCTCTGGCTAAAAAAAATCCCTCTCTTCTCCTTTCGACAGATATGTCCTTTTAAATGGAGGCTTTGCCCTCTGGTTCTAGACTCTCCCACTACTGAAAATGTCCTCTCCATGTCCACTCTTGGCCTTTATTATTCGGTAAGTTTCAATGAGATCTCACCTCATCCTAAACTGTGTGTACAGGCCCAGAGCCATCAAACGCTCCTCATATGTTAACCCAATCATTCCTGGGATCATTCTGATATAGCCTCCTCTGGACCCTCTCCATTGCCAGCCCATCCTTCCTCAGATATGGGGGCCCATTATTTAATCTCTGCAAGTCCCGGATCTCATCCATTTGACAATGCTGTCTGACCAGTGTTTATAAAGCCGCATTATTATATTCCTTGTATTTATATTCCAGTCCTCTCGAAATGAGTACTAACGTTACTTTTGCCTTCCTTACTTCTGACTCAACTTACAAATTAACCTTTTAAGAATCCTGCACCAGCACCCTCAAATCCATTTGCATTTCTGATTTCTGAATCCTCTTCCCATTTAGAAAATAGTCTACGCCTTTATTCCTTCTACTGAAGTGCATGACCATACACTTTGCTACGCTGTATTGCAATTGCCTCTCCTGGAGTATTGTGAATGTACAATTGGGACAACATCCTTTGCGAAAATGGTGCAAGTTTCACAATTAATTAGTTAATCAATGGAATTGCCCCCCAAAAGAATGTTAACAGAAAATTGCATAATTAGCAAATTTACAAGGGGACTATTATAACGAGTGCATCAACCATCAGTGCCATTTTCTTTGTTAATTAATTGCAATGGCAGTATATTGGTTATTGCACCATGTGTGGGATTTTCTAAATTAACACAAGAGTTGCGGTGGATTCCTGGCTATGTGCCTATCTCTCGAGAATGAGGTTCACTTACTTCCATTACAATTTCATGGGTTCAAGAGAGGTCCACAACAGGAGTGTCCCATGTCTGATGTGGCAAAAGTGTCTTCATGTGGGTAAACTCAGTGGCTTACGTTAAGGAAAGTGGTTAATAAATCTTATAAATAAACTCAGAAGAAGCGTGATTCCTGACTGGTAAATATATTGCAGGTTCCTCACTGATGCTGCACTAAGCTCTGAAACACAATACCCAATGGCACAGTGGGGATACTTTCACTAGATAGACTGTCACGGTTCAAAATGGTATCTCTGCAGGGCATTAAGGATGGGCAAAGCTGGTCTTGTCAACAATGCTCATCTTCCAGAAAAAATAATGAACAAGAAGATACTTTGTCTACTTTAGAAGACAGACACGTGTTCACTGCACACCATAATCCTGACACTCCTTTATGCAGACCATACAATTTATTCATCAAGGTTTGTCAATTATTTTGCCTCAGTCTAACATTCATTCATTCAATAAGGTTAATATGAATCAATTATGAGCCTGGAGTGATAGAGAGCTTAAAAACTGACCTATCAATGTCCTCGGTCTCCTCCATTGTCAGAATGAAGTTAAACACCAATTTGATGAACAGCATCTCATATTTCCCTTGGGCAGCTTACAGCCCAGTGGTATGAATATTGATTTCTCTCACTTCAGGTAGCCCCGGTATTCCCTCTCTCTCTATCCCTCCCCCACCCTAGTCACATTAGCTTCTCATTTTCACCCTACAAACAGTTTACAATGGCCTGTTTCCTTTATCATTGTTACTTTTTTGCATATCTTTTACTCATTGTTCTTTATCTCTCCACATCATCATCTATATCTCTCGTTTCCTTTATCCCTAACCAGTCTGAAGAAGGGTCTCGACTCAAAACATCACCAATTCCTTCTCTCCAAAGATGCTGCCTGTCCCGCTGAATGACTCCAGTTTTTTGTGTCTATGAATATCAAGACCAATCTTACACCTTGCAGTTATTAGCATAGTTGTACAGGGAAGTGCAAGCAAATTCGAAAATATTATTTAGATTTCCTAAAGTTAGCAAATGCTAATGCCAGCAGCAGCTTTAGGTATGGCACTTCATACACGTTAATGTAGAGCAAGTGATCTTCAATCAAAGTCAATATTGATTATATTTATGTCACCAAAGATGGACACAAATGCTGGCGTGACTCAGGCAGCATCTCTGGGGAAAAGGAATAGGTGACGTCTTGGGTTGTGACCCTTTTTCAGTCTGAGAGTCAGTGGAGAGGGAAACTAGAGGTATGGAAAGGTGCAGAACAAATCACCAATATGTTTTAAAACTTTAACATTGAAAGGATCGGAGTTGGAAGTGCTTATATGTTGTGGGGTTGCTGTGGTTACATGTAAATTGTCCCCTCATGTGGCATTTTGAAAAGTGCAATTATTCTAATCTGTTTTTTTTGCAAATAAAGTGAATATAGATATGGACATAACTGTGAGGTTTTACATGAGAAACTTTAAGACTTCATCTAATTCTTTGCTCGTCCTATTCAACTACACATCAGGCCTCTGCTCACTGATTCTTGCATGGTTGAGTTGGAAATAATTGAATTGACCTATAGTTGACAAGGAAAGCATAATAATAAAGGGCTGTGACAGTTCAAAATGTCAGTAGAAAATATTGAAAAGCATAGGAACAATGGACAAATCACCAAGCCCAGCAGCATGCAGCACAGAGGGAGACATGGCTACTGCTTGAAACCATTGTAAAGGAAGAAATATAAGGTTGACAGATCACTTCCAAGCCCTGCCACCAAATTGGTCCTGATATTTATCGGCAGTGGCAACTTGCACAAATCTATTAACATCATAAAAACATCACCAAAACCTTTAACAGGAGCATAATCAAGCAAAATTTACAATAACTACACTGGACATCAGGTCAGATGGTCTAAAGCACTATTATCTATATTACTAAAAGTCTGATCTTGACCACTTCTTATTGTTCTGTAGATTGATTTTAGAAAAAACTCTGCCACTTACGGCTGTGATTTTTGGCCATCTTACTCGAATGGGGTGTGCTCAACACTTCCGGGTTTTATAGTCCCTCCAGAAGGGGCGTGGCCTTCAGGAAAGAGAATTTCAACATTTTTAAAACAGCAATAAATGTCCCCCTCCACTGCGCAGGACAAGAGGATTTTTCCCATCGATGAAAAATAAAAGAGTTATTAGTGTTTAAAAAATGTTGAGATTCTCTCTCCTGAAGGCCATGCCCCTTCCAGAGGGACTATAAAACCCAGAAGTGTTGAGTGCCTCAGTCAGTCTCTGCAAGATGGAGGAGCGAGTGGGTCATGTCTCTCATTCTGAGCAATGAATAACACTGAACACATGTCTACTAAACTGTGAGTGTTTTTACTGACCTGTCAGTGCCCTTAATGTGGTTTGAAAATATAGTTTGGAAATGCTAAAGCTGTGTTGCCTTTGGTTTGGAAATGCTAAAGCTGTGTTGCCTAATTGAAGTTGCCTTGCCTAATTAAAATTACATTGCCTAATTAAAGTTACCTGCCTAATTAAAGTTCTCTTGCCCACTTAAAGTTGCCTTGCCTAATTAAAGTTGCCTTCTATATAATTAAAAGTCTAATCTTGACCACTTCCTGTTTGCGCTTTATATTGATTTTAGAAAGAACGCTACCACGTACGGCTGTGATTTTTGGCCATCTTACTCAGAGTCCCCCTCCGTTCATCAGGTGCTGAGGATTTTTCACATCGATTAAAAAGTAAAAGAGTTATTAGTGTTTAAAAAATGTGAGATTCACTTTCCTGTTAATCACGCCATGAAGGCCACGCGCCTTCTGGTGGGAGGGGGGAGGCACTATAAAACCTAGAAGTGTGGGTGTGGTTCAGTCTCTGCAAGATAGAGAAGGGAGAGGTCATGACTCGCTGTCTTTAGTGGCCTTGATTCAAGGTCTTTCAAGTAGTCTGAGGTATGCAGATATTGAGAAGGGTTGCAGGACTGGAGGAGGTAACGGAGATGGACAGGAGAGGGGAGAGGCCATGAATGGATTTAAGCACAAGGATGAGATCTTTTACAGTAAACTAAGAAGTTGCATAAAATCAAGAAGTAAAAGGACTTCTTTAGATTGAGGAAGAGATTTCCCATGTGGAGAAGTTGACAGAGGAATTAACAGAAGGGGTGCGTGTAAATTTGCACTGATTTCATATGCCAGTGGTGAAATGCAGATAGACAATGGACAATACGTGCAGGAGTAGGCCATTCGGCCCTTCCAGCCAACACCACCATTCACTGTGATCATGGCTGATCATCCACCAGTACTCCATTCCTGCCTTCTCCCCATATCCCTTGACTCCGCTATCTTTAAGAGCTCTATCTAACTCTCTCTTGAAAGCCTCCAGAGAATTGGCCCCCACATGCCTTCTGAGGCAGAGAATTCCACAGATTCACAACTCTCTGTGTGAAAACGTTTTTCCTCATCTCCGTTCTAAATGGCTTACCCCTTATTCTTAAACTGTGGCCCCTGGTTCTGGACTCCCCCAACATTGAGAACATGTGGCAGGTAGAAATATAAATGCTGAGATGATGATTACCTCAAGAGACCAAGACCAGAGGAATGTAGTTTGAAGATTTTAAGTGTCACCTATTTTGGACAGAGGTGAAGAGAAATTCCTTTGCTTGGAATATTGCTCGTACAGGTCCACCACAGATTTTCCACCAACTGATGGTCCTGCACCTCCTTTAATCTGAACAAAATTACGAGAGCACACTTGAAAGATCCCCCGGAACTCCCTCTGAATACGTGGTGCCTAGGCCGGGTGAGGCGGGCGAACTCTATCTCATCGCGACCTGCGCTGATCGGCGGGTCGCATTTGCTCCCTGTGACAGGTCTCTAAAACTCCGGCCCGGCCGGAGCCAGCTGATCCGTTCCCACAGCTGACTTCTGATGCCAACTTTGGGGCCGATATCACTGCTCCTCAGCTGCCTCGGCAGACTCCTCTCAGAGGCTGTGACCTCTGTTGAACTGACAAAATGAATAATCCAGATAGGCTCTGGAACAAAGGATTGGAAAATCGGTGGTGTTCAGTTTAGTTTATTGTCACCTGAACTGAGGTACAGTGACAAGCTTTTGTTGCGTGCTAACCAGTCAGCGGAAAGACCTATATTTGTAATTTTGTGGGCCAAACACTGTTGGCGTTCAAAAGGTGAACACCCTGAAGAATGAGATTTATATTTTTTGTGTGATAAGGGAATCCACGGATATGGGTACATGGCATGAAAATAAATTGGCGTAGAAGACTGAAGTTGTTCTTATTCAATGGGTGAGTTGACTCAATTGGCCAGATGGCCAACATCTGCTCTTATTTTTATGTCCTTATGTTCCACATTTTACTAAGAAGGACAAGAGAGACATACATGTGATCTTCCTCGATCTGGCCAATGCATTTGGCTCAGTTCCCCATGAACTCCTTTGGGAATCTTTTGCCTTTTTCCATGTACCAGAGCTCATCACCACACTGGTCAAGTATAATTTCCAAGACCAGCAGCTGTGCTTTTAAGTTTTAAGTGTCACCTATTTTGATAGGGGGTGCCGTCCTGTATGGTATGGCTGCCCAGCCTGCAGCTGTATGTTTTTCACCCTTTTCTTTATTTTAGTGTGTTAAAGTGTTTTGTTTTGGAGCCTATTCTTTTTTATGTGGGGGGTGAGGGGGGGGGGGGGGGGAAGGGGGAAACTGCTTTTCCTGGTCCCTACCTGGTCGGAGAGGCAGCTTGTCTCCGGGCTGCACTTTTGACCCATCCTCGCGGCCTACCAGCAGGCCTGGAGCGGCGTTTCCTGAGGGGACCGCCCAGAACCTCGGCTTTGGCAGCGGCGGAGCGCCATCGCGGGGCGGAGCGGATGATGCCTCGCCTGGGTCGCCGCGCTGGAACTCCGGTATGCTGAGACCGCCGAGACAAACATCGCGGAGCCGTGGGTCTGTGGAGCGGCCAGCTGCGCTGAACTTTAACATCGGGAGCCAGTGGAGGGGAGCTCCATTCAGCACGGCCTTGTCGGCTTCAGAAGCCGCGGACTCCAGTAGGAGGCGGCCGTTCCGGGTGTCCCAAGCCGCGGAGAGGATTCTCCCGACGCCGGAGCACCATCACCCGGCGAGAACGGCCTGGAACATCGAGCCTCCGTGAAGGCGACTATGGAGGCCTCAATATGCGTGACTATGGGTGGACATGGGTTGGGGACTGGACATTGTGCCTTCCCTCATAATGGGAACCATTGTGGGGGATGTTTTTTGTGTTAAAATCTCTTTATTAGTGTTATGTCTGTATTCTTTATTTTATGTGCTGCATGACATGAAACATTTCACTACACCAATTGATGTATGTGACAAATAAACTAACCTTGAACCTTGAACCTTGCTTCACAACAGCTAAATTCAGTACAACATGGCAGCGCTTGGAAGTAGGCATCATGGCAGGCTGCACAGTCTCACCCTTGGCCTTTACAATGGCCATGGAAGTCATCATCAGGGCTTCAAAATGGGTAGTGGGCGTTGAACAAACCAGGGCTGGGCTCCGCCTGCCACCCATCAGGGCATACATGGACGACATGACAACACTAACCACTTCTGCAGCATGCACCAAGCGGCTACTTGGAAAGCTGCAGGAGAACATCAAAGTGGGCCCGAATGAAAATCAAACCAAGTAAATCTAGAAGCATCTCCATAGTTAAGGGGGTGCATAGAGACACAAGGTTCTGCATCGGTGACGACCCAAAACCAACAGTGTCTGAGCAGCCAGTAAAAAGCCTGGGCAGATAGTACAACGCAAGTCTCAAGGATAAAGAGCAGGTGCAACAACTAAGGCAATAAATTGTCAACGGCCTGGAGAACATCAATCAGACCCTACTGCCTGGGAAACTGAAGCTCTGGTGCCTACAGTTTGGACTCCTGCCTCGGAGAATGTGGCCACTGACTGTTTATGAAGCCCCAATAACAACTGTGGAGAAGATGGAGCAAACCATAACTTCATATGGCTTGGTGTCCCACGATGTCTAACTAACATCGGCCTCTATGGCAAAGGGGTCCTGGAACTACCTCTCACTAGTCTAACAGAGGAATACAAGTGTTCTAAAGTAAGACTTCAGACGACACTGAGGGACTCTAGAGACAAGACCATCAGTGCTGTTACGCCGCCCCTAGTAACTTTTCGGAAGTGGACACCATCTGATGCAGTACAGCAAGCTTCATCAGCCCTGAGGCACAAATACATCGTGGGGCAAGTGCAGCAGGGAAGAGGAGGCTTTGGCCTTACGGACATTGGTGGTTGAGGAGGTGCGGCGACAGGAGGAGGCCGCAAGAAGTGCAAAGGCAGTCTCTCTTGCCAAACAGGGGCAATGGATGCAGTGGGAAGGATGCAGTGGAGCGGAGGAAGATCAGCTGGAAAGAACTATGGGAAATGGAATCAAGCACGATCAGCTTCATCATCAGAGCGACATATGACGTGCTTCCATCACCAAAGAACCTCCATCAGTGGTATGGCAAGGATCCAACCTGTGCCCTCTGCCAAACTCCAGCGACCCTCAAACACATCATGGTAGGCTGCAAGACCAGCCTCACGCAAGGAAGATACACCTGGCGGCATAATCAGGTACTAAAAAGCCTGGCAACAGCCCTTGAGAACAGGTGGTGTGCGACCAACTCCTTGCCACCGAGAGCAAGCAACCTTCACCCTTAAGGGCAACAATCTTAGTCTGAGAAGGACAGAAAACACCTAAACATCCTTCCACCAGATCAGAAGAAGGAAACCTATGCAGGGCCTGTGACTGGAAGATGCTGGCAGACATCGGCCGACAACTAATCTTTCCACCTGAAATTGCTTCAACCAGCCTCAGGCCAGACTTGGTGTTCTGGTCCCCTTCACAGAAGACTGCTTACATCATAGAGCTCACAGTTCCATGGGAGAACTCTGTTGAGGAGCCCTATGAGCGTAAGAAGCTGCGCTATGCAGAGCTTGCAGCAGAGGCAACGTAGCATGGCTGGAACACCAAAGTCTATCCAGTTGAAGTGGGATGCAGAGGATTTGTTGCATCATCTACCATCAGACTACTGAAGGAGCTTGGAATCCACGGTCAGGCTATGCGGAAGACCATAAGATCACTCTCAGACGCGGCTGAAAGAATCAGCCGTTGGATTTGGCTCAAGCGGAAAGACCCATGCTGGGTCCCAAGTACGTCATGGTGAATCTTTGGGGCAGTTTGACACGGGACACGCGCTGAGGGCTGATCATCCTGCAGCGGGCCGCCCTTGTGGAGGGTGTATAGTGTTAAAAGGCCAAAACACTCAGTGATGCAAGGGTACACTACTGATGATGTGTCCTGTGTCCAACTGTCCTGAAGGTTACCCAGGCCAAGATATACGTATCCCAACCCCGCCCCCCCGATGTTGAGCGTCTACAACTCTCAACAATCAACGAATGTCGTGAAATGCTCCCCACCTACTGGCACAAGGGACTTCTTAACATCTTGTCCTGTGTATTTCATTCTTATGATGTCTCTAGACTGGTGTTTCTCTTTATATCACACATTTGATTCCTGAGATTTGGGAGATTAACAAAGTGACTCCGATTGACACACACAGAGTTTAGGTTTCTCACTGGAGCCTTGTCTGCTGGCTGCCACACTGGGAAGTGCCAGCAGGGGGCAACACAGTGGCACACCGGTTGAGCCGCTGCCTTACGGCGCCAGAAACTCGGGTCCGATCGTGACTGCAATCCCTGTGACAGCGTGGGTTTTCTCTGGGTGCTCCGGTTTCCTCCCACACTCCAAAGGTGTACAGGTTTGTACGTTAATTAGCTTCAGTAAAATTTCTAAATTGTCCCTAGTGTTTAGGATAGTGCTGATGTTGCTGGTCGGCGCGGACTCAGTGGCCTGAAGTACCTATTTCTGCGCTGTGGCCCTAATGTCTAAAGTAAAGTCTAAAGCATTGGGGAACACAAAATGCCAGCATTGGGAAACATTTCTTATTAGCTAGAATATGTTAACAGTTGATAGTATTTTCTTGTGATATGGCCTCGATACAGTGAAATTCTCTGCTTTTTAAAATCTGTTTAACAGTTTTTCAGACGCTATTGGGCAGGCAAGGCTCCCTGAAGACGGGCGATGGAATTGAAGGAGTCAATATTTTTACTTGGTCTTTAGTGATCTATGCATATTAATGCATATGCCTTGAAATGTAACAATCAGGACTTTTCATTTTAGTTTGCTGATTAACTGGAGTAGTTATACTTGTTTCAAATAATCTTTTGTTTTTAAATAACATTTTAATGGAATACTCCCCTCCCAGTTTTCCCCAGACAAATGTATATAATTGCACATCTTGCTTTGCTTTCTAATGCTCTGTTTTTCCCTTCCAATTTTCCTTTCTGGAATTACATCGGTGATATGTTTTTGCTGTCATAATATTTTCCTCTTCCACTCCAATGTGGCAGTGGGCTTCACATTTTGTGTGATGGTTTCAAAATATTCCCTAATTTCTGGCAAATATAACAACTCTCTGAATGGGAAAAATAAATTGAGTAAGTCAAGGAAAGCAGTTACAGAGGTTTACCAAGAGATGTTGTCTCTGTCCTTTAGGAGGACATTGAAAACGCATTGTGTCTGGTGGTGCTCAATCTTGGCTAACACCTGTGCACTTGCCCATGCTACAGACAGATACAGATACAGATAGATTTTATTTGTCACGTGTGCCAATTGGCACAGTGAAATGAAGTCGTCGTACAGCCGTACAGGAAAAAAAAATAAAGAACACAACACAAAGTAGATAGAAATTCAACATACAACATCCCCTCACGGCAGGATCAAAGTTTCCCGCTGTGAGGGAAGGCACCAAGGTCAGTCTCTTCCCGATGTTCCCCAATGTTCACCCATGGTCAGGGCCTCTCCGAGCCCTCCGCTGTCGCCGCTCCGGGCAGCCCGATGTTCAGGCCCGCTCCCCGGGACGATGTAAGTCCGACATCGGGGCTGGGGGACGTCCTCAGCGGCCCGGACCCTGAGTCGGCCCCCTCCTACCGGAGTCTGTGGCTCCCAAAGTCCGCAGGCCGCGCCGGGTGGAGACACAACGCTGGAGGCCCTCGGCAAAGGGCCCCAGGACTCCATGGAGTTCAGCGCCGCTCGTGTTGGGAGCTCTCCCAACCAGAGCTCCACGATGTTGGAGCAGCAGCCCAAAGCTCCGGAGCTCCAATGGCGACCCAGGTAGGTATCGCCCGCTCCGCGGTGACTCCAGCGCCGCCGCTGCTGTTGCAGCTCTGGTCCGGTTCCCGGTCCCCGGCAGGAAAGGTCGCTTGGATCCAGGAGGTAGGCCGTGAGGTGGGGGGCGAGGACGCGACTCGGAGAAATAGTCGCCTCCCCGCCAGGAAGCGACTGGGAAATAGTTTCCCCCTTACCCTGCCCCCCTCCTCCACATATAAAAGTTAAAGATTCCCCCAAACACAAACTTTAAACTGACTAAACCGGTCACTAGGGGCGCTGCACTGGCAGCAGGCAGAGGCTGCTGTCAGTGCAGCGCCCCCTAGTGACCATTTTCTGTGTCTGCATTTACTTATAACCTAAGATCGCAGGAAATAGGAGCAGGGGTAAACCCCTCATGACTGCTCATGTCATAAGGAATAGGAGTAGAATTAGGCCATTCGGCCCATCAGGTCTACTCCACCATTCAATCATGGCTGTTTGAGAAAGAACTGCAGATGCTGGAAAAATCAAAGGGAGACAAAAATGCTGGAGAAACTCAGCGGGTGAGGCAGCAACTATGGAGCGAAGGAATAGGTGATGTTTCGGGATGAGACCCATCTTCAGACTTTGTGGGGGTGGAGGGGGGGGGCAGGAAGAAGAAATAAAGAGGCGGAGGTAACTATCTCCATCGCAGGCATCAGACTACTGACTGACATCTACTACAAACCCACTGACTCCCATGGCTATCTGGACTACACTTCTTCCCACCCTGCTTCCTGTAAGGACTCTATCCCCTACCAATTCCTCCATCTACACCACATTTGCAGTGTGACTTGGACAGGTTTTCGGGGCTGCGGTGCTCCAGTGGTGACCTAGCTTTCGGGGCTGCGGTGCTCCAGTGGCGACCTAGCTTTCGGGGCTGCGGTGCTCCAGCGGCGACCTAGCTTTTGGGGCTGCGGTGCTCCAGCGGGGACCTGGCTTTCGGGGCTGTAGCGGTGTTCCGGCATTCCAGCGACGGCGGTGGCGGCAGCCCGGCTTCGGAGGCTTGGCCGCGGGCCTGGTGGATGGCAACATTGGAGGCCTGGATCTCCTCAGCGCAGAGGGAGAACAAGGAGGGAAGAAGACAGAGACTCAAAGACTTTTGCCTTCACCACAGTGAGGAGGTGTCTGGTGAACTCACTTTGGTGGAATGTTAAATATGTGTTTATTGTGTGTTTTGTTTTTTATTATATGTTATGCCTGCAAGGTAATGAAATTTCGTTCAGACCAAAAGGTCTGAATGACAATAAAGGATAATCTAATCTAATCTAATCTAAAGTTGGGTGAGTGGGCATGGCAGATGCAGTTTAATGTGAATAAATGTGAGGTTATCCACTTTGGTAGCAAAAACAGGAAGGCAGATTATTATCTAAATGGTGTCAAGTTGGGAAAAGGGGAAGTACAACGGGATCTGGGGTCCTTGTTCATCACTTAATGAAAGTAAGCATGCAGGTATAGCAGGCAGTGATGAAAGTGAATGGCATGTTGGCCTTCATAACAAGAAGAGTTGAGTATAGGAGCAAAGGGGTCCTTCTGCATTTGTAGGGCCCTAGTGAGACCACACCTTGAGTATTGTGTGCAGTTTTCCTAATTTGAGGAAGGACATTCTTCTTATTGAGGGAATGCAGCATAGGTTTACAAGGTTAATTCCCGGGATGGCGGACTGTCATGTGCTGAGAGAATGGAGCGGCTGGGCTTGTGAGTTGTGAGTCTGTGGAATTCTCTGCCTCAGAGGGCGGTGGAGGGTGGTTCTCTGGATACTTTCAAGAGAAAGCTAGATAGGGCTCTTAAAGATAGTGGAGTCAGGGGATATGGCTGAGGGCAGGAACAGGGTACTGATTGGGGATGATCAGACATGATCACATTGAATGACGGTGCTGGCTCGAAGGGCTGAATGGCCTACTCCTGCACCTGTTGTCTATTGTCTATTGTCTATCTGCACCCAGGATGAGGTGTTCCAAACCAGGGCATCAGAGATGTCCTCATTCCGGGTCTCCTCTATATCCCGTAGCTCCGCTCTCACTCCCCATCCCCCCACTCGTAACAAGGACAGAGTCCTCCTTGTTCTCACCTTCCACCCTACCAGCCATCACATACAACAGATAATCCGACATTTTCGCCACCTCCAGCGGATCCCACCACTGGCCACATCTTCCCATCTCCTCCCCTTTCGGTTTTCCACCGTGACCGCTCCCTCCGTAAATGCTTGGTCAATTCATCCCTTCCCACCCAAACCTCCCCATCCCCTGGTACTTTCCCTTGCAACCTTAGGAAATGCTACACTTGTCGCTTTACCTCCCCCCTCGACTCCTTCCAAGGACCCAAGCAGTCTTTCCATGTGAGGCAGAGGTTCATCTGCACTTCCTCCAACCTCAACTATTGCATCCGCTGTTCTAGGTGTCAACTGCTCTACATTGGTGAGACCAAGTTCAGGCTTGGCGATTGCAATCGCTTCGCCCAACACCGCTCAATTCGTATTAACCAACCTGATTACCGGTGGCTCAGCACTTCAACTCCCCCTCCCATTCCAAATCTGACCTTTCTGTCCTGGGCCTCCTCCATGGCCAGAGTGAGTCCCACCACAAATTGGAGGAGCAGCACCTCATATTTCACTTGGGTAGTTTACACCCCAGCGGTATGAACATTGACTTCTCTAATTTCAGGTAGTCCTTGCTTTCTCCCTCCTTCCCCTCTCCTTTCCAGCTCTCCCACAGCCTACTGTCTCTGCCTTCTCCTTTCTTCTTCCCACCCCTCTCCCCCCCCACCCCACAACAGTCTGAAGAAGGTTCTCGACACGAAACATCACCTCTTCCTTCGTTCCATAGATGCTGCCTCACCCGCTGAGTTTCTTCAGCATTTTTGTCTACATTCAATCTATTCTCCCTCCTAACCCCTTCTCCCCATAACCTCTGACACCTGTACTAATCACACAAACCAATCTACCATCCTGAGAATAGATCTGTCAAACCTTCACTGCAATCATTCTTTCACAAGGACACTCTGTTGAGACTGAGATCTAACTAGCACTGTACCCAATATTCTGGGCACAGTTTCAGATGGACTCCATATATTTAGTTCAGCTTACTTTAGTTTCGAGATACAGTGCGGAAGCAAGCCCTTCGGTCCACTGAGTCCGCACCAACCAGCAATCACTGCTCATTAACACTATCCTACACACACTAAAGACAATTTTACATTTATACCAAGCCAAGTAACCTACAAATGTGCATATCTTTGCAGTGTGGGAGGAAACCACAGTTCTCAGTGAAAACTGTCATGGGGAGAATGTGCAAACTCCGTACAGACAGCATCCGTAGCACAGACCGAACCAGGTCTCTTGCGCTGTAAGCATTGTAAGACAGCAACTCTACCACTGCGTATCGTGCCACCCAAATCTGGAGCATAATGTTTCTTGTAATAAAGATCAACATTGCCCTTTTGTTTAGGGTTTACTCTACCTGTGCCTAACTTTTAGTCATTCATTAACTAAGGGACTCGGGTCCCTCTGAACACCAAAACTTTCAAATTCAGATCATTTAAAAAATACTCTTTCATTTAAAAAAGACTTCACATAACTGCACAATACTTTCCATCGACATAGATCTGTTACATTCCCTTGAAACCTCTCCGCTTCCTCTTAACAGCATACATTTCCACCTGGCTTAACTTCATCAGCAAACATTGGATATATTACACATGATCCTCTCGATGAGATCATTGTTGTAACTTGTGAATGTCCAGGGTCCCAATGTGATACTTGTCATCGCTTACAGGTTATGCCTTCTAATCCCCAAATTGCCCATATATTTCCAATGCATTCTATCTGTTAATCTGTTAACCAATCTTCAATCAACACCAGCCGTTTACCGTTAAATTCAGGCATTCTTATGTTATTTATCAAAGGCGATCGAAAACCTCCAGATACAGATCACGTTGATAAGAAATGACAATTGTGTTGAGGAATGGAAGCCTGTCCTGCTGAGATCTATTCTTCTGCTTTTACATTGGTTTAACTAACCATGTTTTGATCAGTCCTTTTCACACCTTACCCTTCTATATCTTTAGACTCACTCTCCCCTGACTCTCAGGCCGAAGAAGGATCTCGACCCAAAATGTCACCCATTCCTTCTCTCCAGAGATGCTGCCTGTCCTACTGAGTTACTCCAGCATTTTATACCTATCTTTGATATAAACCAGCATGTGCAGTTCCTTCCTGCACATAAGCCATGTTAATATTATCACTTCTCTAATTTCAAATAGTCCTTGTGACTTCTCTAACTTCAAATATCTCTTGCTTTCCCTCTTTCATCCCCTCCCCTTCCCAGTTCTCTCACCAGTCTCACTGTCTCCGACTACATTCTATCTCTGTCCCGCCCACTCCCCTAACATAAGTCTGAAGAAGGGTCTGGACCCGAAACGTCCCCCATTCCTTCTCTCCAGAGATGCTGTCTGCCCCGCTGGGTTACTCCAGCATCTTGTGTCTACTTTTAATATTATATAAGCCCTATGATCCAATGAAACTGTCTCAGTAGCCTTTTCTAGCAACTATCTTCCAAGATTCAAGGTTCAGTCACAGTTTCTTGCATTTCCTTTTGTTACACGAGTTCAGAATCCTAGCACTGGGAAACCTACCCAGTGGGAAATAGGTAATCTGAAAAAAAAACCATGAAATATCTGAACAACTCAGGATGGCATGTTGGTGCAGTGGTTGAGTTGTTGCCTTATAATGCTAGAGACCCGGGTTCGACCCTGACTATGGGTGCTGTATATTCGGAGTTTGTACGTTCTCCCTGTGACTGCATGGGTTTTCGCCAGGTGCTCCTGTTTCCTTCGAAATTTCAAAAACATGCAGGTTTGTAGGTGGCCTATGTAAATTTGCCCCTAGTTTGTAAGATAGAACTAGTGTACAATTGTTGATCGGCACAGATTTGGTGTGCCGAAAGGCCTGTTCCCATGCTCTATCTCTAAACTAAGTTAAGCACAATGAAGCAACATTTATGGAAAGAACAACCAGTTATTTTTTTAAGTCAGGAATTCTTCCTCAGAACATGGGGGAGGGGTGGGATGTAAGTCTTTGTGAAGATTGGCTGACAGATGAGATGATAAGGAGCATGAGTACTGACCATTCGGAAAGTATTTTATAGTCTGAAGAAGGGTCCCAACCTGAAACATTACCTATCCACATCCTCCAGAAATAGTGCCTGACCTACTGAGTTTCTCCAGCACTTTTTTTTAAATTTAGAAAGGTGGCAAGAAAGGGACATAAGCATGATAATGAAAAAAAATGAGACAGCAGTTTACCTGAAGGTGGAAACATAATGTTCATTCAATGCAGCCTTCTCCACTGGCATGCTGAGGCCCAATGTAAACAAGAGAGAGAGAAAAATAGATCTTTCACCGAGGCACTTTGCGCCCTTCTAGAATTCACAATGCAGTAAAATTGGGCAGAAAACATCCCTGATCCAATACATTTACTGGCTTCTCAATCCATGCATGCTGCTTGCTGGGCTGAGGAATAGTGTCTGCAAAGGGATATGGGGAAGCATAGAGTCATATAGCATGGAAAGAAGGCCTCCGGCCCAACTGGTCTGTACTGACCAAGATGCCTCATCTAAGCTAGTCCCATTTACCTGCATTAGGTTTATATCCTTCTAAACCTCTCCTTGCTAAGTGAGTGTGGAAAAATATGGCAGATATAATATGTTGTGGAAATGTGAGATTATGCATTTAATGGGACAAATTGAAAATAAAAGATTACAGAATGCCACAGCACATAGGAGTGCTCATCCACAGACATTTATCATGCAGGTACAGCAATATTGGTATTGATTTATTTGTGTCATGTACCAAATTACAGCAAAAACGTTATTTACACGCTAGTGTCAAATAATAGTACATGTACTCGTTTAATGTATGTGACTACAATCAAACCATAGGTAAGTACAACAGCTATTGCCAATATTTAAAAAAATACCTGGCTGCAGAAGATATTGTTTCAATGTTATAACATTACATTTACAGGCAGGGTACAGATAAAAAAAACATGCAAGATCAGTATCTTCCGCTTGACAAGATAGAGGTGATGGGGAAATGACTGGGGTATAAATGGTCCTTTATTATGTTGACGGCTTTATCAAGGCAGCATGAAATGTAAATTGAGTCGATGAAGATGCTTGTGTGATAGATTGTTACATCCACAACTCTCTGCAATGTTTTTAAAATCTTGAGCAGGGCTGTTGCCAAATCAAGCTGTGATGCTTCATGACAGGATGGTTTCGATAGTGCATCTGCAGGATGTGGTAAGAGATGTTGGAGCCCCAAAAATCCTTAGTCTTCTGAGAAAGTAGAGGCATCAGTGTGCTTTCGTGGTCGTAGGTTCAATATGGTTGGTCCAGGATAAATTGTTGGTGATATTTATGCAAAGAACTTGAAGCTCTTGACCATCTCCATTTTGGCACCATTGACACTGACACACCACCTCTTTTCCTGGTCAATAAATAGCTCTTTCATCTTGCTGATAATGAGAGGACATTTTTGTTGTTATTTCCTTTTGCTACTTTGTCACATTATGATTTGAGATCCAGCCCACCGCAGTCATATGAGCCAACTAGTAACTGCAGTTAGAACAGAATTTGGCCACACAGTCCTGAGTATATAGGGAGCATGTTAAGGGATTGAAAACACTTTGTTGCGGGGCACCAGTGTTGATAATTATTGTGGAGTATGTTTTATCACCTATCCTCACTGATTGGGGTCTATGGGTTCAGAAGTCGAGGATACCGGGGCAGATAGAGATGCTAACTCCTGAGGGTTGGAGATGAAGTTAGTAGGAATTATGGTGTGGAAAGCAGAGTTATAGTCAATAAATAGGAGTTTGATGTAAGTGTTCTTCCAATATTCCAATCACGAATGAGCAGTAAATAGCTTTAAGGTTAAACGGGCAAAGTTTAAAGTAGATGTTCGTTGCATGTTTTTTACACAAGGTGGTGAGTACCTGGGATGCGCTGTCAGGGCTGGTTGTTGAAGCAGATATGTTAGTGCCATTTAAAATACTTTTGGATAGGCACTTGGATATGCAGGGAATGGAGGGATATGGGTTATGTGTAGTTAGATAAGTGATGGTCTTGGCATTATGTTCGGTGCAGACTTTGTGGGCCAAAGAGCCTGTTCTTGTGCTGTAGTGTTTTATGTCCTTAGAGGGTAAGACAATGGAGATAGCATCAGCTGTAGGGCTGTTCTGACACCAGGCAAATTGCAGTGGATCATGGCTAGAGTTAATGTTTGTCATAGCCGCGGAATTAACGGACGTTCCTTTAGGAAGGAGATGAGGAGGAATTAGTCAGAGGGTGGTGAATCTGTGGAATTATTTGCCACAGAAGGCAGTGGATATGTTTAATGGGCGTGTCCCACTTAGGCGATTTTTCGGGCGACTGTCAAGTTGCCGGCGGTTGCCTGACAAACTGGCAACTGGAACGGCGACTGTCAGAGTAGAACACACACACACAAACACATCGCAGGCGGGGGACAGTGCCTGCGGGGGGAGCGCTGTCTGAAATTCTCATGGTGCAAAGCCAAGGTGATACAGACACACACCGCGATGAACAGAAAGGTTGGCGCTGTAATTAAGACAGCTAAAGCAGTGTATGGTAAGTCCTTTAGAAGCGAGAGGGAGGGGGGGTGGGGGGCAGGGGGAAAAGGACGGAGAAGGAGTGGAGACAACCTTTTAGAAGCCAAACAACTTTAAGAAGTCAGAAATACACGGCTGTGAAGCTCGGCGGACATTTAACATTACTGGTCGGTTATCCCTGGTTCTGAAAACTACTGCTTACATTTTTTTCCCCCCAATGAGCCAATGAAATTCACCGGTCAGCACCGACTACAACCTACGAGAACCTACAAGAACCTTCGACATCCTGGCAACCCATTAGGACTTCCTGGCGACCCACCTATGGCACGAGAATTCTCGCTACTCTCCATGGCGGCTTCATTCTAGTCACCGCTAATTTTTCAACATGTTGAAAAATTTGTGGTGACCATAATGAGGCAGAGACTAGTTCCCAGAATGAAGGACCTCCTCACGACCATGAAGGCAACTCCCCGGCAACCACCTGCGAACATGTGGCGACCATGTGGCGACTGCATAATCTCTTGCAGTCGCCTAAAAAGTCGTCTAAGTGGGACAGGCCCATAAGGCAGAGATAGATTCTTGATTAGTATGGGTATCAGGAGTTAGTGGGAGAAAGCAGGAGAATGGTGTTAGGAGGGAGAGATAGATCAGCCATGATTGATTAGCAGAGTAGACTTGATGAGACGAATAGCCTAATTCTGCAGCTATCACTTATGACCTTATGACCTTATGACAACCATCCTCTCAAAGCACTTCATGATGGTGGATGTCAGAGCCACTGGAAGGTAGTCATGGCATGTTACCTCTTCTTTGGTATGGTTTTGAAGAAGGATGTAATAAGGAGGGAAAGAAGAGGGAATGTGGGTGTCAAGGCACAACTACAAGACCAAATGTCTGGTACAACTTTGGAATTTGAATAACTTTGATAAGTATGAATATGATAGCACCGGAATCAATTTAGAGATGATTCACTAGGTTTATTGCTTGTAGGATGTGGCTTATGAGGAAAGATTGAGGATGTTGGGACAGTTCTCACTGGAGTCTAAATGAATGACAGGTGAACCTATAGAAATATAGAGCAAAGAGTAGGAGTGAACGGGTCCTTTTCAGAATGGCAGGCAGTGGGGAGTGGCGTACCGCAAGGCTCGGTGTTGGGGCCGCAACTGTTTACCATATATATTAATGATTTGGAAGAGGGAATTAGGAGCAACACTAGCAAGTTTGCGGATGACACAAAACTGGGTGGCAGTGTGAACTGTGAAGAGGATGTTAGGAAGTTGCAGGGGGACCTGGACAGGTTGAGTGAGTGGGCAGATGCATGGCAGATGCAGTATAATATAGATAAATGTGAGGTTATCCACTTTGTCAGCAAAAACAAGGGCGCAGATTATTATCTCAGTGGGGTTAGGTTAAGTAAGGGGGAGGTACAGCGACACCTGGGTGTCCTTGTACACCAGTCACTGAAAGTTGGCGTGCAGGTACAGCAGGCAGTGAAGAAAGCTAATGGAATGTTGGCCTCCATAACAAGAGGATTTCAGTACAGGAGTAAAGAGGTTCTTCTGCAGTTCTATAGGGCTCTGGAATATTGTGTACAGTTTTGGTCTCCTAATTTGAGGAAGGACATCCTTGTGATTGAGGGAGTGCAGCGTAGGTTCAAAAGATTGATCCCTGGGAAGGCGGGACTGTCATATGAGGAAAGATTGAAAAGAGTTTAGAAGGATGAGGGGGGATCTTATAGAAACATATAAAATTATGAAAAGACTGGACAAGCTAGATGCAGGAAAACTGTTCCCAATGTTGGGTGAGTCCAGAACCAGTGGCCACAGTCTTAGAATAAAGGAGAGGTCATTTAAGACTGAGGTGAGAAAAAACTTTTTTACCCAGAGAGTTGTGAATTTATGGAATTCTCTGCCACAGAGGGCAGTGGAGGCCAAATCACTGGATGGATTTAAGAGAGAGTTGGATAGAGCTCTAGGGGCTAGTGGAGTCAAGGGATATGGGGAGAAGGCAGGCACGGTTTTTTGATAGCGGACGATCAGCCATGATCCTCCTGCACCTATTTTCTATATAATATTCTGAGAGGTTCTGACAGGGCAGTTGTTGGGACGATGTTTCTCTTGTGGCGTTAGCTAAAACTAGGGGACATAGTTTGAGTGTAAAGAGTTGCCCATTTAAGATTTATGAGGAGGAGGAATCTCGTCGTTTCTCCCACACTCATTGACTTTTTCTTTACCATAGAGAGCTTTGGAAGCTGCATCACAGAATTTATTCCAGATTAATATAGACAGAATTTGGACAAGATTCATTCAAAGGAACAGGTAGAAAAATATCGAGGCCAAGATTAGATAAACTGGCATTGATCTGCATGTTCAAACTGTCAGAGAGATTACACTGCTCCTATTTCTTATGTCTTAGCTCACAAACTGAAGTTAAGGGCTCCAGGGTCCTTGCGTGGCCTTGTAAAGGCTGGAGTTGGAATCTCTTTTTCTCAGAGCAATTTTGAGTAGACTTCCAGGTGATGTTATATGTCCATGAGGCACATTGTTCTATTTCACCAGAATCCCTCCATTCAAGTTGAATTCAATTCATCATTATGCCAAAATTATACATCATATATGTAAACCTGCATCTGCCATACATGCACTAACTCACTATATTTACTTCAATGGTACATCATCCACTATATCTGAATATACGGATAAAGCTGAAGGCAAAGTCTTCATTCTTCAGGAAGTTTATTTCTTCTTTTCAAGCTTGCTGAGTGTACACATCAGCACACTTAAGGACAGCATGGTGGTACCTTAGAGCATTGCTATCTTACAGCACCAGTGACCCGGGTTTAATCCTGACTACGGGTGGTGTCTGTATGGAGTTTGTACATTCTCCCTCTGATCATGTGGGTTATCTCTGGGTTATCTCCAGTTTTCTCCCATACTCCAAAGGCACACAGGTTTGGAGTTAATTTGGCTTTGGTAAAAATTATAAAGTGTCCCTAATGTGTAGGATAGTGCTACTGTATGGGGTTCGCTGGTCGGTGTGGACTTAATGGACTGAAGGGCCTTGATCCACACTGTATCTCTAAGACCAAGTCCATCTACCAAAATAGTGTCTACCTTAGGTCAAAACAGTGATTCAAGGTATAAACAATAGACAATAGACAATAGGTGCAGGAGTAGGCCATTCGGCCCTTCGAGCCCACACCGCCATTCAATGTGATCATGGCTGATCATCCCCAATCAGTACCCCGTTCCTGCCTTCTCCCCATATCCCCTGACTCCGCTATTTTTAAGAGCCCTATCTAGCTCTCTCTTGAAAGCATCCAGAGAACCTGCCTCCACTGCCCTCTGAGGCAGAGAATTCCACAGACTCACCACTCTCTGTGAGAAAAAGTGTTTCCTCATCTCCGTTCCAAATGGCTTACTCCTTATTCTTAAACTGTGGCCCCTGGTTCTGGACTCCCCCAACATCGGGAACCTGTAACCTGTATGCTCCCAAAAGCACTCTGATCTCTGCTGGACTCGAGGAGAATAATAATCAACTGTGTACATTCAATTATATATATAATGCTCCATAAATGATGTGTGTTACTAGGCCAACCATATCCTAATGGTCTCAATAAGCTGCTTATGAACTCTATTTTGTTGTTAGAACATAGAACAGAAGACAAAGATAGAACATAGAACACACAAACAAGGACAAAGCAATCTCCTCTCTTGCCTCTCACTCTAACCTGGGATAGATCTCATGGGGATTCATCCACCTTCATGCTCTTCAAGAACCACAGCATCACCTCCCTCTTGACCTCAAACTGTCTTTATTATTAGATTATGAACCATGCAGCCACCATAATCAAACAAATTATCCATTGACCTGTACTGTAACATTTTCTAATTGCTTTGTGATTGTAACAGACCAAAACATTACAGGACATTTCACGAGGTTATAATCAAACAAATTCTGACCCAGGCATACAAGGAATGCATATTTAGAGAATCATCGCAGAACGTAGGTCATATTTGCTTAAAATTATTTCTTACATTGCAAAATGCAGTTTACTTTTGTTTTAGTAAACTGGGCACATTTCATTTATCTTTCATCACTGGATTCAGTGCTCGTGTTGCATTATTCTCTTCTTAACCCATCAGCTGAACAGATCTAAGGACAGGAGAACAGCAAGGTTAATATTTTTCCTTCTATGTTTTTAATGATGGATGGCTATGCTGGCCATGAAAATATATTTAAACAGGCTGTCAGTCTGCCTCAACAAGATTCAGTGACAGCGTTACAGCCCTCAGTCAGTGCAAAGCCCAAGGCTTCAAACCTCATCTACTCATCAGGACCTGTAACCATAGCAACCAAAACCTTATTATTACTTCTGGGCAGATGTACCCAATTGCATTAGTGATGGTACATCTGCAATGTTGCCCGTTTGCTTATGTTGACATGGGGCCATTTCACATGTGCACGTGATGTAATCTACAGCAAATCAAAATAAATTTGTTCATTGGAAGTGCGTGGGTTTTTAAACAAGGCACTGGATGAATGTTCTTTGCATGACTTATGTACATTCAAGCAATATTCAAAGTACCATTGTAAACCATTAATGCCACTTCACTGCATACAAAATTCATTGTGGCAGCTGAGTGGTATAAACAGAGAATTGGTGAGGGAAAATGTATACATTTTATAGTGTGCTCTATCAGTTTTAAACAATTTTGCATTTTTATTTGCTGATGTGCTCCATTTTTACTCAAATATCTGTTATGTTTTCAAGACTCAAACCTAGAATCATGTTTATTTCAAGACTACAGGCCCTGTGCAGCTGAGGGATACAATGTGTAATTTAGTATTATTTTATTTTTAATCACACAAATGATCTGGTGAAGAAATTGCAAAGAATATACTTGTAGCAATAATAATATAGTGGCGGCGCCTGCTCGCGCACGCAGGTATCGAACCCGGCATTCGGAAGCCGCGGTCACGTGACTCGGGAGGGGCTGGTTGTTTTTGCGCGGTTTTGCTTTCGCGCGGCAGTTCAGTGTTGACCACTGTTGTGGCCAGACGTGTTGTGAGAGCCTGGGAACTGAGAAGTTATTTTGTGAATAAAAATACATTGGAAAACTCAGTTGTCGTTCTTGCGACTGCCAAAATAGATCACTATTCTTGATTACAATGCTGTAGCACCTCATTTTTAAAATTGTCTCTTTTCTTATAACTTTTAATTTAAGCTGATTCACTTCTTAATGCATCATTCACCATAGCACTATGGTGTTCAGGTGTTGTGCCTTCATTTCTTGGGCTAAAATGTAATCATTCCACTTTGCAATTAATTGATGCATTGTAGTCCCTGTTACTCTTGCGATGTAGCAGTAATAGCCCTGTCTCACGGTGCGAGTCCACCCACGAGTGACCCCAAGTAAAAGAAAAAAAACAGACTCGTGGTTGTGTACGAGATTCCAAGTTTATGTTCAAGTGTTTAACCGAGTTCCCACAGGTATGTCATTTCTGCGATGTTCGAAGTTCCTCTCCCGAGTTACCAAGTTCCTCTCCCATTACTCTTGAGCCAACCGTGAATGAAGGTCTGTTTTAATAAGCAACAGTGTTAAAGAAGACATCTCCATCCTGCGGCTTTGAGTTAAAGATAGAATTCAGCGCGGCCGCATCTATTGATATGACCTACAAAGGGAAAATGCGCACCCTCCAGTGCCAGAGCAGTTTTACTTATGATTTGTTTGAAACACACATCACGTAGTTAGAAGGCCAGCCGGCGGAGGTTTGTTATATTTTAATTGAATTTACTGCCAGGTCTACACACTGCAGGGAGACGGGAGATGAAATATTTGAATGTGGACGGATGTCTCCGCGCCTGCTCTTTCTAAGCGGAATATATTTTTAGTTGCCTTTCAAGCCGGGCTTTGGTTTTATTCCTTGTTTTTGTTTATTCGCACACACTTTTCGTGTGTGAGGGTGTGAGAAGTCCATGCCGGGTGCCGGCCGGCCGGCCGCAGCTGCTGTTCTTTCACATCAGTTGCACATCAGATTGTTGGGAGACGGAGCCCAGGGTTCGCCTCCTGAGCTGCTTTGGTGCCCAGGCATGAGTTAAGGTGGAGGGAAGTTTGGATGGGGAGGGGACGTCATTAATCTGTCTGGGGTGACAAGGCTCTTGGGTTAGGCTGGGATCATTCTCTGCGGGATGACCTTAGTGCGGGAGACAAGTGTGGGAGAGGTGTACTGACTGCGTGGGCAGACACTTTGGTAGTGATTGCCCACCTGTCTCAAAAGCCGCTGTGTCTCCCTGTCCCTGGGATAGCAGGGGGTGATCAAACAGCACAATACCCCCCTCCCCCTCCATGCCAACATGAAGGGCAACGATCCCAAGGCTTTAGCTTCAGAAACAGCGGGCAGGCAACAATCACCCGCCATAACGCTTCTGGTCTGCCGTGTGCAATAGTCATCAAAATACACTGCATCTTTAGAAAGGAAAAATACAAAGTATGTCAATCCCACTGGATAGGCCTTAGTCATGGTGCTGTACAACACGGAAACAGGTCCTTCAGCCCAGCTTGGCCGTGCCGTCCAATTTGGTGTCTTGGGGTAGTTCTATTTGCCTGCATGTGGCCCATAGCCCTCTAAACCCTTCCCATCCATTTATCTGTCATTAATAACCTCAAGAAAACCCCTGCTTCAGTTTCCTGGGTCCAACTCAGAGAGAAGTCTCCCCCCTTTCCAGGGTTAATCGCTCCACTGTTTATAATGCTCTCTGCATTATGAAGTCCTCGACATGGGCAATCATTGCCAAAGTGCACTTATCAGTACACTTGTATCCCGTACTAAGTCACCCCAACACCCCCCCCCCTCCCCTCCCTCCACCCAAATTTGACTCGTGGAAAACCTCAAACATGTTTGAATTTTTTCAAGAGTTAACAGGTTTCACGGGTACCTGCTGTTAGCGCCACGAGTCGCTAAGTTGCTCGCGCAAGTTCCGACGTTCCCACTGCGTTAATTTACGTGATTACCGCAAGTGAAAACTCGGGGTCACTCGTCGGTCGACTCGCACCGTGAGACAGGGGTTTTACACTCAATGTTACAAGTGTGTTTGCTTTCATTGTTGCTACTGCTGCCAATATTCTCCATGGTCTGGTGTAGGTTACATATTAGTTCTGTCCTGTTTCATCTATTGGGCCGGCTCAGTTTTGATGTTGTAGTCTCAGGATATCAACTATATCAATAATTTGAAATGGGCTCTGAAATTGCTTTATTGTTTCAGGTAATAATTTGGCCTTGTTGTTGTACTGTTGGTTTCTTTTCATCAGTCAGTTGGTGTCTTATATGATTTATTTCGCTTGGCAAAGCTGACTTGTACCATGTGCAGTTTAGTAGCACATTGAAAATGTACGTCAGTGTAACACACAGAGACACTAAGGTTTATCTCTCTGCCTTTGAGAAGGCTTTCCTTACTGTGGCCAAATGTCCCTGTACAAAAGGGTTTCTCCTTCGACAGGAGAGGATGAAGTCACGATGGTGAACCTATCTCCTTCTGCAAACCCTATGAATTCTCCAGAGATCAATTAGATTCCATTGTTGTAACAAGCATGGTTTGAACTGTTGTCAAATCTTTCATAGAGGCACAGCTGGTCGAGCTGCTGCATCACAGTGCCTGAGACCTGGGATCGATCTAGACTTCAGGTGCTCTCTGTGTAGAGTTTGCATGTTCTCCCTGTGCTTGTATGGATTTCCCCTGGATGCTCCCGTTTCCTCTCACATCCCAAAGATGTGCATGTTTGTTGGTTAATTGGCCTGAATAAATAGCCGATGGTGTGTAGGGAATGAATATTATTATTACATAGAACTGTGAGTGGGTGATCGATGGTTGGCCTGAACCCGATGATCCGAAGGGCCTGTTTCATGGTGGTGCAGCGATAGAGTCGCTGCCTTACAGTGCCAGATACTCAGGTCAATCCTGTCTACAGGTGCTGTCTGTATGGAGTTTGTACGTTCTCCCAGTGACTGCGTGAGTTTTGTCCGGGTGCTCTGGTTTCCTCTTACACTTCAAGGATGTACAGGTTTGTAGGCTAATTTGCTTGGCACGATTGTAAATTGTGTAGGATAGTGTTAGTGTGTGGGGATTGCTGGTTGGCACGGACTCGGTGGGCCAAAGAGCCCGTTTCCCTAAACCAGACTAAGTTAAAACTAAACTAAACTAAACAATCGATCAATTTTCTTGATGAATGGGAACTTGGAGCTGTGATCTTCAATTGTGAAATACCATTCATGATTGTGTGAGAACCATTCAGCTTATGCTTTGCCTTAACCATAGTGGTATTGCAGGAGCTATAATTTATTTTTGTGTTGTATATTTCTGTACCACTGATGTACACAGCATATTCCCTCTTTGTAGCTTCTAGGAGACAACTGATCAAACTCTCATCTTGCATTTCCCTATATTGTATGTCCTACATGTATCTCCTGAAGTATTTCTCCCGGGGATGTGATAATTCTTGATCCAGCCAGCAGAATATGATCTTCAGAAGAGATGTCATCTCTGATTGACCATTAACATCTTACTGTTGGCTGTGTTTGTAAAAACATTTCAAGTCTCTTGAATATCTTGCTGAGGGAGCATCTTCAACTCCTTGTCTCTCAACCATGTCTCTCATTTTACTCAACGTTGTTAGTGCCGCATTTACTAGTTAGTGTACTTTCACAACTGGAACAGACATCCCACATTTCTCTTGTGATGACAGATGAGATATTTGCCACTTGTGGCACCATTTGTTTCCCTGCTTTGTTCTGACATCTGTTGAATAACAGAATTCATGTCTTTGGATTTACCCCAAAAAGCGGCTCCATTCTTCGGTTTTCCTTGGTGCCTTCATCTCAGGGAGAGTTGAGATTTTTTGTGTTGCCTTAACTTCATCTGTTGTGTACGCCAGTTTGAAGAACAGGAATTTGTTCTCCTTTCATGATGTATTTTTCAATGTTTAGCATGAGCCCAGAATTTCAGATTTTTTCCATCACCTCATGAAGATGTCATCTTTGAGATTTGTCACCTACTTCACAGATCTGAGTTCCTATGTGCTATGCCTCCTCGCTCTTGCATTCCCTGCAAAAAACAGCAACTCTCTGCAGCATGTGGCGGCACAGTGGCAGAGCAATAGAGTTGCTGCAATACAGCACCAGAAACCTGGGTTCGATCCTAACCATGGGTGCTGTCTGTACAGAGTTTGTACGTATCCTCATGATCACGAGGATTTTCTCCATGTGCCCTGGCTTCTTCCAACATTCCAAAGAGTGTGTAGGTTAATTGGCTTTGGAGAAGATTGTAAAATATGATTGTCCCTAATCTTGTAGGATAGTACTAGTGTTTCCTCCCACACTCCAACGACATACAGGTTTGTAGATCAATTGGCTTTGGTAAAGATCGTGTTTGTAGGAGAGTGCTAGTGTACGGGGATTGCTGTTCGGCACGGACTCAGTGGGCCAAAGGGCCTGTTTCCTCGCTGTATCTCTGAACTAAATCTAAACTAAACTAAACTTGGTCAGCTCCCAACCTATGGCTAAAGGGAAGACATTAAAGTGTTGACAAAATGAAGTGTTAAATATCAATTGTGAAGGTTTGTCTTCAAATTGGTTTGTATAAAAAGGGTTTCCCCTTGAATAAGAGAAGATGAGGACATGATGTCTTCATCTGCAAACCCTATAGAGAGAAAATTCACTCTATAGGTCAATTAGGCTCCATTGTTGCACCCAGTTTTGAAGGAACTGAGCTGTGGAAAGATACAGTAAATCAGCTCATGTTTTGGGGCAATGACTATGCCTCAGAACTCAAGTGCCTGCAGTTGTGTTTGTTTTTCTCATCAAGCCTCACATCCCAGTATTCGTTGAAAAATTTGGCCTCTGCATGCTAACATAATTATTCCAAGTGTTGGCCGCTCTTTCATATCTAATTCAACCCAAGCAGGTCTCAGTGTGAGGGATGAAGTGATTAAACCCCACTATTGTAAGGATTCAGGAGAAGATTCTAACTTGTAAACAGGATTCTAACCGATAGAGGCCAGGCAGGGAGAGGATGTTGACATAGCTGGGAGTGGGTTTATCAGAACTGTCCTTGGGTGAGGATGGATTGCATAGTGTAGCGTAGAAGGAGGGTGATAGATGGGACCCTTGTCAGTAGAGACTAGGGATGAAAGGGGCCCTTGTCAGTAGAGACTAGCTTTAGTTCAGATATAAAAAAACTGAGATAGGTCAGTTGGAGGTGAGAAAACTAGGCCAGGTCAATTGCAACTGGGCATGCTTAATGAAATAAATGAATATTGGTGATACGCCCCTCGCCAAGAAATTGCTCATTACCATGCACATGTATGAACGTGGTATGTATGATGAGGGAGGTACTGGGGGGATGTACCTATAGACTGTGCACCTCAGTGCTCTGATTGGGGAGAGCCAGAAGGGGAGGTTATGCCAGCAGAATTGTGTGTATAAAGGTGCTTTACTGTTCTGACTTTGGTGTGTCTCAATTTGGAGAGGCACCCGAATTCTGCAGATTCGCAAATAAATAAAAATCATTTCTTGTTTCGATGATTTAGTCTCTGAGCAGTGATTGTGAGCACGAGTTATATCTCACATCAGCTTCATTATCTATGCACTAGGCCTCTCTCTCACCATCATGTAGTTTATTCAGTAGTAGCTATGTTGGCTTTGGCTATTAGCCACTTCTGCTCCATCTCTCAAAGTTCCTTCTAAAGTTTTGTTTTCAACTTTGTTTAGTTTTAGTTTAGAGATACAGTGCAGAAACAGGCCCTTCGGCCCACCAAGTCCGTGCAGACCAGAGTCCCCACAAACTATTACTATCCTACACACACTAGGGACAATTTACATTTATACCAAGCCAATTAACTTACAAACCCACACGTCTTTGGAGTGTGGGAGGAAACCGGAACACCCAGAGAAAACCCATGCAGGTCATGGGTATAAATATGTGTAATGCACATCAGTAGTTGTTTATTATAGTAAACACACAGAGCTCCAATACATAGGTGTTGTAAGCTCAAGCTCAGCAACAAATCATCATGACATCAAGTGTGTCCTTCTCGGCTGCATGTCTATCGTCGTATTTCCAGGGTGCACAGGACAGGGTTTCTGCCAGGTACATGTCTTTCCCACATTTGTAAATTGGGGTGATGTTGTACTTCTGGAGTTGCTGCATCATCCGTTACAGCCTAGCTGGTGCAGTGTGTATCGGTTTATTCAGGTTGGTGGTCCGTTTCAATTGTCACGGCTTTACGAACGATTTAGTCATTGAACTTAACACATGCGAATACTACTGCTAGTAATTTCTTCTCGATCTGTGCGTACCGCGTCTCTGTGTCCATCATGGTCCATGAGGCATAAGTAATCGGCTGATCTTCTTGGAGGCACGCCACGCCATGCCACGCCGAGGCTGTATGGGGAGGGGGTCGCAGATCAGAGTGATTGGCTTGTTGACATCGAAGTACGCCAGAGTGGGTGGGCACGCCAGGACACCCTGTCCCGTGCACCCACGAAAACTAACGATAGACATGCAGCCGAGGACACATTTGATGTCATGATGATTCGTTGCCAAGCTTGAGCTCTGTGTGTTTACTATTGTTAATCCTGGCTGAAATCGAGCAGCCATAGTACCCAAACTTTAATAAGGACTCATGTATTGCTAGGCCATCTTGGTCAAGTCTGGTGTGCTCTGTAGAAATAGGACAAGCTTCTGAATGGTGCCAGCCAGTCTAGGGCCCAGATCAGTGTTGCATATTCAATTGACAGATGAAGATTACTGCAGAGGACATCCTAGGAAATGTAAAATGCATGAGGTTAATTGAATAAATGCAAACTGAGTGTACATATTATAAATTATGTTGCTAGACAGTTACCCTACCATTTGTTGATTGGTTAAAGTTTTAAGCCCTTGGCAGGTTTGTTCGGATTTCAGCATAAATGTTGCATTATTCAAGTTCTGCTAGTTTATTCTGGAAGCCTCTCCTGTAACAATGTAAGAGAGATTTTGTTATTGGTCTGTGTAACTGTCAATAATGTATTGTTGTAATCTGTTATGTTTCATTAGATTGTAAATAGACCACCCTTCTGTGGTTTGGTCCCTCAAGGTTCAGGGACCTATAAAAGGGAGCCCCCACAAGGTCCTTTGTCGATCTTCTGGAAGAGCGCTTGGGACTGCGTGACCTTTTGGAGTGTCTGCTCCAACGAGGCTAAAGGGCTTGTACGAGGCTAAAGAGGCTAAAGGGCTTGGCCAAGCCAATACAAGGATCGAACCTGCAGTGGTTTAGGTGACGTATTGGGTAATTTATTGTGTTTTCCAAAAGTAAAGTTTAGTTGTTCCAGTGCTTGAATCAGTGTTTTTTTGACTGAACTAGACTGGCGGGGAAGCTTGGAAAGAGCTTATTTACACTGTAATAAACAACTTCTACTGATGTGCGGATCCTGAGTTATTGCAAATGTTTATATGGTTGTCCTGCATAGTCGGACATGAAGGAGAGAAGGGCCCCGTGGACTGAGAAGTGTCTTGCCAGTTTCTGAAAAACTGCCGCCGATTAGACAGTGCGGAGCAAATCAATTTCAAACCAACCGGTGTAGGATCCACCAGAACTAGGTACTGGCTGCCATTCCAATAGAAAATGTCAGTCGCGATTCCTTCTGCTGATGCGGTGTTAGACTTTTACATACCGCACACGACTGTGTCCTCTGGCGCACACAATCTGATATGGCAGGCCAGAAGAACATGCTCTTGGCCTGTTGCACTGTTACCTCTAAACCAGGGTGCCCTCTGTAAATGGCATGAAAGTACTTTTGTGGCAGTGAAGCTGGGACCACTGCTTTGTGGCCCTTAATAATAACTCCGTTCTCGATCACCACTTCGTCCCTGATGAGAAAGTATGGCTGCACCGAAAGTGGAAGTGTGTGTTGCTTGTTAGGCCATCCGTGTTTAATAATAGATGCAAGTACCTGTAGGGTGTTGAGTGTGGGCAATCAACTTATCCAATCCCGAGAGGTAACTGTGGTCAATCATTGTTTCAGCAGGTGTAATCTCTTAACCCTGTGCATTCAGAACTGCAGGGGTGTAAACGAACAATTTTGCCCGACGCACAGCATCATGTCCCGCCAGATTGAGAAATATGGATAGGGTGTGAACAGGCTTGCCTTGGTGTGCCGCATCCATGTAAATATCATAGTCCTCATCGATAACTCCCCATCTGTCTGCGATATTCCCATCAAAGACCAGTGGTTCTGGCTTGCGGAATGAATCAGTCATGTCAAAGACTATGAAAGGTCAGTGACACCACGATGATGATTTGAAAAAGGTGCTCAACCACCCCAAGGCTGTACTGGGAGGCGTCGCAGGTCAGAGTGATTGGCTTGTTGACATTGACGTATGCCAGAGTGGGTGGGCATGACAACGGGGAGAACGTACATACAAACAGCACCTGTAGTCAGGATCGAACCCGGGTCTTTGGCGCTGTAAAGCGGCAACTCTACCACTGCGCCACCGTGGTACTGTTAATGAGAGTTGTGAAACATTGCTGTACAGGAACGAACTGGAGATGTTGGTTTACACCAAAGATAGGCACAAAATGCTGGAGTATCTCAGCATGTCAGGCAGCATCTCTGTGTTGCGACCCGAAATGACACCCATTCCTTCTTTCCAGAGATGCTGCCTGTCCTGCTGAGTTACTGCAGCATTTTTATGCGAAACATTGCTTTAACTTGAGGGGTTAAGGGTGAGGTGATACTCAAAATCCTGTAAGGCACCCAACAAGTTCATCAAGACACCCCACCAGCTTTCCCCGCACACTAACACTACACTAGGGACAATTATACATTTACACCAAGCCAATTAACCTACAAACCTGTACGCCTTTGGAATGTGGGAGGAAACCAAAGATCTCAAAGAAAACTCACGGGGAGAACGTACAAATTCCGTACAGACCAGCACCCGTAGTTAGGATCGAACCCGAGTCTCTGGCGCAGTAAGGTAGTATATCTACTCTTATGCCACCATGCCCCTGCATGTTGTTGACAATGGCTTTACCAAGATGGAGGTGGCAGGGATATCTCTGCAAGTGTCCAGCATTTTCTTTTACATTGAGATCCCTCCGTGGAAAAGCATAGATCCGAGTTTCCATTAGTGAATGCAAACTTACAAAATTAATGAGCAGGAAATGGCCCAAATGGGTCCATCAAGCTTACCTCGCATTACGTTATTATGCATAGAGCAATATGATTAGTTAAGCTTCTTCCATCCCCTCTGTGCTTTTCAGAAACTGCAAGCAAGAAGATTGAGACATCTACAGAACCTAACCTACTGAGAAATTATTAATTAACAAATGAGTTCACAGAACTTCTGCAGGCCCTCTGTGACAACATTGACCACAGTGACCAAAAAGTGCATCTTTACAGTTTTCTGCACTGTGTAACATAAAGAGTCCGTTCTCAATCACAAAGCACAAGGGGATGCTCATGACAAATGGCCTGAAAGCGAGATAAATTTAGCCAATTATCCAAGCACAGGTCTCTCAGCACCTGAAATAGGAGGTTGAGATAATACTGCAAATCTTTATTAGAACAGAAAAGATCACACCCTCAACCTGAGATATGTTTCACTCCTTCAAATGCTATTGAATTCGAGCACTTTCTGACATTATTTCCATTATTCCATATTTTTAACTGAGCTAGCAAGAATGATATTGAAATTACTAAAGAATGTTTAAAATATTTTTCTCAGATAGTCACTGGTAGCTGCTATACAAATGGGGAACACGATACATTTCATTCATCCATTGCCATCTGTCTGATCAGAAGGTATTATAGCGAGTTGATGATTAACTACACCAAACACTGCACTTTTTTAAACTTTGCCCTTTAATGTTACATTCAACAGATTTCTTCTGTTGATAAATGTCCATAGTTCTAGGTTCTAAAACAAGATTTGCTCAGAACCTGATAGTATAATTAATTGGAATACAGCACAATATAAGTATCCTTCAAATTGACAAATGCAATGTAATTCAGCTCCAGATTCAAGCCTGCTTAGGACCTTATACCTGTACACAAGGATTTATCTTAGGTAAAACTTAGCACAGTGGCACAACTAATGGAGCTGTTGTCCCTCAGGAGTAGGGATTGCAGTTCAGTCCTAACCTCTGAGGCTGTCTGTGTGGAGTCTGCACATTCTCCCTGTGACCATGTGGGTTTCCTCCATGTGCTTGTTTTCCTTGCATATTCCATAGAAGTGCAGGATGGTAGATTAGTCAGCCAAGCTGTAAATTGTCTCGAGTGAGTAGGCGCATGGTAGAATTAATGTGAATGTGGGAGAATAGGTTCTTGAAGAAATTAGTGAGTGGCCGGTGTTGCCCTGTCAGCTGGCATAGATGATAGGCTGAATGGTGTCCTCTGTCATAAGGAAAAATAAAATGTGGTATAGTCCTGTGAAGGGTCTAAGACAATTAGATGCAGCATGCATCAAAATAAACAAAAATTACCTTAAAAAACTATTTGCAATTTGTTTTGCACTGATATTTCAAGTCCCATTGGGTGTGGGACATTGTCATCCTGTACCATTACACATGGTAGGCCAATAACTGACTGCGCAACCTTCATGATGTGATTGGGGACGACATTAAGTGAGCAGTTTTGGGCCCCACATCTGAGGAAGGATGTGCTGGCATTGGAGAGGGTCCAGAGAAGGTTTACGAGAATGATCCAAGATTGTTTGGGTTAACATATGATGAGCGTTTGATGGCACAGGGCCTGTACTCATTGGAGTTTAGATGGATGATGGGGGACCTCATTGAAACTTAACGAATAATGAAAGGCCTGAATAGAGTAAATGTGGAGAGGATGTTTCCGCTAGTGAGAGAGTCTACGATCAGAGGCCATAGCCTCAGAATAAAGAATGTACCATTAGAAAGAAAATTAGGTGGAATTTCTTCAGTCAGAGGGTGGTGATTGCTACAGATGGCTGTGGAGGCCAAGTCAATGGATATTTTTTAAGGCAAAGATTGACAGATTATTGATTAGTACGGGTGTCAGAGGTTGTGGGGAGAAGGCAGGAGTTTGGGGTTGAGAGTGAAAGGTAGATCAGCCATGATTGAATAGCGGAATAGACTCGATGGGCTGTACTTATGAACCTATCTTCTCTATTATCGCATTGTTAAATATCCCTGTCACTTAATAACTATTTCAGGACTTGACTGTTTCGTCACTTAATATTGTGGCTGCTTGTCTTTCCAGCGAGTCACACTTCAAAACTAACAAAAGTTTGTATGTTTGTAGTGTTTGGGGTTTTGTGCTCAGAATCCTCAGAACACTCACTGGTATTTGAATACTCAAAGGATCAGTTGAGCGGTGCTCCCCTTGTAAATAAGTAATCCTGCAAAGCTACCCGCCTACATTCAAAATGTTAAACTAAGTTATCATAGCCATGGAAACTGGAATTAATTGTCTATTATCTTTGTTTTAAAAAAGTATAAATCATCACTGTACTGTTGAGTGTGGGTAGAGAAGACATAGATTCTTCAGAAGAGTAGCTTATGACTTGCAATCACTGGTGACTCGGCTTCAGTCACCAGTGAATGAGTCACAGATGCAACAGCCTAAAGGGTGGAAATTAGGTATTTAGGTGACAAATAGTTATGGGCTGGAAAATGGTGAAAAAAAACCTCTGACACTGTACTCATCAAAAATCTATCTATCTCTGCCTTTAAAATATCCACCGGCGGCTTCCACAACCTTCAGTGGCAAATAATTCCACACATTCACCACCCTTTCACTAAAGAAATTTCTCCTCATCTTCTTCCTAAAAGAACGTCCAATAAGACTTGGAAATTTGTGGAGATATGGGAAGAAGCAAGAGAGTTTTGGCTAATGGATAAGTCCTCTAAAGAACCACCAACTTCCATCCGGCACTCAAATATACTTGGACCATTTCTGACATTTCCCTACCATTCCTTGACCTCACCATCTCTATTGCAGGTGATACACTCCTGACTGACATCCACTACAAACCAACTGACTCCCACAGCTACCTGGACTACTCTTCCTCCCACCCTGCTTCCTGTAAGGACTCCATCCCCTATTCCCAATTCCTCCGTCTACGCCGCATCTGCTCCCAGGATGAGGTATTCCACACCAGGTCATCGCAAATGTCCTCGTTCTTCAGAGAACGGGGTTTCCCCTCCCCCACTATAGATGAGGCTCGCACCAGGGTCTCCTCCATACCCCACAACACTGCCCTCTCTCCCCATTCCCCCACTCACAACAAGGGTCGAGTCCCCCTGGTCCTCACCTTTCACCCCGCCAGCCAGCGCATACAACAGATAGTCCTCCGCCAGTTTCGTCACCTCCAACGTGACCCTTCCACTCGCCACATCTTCCCATCTCCCCCCCTGTCTGCCTTCCGCAAACACCGCTCCCTCCGCAACTCCCTCGTCAATTCTTCCCTTCCCTCCCGCTCCACTCCTTCCCCGGGCACTTTCCCTTGCAACCGCAAGAGATGCTGCACTTGTCCCTTCACCTCCCCCATCCACTCCTTTCAGGGACCCAAGCAGTCATTCCAAGTCCGACAGAGGTTCACCTGCACCTCCTCCAACCTCATCTACTGCATCCGTTGCTCCAGATGCCAGCTGATCTACATCGGTGAGACCAAGCGGAGGCTGGGCGATCGTTTCGCCGAACTCCTCCGCTCAGTCCGCAATAACCAACCCGACCTCCCGGTGGCTCAGCACTTCAACTCCCCCTCCCACTGCGTATCCGACCTCTCGGTCCTGGGCCTCCTCCACGGCCAGAGTGATCAACACCGCAAGTTGGAGGAACAGCACCTCATATTCCGCTTGGGGAGTCTGCATCCTCTGGGCTTAAACATTGAATTTTCTCAATTCTGTTAACCCAGACTGCCTCCCCCCCACCTCTCCCTCAGCCCTCTGGCCCTGACATTCCTTCTCCATCTCCCCCCCCCCCCCCCCAGTCGCACTAGCTTCTCATTTTCACACCACAAACAGCTTACAATGGCCTGCTTCCTTTATCACCAATACTTTTTTGCATATCTTTCACTCATTGTTCCTTATCTCTCCACATCACTGTTTATATCTCTCGTTTCCCTGATCCCTGACCAGTCTGAAGAAGGGTCTTGACCCGAAACGTCGCCTATCTCCTTCGCTCCTTAGATGCTGCTGCACCCGCTGAGTTTCTCCAGCTTTTTGTGTAATCCTCTAAAGAACTTCCATGTTTGGACTAATCATGTCTTTCCAACCTTCTGCCTTTTCCTTTCAACGATGTTGATAATATTAGAAAAATCTGGAGGTCAGGGAGCAAATTCATTTTAAGCTAGAAAATGTGCAGAGAAGATTCATGAGTCTCTTACCAGGACTCGTAGCTCTGAGATATAGGGATATTTTCGGCCGGCTAAGACTTTATTCTTTGGAGCACTGATGAAGGGTTGTCGTATAGTTATAGCATTATAAGGGGAAAAGATAGGGTGCATGATCAGAGTCTTTTAACTACAGTAGGTGAAATCTAGAACCAGAGGATATAGGTTTAATATGAGGGGGGGATAGAATGATTAGGAACCTGTGAGACAACTATTTCATACTGAGGGTGGTGGGTATATGGAACGAGCTGCCAGAGGAGATAGTTAAGGCAGGTATTACATCAACATTTTGAAAAACATTTGGATAGGTACATGGATGTGAAAGGTTTAGAGGGATATGGGCCAAACATGGGCAGGTAGAACTAATATAGATGGGTCATTTTGGTTGGAATGGACAAGTTGGGCCGAAGGGCCAGTTTCCATGCTGTATGACTCCTCGACAATGATTCTAAATGCTGGTAGATCCTGTCTCTCAGAATCCCTTCCAGTAACCAGTTCACCATTGATGTCAGACTCACTAGCTGATAGTTCCTCAGCTTATGTTTGAAGCCCTTCTTAAACAAAGAGTCAACATTGGCCTCCCTCCATCTTCTGGTACTTCACCTCTAGCAAACATTACATAAACGTATTTGTCAGGAATCTAAAGGGCCTAGCCCACTTACATGTCCTTGGCACGCAAATTACGCGACCTCGTGGTTGCATGGAGGCGTATGGGCATCGTATGGCCGCGCGGGGCCGGTCCCACTTAGAAGCGCGGATGGATATGTAGTTGTGCGCGACATCACGTGGGGCTCCGAAATTTTTGTAGTGAACAAAATCTTCGCACGCCAACGGCCTGTCGCGGAACTGACAGCCAAAGTGGGACAGGCCCAAGACCCTGGCGCGACGCAACATTTCACCTTCAACAGCAGCAGAAGCAGGCAAACGATCGCCGAACTCAGCCTGGGGCTCATGGCCGTTGCGGTCCAGATCCGCCCCCACTTCTACTCCCAGAGCGGGGCCAAGAAAATTGAAGATGGACACAAAATGCAGGAGTAACTCAGCGGGACCGGCAGCATCTCTGGAGAGAAGCAATGGGTGACGTTTCGGGTCACGACCGTTCTTTTCAGATTGAAGAAGAGTCTCGACATGAAACGTCACCCATTGCTTCGCTCCAGAAATGCTGCCGGTCCCGTTGAGTTACTCCAGCCTTGTGTCCATCTTCAAATGACATCACGTGCTCCAGACAGCTGTGATTACGCATGTAATCGCGCCCGACCTTCACCGGACCATCGCGGCTCAACACGACCACGAGGTTGCGTAATTTGCGTGCAAGGACACGTAAGTGGGACAGGCCCTTAACAGTTTCTTCTTCTCTAGCTTCCTATAATGTAGGCCAAAAACACAAAATAATCTTTAAAACAAATAAAGGTATGAACTTTTAGGACATTTTGGTGAGAAAGGGCCAGGTATGTGACTCACTTTTGCCCAACCTGTATTACCATTCAAAATAAATGTACAAACTAAGAAAAGTTACCTCCACAACACCATTACAGTATTTCCTCGCAATGAATTTCAGGTTTTGGTGTCCAAAACTTTGCTTCTTTGGTTTATGACTTGACTAGATGGGCCTAAAGGAATTGCAACCTATAACTCAGCATGCGATGTACTGGTACATATTGATGTACGGTAAATTCACCCTACATTTATGATAGAGGTTGTGAAGCAACCTGAAGATAGCAATGGTTTTATTACTGTTGAATGGGACATGGAGATGTTGCAACATTAGGCAGAGGGCTACATATCTCCCCTTCGGGAGCCCTTGCTAACAGTGGAGAACATACACATTTGGTCTCCCTTCTTTAAAAAGGGATGTACTTATTGAGGGAGTGCAGCAATCTGGTTGGATCAAGTGTGAATAATTTGAGTACACCAAGCCTCTATTCTCCAGAAATTAGAAGAATGAGAGATGTTCCTATTTAGTATAGTTTAGTTCAAGGTTTCAAGGTCAGTTTATTGTACCAATTAAGGTACAGTGAAATTCGAATTAGCATACAGCCATACTAAAAAAATGCATCCGCGTCGGGGCGATCGAAGCTCCCACGTCGGGGCGATCGAAGTTCCCGCGTCGGGGCGGTCGGAGCTCCTCTGGCTTGGAGTTCCCAAAGTCGGTCTCTGACTAGAGACCGCAAGCTCCACGATGGTAAAGTCCGCAGGCTCCGGCGTTAGAGCTCATAGGTCGATCCCTGGCAAAGGGATCGCGGGCTCCGTGGTGTAAAGTCTGCAGGCGCCCATGGTGGAGCTCTCGAAGTCGCTCCAGCAAAGATCGCCAACTCCTCGATGTTAGGCCGCAGTGGGGATGGAGATACGATACATAAACAAGCTAAAGAATACTAAAAACATACATTTAACACATACAAACAAAGAACAAAAGAAGGAAAGGACAGACAGACTGCTTGGAGATACAGCATGGAAACAAGCCCTTCGGCCCACCGAGTCCACTAGCCTAGATCTCCCCATACACTAGCACTATCCTACACATGAGGAACAATTTACAATTTTTACCAAAACCAATTAAGCTACAAACCTGTCTGTGGAGTGTGGGAGGAAACAGGTACACCCGGAGAAAATCCCCATGGTCATGGGGAGAAATCACACACTCCGTACACACTGCACCAATAGTCAGGATCAAATCTGGGTTTCTGGTGCTGTAATACAGCATCTGCACCGTTGCACCACCATACCACGCTGACATTAACATGCAGAAACCTCTTCCAGAGCTCAACAACATATGTAGATAAACAGAGAATGTTCCCCCTGTCTACAGCATCTAGAATTAGAGGTTACAATTTCAAATTACATGGTGGAAGATTTAGGACTCAGATGACGAGTAACTCCTTCACCCAGAAGGTGCTGAATCTCTGCAATTCTCCATCACTGATTGCAATCAAAGGAGAGTGCGATAGATTTCTGGATGTTAAACAAATCCAGGGAAATGGATATGGTGTAAGAAAATAGCATTAGACTTAAAAGATCAACCATGATTTTGTTCGATGAGCAAGTTTGAGGGGCAAATGGCTTGCTCCTACTTCCATTGTTTGCACTTTTATGCAAACCTGAGTTTACTAACATTTGGCTTGCCATTCCCAATCTGCAATGCCTGATCTTTAGTTCAAATCATAAAGCTCCATCGAAGGATCATTTCTTCTCAAAGTCCAACCCCACCTTTTCATTTTTCATTCCACTCTCTGAACCTATTCTGAAACTCCTTTGATCAATAACCTTATCCACAGCTTCTGTTACTTATTCAGTCATGTTTCCATAATTACCATAACATTGTTCTTCCAGGGAGACACAAGCAACTGCAATTGCTGGAGTCTTGAGCAAATCATCAAGCAGGGTCCTGACCCAAAATGTCACCCATTCCTTCTCTTCAGTGATGCTGCCTGTCCCGCTGTGTTACTCCAGAATTTTGTATCTATCTTCAGGGCTGGATTTTTGAATAAATTAATTATATTGTGCCATAACCTCTCTCAATAAACCACAATTATCTTCAATGTAAACCAGAATCTGCAGTTCCTTCTTACCATTCTAGAGTAACTCAGTGGGTCAGGCAGCATCTGCGGAGAGAATGATTAACAAACATTTTGGGCCAGGACCTGCTTCAAGCATGTTCATCAGTACTCTCAACTCATCTGCTCTCTTCACTGTGCCCATTGAATTTCAGTATAGACCATTAAGCAATCTTTCTTTACAGATGTTCCCTGACCTACTGCTGGTAACAGACTGCTTTTTTAAATTTCATATTTCAGGTTACTTCAGCAACTGCTGGGCTGTGCATTTGACAGTTCTATCATGGCCTTATATCCCCTTTCTCTCTCTAACTGCTCGAACTCAATGTAATTGTTACCTGGAGAACTTTAGTCTACATCTATCAAATACATTACCTTTGTGCTCTCAGGATTCCCTTCACTGCAGCAGAAAGCACATTCGTTTTCTCATCTTTTGCTTCTGACACAGGGCTATTGTCCTGAATTGTTGACTGCTTCTCTCTCCGCACTTCCCGCATGGTCTGCTTTTAACACTTTTGTTCCACTTTCAGATTCCCAGCATTTACAGTTTTTTGCTTTAGATTTAGAAGGGCGGCACAGTGGGTCAACGGTTGAGTTGCTGCCTTACAGCGCCAGGGATGCGGGGGTTGATTCTGACTACGGGCGCTGGCTGTATGGAGTTTGCATGTTCTCACTGTGACCGCGTGGGTTTCTCCGGGTTCTCTGGTTTTCAACGATAGACATGCAGGTTTGCAGGTTAATTGGCCTCTGCAAATTGTCCCTGCTGTGTAGGAAAGAACTAGTGTACAGGTGATCATTGGTCGGTATGGACTCAGTAAGCCAAAGGACCTGATTCCAAGCTTTATCTCTAAACTAAACTAAACTAATTTCCTCATTTTTGCTTTCTATGTCTTTCCAATTCTCTTAATTTTGCATCTGACTATACATATAGCGGTCACAGTTTAAGAATAAGGGTAGGCCATTTGGGACTTAGATGAGGAAAAATGTTTTCACCCAAAGAGTTGTGAATCTGTGGAATTCACTGCCACAGAAGGCAGTGGAAGCCAATTCACTGGATGTTTTCAAGAGAGAGTTAGATTTAGTTCTTTGGGCTAACGGAATCAAGGGATATGGGGACGGGGATGGTCCAGTGGAGGTTCGGCAGCGATTGCAGTGCCGGAGACCTGGGATTGATCCAGGCTGCGGATGAGGCGCAGGTCTGTGTCCAGGGCTGCCGAAAGTGTTTTTCGCTTGTGACCCTATGACCTGGGCATGTAATTCAAGCTCAGGTTACAACCGCTCTATGATCTTTGCTCCACGGACGTCTCCCTCCTCCAATCACCGTGCTCTATCCTCAGTCCAACCCCCCTACTTCCGCCTCTGACTGACACCTCCCACCTCCAATCATCGCACTGAATCATCATGGTCCCCCCCCCATTGCCTGCTGACCCACATCTCTCTTATCCAATCGGAGCCCTCGATCATCAGTCCCATCCCCACTGTCTTGCGGAAAGCAGAGATTTCACTGGGTTTTAAAACCCGGATTACAAAAAATGGGGGGGATCGTCCCCACCTCTCAAAACAGGGGTGGTATCTACAGCACCTATCTCCCCCCCCCCCCCCCCCCCCCCACCCCTGCTTTTGTGTATTAACCAGCATCAACAGTCCTTAGTTTAGTTTAATTTAGTTTAGAGATACAGCGTGGAAACAGGCCCTTCAGCCCACCGAGTCCACACCAACCTGCGATCTCTGCACATTAACAATATCCTACACACACTAGGGGCAATTTACACATAGACCAAGCCAATTAACTTACATAGCTGTACCTCTTTGGAGTGTGGGAGGAAACCGAAGATCACAGAGAAAACCCCAGTGGTCACAGGGAGAACGTTAAAAACTCCATACAGACAGCACCCGTAGTCTGGATCGAATCCCGGTCTCCGGAGTGGCAAATGCTGCAAGGCAGCAACTTTACCGCTGCGCCATCATGGCCGCCCTAGTCTCTGTTGTCTTAAAGACATACTCCTCATTGTAGACATCTGTCTTTTGAAAGCAGTGACAATAGATCTGGTTGGAGGATATCCTCTTGGGTAACATTTATTTCCTTTGCCTTAGCAATAGCATTCGCTACTATAATCATTAATGCCCAAACCTCCCGAGCTCCCTCCGCAAGCAACTTAACTTATCTACTCATTTAAAACACTGCTTATAACTACCCAACTATTAGTGCAATTATTCTAATTATTCCGCAAGCTTGGTGCAATTGTTAACGTGTTTCTCTGTTGTAAAAAATGTCCTATAAATGCAAGTTATCTTTTGTTCTGTAAATAGAAAGTGTAAAAAAAGTTGCCTGGAATTCTTCCTTTATTTTGGAGTGATTTTGATTCATCAGCTCCTGTTCAAACCAATGGTTGAACCTGTATTTGCTTTAAATTTGTGCTTCAATTACATAATTTGACAGATACAAACCAAAGAGCACTCTGTGATTTAAAGTGAGACTTTTGCCTTTCAAGTTGCTAATTTGCTACTTAATCACTTAAGTGCTAGAATAATTCACAACATCAAGCTGTATTCATTGTTATTTTCAAGGAGTTGCTGTATTAAGAGGAAATTAGATGACGTTGCAAAAGGGTCTTGACCCAAAACGTTGCCCATTCCTTCTCTTCTCTCCCGCTGAGTTGCTACTGCATTTTGTGTCTATCTTTGGAAATGGTTTCGATACTTGCCGGTCAAGGTTCCCTCCACAGATTGAATGTGCATCTTCACCTGCAGTCCCCTCCACCACTCCCACCCCCCTCTCCAAACCCTCCTCCTCCAATCCCACCCTCAGCATACATTCAATTAGCCAGAGTCCACCTTGCTAACCTGCAGTAGAGGCCTTGACTCCAATCCTCAGTGCAAACCATGGAACATCTGCACAATAATTTGGCACATCAGAGAGGATTTAATTGGTGCATGTGACAATAAATGTGAACTTGAACTTGAACTTGAACTTGACTCTCTTGAATTTCTATAGATGTATAGTAGAAAGCATATTGGCTGGTTGCATCACGGCCTGGCTCAGCAGCTTAAACGCCCAGGAGTGAAGAAGACTGAACAAAGTTGTGAACACTGCCCAGTCTCTCACGTGTTCTGACCTCCTTACCATCGAAGGGATTTATTGCAGTAACTGCCTCAAAAAAGCAGCCAGCATCATCAGAGACCCACACCACCCTGCCCACACTCTCAATGCATTCCTGCCATTGGGAAGAAGATACAGGAACCTGACAATTCCAACATCCAGACTCAGGAACAGCTTCTTGTCCACAGCCATCAGTCTATTAAACAGTACAACCTCCAAATAAGCTCGGAACTACATAGACTTGGGGGCACTGGTTTTGTCTATTTTCACTATTATTGTTTGTTTGTTTTTGTGCATGTGTGCGTGTGTCTGTGTATAAATATATATATATATATATTTTGTTGACCATTCAAAAATGTTTAAACATTCGACTGAATTTATTTTATTAAAATTCTAAATTCCCTTTCACTACTAATACTGAATATTTTCTCATTTATTATATGGTTTACAAAGTACTATGTTTACATATTCTGCTGTGGTACTGCAAGTTAGAATTTCATTGTTCTGTCTGGGACATATGACAATAAAACACTCTTGACTTAAAATGCTTGTAATTCGCCCAGTTCTCATCAATTGGTGCTGAGTTTATTAAGCATGAAGCTGCTTTCAAGCTGTTTATCACTCATCACTGGCTCCTTCTCTCTGAATTATTTAGAAGTCATACGACACTTCTGACTTCGATCTTGGTCGACCATTCAAAAATATTTAAACATTCGGTTGAGCTTTGTTCATTGAAACTCTAAATTCCCTTTAACTACTAATGATCGGTATTATATTGCTTCTTCCATATTGCACTTTGATTAATTATGTGTTTTAATTGTCTTCAAGCACCATCAGTTAACTTTCAAACTATCTTTTAAATGATCAGCAAGCATTAATGATGATTTAGATGCAGACTATTTTATAGCAAGTTATATAAAATGAATTCACAACAGAGGAATTTTATTGGTGTGGAAATAAATTAATTATTACTCAATTATTAATGCATTTAACAACTCCATCCTAAGGTTCCCATCTGCTTTAAGCTGTCGTGGTGCCAAAGGAAAGCTGGGTGGCATGCCTTAATGAATAGTATCCAGTGGCTCTGACATTCACTCTCATGAAGTGCATCGAAAAGCTAGTCTGGAGCATAATAGTAAGATTAAACTAGAACTTACCAGTTTGTAGTTTGATCTTTATTTTATGAGGAGTTACGATGAGGGATTAAGTGAAGAACCCCGTACAGCCGTTGGTACGTCAATCTTCAAAGCAGTGGAGTGAAATCTCAGGTAATAATGACTGAAGTATAATAGTAAGATAACAGAGAGGAGAACTACCAGATGATATTTATGAGGGTTGGGAGCGGAGGGCAGGTAATCCCTCATCGTAACTCCTCATAAAATAAAGATCAAACTTCAAACTGGTAAGTTCTCATTTAATCTTACTATTTTACTTTGGAGTCACGTGAGTGACTACGTGAAGATTTCAAAGCTCTGTGATTTCATGCCGCAGACCCAAATCCGGCATTCACACTGCATTGATTGACTCAAAAAGTCATTAATAATCAATAATGCATCAATCTTAACATTGTTAAATGAATAACGGTTTATTTGCAAACGAAACAATAACAACCCCTCTAACTCGGGGGGGAAACTATAACAGAACTCAAAACAGAATCAGCAAACACCCCCAGCCGTGTAATCAGGCAGTGGGTCCAGTGTCGCTAGCTCCATTGCTGACGTCGGACTTGGTGTGCTAAGCGGGCCTCCGCTAACAATACTATCCTGGTCATGGACCATTTTTGCTGCGGATCGCCTCGCCGACACCTTCACTTTCTGTAACATTTTTAATGGTGTATCCACTACCGCTGAAACAGAAAATGAATGCTAGAAAAGTTTGAAACTTACCTTGTGTTTTAAACTTACCGCTTGGAGGAGCCCTGCTGCTCCAACCGGCCGACTGCACTAATGCGTCTGATGTAATGATGCACCAACGGCTGTACGGGGTTCTTCAGGTAGTCACTCACGTGACTCTGAAGTAAAATAACTCCAGCCCCCCAGGCAGTCTTGATCCACTGCATTTTATCTACCTTCATAACAGGCCCACAGCAGATGCCAGCTTCCTGGCCCTATACTCATTACTGGAACATTTAGATAACAAAGACACTTACGTTAGCTTCCTATTTATTGACTATAATGTGGAAGCTGCAGTATGACAAAGTTTAGGATAGCTGTACAGCGTTTTGGCATTCATTGATGCGCATCGATGTTCCTGATTGGTATTCATTGACACATCCCAATGTTTTCTGCATTATGACCATTGTGATTAGAATTTTAGTGTAGTACAGTAACGGACTGTGCTGCTCTTCTTGAGCACAAGTAAACAAAGTGTGCCTGGAAAATGAATGGCAGTTGTCAGAGTCCAGTTGACCGGCGATGACAATAGCGCCGTCTTTATCAAGATAATCCCAAGTAACCTCATCACCAAACTCCTGGATCAGAACCCCTCGCTGCAACTGGATCCTTGACTTCCTTACCCATTGAGCACAATCAGTGAGGATAGATGATAAAACATCCTCCACGATAATGGAGGCCCTCTCCTCGCCCAGCTACCTTCAGCCTTTGTGCCCCGAGGTTGCCTCTGGCAGTCGACCTTGAAGGCATATATTTTGAGAGGTTTTGTCTGGTTAAAAACTTTTTTAAGTCAATCCTTCTCCCAAGAGTGACAGTACACACAGAATGAATCAAAGCCAAATACTATCATCTGTTGGCCTTCAAGGAGGCTCAAAGAATCAACCTGTTTTATTTGATACAAGGGCACCAAACAGGCATCCCACATAAAATAATTTTTGTTTGGTTATTGGAAAACTGACTACTTACATCAATCTTATATCTTGTATGTAAAACAATAGAGAAGGAAGTTATTAGATCCTGCTATCTCCCACAAAAGCAATCTCATTAATCCCATTCCAGTCTCATTCTCATTCTCCAATGAAACCGCATCGATTTTTGAAAGTTATGTTTTTCAAAAGCCGCCCACCCAGTCAATGAATTGGACATTAATTAAATTACTTACGACCTGTGATAAATTCATTATCATCTGTCATAATCAAAACACTCAAGCAAATCCTGCAATACAGGAATAATTAAAAAATATGGTATTGTGTTGGTTATAGGAGATTCAGCTTGGCAATATGCCAGTGATTTGGACGAGAATAGAAGTGAAACAGATCTTAAAGGGCAGCATGGTGGCGCAGCGGTAACGTTGCTGCCTTACAGCGCCAGGGACCCGGGTTCAATCCTAACCTCGGGTGCTGTCTGTTACGTAGTTTGTACATTCTTCCCGTGACCTGCGTGGGGTTTCTCCGGTTTTCTCACACACTCTAAAGACGTACATGCTTGTAGGCTAATTGGCCTGGTATAATTGTAATTTGTCCCGAGTGTATATAGGAGAGTGTTCATGTGCGGGGATCGCTGCTCAGCGCGGATCCGATGGGCCAAATGACCTGTTTCCGCGCTGTATCTCTGAACTAAACTAAACTAATCTGGGAAATTTTAAAATGAAATTTACACCCACTCTTTTGAGATAAAATGCTTTATGGCTGTATCAACATATACTGCAGCAACATTCCCATTGAGTGTGGGACTGGAATGTGCTTGATCAAGTATGTTCAAGCATGATATTCCTGCTGCCTCACTTACTTTTTGCAGTTGTTCGGGTCCCATTAATCTTCAAGCCTCGGTGAGCAATCTCCCCACATAGTGGAGTGATTAGCAAGCGACAACGAGGCCTTTGGTGGCAGATCCTGGGGCCCTGCTTTAGAGCACTCCATTGCTCTTTTGACAGCTTATACTTTCAAATGCATTTTTTTAACTGTTTCTATTTATTTAAACCTCCAATGGTCAGGTTTTAATAACCATAGAAATGAAAATCATTACTAAAACAGTTAAAAAATAAAGTTACATAGAAATGTAATTATCAGATGTAAATCAATCATGAGCTTTAATTAAGAAAGGAATAAAAAAGAAACAAACGGTTTACCTTCATTTACTTATTAATCCAAGTCTGTGACTACCTTCAAATGAGTGTGAGCATGTGGGAAGCAAAAGCTGAGAGGCCAGGTACAAGTTGTATTCAGTCGTAGTCAGTATAAGTACTGGTTGAATCGATACTTATTTTCTCCACCAGTGGGAAAAGTGTGAAGGAGGGAACATTCAGGTCCAGCACTGATTTTCCAGCAACGGGTGTTCCGGCACCTCCTTTAATCCGTACAAAACTACGAGAGCGGACTTGAAATGCCCCCCGGAAGTCTCCCTGAAAATCGGACACCTAGGCCGTGTGAGGCAGCTGATTTCAACCTCGTTGGGAGTTCCGCGGCGATCGCTGGGTTGAATTTGCCCCCTGTGGCTGGGGCTCTGAAACTCTGGCCCGGACGGAGCCAGTAGATCCATTCCCATAGCCATAGCCAACTTCCAATGCTGACTGGGCGGACCATTCCAGTACCGCTGGATTCCTCTTGGAGGTCATGACCTCTGTTGGTCCAGCAAAACAGATAAACTCTAAAGGCTCTAGAACCAAGGGTGCCGGAAAATCAGTGGTGGACATATACTTACAAATTAGAGGATGATTATTTAAAACTGAGGTGTTTTGGTGGGTGGAGAATATGTGGAAATCTATACCTTGGACATTTGAGGAGACCTGATCACGGGGAGTATTTAAAGAGGATGAGGATCATTTTAGAATGATCAAGCAAATGAGTTGCTATTGTGAACTGGCACAGAAGAGGATACAAGGTTTGGAGCTGCCCAGCCATAATCATATCAGAAAGGAACTGCAAATGTAGGTGTATACCGAAAGTGCTGGAGTCAAGCATCACTGGAGAAAAACATGGGTGACGTTTCAGGTCAGGACCCACCTTCAGACTGAAAGTTGAGGGGAGGGAACTGGAAGTAAGAAAAGGCCAGAACAAAGCCAAGCCGGCAACAGATTACCATGGAAGGGTGGAGCCAATAATGGTCCATTGTTTGCTGGGGAAGACGTGATAACGGAGGGATACACGGATGCAAACAGTAGAACTAGTAGGACGTCCATGGTGGGGAAGGGAGGAGGGATTGAATACAAGGGTTTCATGAAATGATAGGAATTAACCATTGGGTGGTAAGTTGCCCAAGCGAAATGTGATCATATCAATGATGGGGCAAGCTTGAGTTACCAAACGGCCTACTCCTGCTACTATCTTCTTAATGTTATTATGTGATCTCTATCATGTGGCCGAGCTTGGAGGAAGATGTCAAATGCACTGGCATCTGATCTCTAGTGGGTTTGATATTTCTGCGCTGCAATTTGCAAGCATGACAGAACACAATTGAGACTCATAAGGAGAACCATGCCAGTGGTTCCTTTCCAAGCCATAAGCAAAAGTTGATGAAATTGAAGAAGAATGCATGCTCACAATTCTATATTTATATATATATTTAGGTGTAGTTAATTTTTGATAGCATTCAGGATGCAAACACATGTATGCATTGACAACACAAAATACTTTAAATGAGATTATTAGTATTTGCTGTGACTCTAAATGAATTCTGAACAGTGCACTCATCGTTAACTTTCTTTAAACATCCAGGGAAATTATCAATTAAGTTCTATAAAATTGAAACCTGAATGATTATTAAATTGGGCTCTTTGGTTCAAAAACATTGACTTTATCTTATTTAGATCATTCTATTTGGTCTTTTTGTTTAAACCTCTGGCTTTTGGGAATTAGTAATTACATTTCTTACCTTTTCCCATATTTCCTCATGAAATAAGAGACCATTTGGTCCATCGGATTTATGCCAACACAGAGTAATCAAAATCTCCTATTTATTTTCCTGCCATCTACTCTCTGTCATATGCCCATTTATATGCCCGTCCATCAAGGGCAATTTAAGGCACCCAACAAACACACCAACCAGCTTAGCTTCAGCATGTGAGAAGAATGCAGAGTCCCATGGGAACTCTATGCAGACAAAGGGAATATGTGAAAATTATTTCATTGTCGGTGCGATGCAGGTTCACGTGGTACTTCGTTTTTAGCCTCAAGGGACAGTCCCAGAGTTTATTTCATTGAGTAAAGGTGCTGTCCCACTTGGGCGACCTAAGCTGCGAGTTTAGAAGAGTTTGCCCTGGCTCAAACTCGCAGCATGGTCGACACAAGGTCCAAGGAGGTCGTATGAGGCGACTGGAACTCACCTTCATGCTCAAAAGAGGTCCCCGCCTACTCGCGGCCTCAGCTAGGTTGCGGAACATTTTTCAGGATATTGAAAATTTTTCCGCGAGTAAAATTTGGTCGGCATGAGTCTTTTTCAATCGTAGTGCAGTGGAGTGGGGTCGCTATTTACTTACAGGCACTCGAAGGCAGCCGTAGGCAATCTCCTTCGCTAACTGGGCATTTTGATTTGCTTATTGGAGTTTCACGACCTAGGAAGACCTACCGGTAGGTAAAATGCCCGCTAACTTTATTATACTTCTTAAAGCTCCTTCTCCCCCCCCCCCCCCCTTCCCTCCCCCTTCCCTCCCCTTCTGTCTCCGTTCTCTCCCCTTCTCTCTCCTTCTCTCCCCTTCTTCCACCCCCCTCCGCGCTCTCTAGACTTACGGTACTCTGTGGCAGCCGTTTACCTTCCTCGTCATCGCGCAGACAGCGCTCCTCCGCTTTCCCTGACCCCCACCTTTGCGATATGTTTGTGGGTGTGTGTGTGTGGTCGGTAGATGCAGCTCGCGGTTCGGTCAATCTAGCTCGCCGTTTCAACGCGGCTGGTCGATCCAGCTTGAGGCTTTCCAGGAGAGAGCCCTCGAGCTTGAAGGTCGAAGGCACTCATCTGGACTCGTGGATTAGGTCGCCCAAGTGGGACAGGCCCTATACAACACTTTATTGTCATATGTATGTAGATGCTATGGTATATACTTCCTCCAAAACTACTGGAGCTATCTGTCAATGCACTACACTTGGCCACAAGGATAGTTTGGGTAAAATTATCAGTTGGGCCAGATGGAGGAATGAACAGCAAACTTTGAAGAAGTTATTTGACAAAACTACCAGAACTTACAATCTCCATGGTCAGGGAGGAGAAAGTGACTAGGATGTGAAAGTTGCTGAAAACTGTCATCGCACTGTGATTTAGTCAACCATCCTCTGGGGCTCAGGCAGTTGTTTGTAAAACTGTTGGAGATGGTTCATCTTGAGCTGCATGACAGACGTATTACTCCCCGAGAGCTGACGTCCATCTGCCCACATTCTCCATGCTGCATCCCTAATGCTGCAGCAGATACAGTCATATCGCTAGTGGTCTGGAAGTGTTAGAGTTGTTCCATTAGCAATTTATGTCTTGTTAATGCCTCATTTAGTATTAACCTTGAACAACTTTGACTTAACATTAAAGCTAACCTCTGGCATATAAGATGGAGGGTGAAGCCCAAACTAATTTTGAAGCAGAGTGCAAAGAGGCTCCCTTGTTTAAGGTTAATCACTTTACTTCAATTCAGTACCATACTGTGACTTTGTAATGCCACTGGGTTAAAGTGTAGCTACCATCAGGACAAAGCAGATCTAAAGTTGATTCAATATTTATATATTCTTGTCTAATTACAATGTTAAGAAACGACAGCAGCTGCACCAATTCATAAACTAGTGTATGCTAACATATCACATTTGTTTTGAATCATTTTAAATTAAATTTGGTCTGCATTAGATATGATCAATCAGAAACAATGATAATGAAACAGAACACGATTTCCTCCCTATGTTCTTAAAAGTTTCATACCACATCAGATTAATTGTAGCATAAGATATTCAATCAAATTTATTAGACAATAAAACATTCATCGTCATTAACTGTTCTGGCATCCTTTAGTTGGAAACAGTACATGCCAACCTCAAATCTACATTAAATTTGACAGGGTAAACCTATCAATCCTTAGTATAAATAAAAGTGTGTCACATTTGTTTTGCAATTGACAATTACCTGCTAACGCAGCGGTAGATTTGCTGCCTTACAGCGCCAGATCCCAGGTTGGCGCAGTGGTAGAGTTGCTGCCTTACAGCTTCAGAGACCCGGGTTCGAACCCGACTGCGGGTGCTTGTCTGCACAGAGTTTGTACATATTCTCCCAGTGACAGCGTGGGTTTTCCCTGAGATCGGTTTCCTCCCACACTCCAAAGACGTACATGTTTGTTGGTTAATTGGCTTGGTTTAAATGTAAATTGTCCTTAGTCTTTGTTAATGTGCGGGGATCGCTGGTCGGCGCGGACTCAGTGGGCCGAAGGCTCTGTCCGAACCCTAACCCCCCCCCCCCCCCCCCCCCCGACATTAGTCTGAAAAAGGGTTTTTACCCGAATTGTCACCCAATCCTTCTCTCCATTCCTTAAACTGAACTAATTGCTTTTTCAATTGTGGAAATACATTTTTTTTATGAAGCAGATTTCCTCCGTGTTCAAATTACTAATGAGCTTCCATATGGCAATTGTTTCTATGTGAGAGAGATTTAACCATCTTGTCATGTTGTTCAATATATGATGTTTACATATTTAGAAACAGCTTGAAGTAAGGTCCTTAATGCCAATGGCTATAACGTGATTAATTAACGTGAAATTAGTTAGGTGAAATGTTAATTTTACAATCTTCAGTCAGTAATTATGCTAATCGCATTGAAAAGGTCACTGCATCCAGCTGGCATTCCCAATTTCTTTGCTTATCCCACACTATTTCAAAATTGTTTTTTGCTTTACCCAAATCTCCTGTGTGTTTTGTTGTAGAGGAGTTTAAAGAAAGGAGAAAAAAAATGTAAAAGGTTTTCATGAGGTTAGAAACCAAAAGAAAACTACAGATGCTGGAAAAAATATGAAACAAAAATATTGAAAACCATAGGGACAATTTTAGAAAAATAAATGGACTGCATTGTCAAAGAAGCTGGTTACTGTTTCAACCTAGAACATTGGCGGCAGTACTCTGAGCAGATGTGTTGATAGTTGAAAAAAGATAGACAGTAACCCTTGCATTCCCTCTCTCAACGCCCCTCCCCCACCCTTGTCCTACCCCTAGTTCCGTTGTTTGCATCCATGTATCCTTTCATTATTACCCTTCCACAGCCAGCAAAGGACCATTGTGGGCTCCACCTTTCCTTGGTCATCGATGCTAGCTCTGATTTATTCAGAACCTTTTCATACCTCTAGTTTCTCTCTCCCCTGACCCTTCTGAAGAAGGGTCCCGATCCAAAACATCACCTATTCCTGTTCTCCAGAGATGTTGCCTGACCTGTTGAGTTACTCCAGCACTTTGTGTCTATCTTCGGTGCAAACCAGCATCAGCAGTTCCTTCCTGAACATCTTGATCATTAAAATATTGACTCATATTTTCTGAGACAGAAACTCTATTCTCCTCCCTTCTCCCCATAGCCCCTGAAACCCATAGTGATCAAGAATCTGTCAATTTCCGTCTTACAAATATCCATAGACTGGGCCTCCACAGCCGTCTGTGGCAATGACTTCAACAGAATGGAATGAGTGTTTGGGGAAAGGATGAGCTGACAGGTTGTAGTCTGGCCTCAGAGGACTACGCTTATCATGCTAAGAGTAGGCAGGCACTTTCTGTTTGATTCCAACGATAATAAGGATCACCTCTCCACCCTCAGCCCTCCAAGGTACTCAGCCTTATCTTTCTCCCTCGGGGATGACTCACCACGATTAGATCTGGCAGATTTAAATGTCAGCTGGCTTTGGGACTCGAACCTGAGAGTTCTGAATGGTGATGTGAAATCTCAGCCACCGAGCTCTTCAGACTGGTTGGGATCACAGCTGAGGAGCTCCTGCCAAAAGAGCATGGGTAAAGCATCTGTCACGCTTTTCCTTTGATGTTTAAAAATTATGTTGATTTTCCTCAGACTTACCAAATTAAATTGACAGTAATTGAAGATTTTCTCAGGTACCCAGGAGCTTTCCTTTAAATGTTAAGCCTGTTTAATCACTGTTGTGCTTTCATTTTTATATGTCATAAAAATCTTTCATTGATTCTCAGTTGCATCCAGGTAAATTGCAACTCCAAAGTTTAGCTGTTCAGCCCATCATTCATATATCAGCTCTTTGGAAGAGTTATCCAGTTAAGATCATCCTGTACTCTATTCCCAAAGTGCTGCAACATTTAATATTCCTGAATACGGTTCAAATGTTGTTGAAAAGTTGAGATACAAGGATCTGCAAATGATGGAAACTTGAGCAGAACAGAACATGCTGGAGGTAGTACATGGCTCAGTGGTAGAGCTGCTGCATTTCTGCGCCAGAGAACCAGGTTTGATCCTGACTATGGGTGCTGTCAGTACGGAGTTTGTCCATTCTCTCTGTGACCGCGTAGGTTTCCTCTGGGTGCTTCGGTTTCCTCCCTCACTCCAAAGATGTGCAGGTTTGTAAATTGATTGGCCTCTGTAAATTGCCCCCAGTATGTAGGATGCATAAATTGGATAACATGGAACTCGTGTGAACAGGTGATCAATGGTCAGCGTGGACTCTGTGGGGCCTGTTTCCGCGATGTATCTCCAAACTAAACTAAGCTAAACTCACCTGGTCCAGCAACAACTGTAGAGGGAATGGAATTATGATGTTTTGGATTGGGATCCTTCTTCAGACTCAAAGTGGGGAGAAATGGGAGAGGGTCTCAGAACTCTCGTTGGAGAGAGAAGGAGAACTTCTTCAAAGTAGGCATACATTGAGCAGATTTCATAATGGAGCAGTAAAATTGAGACGCATGTAATTGAAGATGTTAGATACTTCCGAAAAACACAATGTGCTAGGGGGACACAACGGGTCAGGTAGCATCTGTGGAAGGGTCCCAATCTGAAACTTAGAAACATAGAAAATAGGCGCAGGAGTAGATCAATGCTGATCATCCAAAATCTGTACCCCGTTCTTGCTTTTTACCCATATCCCATGATTCTGATAGCCCTAAGAGCTAAATCTTTTTTTTTTTAAATATCTTTATTTATTAGAGGTAAGTTACATCAGTGTACATTCCTTACATTGTATTACAGTCATTGTATCCCTTAATTTTTTTAAGGCTTTAGAAAAGAGAGAAAAGAGAGAGAAATAACAGCAAAGAAAGTAGAAGAGTGAAAAAGAGATGTGAAAGTGCAAAAGCGTGACAGAGGGAAAGGAAGCTCGAGGGCACTCGCCTGAAAAACCTCAAGCTGGATCGACCGTCAGCGATGATACCGCGAGCCGGATCGACCGTCTGGACACACACACACACACACACACACACACGCAACACATCGCAAAGGCGGGGGCCAGGGAAAGCGGGGGAGCGCTGTCTGAAATTCACACACGCGATGAACAGGAAGGTAAAAGACGGCTGGCACAGTTACGATAGGTTCTTTAAAGAGCACAGAGAGGCGGGGGGGATAGAAGGGAAGAGAGGGGGAGAGGAGAGAAGGGGAGAGGAGAGAAGGGGAGAGGATGGGAGAGATGTGGGAGAAGTGGGTGAAGAAGGAGTGGAGACACTTTTAAGAAGCCAGACAACTTTTAACAAAGTTTAGTGGGCTTTTAACATTACCGGTTGGTTTACTTACCTTTTTTTTCTCAACGAGCTTTACCTCGATTACCTTTGATTTCCTTTGATTACCTACGAATAACATGCCGACCTACTATGACCTACCTCGATTAAACCCATTTTTTCCATGGCGCGCCTTTTTTTACTCGTGGGCATTTTTCAGCATGTTGAAAACTCTCTAGAATTTAGGAGATTGAGAGGGGATCTTATAGAAACTTACAAGATTCTTAAGGGGTTGGACAGGCTAGATGCAGGAAGATTGTTCCCGATGTTGGGGAGGTCCAGGACAAGGGGTCACAGCTTAAGGATAAGGGGGAAATCCTTTAGGACCGAGATGAGAAGGACTTTTTTCACACAGAGAGTGGTGGGTCTCTGGAACTCTCTGCCACAGAGGGTAGTTGAGGCCAGTTCATTGGCTATATTTAAGAGGGAGTTAGATGTGGCCCTTGTGGCTAAGGGGATCAGATGGTATGGAGAGAAGGCAGGTACGGGATACTGAGTTGGATGATCAGCCATGATCATATTGAATGGCGGTGCAGGCTCGAAGGGCCGAATGGCCTACTCCACCTAATTTCTATGTTTCTATGTCTATGTTTCTATGAAAAATACGCCGCGAACTAGCTGAGGCCTTGAGTACACGGGGACTACTCTCGAGCATGAACGAGAGTTACAAAGACCTCCTAGGACTTCGTGTCGACAATGCCGCGAGTATGAGTCGAGGGCAAACTCTTCTAAACTCACTAATTAGGTTGCCGCAGTAGGACAGGTCCTTCACTCTCTCTTGAAAACATCCAGTGAATTGGCCTCCACTGCCTTCTGTGGCAGAGAATTCCACAACTTCACAACTCTCTGGATGAAAACGTTTTTCCTCGTCTCAATTCTACATGGCCTACCCCTTATTCTTAAACTGTGAGCCCTGGTTCTGGACTCCCCCAACATGGGGGAACATTTTTCCTGTATCTCGCCTATCCAATCCCTTAAGAATTTGATATGTTTCTATAAGATCCTTCATCTGTCCACTCTACCACATATGTGGTTTAATCTGCTGCATTCCTCCAGCACTTTATTGAAAAAGTGGTCAAATCTACATGCATATAGGCAGCATGCATTTATCAACATGATGATATTAATAAAACTCTGATAATCCAGCATCTTGTGTATTTAAAGACCCTGGTAGCTCACCATTTGTCTGGTTAGTTAGTGCAGGGTGTGAAGGGGGGCTCCGGACAGAGAGTGGGGTATGTGGGATAAGCCAGGAGTCCAGAGCGAGGCCAGGGTCCAACACTGTGGGCTGTGTGTGCGGCCTGGTCCAGGCTGAGGGTCATGAACACCAGGGGTCAATCTGAAGCACACAATCTAAAACTCACCGCATCGTATTTCCCACTTCACCTGATTCATTGGAACATACATTATTCTATTTTAGGGGGACTCAACGATTAATTCAACGGTATATTTATATTTGTCACATGAACTTGGGTACAGTATTTTTGTATACAGTTCAGTACAAGTATCACTATACATAAGTACTTAGATACGTCTTAGTTAGGCATCTCAGATACAGTACAAGTGTCCATGGCACCATTATCAAGTCCAAGATGTTATAGGTTTAGAGTACTTAACCTGACATGAAGGCCCGTTGCCACGGCGACACTGCAGGGATGGCTTGGCCATGTATAGCCGTTAGTGTCCTCCACCGCTGCTCCAGGGCTCTGAGCCGCTGTAGACTGCGCCCGGTCCACGTGCACAGGTGGTTGAGTTGCTGGCACACAGCACCAGAGATGAGATTTTGATTCTGACCTCAGGTGCTCTCTGTGTGGAGTTTGCTCATTTTCCCTGTTGGGTGCTCAGGTTTCCACCCACATCCCAAAGACGTGTGGGTTTGTAGTTTAATTGTCCTATGTAAATTGTCCCTAGTGAGAAAGTGGAATAACATAGAACTAGTGGGAACGGGTGATTGATAGTTGGTGTGGGCCTGGCGGGCTGAATGGGTGTTTGCACGCTGTGTCTCTAAACTTATAGCATGTCAAAAAAAAGTGAAATAAAAGTCTGAAGAAAGTGTTAGCTCTAAAATCAATTTGAAGAAGGGATCTAACCCACAACGTCACCTATTCATGTTTCTGGGGATGCTGCCAGACATGCTGAGTTACTCGAGGCTTTTGTGTCTTTCCTTGGTAAACCAGCATCTGCAGTTCCTTGTTTCTTCATTCTGAAATTAAAGTGCGTTAGGTTAATCAGAAAAGTAATATACCTTAGTCTGAAAAAACTCCACCAGCGTGGTACAGGCAAATACTGAGGATGCCATATTGTCTAGGTTTTACAGTGGTTTGTGGTTTAGCATATGAACTACATCTACAATGGGAATGCCATGAGAAGATAATTGTCTTCCACCGGGTAATCATAGACCATCTGATGTTCTCCTGAACACTTTGCTGTACCTGTTAACAATAATTGAAATTCTGCTGGTATTAATACCAGTTTGTTTCAGAACTGTTTAAGACTATTTTATTTTATTGTATTACCACTGTGACTATCTTAATAATCTGTAGTTCTGCTTGCTGGAGGCATTCGCTTGTTTACTGTGCTTTCTGCTCTATCAGTTCTGCATGCGAATCAGTAGTTATGTGCAGGGTCATTCAAACCACCAAACACTTGAGGCAGTGCAGAAGGAAGTGACAAGGGCACAATGTGGAATGACTGCAATAAGGTCTTCTAATGTAGCTTCTCCCTCAGACTTTGTTGCTCTCCAAGCTACCTTAAATTGGCCATAAGAATGCTTCAAAAGGAATTGATGGAGATATGAAACACTGCTAAAATCCCGTGCTCTTGTAAGTGTTCTGGACAAAATTAACTCAGGTGCAACTTATAAAAGAGAGATGTTATCAGATTCATCCTACCAACTACTAGAGAGCAGTCCTGAACTACTATATATCTCATTGGAGACATAATTGGAGACTATCTTTGATCGGAATTTACTGGACTTTATCTTGCACTGAACGTTATTCACGTCATTCCTGCTATTGTGTATCTGTACAGTGTGGGTGGCTCGATTGTAATCATGTATTGTCTTTCCGCTGACTGGTTAGCATGGAACAAAAGTTTTCAATGTACCTAGGTATAACCATATAACCATATAACAATTACAGCACGGAAACAGGCCTTCTCAGCCCTTCCAGTCCGTGCCGACCATTTATTTTCCCCTAGTCCCATCTACCTGCACTCAGACCATACCCCTCCATTCCCTTCCCGTCCATATATCGATCCACTTTACTTTTAAATGTTAAAATCGATCCTGCCTCCCCAACTTCTGCAGGAAGATCATTCCACACAGCCACCACTCTCTGAGTAAAGAAGTTCCCCCTCATGTTACCCCTAAACTTCTGTCCCTTAATTCTCATGTAATGCCCTCTTGTTTGAATCTTCCCTACCCTCAATGGGAAAAGCTTATCCACGTCAACTCTGTCTATCCCTTTCATCATTTTAAAGACCTCAATCAAGTCCCCCTTAACCTTCTGTGCTCCAAAGAATAAAGACCTAACTTGTTCAACCTTTCTCTGTAACTTAGTTGCTGGAACCCAGGCAACATTCTAGTAAATCTCCTCTGTACTCTCTCTATTTTGTTGACATCCTTCCTATAATTAGGCGATCAGAATTGTACACCATATTTCAGAATTGGTCTCACCAATGCCTTGTACAATTTTAACATTACTTCCCTACTCCTATATTCAATGCTCTGATTTATAAAGGCTAGCACACCAAAAGCTTTCTTTACCACCCTATCTACATGCGATTCCACCTTCAGGGAACTATGCACAGTTATTCCTAGATCCCTCTGTTCCACAGCATTCCTCAATTCCCTACCATTTACCATGTACGTCCTATTTTGATTTGTCCTGCCAAGATGTAGGTACACATGACAATAAACTAAACTCATACACTCATGAGGGTAATCAAAATCTGATCACTGATTATGATCCAACATTTCAATTCCTAGTCTGAATCGTGAATGGAATTGATTCAATACTTTATTGTCACATATCGAAAGTCACAGTGAAATTCTTTGCTTGAATACCCAAGGTATGCACATAGTTGCCACGTAAAGTTGCTAACAAAGTTACAAAGTATCCCGCGCCAGGCCCTCCTTTGTTCTCCCACCCCACCCCACTCACAGTGGTTCCCCTTCACTTCAGGTCCACCTTTGTTCACCTCTCCTCCCCCCCCTCCCCCCCCTCCCCCCCACCTCACAGCAGCCTCACATTGTTTTACCCCCCTTTGGAATTCTTTGCCATAGAAGGCTGTGGAGGGTGTCAAAGGATATTTTTAAAGGCAGGGATAGATAGGACAATTGGACAAGGCCAGTGATATTCTTCCAGTGATATAATAATAACCCTATTGATCAACTGACCCAGTTAGGAATGAAAACATTTCTTTTTATATTCCATCTGTGTATTAATTAACAGCTGTATATAATCTCCAAAATGTCATTAAATGTGCCAAATTGCACACTCTTAGCTGACGCTTCTCAAAGTCAACTTTCATGCTCAAACAAATCGAGTAATTTAGTGCCTTGAATGAGATGTTGCTGCATCGAGCAACCCAGGGTATGAAATTGTCATTGACAGCGCATGAGATGAGGTTTAAATTGGTGGTAATTCTCCTCATGGTACTCAACCCCAACAGTCATACTCTCCGATCAATGCTAACTGGAGAATTGAAGAGGTCCTGCCTTGCGCACGTTATGAAGATATTGGAGCCAGCAACATCCACACATGACAGATAGAATTGCTGATTTAGTTTGAAATAAAACCAAAATGTAATGTTATATTGATATAATCTAATTTCATTGTAAGGCTTGAATGAAGCTGCTTGAGAGCTTTAATTTTGTACTGACCACTTGTAATTGCGAATCCACAGATAGACAGATCATTTTTGGGAAACAATGAGATCAGCTTGTTGAAGTGGTTATTTATCAGAAGAGTGCCTCATTAGGCTGGCAGCACAGCGTAGCCAGCCAGGGTCAGAATGCTGGGAAGTGTTATAAATCGGATAATATTTCCAGTTAAGTGCATTGTGCTGTTCAGATGGGAGTTAAAAATTCACATCACTCTTAGGATACCGAAATTAAAAAAAAAAAATAATGTACTGGAAACATTCAGTAGGTCAGACAGCACTTTAAGAAGAGAGAAACAGGTTTAACATTTCAGGCCAATAACCCTTCAATAATCAACGGTCAATAGTCAATCGTGCTCTTATTGTCACATATGTTAATTGTTAACTCAGTGAAATGAACTTCCTCACAAATAGTCCAGAAGACTATCACCATACCCCAGGTGATGTATTAAAGAGAGAGTTAGATATAGCTCTTAGGGCCATTGGAATCAAGGGATACGGGGGAAAATGGGGCGACTGATTTTGGATGATCAGCAATGATCATATTGAATGGCGGTGCTGACTTGAACGGCCGAATGGCCTACTGCACCTATTTTTGATGTTTATACATTTCTATGTCCCCAATTAGCAAGCGCACAGGAATAATCTACTGAGTTGCTTGCAGGAGGCACCATGTTTTGGGACCATGTTCAAAGTCCACGCTCTTGTTCTTATAGGCAATGCCTAAACCAGGCAAGTCCCAGCCTGTTGTGGGCTTCTGGCTGCCTCCTTCCTTGGATGCCACACCCCACATCGTCAGAACATGCCATCCCTTCACCATTTACCTGTTAATTTACAATGTTAACTTTGTTTCCCTCACATCGCAAAATCTTAATTTGTGTGTATTGAGATAATTCTTATGTTTGCCTGCCTTGGGTTGCCTCACTGTTGTCCTGACAGCAGGTGACTAGCTGGAGAGGTCTGGAGGAGTAAAATAAAGATGGCTATATCCAGACAAACAGCACACGTCTCCATTGGTGTTATCAGGCAACTAAACCATCTAAATGTTATTCTCGATATTCACTTGGTCATGTATCTGTACACAGTGGGTGGCTCGATTGAGGTCATGTCTTGGCTTTCCGCTGACTAGTTAGCATGCAAAAAAAGGCTTTTCACTGTACCTCTGTGCATGTGACAATAAACTAATGACATTCATTCTCCCTGGCTTTTAACTTTTATACCTAAGAGCATTGTGAGAATGAAAGCTCAGAAGGGTCCTGACATGCAATATCGCCTATCCATTTTCACCAGAGATGTTGCCTGACTTCGCTGAGTTACTCCAGCACTTTGTGCTCTTTTTGGGAAACTTTTGTACATGTATCCTTAAGGGCCTGTCCTACCAGTATCTGACTCCATGCGATGAGCGCGATCAAACTAGAAGCAGGGGCCGCGCGGAGGTCGGGTGATCCCTGTACAGGCCCGTTCCCACCAGCATGCGTCTGCATGCGGCAAGCGCAACCAAACCGGCAGCGAGGGCCGCGTGGAAGTCGGGTGAGTGGCGCAACGCGGCGCAAAGTGAGGCGAACTTGGAGCGAAGTCTTAAAGGTAAGTTCGCCAGGACAGAGAGGGGCACACAGAGAGGGGCACAGAGGCACACACACAGAGGGCCACGGAGCCACACACAGAGATGGTCACGGAGGAACCTACAGAGAGGGTCACGGAGGCACAACGTCGAGACGGTGTGTAATGCGTCGAGGCGACTGCGAGCCCCGCGCGATGTCGGGACGATCGCCGCACAATTCTGCACGGCTCCGGCGATCGAAGTGGGACCGGCCCCGCGACGCTGGACGGTTCAAGCGACAACGTTAGGTCACGCTCATCTCATAGTTGCATGCTGGTGGGACAGGCCCTTTAATGTTCAGTTCCATTAAAACATATTCATAGAGTTGGAAATAAGGTTAGTTTGATTGTCTGAAGAAGGGTCTCGACCCGTAACACCACCTATTCCTTTTCTCCAGAGATGCTGCCTGATCCACTGAGTTACTCCAGCATTTTGTGTCTCGGTCAGTTTCATTCTTGTTTTGGCCTAAGCCTTGCCTTTATGGTTTACTCTGAGAGTATTCTCCTTCACATGAAGCCCATAAGCTCAGGCAAAAAGTTGACTTGCGCATTTGCAGATAATGGCTGAGATAAAGCATAATACTGATGCACCAAGGCTTATCCTCCCTGTCACAGGCCCGCACAGTGAGCACAAAACATTCAAACTGCTTGGAAAAAGATGTTTTCAAAGCAAATCCGGAAGTTATGTGCTGATATCATCAGTTGTATTCTTGGGCTTTGTTCTTCTCAGCAGATAGCACAAACGAGATGCTTAGGAAAATACATCATATTAACAATGACAACAAAATGGATTTTATATTATGCTGTCTCTACACAAGCATCCCTGTGGCATTGTGACATTCATGATTTCTTGCAGCATTAGGATAATACATTTCTTATCCTTTTCTTGGAATTTCTCTAATTTATTTCTCGTTTGCCTGTAATTCCTCTCCCCTCTCCTTTCTATCTATAATATGTCACTCTTTCTTCCCTGCCAATTTTCCCTGTAATTGGAAGAAATAATGGATTGAGATGTTTTAAATTAGGAAGAGATGAGCTTTCAGTGATGCCCAAACGAGATGCCCAAAGTTTCTAACAGTTAAGAATTAATTAGGCTTTGGAAGAAAAGAGGAATAAAGAAAGACATGGCATGTGATTACACCTACCACCTGTTGCAGTTTCATGTATTAATGTCATTTATTTCAGCATTAATTCTTATACCTTTCCAGTTCAGGGTTACATTACTTGTCAAACTGACACTTCAATGCCACACTGAAAGAATGGTATGCTCAGAAGGATGCCACATGTCAGATTGGATATTAAACAAGGAGTCTGTATATGCTCACCATTTGCTTTAAACGGTCCCGCTTCACCATTTCAGAGAAGTTATTCCTAACAGCCTGAATAATATTCATCTTGCCATCAACAGCATCATTGCAGTGCACACAGTTTTGGTCCCCCCCCTGCCTAAAAAGAGGAAATAGATGCATTGGATGCAGTTAATTCATGAGACGAGTAAGTTGTTCTTCAAAGGAGTTTAAATAGTTTGGATCTGTATTTCTTGGTCTTTAGAAGAATGAGCGGTGACTTTATTCAAACATAAGATCCTAAGCAGCTTTATATAGTCAATATTGCAATAATTTTACCCGTGGGTGAGTCATGAAAATGGGGATAGAATTACAAAGTAAGGGCACAGTCACTTAAAACTGAAGTGCAAAGATATATCTTCTCTCAAAGGGTAGTGAATCATAAGTGATAGGCCATTTAGCCCATCAAGTCTACTCCACCATTCACTCATGCTGACCAGCGATCGCCATACACCAGCACTATTCTATGCAATAGGAACAATTTACAATTTTTCCCAAAGCCAATTAACCTACAAATCTGTATGCCTTTGGAATGTTGGAGGAAACCGGAGCACCCGGGGAAAACCCACATGGGGGAATGTACAAATTCCCGTGCAGACAGCACCCGTAGTCAGGATCGAACCCGGGTCTCTGGCGCTGTAAGGCAGCAACTCTACTGCTGCGCCACTGTGCCGTCCCAGCTTCCATCTGCTGCGGCCGCCATCTTGAAAGAAAATGTGATTTTAAGACGTTTTTCTATTTAATTTCTTCCACTTGAAATCATATGATCATTGAAGTAGATCTTTTAACACCTGGGATCTGTTTTGTATGCTGCTGCCGTGCGAGCCCCTCCGTTCTTCTTTCAGAAAGGTTTAATGAGGTCTTTCTCTTCTTGTGCCCAGATGGGTTCAGTCAGAATTCAGAATTAAATCCCTGTAGTAGCAACTACATTCAAAAATGACTAGTGCCCTGTCCTCACCACCACTGCTCTGAAACCGGATGGTGCATTTAAACAATAGAATTGTATCTCCTTCCTTTTGGACACTTTGCAACCTGAAAGACACACAGGGAAGTATCAATAAGGGAGGCAATATCAACAAGGACCCACACCAACCTGGCTGCACCATTATAATATTCCATGCCATTCTCTGAACCGGCCTCCTACAAAGTTCAAAAGAAGGTCAATGTAAATTCAAGAACAGCAACTCATCTTTCCCTCAGGCGATATTACTGTAGTTGAACTCAATATTTCCAAACTCAACTATTTCAGAGGTTAAAGGGCCTGTCCCACTTTCACAACCTAATTCACGACCTATGCTGAGTTTTCCGCTTGACTCGTACTCGCAGCATGGTCGTCACTTGGTCATAGGAGGTCGTAGGAAGGTCGTAGCAGGCCGTGATGCTAGTCGTAGGTACTCATGGCATCAAGTAGGTCGGTACATTTTTCTAGCCTGATGAAAAATGTCCACGAGTAAAAAAGGTTGTGAATTAGGTCGTGAAAGTGGGTCAGGCCCTTAACTCTACCCACATTGGAGTGAATACATTGTGAACTTTCCAATACCACATCTTTAAAGATAAAATGTTACATCTTAAATATTTGGCTCAGTTTTTCTTTGTTTTGATGTCTGGCCTGCTGGGCATGTCCCAGAGCATTACCATTATCAACATATTACACAAATAAAGAAACTTAATCCGATCTTAACTGCTCCTTAACTGCCACATTAGGTCATTTGGTCTCACCCCTCAGAGACATTCTCCTTGATCCATCCATTTTCTGCCCTTACCCTCTCTGCTACCTAGACTAACTTGGTTACTTTCTTTCCCTAACTAATGAAGGGCTCAGACCTAAGCCATTAACTATTTCTATTTCCCTGTTTTATCTCAGATGTTTGATAATTGCAATTTTACTGTTAAAACGAGGTCTTGGATGCTAAGATCCCACTACAAAGTTTCAAAGAGAATCACGGGGATTGCGTTCCTGTCTCCTGATAAAGATTTATCCAACATCAACATCACCGAAGTAAAGGAACTGACAATGTATCCTATCGCTCTCTGTGGAATGTGCTGTATGTGAGTCCTTTCTCACTATGGTGACCCAATTACAAAGTAATTTGCTGTAGAATACATTTAGTTGTCGCAATATTGTGTTTGGCATTCTTAATAAATACAGATATGTTTGCATTCTTTTCAAATGGTAAAGCATTGTTCTTTTGAAAGCCAGACCCATGGAACATAATTAAATTTAGTTAAGATCATTATGATCAATTGCTTCTTGAATAAAACTAGCCTGGCTTTACAAAATTATAACGTGCGTTTGAAGGCAGCATTCATCTTTTTCATTGTTAAAGTGTCTCAGAAGGGAGTAACAATAAAACAGATGATAAGAGTATATTCAATATCCCATTGAATTATGATGTTTTGGTATGTTTATTCATTGACAATTATATTTCCTCAATGATTAATATTAAACATAGGGCACAGTTTGTTTGATATTCATTGTAATGAAATTATTAAAATATCATGTTGAATGTCACAATTGGGAATCATTGAAGTCTCTTTTATTAATTTATTTCCTAGGTTTGTTATCTCACCAAAAAATACATTTATTTTGGCTGCTTGCTTGCACAAGGTTTACAATAATCCAACAGAAGGAAAGAATTCAAAGAATTGTTGCACAGATTTGAATATATTAATGGCTTGCTGTTTGTATTCGATGGAGTCTGGTTAATGGAAATAGTATGTTATGGTCCTGGAGATCAGTGCTGATTTAATGCCGGTGCTGCAAAAATGGACATCATTACATTCATTGGGGCAGAGGAACAAGAGAGCATGTTCAAAGGAAAACAGTGGGGACCAGGTAAATGAAACCCCTTGCAGTCATGAAGGACAATGGACAAGTTTTAGTTTAGTTTAGTTTAGAGATACAGCACGGAAATAGGCCCTTCGGCCACTGAGTCCGCACCGAACAGCGATTTCTGTACATTAGCACTATCCTTCACACACTAGGGAGAATTTACAATTGTACCAAGCCATAGGCATACAGACCTGTACATCTTTGGAGTGTGGGAGGAAACCAAAGCTCCCGGAGAAAACCAGCACAGGTCACTGCGAGAATGTACAGTTTATGTACAGATAAGCACCCGTAGTTAGGATCGATCCCAGGTCTCTGGTGCTGTAAGGCATCAACTCTACCACTGTGCCACCGTGCTGCCCTGTTGTAGTATTAGATGAGGATAGGAAGAAATTACCTACAGGAGGAGAATAGAGATGAGGGGATTCTGTGGGGCTATAACAGGCAGAAATACTGGGTATATCAAGGCAGGGAAGAGGTTGCATTGGGCAGCCTATCCATGAGAAACATGCCACTCATCCCACCGCTTCCATGCTGTCCAGTGGGCACCCATCTACTTTAATTGCTTATTCCAGCACTTCCAGTGTATTCTTTTATGTCTGGACTATTGAAGTGCTCATCAAAGGTTTTCTTAAATGCTGTCAGTGCAATGCAAGCACTGCAAAACTGGACATAAATAATCACCTTCCATTTTCCCATTTTAACATTTGCCAGCCATGCATTTGCCTCTCTTACCCACTTGTCAGTTCTTATGATATTTGCTGCCAATCTTATCATTGATTATGACATTTTCAAGATAAATTTGCATATGTTTTTCTGGAAAAACGAGGTGAGATTGGCATTGAATTGAATGTGCATTCCCAAAAATTATAATTATCTTAAGGAATCTAACATTTTTAAAGGTGGATCAATAGCTACAGTATATCTAGATAAATCAGATTCCAGTTTTAAAAAGATCAAAGAAGATAACAGCACAGGCCCTGTGTCAGTTTCCACTGATAGACACAAAGTGTTGGAGTAACTCAGTGGGTCAGGTTGAATCTGTGGAGAAAAAAGATGGGTGACGTTTCAGGTCAGAACATTTCTTCAGTTTCCTCTCTTCCTTATGTACAGATATGTTGCGAGAGGAATGAAGGTTGGCTGATCATAGATTCCTGGAGTCATAAAGCCATATAGCATGGAAACAGGCCATTCGGCCCAACTTGCCGGCACCGGCCAACATGTCCCACTTGCCTTTGTTGGCCCATATCCCTCTCAACCTGTCCTATCCATGTACCTGTCTAATTGTTTATTCCTTCTGATGTGAACCATTGCTTAAAAGAAAAGGAAAGGATGGATTAATGGGCTGGTCATTCTGACAGTGGCAGTGGGAAGATGGTTCGAAAGGTTTCTGAAGGGTGACATAAATCAATATTTGGATCAGCACCGGCTAATCAGGGACAAACAGGGTAGATTCCTTCAAGGAAGGCCGTGCCTGACTAACTTAATTGATTGTGACGATGTGTGGGGTATTGAGTTGATGGGTGTAGGGTAAAAGGATTTTAGCCAGACATTGGACAAAGACAGGCATGGAAGATGGATCAAGAAAGTAAAAGCCCAGTAGAAATGGCAAACTGTATTAGAAAAGTGATCCAGTGGCATGGTGGGATGAATCACCTTGTAAACTATTGATTTTAGAAAAATTGCTACCACTTACGGCTGTGATTTTTGGCCATCTTACTCAGAGTCCCCCTCCAGCTGTCAGGGCCAGAGGATTTTGCCCATCGATTAAAAATAAAATACCTATTAATGTTGAAAAAATGTTGAGATTCTCTCTCCTGTCAATCATGCCATGAAGCCCACGCCCCTTCTGGTGGGAGGGGGAGGGACTATAAAACCCAGAAGTGTGGACATGAATCAGTCGCTGCAAGAGGGAGGAGGGAGAGGTCACGACTCTCAGTGTGAGTTGTGAATCAACTGAACACTGAACACTGTCTACTAAACTGTGAGTGTGGTTTTTTGTGCTTTTATGTAGTTTATTTGGAACAGTGTTTGGAAGGAGTAAATGTTTTTATGTGCTTTTAACTGTGCCTTTATTAAAATATATATTTTTATTAGAAGTCATATACAATAGGGTACATTAAGAATAATATAATACATTTCATATACAACTTCTTGCTTTTGAATTTAATAATAAAAAAGTAATATAAGCAAAAAGAGAGAAAAAGAAAGTTAGGTAAAGTGGTGAAAGTGATAGTTCGAGAAAAGTACAATAAAAAGAGAGAAAGGAGGAGAGATATAAAAGGAGAAAAAAAATGTAACGAGAAAATAAAGCAAAAAAGATAATAAAAAGAAAATAAAATGAAAGGGATATACCTACTTTGTATCTTTGCGCACCCCTCACCCGGTTCTGAAACAGTTTATTTTCAGGATTATGTTGTACCATATGCTTGTTATAAATCGATAAAGGGAGACCAAATCTTTAAGAATTGGTCTGATTTACCTGCTAGGACGAATCTCACATCTTCTAGGTGTAACAATTCAGACATTTTTGAAATCCACATTTTAAGCGTTGGTGTTGGTGCGTTTTTCCAGAATTTTAATATAAGTTTTTTTGCCGTTATTAAGCCATAATTAAGGAAACTCTCTTGGAACTAAGTCAGCTCTTAAATGCCACTTTCATATCTGCCTCTACCATCTTCCCTGCTACCGTGTTCTAGGCACTCGCCATCTATCTATAAAAAAATTGACCCACACATTTTCTTCAACCTTTTCCTCTCTCACTTTATAGCAGTGGCCTATAGTATTTGGTTTGTACATCCCATGAAAAAGGTTCTGACTGTCTGTCCTATCCATGCCTTTCATAATGTTATATACTTTAACTTCCCACAAGGACGGAGTTAGATGGAGAGCCGATAAACAGGTCATGTGGAGAACGTACAAACTTGTTACAGACAATACCCGTAGTTAGTATTGAACCCGGGTCTCTTGCCTGTGGAGGTTGTGCACTGTATCGATGGTGTAGTGGGCTGCCGCAGGCCCTGCAACAATCTGGGGCTCGGCTGGACTGGGCGCTGCTCCAAGAGGCTGAGTGCATGGACTGGACGGGGCCTGCAGCGGCGGAGGTGGCAGAGGACATCACAGCTATGTTTGGCCAGGCTGACCCTGTAAAGGGGCTGTCCCACTTGGATGACCTAATCCATGAGTTTAGAAGATCCTAGATGAATTTTTAAAAATGCCAAGGTTGTGTTGACTCGCCAAAGTAAAAGACCTCCTACAACTATGTCTACGACCTCCTATCAACCTCAGTCTTCCACACCTAAGACCAACTATGACCAGCTATATGTGGAAATTATCACATGATAAAATGATGTTATATTTGCACTTTGTTTTTCTCGGGTCAGGTACCAACCTACGACTACCTACGACTACCATCACGACCTACTATGACCTACCTACGACATACCTACGTGTAAACATATCAATTCTTTCCATGCCGACCTTTTTTTTACTCGTGGACATTTTTTATCAGGCTGGAAAAAACGGTGCAACCTACTTGAGGCTACGAGCATGCGGAGAGCACTCATGAGCATGAGGAAGAGTGACTTATGACCTACGACCTCGTGCCGACCATGCTGCGAGTGCAAATCAAGGGCAAACTCGGCAGAGATCGCCAATTAGGTCTTGAAAGTGGGACAGGGGCTTAACGCTGCCAGGACAAAGGGTGTTCATGGTCAAGTCAAGAACCTTGCAATTACAAACTGGCACTTGAAAACGGGGCCAAATCAGACGACTCTGTATACTGTCTCAGTGTATTACTTGTGCACTTGGTCTTGTATCTGAGATGCTTATCTGAGATTTATCTGTGCTTATTCATTGTGATACTTGGACTGAACTGTATACAAAGATGAATACACTGTACCTTGGGAAATGTGACAAATAAAGGAGCATTGCAATCTTTGTAACAATTGTAACCACTAAGCTCCAGCAGGTCTCTCTCCCTCTCCCCTGACATCATTCTGAAGAAGGGTCTCGACCCGAAACATCACCCATTTCTTCTCTCCAGAGATGCTGCTGCCTGTCCTACTGAGATACTCCAGCATTTTGTGTCTATCTTCGGTTTAAACTATCAACTGCAGTTCCTTCCTACACAAGCTACTACACGTGCTGGTTGTTCATTATGATACGATACAATAGAACTTTATTTATCCCAGGAGGAAAATTGATCTGCCAACACTCATATTTGAGGAGCATCCTCCTCTCCAAGACCACCTCCCATGAATCCAACTCTGCCCCCAGGATAGAACCAGCCTTCCTGATGACAAATTCTGATTACAAATCTACATTGCCACATTGTTTATATGCCCCGATTCTACAGATCTAGTCTATTTTCATATATCTATTTTCTATTTTCCTTTAATTTCAACCACTCCTTCTACCACAATATTTTCCTACATTCTGTGGACTGTATTTCAGTCATTAATCTGAGCAGAGGTATCTTACAATCTCAGAATGCACTGTGTAGGTGAAATTCTCCTGTCTCTTTTCCCTAAATCAAGAAGCATAATTACATTTGTAACTTTTATCTCGATCGCTCAATTACGGAAACACACATTGTCCTCCAAATTTGATCCGATCCTCCACAACTTCAAAGTACACCCTTCAGATTTCTCTGTGATCTCCGCCAACAACATATCCAACTGTTTCAGCTCTATCATTAGATTTGACTTTTTAAAATCCCAGACAGCCTTCCAGTGAATCAGCATTAAACTCTCTCTAATTCTCAACATCCTTCTCATGGTGAGGCACTCAGTACTACACATGTGGTTCGATATAAATTCACCATCATATATCAACTTTATATCATACGCCTCCTGTTATAAATTCTATTATTCCTTTAGGTTTAATAATTGTGGTGAATGTGGTACTTGATTGCTTTGAACCCGAACAATTTGCACGACCATATCTCAATGTCTAATCACTACATATCTCTTTTGCAATGTACACCACAAGATTTTACACCCACAAAAAACACTTGTAAAATACACAATGTAATATTACCCTTGATGCCTTATGGCTGACCCAAAATATTACTTCGCTGCGTGGACATATCTGTGAATAATCCTGAGGAGCATCTTCAGCAACAGACTGGTTCCACCAAAATGCAGGACAGAACACTACAGGAGATCCTTCTTCCTTGTGGCTATCAAACTTTACATCTCCTCCCCTTCTGTCGTGCGGTAGACTGAGACTATCTCACTTCCCTTCTCCCCCCCCCCCCCCACCCCTCCTCAATCTTTGCACGTGCATCCCCCAAGCCTTTCCACTCATCACTTTAATTTCATGTATCAGATATTTTGTACTTTTTATGACTGTTGGCAGATCAATTTCCCTCCTGGGATAAATAAAATTCTATCGTATCGTATCGTAAAAATGGTCAACCCCAGTGGGAAGAGCGCATCAGGCATTAGGTGGAATTAATGGTTCTTGGTGCCAAGAAGGGCCTCTTTACAACCACAGTCAAAGCCCCTCTGTATATTTGATTGTACAACAACATACTCCACTGCTATCTGCTTGACTGACCGTTATTTAAAAAAATAAAGTGCTTGTACGAAAGTGTGACATCCAGCAATCGAACACGTTGATGTGAACTGGGAAATGAAGCACTTGCACACAATCGACATGTTCAGGTCATGGTGTCAGAGAGTCATAGTCATACAGCCTGGAAACAGGCCCTTCGGCCCAACTTGCCCACACCGACCAACATGGCCCATCTGTACTTATCCCACCTGCCTGCATTTGGCCCATAACCCTCTAACCCTATCCTATCTATGTACCTGTCTAAATGTTTCTTAAACATTGCAATAACGTTGCATAGATTTGTCAAGTAAAGTGGAAATACGGGACCAGGCTGTGACTACGCCTTCTGGCAAATATTCTGATAAATATTTGGTCTTTAAGCATTCGTATTGACATGCTCAATTTCATTTAGATGATATAGATCTTCAAGTAATGGGATATTACAGCAATAGATATGTTAATATTCTCACACAGAGCCTGTGGATCCAAATTTCTGCAAGATTTAAATGAACAGCAATTTAAGTGACTTTAATGCGCCACATATAATTTTACATTTGCTTTGCTATGAAATGATTAAGAAAGTGCAACAGTCCGTATCGAGAAATCTGAGATTGATTCAAAACTTTTGTGGCGTCTACTGATGAGCTGATAGCTGGAGAGAGCACACCTTCACTTGGGCACCACAGTCAATCTGCACGTCCTGACCTCTAAAGGGTGGCATGGTGGTCCAGCGGTAGAGTTGCTGCCTTAGAGTGCCACAGACCACACTTTGATTCTGACTATGCGTGCTGTCTGTATGGAGTTTGTACGTGACCTGCGTGAGTTTTCTCCGGGTGTTCCAGTTTCCTCCCACACTTAAAGATGTACAGGTTAATTGTCATTGGTAAAAATTATAAATTCTCCCTAGTGTGTGTAGGATAGTGTTAGTGTGCAGGGATCGCTGGTTGGCGCGGATTTGGTGGGCTGAAGAGCCTGCTTTCGTGCTGTATCTGTATCTGTATCTCTAAAGTGAAGTGCCACTGGGACAATTTTATAAGGAGATCTCTACCACAATCCTAACATGAAGTAAATCGATCTATTCCTTGACAATGAATAGTGACCAGCATTGTGGGTGTGTTTCTGTGTTTTGTGTGTGAAGCAGGAATCAGTGTCAATAAGGTCTTCTGGTGATGAATCAGACTAAAATTGTTGCCTGCACAATAGTTGGGTTTTCAATGGCATCATCTACACATCAAGCAATTATATGTAATTACAGAGCAGTAGACAGCATTTCATTGCCAGTGTCAAAGCTGCATAGGAATCTCCTCCAACTCTGCATCAGTCTTACTTCAACCATTCCATTTGATGGTAACTTCCATCTTCCATTCATTCACATTATTCTTAATTCCATTAATTCACCTTAATTCTTTATTAGTTAGTGACCACTGTATAATTAATTCAGTTTTGAAAAATTGGAAATATCTGTTACTGTCAGTTAGTAGCACTAAACACAGTGTAAAGGATGGGTCCCGACATGGATATGCCTGACCCGCTGAGTTATTCCAGCACTTTGTGTTTTTTTGTAATAAATCGGCATTTGCAGATTGTTGCATCCACAGTGCATGCAGTGAATGGAGCTGTTCATTCACCCTGCATTTGACACACAATTCCATTGTGGGTGGCACAGTGAACCAACCAATAGAGCCACGTTCTTCCACGGGAATAAGTACTCGCCCCCCCACTGATGATCCCTTTTCATGTCTCCCACGAACTCCCTCCGCGTGGACCTCCCCTCGTGGCCCTCCAGCCTTAGAACTCTTTATACAGAACTGCCGTGGGGACATCAACCCCCTCGACTTTTCCACTCCCCTGTCTCACTCCAATCTCTCCCCCCCCCCGAACGTACTGCCATCATCTCACTCCGTAACAACCCAGACTGGGTTATCAAACCCGCCGACAAGGGAGGTGCCGTGGTAGTCTGGCGCGTCGATCTCTACAAAGCGGAGGCCACGCGCCAACTCTCGGACACCTCCTCCTACTTACCCCTGGACCATGACCCCACTGACGAGCACCAGGCCACCATCTCGGGCACCATAACTGACTTCATCAACTCCGGCTCCCTACCCCCCCCCCCCCCGAGCCTCCAACCTCATTGTTTCCCAGCCAGCACGGCCCGATTTTACCTTCTCCCCAAAATCCACAAACCCGACTGCCCCGGCAGACCCATTGTCTCTGCCTGTTCATGCCCCACCGAACACATTTCCACATACCTTGACTCCATCCTATTCCCTTTGTTAAATCCCTCCCCACCTATGTTCAAGACACCTCAGCCACTCTCCGTCGGCTCCACGCATTCCATTCCCCAGGCCCCCATCCTCTCATCTTCACCATGGACGTCCAGTCACTCTACACCTCCATCCCCCACCAGGATGGTCTCAAAGCCCTCCGGTACTTCCTCGACCAGAGGAGCAGCCCATACCCGTCCACTGACACCCTCCTCCGCCTAGTGGAGTTGGTCCTTACCCTCAATAACTTCTCTTTTGACTCCTCCTATTTCCTCCAAACAAAGGCGTAGCTATGAGCACACGCATGGGCCCCAGCTACGCTTGCCTCTTTGTCGGGCACGTCGAACAATCTTTGTTCTCGGCGTACCAGGGCCCCACCCCCGACCTTTACCTCCGTTACATCGACGACTGCTTTGGTGTCACCTCCTGCACCCACACACAACTGACTGACTTCATCCATTTCATCACCAACTTCCATCCGGCACTCAAATACACTTGGACCATTTCCGACATTTCCCTACCATTCCTTGACCTCACCATCTCTATTGCAGGTGATACACTCCTGACCGACATCCACTACAAACCAACTGACTCCCACAGCTACCTGGACAGCTCTTCCTCCCACCTTGCTTCCTGTAAGGACTCCATCCCCTATTCCCAATTCCTCTGTCTATGCCACATTTGCTCCCAGGATGAGGTGTTCCACACCAGGACATCACAAATGTCCCCATTCTTCAGAGAACGGGGATTCCCCTCCCCCACTATAGATGAGGCTCGCACCAGGGTCTCCTCCATACCCCGCAACACTGCCCTCTCTCCCCATTCCCCCACTCACAACAAGGGCAGAGTCCCCCTGGTCCGCACCTTTCACTCCACCAGCGGGCACATACAACAGATAGTTCTCCGCTAGTTTCGCCACCTTCAACGTGACCCCTCCACTCGCCACATCTTCCCATCTCCCCTCCTGTCTGCCTTCCGCAAACACCGCTCCCTCCGCAACTCCCTTGTCAATTCTTCCCTTCCCTCCCGCTCCACCCCTTCCCCGGGCACTTTCCCTTGCAACCGCAAGAGATGCTACACTTGTCCCTTCACCTCCCCCATCCACTCCTTTCAGGGACCCAAGCAGTCCTTCCAAGTCCGACAGAGGTTCACCTGCACCTCCTCTAACCTCATCTACTGCATCCGTTGCTCCAGATGCCAGCTGATCTATATCGGTGAGACCAAGCGGAGGCTTGGCGATCGTTTCGCCGAACACCTCCGCTCGGTCCGCAATAACCAACCCGACCTCCTGGTGGCTCAGCACTTCAACTCCCCCTCCCATTCCGTATCCGACCTCTCGGTCCTGGGCCTCCTCCACGGCCAGAGTGAGCAACACCGCAAGTTGGAGGAACAGCACCTCATATTCCGCTTGGGGAGTCTGCATCCTCTGGGCTTAAACATTGAATTTTCTCAATTCTGTTAACCCTGGCTGCCTCCTCCCTTTCCCACCTCACCCTCAGCCCTCGGGCCTTGGCATTCCTTCTCTCTCTATCTCTCCCCCACCCAAGTCGCACTAGCTTCTCATTTTCACACTACAAACAGCTTACAATGGCCTGTTTCCTTTATCATCGATACTTTTTTGCATATCTTTCATTCATTGTTCTTTATCTCTCCACATCACCGTCTATATTTCTCATTGCCCTGATCCCTAACCAGTGAAGAAGGGTCTCGACCCAAAATGTCGCCTATCTCCTTCGCTCCTTAGATGCTGCTGCACCCGCTGAGTTTCTCCAGCTTTTTGTGTAACAACCAATAGAGCTGCTGCCTCACAACTCCAGTTATCAACATTCAATTCTGACCTCTGGTGATGTTTGTGTGTAGTTCCCCACTGTGCAGATTTCCTCTGGTGTAAAGAGATGAGAAGAAAATGATTTAGTATAGATGAGTGCAAATGGGTGTTTGATGACGGGCTGAAAGGCCTGTTTCCATGCTTCATTACTCTGTGACATCAATGAGTTTATATTTCTTTGAGGCAAAGTACAATGCATTACTGAAGAAGGGTTTCGGCCCGAAACGTTGCCTATCTCCTTTGCTCCTTAGATGCTGCTGCACCCGCTGAGTTTTTCCAGCCTTTTGTGTACCCATGCATTACTGCTGCTTACCTTTTCCAGTTGAGGATGAATTTCTGGACAGATCATTTCTACATTCACCCTACCAAAACTCACCCCAACTTTCAACTTGGTTACTCTACAGCCCTTTATATTTAATACCCTTTATAGAGAAAATAAACCGGGACTCAACTAATATTGTTATGTTATATAAATTACAGTATATTTCAAAGCACAGCAGAAGAAAACAAATCACCAACCTTTGGTTTTACTAAAATGCTTTATTTGTTTGCCTTGTGACCAGTGCCTGTCATATGAAGATTCCTCTTTGAGAAGACCATAAATCAATTTGGAGTATTGTCAGCAGCTTTGGGCCCTATATCTGAGGAAGGATGTTCCAGTGTTGAAGAGGGTCTGGGAGGTTTACACTGTACGACAATAATCACAGGAATGATTGGGTTAACATATGATGAGCATTTGACGGCATTGGGCCTGTACTCACTGGAGCTTGGAAGGGTGAGGGGGTACTTCATTAAAAAAATTACCAAATTGTGAAAGACCTGGATAGAGATGATGTTTCCACAAGTGGGTTAGTCTAGGATCACAGGTTATAGCCTCAGAATAAAAGGACGTACCTTTGGAAAGGAGATGAGGAGGAATTTCTTAAGTCAGCGGGTGGAGAATCTGTGAAATTCATTACCACAGAAAGCAGGGAAGGGCAAGTCAATGGACATTTTTAAGGTGGACATTGGTAGATTCATGATTAGTATGGGTGTCAGGGGTTATGGGAACAAGGTAGGAGAATAGGATTGGAAGAGAAAGATAGATCAGCCATGATTGAATGGCGGAGTAGACTAGATGGCTGAATGGCCTAATTCTGCTTCCATAACATATGAATTTATGAAATGAATAGATCACGCCTTTCATTTTCCATAAGTCATCCGTGGTACTGATCGAGCCAGAGATTATTTGTCTTACATCCTGACTGGTAGAAAACTATAAATTACCAGGTTGAAAAGACTAGATTATTATATTCATGCAAGATTGTATATCACTAATCAGAACTTTACCGGTGCCCTTTTCAATCCGTAATAATTATGCGACTGAGCAGTCTTTCATTATCTTTGCTTTCATCAGCGGCTCTTTGTGGTTGGATCACCAGACTTCAAATTGCAAAATTAAAATGAGATTCGATGAAATTGTGAAACATTTATTCTGCATGAAGTCACCTGCCCCTGAAATTTATTGCCTTAATGTACAAGGCTTACTTAAGCAATGATAGGGTGTCTGGCCCATCAGCTGATCTCCTCTCAGTTGCAGTCACATCTCTCAGCATCAGGAATAGCTATCAGGTGAACATATCTGAGCTACTTATTTTTATAGAACTATCCAATTAGTTCTACACCCGTGTTCTTCCCTTTAGTTTAGTTTAGAGATACCTTGTGGTAACGGGCCCTTCGGCCCCCACCAAGTCTACGATGACCAGCAATCATCCATATACTAGTTCTATCCAACACAATGGGGACATTTTTTTTACAGAAGCCAATTAACCTATAAACCCGCACGTCTTTGGAATGTAGGAGAAAACTGGAGCACACGGAGAAAACCCATGCAGTCACAGGGAGAACATGCAAACTCTGTACAGACAGCACCTGTAGTAAGGATCGAACCTGAGTCCCTGGCGCTGTAAGCCGCAACTCTACTGTTCCGCCACTGTGCCGCCCCCCTTGATACTTTATTTCTCCTCCTTGAAACATTTGTGCAATTATCTATACAATGTTGTTATTAAATGTCTTTCCCACCAACCACCCTTTCAACCAGTACACTGCATATCGCAGGAACATGTACAGTAAGTAAATATTTCCTTCTGCCATTCTGCTTCTTTCATCTTAAATCAATGATTGTCTACCCTCTGCCATGGATGAATTTATTGGCATTCATCTCTTCTTAACTGCCTCTGCCCCAGGGAGAACAACAACATATTTTGATTCTTTACCCAATTCACCGTCCTCCCAGATCATTCCTGCACACTTTCTAAAGAGTCAATGTCCCTTCCAAATATTGTTGTTTAGTATTTAATTTAATACTCAAGTTCAGGCCCAAGAAAGTCTGGGATAACTCCCTAGCCTCTGCACCTTACTCCTCAACTAAGAAAACAAAGGCCACATACATCTCAACTTGCCCCATACCCTCAGCATACACCTACAGGTCTCACTGGTCCTTTACCAATGATCCACCGATGTTTCCTCTTGTATGAGAATCTGAAAAAATTGATTACTGTATCGCAATATTCCCTGATAGGAATAATCGTTCAGTCGTTGCCTCAAAATGGAAGCCAACCTGGCCTCACACTTATTTCACTAATGTCATCAGGAAGAAGATATAGGAGATATAGGAGCCTAAAAACTGTAACGTCCAGGTTCAGGAACAGGTTCTGCCAGACGGCCATCGGCAAACACTGCAACATCCAAATAAGCTCTGAGCTACATATATTTCAGGGCATTGTATATATATATATATATATATATATATATTGCATTATATTATTTACAGAGTACTATTTTTACGTATTCCGTTGTGCTGTTGCAAGTAAAAAATTAATTGTTTTGTCTGGGACATATGACCATGAAACACTCTTGACTCTTGAATTTCAGCCAACTTGAATTTCTGTATATTTAATATACTGCTGTAAAATTCAAGGTTATGGCACAGCCTCATCCTCCTGGATGTTTTTTTTTACATCTTTTTTAAATTAAATTAGCAAATGATAGTATTAATGCCAAGGAGATGGAAGTGGCCACAATAAAAGTTTGAGGTCTCCTTGATGCATCCCTACAATTTGATAATTGGAGATATCTGAGCTAAATCTACAAAGAGAGCTCAGCAGTAGAGTTGCTGCCTTAAGGGCCTGTCCCACCAGCATGCGACTCCATGCGATGAGCACGACCTAACGTGGTCACTTGAGCCGTCTCGCCTCGCGGGGCCAGTCCCACTTCGATCGCCGGAGTCGTATGGAGTTGTGCGGAGCTGGTCCCGACATCGCGTGGGGCTCCGAAAAACTGACCTTGTTCAAAAATTCCGCGCAGCAACGGCCTGTCGGCCCACAGCCGCCTCGACGCCGTACGCACCTGCTCGACATCGTGCCTCCGTGACCCTCTCTGTGTGCCTCCATAACCCTCTCTGTGTGCCTCCGTGTCCCTCTCTGTGTGCCTCCATGACCCTCTCTATATGCCTCCGTGACCCTCTCTGTGTGCCTCCGTGTCCCTCTCTGTGTGCCTCTGTGACCCTCTCTATGTGCCTCCGTGACCCTCACTGCGTGCCTCCGTGACCCTCTCTCTGTGTGCCTCCGTGACCCTCTCTCTGTGTGCCTCCGTGTCCCTCTCTGTGTCCCTCTGTGACCCTCTCTATGTGCCTCCGTGTCTCTCTCTCTGTGTCCCTCGCTGTTCTTGCGAACTTACCGCGGACTTCATTCCAACTTTGCGCCACTTCGCGTCACTCACTCGACCTCCGCGCGGCCCCCGCTGCCGGTTTGATCGCGCTCGCTACATGCAGGCGCATGCTGGTGGGACCGCCCTATACGGAGATCACTCGACCTCCGTGCGACCCCCGCTTCCAGTTTGGTCGCGCTTGCCGCATGCAGGTCGCATGCTCGTGGGACAGGCCCTTAACAGTGCCAGAGATCTGAGTTCGATCCTGACTACGGGTGTTGTCTGTGTGGAGTTTGTATATTCTCCCAGTGACATGCGTGGGTTTTCTCCGGGATCAACGGTTTCCTCCTACACTCCAAGGACGTACAGGTTTGTAGGCTAATTAGCTTTGTATATTTGTATAATTGTCCCCAGTGTGTGTAGGATAGCGTTAGTGTGCGGGGATCGCTGGTTGGCATGGACTTGGTGAGCTGAAGGGCCTGTTTCCGCACTGTATCTCTGAACTAAACTAAACTAAACTAAAAAAGTGATGAGAAGTTGACTGTCAAACCAGTTACTGAGCACGTTGACTTATAACTGGCGGGAAGGCATGATACATTTTTCATTGCTACTGGTGCAAAATAATAATTTAGAAATAACCTATGTAGAAAGAAATTCCCCTAAGCATAGCTAAAAATGTCACTTGAAATATGGAAGGGTGACACAGCCTCTGACTCACAATGAATCACCAACCAGAAGGCAAAGAAAGTGCAAATAAAAAAAGAGAAAACATGACTTCCTCAAAGTTTGCTATGGACTTAGGCAGCAAAGAATGTCATCTAAGCATCTGCAGTTGATGAATGTCATAGCTTCATCAAACAAATGGGATGATCGCGGAATCTCATCTATCATTGAACCATTGGTGTAGATATAATAATGCGCTTCACGCATTGCTTTGCTATAAAGGGCTGTGGTATGCAAGCTCTTCACAAGTGATGAAATGCTGACTCATTGGAAGGGCAAAAGGTCAACAGTGATTACTTAGCCAACACTAAATAAAAGTGAAGCATGGGGATGCTGTCTGGGATGAGTTCAGATTTACACCGAGACTTTTGATAGAGCTTCAGGAACATGTTGGAGACAGGAGACCTTTCAGCATCCCTCTGCTAGCCCTTCTGCTTAGTTCATGGCTGAATAGTTCATCCAGCAGTATAACCCTACTGAACATTGGGCGGGAGGTACAGAAGCCTGAAGTCCCACACCACCGGGTTCAGGAACAGAGACTTTCCTGCAACCATGAAGTTCTTCAACCAACCCGACAACCTGATTCCTATCTCAGCAAAAGAGCACCTCTTGTACTACTGTGGCGCAGCACAGTGGCACGACGGTGGAGTTGCTGCTTACAGCACCAGAGGCCCAGGTTTAATCCTCACTATGGTGCTGTCTGTATGGAGTTTGTACCTTCTCCCTGTGACTGTAGGCCAGGGTTTTCTCTGGGAGCTCCGGTTTCCTCCCACACTCAAAACACCTACAAATTTGTCAATTGTCCTTAGTGTGTAGGATAGATATGGGGATCACTGGCCTACTAATCTAGAATCCATCAATCTCCATCTTAAAAATATCCATTGACCTGCTTTTTGGTTGTGTGTTAACCAGTCAGCGGAAAGGCTATACATGATTACAATCAAGCCGTCCGCAGTGTACAGATACATGATAAAGGGAATAACGTTTACTGCAAGATAAAGTCCCGTAAAGCCTGATTATAGATAGTCCAAGTGCTTCCAATGAGGTGGAGAGTAGCTCTCTCGTTGAAGTTCTTCAACAGCCATGTCTTTCCATTGAAATAAATGTGTCTGTTGAATAGTCAAGGTTTCACAGCATAAATGCTGAGAAAAATCTATAGATATTGGCACTTATTCAAGGTTTCAAGGTTTCAAGGTCAGTTTAGTGTCACATGTACCAATTAAGGTGCAGTGAAATTTGAGTTACCATACAGCCATACTAAGTGAAAAGCAACAAGTCACACACCCACATAAAATAAAAGTTAACAGAAACATCCATCACAGTCAATTCCACATTCCTTACTGTGATGGAAAACAATAAAATTCAGACTTCTTCCGCTTGTTCTCCCGCAGTTGGGGCAGTCAAACCATCCGCAGTCGGGGTGATCAAAGCCCCTGCAGCTGTTGATCGAGGTCCTGTTAGGGTGACCGCAACTCCCGTGTCGGGGCTGTTGAAACTCTCTCCACAGTTTGGAGCTCCCGGGTTGACCTCTTCTTACCAGGGAACACGGCCTTCATGATGTTAAAGTCTACAGGCCCCGCAGTTGGAGCTTCGACCCCTGGTAAAGGGATCGCAAGATACGCAATGTTAAAGTCCCGCAGACTCCTGCGGCTTGGAGCCCCAGTCGGTCTCCAGGAAAGACCGCCAACTCCACGATGTTAGCCCGCAGTGGGGACGGAGATACAATACGGAAATGAACCGCATCTCCTTTGAGGTAAGAGATTGAAAAAGAAAATTCCCCCAACCCCACTCCCACCCCCCACATAAAACAAACCAAGGAACACTAAAACATACTTTTAACACATACTTAAAATAACAAAAACAGAAGAAAGGACAGACAGACTGTTGGCGAGGCAGCCACTGCTGGTGGCGCCACCCGGTTTTCTCCCTGAATCCAGTTCCAGAGCGCAGTCATCTCAAGATCAGTGATCAGAAGAAGTTTGGGAGCTCTGCCTTGACATATGGAAACCTCCACCCAGTTATACACCCGCTCATTCCACCTGGCCGTTGTCTCGTTTAGGGGAAGTTTATGGAACTTTTCTGGCCCCAAACAATAAATTATCTTCATCCACCTGCAACCATTTAACTTGTCCATCAATGTCCTGCTATTTGCTTTGTCTGCAATAGCTACTGTGTTAATATTTCAGATGGGCGACTGCACTTCAAAGGATTTGAGGACGTGCAGTGATTTGGGACTGAGATTTGATCTTTCTGTTTTAGTTAACGGTCCTTTGAGTCTTTTTGAATAGGATGATAATAAACACAAAGTTAATTATTCAGCATCAATAATGAATCTGAATATTTATAACCAAGTAAGGATATATTCTTGTCGCCAATTTATTTAGATGAGCCTTTGTTTTTATCTAATTGCATGCAGATATTATTTTGTCCGTTTAAAATCCTCTTGAAGTTAGCACTGGTATAGCATCAGGAGAATTAAATTGAACTGAACTTTATTTTATCAATCCAAAGTCCATCTGGTAATGGTCCATTTTAAGTGGTTTGATGAAAGTAAAATGGAAGATGGCTTACTTTGCATCTTTCTTGACCTTAGGAGCATTCTCAAATGCTTTGTATCTTCTAAACTACAACCATTTGAGTCATCTATGAAGCTTACCAACCAGACTGCGTACAGTGAAGTTCCTGAAGTTGCAAAGGGATAAACAACTAGAGAGTCTTTTTAATGTTGTTATTTGAGAGATAAATATTGGTTGCAAAAACTTTCTTGCTTCCCTTTGAATTAAAGTCATTAAATCATAGCGTCATAGAGCATGGAAATAGGCCTTAGGCCCAATTGCCCATGATGAACAAGATGCCCCATCTACACATGTCCTACCTGCCTTCATTTGGCCCATATCCCTCTAAACCTTTCTTATCCATGTACCCGTCCAAATGTTACTATGGTATCTATCTCAACCACCTCCTCCGACAGCTTGTTCAATATACCCACCACCCACTGTGTGAAATAGTTTAGTTTTGAGGCACAGCATGGAAACTGGCCCTTCGGTCCACTGAGTCCATACCAACCAACAATCATAGTACACTAGTTCTATTTTACTTCGGAGTCACGTGAGTCCTCCACCGGCGCATCAAAAAGGCCCTCAGGTAAGTTACACTAACCTAGAGCTGGTTAGTTCCTGTAGGATTTTTGTGCTTACAGGAACGATGGAGAAAACTAAAGGAAAGGCATTGAAGCATGCCTCCAAGGACCACGGGACTTCGGACAGGAGTCAGCTGCCACAATCCCCGGAGCTGCTCGTTACACCGGCAGCACCCGCACCGCGGGCCGGGAAAAGAACGCGGAAGTCGGGGAGCCCACCCTATCTACCTGTGACGCCACTTTCAAGGAACTACATGCCTACTCTCCTAGATCCCTCTGCCTTACAACACTCCCCAGAGACCTGCCATTCACTGTGAAGGTCCTGCCCTGGTTCGACTAACCAAAATGCAACATCTTACACCTATCTGTATTAAATTCTATGAACCATTTCTTGGCCCATCTGCCTAACTGATCAAGACACTGCTGCAATTTTTGATGACCATCTTTGCTATCTATGATGCCACCTACTTTCATGTTATCTTCAAAATTTCTGATCATGGCTTGTACATTCTCATCCAAACCATTGATATAAACCACGAACAGCAAAAAGCTCAGCACTGATCCCTGAAGCACACCACTAGTCACAGTACTCCAGTCCTAAAAATAATCTTCCACCATCTCCCTCTGCTTCCTTCCATGATGCCAACCTTCCATATAGACAATATATAGACTATAGGTTGTGCCCTCATCAGCCTTTGTAGTTACTTCTTCAAAAATCTCAATCAGATTGGAGAGACACAATCTCCCATATACCAAACCGTGTTGACTATCCCTAATCAGCCCCTGTCTATCCATGTGCATATATATCATATTCATCAGAATATTCTCCAGTAACTTTACGACCACAGACATTAGGATCACTGGTCAATAGTTCCCAGTCTTTTCCTTGCAGCCCTTCTTAAATAGAGACACAATATTAGCCACTCTCCGATCTTCCGATTCCTCACCCGCATGTATTGATGATTCTGATATCACAGCCAGAACACCTGCAATATCTTCGCTAGCTTCCCACAGTGTCCTTGAATATATCTGATCAGGCCCTGGACATTTATCCACCTTCATACACCATAAGAGATTCAGCACCTCCTCGACTGTAATGCTTCCTGGACAATGTTAACAGGCACATCACTGAACCCAAACATCCATCTCTTGAGTTGAGTTCAGTTTAGTTTATTGTCATGTGTACCGAGGTACATTAAAAAAACTTTGTTGCATGCTAACCAGTCAGTGGAAAGACAATGCATTATTATAACAGAGCCATCCTTCATGTGTCTTTGACCTTTCCATGACACTCTAGGATAAGGGGTGGCACGATGGCACAGCAGTAGAGTGGCTGCCTTACAGCACCAGAGACCCGGGTTTGATCCTGACTACGGGTGCTGCCTGTACAGAGTTTATACGTTCTCCCCGTGACCTGCATGGGTTTTATCCAAGATCTTCGGTTTCCTCTCACAATCTAAAGACGTACAGGTTTGTAGGCTAATTGGCTTGGTATAAATGTAAATTGTCCTTAGTGCATGTAGGATAGTGTTAATGTGCGGGGATTGCTGGTCGGTGCAGACTCGGTAGGCCAAAGGGCTTGTTTCTGTGCGATATCTCTAAACTAAACTAAATTAAATGCTATATATTTTCTTGTATTTTCATAGCAATTGTGAACCATTTGCACATATGTACTGAACCAAAGATAGCTCACACTGACATCAATCAATTGACCCAAATGGAAGAATGAATTGCTCTTGTAATCAGGTTAAAAAGCACCAATCTCCTCGACCAGATCTATAAAATCTTTAATTTCTTAAAATTATGACAATAGCTGCTTGATTGCTGACAGATAACTTTTCTTCATGGAAGGTCTAGGTTGCCTTTTCATATAATCTTTGTTGAATATCAAAAGACTGCAACTTTTTCATCTTTCTCTAATAATGGTGCTCATTTTTTAAATTTCTTTTGTTTGCTGACTGCGAGGAAGACTGCAGTGAATCACTTAAACAAACTGCAGACATACTTCAGGCTTTGTAGGGCACCTGTGTTGAGTTAACTAGTATTATGGTCATTAATTTATTGAATCTTTTGATTATTATGTGATATCTGAGTGTATTGCATTTACAGGCCTTGTCAGCTACTGCAATTAAGAATTTCACTGTTCCACTGTGCAGACCACAATCAGAGTGAATTGGCAACGCTTCCTCATCGATAACAATCAACACAGGAACATCTCAAGGCTGTGTGCTCGGCCCCCTGCTCTACTCTCTATGACTGTGTGGCCAGACACAATTCCAAGTCCATCTTTAAATTTGCCAACAATACCACTGTTATTGTATAAATAACAAGTAATATTGGCAAGTAAATAACAAGGAATAATAAGTACAGGAGGAGATGGAAAATCTGTGAATGGTGCCAGGTCAACAATCTTGCTCTCAACATCAGCAAGATGAAGGAGCTGATTGTTAACTTCAGAAGAGGTAAGCTGCCTTCATTGACGGGACAGCGGTGGAGTCAGCAGCTTCAGGTTCCCGGGCAAGCAAGGTACCCAGGAAGTAGAGGCATTGGTGTGCTTTGTTGGCCATTGCTTCAGTGTGGCTGGTCCAGGAAGAAATGCTGGTGATATTTACTCCTACGAACGTGAAGTTTTCGACCATCTCTACGCCACCAATGTTCCTCAGACTTTGTAAAAAGTGTTCCGACCCAAAACGTCACCTTCTCCTATTCTCCAAAGATGCTGCCTGATCTGCTGAGTTATTCCAGCATTTTGAGTCTAGCTTGGGTTCATATTACTTTTCTATTTTGTATTTGGATCAATTAATAAATTTATAACCTTGTGTTTTTTATGTTTAAAATTACACAGAATCAAATTAATTGTAAAGACATTCATTTTGCAATGCCTAATTGCTCAGCCATGCTTATTATAAGAATACAAAGAATAGAAGCCAGAGTGGGCCTTTTGTATTCTTATTCCTGCTCTACCTTAAAATATGATTGTGGCTAATCCTGAAACTCACTGCAACATCTGCATAAGAATCATATCACTATTTTCCTTATATCTATAAACTTAAATTCTAATGCCCAGCCTTAATATGGTGGAAGCCATCTATATGACTCCCCTCACTGCTTCCTCAGGTGTTTATGCCACCACCACTTATCAGCTATCTTGGGAACGGCATCTGGAAGACCAGGACACTCCCTGTCTAAATTGAGTTGCTACTAGTATAGTTGGATGGATGCAGCATTGCTAAACCCTCTGCAAGTTCATAAGTTCATGTCATAGGAGCAGAATTTGGCAATTCGGCCCATCGAGTCCACTCTGCCATTCAATCATAACCTATCTATTTTTCCCTCTTAACCCCATTCTCTTGCCTTCTCCTAATAACCCTTGACAGGCTTCCTAACCAAGACTCTATCAATCACCACCTTAAAAATGCCCACTGGCTTGGCCTGTGTCAATGAATTCCACAGGTTCACCAATACTGGTTTGCATCAATACTGAAGGTCATAACTGTTGATGGTTTAGATTCCACTGAAAGCTGATAAAAAAAACCCACAAAGAAATGTTGCAATTAATCTGGCATGGTTTAGAAGATCCACCGTAGTACCTCAGTTTCATAAAATATATCTGGAGCACAACACAACATGCTGGAGGTACTCTCAGTGTCAGGCAGCATCTGTGAAGGGAATGGATACTCAACGTTTTGGATTGGGATGCTTCTTCAGGCTTATTGTAAAATAGGAGAAAAAGCTGTAAAAAAGAAGTGAGGGTGGGACAAAGCCTGGCAAGTGATAATTGATACAGATGATGGGGGTTTGAAAGGCAGATGGGTGAAGTAACATAGGCTGGAGGTGAAAAGAGACAAAATGGTGCCAGATAAGGAAGGAAGGGGATTTAAACAAAAAGCCAAAGAAGGAGGGGTGTATGTGGAATGGGACGGGGGCGAAGGAGAGAGGAGGATAAAAGAGAAATAAAGGGTTTGGGGATGGGAGCTGTGCATCTGACTTTAAAGTTTCAAAGTCAATCAAGAATCAAAAAAATCTTGGACTCAAGATATGAATGTATATTTTCATTGGGAATTGTGTTGGAACTGATCATGGTAGAGGAGTTAACAATCCAAGTCTAATGATGCCTTAAATTAGTGAGATAAAGTATTTAGTGGGCAATGCTAATCTGAAGCCATCAATGCCACTTTTCAGTTCCAAAGTCCAACACAATTGAACTCAGCGAATGAAATAAAGGAAGGATAAATCTCACATACACTATTTACATATTGAAGTGCTTCAGATTAGTTTCTGCATAATTGTTCCAGTTGAATCTGCCGTTACACAGCTTCCTGTAGTTGGACCTCACATTTAGCTATTTTTCAATATTTTACAACATTGATTCAGTTCATAATGGATTCCCATCATATCTTACAGCTGCAAAACACTATTCCTTTAAGAAGTGTGGTCTGACTTTACATGGTGCAAACCACTTGTGATTTTGGTCCCTTTCATATTGAGTGAGTCAGTGAACAGTTAAGTGTGTCCCAGAGCGAGCGATAAACCTGCCCTATTGTTGCCATGCCCCGTTTTCAGGGGTTAACCTGATTATTTTTTTGAATCCTTCTGGCTCCACAGAACTACAATGGGTTGCTGACAGCTGTCCTTTCCCCTCTTTAAAGGCCCATATAACGACACAGTCAGTCTGAAACCAAAGTGCTGAGAATGGGAGAACTACCTATGGTGTCTGGAATAGTTTGCCTATTTGACCTAAGCTCCAATTTCAGATGATTCTTTATGTTTTGTCATTTAGTTGTAATTGCGCCAACCATTCTAAGCCTGTTCAAATGTAAAAGCTTTGATGTCATGTCTGCTGAAAACGTTGGCCATTTATGACCAAAACCTCTGCAGAACAAATAAAAACTGAATAATTCAGATGTGTAATAGGAAGTGTGTAGGAAGGAACTGCAGATGCTGGTTTACATTGAAGATAGACACAAAATGCTGGAGTAACTCGGCAGTTCAGGCAGCATCTCTGGAGAAAAGGGATGGGTGATGTTTTGGGTCAAGATCGAGACACTTCTTCTGCAGATGACCCTTCATCTGAAGCCAGAATGTTACCTATTCCTTCTCTCCAGAGATGCTGCCAGTTTCGCTAAGTTACTCCAGTATTTTGTGTCTATCTTCGGTGTAATAGGAAGTCTCAGCTTCACTCAATATTGAGCTAAGATGATTTATTAGCAAGTCCATTTCCTACATATTAGTAATTAGATTGGCAAAACTTAAAAGGAAGTTGAACTCGAAGCAACATAAGAAAATTCTGGTTTACTTCCCTTGGGACCTTGCAGAGCTGAAGGCAGTAACATCATACATTTCTCACCCGACTCACATGAGAGAAAATGATAAGCTTTGTCCTTTTTTGACAGCTTGACGTCTAATTAGTTTATGTCTTGATGAGTATCTAATTCTCAGAGCAGTTCTGCGCATCATCATATACCTTAAACTGGCCATTTGGTCTCCTAACAACAAACAGATTATAAATTTGTAAAATATAATTTTGTCGCGATGAAAAGGTTTGCAAATGGTTTGTATTAAACAGTTGAGATGATTCTGGAAAATCAGTCGAGTTTGAAGGAATAAATATGCAGAATAAGCCAGCTTTAAGGTTTTTCTGCTTTTAATATTGCCTTCCTGATGGTTCTGTGGTTTATGCTGTGAGCAGCAAAGACATGTGTTATAGAATTATAGAAAATAGGTGCAGGAGTAGGACATTCGGCCCTTCGAGCCTGCAACGCCATTCAATATGATCATGGCTGATCATCCAACTCAGTATCCTGTACGTGCCTTCTCTCCATACCCCCTGATCCCTTTAGCCACAAGGGCCACACCTAACTCCCTCTTAAATATAGCCAATGATCTGGCCTCAACTACCTTCTGTGGCAGAGAATTCCACAGACTCACCACTCTCTGTGTGAAAAATGATCTTCTCATCTCGGTCCTAAAAGACTTCCCCTTTATCCTTAAACTGTGACCCCTTGTTCCCCAACATCGGGAACAATCTTCCTGCATCTAGTCTCTCCAACCCCTTAAGAATTTTGTAAGTCTCTATGAGATCCCCCCTCAATCTCCTAAATTCCAGCGAGTACAAGCTGAGTCTATCAAGTCTTTCTTCATATGGAAGTTCTGCCATCCCAGGAATCAGTCTGGTGAACCTTCTCTGTACTCCCTCTATGGCAAGAATGTCTTTCCTCAGATTAGGAGACCAAAACTGTATCCAATACTCCAGGAGTGGCCTCACCAAGACCCTGTACAACTGCAGCAGAACCTCCCTGTTGCATCTGCATGCCTACTTTCAATGACTGGTGTACCATGACACCCAGGTCTCCTTGCATCTTCCCTTTTCCTAATCGGCCACCATTCAGATAATAGTCTACCCTCCTGTTTTTGTCACCAAAGTGGATAACCTCACATTTATCCACATTATACTGCACCTGCCATGCATTTGCCTACTCACCCAACCTATCCAAGTCACCTTGCAGCCTCCTAGCATCCTCCTCACAGCTAACACTGCCCCCCAGCTTCATGTCATCCGCAAACTTGGAGATGTTGCATTCAATTCCCTCATCCAGATCATTAATATATATTGTAAATAGCTGGGGTCCCAGCACTGAGCATTGCGGTACCCCACTAGACACTGCCTCCTGTCTGCCAGCCAGTTCTCTATCCATATCAATACTGAACCCCCAATACCGTGTGCTTTAAGTTTGTATTCTAATCTCTTGTGTGGGACCTTGTCGAAAGCCTTCTGAATGTCCAGATGTAACACATTCACAGGTTCTCCCTTATCCACTCTACTAGTTACATCCTCGAAAAATTCTATAAGATTCGTCAGACATGATTTACCTTTCATAAATCCATGTTGACTTTGTCCAATGATTTCACCACTTTCCAAATGTGCTGCTATCCTATCTTTAATAACTAACTCTAGCATTTTCCCCACTACTGATGTTAGACTAACTGGTCTGTAATTCCCCGTTTTCTCTCTCCCTCCCTTTTTAAAAAGTGGGCTTACATTAGCTACCCTCCAATCCTCAGGAACTACTCCAGAATCTAAAGTGTGTTGCACAAAGGTCGGGTTGCTGCCTCACAGCACCAGAGGCCCGGGTTCGATTCTGATCTTGGATGCTGTTTATGAAGAGGTTACAAGTTCTCCCTGCCTGCATGGGTTTTCTTCGCCCTTTGAACTGTCTTTAATCAGAATTTATTGGACTGCAATGTTATATCTTGCACTAAATGCTGTACCCTTTATCTGTGTACCTTTAACCTTTATCTGTGTACTGTGGATGGCTTGATTGTATTCATGTAGTCTTTTCTTTGACTGGATGCAAACAAAAGCTTTTCACTCCACCTCGGTACATATGCCACCAATAAACTAATCTAAATTAAAGAGAAATTAAGCCAGATATAGGTTATACGAGGACAGGGGGGTGGGTATGCAGGGCGAGGTGTGAAGGGTAGGATTGTGGGTGCATAAAATTCTGCTGCTGCATAAAATTCATGACATTAACTCGTCAAAAAGATTACCATTATCTCATATGGTTGTTTTTTCAACCAAAGCTCACACTGCCCTGATCTCAGTAAGTAGATTTAAAGAGCTTTTTGCAATACATAGCCTTTAATGTATACAGTTCAATTATAAATAGAAATGTGTAGGAAGAAACTGCAGATGTTGGTTTACATCGAAGATAGACACAGAATGCTGGAGTAACTCAGCAGGTCAGGCAGCACCTCTAGAGAGAAGGAGTAGGTGACGTTTCAAGCCGAGACCCTTCATCAGACGAAGGGTCTGGAATAAATTTTTAAAAGTTGGAGATGGACTTAGGAACAGCATAATCTGCACTACGCATGGAGATCTTCTGTTCATGAACCCATTAATAATTGTAGTCCATAGAAATACTAACAGATACAAAGAATATACAAGAATTTAGCTTTTTTTCATTACCTGATGCAATTTTCCAGAGCATAATATTTGCAGTGTTGTTATGGTATTATTTGATTGACATTAGTAGTAATTTTATATTCCAGAACAATGATAATAAAATGTGTAATACACATGGGTTGTTGTAAAAATACCTCTCATTGTTTGTGAAGCTGTTGAAAGCCCAGGAGGACGAAAGTCTGTAAAATAAATGAAATGTTGTGCAGTGCAGATAGCCTGGTAATGAGTTTAATATTCTTTCACTTGATGGAAAGATGCTAATCTCACTGGAAGCCATTGCGTAACAGTACTGCCGCTTTATATTCAGATCCAACAAACTTGCGATGTTATTCAAAATTAGGGAAGAATTAATTGATCTTGATCAATCTGACAGCATGTTATTTATGCCTAAAGTGGCACACGGAGGAATTCACTGGAACAACTCCGATTCTGAATTAAACGTCAGTGGCCAATGTTCTAATGCACAACGCAGGGCTTGGTATTTATGCTGAGTACCACAGCACATCTATTCAATCTGCTCCGTAAGAACAAAAGCAGCTGCAGTTGAAAGAAAATCATTATTTTAACTCTCAGTTTAGAAAGAATAATACTCTTTCCAATACAAATAAATTTACACCAATTCAACTGTTTGCTTTCATGTTCTGATCCTTGTTTGCAATCAGCAAGTTGAATAATATTGTAAAATCATGGTTCGCCACTTACCCAATTATTGTTGACAAGAGTGAGAAAATCCAAGGCAAGGTTGACAACCTAAATAGAGTGGATGTGGAGAGGATGTTTCCACTAGTGAGAGAATCCAGGACCAGAGTTCATAGCCGCAGAATTAAAGGACGTTCCTTTAGGAAGGAGATGGGGAGGAATTTCTTCAGTCAGCGGGTGGTGAATGTGTGGAATTCACTGCTACAGAAGGCTGTGGAGGCCGTCAATGGATATTTATAAGACAGAGATAGATAGAATATTGATTAGTACGAGCATCAGGGGTTATGGGGAGAAGGCAGGAGAAGGGGTTAGGGGGGCAGAGATAGATCAGCCATGATTGAATAGCGGAGTGACATGATGGACCAAATGGCCTAATTCTGCTCTCATCACTTATGAACGTGAACAAGCATGAGGTGGTGAATGTAAGATTGGTGAGCATAAGAAAGAAGGATCTTTGACCTGAAATGTTAACTCTATTTTGTTCTCCACCAATGTTGGGATGACTGCAATAGGTCTGTGATCAGCCATGCCATTCCTTTCTCTTTCCTTTAGCACAAAGACAGCACATTAGCACCCTTCTAATTTTCTGGCACTACAGAGGATTAGAAAATATTGGAGCCTGCTCTATTCCTATTCTTGTTTGCTTATAAATCTGGAATACATTTTAAACGCAGCAGAATAATTAGTTCTTTATGAAAAATGCCAGAATCCTTATCAAGTCTTCCTTGTCTTCGGTTACTCCAACCTTTCTAACTTCAATCATTCAGACTGTTCTGAATTCCCAACCTAGATGTCACCATCTTTCGTCCCACCTTGAAGGCCCTCTATAAAACTATTTCCTTTTGTCTTTTTAATCTCTCCTTTGGTACGGCTCCCTTTGTTGCCTATGATTAAATTCATATTAATGTAAATATTTTTCTGTTATATGATGAGCTACAAAGTAATATCAATGTTAGTAGCATAAGTTGGTGGTGGGGGGGGGGGGGCAAGTTGATGAGGTAGTGGCTAGGTAAAGAGGACACTGGGACCTGAAGTGTGTTGCTTGCAGAGAAAGATTAGTTATAATGATGTCAGGTCAATGTTTGAGATTCCAATTCACACAAACCTCAGGTCATTATGTGCAAGGAACAAACCCCATGTTATTTATGCTTAAACAGTTCCTTCCATTCTAGTGCCATTGTGAAATAAACTAATGAAGTGAGGTAGGGTTCAGATTGTATATCGCTGGCCATGGGAGTGGATTGGCTTCAATAAAAGTTCAAGGAAGGAGAGGGGTCATTGGTGGGACGGTTAGGGCCTCAACTAAGCAGTAGATATGGACTAAATGTGTAGAAAGGAACTGCAGATGCTGGTTTAAACCGAAGATAGACAGAAAATGCTGGAGTGACAGTGGGTTAGGCAGCATCTCTGGAGAATAGGAATAGGTGATGTTTCAGGTCGGGTTTGAAGAATGGTCTGGATCAAAATGTCACCTATTTCTTTTCTCCATAGATGCTCCAACCTTTTGTGATTATCAGTGTATGTGGACTACTGGAGGCGAGACTCCACGGGTGAGAAGTGTGATCTGTTTGTTTAGCTTAGTTTAGTTTCGAGATACAGCATGGCAACATTCCCTTCAGCCCACCGAGTCAACCCTAACCCCGCACATGAACACCATGCTACAGACATTAGGCATAATTTATAATTTTACCAAGCCAATTAACCTATAAACCTGTACATCTTTTGGAGTGTGGGAGGAAACCAAAGATCTTGGAGAAAACCCACACTGTTACGGGGAGAACGTACAAACTCCATACAGACAGTACCCTTAGTCAGGGTCAAACCCAGAGCTCTGGCACTGTAAAAGGCCTGTCCCACTTGGACAACATTTTAGGCGACTGCCTGAAAAGAGGTTGTTGCGTCATGGTCAGGTCGTTACACGGCGTGACGCGTGGTGAGGCATGTAGTGATGCGCGGTGACGTATGCTGTCCTGTGGGTGACGCCTGGTTAGGGTTAGGGTTAGGGTTAAGGACCACAGATGGGCTGTAAAATATTCTTCCTTCAATACATGGATTTTAAACATTAATATATTAAAATGAGTAGAATAAAATCAATTGTGCAAATGAATAATTGCCTGAGTCGTCCAGTTTTATTTACAGATGTATTGGTCCGCTTCCAGATCCAATCACAGTCTCTAACCTTTCACTGGGATGGATTCTGTGAGTGTAGACTGAACACCCGTCTCCCCTCCACACCCTCTTCACCCCTCCCGCCCACATCCCTCCATCTCCACTCCCCCCCCACCCTTCTCCCTTCCCCTCTCCCTCTCTTCTTCCCTTCCCCCTCTTCCTCCCTTCTCGCAGCTCCACTTCTCCCCTTTCTCCACTCCCCGCACCTCCCTCACATCCCCTTCTCCCCCTCTCCCTCTGTTCTCCCATACTACAACCCTCCTCCTCCCACTTTCCCCAACGTCCCCCATTTGTGGACCCAGCCTGTGGCAGCTGGATCCCACTAATAGCACTGCACAAATGCCACATCATCTGTTTTAGTAACATTGACTATGGGATAAATGCAGACTTCGGCAACAACACCCCCCCCCCCCCCCCCCCCGCCCCCTCACCTTGCTTCAAAATGGGTGGTGGGTATTTAGACTCTGAGGCCGGATAGGTGGGTGGCACTGATACATTGACAACATTGCCTGTACCCAGTTTAAAAGCCCGCTGCCTCTGGGGGGTTGGAGAGAACATTGGAAGAGAGATCTGCCTCTGGGACAACTCATGGCCAGCAGTTTCGTTCCCATGCAGAACATTGGGGGTTCGAGTCCAACCCCTGGGGCCCCTGTGTCACATTTTGTTCAGAGATACAGTGCGCTTCAGCCCACCAAGTCCTCACCAACCAGCGATCCCCTGCACACAATCCCACACCCACTAGGGACAATTTATACTTAAATACCATGCCTTTCAACCTAGAGTTAGGGTCAGGGTTAGGGTTTCCTCCCGCACTCCAAAGGCACATAGGTTTGTATAAATTGTCCCTAGCGTGTGTGGGATAGTGTGTGGGGGTTCGCTGATCGCAGGCTTGGTCCACAAATGAGTGGAGTCAGGGAAAGTGGGGGGGGGGGGGGGGTGTATGGAGAATGGGAGAAGGGAGGGAGAGGGGGAGCAGGGGATGTGAGGGGAGTGGAGAAGGGGGAGAAGAGTTGTAGATTGGTTGTAGATTCTTACTAACCAATTGGAGTGCTTGTTAGTAGAAGCACCGCCTACTATACGGTTTATATTATCAGGAGTTTGCTTACGTAATTTAGTCTGAGTAACTGCAGGTTACTGTAACACCTTGCACATGAATGCTGTAAGAGTATTTTAATAACATGTGTTGTACCTTGACGTATGCGCGACTCGACTCATTACATGTTGTCAAGAAATGATTTCTTACCCACCCCATTTAAGTTTATCAGGTTTTATGATGTCCCATTTGTTTTATGTGCCTCTTATCTCCATCATGGCAAACACGTCTCACCGTCCTAGTCTTCTGATCTTTGACTATGATTTTGCTGAATGCTGGTGCCTTTTCGAACGCGACAACACACTACATTCGTATTGTTCATCGCAATGATCCGCCAGAGGTATGTGCTTCCGTACTATTAAACCTGGCTGGCCCCGAGGGAATGAAGCATGTGGATTGTTGTAACATAGAAACATAGAAACATAGAAATTAGGTGCAGGAGTAGGCCATTTGGCCCTTCGAACCTGCACCGCCATTCAATATGATCATGGCTGATCATCCAACTCAGTATCCCGTACCTGCCTTCTCTCCATACCCTCTGATCCCCCTAGCTACAAGGGCCACATCTAAAGGGCCTGTCCCACCAGCACGCAACTATATGCGATGAACGCGATCAAACCGGCAGCGGGGGCTGCGCGGAGGTCGGGTGATCCCCTGTACAGGGCCGGTCCCACCAGCATGCGCCTGCATGCGGCAAGCGCAACTAAACCGGCAGCAGGGGCCGCGCGGAGGTTGGGTGAGTGGCGCAACGCGGCGCAAAGCGAGGCGAACTTGAAGCAAGTCCAAGGTAAGACTTCGCCAGGACTTAGAGGGGCACACAGAGAGGGGCACCGAGACACACACACATACAGGGCCACGGAGCCACACACATAGAGGGTCACGGAGGCACTTACCAATAGTTTAACGGAGGCACGATGTCCGGGCGGTGTGTAAATATCGCGGCGACTGCGAGCCGACAAGCCGTTGCCGCGCGGGATTTTTGGACATTGTTGGTTTTTCGGAGCCCCGCGCGGCGTCGGGACGAACTCGGGACGAACTCCGCACAATTCCGCACGGCTCCGGCGATTGAAGTGGGACCGGCCCCGCGACGCCGGACGGCTCAAGCGACCACGTTAGGTCGCGCTAATCGCATCGAGTTGCATGCTGGTGGGACAGGCCCTTAACTCCCTCTTAAATATAGCCAATGAACTGGCCTCAACTACCCTCTGTGGCAGAGAGTTCCAGAGACCCACCACTCTCTGTGTGAAAAAAGTCCTTCTCATCTCGGTCCTAAAGGATTTCCCCCTTATCCTTAAGCTGTGACCCCTTGTCCTGGACCTCCCAACATCGGGAACAATCTTCCTGCATCTAGCCTGTCCAACTCTTTAAGAATTTTGTAAGTTTCTATCAGATCCCCTCTCAATCTCCTAAATTCTAGAGAGTATAAACCGAGTCTATGCAGTCTTTGTTCATAAGACAGTCCTGACATCCCAGGAATCAGTCTGGTGAACCTGCTCTGCACTCCCTCTATGGCAATAATGTCCTTCCTCAGATTTGGAGACCAGAACTGTACGCAATACTCCAGGTGTGGTCTCACCAAGACCCTATACAACTGAAGTAGAACCTCCCTGCTCCTATACTCAAATCCTTTTGCTATGAAAGCTAACATACCATTCTCTTTCTTCACTGCCTGCTGCACCTGCATGCCTACTTTCAATGACTGGTGTACCATGACACCCAGGTCGCGCTGCATCTCCCCTCTGCTTTCCTATTTTTGCCACCAAAGGGGATAACTTTGTACTGCAGTTTTAGACCACAATGGTCTGGTCCAGGTGCCTGCAGAAATGTTTGATGACTCTGCAGTTCTGCTGGAAAAGTTTAGACAGCTTCGAACTCTATAATCGAATGCACCAAGTTTTTTGCTCGTATGCAACAAGTGAACGAGCCAATAGAGTGCTTTATCAGCGACTTGAAACACATGGCCGCGCGTTGTCATTTTGAAAATTTATGCGGTGATCTTACTCGCGACAAACTCGTTGAAGGTATGCTCAGTGACAAAATGAGAGACAAATTGCTTCGTAACACTGAACTGACTCTAAATCAAGCCAAACACGCCTGTCGGGTCGCTAAGATAACGGCTAAGTCTCACACTGAGTCTGTAACCTCTGGGCAGCGCATCCAGTATAGTATCAGCCTTACCGATACCTCCTATTGTAACAACAATCCACAGCGTTCACCTCCCTGGCAGCAGTAAAGGGCTGCTGCTCGATGTCCTAATTGTAACAATTCTCATGCTGGGAATTCTGCGTTGCTTATGATAAAATTTGCAACTACTGTAAGAAATTCAATCACTTCGCAAAATGTTGCCATTTCGATGCGACTCGAACTGTCCCAAGGACACCTGTTAAAACAAGAGCCAGCTGATAACGAAAACTAAGAGCTGGAGGAGCCATTCCCGCTCTCCTCTCTGAAAGCAAAGATAACAGTTCGGCCATTCACTCCCTCCTCCCTTCCTCTAATGCGCAACTCGACCCTGAAGTCACCATGATTGTGAATAACAAGACTGTGAATAACAAGACTGCTAAGAATGATACAGGAGCGGAGTGTAATGTCATTTCCTTATAAAAATTTACAAAAATACATAATGCTGAGCATGTTGAAAAAGCTTCAACCACGCTATGGGGGTGCTGTTTTGCACCCGCTTGGAGAAACTAATTTAAACTGTGTCATAGACTCGCAGTCTCATACCATTAAGTTTTTATATAGTCCGAGGGGACTCTGAAGCTCTGCATGGTATCAATGCATGCCACGATCAGGGCCTAGTCTACTTTGGCTGTGCTGTCCATTAACTCTTTCTCGCTGGGGGCCCCACTCAGCAGCTATTTTCTCAATATAGAGAGCTGTTCAACGATGAGCTTGGTAAGCTGCCCCTCAAATACAACATCGCCGTTGATGCCAAAGTCACTCCTGTGGTCTGAGCACCACATCGTGTTCTGCATGCCATGCATGACAGAGTACACAAAGAGCTCTTGCGGATGGTCTCCCTGCATGTCATTGCTACAGTTACTGACCCATCTCACTGGGTTTCCACCATGGTGGTTGCAACAAAGAAAAACAATGGAGAAATCCGTATCTGCATCAATCCCAGGAACTTCAACACAGCTATCAAATGCCCACATTATCCTATGCGAATGGTAGAGGAAGTTGCTGCTCAAATAGGCAACGCATCCATGTTTTCTGTTCTGGATGCCAAGAGATCATTTTGGCAGATCCTGCTGGACCCAGACTCGTCCAACCATACTACGTTCAGCACCCCCTTCGGCCGTTACAAATTCCTGAGAATGCCCTTTAGCATCAACTCTGCCAGTGAGGTTTTCCAGTGCACCATGGAACAACTGTTTGCAGGGTATCCATGTGCCATCATTGTTGATGACCTTCTCGTTTACGGGCGCGACTTGGCTGAGCACGACGCCAATCTGAAGAAGGTGCTGGACCGTACCAAAGACATTCAGCTTAAACTCAATCCCCTGAAATGTAAGTTTCGGATCCGTGAAGTTACCTATGTTGGGCATGTTTTCACAAGTGATGGTCTCAGACCGGACCCATCAAAAACTGCTGCTATCAAAGAAATGCCAGTTCCTGCCAACATTACAAGTTTACAAAGGTTCCGTGGAATGGTCAACTACCTGGGGAAATTTATTCCCAACCTCAGCGACATATCTGCCCTCCTGCGGGAACTAACACACAAAGACACTGCATGGTCCTGGTATCTGCAGCACCAAAGAGCTTTTGATATCCTCAAGTTACAGCTGTCTACCCTCGCCTACTTTGCTTTGGAGTTACCAGTAACACGCGCATGTGATGTGTTTCAGTACGGACTTGGCGCTGCTTGCCTGCAGACAACTACCGATGGTGACTGCAAGCCTGTTTCTTATGCCTCTCACACACTGACCGACACTGAACAAAGTTACCCCCAGATTGAAAAAGAATTGCTCGCAGTGGTTTTCGCCTGCACAAAATTCAAATGCTTTATTTTTGGGAAGTCTGTGACTATAGAAACAGACCACCAGCCACAGGTCACTATCTTGAATAAACCCATTCACGCCGCTCCGGCTCACCTACAATGGATGATGGTGCAGCTGCAGCGTTTTGATTTCAACATTGTCCACAAAATAGGCAAGGACATGCACATAGCTGACACACTATCAAGTGCCCCACGCAAAACCAGTGAACAACAACTCTCTGAACAGGACCAGTTCTCAGTAATGAAGGTATCGTATGTTCCCACTGATTGCCTAAGCAGCCTGGCAGAGCACACGGCTGCTGATGAGACTTTACAATTACTGTCCGCAGTCATCCGGCATGGCTGGCCGGACAAACAACACACCACCCCGCCTGCGATCCGCCCATAATTCTTGGTTCACAACAAGCTGGTGATACAGAATGGGATTATAGTCAAGGGTCACAAAGGGTCTCAGCCGTTCTCCGGGACAAGCACTACAATGCCGTCCACAGGGGCCACCCCGGTGTGGAGGCAACCTTACAACGTGTGCAGAGCATTTTTTACTGGCCTGCCATGACCAAGTACATACGTGACAAAACAGAAGTCTGCGCCATCTGCAAAAGCCTGATGCCACACCATCAGAAGTGGTCCACTATACCGGTAGCCACCGATATATTCAAATGGCATGGGAAACACTATCTGCTTCTTGTCGACTCTTATTTGGGCTAGTTTGATATCGGTCTACTCCAAACCATCACATCTGATGCAGTTATCCAGAAGCTGCAACGCCATTTCTCCATGCACGGTTCCCCTGCACGCCTTCCATCCGACCACGGCAGTCAGTTCATCGCACAACGATGGGACCAGCAGCCCTGAGTTTCTGCAGTGTAACAGACTCACCAAACGAGCTGTCCGAAGCGCAAAACAACTAATGGAGCCTTCTTACCTTGCCAAATCTGACGTCTACCTGGACCTGCTCAATTTAAGGAACATTGCCAGGGTTCCCATACTGGGTTCCCCAGCCCAACGACTGATGTCCCGTCAAACCCGTGCTGCCCTGCCTGTGCCCCAGCAACTTTTGCAGCCACAGGTCCGTTCTCCACCCATGGTCCAGAATCAACTACAATTGAAGTGCAGTGCTCAAAAATGGTTTTTCGACGTCCAGCAAGCCACTTAAAACTCTCTCCAGTGGACAGGTTGTTCGCCTCCAGACCAACAAGGGCTATGGCCGTCTGGGTCACATCCACAATCCTGCCAAAGAACCGCGCTCCTACCTGCTAGCGCCGACGCGGCAATTTACAAACCCAACTGTCAACATCTCCTTACTGTGAAGGAACGGCGTCCTGCGGCTCCGTATCCAGAGGTCTCGCATTTTGTATACCCTCCCACTACCGGGCAGACTGCTCCACTAACAGAGACTGTGTCACCTGCGGACTCTCCATAGCGTTCAGCGCCCAGCTCACCTATTTCACCACCTCCACTCGGCGGGTCTCCGGTGCTGTCCCCGGTCACTTCCCCGGTCCCTTCCTCAATCACTTCACCGGTGATAGGAGGAGACGCAGATTTGTACCGCACACGTGCCGGACGGGTCAGCAGGCCACCCCTTAGATACGGAGATTTTGTGTAACCATCTATACTTCCCCATATGCACTATTAGCGTTTCGGCTGCTGTATTGTTTAGCCACCGTGTATCCGCGTATCTATGCTTTATTTTGTTTCCACAAGGAAAGATGTAGGTTGGTTACTTCTTACTAACCAATTGTAGTGCTTGTTAGTAGGAGCTCCACCTAATATGCGGTTTATATTATCAGGAGATTGCTTCCGTAATTTAGTCTGAGTAGCTGCAGGTTACTTTAACACCTTGCAGACAAATGCTGTAAGAGTACTTTAATAAACACGTGTTGTACCTTGATGTGTGCACGACTCAACATTACAAGAGTGGAGCGGGGAGAAGGGAAGAAGAGGGGGGAAGGGAAGAAGCGGGGGGGAGAGGGGAAGGGAGAAGGGTGAGGGGGAGTGGAGAACGAGGGATGGGGTGGGAGGGGGTAAGAGGGGGGGTGGAGGGGAGAGGCGAGTTCAGTCTACACTCACTGAATCCATCCCAGTGAAAAGTTAGAGACGGTGATTGGATCTGGAAGCGGACCAATACATCTGTAAATAAAACTGAATGACTCAGACATCTTTCCATTTGCATAATTGATTTTATTGGATTAATTGTAATATATTATTGTTTAAAATCCATGCATTGAAGGAAGAATATTTTACTTCCCATCTGTGGTCCCTAACCCTAACCCTAACCGTAACAAACCCCTAACCGGGCATCACCCGCAGGAGAGCATATGTCAGCGTGTATGTCGTGCAACTTGACGGTTTTATGGGCGTCAGTCACTGACGCTCCGCAGTCGCCGAAAAAATCACAAAGTGGGACAGGCCCTTAAGGCAGCAAATCTACCGCTGTGCCACCGTGCCGCCCACGTCTATCTTCGGTTTAAACCAGCATCTGCAGTTCCTTCCTACACATTTTACTAATACTAATTCAGCCTTAATCTCACCAGGTGCCAATCATGTGACAATTTTCACAGTGCTTCTTTGTTCTCCTGGTCCCAGCGTTTCTCTCTGTCTCTCTGTGTTTAGTTTAGTTTAGAGATGCAGAGTGGTAACAGGCCCTTCGGCCCACCGAGTCTGCGCTGACCAGCGATTCCCACACATTATCCTAGACACACGGGGACAATTTACAATTATACCAAAGCCAGTTAACCTACAAACCTGTACATCTTTGGAATGTGGGAGGAAACGGGGAAACCTGGGGAAAAGCCATGCTGGTCATGGGGAGAATGTACAAACTCTGTACAGACAGCACCCGTAGTCAGTATCTAACCCGGGTCTCTGCCACTGAAAGGCAGCAACTCTACCGCTGCGTTACCGCGCCGCTCGCTCTGGCTAGCAGCATACTCCCAAAGCTTGTCAGGAAACTTTACATCTCTGGCTACAGAGAAGATCAAAGAGATCAAAGATCAAAGGAATTGAGCTCCATGACCTCTAAGCCAATTAGGCCAGTCCTATTTAAACCTTTACTGAAGACAGCCTTAGATTTTCCATCTGATACAGGGTTGACCTTCGTCATTCACAGACTGTTCAAAGCTAGAAGCCCAATGTGCACCTCTGACATCGCAACACTTGCCGACAAAATGTGTAGGAAAGAACTGCAGATGCTGGTTTACACTGACGATAGACACAAATTGCTGGGATAACTCAGTGGACAGTCACCTTCTCTGGATGTCACAACCCTAAACGTCACCCGTTCCTTCCATCCAGAAAAGCTTGCCCATCCCGCTGAGTTACTCCAGCATTTTGTGTCTAGCCACACTTGCAGAGATGTATACAGTATGTGATGAGCAAGTCATGCACACAAAGTATGCAGAAGCAGCTTGATGCATTCAGGAACTGCGTACCAAGCACCCAGTTAGTTTTAACAATAAGATTTACACAACTATATTATGCAGCGCACACAAGTGGCAGACTACATCATAGAATTTGCAGTGAATATTCTTCCTAAATTGCCCTTATGAATATCCTTCAGCATTCCCAGTTTGTGCTACCATTTTGGCCACCATTTATTCAGGGTCTCTGGAGCCAAGACCTTCGCTGGGAAGTTTACAGCAAAAGGATTACTTGTTACTAAGCCGTTCTTAATACGTGACGTGGAGTCAATTTAATACTGCGGAAACCCTACTTGTCATTTGACCGCAAGCCAAATAGATTGGTTCGCAATGGAAAAATATAATTGAGGTAGATGGAACCGTCTCAACATCACAATACGACATTAGAAAATTTACACTTAATATTTCTCAGAATATGGTTCAGAATGTTATTCTGGAGAAAATAATAATCTCCATTTCCATCTGTCACTGTTTTACATAAATATTCATGAACGTGCATTGATTTTTATGTTTGTTGCTTATATTTGATAATGCAATTTTGTTCGTTTGCAATTGGAATGCAGTGTTGAAAATGTACTTAGAGAGCTCTACATGGTATTGATCTTGCCTGGAATGGCAAGAGCAAATGATAATTAGCTCTGCTAAGATTATATTTTATGCTGAACCCGATGTATGAATTACCTTTAATCTCATCCCGAATTCCTCAGTGTTTTGGAGGTTGTACGGCAGATCTGATGCATTGTGCAGTTTAAACTCAAAAGAGGAAAATGCATAATTAGAAATAGAAAATGGGACTGTCACATCAGACCAAACTGCATGTGTGTCTGCAAACACCTGATTAGAAGCAAACTTTTATGGAGTGAATACATTATAGAGGATGTTATAGCCAAAGAAACAATGCTGAATTAAATCCCATTTATAAGTTTGGAATGCCAGATATTTAGTTTTAATTTTGTTTAGTTTCATTTAGAGATACAGCATCGAAACAGGTCCTTTGGCCCACTGAGTCCACACTGACAGGCGATCCCCGTACGCTAGCACTTTCTTACACACTAAAGGGCCTGTTCCACTTGGGCGTTATTTGCGCGTCATTTACGCAACATAATTTACGACGCGCGGGTTGTAACGAGTGCATGGCATGCATTACGCGCGCATGGCGCATGGTGAGACGTGGTGGCGTAGGCAGTCATGAGCGGTCGTGCGCGGCGCCCCAGGATTTAGGGATTCTCAAAATCCTCGCGCGCCACCTGCGTGACGTGTAAATGACGCTCAAGTAGGACAGGCCCTTAAGGACAACTTACAATATACAGAAGCCAATTAATCTGCAAACCATCACGTCTTTCGAGTGTGGAAGGAAACCTGAGAACCCAGAGAAAACTCACGCGGTCACAGGAAGAATGTACAAACTCTGTATAGAGAGCTCCCGAGGTCAAGATCAAACCTGTGTCCCTGGCTCTGTAAGGCAGCAAATCTACCGCTGCGCCACATGTTGAGAGAAAGGAGATTGTGTCTAATTCATGCTCAATGGAGGTAAGTAGTCAGCATTGCAAGCTTGGTCGATTTTCATATACTGTATTGTATATTGTAATGAGCGATTACGTGAAGAAGCCCGCCAGTCCACATACGCGTCAATCTTCAAAGCAGCGGTGTGAAATCACAGATAACAATAACTGAACTAACATAGTAAGATTATAAACTAGACCTTCCAGTTGACATTAAACATTTTGAGGGCCGGGAGCGGTGGGCATGTAATCGCTCATCATAACGCCTCATAAAATAAAGATCAAACTTCAAACTGGTAAGTTCTCATTTAATCTTACTATTTTACTTCGGAGTCACGTGAGTGATTCTGTGAAGATTTTAAAGGTCTGTGATTTCACGCTGATCCAAATCCAGGCATCTCATACTGCAACAGTTGACTCAGGAGGAGTGAATGATGAGCAACATTGAAACATGGTACTGATTAACATGTTAATTCTTTAATTCACAAAATAAACAAAAGAACACAATAGCGACTCCTCCCTCCCAGGGAGAAGCTATGAAACAGAACTTAAAACTGAGTGGGCGAACACCTCGGGTTCAATGTGGTTTATTATAAAACCTCTGAAAAGTCAATTCATTTGACCATCCTACGGCCGCGAGGATATGGTCTAGAGGGACGGCCAAATCAAATAAAATCAAATCACACAAACTTTATTGTCATATAGAAATAAATCGATATATGCAATTCCAAACAAAATTCCATTGCATTTGGCGCCCTGTGCAACACAATAATAAACAGAAGGATAAATTGGATAAAATGGATAAAAGGATAAAAGGATAAAATGGATAAAATGAATAAAAGTATAAAATAGACAATGGTGGCAGCCTATTACATGGCATTCAGGAGTCTGATGGCTTGTTGGAAGAAGCTGTTGCAGAATCTTGATGTTCTGCTCCTTATGCTACGATATCTTTTACCCAAGGGCAGCAGGGTGAACAGTCCATGATGGAGATGTGTGGGGTCCTTTATAATACTGCTGGCCTTAGACACGCAACGTTTGTTCGCAAAATCCCCGATTGAGGGGAGAGAATACCCGATGATTTTTTTCAGCCGTCCTCACCACTCTCTGCACGGACTTCCAGTCAGAGGCTTTACAGTCCCCAAACCAGGCAGAGATACAGCTGGTCCAAATACTCTCTATTGTGCCCCTGTAGAAAGTAGTGAGGACGGGATGGGGGAGGTGAGCTCTTCTCATCCGGCGCAGAAAGTGCAACCGCTGCTGTGCTCTCTTAACTATTGATGTGATGTTATTTGACCAGGTCAGACTGTTAGTGATCAGCACCCCAGGAACTTTATGCTACTGACCAACTCCACATCGCTGTCATTGATGTGAAGTGGTGTGGGACTGTACAGGTTTTTCCTGAAGTCGACGATGATCTCCTTTGTTTTTTCGACATTCAGGATCAGGTTGTTCGTATTGCACCAGTCCACCAGTTGTTTCACTTCCTCCCTGTAAGCCAGCTCATTGTCGTCCTGGATGAGGCCCACCACTGTTGTGTCATCTGCGTACTTCATGATGTGGTTTGTACTAAACCTGGCACAACAATCGTGGGTCATCAGGGTAAACAGCAGTAGACTCAGGACACAGCCCTGAGGGGAGCCGGTGCTCAGAGAGATGATGTTAGAGGTGTTGTTTCCTATCCTCTAACATTGCCCTTGCTGCTGACGTTGATGTCGCCCTGGTGGAGTGAGATTTAAAATTGTCAGTATTAACTCCTGCACAACCCAACACTTGTTTCAGCCATCGTGAAATGGTCTGAACAGACACTTTCTTATGTGGCTTTTTGTGGCTAATAAACAATGCTACCTCGGAGCCTCTGAGGCTCTTCATGACCTCGATATAGAGCCTCAAGTGCGCCACTACATACAGCCGTAAATCCGTGGGATATGCTGACAGTACAAGCTTGAATCCTGACACCCCTGGTCTGCTTTGTTTAATTAGGTCATAGATATAAAAATAAACATCATTACCCTGATGACACTATCCTGTCCAGATGCAGTTTGAGCAAAGTCTGAACCCTTTGCGCTGATACCAGCGCCATGAGCATAAGCAACCTAAGGGCAATGTTTGGCAAGGACAAGAATGTGGCTGTACCCCACTGACAAAGCAGCGTCAGTACCATGCTCACATCCCAGATTTCTGAGTACCTAGGCCTGGGGGGATTAGAATTAAAAACACCCTTCATAAATCTGGATATTAACGGATGAGATCCTACAGACTGAAGTTCTGACCCCCGGCATAGGTATGATGACAGGGCACTCCTGGCACTGTTGATGGCATTAGAGCTCAACCCTTCATCGAAACTTGGATAGAAATTCAAGCACATTTGGGATGGAGGCTGTGTGGTATGTAATGTTGCCATGTAAACAAAATTCCTCCCGTTTCCTGGCATGAGAAATGCGCTGCTTTTTCGTACTATCCCTCCAGGACGATGTGATTACATCCACGGTCCAATTGGATAGTCCCAGACCCAGGTATGGCCCTCTTAAAATCTGCAAATTAATAAATTAACACGATCATACAACGGGTGTTGATCTCCAGTCACAGGGTGCACCAATAGATTATGACGTTTTGGAACCACCATAATAGGCTGTGTAATAATGTCCGAAATGAGAGGGAATCATGGCTGTGTAGGCCAGTCGGGTACCACCAAAACTACTGAAGCAGAGTCTTGCTTGATCTTGGTCAAGCACCGACTGATGAGGCAGAAGTGGGGGAAATGTATATAAAAACATTCTGCCCCAGTGTAGTGAGAACACATCCACCATGACTGCCCCTGGATCTGGTTCCCATGAAACATACTTCAGTACCTGGTGATTGAGTCAGGATGCAAACAAATCGATATCTAGCATCCCATACCGAAGAACAATTTCATTAAATACATCATTATTCAACATCCACTCTGTTATCATTGAATTTGTGTGACCTTTGTGTGATCTGCCACCATATTGAATCTGCCTGGCAAGGAGACAGCTGAAATCCAAATGTTCTTTTTAATGCACCAGTGTCAAATAAGGTTAGCCAAACCATCACAAGATTTTGACTTGATTCCACCCATGTGATTAACATACGCCACTGACTCCTAAAAGCTCTAAATAATTAATTTAATGTGATTGGAGAATAAATGCCTCATGCATATTCCATCTGCCTCCACAGCTAGACCTAGAATCAATAGCACCCCAAGCTAGGGCACTAACATCAGTCTGCAAAACAACTGAAGGAGTTTCCATCAGAACAATTTTTGCTAGAACAATTTGAAATTTTTCTAATCTACCTCTGTACTTCTGCAATGGCTTCAGATGGTAATTACATGGGCCGGTTGAAATGACCTGCATGTATTCTGAGTGCCTGTCCCTTTGCCCTCTGTAAATGTTGGTAATGCAAAGGTCCATATTGCACAGCTGGAAAGCCAGCTACCAATTTGCCAATTAAGCTGGCCACCTGTTTAATTGCAGGTGATTGCTCCCCCAAGAGCTTGATACAGCTCTTCTAATTTTAAATCTAATCTCTTGCCCTTGGGCAGAGTCATAGACATGTGAGTTGAATTAACTGTGAATCCCAAATAGTCAATTATTTTAACCAGCACCAATTTTGATTTAGCTGGGTGGATAATAAACCCCAACCTCTCAACCATGAGTTTAACAGCTGAAACTGATAACTCAGCTGCTACAAGGGTTTTTCCAATTATTAAGATGTCATCCAAATAAGCCATTACAATATGGCCCTGTGCCCGGAGTAACCCCAGTACTGATTTTAGCAGCTTTGTAAATAATTTAGGGGCTGAGGTTGACCTATGCGGCAGTGCTCTAAATTGCCATTATTGTCCCATCCAGCTAAATTTCAATATCTCCGATATTCTTTATGAACAGGCACTGAGTAATATGCATCCTGAACGTCTATACATGCCATATATACCCTCTGTAAACCAATTGCTTGGCAGGAGCAAATGTTTCCATTTTTAAATGATTATACTGCACAAACGGTTAAGTCCTGTCAGGTCCAAAATAATTCGACTATCACCATCTTTCTTTGGTCTAGGAAAAATATTAGATACAAATTGATGAGTTTAATAAACTATCTTCTCAATTACACCTTTAAAATATAATTTTGCAATTTCAGCTTGAATCTCCAAATTATCTTTTTGTGAGAAAATGAGTGCATGCTCTGGCTTGTGCTGGGTGGGTGGACACAAGTTGGCAATAAATTCAATTTGAGACCCTTGTATACTCTGCAGTATAAACACGTTTGATGTTATTTTATACCATTCTTTCAGAAACCTGTGTAACCTCCCCCCAACTGGTAGGTAATTCTCACTCAATATGTTTCAACAAGAACCTACCTCCATGGTTACCGGTGGAGTTCTTTGTCCCCTGGTTCTGGAAGGAAAAGGCATGTTTGCCCGTACTCCTGCTGGAGTGCGCTAACTGCGCACATTGAGTGGCCGGCTTGGTCCTTGGTCCCGGTTTCAGCAAACCGCTTGTAGGGTACTGCCTCCGAAGGGTTCTGCTGGACACTGGTGCCTTGATGAGCCCAACGGTTTTTGCCTTGTCGTCGAGCTTCTTTACCTGCTTTGCGAGGTCTTCCCCGAACAGTAGGTTCGGTGGCTGGATGTTACTAGGCTTACACAGGGCAGCGAACCTCGGGTTAATGGTAGGGCGGATGGTGCTCTTCCTAAGGCAGTTTATCTCAAAGTGCACATTGCACATGAGAGCCAGGGCATCCTGCTGAACTTCAATCAGGTGCCCACCATCCACCGACCTACCGAAAGCTGTAATGCCCGATGCGAGCAGCTTCAGCACCCTTTGCAGTTTTACCTCCAGCACCTTGATGCCTACTCCCATATGGCCCCAGATGGCATGGTTTACGACCGGTACTTTAAGCAGGATACAATTCGCCGGGGTTTCATACTTTTTGGCCGTTGTATCTATGGCCAGTTCCTGAAGCTGGTGCGAGGCCAAGTAATTAATACTGGCAGCCAGCTCTTCCCCCAGCGGCTCTCCAGAGTCTATTGGGACGACAAACCTCGCCGCCAGGAATGGAACCTCTGGCTCGTGCCCTTCGTCCCGTGGGGCAGCCTCCAATGCTAAGCTCACAGATTCAGCGTCAGAATCGTAATGACCCGTTATGCTCTCCTCCTCCAAGAGGGAGACACTAGGCAGCCATGTAGGTGCTGCTGGCACGGGCTCTTGAAGAGGCCGGCGCTCTTGATGGAGCAACCTCTCCAATAGGAGCTCCATCCTGGATATCTGTGCTACGGTATCCATTCTCGAGGGAGAACCCTCCCGACTGGCTCCAACGCTGTGACTTTGGGCCTAGAGCGGGGCCGTACATCACCCGGCCCAGCGCGGCCTCCAGGGCCGTGGGACTTGGCACCACCCGTCTGGGGCTTCGACCTCAGGAGAGAAATGGTGCGGGGGAGAGAGAAGACTTTGCCTTCCATCACAGTGAGGAGGAGATTCACTGTGATGGATGTTTGTGTCAATTGAATTGTTTGTGTGTTTTTTTATGAATTGTTCTGGTTGTAGAAACGGAGTTTCGTTCGAGCCTCTCTGAGGTTCGAATGACAAGCAATAAAATCAAATCAAATCAAATCAAATCCGAGTCTATCGGCCGGACAGACTTTCTGGTGGCCTTATGCCCCTCTGGCGCCACCACGGTGCCCTCAGACACCAAGTCTGTAGTCGCTGGTCTCGTTACTAGCGACTCAGTAGATGAGCTAGGCAGCCGCCCGCTACCCGCTCTCCCACGGTCCTTGGTTAGTTTTGCAATGGCTCGCCTTGCTCTTAACGATTTCTCTATGCTTGGACTTGTCCTCCTGTAACAAGATTTAACAAGTGCAGAAATGACCGCCAACAAGTTTGACACTTACCTGAGGCTTTTTAAACTTACCGCTGGAGAAGCGCTGCTCCTCCCAGCCGGTCGCTGCGCCATGTGTCAGACGTAATGACGTGCATGCGGACTGGCGGGGTTCTTCATGGAATCACTCAAGTGACTCCGAAGTAAAATACTACTTTCTCTGATTCTTAATAATTTTAGCTTGATTTACCATTTTGCTTTGGATCGGTACATTGCATGAAGGAAGGATTGTGATCCTCAGAATGTTTCGAGTAGATAAGGAGAAGTACTTATGTAACAAGCAATAAAACATTCAATCCTGGTAGAGATGTATAAACTACTGTAGGTGCTACGTTGTACGCTAAATCCCCTGTACCTATAGGGAGGTAGATCAAGTGAGGAGTCCATGCTGATAATAGAGCCTGTCTCATTATAAAAGGAGTAGTGAGTGTTTAGGAATGATTTAAAAGAATAGTAACATAACTAGCTGGTTGTAACTGAGAATGCTGAGCAGGCTGGGGTATCTTTCTTGTGTTCAGCTAATGGATGGCTTCATTGGAATATCCGGTAAAGAAACAGAAACAGAAACAGGGGAAAAGAAAAAGCTTTTGGAATATGGAACTTACTACTATGTGGACTGGATGGGGAGGCATACATTTAATTCATTTAAAGGGAAGGAGATAAATAATAAGGGAAAAATGAAGGTGAAAGATATTGAGTACAGAAACAAGGAACTGAAGATGCTGATTACACAAAAGAACACAAAGTACTGGGATAACTCAGCAAGTCAGGCAGCATCCCCGGGGTTCCATGTTCTCCAGAGATGCTGCCTTCCCTGCTGAGTTACTTCAGTACTTTGTGGCATTTAAACTGAAAAATAGGAACTGCATAAAGTAGGAGGAAGATATGTTTACAACAAGTACCAGCACAAACTAGTTAGTCAAATACACAACTTCAGTGCTGTGAGTTTGGAGGCAAATTTCATTGCAGGTTTCAAAGCAAGACAATTTAATTGACTTTAGTTCGAGCTTTGCACAGGGCTTTGTGCCCATGCTTGGCGGCAAGAAGGTTTAGTTTAAGTTCAGTTTAGTGATACAGCACGGAAACAGACCCTTTGGCCCACCAAGTCCGCACCGACCAGCGATCTCCGCACATTAACATTATCCTACACGCACTAGGGATTTTGAAAAACATTTATACTAAGCCAATTAAACTACAACCTGAATGTCTTTGGAGTGTGTGAGGAAACCGAAGATCTCTGAGAAAATCCACGTGGTCACAGGGAAAACGTAAAACTCTGTACAGACAGCTCCCATAGTCAGGATCGAACCTGGGACTCCGGTGGTGCAAGTGCTGTAATGTAGCAACTCTACCACTGCACCACCTTGCCCCCCCCCCCCCCCCCCCTCTCCGGTGGCATTAGTTGTGCTTGGTGGTGCTATTTCCAATGTAACTCTTGCAGGCACAGGCTTGCGCACCTTCTGACACCAATGTATCTCAGTGTCTGCTGTAGCTTAAGCAGCCACAAGTCAAAAATCTGTAGGGTGTTGTGGAAGTTTAGACTTCTAGCCAACAAATCCTGCTTTGTGGCTAAAAATCCCAGTGTTCAAAGGGGCCTCATACAAGTCATTTCATTCCAATAGTTTGGCATCAAATAGGTTGCAAGGAATGTGTGAGATTCTGTCCTAAGTGAATAGCAATAGGAATTTATGTTTGGCCTCATTGTGACTCACTAATGGAGGAGGGCCAGGACAGAGCGGTCAGTATGGGAATGGGAAGGGGAGTTAAAATATTTTTCAATTGGGAGATTGATCGGACAAGGTGAACTGAGCATAAGTATAATGTGAACCATATCTGTTCTTGACATCACTTGTAGTACCTATCTACATTGGTCATCTGTCTCATATGGTTCAATAAATAGCATTTATTTTATTGAATCATGTGGATTATTTGATCCATGGCTGGCAATGAAACGAGCCAGAATAGTAAGATTAAATGAGAACTTACCAGTTCGAAGGTTGATCTTTATTTTATGAGGAGTTGCGATGAGGGATTTCGTGAAGAACCCGCCAGCACGCATGCGCGACATTCTTCAAAGTAGCGGTGTGGAATCACAGAAACAACAACAGAGAAATGACTTGGCATAGTAAGATTGAAGAGACTCTAATTACTCGAGTTGATTATGATCGAGGGTTGGGAGCGGAGGGCACGAAATCCCTCATCGCAACTCCTCATAAAATAAAGATCAACCTTCGAACTGGTAAGTTCTCGTTTAATCTTACTATTTCATTTCGGAGTGAAGTCGTGAAGACTTCAAAGCTCTGTGATTTCACACCCTGGACCACGTCCATGCTGTCACACACCACTATTAAGGATGGATGGGAGTAAACAACTTTCCAGACTGCTTGTACTGAAAAACAAGGATAATATTTATTAACAATCAAAGCAAAAACCCCTCATTTGGGGACATCTCCACGTTCTTGACCTGCATTCAGCACGGCCTCCGCGAACTGTAGAGGAGCGGCAACAGGCTTGTTATAAAACCGCTGAAAGATGGCTTCATCCGCCCATCCTGCTGTGGCGAGAATATGGTCCATGGGCACCTCCATGACCCTCGCCGCCGACGTTGATGCAGCCCTGGTGGAATGGGATTTGAAGACATTAGTGTCGATACCTGACTTACCCAAGACGATCCTGAGCCACCTGGATATCGTCTGGACCGTCACTCGATGGTGAGGTTTCTTGTGAGTGACAAGCAGGTATTTCTCCATTCCCCTTAGGTGTCTCGTCACTTTGACATAGTGACGGATATGGGCGGCTAAACATAGCCTTGCATCTGCGGGGTATGCCGGGAACTTCAGCTGCAGCCCTGTGAATCCAGGTCTATGCTGCTTGAGTAGCTCATCTATAAAGAAGACTACTTCTGCAGGGGTAGAGATCATCCTGTCGATCCGGATTTTATGGAGTGTGTGTACCCTCTGCGTAGAAGTCAGTGCCAGTAACATCACCAGCTTCAGGGTGAGTTTGTCCAGCTCTAGCCCCTCCATGGGCGACCACGTCCTGAGCAGGGTTAATACTTTCCCGATATCCCAGGTGATATTATAGCGTGGTCTGGGCGGATTCGAATTGAATATTCCCCGCATGAGCCTGGACACCAGCCTGTTGGATCCTACCTCAATATTGAGGTAGAATGACAGCGCACTCCTGGCACTGTTGATGGCACTGTAGCTCAGGTGTTCATCATGGTGCAAACCCGCCAGGAATTGCAATACGTCGGTTATGGTTACAGCGTCATATGTAATTTGGGAGCGGCCGCAGTAGGTTTCCCGTTTCCGGATGTGGGAGAGGTATTGCCGCCTGGTGGACTCCCGGCATGACGCTCCGATGGTATCCATTGTTCTGGGTGATAGGCCATACCGCAGTAATGGCCTGTTCAGAACCTGCAAGCCAACAAGTTTGGATAGCTGTGGCAGGGATGTGGTTCCCCTTCCCAGGGTTAGTGACCAATTGTGGGCAACCCTCTAAGAGGACCCAAGGTTGACTGATCATATCAAAGACCACCGGATACCATGGCTGCGTAGGCCAGTCGGGTATGATAAGAATGCCCTTGGCAGCATCCATCTGGATTTTCCGCAATACCCGACTGATGAGGCAAAATGGAAATGCATAGAAGAACCATTTCCCCCAGTCCAGAGAGAATGCATCCATCGCCATTGCCCCAGGATCTGGTTCCCACGAAACGTATTTTGGTACCTGATGGTTCAACCGCGACGCAAAGAGGTCGATATCCGGTTTACCAAATTTGGCTGTAACTTTAGCTAAGATTTGAGGATCCAACATCCACTCGATGTTGTCATTGAATTTACGTGACCTGGTGTCCGCCACAGTGTTGAGCTCACCTAGTAAATAGGTAGCTGAAATCCAAATATTCCGTTGAATACACCAGAGCCAAATTGTATTTGCCAATTCATCACATGAAATTGACCTGGTACCGCCCATATGGTTTAAATATGCCACCGCAGTGGTATTGTCTATTTGGAGACGGACATGAGCGTCAGTAAGATTAGAACAATAAGCTGGAAGTCCGTGAAATGCTCCAAGCATCTCCAAATAGTTTATCCCTTGTGACAATAACAGAGTAGATTCAAGGGTGTCCCATCTGCCCCCGCAACTAGAATAGTTGTCCTAGCTCCCCAGCCATGGGAGCTTGCGTCTGTTTGTAAGTATACCATCAGATTGGGCAAAATGATGGGTTTAAATGAGTCACAAATATTGTCCACCCACCATTGTAACTCAATCTTAGCTTTAAGAGGCAGCTGCATTGGTCTGTCGAAATGTCCAGCATTTTGTTTTAACGCTGAGACCTTGGCTCTTTGCAAATTTTGATAATGCAAAGGTCCGTATTGAGCAGCTGGAAAAAGTGCTACGATCTTGCCAATCACCTTAGCAGTTTGTCTAATTGATGGTATACTGGCCCAGACTAAATCCGCACATACTTGGGTGACATCCCCAACTTTGTTAGCCGGTATGGTGGCCCTCATGCGATTGGAATCCACCGTGAACCCCAAATAATCCATGACCTGTGAAGGGCAGAACTTCGACTTATCTGGATGGATAATGAACCCCATTTCCTGAAAAATTGCCACAGTGGCTGAAGCTGCCAGTTCAGCTGATTCCAGGGTGTTGCCAACAATCAAGATATCATCCAAATAGGCCATCACTATATGATGTTGTTTCCGTAGCGTGGCCAGAATAGGTTTGAGTAATTTAGTAAATAATCTAGGGGCTGTGGTAAGCCCATTTGGCAAAGCCCTGTATTGCCAGAGCTGATCCATCCAGATGAATTTTAAGAACTTCCTATGGTGTTTCCGAATGGATACAGAATAGTACGCATCTTTTAAATCAATGCATGCCATAAAGCAGCCATGGGAAATCAATGACTTGGCTGTTTCGAACGTGTCCATTTCGAAATGGGTATATGTTACAAAGGTATTCAAATGGGTCAGATCAATAATAACCCGACATCCTCCATCCTTCTTGGGCCTGGTGAATATTTCAGCAAAGCCTGCTGCCATTTCAGTGCTAGACAGCGTAAATCTCCGATCGGGCATATGCTGGGATGGAGGGATGTTGCCATTGATGAATTCAATCTCATGGCCTTGAACACTTTGTAAGATAAACTCATCTGAAATGATAGTTTCCCATGCCCCCGTGAAGAACCGAAGTCGCCCACCAACATGTGAAGTTAAGCACACCGGTGCATGAAAACCAGACCGCCTTACCTCCATGGTTACCGGCGGTCCTTGACATGTTTGGCGGGACGTGGAGGTGCTGGGTTGGGCTGATGATGCGGCGTCCGCATCTTCCATGGTGGCCGCTGCGGGCCTTGCCCTAAAAAAGGCCGCGGCTGCTGGGGCTGTTGGTATTGAGGCGGAGCTGGAGTGTAGGTTCGTGCCGGTCCGGTGGCAGGGCCTCGTGGCCTGTAAAACGGCGCTTTCTTGGCCGCCTGCCTGGGCGCGATCTGAGACCGCTTCAGTCCCACCGTTTTGGCGTGGTCGTCCAGCTACTTGACCCTCTTCGGGAGGTCTTCCCCGAACAACTGTCTGGGCGGTGGCGTAGGAGGCGCCTTACACAACCCCGCGAATTTCGGGTTGAGCGTGGGTCAGATGACACTCTTCCTAAAGGCATTGATCTCATGCTGAGTGGCACACAGCAGAGCGAGAGCATCTTCCTGCTCCGTGCTTATGTTCTCTCCGTCCACCGACCGCGCAAACGCGGTAATCCCAGCAGTAAGCAGCTTCAGGATGCGCTAGAGCTTTATCTCCTGGGTCCTGATGGCTGTGCCGATGTTGCCCCAGATTGGCGTATTGACTGTGGGCACGTTGAGGGAGTTGCAGTTGGCTGGAGCCTTGTGCCTGTTGATGGCCTCCGATAGAACCTCCTCCTGGAGCTGATGATTGGTCAGGAAGTCCACGGTGGCAGCCAGTTTGGGGTTGAGGGGTAGTCCCGATGTCTCCGAGGATGCGAATTTCGCCGCTACATCAAGGAGTTCTTCCTGCGGGACCTCTGATGGAGCTGGTGTAGGGTCCAGAATGTCCTCATCCTCTGGCTGCCTGAGGCCCCCTGTTGATAATGGTGAAGCCTCCCTGTGCCCACTGGAGCTGGATGCCTGCTGCCGTTGATTCTGTTGCAAGAGGAGCTCCAACATCTGCTCCATCAGGTCAATACGCCCCTCGCCCTTAGAACTCGGGCGGTCGGAGTCCTCATGTTCTGCTGAACTGCTGAGGCTCCGTTCATTGGCCCGCACCTCGTCGAGGTGAACCCGGTGCCGGAAGTTGTCGCTTCCAGCCGCCGCAGCAAAGCTGAGCGATTCCCGCGCGGGAGGTATGCTCAAACGCCTCCTTTTGGCGGAGCCTGATCCTGCTACCTCGGAGGGCAAACGCGGTGGAGAGTCGGCACCCAATGCCTCAGCACGGTGACCCGACGCCCGCGCGGGCTTGCCGGCTGCCCACATCGTGGGCCTAGCCGGCGTACGGTCCCATCCTCCCATCCACGGGGGACTCGGTGACCGTGGCGGGACTCCTCCCAAGTGACTCTTCCCGGTCTCGATGGTTGGGGAGTCAACACTGGTCCTGATAGGTCTCCCAGTGGACTTGAGTCCCGCCATAACACCAGTCCGCATTTTAGCGGCAGTTGACGCCTTAGCCCCTAAAGGGTTAGACTTACGGGCTCCATCCCTCCCTCTCCTCCGAGGGCTCAGGGAGAAGGGCCGTGCAGTTGCACGCGAGCCCTTGCCCAGGTCGGCCAACAAGCCCGTTGGCGACCTCGATACAGAGGCAGGGTCTACCTGCTCCGGTGGTACACCGAAATCCTGCTCCTCGAACTCGTCACTGGAGCTCCGGTGTATCGGCGGGTCAGGCCCTGTAGCGACAGGGCTCCCCGACTTCCCCGCCTTCTTCCCGGCCTGACTAGCAGGTGCAGCCGTTGATGAGGGCCCCGGGACAGGTGGCCGGCGACTCCGGACGGACGTCCTACGGCCTTTGTTCCTCCCTTCCATGTCCCTGTTGAAAGAACACACTTCCAACAAGGACCAACCAACTTAAGGTTAGTGTCACTTACCTTAGCGGCTCCTTATGAAGGGCTGGCGGGGAGCCGCGCTCCACCGCCAGCCGTCGGCAGCAACGCGTTGCGACGATATGTCGCGCATGCGTGCTGGCGGGTTCTTCACGAAGTCACTCACGTGTCTCCGAAATGAAATCTGATCTGAATGGATCAAAAGCAAATATTTCCACCATCAAGATTTATTAAAACTGTTTGACATATTGTGTTCAGCATTCATTTTATAACAACATGTTGAAAACAAAGAAACATAGAAAATAGGTGCAGGGGTACGTCATTCGGCCCTTCTGGCCAGCACTGCCATTCGATGTGGCATCTTGATTGGCAAATGGTAGGTTAGGCTGAAGTGCCTGTTCCAGATATTATGATCTCCCTTGGAAGTTGGAACAAAACATTACTAATTAATTGCATCCAGGGACCAAAATACCAAAATCACTTGATAATCTTCATCCAAATAAAACCTCATTAAAATATACTTGCGAAGAAAGTAGATTTTGAAACTTTCGGAAAATACCTTACATATTTCTTGCCATCCTATATGAGTGTGTCTGTAATATGCAACTGATAATCCTACAAGGGTTCTTCTGTAATCTCATAAAATACTGTGCATCGTTTCTGGAAAAGCCTTGTTTCCGGCATGACACAAATGCAGAAGAATATCAGTCAGATCAGTCTGAAGAAGGGTCTCGTCCCGAAACATCACCCATTCCTTCTCTCCAGAGATGCTGCCTTTCCTGATGAGTTACTCCAGCATTTTGTGTCTATCTGCAGAAAAATATCAGATTGCTGACTTTCTTTAATTTAATTTTTTTATGTTGGATTATAAATATTGATGTATAGTTCCCACAAATCATTGTAAAAGATCGGGGACACCACTGACAATGCCACCGCGGTTGGGTGAATTATAGCTGACAATGAGTCAGAGTTAAAGAGGGGGATCGATCGACTGACCAAATGGTGCCAGAACAACAACCTTGCTCTCAACGTCAGTAAAACCAAGGAAATGATTGTTGACTTTGGAAGAGGAAGGTCGAGGATCTACAAACCTGTATTTGTCAACGGGACTGTGGTGGAGAGTCAAAAACTTCAAATTCCTGGCCATGCATAGCTCTCAAGATCTGTCCTGGACCCAGCACATTGATGCAATCAAACAGTAAGCCCATCAGTGCTCGGCTTCCTAACTAGATTTGAGGAGATCCGGTATTATGAATACTCTATTATGAATAGAGTCTGAAGAAGGGCCTCAACCCAAAACGTTACCCACTCCTTATATCCAGAGGTGCTGCCTGTCCCGCTGATTTACTCCAGCATTTTGTGTCTATCTTCAGTTTAAACCAGCATCTGCATTCCCTACCTACACATTACAAATACTCTCTTGAATTTCTACAGGTGCACAGTACAGAATGGACAGGTTGCATCACAGCCTAGTTCGGCTACTCGAATGACCAAGGATGAAGAAGATTGCAAAAAGTGGTGGACACTGCCCAGTCCATTGTGGGTACTGACCTCCCTGCCATCGCAAACACCACCCTGGCCACACTCTCTGTTCACTCCTGCCATCAGGAAGAAGGCGTAAGGGCCTGAAAGCTGTAATGCCCAGGTTCAAGAGCTGCTTCTTCCCTACAACCAGTGGGCTATTGAACAATACAACCTCTGAATTTGCTCCATACACTTGGGAGTATTGTTTTTGTATTTGTACTATTAATTTTATGTTTTGTTTTACACAAACACACATATATATCTACACACACACACACACACACACACACACACACACACACACACACACACACACACACACACACACACACACACACACACACACATATATATATATATATATAAATATATATAAATATATATATATATGTGTGTGTCAGGGGTTGTGGGTCAACCCCATTCTCCTGCCCTATCCCAAAACGTTGACACCCTGATTAATCAAGAATATGTCACTCTCTGCTTTAAAAAGTGGTCATTTGATCTATTCTTGTTTCTCATCTAGTTCCTAATAAATGTTAGCAATTTGTATCCTGCTGCCCCCAGCTATCTGGCCTATAATTCCCTGTAAGTGGTTAGAAGGAGTCTAAAGGCAGACCTGTAACTGGTAGACGGAAATAAACTTGGAGCAGGAAGGGTCCAACATTTCCGTGAAGGGTGCAGATAGACATTTCTCTCCGAACAAGAAAAGTACACATGGTTAAAAAAAAAAACATGTTTCTCTCCAGCCTTTCACTTATCCCTACATGTTTTCATGAAGGTGTTAGTGGAAGTTATTTTTGTTTGAGGTAGAAAAGGGTGGGAAACCAATGGATTAATCTGTTGCTTGATTTTATTTATCGCTGTGTTAAAATTTGCACAACTCATTTATATAAATTACAATTTCTATCACTTAAGTTTAGTTAGAGGGATTTACTTCAAACAGCAAGACAGGACATTTTTAAGGCATGTATTTCATCAGCCATTTGCTCTCAAAAACATAATTATGTAACATCTGAGGATGCTACAGGGAACAGTAGCTCACAAAATGGATCAGATGCAGTGGAAAAGATTGAATACAAGGTGCAGTGGGAAAGATAAAGAGGAAATAATAGTGAGTTAAAAATAAAAGCTGGTTTAAAAAGAGAGCAGATTTAGTGAGAGGCATATTCAAACATAATCTTCAATTTATTCACCTAACAAGATGAACAAATAATCTCATTTTATACAGATAGAGAACATAAAGAATAACAGGGGGGAAAAAATCAACATTGGGACCACAATAAGGTGTAACAATTAAACTTGAATATCTGCACCTGACTGAATATTAACTAAATATGACCTTAAGCAGTAGTTGCATGGAATTACTGCATGGGATCTCTTTTCAAAAATGTGGGTCTTCCGAAGTGCCAAAGCACAATAAATGCTGAGTATCACATCAAATGACAGTGGAGGCCAATTCACTGGATGTTTTCAAGAGAGAGTTAGATTTAGCTCTTAGGGCTGAATCAAGGGATATGGTGAAAAAGCTGGAACGGGGTACTGATTTTGGATGTTCAGCCTTGACCATATTGAATAGCTGTGCTGGCTCGAAGGGCCGAATGGCCTACTCCTGCACCTATTTTCTATGTTTCTATGAATAGGCTCTATGGCCCACAATGTTTGTGCTGAACATGATGCCAAGTTACATTGATCTCATCTGCTTGATCCATATGATATGATCCACATCCCTCCATTCCCTGCACTTGCATGTGCCTATCTAGAAGTCTCTTAAACACCACTACCATATTTGCCTCCACCACCACCCCTGGGAACTTAGCAGCCGTAATACGAACTGAAATTTCACTACCCCCCTTTTCCCCCTTTTCATATTCAGCCACAGAATAGTCTTAGTTTAATATATATTGATTCATCCACATTCTTGATTTCCAAATTGACCTTTATGATTGAAACATAATAAGTGAAAATGTTAATTAATTTTAATTCCCTTCAAAGTCATCATCATAATAATATTCTTAATTTATGGTATTATTGTGTTTAGGCAGTGCTTGCTTTTGAAAAAAGTATTGTGTTTAGGGTTAAGTGTAGATATTCAGTAATATTTAGTTGTGACACCAAATTGTGGTCCCAATGTTGATTTTTATTCTGTTGTTCGTCTTGGTAGATGAGTGTATTGATTGAATCTGATGTTTGAATATGCATTTCACTAACTATGCTCACTTTTTAAACCAGCTTTTATTGTAGGTTCGCTATTATCTATATTTAGTCTTTATCTTTCCCCTGTGCCTTGTATTTCACTGTCTTTTCAACTGCATCTAGTCCTGTCTGTGAGCTGCTGTTCCCTGTAGAATCCTTGGATAATACTTAATTATGTTTATTGACAGTAAATGGGTGATTAAATATATACCTTAAAGATGTTCCCTCTTGTGGTTCTTAGTAAATCTCTTTAACTAATGTTAAGTCACAGAAAGTTTAATTTTTGTAAACCAGTGGTGCAAATTTTAACACAGCAATCGATAAAATGAAGCAGAAGATGTATCCATTGGTTTCCTGCCCCTTTCTACCTCTCAATAAAAATAACTTTCACTAAATCTTCCATGAAGAGGCATAGGGATTAGTGAAAGCCTAAAGGAAGACATTTTTTTTTTGACATTATTATATTTTACTTGCAGGGGCAGGAATGCTAATCTGAGCTCTACAATGAAACGTGGGACCCCAAGTGGCGGAGTAACTCAGTGGCTCAGACAGCATCTCTGAAGAACATGGCTCGGTGACGTTTGGGTTCGGGAGAAGGGTCCTGAGATTAAGTTTGACCCGCTGAGTTACTCCAACTTTTTGTATCTTGCTCCAGAGATGCTGCCTGACCCACTGAGTTACTCTAGCAATATGTGTCCTTTTGTGTAAACCAGTCCCTTGCCCTGAGTTTACTTCCCATTACCAGGTACAGGGTTGTCTTCAATCTCCTTCTAACCAATGCAAGTGCATCCCTCACAGGGAAATATAGGACACATTGTTAGATATAGCTCTTAGGACCAACGGAATTAAGGGATATGGGAAAAAAGCAGGAACGAGGTACTGATTTTGGATGATCAGCCATGATCATATTGACTGGCTCAAAGGGCCGAATGGCCTACTCCTGCACCTATTTTCTGCGTTTCTATGTTTCTAATATCCCTGGGATCAGCAAGATAAAGAAAACAAAAAATAATTAAGACAGAAATGAGGAACAGAATAGATTAAATGTCCAATCAAGCTGCTCCTTAATTCAATGAGATGGAAATATGGTTATCGGGCACTTGGAAAATAATAATGTCCTTGAAAGTAGTCAGTAATTGATAAAGGAGGGTGGATGATAAAGAGGGTTAGCTTCGAAGGAAATATTTAACAATTCTCACCAAAAAAAACATTGAGAAGTAAAAACTCACTAAGAAGGATGATCCATCCAAGCCTAACTAAAGATTGTGTCAAACTGAAAAGAAAAAGAAAAGGCCTATGAAGCTGTGGGTTAATTTGACAGGTTAGAGAAAATCAAATTTGAAAATAATTTATGAAAATATATAAAAACACAGAAGAATTTACACAGGGTTACACAAAAAGCTGGAGAAACTCAGCGGGTGCAGCAGCATCTAAGGAGCGAAGGAGATAGGCGACGTTTCGGGTCGAGACACAAGAATTTACACAGGTGCTCTATAATGTCAAAGAGACCACAAAAAAATTAGTCTCTTGGGGGATGAGTCTCGAGCATCAATAATGGGAAAATAAGAAATGGCAAAGAATTCGAACAAGGTTATTGTTCTGCATTCCCAGATGTAGAAGACACCAAAAGCCTCTCAATAATATTCGAAAACCAGAAGATGAAAAGATAGAACACAAATTCTCTATCAGGAGAGAAAATATGCTGGGCAGCTAATGAGAGTGAATGCTGACAAGTCTCCCAGATATGGTAACCTGCATCAGAGAACCTTAAAACAATGGCAGCAGAGAGAGTGCTTGCATTGCTTTGAATTGCAAATTTCCCCACTCACCCAGCAGATTGGAAAATTGCAAATATAATGCTCCCACTCAATAAAGCTGGGAGACAGAATGTAGGAAACTTTGGCCAGATAAACCATGTTCTAACTGAGAAAACATCCAGATTAATTATTGAAGAAGTAGTGAAAAGACATTTAAAAAGTCAAAGGGTTACACAAAAAGCTGGAGAAACTCAGCGGGTGCAGCAGCATCTAAGGAGCGAAGGAGATAGGCGACGTTTCGGGTCGAGACCCTTCTTCAGACTGGTCAGGGATCAGGGAAACGAGAGATATAAACAGTGATGTGGAGAGATAAGGAACAATGAGTGAAAGATATGCAAAAAAGTATTGGTGATAAAGGAAGCAGGCCATTGTAAGCTGTTTGTGGTGTGAAAATGAGAAGCTAGTGCGACTGGGGGGGGGGGGGGAGATGGAGAAGGAATGTCAGGGCCAGAGGGCTGAGGGAGAGGTGGGGGGGAGGCACTCTGGGTTAACAGAATTGAGAACATTCAATGTTTAAGCCCAGAGGATGCAGACTCCCCAAGCGGAATATGAGGTGCTGTTCCTCCAACTTGCGGTGTTGATCACTCTGGCCGTGGAGGAGGCCCAGGACCGAGAGGTCGGATACACAGTGGGAGGGGGAGTTGAAGTGCTGAGCCACCGGGAGGTCGGGTTGGTTATTGCGGACCGAGCGGAGGTGTTCGGCGAAACGATCGCCCAGCCTCCGCTTGGTCTCACCGATGTAGATCAGCTAAAATAATTTTTAAAAGTCAAAGTATGATCAAGAGCTATGTTATTCTGCTTTTGCACCACCAAAGCATTGCATCGCTAAATTGGCTTTGTACAAGTAAACTAGACAATGTTTGATCAAGGTCTCAGTCTGGGTCTTTGGTCGGGTTTGAGGGTGGGGGAGGGGAAGGAGCATAAGCGAGTAGCTGGGAATGGTGGATTATAACTGGGAATTGGAAAAATACAGGTTGGAGCCCATTAGTCAGTCGGCGACATGAAGTGAAGGGTGAAGATGGGGTTGCAGGAAATCGGGTAAAACTTTGCTTCTGAAGATAGAGGATTGCAATCTGCAGTGTTCAGGCGGGCAGGTCAATGACTGGTAGTAATGATCTTATCTCTGGGATGGGAGAGGGACGGTGAGAATGGTGTGGTGTGCAGAGGAAAGGATTAGTACACTTTAAATTGTTCCACGTGTGAAGATGAGTGGTAGAATGGGAGGGGTGGGGGGGAGAACATGGGTTAGGGTAGAGTTAATGTAAGAATGGCTGCTTGGTGGTCAGGGTGCACCCAGATGGCCAAAGAACCTGCTTCTGTAGATTTATAACAGGAGCCTCATGTATGTTTGTGGTTAATACAGGCATTGTCCAGAACATAGAGCAACAGAGCAAATAATCCACAATTTATTGGATGAGAAGTAAACACTTGATAAACATTCACATAACTGCTGTTTGTCTCTTTTAACGTGTTCTTTTAATTTACTGTGTCACATCCACTCTCTACACACTCGGGGTAAAATTACTGAAGCCACTTAACCTGCAGTCACTTACATCTCTGTGACATGAGAGGAAACCAGATTGCCCAGAGGAAAACCCACACAGTCACAGGGCGAACATGTAAACTCCACACAGACAGCACCCGAAGTCATGATCGAACCTGGGTCTCTGGCGCTGTGAGGGAGCAGCTCTATCAGCTGCGTCACTGTGCTGCCCAGGTAGCAGTAATAATATAAATTACATTTAACAAATCAGTCAGAATATTTTGAGATTGTCACCAGCAGAAAGGTATGTGTGATAGTACGGGTATCAGGGGTTCTCGGGAGGAGGCAGGAGAATGGGATAAGGTAGCAATGTTACAAAATTTTGAGATTTAAAAAATCAAGTTTGCAATTTATCCCATCAGATAAAGCATAAAAAGAAATTTAATTTGACACCTAATTCACTTCCATATCTTTAGTATTAAAAAGGTTATGGCCATTTTCATACTCGGAAATTAGCATCTTGTTCCCTATTGCTTTTCCATTGACTTAACACAAAAGTTGTGATCGAGGACAGTCAAAAGCCCATAACTTTCTTAAAAATTAAGAGAACTGAAATACATTTTCAGTTATTATAGATTGAAGCATTCTGAAACAAATATGAAACAATCTTACTTGGATGACCTGAAATTAAAGCATATAATTAGTTAGTTACCCAATTGTAGCTAATTACAAAATTCAATTACTAGATCTAAACATCTATCCATTTCTTAAGAAAATATTAACATTTCTTAAAAAGCCTAAAACCCCTGTCTCACGGTGCGAGTTGGCCCACGAGTGACCCCGAGTTTTCACTCGTGGTGATCACGTACAGCCAACGTAGCGGGAACGTCGGAACTCGCGCGATCAACTTGCCCACTCGTGGCGCTAACGGCAGGTACCCGCGAAACTTGTGAACTCGTGAAAAAAGTCAAACATGTTTGACTTTTTCCACGAGTCAAGTTTCGTGGTCAAGTTTAAAATTGAAACATTTAAACTCAGAGTTATATCGTAGTGGCCCGTGCGTTAACTTTAGTGATTCGTGCGTCTACCGTGGGAACTCTTTAATAGACACAAAATGCTGGAGTAACTCGCGGACCAGGCAGCATCTCTGGAGAGAAGGAATGGAGTCGAGACCCTTCTTCAGACTTACCCAAAACGCCACCCATTCCTTCTCTCCAGATATGCGGCCTGTCCCGCCGAGTTACTCCAGCATTTTGTGTCTATCTATACTTTAGTTTCAGATATGATCAAGTGTAAGAAACGCAAACCAGACTACCTTCACATCAGAGAATCCTAATGTTCCTAATTTGGCCGAGGCACTTCACTGTCCGTGTGTAGGAAGGAACTGCAGATGCTGGTTTACACCGACGATAGACACAAACATGCTGGAGTAACTCAGCGGGACAGGCATCGCATCTGGAGAGAAGGAATGGGTGATGTTTCGGGTCGGGACCCTTCTTCAGACTCCCCGCTCATTCTTCCCTCGTCCATGTGAACTTGTGGGGGTGCGAGGAATCGGGCGTCGCTGGGTGAGGGGAAGAGAGGTTTTACTGCTGAATTATGCGCAACAGAAGCATGAAGTGGTGGTAAGGTCCGTTTAAACTATCTTGTCGTCGTCCCCCCCCCCCCCCCCCCCAAGGTTGGGAGAGAGAGGGGAGAGAGTTGTGCAAACAAACCATGGGAGACTGCATCTTTGGAGGGAAATCATAAAATGTATAGGGATGTTTCGGGCCGGGACCCTAAAGGTTGACTACCCGTTTCGCAGATGCCGTTCCTAGCCCCCCTCTCACTCCTCCCCACCCATAGTCTTTGCCTTCTCCCAATTCCACCATCCCTCGCCCCCCCGCCCCAAACCTGTCCTCACCTGGACTGCTGAGGATAACCGAGTGCTTTAAATGCGAATCCCGGACTGCGGCAACAACACACGCCCTGAGCGGGAGAGGAACTTGGCAACAAGAGCAAACGGGAGGGGAACTTGGTAACTCTGGAGACGATCTCGGAACATCGCAGATTACCATACCCGTGGGAACTCGCCTCAAACACTTGCACATCAACTTGGAATATCGTACACAACCACGAGTCTGTCACTCTGGGTCACTCGTGTGTCAACTCGCACCGTGAGACAGGGCCTTAAGTGTCCAAATAACATTCACACAAGAATTCATAATATAACATGATTTTTAAATCTCATTGTTATGAATTTATAGGCCAAATTGAGGGAATTTAGTGTTTAATGCCCGTAAATTAATGGCCATTTAAATCAGCTTGCGAGTGGGATTTTATGGAACGCGATGGATTGGAACGTTGCGGTTGTGGTGAATTTAAACCCCATATTGGCAGGAAAAATACTGCCGGTTAGTAGGGGGAATAAATCACCATTTTGCAACATGAAATGTTGATTAAAGTCATCTTAACAAGCAAGTTTATATGAGAAAATAAACTGCTTTCCTTTACCTGTCCCCTACGTGAAATCCGTCCCCGTTGTCACAGCATTAGAAGCTAATTTTTATTTTACTCCAGCGCTGGAATTTTACTGCAGCGCTGAAAAAATTTCACATACCGGCAGTCGGAACGAATCTCCAGCAAAAGCTTGCACCCCGAGAAATATAATTCCGGAAGGCAGGGGAAAACCGCATTATAACCCCGCGCCCCCCCCCCCCCCCCCAAAAAGTGCCAAAGTCGCGCACACGGCCAGTGACAGAACTGCAGCGTCACTGAAGGTAAGTTTTGTAACATACCTAGATAAGGAGGGAGAGATTGTTCAGCCATGATAGAATGGCGGAGTAAACTTGATGGCCTAAATTCTGCTCCTATCACTTATTAACTAATTGATCTGGTTTATTTTAGGTCTGAAGGCCTTCAAGAATATGTCAACAAGCCACCTGGATGAGTCCTTTGGATGAGTGTGTCAAGTGCAATATGTGAAAATCAAATCAAATACTGCAGATGCTGAAAATCTAAAATGGGAGTAATATACCCAAGTTTGTGTAGAAAGGAACTGCAGATGCTGCTTTATAGATAGACACAAAGTGCTGGCTAATATATCCAAATTGCTTGTTATAAAACAGCTAGCTGGCAGCATGAGCATTGAGGAGGTTTCACGGAGTCCTCAGGAGGATAGAGCCAAGTCAAGTCACATTTATTAATATAGCACATTTAAAAAATAACTCTCGTTGGCCAAAGTGCTTTACATTTGTTATAAGCATGGTATAAACAAACAAATTACATACATATAGCCCTCGCTCAGAGTACGTCAATAAAGTCTTGGGAGTATAGATAAGTTTTTAGTCTTGACTTAAAGGAGTCGATGGAGGGGCCAGTTCTGATGGGAAGAGGGATGCTGTTCCACAGTCTAGGAGCTGCAACCGCAAAGGCGCGGTCGCCCATGACCTTATGCCGCGGGATAGAGATCAGTTGTGCATAGGCAAGAACACGGCAGATGGAATCAATTGTGGAAAAATGTTCTATCATCTACTGTCTTGGTTAAATAAGGAAGGGAGAGTACTGTTGTTTTATTGTTACTGTTGTCTGATGAGAGGTTGGAAAAAGATGGCATTCAGAACGCCTTGCCTTTCCATGTATATATGTTGTGCATAAGGCAAGTAATAAGGTAATTAATAGATTTAAGTAACTGCAGAGGCTGGAATCGTGTGCTTAACACAGAGTGCTGCAGGATAGGTGACATTTTGGGTAGTCATCTTACTTTATATTGGTTGTTGAAGGAGGGAGAAAGTTGGAAAAGGTGGGTAGGGTTGGGACAAAGCCTGGCAAGTGATAGATGGATACAGGTGAGGGGAAATGTTTGGCAGATGGGTTGAGTAAGTGTCAAAGGCTAGAGTTACAATAGACAATAGACAATTGGTGCAGAAGTAGATCATTCGGCCCTTCGAGCCAGCAACGCCATTCACCGTGATCATGGCTGATCATCTCCAATCAGTACCCCGTTTCTGCCTTCTCCCCATATCCCTTGGCTCTGCTATCTTTCAGAGCTCTATCTATCTCTCTCTTGAGAGTTAGTTGAAATGAAAAGATAAATTGAGAAATGGAGGAGTGAAATAAAAAGCCAGTGGGATGGCTATACAGAGTGCATTGGCCTTTATTGTGTGATGATTTGTGTGCTAAACAAGAGATGTTTTGTTCCAATTATATAGGGCCCTGGTAAGACTGCATCCAGCATATTGTATACAGTTCTATGGAAGGACATGCTTGCAATAAACAGGATACAGCCACGTTTCCTCAGATGAATTCCTGAGATTGTGGCCTTGTTATGTTTTGAGGATAAATTAAAGCCTATACTGTCTTGCTATACTCTACTGCCTTTAGCACCGAGATGAAATAATTTTCTTCATCAAGAGGGATGTGCATCTTTGAAATTCACTGTCTAAAAGGGCTGTGGAGCCATCTCAGTCATTATGCTCACAACAGAGATCTATAAATGATAAATATTTTGGGAATCAAAAGATGTGTGGATAGAGCGGTTAAATGGTGCTGGGGTACAAGATCAGCAATGAACTTATTAAATGGTGCAGAAGGTAACAGGGGACTGATAAGCTTGCTACTGCTTCTATTTAATGTATTTTTTTTGTCCTTAATTCAAGAAAGGAAAATCAGAAGTTATTTCTCAGGGAAGGGGAAGATATTGTTCCCAGTTATTAAAAAAACCCCTGTAGAATAAGAACATTTAAAATGCTCTGTTGGATTACAAGTTATGAAACATTTTCTACTAATGGCTTGAGGCGATTCATGTGACAGCTATCACCACCTACCATGAGCACTCTTCATGTAGTAAATGCTCGTCTAGTTTATTGGCCCTGTTAATGAATTCTGGTCTGTCAGATACTGAGCAGTTTACGTTCCATGCTGAGCAGATGTTTGATCACCATTATAGATTGGCATGACCACCTTGTACCCATCATGAGCTAAGAAATATCATCCAAGAATTCATGCTTACCTTCAATCGCATTCATCTGCAAAAATACCAACTTACTTTAAATGATCCAGACCTACAATTGAAAATGTCTGACTAATTGACTTGTAAGAGAGATGTTGGTGCTTTGCATGCATTCGTTTTCACCTTTCCCCTATCAGCAGCAATGCTTTAGACTGTCAAAGACCTTAGCATGAAAATTCCCTGCCATCATCTCTCTAACTGGAGATCTGAGGGATGCTTTTCACACAGAGGATGGAGGCTATCTTGAATGAGCTGTCAGAGGAGTTAGTGGTGGAAGATACAATTACAATGTCTGAAAGGTGAAATGCTGGCTAATGGGATTAGTGTCAAGAGGCATCACAGTTGGCAAAGACAAGCTGGTCCGTTTCCTTGCTGAATGATTCTGATTCTATGATACCACACCCTCTTCTTTAATTTGCTGGAGTTATACAGCACAGAAACAGGCCCTTTGACCCAATTTGTCTATGCTAATGAAGTTGCTTTCCTTGTCCCATTTGCCTGCATTTGGCCCAAATGCCTCTAAACATTTTCTATTGAATTATTTTAATCAGTGTTTATACTGTATCTAAACCTGTCCAAATATATTTAAAACATATTTAAACATTACTATTTAAAACCTATCTATATGATCCCATGTTAGTGCATGTGTCCTAATTTTGCATCATGGCTCAGAGTGCAATTTTGTTTGATTTCAGTTTCTGAGAAGAAGCTAAGATTATGAAGAAACAAAGAACTGCAGATGCTTGTTAATACACAAAATGATACAAAGTGCCGGAGTAACTTAGCAGGTAGACAAAAAATTGCTGGAGAAACTCAGCGGGTGAGGCAGCATCTATGGAGCGAAGGAAATAGGCGACGTTTTGGGTCGAGACCCTTCTTCAGACTGATGTGGAGGTGGGGGGGGGGGGGGGGGGGGGGCGGAAAGAGGAAAGGAAGTGCTGGAGGCAGTGGGCTGTGGGAGAGCTGGGAAGGGGAGGGGAGAAAGCAGGGACTACCTGAAATTGGAGAAGTCAATGTTCATACCACTCCCCGTTGGATTGCAACCTTGTTGTGGTGGGGGTGCTTGTGTGTCTCAGTGACCCCTAGAGCTATTGCAGCAGGACATTCATCTCCTGTTAGGGTCTCCCATGCTGGACAGGTCAAAGGCTAGAGGCGAGACGAAGAGTGATCCACTGGTCCTCCAGGTTGGAGATTGAGCACAGGGATAACAACCCTGTCTCGTAAAACAAATATGTTACGGAAATATGTTACGGAAGGAATCAACACTACTGGGCGTGATGAACATCCAGGGCTATCGACAGATGCTAGGACAATGGAGCTGACCTGGGGTAGTGTCCAGTAGCTAGCCCAGAACAGACAGGAGTGGATGACCATCGTTGCTGCCCTACATGCCAGGAGGCATAATAGGCAGCAAATAAGTAAGTAAGTAAGTAAGTAATGTTCATACCGCTGGGATGTAAACTACCCAAGCAAAATATGAGGTGCTGCTCCTCCAATTTATGGTGGGCCTCACTCTGACCATGGAGGACAGAAAGGTCGGATTTGGAATGGGAGGGGGAGTTGAAGTGCTGAGCCACCGGGACACCAGGCTGGTTATTGCGAACTGAGCGGAGGTGTTGGGCAAAGCAATTGCCAAGCCTACACTTGGTCTCACCGACGTAGATCAGCTGACATCTAGAGCAGTGAATGCAATAGATGAGTTTGGAGGAGGTGCATGTGAACCTCTCACGCACCTGGAAAGACTGCTTGGGTCCTTGGCCATGCACTCAGTTCACTCCTGCCATCGGGAAGATGTAGGAGCCTGAGAACTGTAACGCCCAAGTTCAGGAGGGGAGGAGGAGAAGAGGGGAGAAGGAAGGAAAAGGAGTGGAGACAACTGTTAAGAAGCCAGACAACATTTAAGAAGCCAGAGATACACGGCTGTGAAGTTCGGTGGACATTTAACATTACTGGTCGGTTATCCTTGGTTCTGAAAACTACTGCTGATGTTTTTTTCCCCCAATGAGCCAATGATATTCACAATGATTTCCTTGTGACAGCTCATAACATTTGTCAGCACTGGCTCCAACCTACGAAAACCTAATGCCCCTGTCCCACTTAGGAAACCTGAACGGAAACCTCTGGGGACTTTGCGCCCCACCCAAGGTTTCCGTGCGGTTCCCGGAGGTTCACAAAGGTTTTCGTCAGCCTCCCTAATGGTCGAAAGTGGATTCCGCTTCTTCTATGTTCCGCCGATTATTTAAAAAAATTCAAAACCGGCCACGACTAAAAATAGGGTGCCTTTTTTTAAAAATCGCTAATTTTTTAGTCGAAGCCTTTTGCGATGCTAGTTGAAGGTGGTTGCCGGAGGTTGCAGGTAGTGGAAGGTAAGACCTTTTTTTCACCCAGTTTTATTCCACCTGGGAGGTCTTACCTTCCACTACCTGCAATCTCCGGCAACCACCTTCAACTAGCATCGCAACCGGCTTCGATTAAAAAATTACCAAATTTTAAAACGGCAACCTATTTTTAGTCGAGGCTGGTTTTGAATTTTTTTAAATAATCGCCGGAACATAGAAAGAGCGGAAACCACTTTCAACCATTAGGGAGACTGACAAAAACTTCCGGGAACTGCACGGAAACCTTGGGTGGGGCACAAAGTCTCCAGAGGTTTCCTAAGTGGGACAGGGGCATAAGAGAACCTTCGACCTCCTGGCAACCCATTAGGACCTCCTTGAGACCAACCTAAGGCTTGAGAATTCTCACTACTCTCCATGGTGGCTTCATTCTAGTCGTCGCTAATTTTTCAACATGTTGAAAAATTCTCGGCGACCAGAATGAGGCCGCGACTAGTTCCAGAATGTGGGAACTCCTCACGGCCATGAAGGCGAATCCCCGGCAACCTCCGCGACATGTGGCGACTGCAAAGTCTCATGCGGTCGCCTAAAAAGTTGCCTAAGTGGGACAGGCGCATTATGGAGCCTCAGCATTACAGTCCTTGTTTTTGTATGCAAGCCCTCGCGAAATAAATGCTAACATTGTGTTTGATTTGTTTACTATCAATTCGACTTGCAGATTAACTTTTTTGGGAATCCTGCACTAGCACTCCCAAGTCCCATATGACAATAAAGCACTCTCGACTCTTGCATTCAGGGGCGAAGCACAAGCTCATATGCTTTGCCTCAATCCATTGTGAATGGCTGTCTCCCAATATCAGGAAAGTTTCTCCCTGCGGTTTATATAAATGTGCTGGAATGGTTTCCTGGGTCACTTCCACATTTGGGAGGTGTCCTCAGAAGTAGTCTGAATGAAGAGTTGTTTAGACACTGCTGACCCTTGACTTGAATGAATAGATAGCTACGAGCTGCAGTTGCATGTTAATATGCACAAGTACCACAGGAGAGCTTCTTCCCTTACTCTGCCTTATATTTCCTTGTGACAGCTCATAACGTTTGTGATGTAGACGTTTTATATTCTCATCCAAACATGTATCTGAAAAAGTACAGCCACAGAAAATATATTCGCATATTTGTTTTAATACTTGGGCATCAATCACTGATGTTGTATGAAATTCTCATGGCTGTGTGGTGAATATTTCATTTTCTGTGCTTGCTTTGGTGTTTTCATAATGGAAATACTGCAGTATTCTGAATGGAGTTTCAACACTAAATTTTGTAATCATGTTAGGAAAACAGAATGGTACATTATTGAAACTGGCATCAGAGGATTGGGCCTAAGACTGACCAACAGAGATTTAAGGCCTGTGTCCAACATGAATGGTTAACATAACAAAGACTGAATGAGAATTGTGATCCCCAACATGGTTGCCAATGCACACGTCCATCTCCGAATATAATTCTTCTTATGCTTCTTTAGTGGGCATGATGAAGGGGAATGACTTTTCCCTCCCGATTGTCCACAATTTGTTCTCACAGTCTTGGCTGCATGTCTAGAGGCACCACAAGAAAACCTCGTGGTACTATTGCTATTATTGTGGACCAGCTGAGACTCCCCCTGCCATGATCACACACCTTCCTTCCTCATGGTTTGTTCTTCAACAATTATTGCATTAGCATCAGGAGCAAAGCTGAGCAGTCATGCCTGCCTGCAGCAAATAGCGTCTCCTGATCGTGTTTCACTCTGTGCAACTCTTGCTCCATTTGAGCCTTTACACATAAGGTACCTGACTAACCTGCAGTAATATAGCTTGACACTGAACCTTGTACAATGGATACCTTTAACAGGTCCACCTGCTAATCTAAAAGCTTAACTAGATGCGGTAACAAAGTGTTCATGTTAAACACATCCTTCCAGTGCACCTTTGAGCTACTCTTTCCACACCAGAACTGGTTTGTGCCTGTCATTGGCGATTATAATCTGTAATATGACTTCACCTTAATAAGATTGTACATATGGCAGTACAGTGGCGCAGCAATAGAGTCGCTGATTTACAGCGCCAGAAAAACTAGGTTAGGTCCTGATTACGGGTGCTGCTGTATGGAGTTTATACCTGTCCCCGTGACTGCATGGGTTTTCTCTGGATGATCCAGTTAACTCCAACACTCCAAAGACGTACAGGTTTATAGGTTTACTAGCTTTGGTAAAATTGTAAATTATCCCTATTTTGTTGGATAGTATTAATGTACGGGGATCGCTGGTCGGCACTGAAGGGCCTGTTTCCGCGCTGCATCTCTAAAACTAAATGTCATATTTCATGATTTCTCCAGGATATGTCCCTGGATGCTGAGTGCGTCATGCCAATGTAATTTTGCCAAACCTCCTGAAGTCCACATCTCTGCCTATAAGTAAGTAATCAACAGGCATGTAGATGCTCATATCAATACACATTAAATCTCATTTTAATTTAAAATTTACTGAAATGTCAATTTTTGCACTTTATGGTATTTTACTCAACTGACCATTCTTCAGATTTGTCATCAACTATAAGGTTAAGCAAGAATCTCTTTTACATATTTCTGTTATCAGCGATTCTCTTACTCTGCGAACCTACTTGGCCGACATCATCTGGCTTGGCTTCCTGGATTATTCTTTCTTTGTACAATTAAAGTATTTTATTACTCTGATCTGTGATGGGTGATCCCTCTTACATTGGCAGCTGTTCTTCATACGTGCCTCAGTTTTCATGCCAAATTCAGCACTTCACTCATGTTGTTGGAGTTGCCACCACTTTTGATGCAGTTGTATGACAATATACCTCAACAAGAGCGGCAAGAACAGCAGTGCTGCTGCCTCACAGTGCCAGAGACCCGAGTTTGATCCTGTCCTCGGGTGCTGTCTGTGCAGAGTTTGTACATTCTCCAAGAGAGCTTGATTAAACTAATTCTGCAATCTTTCTACTGCAATGTCAAGTAAAACACATTTTGAATTTTATAGAGCTGGTGATGTTACATGTGCAAGATGCTATGTTTCCATTTATAAGTATTCGTGCTTGTATTCTCATTCTGGTATATTATATAGGTGTCATGTTCCCTCACACCTAACATTGTGGAAAGTATCCCCATCTATTCATTATAAGAACTGAGGGGCTCATAGCAGGGTTGCTGGAGCTTTGAGGAGCAGTGTTAACTCTACCTCCCTAATTAATGGTGTTTGAGTGTTCTGCCATCTCGTCTGGACATCACGAAGACTTGATCAATGAGCAATACCCTGAGACTGTAAATCATGTCCAAGTTCCATGAAATAATATCTTCTGTACTTGTACCTCAGAATAAAATTATATAAGCATTATAATTCTGGTTGTGTTGCTACTTTACATTTATAACTGTGGTCATTTTGCTCTCTGTTGTATATGTTATTGTTGATGCAGTTACTTATTATTGCCTGTGTCTTTAATCCAAGCAGATGTCCTGTTAAATAATGCCAACTTCAACCGACAGGTTCAGAGTCCAATCTCTGATTAATGAAATGTAACCAATCCTGATTTGCCATTCTTATACCTATTGTGTAGGGAACCAAAATGACGAATAGCACAAAACATAAAAAATATATATAATTAAAAATATTGCTTGTTAATAGAGTTGGTCACAGATGACCTGGTTCTTCTCTTTTGGAAAATTATGAGCAAGTGATTTTCTGCAGAAAACTATCACCCACCAAAGCACTTTGATGAGTAACAAGGAACTGAATTTCAATTTGAAAGGTATACTGAAGAAAAGATGTTTTGTCACGTAATCCAGATCTGTCGTGTAACCTTCTGATGGGCGAAGTGTCTCAATTTTTTCCTATGTATTACTAATAATGAATTCAGAAAGGTACTATTTTAAATGAATTTATTAAAACTAATACAAGGAACTAACTCAAGAATTCCCTTATTGGATTCTGGAAACATGTGCCCCTTTGTAAGGAATATAAATCAGAACGAGCTTTTCTTTTAATTCACAGCTTATTTGAGTGAGCGTAACCTTTTGAGAGGTCAGTTTATTTCAAAGAATGTTTACTTACAGGCAGCATATTTGTGCATAAACTTGGCTTATCGTCCTTGAATCAGCTTTCAATTTCCCTGGTTGGCAAATCCCATTGCTTTGATTATTTTATTACCTTCAGCACAGCTTATTATTAATCTTTCTGTGAAATACCAAGGCTTATTTTTTTTCTTTGAGGAATATATTTTAGCTTCTAAAAAGCATTTGCAGCTGTCAGTTTTATTATTTTTCTTTAAAACATCGTAATGTCATAAAAATTATTTTAAAGAATGTTGACGCTCAGAACATTTTAAAATTATTTAAGCGAGAAACAACTTTTCATTTTCTGTTCTGCCCGAAAATGTGTTCACAAGTTTACGAAGAGGCTTTGAACTTGCACAATTGGAATAAAACAATCACATGTTAACAAGGGGAACAGTCAATTTTGCTTTCAATGATACTTTCATGGGAGGCCATAAATTGAGGAGTGAGGAGATTCTGTAGTGTTTCGTGGAACAGAATGGCATTGAAGAGCCTCATTCATTTTCTGTTCTGCCCGAAAATGTGTTCACAAGTTTACGAAGAGGCTTTGAACTTGCACAATTGGAATAAAACATTCATTCAATGTGTCATTAAGAAAGTGCAACTATTTAGGGTTCTCCCACTTTCCAGCACTTGGCCCCTGAAATTGTGGGTTACAGCTCTTCATCCGGGCAACATTGAAGTATAAATATGGCGCTTATCCTCTCCTCCTTTCAGGGCAGCATGGTGGCGCCGTGGTAGAGTTGCTGCCTTACAGTGCCAGAGATCCAGGTATGGAGTTTGTACGTTCTCCCTGTGATCTGCGTGGGTTTTCTCTGGGTGCTCCGTTTTCCCCCCACACTCCAAAGATGTACAAAATTGTAGATTAACTGGCTTGGTAAAATTGTAAATTGTCCTTGTGTGTGTAGGATAGTGTTTGTGTGTGGGGACCACTGGTCAGCGTGGACATGGCAGGCTGAAGGGTCCATTTCCGCACTGTATCTCTAACAACAGAGTTCCAGATGTTTGATACATTTTGCATGAGTGAAGATTTCCTCAATGCTTCTTGAATCTTTTCATCAGTCACCATTAAGGCAGGACCCTTGTAATTGATGTGTCTATTAAATAAAATAGTCCCTTCTTTAGTTTAATGTAGAGATGCAGCATGGAAACAGGTCTGCCAAGTCCGTGCCGACCAGCAATCACCCATACACCAGTTCTATCCTACACACCAGGGACAATTGTTGAATGGAAGACTATTAACCTGCAAACCTGCATGTCTTTGGAACGTGAGAGGAGACTGGAGCAACCAGAGAAAACCCACATGGTTACACTTCGTACAGACAGCACTCATGGTCAGGATTGAACCCAGGTCTCTGGCGCCATCGTGCTGCCCCAGTTTATGATGTTCACATTTGTTTAGACATAAATGTTCAGCATCTATAGGCGTCTCATAATTTTATGCAGCTTAGTTAAATCTCTGCCCAATTTTCCAATGGAACTTAACCAGGGCAGTCGTTCCTCATAACTATAATTCTCCTCCTTAAACAACATCCTCATGTATCTAGCTGCTCCAGTCACTTAATCAACAATGCCAATCAAGTATATTGTCCATCTAATTTTTCCCAATGATATTGTTGAGATGGAAAGTGATCCACCCCACCTGCACTCCCTGCTAGAATGTTATGAACCATGGCTCTTCAGCTTTATGAAAGATATCAACACTACATGTGCTTATGTGGAATACTTTGGATTGTACTTTGTTCAACAGTGAGTTGTCCTTGGTATGTCCATCATTGTTCGCTCGGAGGTTGTCAATATTTCATATCACTGGCCAAATTTCAGAAGGATAGTAGACACAAGGAACTGCAGATGCTGGTTTACATAAAAAGATGTCAAGTGCTGGAGTAACTCAGCCGGTCAGGCAGCATCTGTAGAATATGGATAAGCAATGTTTTAGGTCAAAGGCCAGAAATGAAAAGGCAAAAAGTGTAAGATAAGGCGATATGGATATCCTATTCAGCCAACTCTTAAAGACACTGAATTATTATATCCTTGCAGGTTTATGGGTAGAATTTGATGCAATTTGTGTCCACTGTATGATAATACATACATACAGAGGCAGACCAACCAGTATTATTACGATGGCAATATTAGGAGAACTTTGCAGTCAACATGTAATAAGTTCAAGTTCAAGTTCAAGTTGAAGTGAGTTTATTGTCATGTGTCCCTGATAGGACAATGAAATTTGTGCTTTGCTTGGTCAGTGGTAAGTGGTCAAACAAAAGGAAAAGACAAGGATACATTCTGACCTCTGCTACAAGATAAGTGAGATTGAAGGTTAATCTTGTACTGTAGACAGCTGGAGCACTATTGGAGGAATACCATGGGAAGTAAATTAGTAAGTAAATTGGATTAGTAAATTGTTTATAAAGAGACATGTGAGAGTTAGGTTCCCAGTACATATCCCTTGATGTAATGATGAAGCAGATGGTGAAAGATTGTAGGCCCCAGTGGGTTCCTCTGTGAATGCCTTGTCTTCCATTTGTGGCTCATGGAAACTACAAACCAAGTGCATCATGCTGAAATTTGTAGACGTTATTTGTTTTATTATTTTTTTCATTCCTTCACAGAAGCATGACTAGAATGTGTAGCCCCTCAAATTATTCACAGTCCAGGCATTTTTGAGGGGCAATTGAGATGTGCGCGTTGAGTTCCATATCTGCCAGGCTAGATCATGGAATCATATGAAATGTCAATAAGCCGAATGAGGTCATTCAGCCCATCACGTTTGTGCTGTTGAATTAAGCTATTTTCCCATATGCTACCTTCCTTCCAGTATATCTCTTTCTTCATATACCAGTCATTGCATCTTAAAATTGTAATTCCTATTAGATATTTACTGATGGAATTCATCAATTCATTTATATTGCTCTGCCTTTTTAATCATTGGATTGATGGATTAATCAATTGATGAGCTTTTCTCTGTTTTGATTGCAGATCTTCACTGTTCAAATGTGTTGACTTTGGTTGATTTATCATTAACTAGAGAGTCATGATGTTCACTCAATGTTTAATATTGGGATTATGTTGTGGATTCCATTAGGAGCCTATTTACTTTTACTCATCATGGGGGCAAAATTTTACATGAATTGGTAATTGCTTAATAACTTATTTAAATAAAATATCAAAGGTGGATGGAGAGTTAGACAATGGGATTCATTTCACAGAGTTTTACAAACCATGCAATTACAAAGGAAATGTTTTCATGGCATCCAGTTTCACTAAGAAATTGCAGTGCCACAGCCTGTATTTTATGTATAGGTGGCAGGTTTTCCCCCCTAATGTTTCCCTTCTTCCAATTTACCCGAGGCTTTCTTTTAATCTTATTCATTTCAGTCCATGACTTTGTAACTAATATCTTTTGTATTCTGGTTCCAATAGAATGACCAGTTTTATGAAAATGTTGTTGTAAAACCACGGGTCATTTCTGTAAAGAAGGCTCGATTTCTGAGGAACACTACTAGTGCCCAAATCTCTGAGACGCTCGAGGCTGGTGGATGATGAACTGCAATGTCACTGATGAAAAATATGTAGAATGAGAAAAAATGAAAGGAGAGTTTCAATGGGTATTTTTAAGGCACAGATTGACAGAGATTCTTGATGAGTAAGGGTGTTAGGGGTTAAGCGGAGAAGTCAGGAGAATGAGGCTGAGAGGGAGAGATAGATCAGCCATGATTGAAGGGTGGAGTACTCAATGGGCCGAATGGCATATTCCTGCTCTTATTGCATCTCTATCAATTCCAGTGCTAGAAACTCCTACCGAATTTTCAACATGTACTTTTTATGTAAAAGTTTTTGATTTTATTAGTTGTCATTCGAACCTCAAAGAGGCTCGAACAAAACTCCATTTCTACAAGCCATACAAACAGAACAATTCCTAAAAAAACACCCAACAATTCAATTCACACAAACATCCATCACAGTGAATCTCCTCCTCACTGTGATGGAAGGCAAAGTCTTCTCTCTCCCCCCGATGGGAGTCCCATTCAATGGGGAGATGACTGGGCAATTGTCCTATTAACCAAGCCAGGTGACCTCTCTTTTGTAAATGTGACTGTTATATAATTATCCTCCACTCACTGCAATTTGTTCAGAAATGTTGATGTAATTCCTTTTGTAAGTTCTGTTTCCTCCACTCTTTAAACAGAAAGAGACAAATTGTTCAAATAACTCAGTGAGTCAGGCAGCATCTCTGGAGAACATGGACAGGTAACATTACGGGTGGGGACCCTTCTTCAGAGCCAACCCGAAATGTCACTTATCCTTGTTCACCAGAGATACTGCTTGAGTCTGAAGAAGAGTCTCAACCTAGATGATAGATGCCATCTTCTTGAGGCAAAGCCTCATGTACATGCTCTCAGTGGTAGGTAGGATGGGGCCATTAATGGTCCAGGATGAGTTCACTACTCTGAATGTCATCATGTCACATGTCAGGTGTTTGGCTTTTTGGAAAAAAATATCATTAACGTATTTGCAATATTTACATTGTTTTATAATTTCAAAATATACATCACACCAAAACATTGCCATTCTTATCCAGGATATACTTCAGCCCCTCCAGTAGCCACCAGTCCTAGAAGGCCTCCAGAGGGTAGGTACTGCCAAGATGCTGCCTGTCCCGCTGAGTTACTCCAGCTTTGTGTGTCTATCTTCAGTTTAAACTACCATCTGCAGTTCCTTCCTACACAATTCTCTCCAATATTCGCAGTTCTGATTTCCAACTCGTTCATTTCATCCTTCACAATTTGCACACCAAAGAACTGAGATGATTGCAGCTTATGTCAAATTTAAATCAGCCCATGCAGGAAAGCCCAAACGAGTCTGAACGAGTTCTTCCAAAGCACAATCATCATATGGAATCACGTGAAGGTTTGCACAAATTCCTACAAGCTCTGGAGACCTCAATTCTCATTAATATAAAACTCTGCCCCTTCCCAGAATAGAAGCGATATGATAGAGTTTGATAGGACAGGTTTGGAGGGATATGGACCAAACATGGGCAGGTGGGACAAGTGTAGTGGGCTGGTGTGGGCAAATTGGGTTGAAGGACCTGTTTCCACACTGTATCGCTCTATGACTCTCTGACTAGATTCAAGAGCACACTGTGCTCTTTGTGACCAAAATTGTGCATTGAAGAAAAAATAAACATTTGCAAAGCATGTCTTGGGTGATTAACTTTATTGCAGCCCTGTGCACTTAATTCATCTCTGATAGTGAGCACTAAGAGAGAGAAAAAAAATGGAATAGTAAAGAGGACACTAATGGTGCGGTTGTATTCAACTAGAGTTTAATTTATGTGTTTAATTATGGGAGCTGGTATGTTAATTTAGAAGTTAGACTTTAGAGATACAGCATGGAAACAGGCCCTTTGGCCCACCGAGTCCGCACTGACCAATGATCACCCCGTACACTAACACTATCCTACATACTAGGGACAATTTAAAATGCTACCAAAGCCAATGAACCGACCAGCCTGTGTGTCTTTGGAGTGAGGGAGAAAACCGGAGCACCCGGAAAAAACCCATGTGGTCACAGGGAGAACACACAAACTCTGTACAGACGGCACCAGTAGACAGGATCAAACTCAGGTCTCTGTCGTCGTAAGGCAGCTGCCCTACTGCTATGCCACTGTGCAGTCCTATTGATGATTATAACTTACACCTGGTGTAGGCAAGTGGCAAAAGCATCAAAGGGGAGATGGCACATCTATGTGAGGGAATAAAGAACAGGGAATAAGAAGGTTGGGGTGGGAAATAGGACTGATAGAATTGCTCTGCGGGGAGCTAGCATGAATCCAAAGGGCTGAATAGCCTCCTTCTACATTGACACTGGAAAATCAGAGAACCTTTAGTAACAGCAGATGCTCACACAGACTTCTATGGGGATGATTCCAGTTTTATAGTCAGTCTCTTTAAATGAACTGAATTTTGACTCAACCTGTAATTGCAATTCTTTTATGGTCAAATCTTTTTACGCGACACTGATATGCAAAATGTTCTTGGAGACTCTGAGTTGGCTAAAATACAATTCACTCAGTAATCTTCCTAGACATCAAAGGCATTATTTTACAATGCCAGCCGTGTGCTCTCGTATCACGCTGATGGAAGCAAGATTCTCATTATATTTGTAGTCAGCTTCTGTTCCTGACTATGGCAGATGATGTGCGCAAGGTTCCTTCAAACTGAATAGCATTTCTGTCAAATCTCATTGAAATGCTATTGTCATCAAATCACTATGCACAGTAATGTTCTCATGCATTCTGTGAAACAGCGGCTTAAGCTATTCAAAAAGATACGTTATCTTGAGGATGGTTCAGTAGCACAGAGTTGGTAGAACTGCTGCCTCACAACGGTAGACACACAGGTTCGATTCTGACTTTGGGTGCTTATTCAGTCTGAAGAAGTGTCTCGACCCTGAAGATCGCCTATTCCTTTTCTCCAGAGTTGCCTGACCCGCTGAGTTACTCCAGCATTTTTTATACTCTCTTGGGTGCTATCTGTGTGGACTTCGCGCATTCTCTCTGTGACCGCATGGATTTCCTCCAGGCGCTCTTGTTTCCTCTCACATCTTAAAGACTTCTGGGTTTTTAGGTTAATTGGCCTCTTTAAATTGGTTCTAGCATGTAGGGACTGAATAGGAAAATGGAATAACATAGACCTTGTGTGAATGAGTGGTTAATAGTTGGCATGGCCTCAGTGAGCTGAAGGGTTCGTTTTCAAACTGTTTCTCTAAACTAAGATGAACAATGCTAAGAATTGTTTGCCAAAAAAACAAAAGTGAAGAGATCCAAGACACTTCACAACATTTTCCAGCAACATATCCAGCAGAGATATAGAGCAATACTAGGTCGGTGCAATGTTGTAGCTAGAAAAACCTATGCCCATAGTGTCAGAGACTCTGGTTCAATCTGTATATCTGCGTGGAGTTTGCATGTTCACCCTGTGACCATGTGGGTTTCCCTTTGGTGCGTTGGCTTCCACCTACATCCCAAAGACATGCAGGTTGTTAGGTTGATTGGTAGGTTAATTGGCCATTGTAAAGGATTTGTAGCATGTAGAGTCTGGAGGAAACTGATGAGAATGTGGGGGAATTAATGAATGATTAGTTAAAATAGGTGGTTGATGGTCTGTGACCAGGTTTTACAGACCAAGGCCCTCATTTCTTGAAATTAAGAAACTTTGCTCTGATGGGCAGTACAATCGTGGAGCAGTTGGGTTGCTGCCTAGCAGCGTCAAAGATGTGGGTTTGATCCTGACTATGGGTGCTGCAGGTATAGAGTTTGTACATTCTTCCTGTGACCGCATGGTTTTTCCACCGGATGCTCCGGTTTCCTCCCACATTCCAAAGACGTGCAGATTTGTAGGTTAATTGGCTTATTTAAATTGTCCCTAGTGTGTGTGGGATAGAAATATCGTACGGGTGATCGCTGGTCAGTGCCGACCCGGTGGGCCGAAGGGCCTGTTTCCACGCTGTACCGGTAAAACTAAAACAAAAGTTGTGCTTACAGAATTATATCTTATCTCAAAATAACAACCCCATATTCCTCCATCATTTGGTATGTGGTTGAGTTTGGTTGGGTGTGGGCAAGTGGGGTCAAAGGGTCTGTTTCCATGCTGTATGGCTCTATGGCTCTATGCCTATGAGGGCTCTTCTGGAGCTGTCCAGCAACTGATACTGCTTGGAGTCTCACCCTTAGCTGATGAGTGGCTCCCATTGCACTGAAGAGCACTGGAAGAAAAGATGCACTACCAAGGTGTGTGAATGACAAGCTCAAGAGTTCCCTCATCAAGGGAAGATGCTCCCTATCCAGCAGAATGTTTTAAAACCTTGGCCAAGGAGATGGGTTTAAGTGGGACAGCCAGCATCTCTGGAGAGAAGGAATGGGTGATGTTTTGGTTCGAGACGCTTCTTCAGAAACGTTACCCATTCCTTCTCATGCCTGTCTCGCTGAGTTACTCCAGCATTTTGTGTCTACCTTTCATTTAAACCAGCATCTGCAGTTCTTTCTTACACAAGTGGGTTTAAGAATTTGGCCTGTGATCACCAGGCCAACTACTCATATGGATGTATTCTTAATTTGATTTTGGGCAAGGGACGGAGGACCTTGTATGCAAGAACCTTTCCTTGCAGTAAATGGTAAAGACCTGCTGTCTATCATGACGATAAAGGAGAAATAATCAATGGGTTTTAAAAGGAAACTAGATTGGCACCTTAGGAAGTAAAGTCGTTCAGCTATGGGGATAGAGTGGGGAATGGGACTAATGATTGTTCTTCAGAGAGTCAGCGTGGATTCAGAACAGCTTATTTCTATGCATCATCACTCTGTGACTTCCTTATATTCTCTTTTCAAAGGTGGTGGTGCTCCATTTCTCATCTGTTCAATGTGCAAGACTCTTTAATTATTAAATTGAATGGCAATGTTCTATTTTTTGCTTTGATTTTCAGCTAACAACTGAGATTGCAATCGTATATTTCTGTCCTTTTAAAGTGATGCCAGCACATTACATTATTCTCCTCATTCTTCCTTTCGGTTATCTGTTCGTCACCACTTCAATCACCTCTTCTGGTTGATTGCCAGCACTGACTCTTGCAAGAACTGACTTCAGTCTTTGACTGGGATGCAAACTAATTTCCCTATCTTATCCAACTGGAACAAGTGCATCTTTCTTCAGTGCATTTCATGTAGCACTTTGGAAGTTAATCTTTTTTCAGTTATTATTCTCAAGGTCATCTGTCGATTGTTGTTTTTCCTTGAATTGCAAATCATTCATGGTATCAAAGAGAATCGCAGCATGGGAAACTAGCCAACTGAAGTCACACCATCCACGAACCCTAACCCAACTCATTTTATTACACTTAAATTATCATCAACTCCTCCAGATTTGCCATGTATCTACACACTAGGAGCTGTTTACAGTGAGCATCTAACCTACCACAGGTTTATGGGATGTGGGAAGACATCAGACTATTGTAGAATATCAACACAATCACGGGATGAATACGAAAACTCAACACAAGCATCACCCAAGGATCAAATTCAGGTTATGAGGTATTGGTTGCGTGTGGGCAAGTGTGGCCAAAGGGTCTGTTTCCATGCTGTATGGCTTTATGCCTATGAGAGCTCTTCTGGAGCTGTTCATCAGCAGTTCCACCAGCTGCACCACTCTTCCACCCCTGCTGCTGTTGAAGTTAAAAGAAGAGGAAATTAAATTATAAAAATGATGAGAAAAGCAAGCAGGGCCATCCTTCTTTCGTTGAGAGAGCAACCTCTTTCAAGGCAAATTTGGATGGGACAGTGCTGGTGTGTAGAGGTATATGTAAGAAAGATTGCGAGAAAGAACATTTAAAAAGGGATGGGAATGTTTTTAAATTGCGCTTCATTTTCATTTGTTTCAGCAGTTTTACTTTGCTTATGGTATTGGAGATGTAGGAATAATTACAATTAAACATGTTCTTGTACTCCGCCATTCAATCGTGGCTGATCTATCTTTCCCTCGCAACCCCTCTCTCCTACCTTCTCCCCATAACCCCGACACCCGTACGAATCCAGAATATATCAATCTCTGCCTTAAATATATATCCATTGACGGCCTCCACTGCCTTCTGTGGCAAAGACTTCCACAGATTCACCACCCTCTGACTAAAGAAATTCCTCCTCATCTCCTTACTCAAGATACGCCCTTTTATTCTGAGATAATAGGAACTGCACTCACATGCACTGGCCACACATCCTCAACATTGAATCAAAACCATTAGACTTTTAAGCATTAATCGATATTTGCACGCAGCTCATTTTCTATGCAGTATATTATAGATTGCCAAAAAACTTCAAATTTAAAGTTCAACAAAAGCTTTGTATTAATGGAAATCAGGATATTAAGACGTTTCCTGCAGCTTCAGCAGAAGAATTATATATTGAGTGGCGTCACATCAATAGAGAGTTCCAGGTGAGCAAAAGCCAAGAAATTAAGTGGCACGCAGTATTGCCAAGTTTCTGCATACCACACACCTCTGCATTAGAGCTGTATATTTTGCAGGTTACTCCTGCGCATTGTGAGGAGGAGTCTGATTAATTGTGCATGCTGCCTGTTAATGAAGATCATGGTAGACCGTTGCCATATTCTAGATGCTGACTATGATGCTTGCGACCACTTAAAGGAGTCAAGTGGCTTAAAGTTAAGTGGCAGGATTTGAGGATGAAGAACAAAATTGTAAACCAAACATGTGAGGCTTTTTGTAGATTAGTGTCGATACTATATATATGTTACCACACAGATTATGCATGCTGTACTTTCCTTATGTAGACTAGACCAGATTGTCACTCATACTGCTGATCCGCCTACAGGCTTGTTAGTGATATATATATATCCCTCTCTCCCTCTCTCCCCCCCTCCCCCCCTCCCCCCCCTTCCCCTCCTCCCCCCCTCCCTTAGTTTAGTTTAGTTTATTGTCACGTCTACCAGGGCACAGTGAAAAGCTATTGTTGCGTGCTAACCAGTCAGCGGAAATATAAAACATGATTACCACCAAGACATCTACGGTGTGCACATACATAATTAAGGAAATATCGTGCATGATGTTTACTGCAAGATAAAGTCCAGTAAAGTCCAATTAAATGTGTATGAAGGTGCTGCAGATGCCGGTTTAAACCGAAGATAGACACAAAAAGCTGGATAGGCAGCATCTAGGGATAAAAGGAATGGGTGACATTTCGGGTCGAGACCCTTCTTCAGACTAGGAGTCGAAGAAGGCTCTCGACCCGAAACGTCACCCATTCTTTCTCTCCAAGAATGCTGCATGTCCCGCTGAGTTATTCCAGCTTTTTGTGTCTAATGTTCAATTAAAGATAGTCTGAAGGTCTCCATTGCGGTAGTTAGTAGCTTAGGCCAGCCTCACATGTTTGGTTTGCAATTTTGTTATATATATCTGAGGGGGGCGCTGTCCTGTACGGCTGCCAGTCCTGCAGCTGTCCGTTTTTTTCACTTATTTTCTTTATTTTTAGTACGTTAAAAGTGTTAGTTGGGGTCTAATCTTTTTCCTGAGGGGACCTGGCCAGAACCTCGGCTTCAGAGGTGGCGCAATGCTGGAGCGCTATCGCGGAGCGGAGCGGGCGATGCCTTGCCTGGGTCGCCGCGCTGGAACTCCGGTATGCTGCGACCGCCGATAAAAAACATCACGGAGCCGCGGGTCTGTGGAGCGGCCAGCAGCGGGCGGCGGCACTGAACTTTACATTTGCGGAGCCTGGGATCTCTCGCCGAGATCGCCAGTGTGTGGAGCTCCATCCAGTGCGGCCTGTTGGCTTGGAAGCCGCGGTCTCCGGTAAGGAGGCGGCTGTTCCTGGCACCCCAAGCCGCTGAGAGGGTCTACCGACGCCGGAGTACCATCACCCGGTGAGAAAAGCCGGGAACATCGGGCCTCCGTAGCGGCGATTGTGGAGGCCTCAATAGGCCCGACTACTTTGGGTGGACATGGGGATGGGGACTGGACTTTGTGCCTTCCCCCACATTGAGAAACCATTGAGGGGGGATGTTTTGATGTTTTAATGGTAAATTTCTTTAATGCTATGTTGTATTTTTATTAGTGTGCTGCAAGGACATCTGAATTTCCCCTGAATAAGGGGGTTAATAAAGTATTTCTTATGTTATGTTATGTTACAGTGCATTCAGAAAGTATTCAGACCATTTCACTTGTTCCACATTTTGTTACGTTACAGCCTTATTCCAAAATGGATTAAATTCTTTTTTTTTAATCATCAATCTACACACAATACCTCATAAAACAAAAGCGAAAACAGGTGTTTAGAAATTTTTGCAAATTAATTAAAAAGAAAACATTTAAATATCACATTTACGTAAGTATTCAGACCCTTTGCCATGGCACTCAAAATAGTAAGATTAAACGAGAACTTACCAGTTTGAAGTTTGATCTTTATTTTATGAGGAGTTGCGATGAGGGATTTCGTGAAGAACCCGCCAGGCACGCATGCGCGACATTTCTTCAAAGCAGCGGTGTGGAATCACAGAACCAACAACAGAGAAATGACTTGTTATAGTAAGATTGAAGAGACTCTATATACCAGTTGATCTTATGGTAGAGGGTTAGGAGCGGAGGGCACGAAATCCCTCATCGCAACTCCTCATAAAATAAAGATCAAACTTCAAACTGGTAAGTTCTCGTTTAATCTTACTATTTCATTTCGGAGTCACGTGAGTGACTTCGTGAAGACTTCAAAGCTCTGTGATTACACGCCCTGGACCACGTCCATGCTCACACACTGCCGTAATACTGATGGAGGAAGTATGTTAACGTATTTCAGACTTGAACAAGCTGAAAAATAATAACATTATAGTTAGTACAACAATAAACCCCTGAACTCGGGGACAAACGTTTAGGGACAGCACTTAACGTGCGTAACGTTGCGGGAAAAAACGGCCACAGGTTTGTTATGAAACCACTGAAATGTAGTTTCATTGGCCCAGCCCGCTATCGTGAGGACATGCTCCATGAACACCTCCATGGTCCTCGTTCCTGATGTGGATGCGGCCTTGGTAGAATGACATTTCATATGTTTAGTGTCTTACCTGCTGCATCGAATACCACCTTAAGCCATCTGGAGATAGTCTGCACCGTTACCCTGTGACATGGGTTTCCATGGCTGACAACAGATCCGCCTCCATATTCCTGATGGCCATTTCCAGACCTGTAGTCGCAGGTCTGTATAGTTTAAGTAACTCTTTCATAAAGAAGTTACTTTTTTATGGGTTGATCATTCTATCCAGGTTTAATTCCTGTAGAGTCTGGACCCGTTGTGCTGTATTCAGTGCTATTGCCATCACCACTTTTAAAGGTGAGTAAGTCCAGTGGTACCTCCGTCATAAGCGACCACCTCCTGAGTAGGGTCAACACCACCCTAATCTCTCAGATATTATATCGTGGTCGGGAAGGGATGGATAGAACATATCCCTCGTAGTTTGGATACCAGCTGGTGAGATCCCACTCCAATGTTGAGCTAGGATGACAATGCACTATAGGCACTGTAAGCAGCACTGTAACTGAGGCTCATCATAATGAAGACCAGTGAGCATGCCAGCACATTGGAGATCGTAGCAGATATGTAGGTCTTCTTGGTCCGACTACAAAAACCTCTCATATCCTGTGTAGGTGAGGTAGTGCTTCCCAGTGGACTTTCTCTGCACGATCTATATGACGTCCATGGTCCTGTATGTTCCAGACCTGGGTACGTTTTCTGCAACACCTGTCCGATGAGGCAGAATGGGGAAAGCATCGAAATCCATTTCCCCCAATGTAGCGAGAACTCGTCCATCGCCACACTTGGAGACCACATTCTGCAGTTTCTCCTGGGTTTCCTCAGGTACTACAGGTTCCTCCAGAACTGGAGGACATCTGGTCCAGCTGCAGAGACTGTGCTCTAGGATACGCTCCATCATGCGCTCCATCCGAGCCATGCGACCACTGCCGCATATGCGGACAATAAGTCGACTTCCTCAGGTTCTGGAGAATCTCTGAGGCTTCTGTCATTGCCCCACACCTCGTCGAGGTGATGACAAGGGTGCAAGACAGGATGTCGCTGCCTGCCGCTCCTGCGTGGCTAAGCGACTCCCGCGCGGACCTGCCGCTTACTCCGCCGTCTTCCGGACGGAGGCGGCCCGCTGGTCTAAAAGACATGATAGCGGTGATGAGTCGGTCCCGGCCGCTGAAGCGTGGTACCCCGACGTCCGCGCGGGCTTGCCGCCTATCCTCCAAAGGCGACGTTCGGTCACGTCCTCCACTACAAGGGGGTGTGGTGACCGAGATGAGACTACACCGACCTGCAACCAGGCAGGCTCCCTCGGTGCTGAGTCTGTGTCCTCCCTTGGGACAAAGCGTCGTTCGGTCACGTCCTGCTGCTAAAGGGGGTGCGTGACCGAGATGAGACTACACCGACCTGCAACCAGGCAGGCTCCCTCGGTGCTGAGTCGGTGTCCTCCTTTGGGACAAAGCGTCGTTCGGTCACGTCCTGCCACTAAAGGGGGTGCGGTGACCGAGATGAGACTACTCCGACCTGCAACCAGGTAGGCTCCCTCGGTGCTGAGTCTGTGCCGGCCGCACATGTGGTCCTCCAGACCCAGGCCTCAATCCTTCACCGGTCCACGATCTGGTGGCCTGCTCCAGTGGAAGTCGACCCTGGCTCTATGGCGGGTTTACCAACTGTTGTGCGATACTTCCCCTGGTCCTCTCTCTGGTGACCTGCATATTTGAGGAGAGAGAACGTGCCAAGAATATAACACGTTACGCACCTTTGCTCCACTGTCGCTATGGTTAAGTGACAGAGGTAGGGAGTCAGGGTCTTACCTACCCTGCTCCTGTGCGGTTACCACTTATGGCACCATGATCAGTCGTAGTGGAGAATCGGGTCCTGACTGCGCAGGGCTCCCCTGATTTCCGCGTTTTTATCCCGACCCGCAGAGCGGGTGCTGCCGACGTAACGGGCAGCTCCAGGAATGGTGGGCGTTGACTCACATCTGGAGGCGCCGGTATGTAGGTCCTTGCTGGCCTTCCGGTTTGACCCCGTGGCCTGGAATATGGAATTTTCCTGGCCGTTTGTCTGGTCAAGGTGTGCGACCTCATAATACCCACTGTCTTGGCATGGTCGTCTAAATCCTTGACCTGCTTCAGAAGGTCTTCCCTGAATAGTTGTCTGGGTGGTGGTGTTGGAGATGCTCTGCATAGCCCCGCAAATTTGGGATTTAGCGTGAGCTTGATGGCACTTTTTTCGAAATGCATTATTTCGTATAGCGTGTTACATAATGATTCAAGAGCATCCTCCTGTACGGTGTTTCAAGTCCATCCCGTCCACCGACCTCGCAAAAGCGGTAATCCCAGATGTGAGCAGTTTTAGGATTTTCTGTAATTTTTACTTCCTGTGCTCTTATGCCCGGGCTTATATTGCTCCAAATAGGCATGTTTACAATAGGTACATTGAGTGAGTTCCAATTACTCGGTGCCTTGTATCCATTCATGGCCTCCGCAAGGACCTGATCCTGTATGGTGGTTGGTGAGGAAATCAATGGTAGCGGCCAGTTTAGTTTTGAGAGGTTGTCCCGATGATTCGGGTAACGCAAACTTGGCTGCCACGTCCAAAAGTTCTTCCTGAGGAACCTCAGGTGCCACTGGTTCGTGTACCAAGATATCCTCTTCTCCTGGCTGCCTCATGCTACCAATTGACGATGGGGATATATCCAAAAGTCCCCGGAACTGGACATTTCCTGCCGTTGATTTTGCTGCAGGATCCGTTCCATCATCCTCTCCATCCGTTCAATGCGCCCTTCATGGTGCGTAAATGGGAGGTCAGAGCCCTCATGCCCGAAGGAACTCCTGAGGCTCCTATCATCGGCCCGTACCTCATCGAGGTAATCTCGGTGCCGTGACGAAAAATCGCTGCCAGCCGCCTCAGCGAAGCTGTACGACTCCCGCGCGGATCTGCTCATTCGCCTCCTTGGATGAGCTAGGCCCGACTGCCTCAAAGGGCATATGCGGTGTGAAGTCGGCACCTGACGCCTGCGGCGTGGTGACCCGACATCCGCGCGGGCTTGCCACCTGTCCTACTCCTGGACTCAGGCGGCGTACGGTCCCGTCCTGCCGCTTTTGGGGGATGCAGTGACCGTGGCGAGACTCCACCTGTATGACTCCACCTGGTCCAACTAGGTGGTGAGTCTACACTGGCCCTCCCTGGTCTGCCAGTGGACTCGGGTCTCGGTAAACCACCAGTCCGCAATCTAGCGGTCTCTGGTGAAATTCCTGCCCTAAAAGGGCTTTGTTATTGAGCTCTATCCCTGGCTCTTTCACGAGGGCTCGGGGAGAAGGGTCGTGCAACAGCATGTGAAACCCGTTTGCTCATATCAGCCAACGATTCTCTCCCTGTTGGAGATAGTGAAAAATGGAGTCAGGGTCTACCTGCTCCGGCGCTGTACCGACTTCCTGCTCTGCGGGTACCCCGCTTGTACACAGCTGTGTCGGTAGGTCGGGTCCTGTAATCACAGGGCTCCCCAACTTTTGCGCCTTTTTCCCGGCCCGTCTAGCGGGTGCTGTCGTTGTAGAGAGCTCCGGGAATAATGGCCGACGACTCCTTTCGGAAGTCCTGCGGCCTGTACTCCTTATTATCCATGTCCCTGTTGGAGAAAACACAATTCAAAACAGAAAGGACAACCAGCTCAAGGTTGCCTGTACTTACCTGAGTGGCCCTAATGAAGGGCTGGCGGTGAGCTGTCGTTCTGCCATTGCTGCGCAATGGTGAGCGTTGAGCCCGGACCCCGCAGGGTCAACGAGCTGCCCCATTGTAAAAATAAGTTGGGCTTAGAACAACATGATAATGGCTGCAACTCCATTACCTCTTAATTACAGTACTGGGATAATACAGGCTGTGTAGAGTTGAGTTGGGGCTAACCCCTTACTCTGAGTAAATGCCGACAGCCCACAGTATCGTGTGGGCTGCGGTGTAAGTCGGGCTGCATTTCTGCCATTGCTGACCGCGAATGGCGAGCCTGCAAGCCCCTAGTTCAATATACATGCCGACAGCCCGCAGTATCCTTGCGGGCTGCGGTGTAAAATCGGGCTGTGCTCTGCCGTTGCTTGCTGCATACGGCGAGTCTGCAAGCCCATATTACAATATAAATGCCGACAGCCCGCAGTATCCTTGCGGGCTGCGGTGTAAAATCGGGCTGTGCTCTGCCGTTGCTTATTGCACACGGCGAGTCTGCAAGCCCATACTTACTTATAAATGCCGCCAGCCCGCGGTCTGCGTGCTGCGGCGTAGAGTCGGCTGCCTCTACCGTCCTCCGCCGGCGAGTGTGAACCCGGACCCACCTGGGTCAACGGGCTCTCCCGACTCCATGAGTTAGAGCCGCCGCTGACTGCCCGCATTCCGCGGTCCGCAGTCAGTGTTGAAGCGGCCTGGAGCACTCTGGAAACAGAGTCTCTGTAAAGAAAAAACGGATGGCGGGTTAGTTTTCCACTTACCTGCAGGTCCCAGCAGTGGAGAAGCAGCGCTCCTCCCTGCCCGTCGCTCGCACGCGCGTCGACGATATGTCGCGCATGCGTGCCTGGCGGGTTCTTCACGAAGTCACTCACGTGACTCCGAAATCAAATTGAGCTTCAGTGCATCCTGTTTCCAATGATGATCCTTGAGATGTTTCTACAATTTTATTGGAGTCCACAAGTGGTAAATTAAATTGCTTGTACATGATTAGGAAAGGCACACACCTGTCTATATAAGGCTCCACAGTTGACAGTGCATGGCAGAGTAAAAAGCAAGCCATGAAGTCAAAGGAATTGTCCGTAGACCTCCGAGACTGGATTGTGTCGAGACACAGATCTAGGGAAGGGTATAAAACAATTTCTGCAGCATTGCAGGTTCTGAAGTGCACAGTGGCCTCTGTCATTCTTAAATGGAAGAACTTTGAAACCACCAGGACTTTTCATAGAGTCCGGCCAAACTGAGCAATCAGGGGAGAAGGGCCTTGGTCAGGGAGGTGACCAAGAACCCGATGGTCACTCTGACAGAGCTCCAGAGTTCCTCTGTGGAGATGAGAGAACCTTCCAGAAGGACAACTTCTGCAGCACTCTACCAATATCTACAGCACTCCACCAATCAGGCCTTTATGGTAGAGTGGCCAAATGGAAGCCAGTCCTTAGTAAAAGGCACATGACAGCCCGCTTGGAGTTTTCCAAAAGGCACCTAAACAACATTCTCTGGACTAATGAAACCAAGATTAAATTCTTTGGCCTGAATGCCAAGTGTCATGTCTGGAGGAAACCAGGCACCACTCATCACCTGGCCAAAACCATACCTATGGTGAAGCATGGTGGTGGCAGCATCATGCTGTGGGGATGTTTTTCAGCAGCAGGAACTGAGAGACTGGTCAGGATCGAGGGAAAGATGAATGGAGCAAAGTACAGAGAGATCCTTGATGAAAAACTGCTCCAGAGCGTTCAAGACCTCAGACTAGGGCAGTGGTTCAACTTCCAATAGGACAATGACCCTAAACACACAGCCAAGACAATGCAGGAGTGGCTTCATGACAAGTCTGTGAATGTCCTTGAGTGGCCCAGCCAGAGCCCGGACTTGAACCCGATGGAATATCGCTGGAGGGACCTGAAGATAGCTGTTCATCGACGCTCCCCATCCAACCTGAGCTTGAGAGGATCTGCAGAGCAGAATGGGAGAAATTACCCAAATACAGGTGTGCTAAGCTTGTAGCAACATACCCAAGAAGACCTGAGACTGTAATCGCTGCCAAAGTTGCCTCAACAAAGTACTGAGTAAAGGGTCTGAATACTTATGTAAATGTGATATTTCAGTTATTTATTTTTAAGTACATGGCAAACATTTCTAAACACCTGTTTTCACTTTTTTATTATGGGGTATTGTGTATAGATTGATGATTAAAAAAAGAGATTTAATCCATTTTAGACTAAGGCTGAAATGTAACAAAATGTGGAAAAAGTGAACGGGGATGAATACTTTCTGAATGCACTGTATCATCAAATCCTGCCACTTCTCAGAAGCTCAGGACCAAAGATCTTTGCTCAGGACTGCTCACTAGTTGTTGGTAGGATGGTTCAATTGCCTGATAACAACTGGAAAGATACAGTCCCTCAATCCTGAGGTGTGCGTTTTCACATTTCTATAATATTTTTTTTTAATTTCAAAATAGACTTTATTCAAGTAATAAATATATACAATACAGAAACCGTGCAAAAAATTAATCTGGCATTATCGGAGGCTATACAAACATTCAATACTGTTTATACACATAGCACAAATTTCCCAAATTTATCACCCACCCTTGCCACTCATGTGGTCCACTGGTGTGGAATCCCTTCCCTTATTTTTGAGGGAAGTCTCCACCACACCCTGCCCGCCTTATGTCCAGCAGCGGAAGGACCCTAGACTGTGGTCCTCCCCCTCCTAATGGGAGAGGTTAAACTCATCCTTGATTATGTTGGTGGCCTTGCCGAGGCAGCATGAAGTGTAGATGAAAGGGAGGTTGATTTAGGCTGTGTCCGGAAGCCTGTGACAAATCATTCGTCCCTAGATGCGTGGCTCTCTCGTCTAAAAAGTGGTGTGATAAGTCGATAGGGTGGTCAAAAAAGCTTCCGACACATTGGCATTCATCAGACAGAGTATTAAGAAGAAAAGTTGGAATGGTCATGTTGAAATTACATAAGATATCGGTGAGGCCACAGTTAGAGTAATGTGTTCAAGTTTGGTCACCATGTTATAGGATAGATGTTTTCAAGTTTCAAAAGGGGCAGAGAAGATTTACAAGGATGTTGCCACCACTTGAAGGCCTGAGCTTTGTGGAGAGGTTGAGCAGCTAAGACATCAGTGTAAATGGCAGTTGAAATTGAACTTTATATGAAGTTCAAACAAGTCCTGAAAGGTGTTCAGGCAGTACACACTGTGTGTTAATTTAGGTGGGAATTGAAAAAGCCACATTGGGGGAGAATGGGGACCTTACTAACACGAGTAAAGTGAGATAAAGGATAAATATGCATTGATCAACCAAATGGGGACTATATCTGTTATCCCACAGATTCGACAAACACCAGGCTGACAGTGTCTCACTTACCGAATCATACCTGACGCACAGTGAATCAGAATCCATCATCGCAATCCTTGAGTAGACCCTGTTCTATTGGAAGGATGAACATATAACCATTTTAGTTTAGCTTAGTTTAGAAACACAGCACAGAAACAGGCCCATCGACCTACTGAGTCTGCGCAGACCTACAAAACCCCCACGCACTAACACTATCCTACTCACACTAGGGACAATTTACAATTATCACAAGCCAAATAACCTACAGACCTATACATCTGGAATGTGGGAAGAAACGAGAGACCTCGGAGAAAACCCACAAAGGTCACGGGGAAAACGTACACTCTCTAAAACAGACAGCACCCATAGTCAAGATCTAACCTGGGTCTCTGGCTTAGTAAGGCAGCAACTCTACTGCTGCGCCACTGTGCCACACAACTTTCTTCTCAGTTCATTTTTCAGTGCTCCTCCATTGACGTACACTCGGAAGAGACCACTGGAAATAGTAAGAGGACAGAACATATTCCAGATGGGGGCTTCACTGCCCATCAACAGGTGTGGATTGGTAGCATCATCATTGAATGAGCTGGCCAAGTCCAAAGACTTAGTCTGTGGCAGATAGTGAATGGATCAATAAAAGTGATGACCTACTTGATCTTGCCCACGCCAACCTACCTGGGATAGATGCATCCATCCAATTTAGCGTTAGGAGACGTGACCAACTCACGGTCATTTAGAGATGAAGTATCGACTTCACCTCGAGGGCACCCTACACAGCGATGTGTGGCATGACAATCATGTTAAATAGGACGGACTCTGTATAGACCATTAGCAGCATATAATATGTACATAACCACATTTCCTTTGCTATAATGGCAGGGGATTAGCCTTGGTTCAATGAGTGCAGAAAGTCTTGTCAGCACTTAAAACTGATAAGGTGTCAGCCTGGTAATGCTGCTATGCAAGATTACATGTATGCTACAAGCAAAAGCAGTGTGCAATAGGCAGCTAAGCTATTTTGCAATCAAAACATTGGATCGAAAATCCACAGTCACACCACATCTCGTGAATGATGCTGGACAATTTAATTGCTAATGGGAGAAGGAGGTTCCAGAGTTCAGCACGTGAGTATTCAAATGCGGCACGGTGGCGCAGCAGTAGAGTTACTGCCTTACAGCACTTGCCGTGCCGGAGACCTGGGATCGATCCCGACTACAGGTGCTGTCTGTACGGAGTTTGATCATTCTCCCCGTGAACATGTGGGTTTTCTCCAAGATCTTCAGTTTCCTCCCGCACTCCAAAGACGTACAGATTTCTAGGTTAATTGGCTTGCTATAAATCTAAATTGTCTCCAGTGTGTGTAGGATAGTGTTAATGTGTGGGGATCGCTGGTCGTTGCGGACTCGGTGGGCCGAAGGGCCTGTTTCCGTGCTGTATCTCTAAACTAAACAAACCTAAACTAAATAATGAAGCATTTGCAGTCACATTCAAACAGAAATGGTGAATTAATTATCCCTCTCTTCCACCTGGGATTCAAACCATCATAGAAGTTAATCTCCAACTAATTTTTTTTTCTCCACGTGTTATGATTGCAATGATTGAAAGCAAATACAGAAAATGGCATGAGGCAACATCCCAGAAATGTGATGGATAGTGGGAAAATCTTACCAAATCTTTCCAAAATTACAGCAAAAGATGAGCATACCAGTTTTGAAAGTTCTAGTTTCTTCCCTGGACTTCTTAAAGGTCTCCATGAGAAATAAGATAAACATTTTGGTATCTAAACCCACTGATGAAATGTGAATGGACCAAGCTGTCTAGACATGGATTATTGACTTTATTCTCCACACCACCTAATACTCCAGATTATGTAGTTATAATGAACAAAATAATGGAAGTGTCATTGGTTTATGTTAGCAGCTTAGTAAAACATCTTTGACAATTTACAAAGTAAACAAATCCGCAAAGAGTTTCAGATCTACTTTTAAATTTAGTTCAACAGCAGGTCTGAATGGATTCAAATTGTATTAAAGTTGATGAAATCCCTAAAATTTCCTCCATCAGAGAGACAAATACTATCAGCAGGCTATTAATAAACTTTTAAAATGTGTTTCCCTAAGTTTCATTCTCACAAAAAGGAAGGAATTGTCAATAGGATTTATTTGAAGGGATCGTGAAACCTGTAAACTTTCCCCACCGTGTCTTATGTTGCCAGCAGATAGACCCTCGGACTATCTTTGTAGATTTTTGATATCCCTAGGATGGACAATAGTTATGTTTTTGCCCCAAGGTCAAGTTTTAAGAAACCTCATGGGAGGGTTAAACTAGTGAAAGCATTTTGTGTATCATGCTGGTGATCACGACTGAACTGATTTGCTTCCTTTACTATCCCATGAGCACATTCTATCAAATAAAAGTGACTAAATTAGTAAGATTAAATGAGAACTTACCTGTTCGAAGTTTGATCTTTATTTTATGAGGAGTTACGATGAGGGATTACGTGAAGAAGCCCCGCCTGGCGCTGGATCGGCATACTTCAAAGCAGCGGCATGAAAAACACAGAACCAATAGCCGGAGTAAGATAGTAAGGCCCAACATAGACTAGAACTACCAGATGATCATTTATATTATGAGGGTTGGGAGCGGAGGGCACGTAATCCCTCATCGTAACTCCTCATAAAAATAAAGATCAAACTTCAAACAGGTAAGTTCTCGTTTAATCTTACTATTTTACTTTGGAGTCACATGAGTGACTATGTGAAGACTTTAAAGCTCTGTGTTTTTTATGTCGTAGATTCATTCCATACGACTCTCTGTTTAGTCAAAACAGTAGTGAGTAAATGGTATTTTAAGACATTGTTACAATTTATGTAATAAGTCCGTTAAAAAAGAACAATTTTTTAAATAATAACCCCTCTATCGGAGGGGAAAATTACAAAAGAAAAATGATCAATGATGTCAATGGTAACATAAATCGATAATATAAATCGATAATATAAAACAAAGCAAGCATTTAAAGAGAACCCAGTACTGCGTGCCCAAATCCTGGCACCGTGACAACAGGTTTATTGTAGAACTTTGAAAACGTTTCTTCTCTACACCACCCTGCGGCCTCTAAAAATTTGATCGAGTGGTACGTCCTGTACCTTCGCCACGGACGTAGCTGCCGCCCTAGTGGAGTGAGATTTAAACACATCAGTGTCTATTCCTGCTAGATCCAAAACCTGTTTTAACCATCTAGAAATGGTTTCACCTGAAATGTTGTATGTGGTTTTTTGTGCGTTATCAATAACGCTTCCTCAGAACCTCTGAGATTTTTGGTTACCTCAATGTATTGAGTTAAATGCTTACTACACACAATGTTTCATCGATAGGATATGCTTTAAACATTACCTTAGCTCCAGTTCTCCCTGGTCTGCTTTGTACCAGACTGATGGTACTGGGATGTCAGGACTTTCATATGAGGAAAGATTGGATAGACTCGGCTTGTACTCGCTGGAATTTAGAAGATTGAGGGGGGATCTTATAGAAACTTACAAAATTCTTAAGGGGTTGGACAAGCTAGATGCTGGAAGATTGTTCCCGATGTTGGGGGAGTCCAAGGGGTCACAGTCTAAGGATAAGGGGGAATTCCTTTAGGACCGAAATGAGGAAAACATTCTTTACACAGAGAGTGGTGAGTCTCTGGAATTCTCTGCCACAGAAGGTAGCTGAGGCCAGTTCATTGGCTATATTTAAGAGGGCGTTAGATGTGGCATTTGTGGCTAAAGGGATCAGGGGTATGGAGAGAAGGCAGGTACGGGATACTGAGTTGGATGATCAGCCATGATCACATTGAATGGCGGTGCAGGCTCGAAGGGCCGAATGGCCTACTCCTGCACCTATTTTCTATGTTTCTATGTTTCTATGTTTCTATGTTTGATCAGGTCATAAACATAAAACACAATGTTATCTGCAGTCACATGCATGCAATCCAACCGTAACAATTGCAAAGTTTGTACTCTTTGAGCTGATACCAATGCCATTAACATTACTACCTTCAATGTTAACTTCTGCAAAGACATTGAGGTAATTGGAGTCCATTGCTTAAGCAAAGTGAGAACAATGCTAACATCCCAAAATTCTGTATATCTGGGCTTGGGAGGATTTTTATTAAAATTCCTTTCGTGAATCGGGATGCTAATGGGTGAGGCCCAACTGAATCCCGATCAGATATTTGTCCTAAGTAGGACGACTATGCACTACGAGTACAATTAATGGCACTATAACTCAAATGCTCATCAAAATGTAACCCAGCAAGGAACTCCAATACATTTGAAATGTTTGCAGTATGATAAGATATCTTTGACTGTGTACAAAAACTTCACATTTCCTTATATGTGACATATATTGTTTTTTAGTGCTATTCCTCCAAGCTGCATCTGTAACATCCACGGTCCTGTCCGACAGTTCAAACTCTTGCAATGGTCTGGTAAGAACCTGCAGATTAACAAATTCATATGATCATGCAATGGATGAATTTCGTTTGTTACTGGTTGTGTCAACAGATTGTCGCAACTGGGAATCGTCATACATGGTTCAATAATCATTTTTAGCATCAATGGGAACCATGACTGCGAAGGCCAATTTGGCACCACCAAAATGCCTTTGGCAGCGTCTTGCGCTATTTCTTGAGACATTGCCCAATCAGAGAGAATGGGGAAAAACATAAAAGAATGTATTCCCCCAGTGTAGCGAGAAAGCATCCACCGCTACTGCCCCTGGATCGTGTTCCCAAGACACGTATTTGGGCAATTGGTGATTCAATCTAGATGCAAACAGATCAATGTCCGGCACTCCATACCGACTGACTATATTTTTGAAAATTTTGTGGATTAACATCCATTCTGTATACTTGCCCATAAATATTCATGATCTTTAGTCTGCCACAACATTGTCTCTCCCTGGGAGATAAATAGCTGACAGCCAAATATTTTTACCAAAACGCCATTGCCACATCATATTTACCAGATGATCACATGATATTGATCTGACACCACCCATGTGATTGATATAAGCCACAGCTGTGGTATTGTTTATTTGTATTTGGACATGCAAATCCTTTAAAGTAGAACAATAAGCTTTTAATCCATAAAATGCTCCCAGTAGCTCCAAATAATTTATACCATATGTTAGGAGCAATAAATGCTCTTGGACAGTCCATCTGCCCCCACAGCTGGTCTCATTATCCGTAGCCCCCCCCCATCCGAGAGAACTTGTGTCAGTTTGCAAAAACACTACTGGCTGCTGAACTAAAATGTTCTTAGCAGCTTGTGGAACATTCTCAATCCACCAATGCAATTCTGATAAAGCTTCCTTTGGCAATTGCATAGGCCTATCAAAATGGCCTGCTCGCTGTACAAGTGCTTGAGTTTTTGCCCTTTGATATTTTGGTAATGTAGTGGACCAAATTCTACTGTGGAATTGCTGCTACCAACTTCCCAATAACCTTAGCAACTTCTCAGATGGAGGGATAAGGTTTGTTAATCAGGCTCTGACACATATTTGTCAAATCAATCGCCTTTTCCATTGGTAAAGTTACCAACATGGTAACTGAATTAATCACAAAACCCAGATATTCAATGGTTTGGGATGGCTGTAACTAAGATTTTGTTGGATGTATCAGGAACCCCAGTTTTTCAACCATGCTTGTAGTTGCTGAGACTGATTTTTCAGCTTAGCATTGCCAATTTAATGTCATCTAGTTAAGCCATAACAATGTGTTTTTGCGCCCTTAGCAGTGCAATTGCTGGCTTCAACAATTTAGTGAACAATCTAGGTGCTGAGCTTAATCCATTATGTAATGCTTTGTATTGCCACAGCTGTCCCATCCATTTAAACTTTAAATACCTATGAAAGCGCTGATGAATTGGAACTGAATAATATGCATCTTCAAATCTATTGTAGCCATATAACAACCTGCTGATACCAGCTGCATTGTAGTGTTGAATTTGTCCATTTTAATATGTTTATACTGGACAAATGTATTCAATTGTGTGAGATCTAAATGATTCTACAACCCCCATCTCTTTAGTCTGGGGAAAATATTTGACACAAATTGTTGTGGATCCTCTCTTATTTTCTCAATAACTCATTTCTCACACAAATTCTTAACCTCTTTGTCAATTTGAACTTTTTTCCCCAAGAACAGAAAACATCAAAGAATGATTAGGCTAATTCTGTCCCAATGGGTCCATACCTACTACAAAATCAATGGTAGATCCTAAAACAGTATTTAATACAACACGATCAGATGTTATACTGTCCCATTCATTATAAAACATTCGGAGTCTACCACCAAACTGAGGTTCATCCAATCATTACTTCTTTAATAGGATAAAGTTTTGTACCTTTCCAACCGGACGAAGTGATCTCCTTTTCCCAATAATGAGTGTACATTCGGCTGTGCTGGCTGGTAATTTTCCTTATCATACTCATGCCTCGGCTTGTTCCAGCTCCAAAATCAAATCCCCTTCTCATTTGACCAGCCCTTCTCTTGAAGGGTTTCATAAGGCCAATAGTTTTTGCCTCTTCATCAATTTCTTTAATTTGTTTAGACAGATTTCCTCCGAACAAATAACCAAGAGCTTGAACATTGCTTGCCCTGCACAACCCTGCAAATCTTGGATGTAAAAGATGCTGAATGGCAATCTTCCTTATATAATTTATCTCAAAAAATGAGTTGCAGAATAAACCCAACACATGGTTCTGAACTTTGGTCATTCCACAACCTTCCAGATTGTCTTCCAAAAGACAGTGATGCCAAAATTAGCTTGAGGATTCTTTGAATCGTAATTCCTGCGCCCACATTATTGCTGACATTGGTGCCCAAATAGCCGGATTCACCATAGGTACCTTCTTTGAGGTACAATAAATAGGTGTTTAAATCCAAATCTGCTGTCTCAACCATAACAGCTTTTTTGAGGCAGGTGAGAGACCATATAATTAATATTGGCCGCCAGGTTTCCTTCCATGGCCTCACCGCCTCCTCCAGGTATAGCAAACTTTGTGCCACATCAGACACACCTGGATTTGTATTGTGGTGGGTACTTCTGACCGCAAACACCACTTTCAGGGTCAGTCTCATACAGCCCTGGTACTCCTGAAACTTGTTCAAGGAGACTTCCTCCAGCCCAATCCCAGGCACTGGAGTTTCAATTCCCAATTCAAACTGGCACCATATTCATGATATGGAACCCCCTCAGGGGCTGCCTGGGAATATTCTGGGTACTTAGACCCTTGGTTGATTATTGTTTGGAGTATTTTCTCCATTAGATCCATTCTTAGCCAAAAGGCTTTCCTTTCAGGATTTTTCAGAAACCTCAGGCCTTTCAAGCTTTCTTTTACATTTTAGGCACTGGGTTTTCAAAGTTTTTGTTTGTGGAGCAACCAAAGGCTCACTAACAGGTATTTCAATGGCCACCGGTATCGGAACCGGCTCCGCAATAATCTGCTGTCCCGGCTTTTCTACACCCCGGGACGCACGTTTTACCCGCGATTTAAAAAAAAAAAATTATTTTAATTTAACTCCTCCTGGTTTACCCACCAGCCTACGGAGTTTTTAGAAAACGCCCTGGAAGTAAAATAATTTTACTTACCTGCGGGCCGTTTCCTTACCGCTGTGTTGGAGCTGCGCTCTGCAGCTCTTCCTCTACAGATAGCGTCGACGTAATGCCGATCCAGCGCCAGGCGGGGCTTCTTCATGTAGTCACTCACGTGACTCCGAAGTAAAATGAGCTCTGCATGTCATTCTTTTCATGGGATGGAACAAATTAAAGAGTAAAACAGCTTTAAGAGAAGACATGTATTTAATGACTGCAACATTGGTAATAGGAATAAAGGCGTAGATAATTTTTTAAATGGAGAGATAATCCAGAAGATGGAGATACAAAGGGACTTGGGAGTGCTGCTTAAAATTAATAAGTTAATTTGCAAGTCGAATAGATAGTAAGGAAGGCAAATTCAATGCTAGCATTAATATCAAGGGGACTGGAATACAAAAACAGAGATGTAATGCTGAGGCTCTATAAGGCGCAGGTCAGGTCGCATTAGGAGTATTGTGAGCAAATTTGGGCCCCATATCTGAGGATGTGCTGGCTCTAAGGTGGGTCCAGAGGAGGTTTACAAGAGTGATTCCAGGAATGAGTGGGTAAAGGGGCTGTCCCACTTGGCCGACCTAATCCGCAAGTTAAGAAGAGTGTCTTTGATCTTCAAGCTTGAGGGCACTCGCCTGGAAAGCCTCAAGCTGGATTGACGGTCTGCGTTGAAACCGCAAGCTGGATCGACCGACCGCACACACACACACACAAACACATTGTGAAGGTGGGGGCCAGGGAAAGCGGGGGAGCGCTGTCTGCGCGATGAAGACGAAGGGAAACGGCTGCCCCAGTGTCCTTTAAGTAAGTCCTTTAGAGAACGTGGAGGGGGGGGAAGGGGAGAGAGGGGGAAAGAAGGGGAGAGAAGGGGGGAGAAGAGGGGGAGAAGGTGAGAGAAAGGGAGAGATGGGGGTGGGAGAAGGGGGGGAAAGGAGTGGAGACACTTTTAACAAGTATAATAAAGTTTAGCGGGCATTTAACCTACCGGTCGGCTTTCCTTGGTCCTGAAAACTCCAATGAGCCAATCAAAAGCACTACGAGTCAAAAAGAACCATGCCGACCAACTTTTACTCGCCGAAAATTTTTCAACATGCTGAAAAATTTTCTGCAACCTAGCTGAGGCCATGTGTATTCGGAAACTTCCCTCGAGCATGAAGGAGAGTTCCAGCAACCTCCTAGGACCACGTGTTGATCATGCTGCGAGTTTGAAGGTTGAAGACACTCTTCTAAACTCGCCGATTAGTACGCCCAAGTGGGACAGCCCCTTTAGCATATGATGAGCCTTTGACAGGCCTCTACTCGCTGGAGTTTAGAAGGTTAAGGGGGGACCTCATTGAAACTTTCAGAATAATGAAAGGCATAGATAGAGTGGATGTGGAAAGGATGTTTCCACTGGTGTGAGAGTCTTCGACCATAGCCTCAGAATTAAAGGGCACTCTTTTAGAAAGGAGGTGAGGAGGAACTTCTTTAGTCAGAGGATATTTAATCTGTGGAACTCATTGTCACAAAGGGCAGTGGAGGCCAAGTCAGTGGACATTTTTAAGGCAGAGATAGACAAATTCTTGATTAGAATGGGTGTCAAGATTTATGGGGAGAAGGCAGGAAAATGGGATAAGGAGGCAGAGATCAGCCATGATTGAATGGTGGAGTAGACTCGACAGGCCAAATGGCCCAATTCTACTCCTATAACTTGTGAACTTGTGAACACATTCAATTGCTTCCCGTGATTGCTTGAGGAAAATGTAAGGTTGGAGTGAAGGAGCTTGTTTAGATGCTTGTGGTCGAGCGGCTGTGTGAATGATCAGCCGGAGATGATTCCGCTGTGATTATTAGCCACAGTGAAGTGAAAGAGAGAAAGAGTAATGACCGAGCTAAATTGTCAGTCAGTGAATTTTGTCCCTTGTTCAGTGAAATGAAAGAGACATCTGCATATAATGTGCATCAATTCACATTTAAACAAGGAATAATTCTATTGTACTTCTTCTAAGTTTAAAGACAACTTATATATCAGCAAAATAAATGGTTGACAAATTTCTGTCTTGTGCCTTCAGGTTAGAACGTTGTGCCATTACAATATGACCTGTGCTAACCAAAAATCCCCTTGACATTCAGTGGAACTACTATTGCCTAGGCTCCATCATCAACAAACCGTAGGTCATCATTAACCAGAAACTCAAACGGTCCAACCCCGCTATTACAAGCACTGGTCTAAGATTGTGTTGTCCTGTGGTGACTGGCTCACCTCCTGATATCCCAAAGCACTTCCAACATCCATGAGTAACAAGACAGGAGGAGTGTGGTGGAATATTTCCCATCCAGCTCACTCTTATTGAATGTCTTTTGAGAACATTTCCAAAGAATGGGTTGACCCCTTGCAGTCCTTGTTATCAAAAGGCATTTCTAAGTGGGAGGAATGTGGGAAAACACAGCCACTTGCATAGCTTTATACAGCACCAGACACTCACAAGAAGCATCACCCAGGGCAGATCAGCCTTTCTCCTACCACCCCAAAAGTTTACTCCTTTCAATATTATCTACTTAGGTCACTCCAGCCACACCACCCAAATCTGCAACTACTATCACAAAGGAGGACAAGGGCTGCAGGTACGGTGGACCTACAACTTCTCCTCCAAAAGTTCTCCATGCAAAATCCAGACTTGGAAATATATAGCTGGATCTACATCCTGGATCTCCATCCCAACAGCATTGGGGAAGTATCTTCACCACTTGGGCTGCAATGTGTATCAGTAGCAGCTTCTCAAGGGCCATTTAGATGGGCAATGAGGTCCATGTCCCAAGGCATGAAAATGAAAAATATACCCTAAATATTCAGGTTTGTAGCAATCATCAATATATATTTTGCTGAAAAATATCAGAGCTTTTACAATCATTTTCAACAATGCCAAGTACTCAAATTGACACATCTCAATGTTTGGAAGGTTTCAATGCAAATCCTTTGGGTGCAACTCAACCCACTTCATTCAAGCACCAACCATCCAATACCGTTGATCATGTTCAGTTTCTCATTCATGTGGTAGACACGACAGAACAATTCCTTCCTGACATCTCAGCTGACATTGATAGTGCCCAAAACTGTGTTAGAATGGATATTTATGATTCAAAATTGAACTTTCAGAGATCAGTTGCAAATTCATGTTTTCATTGCATTTTAAAGAACCAAAAGCAGTATCACTTCATGAGAATGTTCTGCATGGTTTAAAGCTCTATAATTTAAATTGTATTTGAAGCTAATAATGACTAGAAAGCAACGTGCATTTTTAAGTGATTTAGAAACATGGTGGGATATTCTTTTGCAAGCAGCAGCTCTGTGGAAATAGGCTTTTAACTTTTTAATTTAAAAACAAATATATCCATAAAGTGAAAATTAATACACTGCAAATGCTGGAAAGCTAAATTTAAAAAAAAAAGAGAAAATTCTGGTAATGCTTGTGTACCCAACATGGTATAAGATTCCTCAGTAAAATGGTTGGGTTGAGCAGTTCCTAGAATCCAGGTCATTTAGGTTTTGCATCTGAAGAATGGCCCCGACCCAAAATGTTCCCTATCCATGTTCTCCAGAGATGCTGCCTAACCTGCTGAGTTATTCCTACATTTTGTGTCTTTCTTTGGTAAACAAGCATCTGTAGTTTCTTGTTATTCCATCCTAAGTTTTCATTTTTCTGCTCAGGTTTGCTAGAGTTTTAATGTACAACACCACCAATGGAAGATCAAAATCAGTTGATTGCAGAACAATATTTTAGGAATAAGTGGGGATGGGCAAGAAACAGGGACTGTTGAGTTAGTAAGAACATTTTTTAGTAAACACTCTTATGGCAGTGCACATATAGAGGATGTCGTATGTTCCGGCGTTCTGGCGACAGCGGTGGCGGCGGCCCGGTTTCGGAGGCTCAGCCGCGGGCCTGGTGGACGGCAGCATCGGAGGCCTGGATCTCCTCAGCGCAGAAGGAGAATAAGGAGGGAAGAAGACAGAGACTCGAAGACTTTTGCCTTCCACCACAGTGAGGAAGTGTTTGGTGAACTCACTGTGGTGGATGTTAATTTTGTGTTTATTGTGTGGTTTTGTTATTTTTATATATGTATGACTGCAGGCACGAAATTTCGTTCAGACCGAAAGGTCTGAATGACAATAAAGGCTATTCATTCATTCATTCATTCATGTTACGTAACTTTATCAGCGGGTCAAACGGCCCTTGCTCGAGAGGGTCGCGGTCCTTGATCAGCCGAATGCAAGATCTGTCGGCCCCTGCTCGAAGGACCCAGCAGACAGTGGCCTGGAATGGGAAGCCTGCAGAGCCGGCCCTGGCTCGTCTCCCGAAGACCAGAGGAGGATAAGGATGAGGATGGGACCAAAGGATGTGACTGGCGAGGAGCAAGGCCAGTGGCAGAGGAAAGGGAACCAGGATCTGGCTCACCTCGATCTTACGGTCGGCTGTGATTACCCCGTACACTAGCACCATCCTATTCACTGGGGACAATTTACAATTTTATCAAAGCCAATTATCCTACAAACCTGTACGTCTTTGGAGTGTGGGAGAAAATTGGAGCACTCAGAGAAAAGCCATGCATTCACAGGGAGAAGATACAAACTCTGTAGTTAGGATCAAACCATTTGGCTGAACTCAGTCATGTTCAATGCACGATAAAAGATGAAATCTAATATAAAAACAATTAGTTTTAATACAATTTTGAAGATGAACTAGCAGTTTAGAAAGTGAAAGAACAAAATTAAATTCAGTATTATCTGGATCTTCATAAAGCTTTTAATAAACTGGTTACATATAAAAGGGGCTTGTGTGATTAGACATAATATTATCATTGAAAGAGCATTCGTTAAGGGTAAGAAATAACAGAGACTGTTACTAGTTGGATTCCACAATGCCACTAATTGTTTTCAGCTTTCATTTAATGCAAGAAGCATCAAAATAAACCCACAGCCACACTCATTCTATGTTTGCTGGTACTTGACCCTTTGTCAATGGGAACAGTTGCTCTACATTTACTGTTTAAGATACCTGTTGTAATTTTTTGCAACCCCCTTTGTTCAGGTGTCAGATGTCAGGCTGTAAATTATAAGTAAATTAATAATTATAGTTCCACAATTGAGAGGTGAATGTTAGCATCATAGGATTTTACTATCTTGTTAAGCAATGATGTCAGACATGCTGCTGGAAGTGCTGTCTGATGCATGGATTTATAACTGATGCAGTTTATCACTGAAAACTGTGCCGAAAAGCTGTCTTGGTTTTACAGTTGAATAACTAATGTAAATATGGGTGAACCACCGATTTTCCGGCACCTTTGGTTCCAGAGTCTTTCTGGATTATCCGTTTTTCTGGACCATCAGATATCACGGCCTCTGAGAGGTCCAACAGTACCAGAATGGTCTGAAGAAGGGTCTCGACCAGAAACGTCACCCATGAAAGTAGGCATGCAGGTGCAGCAGGCAGTGGAGAAAGCAAATGGTATGTTAGCATTCATAGCGAAAGGATTTGAGTATAGGAGCAGGGAGGTTCTACTGCAGTTGTACAGGGTTTTGGTGAGGCCACACCTGGAGTACTGCGTACAGTTTTGGTCTCCAAATCTGAGGAAAGACATCCTTGCCATAGAGGGGGTACAGAGAAGATTCACCAGACTGATTCCTGGGATGTCAGGACTTTCATATGAGGAAAGATTGGATAGACTCGGCTTGTACTCGCTGGAATTTAGAAGATTGAGGGGGGATCTTATAGAAACTTACAAAATTCTTAAGGGGTTGGACAAGCTAGATGCTGGAAGATTGTTCCCGATGTTGGGGGAGTCCAGAACAAGGGGTCACAGTCTAAGGATAAGGGGGAATTCCTTTAGGACCGAAATGAGGAAAACATTCTTTACACAGAGAGTGGTGAGTCTCTGGAATTCTCTGCCACAGAAGGTAGTTGAGGCCAGTTCATTGGCTATATTTAAGAGGGAGTTAGATGTGGCACTTGTGGCTAAAGGGATCAGGAGGTATGGAGAGAAGGCAGGTACGGGATACTGAGTTGGATGATCAGCCATGATCACATTGAATGGCGGTACAGGCTCGAAGGGCCGAATGGCCTACTCCTGCACCTATTTTCTATGTTTCTATGTTTCTATTCCTTCTCTCCAGAGATGCTGCCTGTCCTGCTGAGTTACTCCAGCATTTTTTGTCTACCAAAATTGTCTGTCAGGGCAGCAGAGAAGAAAAATCGGCTTGCAAAAAACAGCTTGCAAAATCGGCCTCGGATGTCAGCTATGGGAATGGATCTGCCAGGCTGGAGATCCAGAGGTTTGGCCGCAGGGAGCAAATTCGACCCGCTGATTGGCTGCGGAAGTTGGCTAAGGGAACGATCTGCCGGCTGCAGCCTGGCCGGTGTTCCAGAGCCCTGGCCGCTGGGGGCAAGTTTGACCCACGATTGGCATGGAGTCCTGATGAGGTTGAAATTGGCCACCTTACCCTTCCTAGGCGCCACATTTTCGGGGAAATTTCTAGGGGAGCTCTCGTAATTTTGTCCGTATTAAAATCGGTGGTGGACCTGTACTAGATATATAACTACAAGAAAAGCTTGAAGATTATAATTTTGTTTTATGTGAAGTACGAATTACGTGACGATCACCCAATTTATGGACATCCGTACATAAGATTCAGCTGCCATAATGTTATATCATGTTAATATATCCCATGTGTAAGAAGGAACTGCAGATGTTGGTTTAAACTGAAAATAGACACAAAAAGCTGGAGTAACTCAGCGGGACAGGCAGCAGCTCTGGACAGAAGGAAGGGGTGACATTTCGGGTCGAGAACCTTCTTTCGACCCAAAATGTCACCCGTTCCTTCTCTTCATAGATGCTGCCTGTCCCGCTGAGTTATCCAGCTTTTTGTGTTAATGTATCCCATTTATGTTATGATATGTTTCGTTGCAAACAGCACAACTAGTTTCTCCTCTCTCTCCATTTTTAGTAATTGTTCTTCCTTATCAGTCTGATGTGCCTTTGATACTGTTATAATTTTGTGGACGGACAGTTACCATATTGATTTATTTTTGTGTATTTTCTGACAATGGAGAAAATTGACTCATGGGCATCTGTAAAAAAGGGACCCATCCATTACCGAGGGGCAGCCTGTATACAATTTGTAAATACATCGAGGATGAGTTAGATGGCCTACTTCTGTATTATTATAAATATAAGATATGAATGTAGGTCTTCCTTTATTCCAGTAGCAAAATCATCACTTCTACAACACAAGCAGAACAAAGATTAATTAAATGTTGTTAGTCATAAAGTAGTACATAGAAAGATGCCTTGGCCCATGAAATACAAACCGGTCATCAACTGCGTGTTACCACTAATCTTACTTGAATGCCTTTTTTAATTCTCCCTGTACTCTCATCAATCTCTCTCCATTCTTTCTCAAGATTCCAGCACTCACTGACATAGCGGTAATTCATGGTGGCCATTTAATGTAAAATCCAGCACGCTTTTGGCATGTGGGAAGAAACTGGAGCAAGCGGAGGAAACCCACATGGTCACAGGGAGAATGTGCAAACCATGCAGACAGTGCCCAAGGTTAGAATTGAACCTGGGTTTCTGGTGCTAAAAGATAGCAGCTCTACTAGTTGTGCCACCCATAGTTGTAAATACTCAACAGAACAAGCGGGACAGTGGTGTAGTGGTAGAGCTGCTGCCTTACAATGCCAGAGACCCAGGTTTGATCCTGACTAAGGGTGCTGTCTGTACGGAGTTTGTACGTTCTCCCCATGACCTGCGTGGGTTTTCTCCGAGATTTTCAGTTTCCTCCCACCCCCCAGGTTTGTAAGTTAATTGGCTTGGTATAAATGTAAAATTGTCTCTAGTGTGTGTAGAATAGTGTTAATGTGCAGGGATCACAGGTTGATGTGGACCCAGTGGGCCGAAGAACCTGATTCCACACTGTATTTCTAAACTAAACTAAACTAAGATCAGGCAGCAAGTGTGGAGAGAGTAAAAATTGAGTTAGGGTCATTGATCTTCAATCAGAAACTCCACATCTCTATCCACAGATGCTACCTGCCCAGTTGATTATTTTATAATAACTTCTGATTTTATTTCTGAATTCTCATAGCTGCAGTATTTTGCTTGTAGGTTCATCAAAGTGAATCTAATGTTATGCTGTCAAAATTAGTGCACATGCACGGCAATATAATTACATTTAAGTATTAAGTTAAATTCCTTTCTTTAAATTTTGTAGTTGAATTAAATTTGGAAGGTAAACATGCAGTGACCTGTCTTTTCCAATTATTTGACAATTAATCTTCACAAATTAATATTTCAGGTTGATGACCTCACATCAGATGGGAGATATGAAAAATTCTAAATTGCAATTCTACAGACTTCTGTTCACAAAAGCTATATTTTCCCACGTAGGAATGCCTTTTCAGAACAAGCTGTCATAGGACTGCAAGGGCTCAAATCTTTCTTTGGAAATGATTTAAAAACATACTAAATAAGAGTGAGCTGTATGGGAATTTGTTTCGTTTATGCCTAGAATTTCCTGTGCACCACCAGAGGCACCTTAATCAGTTAATGCAATCACCAGCTTCTCTTTTTGTTTTCACCCTGCACCAGTGCAAAGCAGTTGTGGCATATTCAATGTCAGAGCCGGCTCACAAATCCAGGGCAGCACGGTGGCGCAGTGGTGGAGTTGCTGCCTTACAGCGCCAGGGACCCGGGTTCCATCCTGACTATGGGCGCATGTCTGTACGGAGTTTGTACGTTCTCTCCATGACCTGCATGGGTTTTCTCTGGGATCTCCGGTCTCCTACCACTCTCCAAAGACGTACAGGTTTGTGTTTTAATTGGCTTGGTTCTTGGTTCTTGGTTACTTGGTCCTCCAAAATATTCCAACTGGAGTTTAAACTGGAGGTGGTGAAGGGAGGGGTTTAGCCTTGGTATGGTTTAGGCTTGGTATGATTGGAGGGGTTTAGGCTTGGTAAGATTGTACATTTTCCCAAGTGTGTGGAGTGAGTGTAGGATAGCGTTAGTATGCGGGGATCGCTGGTTGGCGTGGACTCGATGGGCCACAGGGCCTGTTTCCACACTGTACTTCTAAACTAAACTAAACTAAGTAAAGCCCAAAGGCATGGCCGATGTAAGGTAGGGTAAATGACAAGTTCAAGCATTTGCTGCCACAGGTTGGATTTGGGGAGGGGGTTGTCAGTGTGCCAGGGGTCTACAGGCAGGGAGGTGGTAGGGATATTGGTGGATCAGGAGTAATCAGGTTCTGAAGGAAAGAGGGTGAGGTCCAGTGATCAGTGCTGAGGTTTGGGGTGTCTGCAATGGGCAAGTTGGATAATTAATGCCTTGTGTTTTGGGGAAGGGGATAATGAGACCTAGGGAAGGTGGAAATATAGGTGAGGGGTTCCAACCCTTGGAGAGGTCAATTTGGGTGATTGGTACTTGAGAGTGAATGGTGGGCGGATATTTAATGTCTATGAGTGGGGAGGGGTGTAGGTATCAGCTGCGGATAATCAGTAACTGGGAAGAGGTCAACCAAATGATTGGTACCAGAGAGGTGAGAAGAGATGGAATGCCTGATGGAAAGACAGCAAGCTGTCATTAGTAATCTTACATCTGCCAAGTTTCCACCTGATGAATAGGATAGGCTTAGAGTGAACTGGGTAATTCACTGGCAAATGGGACCAGCTTGGATAGGGCACCCTGAGCAGCATAGATAAGTTGTGTTGAAGACCCTGTTTCCATGCTGTCTGACTTTATGTCTTTAAGTGTTTGAAACATTTGTAAGGGGCGGCACAGAGGTAGAATTGCTGCATTACAGCGCCAGGGACCCGGGTTCGATCCTGAATACGGTTGCTGTCTGCACAGTGTTTCAACATTCTCCCTGTGATTGCGAGGTTTTCTCCGGGTGTTCCAGTTTCCTCACACACTCAAAAGGCGTATAGGTTTGTTGGTTAATTGGCTTTGATAAAACTGAAACATTTCCCTCACGTGTAGGATAGTCCTAGTGTATGGGGCAATCATTGGTCGGCGCAACCCGGTGGGCCGAAGGACCTGTTTCCTCACTGTATCTCTAAAATCTAAAGACTCTCTTCTGAGACTTGCTTGGGAATGTCCTCTTTAAAATATTCAACTACAGAGTAAGGTGCACCTTGGCTAGGCTGTGAGTAATCTGTGGGAAATACGTTTTGGATCAGTGTGATCGAATATCCCTGAGTGATGCATTGGGATGACATCATTACGTGTGAATACAACATGGGTAATGTCTGATCCCTGCAATTTGTAAAAGGAAATGCTCGGCTGAATTTCAAGAGGGATGCACTTCAACTCAGAAAAGCGTGTCATTGCGTTGTAGTCCAGGAGAATTCAATTCTCGTTCTTAGAACCGTAACACTGCAGCACTCGACCAGAATTATAGGTGGTAGAAAAAATTGGAAAGTTTTAAAATAACTGCTTGCACTTCTGAGAAAATATAACAATTGCAATGGACATCTAATTTCATACGCTAATCAACCGATAAATAATAGGAGTCAAGCAACTTATCTAATATTATTAAAAGCTTAATTAGTTTTTCTCTGCAGATTTCAATGCAGAAATAAAACACAGTGAGTGTGATGAGGAAGCAACCAAGCGAATGGTAAATGCTGAGATTTGTCAAAATGGGTGAAACGTTGGAAAGGAAAGGCTGAAAATGAAAGTAATTATAAAAGGGGGAGATAGACAAACTGAGGTAGCTCAATAACTGGGAAATTCATTTGTTTTTAATCGCTGCCCACCAATAGAGCTTTACAGTTATTTAGTCCAATAGGTCCAATGCTGGAACTTGTGCTAAACATGACCTTTCTCTCGAAGATAGACGCAAAATGCTGGAGTCAGGCAGCAGCTCTGGAGTAAAGGAATAGGTGATGTTTCGGGTCGTGTCACTTCTTCAGACCTAGAGTCAGGGGAAAGGGAAACTAGAGATATTGAAAGGTACAGAACAATCAGAGTGGCACTGATGACTCAGGGAAAATACCTTTTCATGAAAAAGAAAATACATTTTCAAGAAACTTATCTTTCTTGCTTCCTCCTTCACTTCAATCCAACACCATTTCTTCCCTTTCACAAAAAACTGCAGTACCGCAGCAGGACAGGCAGCTTCTCTGGAGAGAAGGAATGTTTTTTGTTTTTTTTGCACAATCCGCAAGCATTGCCACTTTTCATTTCACTGCACATCTCGTATGTGTATGTGGCGAATAAACTTGACTTGACTTGGGTGATGTTTTGGGTCGAGACTCTTCTTCAAAAACCAAAAAACATTCCTTCTCTCCAGAGAAGCTGCCTGTCCTGCTGCGGTACTGCAGTTTTTTGTGAAAGGGAAGAAATGGTGTTGGATTGAAGTGAAGGAGGAAGCAAGAAAGATAAGTTTCTTGAAAATGTATTTTCTTTTTCATGAAAAGGTATTTTCCCTGAGTCATCCAGGTTAGCCGGGAGGTGGTGTTGGGTAAATTGAACGGATTGAAGGCCGATAAATCCCCAGGGCCAGATAGTCTGCATCCCAGAGTACTCAAGGAGGTAGCCACAGAAATAGTGGATGCATTAGTGATAATTTTTCAAAATTCCTTAGATTCTGGAGTAGTTCCTGAGGATTGGAGGGTAGCTAATGTAACCCCATTTTTTAAAAAAGGAGGGAGAGAGAAAGCGGGGAATTACAGACCAGTTAGTCTAACATCGGTAGTGGGAAAACTGCTAGAGTCAGTTATTAAAGATGGGATAGCAGCGCATTTGGAAAGTGGTGAAATCATTGGACAAAGTCAGCATGGATTTACGAAAGGTAAATCATGTCTGACAAATCTGATAGAATTTTTTGAGGATGTAACTAGTAGAGTGGATAAGGGAGAACCAGTGGATGTGTTATATCTAGACTTTCAGAAGGCTTTCGACAAGGTCCCGCATAAGAGATTAGCATACAAACTTAAAGCACACGGTATTGGGGGTTCAGTATTGATGTGGATAGAGAACTGGCTAGCAGACAGGAGGCAAAGGGTAGGAGTAAACGGGTCCTTTTCAGAATGGCAGGCAGTGACTAGTGGGGTGCTGCAAGGCTCAGTGCTGGGACCCCAGCTATTTACAATATATATTAATGATTTGGACGAGGGAATTCAATGCAACATCTCCAAATTTGCAGATGATACCAAGCTGGGGGGTATAGTTAGGTGTGAGGAGGATGCTTGGAGGCTGCAGGGTGATTTGGATAGGCTGAGTGAATGGGCAGATGCATGGCAGATGCAGTATAATGTGGATAAATGTGAGGTTATCCACTTTGGTGGCAAAAACATGAGGGTAGACTATTATCTGAATGGTGGCAGATTAGGAAAGGGGGAGATGCAACGAGACCTGGGTGTCATGGTACACCAGTCATTGAAAGTAGGCATGCAGGTGCAGCAGGCAGTGAAGAAAGCAAATGGTATGTTAGCATTCATAGCGAAAGGATTTGAGTATAGGAGCAGGGAGGTTCTACTGCAGTTGTACAGGGTTTTGGTGAGGCCACACCTGGAGTATTGCGTACAGTTTTGGTCTCCAAATCTGAGGAAAGACATCCTTGCCATAGAGGGGGTACAGAGAAGATTCACCAGACTGATTCCTGGGATGTCAGGACTTTCATATGAGGAAAGATTGGATTGACTCGGCTTGTACTCGCTGGAATTTAGAAGATTGAGGGGGGATCTTATAGAAACTTACAAAATTCTTAAGGGGTTGGACAAGCTAGATGCTGGAAGATTGTTCCCGATGTTGGGGGAGTCCAGAACAAGGGGTCACAGTCTAAGGATAAGGGGGGATTCCTTTAGGACCGAAATGAGGAAAACATTCTTTACACAGAGAGTGGTGAGTCTCTGGAATTCTCTGCCACAGAAGGTAGTTGAGGCCAGTTCATTGGCTATATTTAAGAGGGCGTTAGATGTGGCACTTGTGGCTAAAGGGATCAGGGGGTATGGAGAGAAGGCAGGTACGGGATACTGAGTTGGATGATCAGCCATGATCACATTGAATGGCGGTGCAGGCTCGAAGGGCTGAATGGCCTACTCCTGCACCTATTTTCTATGTTTCTATGTTTCTATGTTTTGTGTCTCTACCTTCGGTTTAAACCAGTATTTCCAGTTCCTCCCTACACACTTATTTCCTTTTGTTCTCCTTCACATACTTGTCTGGCTTATCCTTAAATGCATACATGCCATTCACCTCAGTAGCTTTTTGTGCTGTTGTATTCCTTAATATTCTGATACATTTAATGGAAAATATTATATACTGATGGGTCCAGTCTGAAGAAGGGTCTCGACCCAAAACGTCGCCTATCTCCTTCGCTCCTTAGATGCTGCTGCACCCGCTGAGTTTCTCCAGCTTTTTGTGTAACCCTCGATTCTCCAGCATCTGCAGTTCCTTCTTTAACAATATACTGATGGTTGTTGGTTTTAGACTGCACAAGTGTTAACATCTTGCAAAATAAAGGTTTCCAGTCTGGTTGCTTTCAATAACCAAAGAGCCATGATTTGCACCAGCCAATACCAGCTCCTGAGAAGTCCACATGTCTAGAGAAGTTTATGTCTATCTAGTCTAGAGAACAAAAAATCCTTACCCATTCAGTGCCACCCACGAGTATACTTGAGTCATGGCCAATAGTGAAAAAAAAGGTTAATAACCCAGAATCTTACAACTTATTATCAGGGCTTCCTCTTCTTGTCCAATTATGACCTTTGCTTTGTGGTTGAGGGGAAACAATTCCAGCTTCATTGTGTTGGTTTATTTGGTAAATATTGTATACTAATTCCTCGTTATATCATGGCCTGGTATGGCAAGTCAGGCACATCAGGAACACTAGAGGCTGCAAAGAGTGGTGGACTCAAACTACTCGACCATGGGAATGGCCCTCTCCACCATCGATAGCATCTACATGAGATTCTGCCTCAAGAAGGCAGCATCATTAATAAAGTATCTCTATCCATTCAGAACATAGTCTCTTTTTGCTGCTACTGCCAGTTAGGAGGTACAGAACCTTGAAGTCCCATGTTATCAGGTACAGGAATCGCAACTTTCTTACAACCAACAGGTTCTTGAACCAACCTGCACAACCCTAATCCTACCTCAGCAATGTAACAAGACTGGCCTCCCCTTGCACTGTCATGGACTTGTTTCTAGTTGTGTTTTGCACTAATGTTTTGTTCTTTTGCTTGAAGAATTTATGTAAAATTTATCTTTTTGTGTGTGATCTGAGTCTATGTGCCTGTGATGCTGTCTGCAAACAAGTTTCATTATATCTATACCTCATTGTATATCTACTTCACCGTACTTGTGCATATGTACGGCATTAAACTCAACTTGACCACTTATTTTAGCAAGTTCAATTAGCCAGGCTGACTGCCTGGAGCTGCTGACTCTGAGGGAACCCCCGTTCGTTACGGAGCTGGAGCTGCCGTTTGTGAGGGAATTCCTGTTCCAGCACAGGTCCGGAGAAACAGCAGGTACAGGAAATACAGTACCTGGAAACAAAGGGGAAGCCTCCATTGTGTCCGGAAACATGGCCGACGGGCAGGACTTCAGGTCAGACTGAAGCGCAGGGGACTTCGGCCCCCTCTCCCTACTATCCTACTGGCCAATGTACAGTCCCTTGAAAATAAAGTGGAGGACATGAGGGCAAGGCTGCTCTATCAAAGCGAGCTGAGGGAATGCTCTGTGTTCTGTTTCACAGAGACATGGCTCACCCCCAGCTCACCAGACTCAGCGGTCCAGCCTGAAGGGTTCTCCATCCACCGCATGGACCGTACACTGGCATTGGGGAAAGGGAGAGGAGGGGGTGTCTGCCTCATGGTCAACTCTGCGTGGTGCTCAGACGTGGCAGTCCTGTCCAACTCCTGCTCTCCACACCTCGAACATCTGGCGGTGAAGTGCCGTCCCTTCTACCTTCCGAGGGAATTCACCTCCATCATCCTGACCGCGGTCTACATCAGACCCCAGGCAGATGTCCGTCTGGCACTGGAAGAGCTGCACACAACAAACACCAGACGTCTTACCCCGAGGCATTTACCACCATTGCTGGGGACTTCAATAAGGCAAACCTAAAGAAATCACTCCCCAACTTCCACCAACATGTCTCCTGCTGCACTAGAGGACCATACACCCTCGACCACTGCTACACCACCATCAAGGATGCCTACCGCTCTATCCCTCGTCCTCACTTCGGTAACTCCGACCATACCACGGTGCTGCTTCTTCCTGCCTACAGGCAGCAATTAAAGAGCGCACCCCCAGAGGTGAGGACAGTACAGAGCTGGTTGGGGGGGGGGGGCAGAGGAACAACTACAGGACTGTTTGGAGTCTGTAAATTGGGCAATGTTCAAGGACTCGGCAACAGACTTGAATGAATACGCCACAGTCGTTACAGACTTCATTAAGAAATGTGTGGAGGAATGCATCCCTACAAAAACCTTCCGAGTGTTTCCCAATCAGAAACCTTGGATGAACTGTGAGATCCGCACTCTTCTGAAGACCAGACACCGGGCATTCATGTCTGAAGATACAGTGGTCTACAAGAAGTCCAGATAAGACCTTGGTAAAGCCATCAAAAAGGCCAAAAGGGAGTTCTGCTTTAAGCTGGAGGATGAGACATGTGCTCGGCAGCTGTGGCAGGGTCTGAATGTAATCACCTCCTATAAGGCGAAACCAGGAGGCAGCTCGGATGTCGGCGATACATCACTCCCTGATGAGCTCAATGCATTTTACGCGCACTTTGATAGGGGGAACACCGATGTGCCTTCCCGAGCCCCCATTCGCTGTGATGGTTTTTCAGTCTCAGTCACAGAGGCCGACGACAGGAAATCCTTCAGAGGGGTGAACCCTCGAAAAGTATCTGGACCTGATGGCATACCTGGTCGTGTCCTAAAAACCTGTGCGGACCAAATGTCTGGAGTTTTTACGGACATTTTCAACCTGTCACTTCTGAGGTCTGAGGTTCCCACCTGCTTCAAAAGGGCATCAATAATACCGGTGCCCAAGAAGTGCAAGGTGACGTGCCTCAATGACTATCGACCTGTGGCACTAACGCCTGTGGTGATGAAGCGCTTCGAGAGGTTGATCATGGCACAAATCAACAAAAACCTGGACCCACTGCAGTTCACTTACCGCCACAACAGATCAACAGTGGACACGATCTCGCTGGTCATCCACTCCGCTCTGGACCACTTGGACAACAAAAACTCATATGTCAGGCTGTTAGTCATTGGCTACGGCTCGTCATTTAACACAATCATCCCCTCCAAGCTGGTTACCAAACTCGCAGAACTGGGTCTCTGCGCATCCCTCTGCAATTGGATCCTCGACTTCCTCATTCACAGACCACAGTCTGTACGTTTTGTGTCAGACTCGATAACAATCAGCACGGGAGCACCTCAAGGCTGCCTGCTCAACCCTCTGCTGTACTCACTCTATACTCATGACTGTGTAGCCGGTCATAGTGCAAACTCCATCATCAAGTTCGCTGACGACACCACTGTTGTGAGACGTATCACTGATGGGGATGTGTCAGAGTATAGAAGAGAGATGGAGCAACTGTCCATATGGTGCCAGCACACCAACCTGGCCCTCAACACCAGCAAAACCAAGGAACTGATTGGAGACTTTGGAAGGAGCAGGCTGGGGACCCACCGTCCTGTTTATATCAATGGGTTGATGGTTGAAAGGGTCTAGAGCTTCAAATTCCTGAGCGTGCAAATCTGTGAAGATCTTTCCTGGTCCGAGAACACAGATGCAATTATTAAGAAAGCTCATCAGCGCCTCTACTTCCTGAGAAGATTACGGAGAGTTGGTCTGTCAAGGAGGACTCTCTCTAACCTCTACAGGTCCACAGTAGAGAGCTTGATGACCGGTTGCATCGTGGCTTGGTTCGGCAACTTGAGAGCCCTGGAGAGGAAAATACTACAAGAAGTAGTAAACACTGCCCAGTCCATCATCGGCTCTGACCTTCCTTCCATCAAGGGGATCTACCACAGTCGCTGCCTCAAAAAGGCTGGCAGCATCATCAAGGACCCACACCACCCTGGCCACATACTCATCTCCCTGCTACCTTCGGGTAGAAGGTACAGGAGCCTGAGGACTTCAATGACCCAGTTCAGGAATAGCTACTTCCCCACAGCCATCAGGCTATTAAACTTGGCTCAGACAAACTCTGAACATTAATATCCCTCCATCTGTTATTTGCACTTTATTAATTTATTAATTAATATGTGTATTTACGTATATAATTGTAGTCAATGCCTACTATGTTCTGTTGTGCTATGCAAAGAAAGAATTTCATTGTCCTGTCAGGGACACGTGACAATAAACTCCTTTGACTTTGAACACGTACAAACTGCTGGACTGCTGCAAGTCTGTCTGGTTAACAAGTCTGTCTACAACAGATAGTCCTCCGCCAGTTTCGTCACCTCCAACGTGACCCCTCCACTCGCCACATCTTCCCATCTCCCCCCCTGTCTGCCTTCCGCAAAGACCGCTCCCTCCGCAACTCCCTCGTCAATTCTTCCCTTCCCTCCCGCTCCACTCCTTCCCCGGGCACTTTCCCTTGCAACCGCAAGAGATGCTACACTTGTCCCTTCACCTCCCCCATCCACTCCTTTCAGGGACCCAAGCAGTCATTCCAAGTCCAACAGAGGTTCACCTGCACCTCCTCCAACCTCATCTACTGCATCCGTTGCTCCAGATGCCAGCTGATCTACATCGGTGAGACCAAGCGGAGGCTGGGCGATCGTTTCGCCGAACACCTCCGCTCGGTCCGCAATAACCAACCCGACCTCCCGGTGGCTCAGCACTTCAACTCCCCCTCCCACTGCGTATCCGACCTCTCGGTCCTGGGCCTCCTCCACGGCCAGAGTGATCAACACCGCAAGTTGGAGGAACAGCACCTCATATTCCGCTTGGGGAGTCTGCATCCTCTGGGCTTAAACATTGAATTTTCTCAATTCTGTTAACCCAGACTGCCTCCCCCCCACCTCTCCCTCAGCCCTCTGGCCCTGACATTCCTTCTCCATCTCCCCCCCCCCCCCCCCCCCCAGTCGCACTAGCTTCTCATTTTCACACCACAAACAGCTTACAATGGCCTGCTTCCTTTATCACCAATACTTTTTTGCATATCTTTCACTCATTGTTCCTTATCTCTCCACATCACTGTTTATATCTCTCGTTTCCCTGATCCCTGACCAGTCTGAAGAAGGGTCTCGACCCGAAACGTCGCCTATCTCCTTCGCTCCTTAGATGCTGCTGCACCCGCTGAGTTCCTCCAGCTTTTTGTGTAACCCTGTCTGGTTTAAGGTTCCGGTGACTCAGGAAGGATTGACTCAGCTCCAAGTTTATTTCGTCAAACACGTCAATTTTCCCACAAGAAACTCAAAGTATTTTTTGAATATTTTTTTAAGGGTGCTACTAATGAAATTTGCATCAAGGGGTATATGGAAGAACATAGAACATAGAATAATACAAACAAATGCAATTTTGAACATTAGTTCATAATTTGCTTGCTGAAAAAGCAAAATTTCAAACATGCATATTGTTGGGGCACTTGGTGGGGCACAAACTAATGTCTGAAGAGAAGAACATTTTGGTACTGATCACCATCAATGTACAGTATTTCACTTTGGTATTTCCATCATTAGGGAATAGGTTCACTGCAAAGGTTAACACAAAGCATTCCCCAAAGATTCTCATTGACATTGCACTATCATAAGTTAAGTTATCACTGCCGCAACTAAATAGAATTAATGTACAAATCCCCCCCCCCAATTTTCTTAAGGGTTACGTGTAAGTTGGATGTTATGTAAGTTGGAAATGTAAGTGCTACCGCGCTTACTATTTACTATTCGACAGGGAGACCACATGGGAGCTCCAACGTGTAAACCACGAGAGAGTTCCGAGGAGAAGACCAATTGGGAGTCAGTGGGCTTAAAGAATTGCTTATATAATTGCGAGTTTACCTAAGTCACCTATTATGTAAGTCGGAGAGTGCCTGTCTGCAATTTTTTGGTTGTCATGACACAGTGAAAATAATCATAACACAAAGAGCTTCATAAAAATCCATCTAGCTTTTTCATGCCCTTCAGAGAAGAGAATCTGCATCTAGAATCTGATCTATTGCAGCAGACCATTCAGCATTTCAAAGAAAAGATCACCACATGTATAAGTCAAACTGCTGGAAGACGCCAGTGAGTCAGGCAGCATCTGCAGTGGAAATAGACACATAATTATTATGGGTCGGGAGCATTCCAAGGTTCATCATCAGAAAAAGACACAAAATGCTGGAGTAACTCAATGAGCCAGGCAGCATCTCTGGAGAACATGGATAGGTGACATTTCATTGGCTAGCAATGACCATATCCTGAGTGTTAAAGAAGAAACTGCAGATGCTGGAGAATCGAGGGTTACACAAAAAGCTGGAGAAACTCAGCGGGTGCAGCAGCATCTAAGGAGCGAAGGAGATAGGCGACGTTTCGGGTCGAGACCCTTCTTCAGGGATCAGGGAAACGAGAGATATAAACAGTGAGGTGGAGAGATAAAGAACAATGAATGAAAGATATGCAAAAGAGTATCGATGATAAAGGAAACAGGCCATTGTAAGCTGTTTGTGGTGTGAAAATGAGAAGCTAGTGCGACTGGGGTGGGGTGGGGGAGAGATGGAGAAGGAATATCAGGGCCCGAGGGCTGAGGGAGAGGTGGGGAGGGGAGGGGGCAGTCTGGGTTAACAGAATTGAGAAAATTCAATGTTTAAACCCAGAGGATGCAGACTGCCCAAGCGGAATATGAGGTGCTGTTCCTCCAACTTGCGGTGTTGCTCACTCTGGCCGTGGAGGAGGCCCAGGACCGAGAGGTTGGATACAGAATGGGAGGGGGAGTTGAAGTGCTGAGCCACCGGGAGGTCGGGTTGGTTACCATATCCTGAGAATGAGTTAACAGATAAAAGCAAATGAATGATTCCCTCGTTATTTACTTAAATACAGTAAACCCTCGCAATAATGGAAAATGGGGGGAGTATGGTGCCCATTATTGTCGATTTTCCACTATAACCCAGTAAGCGGGGGTAATGTTTAACCCAGGGCAGTGAGGGAAGAGATGCACATGCCCGGCCCCACATGCGGTGCACCGAGAATGGGCTTAGTACTCATGCTGCCTTCATGCTGCTCGCTCTCTCCCCTCCTACAACCATAACTATGTCAAATGGTGCCATCTCATTGAGTAACCGGTGGAAGTGGTTGGATGGTGAAATGGGAGCCTAGGTCTGCAAAAGTTGTATAGAGGTCCGTTATTGCAAGGGTTTACTGTAATAACTGACTATAATAACTACATATTTGCAATCAACCGGGGAGATAACAAAGCAATTTTCTCTCAGTATTTTACAATGCTTTGCTTTTCCTTGGGTTTTCCTGATCAAAAAGATCTGCCTGCAAACTTGTTTGGATTTTTGAACAATTTCACACAACATTTCTGAGTAATTGCTCATTCGACTGTCATTCCTATTCAGAGAATTCTCCAGATGTGCAGTTTAGCAGTCTGTAATCTAAGCTATTACATGCTTATTGACTTATCTGAGATTTTCACAGAGCTATTAGTGCAATATATGGTCCAATTCTGAATGCTGCCTTCAGATGATTGGATCTGAGAAGGCTGTTAGAGGAACAAATGAGATCTGCAAATGTTTTCTGATGAACAGAAAAAAAATGGAATATATGTTTATTTTTGAAGTGGGTAATCTTTGTTTTCTCTGATTATGCCAACTTATACAAAGCTGCTCTCAATCTGTGAAATATTTTGATAAAATTAATGTCTACACAGCAACGGCAAACTTGGATCAAATTGCTACATGGTTCAATCTTTTTAAGAGCTGATCCAAATTCATCACTTTAATCTTGAGAAGCCTGAAATGCAAGCACACTGAAACCTAGGTACTTAATCTGAGAATAAATTGAGAGTAGAAAAGCCATTTTCTTGTATGTTCCTTGTTTCCAATCCTTAGAAAATTGAACCTGAAATTGCAATGTTGAAATTACAACTTTACCTAAACTTATATGCATAATTACAAATGTAAAATCTTCCATAAATTAGTGCAATCAGGCAGCATAAGTGTGATGTTTGGTGGGGTGAGAGGACCCGTTGCGGCTCCCGTGCAGCAGGTGCCGCTGCACAGGACAAAGGGAGATGTTGTGTATATAGTTCTCTCTTGTCTGTAGACAGGGTGTGGTTGCAGCCATTTTTGAGTAGTCTTGCTGCCAGCATTGAGTAAAGCATTAATGACTCCTGTTGTAAATTAAAGACCCTCAAGTTTTATGCAGGTCTAGAAAACGAACACGAAAGTGGTGTCAGGAGTGGAATACTTTGGATTGCCTCCAAAGACCCAGACAAGAGCCTATTTTTCGATTTAAAAAAAAAAATGTTAAAAAAAAAAAGAGTTCTGCAGTGATCTCAAACTAACATGTCTCGTCAATTCGATCATTTCGATCCCAAGCGGGAAAGGTGGTCATCATATTTAATGCGCGCTGAGTTTTAGTTTGAAAGAATGGCAATTACGATTGACCAGAGGAAGAAGGTTCTCTTGTGTTCATCAATGTCTCCAGAAACTTTTGCACTGCTTCAAAATTTACTTACAGAAGAAGTAACTGAAGCCTCATATGCTGAAATTACAATGGCTTTGCAGCTGCATTTCGAAGAAAGTCAAAATTTCCTTGCAGCTCGCCTTGATTTCTACAGGACGGTGCAACAGGAAGGGCAATCGATTACCGAATTTCTTGCCCAACTTCGCACCAAGGCAAAGGCATGTGATTTTAAAACTCAATGCTGCGAAAGGTGCCAAGACAATGCGTTGCGGGATAGACTGGTCATGGGCTGCAGGCACGCATTCATCCAGCAGGCGATTCTCAAGGAATCGGACGCCTCATTGAAGAATGTGCTGCAGTGTGCTAAGATGGCCGAGCTGCTGAGTAAAGAACTGCACAAAATGGCCGGCAAAACAGCATCAAAGCTCCAGAGAAGGTGGGACAGTTTCAGAAGAGCCGTTCCCTTGTGGGCGGAGGATCGAAACACTGCTACCTCGACTGCACCTCGACTGCTCATCATCACCGTGGGTGCCCGTATATCAAGTCCGTTTGTAATGCCTGTTACCGAAAAGGTCATCTCCAGGCAGTGTGTCAATCCGTAGGAAAGCTGAAAAAGGGCAAGAAAGCGCAAAACACAGTCGACCAAACCACGGAGACCATCCCTATTGAAGTGCTCGGTGTGTCTACGATCACTGACAAGACGAGGATTTCCCTGCGGGTCTCGAATGTCGATCTACAGTTCCAGGTGGACACTGGTGTGGCTGTGTCCCTATTGGGTCAGGACATCTGGGAGAGGAGCGGATCGTCAAAACTGAAACAGGCCAACATCCGCCTTTCCGGATACGGACGACAACCCTGTGCGCCATCGACTGGATCCATGCTCTCAAACTTGACATGAACCCCTTGATCTACGATGGATCAACTATGGTATTGTCATCGACCACAGATTGCAACATGGTCAGCAAGTGCGAGAATAACCAGCGAAAACAGGATATTGAATGGCACTGGTCCAAAGAGTGTGACCATGCATTCACCAGATTGAAGGAGATGTTCGCCCAGAAGACACGCTTGGTCCACTATGACCCATCGAAGCCGATTTCGCTGGCCGCCGATGCCTCGCCCTATGGTCTTGGAGCTGTAATCTCACAAATGGTGCCGAACGGCAAGGAGGAACCAAAAGTGTTCGCATCCAAAACGCTGACGACCGCCGAGAAAAACTACAGTCAAGTGGAGAAAGAACAGCATAAAGCTAAAGCAAATACTGATATCTCTTTAAAAGAGAACACTGAGGAAAACTCTAGCAGGAGTTGTGAAACGCAAAAAAGGCTGGGAAAAAAGAGTGAAGCGAGGTCCAGCTAAATGGAGACATTCAAACTGGAAAAGGGGAATGTGATGTTTGGTGGACTGTGTGGGGTGGGAGAACCCATTGCTGCTGGCGTGCAGCAGGTGCCGCTGCACAGGACAAAGGGAGATGTTGTGTATATAGTTCTCTCCTGTCTGTAGACAGGGCGTGTGTGCAGCCATTCTTGAGTTGTCTTGCTGCCAGCATTGAGTAAAGTATTAAAGACTTCTGTCGTAAATTAAAGACTCTCAAGTTTTGTGCAGACCTAGAAAACGAACACGAAAATAATAGAGCATAACTCTTCATTCACTTCTATTTCCATTACAACATAGTCCCCGATGTACTTAAATACGGTGACCTGATGCTGTTTTATTAATACAGTTAAAAGTAGGCATGCATACCATCAGAATGAGCAATTTTTATAATGTCCATTTTCCTAGCCCTGAGTAACTAAATTCAAAATGACATGAAACAGCTTTTTAAAACCTTTAATAAACTCCATAGATGCTGCCTCACCCGCTGAGTTTCTCCAGTATTTTTGTCTACCTTCGATTTTTCCAGCATCTGCAGTTCCTTCTTGAACATCATTGGATGATCAGCCATGTTCATATTGAATGGCAGTGCAGGCTCGAAGGGCCGAATGGCCTACTCCTGCGCCTATTTTCTATGTTTCTATGAACATAAACTATTAACTGTTTCGGTATGTACTACGGTTAGATTCTTAGTGTTTTCGGCGATAAAAGTTTTTAAATCATACTTATGAGATGTAGAAGCTGATTGTAATTTGAAGACCTTCCCAAACCAGCACATATATGACTTGATGGCTAGATAATTTAATAGTCATTGCTGGTTCCGGGTGAATTTAACGTTTTGTTAAAGGTTCGCAAAAATCATGCAAAAACCATGGCATTTAAAAGGCTTTTATCTAGGTGCATGATTATGTAGGGAACAGGGGGATATGGATCCCACGCAGATAGAGGAGATTAGTTTAACTTGACATCATGTTCGGCAGGGACATTGTGAGCTAAGTGCCTGTTCTGTGCTGTACTGTTTTATATTCAATGTAAAAACCATATTGGTTTGCTTTATCTGTTTGCTTTAATTCTGCTTTTGTGTCCTCTGGTGACTACAGGCAACATGGTGGCATTGCAGTAGAGCAACTGCCTTGCAGCGCCAGAGACCCGGGTTTGATCCTGACTATGTGTGCTGTCTGTACGCTGTCTGCATGGAGGTCGCCCTGACCTACGTGGGTTTTCTCCGATATCTTCGGTTTCCTCCCACACACCAAAGATGTACAGGTTTGTAGGTTAATTGGCTTGGTATAAAAGTAAATTATCCCTAGTGTGTGAAGGATAGTGTTAGTGGGGATCGCTGGTCGATTCGGGTTTGGTGGGCTGAGGGACCTGTTTCCATACTGTATCTCTAAACTAAACTAAACTAATGAATGGAGCTCTTATGAGCATAGAGTCTTTGAATCGCGCAACACACAACTAGCCCTTCAGCCCATCATATCCAAGCTGACAATACCATCAACACTCATCCCATGTACCCGCATTAGTACTTATCTGTTTGAGTCTTAAATGCTATCTGCCTTCACCACCTATTCAGGCTGTACATTCCAGACATCACACACTTCTGTGTGAAAAAATTGTCTCATTAATTTCATTTCGGAGTCACGTGAGTGACTTCGTGAAGAGCCCGCCGGCGCGCATGCTCGACATATCGTCGTACCGCGTTGCTGCGACGGCTGACGGAGGAGCGCGCTCCTCGCCAGCCCTTCATAAGGGAACCACGCAGGTAAGTATGCTACCTTAAGTTGGTGGTTCTTGTTGTGTTTGCTTCACAGCAAGAACATGGATGGGAGTTTGAGAGGCCGGAGATCGGGGAGAAGTCGCCGGCCAGCAGTTCCGGAGCGAGAGTTGTCGGGGGTACCTGCAACACAGACCGGAACGAGGGCGGAGATGTCGGTGAGCTCTGTCTTTTCAGGTCCGGACCCGCCCGCACACCACAGCTCGGAGGAGTTCGACGAGGAGGAGTGTGGTGTGCCGCCAGAGCAGGACGACCCTGCCATGGCAGTCAGGTCGTCAGCAGGCTTGCTGACGGCCTCGAGCAGAAGGGTCCGTGCGGCTGCACGGCCCGTTTCACGCAGCCCTCTGAGGAGGGGAAGGGCAGGAGCCCAGAAGCCTAACCCTGTCGGGGCTAAGGCTCTGCCTGCCGCCAAGGAGCGGTCAGGTTCCAGGACGGGACCCGGGGCAGCTGTGAGGTCCAGCCGTCGCCCCCCAACTTTCGACGCCGGGACGAGTCAGTTGGGGGTCCCGTCACGGTCGCCGAGCCCCCCATGGATGGGTGGGCGAGACCATGCGTCGGCAAGGTCCACGATGTGGGCAGCTGGCAAGCCTGCACGGGCTCAAGGTATCCAGGCTTCGGCTGGTGCCGACACCATGCCGCATCTGTCCTTAGAGGCAACGGCTTCCGCTCCCGCTAAACGGAGGCGGTTGAACACGCCCGTGCAGGAATCGCGCAGTTTCGCCTCGGCGGCTGTCGACGACAACTACCGGCACCGGCAGGGCCTCGACGAGGTGCGGGCCGATGACAGGAGCCCTGGCCAATTTTCAGAGCTGGAGGACTCCGACCACCTGAGTGTTCAGGGTGAAGGGCGTATTGACCGTATGGAGCGGCTGCTGGAGCTTCTCATACAAGGTCAACAACAACAGGCATCCAGCAGCGACAGGCACAGGGCTTCATCACCAGCTTCGTACACCAGCCTGGAGCAGCAGGACGAGGAGGCAGTGGTCGACCCCATCCCACCCCCGCCTGAATTACCGGCGGAGGACCTCCTCGATGTGGCCACCAATTTTGCAGCCCCTCATTCCTTGGGGCTTCCCATCAATTCGAAATTGGCAGCCACTGTGGACTTCCTAAATAATCACCAGCTTCAGGAGGAAGTTCTACTACAAGCCATGAGCCGTCACAAGGCTCCATCAAACTGCAACTCCCTTAACGTGCCTGTGGTCAATATGCCAATATGGGGCAACATCAGTGCGGCTATCCGTCAGCAGGAGTTGAAGATTCAGCGGATCCTGAAACTCCTCACGGCCGGGATTACTGCCTTTGTGCGGTCGGTCGACGGAGAGGAGCTTAATTTGGACCAGGAGGATGCTCTGGCGCTTCTGTGCGCTACTCAAAATGAAATAAATGGCTTTTGCAAAAATAGCATCCGCCCAGCGCTCAACCCTAAGTTTGCAGGGTTGTGCAAACCACCGCCGCCGCCGCCGCCCCGTCAGCTCTTTGGCGAAGACCTTTCCAAAAGGGTCAGAGAGCTTGATGAACAAGCCAAGACCGTGGGGCTCATGCGCTCTCATAGTGCCCCCACGCCATCGAGCTCGAAAGCTCCGCTTGGCCGCTCACGAGGGTCTGTCAGCACGTCTACCAGGAATTACCCTCCAGCTCCAAACTGATATCAACCACCCCAACACCAGGGGTCTTTTTTAGGACAGGCTCGGCAGAAGCCGAGGTGGAAAATGAGGACGCCACGACCTCAAACCAACCCAGCACCTCTACGTCCACCCACTCGTGTCAGGGACCGCCGGTAACCACAGAGGTGAGGCGGTCTGGTTCTCTTTTTTCTCTTTGTTTAACTTCACATGTTGGGGGGCGTCTGCGGTTGTTTGCGGGTGCATGGGGTGACATTACCAGTGATGAGTATGTGTTCCGGAATATTCAGGGCCATAGCATTGAGTTTATTAATGGGGACATCCCTCCGTCTCAGCATAGACCGGGTCGTACTTTTAAACTAACGGCTGCGGAACAGTCCGTAGGCTATAAGGAAATTTTAAGGTTGGAACAGAAAGGGGTCATAGAGAGAACGATTCATGAGCCCGTTGAATTTGTTTCCAATATTTTTACTCGACCTAAGAAGGATGGAGGCTGTAGAGTCATTATTGATCTAACCACTCTGAATAACTTTGTAACATATACTCATTTTAAAATGGACACGTTTGAAACGGCCAAATCATTGATCTCACAAGGGTGCTTTATGGCATGCATTGATTTACAGGATGCGTACTATACCGTACCCATGAAAAAATATTACAGAAGGTTCTTAAAATTTATCTGGATGGATCAGCTGTGGCAATATAGGGCGTTGCCTAATGGGCTCACCACAGCCCCTCGATTATTTACTAAATTGGTGAAGCCAATTATGGCTTATTTAAGACAATGACATCATATCGTTATGGCCTATTTAGATGATATTTTAATTGTCGGCCACACCTTGGAATCAGCTCAACAAGGGGTTGCAGCTGCGGTCAATTTGTTCCAACAGCTTGGGTTCATTATTCATCCAGAAAAATCTAAGTTCTGCCCCACCCAGGTAATTAATTATCTGGGGTTCCAGGTGAATTCCATTAGCATGAGAGTCACCATACCAATTAACAAAATTGAGGAGGTAACACAGGTGTGTACAGATTTAATCAATACTCGTATACCATCGATTCGTCACACAGCTACTGTCATTGGCAAGATTGTGGCTTTGTTTCCGGCAGCCCGGTATGGACCTCTGCATTATCAAAACTTGCAGAGAGCCAAGATCGCTGCGTTGCGACGGCATGCTGGTCATTATGATCGATCAATGCAGCTGCCGCCTGCAGCATTGGATGAGTTACGATGGTGGGTTTGCCACATTAGTAACTCGTTTAAAACTATTATTGAGGCGAAACCGATGATACACTTACAAACTGATGCGAGCTCTGATGGCTGGGGAGCTACGAATCAATATTCTAGTTGTGGGGGCCGATGGGATACCCTTGAGAATACGATGTTGGTATCACAAGGGATCAACTATTTGGAGCTGCTTGCAGCGTTTCACGGACTTCGTGCTTATTGTTCCAAGATCATTGGAGCACATGTCCGGCTCCAAATAGACAATACCACAGCGGTGGCGTATTTAAACCACATGGGCGGTACCAGGTCAGTTTCATGTGATAAATTGGCTAATTCAATTTGGCTCTGGTGTGTCAAGAGAGACATTTGGATTTCAGCTACCTATTTGCCAGGTGAGCTAAATATTGTGGCGGACGCCAGGTCACGCAAGTTCAATGATAATATTAGTGAATTAGTTACTCACCCTGTTTCAGGGGAGCCACATCCCTGTATTGGCTATTTAAATTTGTTGGCTTGCAGATTCTGAATCGGCCTTTAGTCCAATACGGCCTTTCTACCCGGACCATGGATACCATTGCGGCGTCGTGCCGAGAGTCTACAAGGCGAAGATACCGCTCTCACATCAGGAAGTGGGAAGCCTTCTGCAGCCGCTCTCGCATCACGTACGATGCCGTGACTATAACCGACGTCCTGGAATTCCTCGCGGGGTTGCACCATGATGAACACTTAAGCTACAGTGCCATCAACAGCGCCAGGAGCGCTCTATCATTCTACCTCAATATTGAGGTGGGATCCAACAGGCTAGTGTCCAGACTCATGCGGGGTATTTTCAATACGAATCCGCCTACACCACGTTACCATATCACCTGGGATGTCAGGGACGTTTTAACTCTGCTCAGGACGTGGTTCCCCATGGAAGGGCTCCAGCTGGACAAACTCACCATGAAGCTGGTGATGTTACTAGCGCTGACTTCAGCACAGAGGGTACAGACACTCCATAAACTACGTGTCGACAAAATGATGTCTACCCCCACAGAAGTAGTTTTCTTTGTTGACGAGCTACTAAAGCAGCACAGACCTGGGTGCACAGGGCTGCAGCTGAAGTTCCCGGCATACCCCGCCGATGCTAGGCTATGCTTAGCCTCCCATATCCGTTACTACGTCAAGGTGACGGCAAGCATCAGAGGAATGGAGAGATACCTGCTTGTCACTCATAAGAGACCTCACCATCGAGTGACAACACAGACGATATCCAGGTGGCTTCGAGTCGTCTTGGGTAAGTCAGGTATCGACACTAATGTGTTCAAATCTCATTCCACCAGGGCTGCATCGACGTCGGCGGCGAGGGTCATGGAGGTGCCCATGGACCATATTCTCGCCACAGCAGGATGGGCTAATGAAGCTGTGTTCCAGCGGTTCTACAACCGGCCCGTTGCTGCGCCTCTACAGTTCGCAGAAGCCGTGCTAAATGCGGGGCAAGAACGTGGAGATGTCCCCGAATGAGGGTTTTTTTGATTTGTTTGTTAATAAATATGCTTTGTTTTGCAGTATGGACTAGTCAGCAAGTTATTCCTCCCATCCATCCCTGGTAGTGGTGTGACAGCATGGACGTGGTCCAGGGCGTGTCATCACAGAAGCTTTGAAGTCTTCACGAAGTCACTCACGTGACTCCGAAATGAAATAGTAAGATTGAACGAGAACTTACCAGTTTGAAGGTTGATCTTTATTTCATGAGGAGTCGAAGTGAGGGATTTCGTGCCCTCCTCGCCCAACCCTCAATCACCTTCATCTGGTAATCTTAGTCGTTTCATTCTTACTATGTGAAGTAATTTCTTTTGATTGGTTTCTGTGATTCCACGCCGCTACTTTGAAGTATGTCGAGCATGCGCGCCGGCGGGCTCTTCACGAAATCCCTCACTTCGACTCCTCATGAAATAAAGATCAACCTTCGAACTGGTAAGTTCTCGTTCAATCTTACTATTCTCACTAAATTTCTTACTTCTCATATGAACTCTTTTGGTATAGGAACCCTCACCGTGGGAAACAGATTCTTACAACCTATCCCATCTATACATCAATTTTTTATTTTGTATCTCATCAGGCCACCCCTCAGCCTCCTTCGTTCCAATGAAAGCAACCCCAGCCTATCCAGAAAAGGACCCAAACTCAGTGGGTAAGGCAGTGTCTCTGAAGAAGATGGGCAGGTAATGTTTTGGGTCAGCACCCTTCTTCAGTCTGCCCCATCTCTCTCTTAATGGAGGAAGAGCTAAAAGCTATTTTTGTGAACCTGATCAAAACCCTTTGGCCTGATTGACAATAAGATGATTTCCAAGTTCTAAAGAAGAGTAAGAATCAATAGTTTTGCCAGAAGAAAATTATACCTCTCATCTAAGGCCATTACACATTCAGCTGAAGAGGGCAAAGCCAAATACTGGCCTATTGCAGATCAATAAAGGTTTCAAACAAATTGGACCTATGTTGTTCAACATAACAAGTGGTCTACTGCCCTCGTTATTAGAAAATGAAGCGTGCAGTAATTGTTAAGTGGTTTAGCAGTCAGTCTCCACATGCAGGTGCCTTACAACAACAGATGATATAGCTCTTCTAATTAATTCTCACTCAAGAATGACAAAAGATACCAATATTATGGGGGATGGCTTGGTTGGCAGGTGCACATCAAAAATACTTTGTCCAAGTCTTTCCCTATTAAACTCCGAAACAAAGGTTTACCGCAGCAATTCAGCTGAATTTATACTTCTGGGAGGCCAAAAAAGCACCGGGATTGATACTTGATTAGGTCATCGAGTCATACAGCACAGAAACAGTCCCTTCGACCCAACTCGTCAATGCCGACCAAACTGCCCCATCCAAGCTAATTCCACTTACCCACGTTTGGCCCCTATCCCTCTAAACCTTTCCTATCCATAAATATGTGATTGAGCCAAAAAAAGACAGCATGTGCTGGAGTAACTCAGCAGGTCAGGCAGCAAATATGGAGATGTTTCACGTTGGGACCCTTCTTCAGACTGAGAGGCAGAATGGCAGAAATGGCCTTTGTGCTGTTTGCATTCTCGACAATTAAAGTGATAATGGACACATAAACTAAATCCAACATCTTCACCCATGCTCATTCCTGAGTGTTGCTTTAGTGTAACATTCTTCATAGCAAGTGCTTTCTTAGGTAACTGCTGATGGCATGAGTGATTGTTATACCAGGATTGAGTTATAGTCAGCTCATGCCTATCCTAAAAGTCAATGGGGTAAATCTGTTGCTCCCAAATCACCTATTCTTCATCCATTGTCTTCCTCCAAACATGGTGCTGCCATTTAACTGAAACAAGATTCCCTCAATGGGGGCTGAGTCAGCAATGGTGCTCTCACATAGAAAGTGTGTGGCTGCATTCACGGAATGGCTTTGACATCTGATGGCGGGTCTCATCTCACCGCTTGTTAAAGTTGCCCCTGAAATGTAATACCCCTGGGTGTCTTACTTGGAAGCGCTGCCAAATAAAAATATTTAAGAAAAAAATAAAGTTGGTAAAAAATAAAAAATAAATATATATTTTTTTACAACAGTTTAATATGATCAAATTAAAAAAGCTCCCGGTGACTAATTTCTCCCAGTAATGTAAATGCAACTGTTTACATGGTTCAGACTAAACCTGACAAAGATTCAATGAGGAAGTTTAATTCAGCCCATTGGACTCCATGAGAAGTCAACGACTGGAATATAGGTAGTAAAGAACTGCAGATGCTGGTTTACACCGAAGACAGACACAAAGTGCTGGAGTAACTCGGTGGGACAGCAGCATCTCTGGACAGAAGGAATGGGTGAAGTTTCAGATCTGATGAAGGGTCTCAACCCATTCCTTCTCTCCAAAGATGTTGCCTGGCCCACTGAGTTACTGCAGCATTTTGTGCCTATTTTCTGGAACATAGGGTTAGGTATTGGAGCAAATGATGCTGCAGAGAGCTCATGCCCCCTCTAGGGCCAGGCTTCAGGACTTTCCGGGAGAAAAGTAGATGGCTTCTGTTGTAAACATTGACTTTAAGGATGGATGATCTGACATATTAAATTAGAAGGTGAAGGGATTCATTTCCAATTGTGCTCCATGACCTGAACCACTAACTCTCTTTCTCTCACCATTGATGCTGCCTGACTTGCTAAGTGTTTCCAGCTTTTTTCCAATTGTGCAATGAGATAATTTTTTTAATGCACCACTCACTCCAAATCAGTGCCTTAGGGACCAGATTAAAATACATATAAAAAATAATTGTTATGTTTGTGCTATTGACAATTATTTCTTTGGATCTCATTATATTTAATAATACATTTGGGCGGCACAGTGGCATAGCAGTAGAGCTGCTGCCTTACAGCGTTCGATCATGACCTTGGGCCTAGGATCGATCCAGACCTTGGGTCCTTTCTGTACGGAGTTTACATATTCCTCCTGTGAGTGCATGGGTTTTCGCCGGGTGCTCCAGTTCCCTCACACATTCCAAAGACATACAGATTTGTAGCTTAATTGACTTCTGTAAATTGCCCATAGAATGTAAGCTGGAACTAGTGTGCTGGTGATCATGGTCAGCGCAGATTCGGTGAGCCGGAGGGTCTGTTTCCATTCCTTATCTCTAAACTAAGAACGAAACATTGAAAATCAATTGACGCCATCGAGAAACCTCGATTGAATCGATTATGATATTTCTTAAGAAGTGAATACATTGTAAAGTACAAAAGTACTTTTAAATGCGGCTGTTGAAAACACATTAGAATTCGTTATATCTGTATCTGTACTACTTTTATTATATAAGGCGCTCATCAAACAAAATGAAAACTGTAGTAAAAACAGACCGTTTTGGAAAATGTCAGCAGGTCAGGCAGCAACCGTGGAAAGGGAAACAGAGTTAGTGTTGCAGGTGGAAGTTTCCTCTGCAGCAGAATGCAAACTAAAATGGCATCAAGTCAGTAATTTAGTTGGTGTCAAGTTCAGACTCAAAGATTGGAAGTTCCAAATAAAATGTAATGCCACAAACATTGTGGAGTTGGATAACATAAAAAGGCATTCACTCACTCAGAGGTGCATTTTAATTACAAGATATATTGATTGGACACCACTGTCATCATACCAAATTGAGTGAGGAATGATAGAGATTTTTAATAAGTATTTACAACACGTGATGTACTTCACCAGTTCAGTGAACCTATAAATTATATACAAAAACCTATTTTATAGCAAACAGTTTCTTGGCAATCATTGTCCTTCTTCCCTGATTGAACTCCATGTGGATAGATCAGATTAGTTTATTGTCCACCAGCGTGTAATGGAATTTCTTGTTTTCATGAAGCTCATAGAATACACAGTATACACACCATAATGATGAATAAAACAATAAATATGATGGTAAGCCGTTGGGCCGTAGGGCCTATTTCCATGCTGTACCTCTAAACTAAACCCTTTGATATCTGAGCCGAGGAAAGCATTAATTCTGCACCAACATAGTCAAGCTGCTTAACATGCTTGGGCATTAATATTGGGAGACTCAAAGTGCTAGAATAACTCAATGGGTCAGACAGCATCTCTGGAGAATGTGGATAGGTGATATATCAGGTCTGGATGCTTCTTCAGACTGGGCATTTGTTTTAGCGTTTGCAGCCAAGATTGAAACCTAACTGGATAAACTTAAGCCTGGGCCAATCTTTGTAAACTTTGTAAACAATGCAGGTCCACCATCGATTTTCTGGCAGCCTCTCTGCGTCCCCTTTCCCAAAGGCTTTAAAATATACTAGACCAAGTGGGACCAGTTAGGCCCTGTCCCCCAACTCGGGGGGGGGGGGGGGGGGGGGGGGGCGATGTCACATGGGAGGACTGGTAGCCGAACGCAATATTCCACCACTCACCCATAGCCCCCAACTGAGCAGGTGCGGCTGGCGGGTTCCCGTTGTAACATCACCCCCCACACACACACACCAAACCCCCCTCACACACACACACTAACCCCCCTGCCCACACACTAACCCCCTGCCCACACACTAACCCCCCCACACACTAACCCCACCACACACTAACCCCCCCCCACACACTAACCCTCCCGCCCACACAGACTAACCCCCCCATGTCTCTCATTCCGTCAGTCTCTCTTCCCCATCACACACTCCCCCCGTCACACACTCCGCCCCCTCACACACTCCCCCTCCCCCAGCCACACACACACCACCTTCACCGGTCACACATTCCCCGCCCAGTCACACACTCCTCCCGTCATACACTCCCCCCTCCGCATCATACACTCCCCCCATTACACACTCCCCCCATCACACACATTCCCTCCCCATCACACACTCCCCCCCCCGCCCACACACACTCCGTCACACTCCCCCGCTCCACGTCAAACACTCCCCACATCACACACTCCCCGTCACACACTCCCCCGTCACACACTCCCCTGTCACACACTCCCCCGTCACACACTCCCCCATCACAACCTACCCCCCCGTCAGACACTTCCCCCACCATTACACACTCCACCCCCGTCACACACTCCCCCATCACACACTCCCCCATCACAACCTACCCCCCCGTCAGACACTTCCCCCACCATTACACACTCCACCCCCGTCACACACTCCCCCGTCACACACTCCCCCATCACAACCTACCCCCCGTCAGACACTTCCCCCACCATTACACACTCCACCCCGTCACACAATCCCCCCCCCCCCCCCCCTTTTGTGTGGCCCAGTCGTGACGGAAGATGGTGGCACACAGCATTCTCCTTCAAGCTGCGCCTGCTGTTACCGTTGACAATGCGTGTGAATAACCACGATGAATTGTGGGCTTGAAGACTCTTCACGGGCAAGTCCTTGCGCGGCCCAGTCGGACTGAAGATGGTGGCGTGCAGCATTCTCCTTCAAGCTGCATCTGCCGTTACTGTTGGCAAAACGTGTGAATAACCGCGGTGATGTAATTGTATACTTGAAGAATCTTCACAGGCAGGTCACATTGTGATGTCATCATCGGACTCGCAGCTTATGTAAATGAGATCCCATTGTCAGTGAAGGACTGCGAGATGAAATTGTGACATCATCACTGAAAGCTGCTGGAAGAGTCTTCCAGCAATAATAAAGGCAGTTATTATTTTCAAAGTTGGCTTTTTTTAAACTTTAAATATCAATAACTTGAAATATAACATCAAACATCAAAAGAAACATTACATCGATGACAGGAAACAGTTGAGTAAGATTCTGCAAAAATGGTTACATAGAAACACAGAAACACAGAAACATAGAAAAGAGGTGCAGGAGGAGGCCATTTGGCCATCGAGCCAGCACCGCCATTCATTGCGGTCATGGCTGATTGTCCCTAATCAATAACCATATAACATATAACCATATAACAATGACAGCACGGAAACAGGCCTTCTCGGCCCTTCCAGTCCATGCCGACCATTTATTTTCCCCTAGTCCCATCTACCTGCACTCAGACCATACCCTTCCATTCCCTCCCTGTCCATATACCTATCCACTTTACTTTTAAATGTTAAAATCGATCCTGCCACCACCACTTCTGCTGGAAGATCATTCCACACAGCCACCACTCTCTGAGTAAAGAAGTTCCCACTCATGTTACCCCTAAACTTCTGTCCCTTAATTCTCATGTCATGCCCTCTTGTTTGAATCTTCCCTACCCTCAATGGGAAAAGCTTATCCACGTCAACTCTGTCTATCCCTTTCATCATTTTAAAGACCTCAATCAAGTCCCCCCTTAACCTTTGCGCTCCAAAGAATAAAGACCTAACTTGTTCAACCTTTCTCTGTAACTTAGTTGCTGGAACCCAGGCAACATTCTAGTAAATCTCCTCTGTACTCTCTCTATTTTGTTGACATCCTTCCTATAATTAGGCATCCAAAATTGTACACCATACTCCAGAATTGGTCTCACCAATGCCTTGTACAATTTTAACATTACTTCCCTACTCCTATATTCAATGCTCTGATTTATAAAGGCCAGCACACCAAAAGCTTTCTTTACCTCCCTATCTACATGTGATTCCACCTTCAGGGAACTATGCACAGTTATTCCTAGATCCCTCTGTTCCACAGCATTCCTCAATTCCCTACCATTTACCATGTACCTCCTATTTTGATTTGTCCTGCCAAGATGTAGCACCTCACACTTATCAGCATTAAACTCCACCTACCACCTTTTAGCCCACTCTTCCAAATGGCCCAAATCTCTCTGTAGACTTTGAAAATCTACTTCATTATCCACAGCACCACCTATCTTAGTATCATCTGCATACTTACTTATCCAATTTTCCACCCCATCATCTAGATCATTGATGTACATGACAAACAACAGTGGACCCAACACAGACCCCTGAGGCACCCCACTGGTCACCGGCTTCCAACCTGACAAACCTTCTTAACTAACCTTCCATGGGGAACCTTGTCAAAGGCCTTACTGAAATCCATATAGACAACATCCACTGCTTTACCCTCATTAATTTCCCTAGTAATCTCTTCAAAAAATTCAAGAAGGTTTGTCAAACATGACCTTCCAGGCACAAATCCATGTTGACTGTTCTTGATCAGACCCTGTTTATCCAGATGCTTATATATATTATCTCTAAGTATCCTTTCCATTAATTTGCCCACCACTGACGTCAAACTAACAGGTCTATAATTGCTAGGTTTATTCTTTGAACCCTTTTTAAACAATGGAACAACATGCGCAGTACACCAATCCTCTGGCACTATTCCCGTTTCTAATGACATTTGAAATATTTCTGTCATAGCCCCTGGTATTTCTACACTAATAACCCATGCCTGCCTTCTCTCCATATCCCTTGATTCCACTAGCCCCTAGAGCTCTATCTAACTGTCTTAAATCCATCCTGTGATTTGGCCTCCACTGCCCCCTGTGGCAGGGAATTGATTGCCACAGGAACACTTGCAATTGAAGCAGTTTTAATGCCATGCACATTTTTGAGCTGAGTTTAATTGTTGGGAATTATATCTCTTCATTAAAGGTACATGGCCTAATATTACCTACATATTATTCTTCTGTGTAAATTCCAAGATGGAAATGCACCGAGGAAGACTCAGATAAAAGGAAGACTGGATAGGGCAGAGAGACACAAACATGATAACTAAGTATTCCTTTACAAAGAACTATCTTATTCCTTGACCTAATTTCACTTTGTACTTCCTATGACGTAACACGGTTTAGAAAAGCAAACATAAAGCATTGGTTCTTCTTGAAAAAATAAAGAAAACAAAGATAAATGCTTCAAAAAGGAAAAAAGCAACTCCTCTATTTTTTTGGCCTATTTTGCACTCAAGTGACAACATTGAAAAATGACAACCGTCACGCAATAAATCTACAGGGTATAGATTTGCTGATTTCAATTCATTGGGCGGTACTGGGCGACAAAATCCATTTACTGGTTAGAGCCTGCAATATTGTGTATTCAATCATGTAATAGCATGTCCAGTATCATGGGAATTTTTAAAGTACACATTGCTTTTGCTGAAAGAAAGCTTGCTGCAGCACTATTTACCACTGGATTCAAGGATATTAAAAGCAAATCTAAATGCATCAGCCAGCTACGCCCTTGTTTGAGATTAGGGGCATAGCTATGCCTTAATTTTCAGTTTAGACCATGTGTTTTATATTGACGCATACATTTGCTGGCTCATTGATAATATGAGTATCTGAGGTACAGTGGAAAGCTTTTGTTGTGTGTTAACCAGTCAGCCGTAAGACATGACATTGCAAGACGGGTCCCTTGTTCAGTCTCACAAGTTATCTGTAAATTGTTTGGGGAGTATTTCTGTCTATATGATTAATAAAAAATAAAGAAAATATCTAACTGGCTGATAGAATTCAACTGAAGAGGTTGGCAGGTATTCATTTAAACCCTAACAAATGGGATGTTCCAAAATGCTGTCTCACAAGCTCACAGAAGTCAAGAAAATCACATCCAGACCTTGGCCAGGGCAAAAGGTACTGACAGGCCATTTTGATTTGTTCAGTGAATCATACTTGCTTATCATGGGAGTCTAAGCAACTCATTTGGGCATGTTGGCATTTATATTTGATAAAATTTGCATCTATATGGATCCTTTCAATCTTCACAAATCAGAAAGAAAATAAACGTTAATCTGCCTTAAGACGAGTTAAGAATTTTCTGACAGGGTGAAGTTTGTTGCCACTATAAATTAACCTCAGTGGGCTTGCCATAGTAAAGCTGGCATTTTGTTTTAATCCTGGAGACCACTTGAACCTTCCTGAGGGTTCATCTACTTCTTCACACATTAATGTCAGGCTGATCAACACTAAGTTGCAATTTTATTGAAAATGTATTTAATTTATTTTTGCTCATATGGGACCCCGTGAGATAACATTTTAATTCTGAGCTATATAAGAAGCCGTTAGGACTCTTCGTGGGAAAGGTAGGATAAAAATAGAGGCAAAGAGGATAAGAGAGGCAGAGTATAGACACAAAATGCTGGAGTATCTAAGCAGGTCAGGCAACATCTCTAGAGAAAAGGAATAGGTGACAGTTCGTGTCGAAACCCTTCTTCAGACTGAAAGTCAGGGAAGAGGGAAACGAGAGATATGAAAAGGTACATAGAAGAAATGAATGAAAGATATTCAAAAGCACAAATAAAAGTCAGCAATGATGATCGATGATCAAGAAAAGGTGGAGCCCACCATGGTCCATTGTTGGCTGTGGAGAAGATGACAATGAGTGATACAAGCAGTGAAACTCAGCAGGATGAAAGTGAAATTAGTGTGTACAACTAATGTTAGGGAGGGACAGAGAGAGGGTGTATGCAAGGGTTACTTGCAAGAAGTTAGAGAAACCAATGTTCATACTGCTGGCTGTAAGCTGCCAAAACAAAATATGAGGTGCTGTTCCTCCAATTTGCCTTTGGCCCCACTCTAAGAGCCGATGAGGCCCAGGACAGAAAAGTCAGTATGGGAATGGGAAGGGGTGCTAAAATGTTTGGCAACTGGGAGATCGTGTAGGTGAAAAGAGCGAAGATGTTCGGGGACAGGAAGACAGAGGGGGGAAATAGGGAGGGTGTGTATGGGTTTGGCACTTAAAGAAGCAGCCATTAGAAGTGGTGTGAAGGAAACTGACAAAGAACAGGAGGTCAGAACTGAATGGGAAATAGTTTTTCAGGTGAAACACAGGACAAATAGCCACTTAATAGCCATTAAATAACCATTCATTGTGTGAATCCTCTGCTTTATCAAGTGATAAAATCCCAATACAATTTAATGCCAAGACGTGAAAAGCTAAAAGTCCAAAAGGGAAAAAGAATAGAGCAAAGAAAAACAATTGAACACTTTGTTTCAACAAGGTCTAATCATCATTCAGAGAATGTGGGCTACTTTATTTCACACAGTTGCGATTTGTAATCATTTATTTATGTTCTGACAAAAACAATTTGATTAGAACGAGGCTACATTACTCAAACTAAGTAATCCCTCGCGGGTAATGGTTTAGCCGGCCAGTGGTGAACAACTCCAATGAATAATAGATTGCCAGAATCAGTTTATCTGAAGACATTCCTGGTGCAATTGCTGTCCAATGATGAAGTCTACTCAACTCTATACAAACAAATAGATTTATTGCTGAGGGAAGGTGTATAGTTCATTAATGCAGATGCATTAAAACCAATTCTGTGCAATATAACTCCAATTGGTGCAGTCATTAACTTTTCATGCTGCTTATATCTTTTTTTATTCAGCTGAGTGCATTTCAGACAGATGATTCCGCTAACAAAAGGTGAATGAGGGACAGCACATTGGGAAAAACTACTGCTCAGGGCCTTGGCAATTGCTGGTCTGGACATTTCAGTGCTCAGTAGCAGATCGAAATCCCTATAGAAATAAATACTGACTGACTTTCTACATGAAAGATCCATCTATAAGAAATGGAAATATTGCCACAACTTTAGCCTATTTTTATTTCGAAAGCAAAATACTGCAGATACAGAAAAACAGTAGAGTTGCTGTCTTACAGCGCCAGAGACCTGGGTTCAATCCTGACTACGGGTGCTGTCTGTAAGGAGTATTGCACATTCTCCCTGTGATTGCGTGGGTTTTCTCCGGGTTCTCCGGTTTCCTCCCGCATTCCAAAGACGTACAAATTTGTCAGTTCATTGGCTTTGTTGAAAACAAATGTAAATTGTCCCTGGTGTGTAGGATAGTGTTAGTGCACGGGGATCGATGGTCGGCACGGACTCTGTGGGCCAGAGAGCCTGTTTCCGTGCTGTACTTCTAAACTAAAAATAAATGACCATTCAATGCTTTTTATTTTTTCTTGTACTATGCAGAATGGATGCATTGGTAATAAAAGTAGACACAGCATTTGGCATTCCTTTATCATTGCCTTCTGCATTATGTACAAATATTCCTACTGGGAAATCCAGCACCAACTCCCAAAACCAAAATCCAGCACCAACTCCCATTCACTCTGGCTCTTTATTTTTTACCTTGTCGCACCCTCAAGGAATAATACAGTTTCTTCTCTGTTCACCTATTCCACTCTAACCATGTTAGGGACATCTCCTTCAGCGTTTCTAGGCTGGGAACCCAGTCCTGTTTCCACTGGCCAACCACAACATCATTACAAAGATTTCTGACTTATTCTGATGCTGAAAGAGTCCACTTAGCCTGGTAAATATTAATAGTAAATTAAAAGCTCCAACTGCTAATTAGTTTTTAATTACTTAAAACAGTGAAGAAAAGCCATTTGCTTTCCTTAGATTTTAAAATGAAGATTAGTGACTCCATTCGATCCCGTGGGCCACACTAGCACCAGGTATGTACATGAGGATCCAGTTGTAAAAGTATTCACAAGTTCACAATTTCATAAGTTATAGGAGTAGAATTCGGCCATTTGCCCATTGAGTTCACTCCGCCATTCAATGACCTCTGCCTCCTAATCCCATTTACCTGCCTTCTGGCACTGCCTTTGGTTTTAGTGCTGTGTGCAGTGGTAGTGCCAGGGTTCAAAGGCAAGGTTAGTTGCCCTCCCTGTGCATTCTGCACATTCTTATTGAATTGCCTGGATGCAGTTATGGGGCATGCACTGCAACTAGATGGCATCTGGCTACAGATCAGTTAGTCCCATATTGTCAACATCCAGCCCTGTGTTTGATTCTTAGCACAATTACTGAGGATGCATTTTCATCCCAATATTTTCATTAATCTGTGCACTCCTTTCTCCCATGTTTGGGATGCATGTAATTCCCTTGTTGCTTAAAGGGCATGTCCCACTTAAGCTATTTTTTAGGCGACTACAGGTGGCTAGGTTGTCGCTAATTGGCCAATACCATGAGTAGTCTCCTCAGTCGCTCAAATGTCATAGTGTCTTTCTGGTCGCCGCTGGATTTTCAATATTTTCGGCGACAGTGGTTTGGACGCCAATGAGTTTAGCTTGACTTCTCCTGACGTAGGAGCTGTAGGTGACATAGGTTATCACTGGTGCTGACTTTGGTGAATTCCATTGACGACTACCCATGTCAACCTATGTCAACCGTCAACCATCAATCGGCGACAGGTACCGGCGACTTAATTGTCTTCAGTGTCCCCAACAGGGTCGTAGCTTGTCGTAGCTTGTCGCGGGTGAATGTAGGTTGACGTAGGTGTGGTCATAGGTGGACGTCCTAATGGGTCGCCGGTTGTCGGTGGCTTTCTGTAGCTTGACATCGACTAGGTGGTAGATTGCTGTAACTTGTCATAGACATTGGTTTGGACGCCAATTTGTATACATTATCGTAGGGGGTCCAGTTGTCGGTTTTTCAGTGAGTTGCTACGACTATGACAGTCGCCAGCAGTCACCTAAAAAATCGCCTACGTGGGACAGGCCCTTAAGGTGGGTGAATTTTTAAGGGCTGCTGGATATTTGAAGGGTGCTCCATAGTTCCTGTCATTAAAAGAGTTTGGAGCTGCTTTTTGCATTATGCCTGGAGATGATATGCTGAGCACATCATGTGGATTGTGGCTTCCTTTGAACGGAATCCCACTATAATTTGGGTAGCAACTCTTCAGCCATTAAGTGTCATGAGCCAAGAGTCAAGAGTGTTTTATTGTCATATGTCCCAGACAGAACAATTACATTGTTACTTCCTGCAGCACAAAAGAATATGTAAACATAGTACCCTGCAAACGATATAATAAATGAAAAAAATATATATAGACACACACACACACACACGTATGTATATATATACTAGACTAAGTGGGACTCATTGGGCCCCGTCCCCAAGACACTATTCCACCACTGACCCAAAGCCCCCAACTGCACAGGAGCGACTGAGGGGTTCCCGTTGTGATGCCAGAGATCCCCATTGTGCTACGAGTCATGGCAACCCTCCCCCAACTGCCCCTCACAATCCCTCTTCCTACACCTATCCTCCTCCATTCCCCCTCATCACCCAGCACTCCCTCCCGCTCCTCTTCACCCTCCTTCTTTCTCCTCCCCGACTCCCTCCCTCACCTCTCCCTGCCTCTCATTTCTCCTACCCCAAGTCATTAGGTCAGGTTAGTGTGTGTGTGACGCCGCAGGCCGCCCAACCCCCCCCCCCCCCCGCAACCGCGTGTTGAGGGGACTGGACCCAACGGGTCCCCCTTGATCTAGTATAATACTAAAGCTCTCATCATTTTTGTTTGCGAGGAAAAAACAATGCCCTCAAGTTTATGTAGTTCAGAGATAATTTGGAGGTTGTAATGTATTATAGCATGATGGCTCTAAGGAAGAAACTGTTCCTGAACCTGGACATTACAGTTTTCAGGCTCCTAAATCTCCTTCCCGATGGCAGGAGTTTAATGAGTGTGTGGCCAGGGTGGTGTGGGTCTCTGGTGATGGTGGCCGCCTTCTTAAGGACCCAGTAAATCCTTTCAATGGTGGGGAGGTCAGTAATCGTGATGGATTGGGCAGTGTTCACCACTTTCTGCAGTCTTCTTTGCTCCTGGGCGTTCAAGTTGCGGAGCCAGGCCAGATTGCAACCAGTCAATATGCTCCCTACTGTACACCTATGGAAGTGCTTGTGAAGGATACTATGATGACTTTAATTGTGGCTAACGTTAGGGAGACTCCTCTGTAGTCACCACAATCAGACTTATCTCCTTTCTCACTGACTGGTGAATAGTCAAGATACAATTAGTTCTAGACACTTTGGCTAAGAGAGAGCAGATAATTAGGAGTGAAGTGGCATCAATGAAATAATATTCATTTATTTCTGAATAAATCAGAAATGTTTTTGCTTCAAAATAATATGATATAATTTTTATTATGATTAAATAAAATGAGATCATACTATCATTTGACAGATAGAGTGAAAACTGGAATATAGTAGATTTACTCTTAATTTAACAACAGCATTGAGAACTGCTACACATTCTTTTCATGTGTGTTGGTCTTGATGTGGAAGATCCTCCTAGGGTGGGTAATCAGAAGATGCCCTAGACATTGCAACAAATGCACCATTTTACTTCGGAGTCAGGTGAGTGACTACGTGAAGAAGACCCCGCCAGGCGCATGCTCGGCATTACGTCGACGCAAAAAATGTGGCACCGACAGGGTGGAGAGCGCAGCTCCCACCAGCGGTAAGTTTAACCTGCAGGTAAGTTACTGTTGAACTTTCTTGCGAGTGTTTTTAAACTCTGTAAGTCCGCAGAGCCAGCTAGAGTGTTCATGTAATTTGGAAAAAATTTTAAAACTCTGTAAATCTGGTTTGAAATACGGAGTCAGCTAGAGTATAAGTATTTTTAAACTGCAGTAATTGAATGGAACGCGCTGGAACCGCAGTTTCCGATTTAGATCGGATCGGGAGATAAGGCTGCTTTAAAAGCCGGTTCTCGCTATTTACCGCTATTTAGATCGAGTTGGAGATAACGGCTGCGCTAAATGCCGGCTCCAAATACCCACAATTTGTAAAATAAAGTCTGCTCTGAGTATATGTTACCAGATGCAGTTTTCCTTTATGGAAATGCATATAACTCTGTGTGATACTGAGGTTAATACAAATATTCTGCAAGCAGAATGTGCCTGTCAGAATTACAATTTTAAATATATATGGTTTATGCACAAATACAAAACAGTAAAGAAGTAACTGTCCTCCAAGGGTTCTAAGACCCATGTATGTCTTCCTGTAAGGCAGGCTCCAAAGGAGTTTCCATACGCTGAGTATGGTGCCTATGAAAATGGGATTCTGATTCTCCAGTACCTTGTTTAGGTCTGGATGAGGTCCCTAGAGCAAGATAAAATGCTCCAAACTCTAATTAGTCAAGGGTTCTAAAGACCCATGAGATTCTACAGCAGGCTCCGTAGGAGTTTCCATACACTGAGTATGATGCCTATGACGAATGAGAATCTTGTTCACCAGTGCCTTGCATAGGTCTGGATGAAGTCTCCCTAGAGCAAGACTCGGGAGTACCAGGGCAGGATGAAACTGACCCTGAAGCCGGTGTTCCTACTTATGTGTATACACCAGAGCACAACAGAAATGCTCCAGGTGTTCCCAATGTAGCACCAAGTTTTGCTATATCGGTATGGACTGGTGAGGCTATGGATGAACCTGGCGGCCAACATTATTTGGTTTCTCACCTACTCCAAGAAACTGTTTTGACTGAAACAGTAAAAAATATATTACAATATATAAAACACCCGTCTATTGTGCCTCGCTCAGGGTGCCAACAGTAACTCAGTAATTGGGCACCCATGAGTGTAATGATGCGAGGACAGGAAATGTGTTCCAGTATGTCCTCTAGCTGATATTCAGTTGGCATCATTGTATTTGGGGAAGACATACATGGGTTGATAATGTCCAATACTTTTAAGACATGCTTGCGTTACTCTGCAATGCATATTCAAACCCAATTGTATGATGCAAATTGCCATTTGGCTAACATTATACCCAAAAAATGCAGGATTATGTGGGCAAGCTATAACCAGATTTATGATTGATGAAAAACTGTCCAAACAATTAAGGATATTTTCCTTATAAAACTTCTCATCCCTGCTTTGAGAAAATAAACAGGTTGAATACGAACCCCTATATTAAGAGAAGGGATCTTCTGGTTCATTTATGGAAGTACAGAAACGTCATTCCATCACACATGGAATTCCTGGGAAACAACCTCTGGTTGGTTGTAAGATTACAATTGTTTTGTAATTCTCCATTAAATCTGATCGGCTTGGTGTTTGAATGTACCAGGAACTCGTCAGGTAGAGTTAATATATCCCAGACACAAATATATCCCAGACACAAGACTCACAAACGTAAATTTATAGTTCAGTATAGGCATTTAAAAAAGAACACTGTAATGAAGTTGTTATCACAAGGCTGCTATATGGCTATTATTAGACCTAAAAAAGATGCCTTATTATTCAGATACTTCAATTAATTGGATGGGTCAGCTGAAGGAATTACCTAATGGGTTAAATTCAGCCCTCAGATTGCTCACACAATTATTGAAACCAGCACTGGTGTTAATGAGGGCTCAGAATCACATTGTAATGACTTATCTAGAGGATATGTTAATTGTAAATGGGAGATAGCTGAAGAACTGGGTTCAGCAACCATAAGCCTATTGAAAGGCTAAGGTTCTGTACATCCAAACAACATGTAAGTTACAGGCATCCCAAACAATTGATTTGGGGTTTGTCTTTAGTACAGTTGATATGTCAGTAACTTTACCAACAATTAAGGTTGGGGACATTACAAATGCCTGTATTTTTTTCTTGGTAAAAAACTATCCCATCATCTAAGAAGTAGCTTTGGTTACTGGTAAAGTGATAGCAGCATTCCTGCTGTTGAATTGGGACCTCTGCATGATCAAAGTCTGCAAAGACCAGAGTATAAGCGTAAAAAGCGTGCAGGTCATTGATTAGGTCCATGCAGTTACCAACTAAAAAGGTTGAGCTGAATTGCAATGATGGATTCTCAATGTTGGACAAGTTACTAGAAGTAAAAATGTGCTTGTTCAGCAGTCTTCAGTGTTATTACAGACTGTTGGAGTGCTCTCGGATGGGGAGCCAAGGACAGCGACACCAGTTGTGGTGGTCGATGGACTGTCCAAGATGATTTAATTCTCCAAACACATGGTATGAATGATTTGGAGTTATTGGGGGCGTTTTTATGCATTGATAGCTGTTTGTTCTACAATAAAGAACTTACATGTTCAATTACGAGTAGACAATACCACAACTGTGGAAGAAGACAATATTGTGGTAAGACAACAGATCACAATATTACAATGACAATACAGAATGAATGTTAAAATTCAAAAAGTTTCAAATAGATTGTCAGACAGTATGAGTACCAAATGTTGATCTGCTGTGTCTGGATTAAATCTCCAGTGGTCTAAATGTGTCTCGTGGGAGCCAGACCCAAGAGCATTAGCGGTGGATGCATTCTTGATACATTGGGGAAGTATAGTCTTTTATGTTTTCCCCATTTTAGCCTGATTAGGCAATGTGTCACCGAAATAGAGCAAGTCTCTGCCGCAGGCGTTTGGTGGTTCCAAACTGGTATTGGTTCACGGCCTTTTGGCTAAGATCAAGGTAGTATCTATTCTTATCAGTTAAATATCTGATACGTCCCTTATCTAGGGACCATTACTACACAGCCATTGTTCCCTTTGGTGCTCAGAATGATGATTCATGACAAATCCCAGGTGCAATAATTGTTGGTACATCCAGTAACAGCAGAAGTCATCCATTACATGACCATATTAATTGTTAATCTGCAGGTTCTGATGGATGTCGGATAGGACCATGGATGTCATAACTGCAGCTTGGAGAGATAGCACTAAGAAACAATATATGTTTCATATTACGAATGGGAAATCTTTTATATACAGTCAGATATATTTTATCATACTGCAAACATATTGGATGTATTGGAGTTCCTTGCTATGTTGCACCTGAGTTATAGTACCATGAATGGAGCTCAGACTGTTTTGTCCTCCTATTTAGGACAATTTCAGAATGATAATTTATCGGGTCTCATCGGTTAATATCCCGATTTATGAGAGGAATTTTAATAAAATCCTACCAAACCCAAATATACAGAAATCTGGGATGTCAGTATAGTTCTCACATTGATTCGGCAATGGACTCCAATTACGTCACTGTCTTTTCAGAAGTTAATATTTAAAATGGTTATGCTCATGCCATTAATATCAGCACAATGAGTACAAACATTACAAATGTTGTGGTTAGATTGTATGCAGTTGGCTGTAGATAAAATAATGTTTTATGTCAATGATCTAAGCAAGCAAAGCAAGCCAAGAAAGGCTGGAACCAATGTACTTTTTAAGACATACTCTGTCAATTAAACATTGTGTGTGGTTAAGCATCTGACTTAATATATATTGAATTAAGAGTCTCCGAGATTGTGAGACACCAATGTTCATTACCCACAAGAAACATATAAAAAGTGACAGTACTATGACAAACTATTCTAGATGGATAAACAGGTTCTGGATTAACTGGAGTAGACACTGATGTGTTAAATCTTACTCCACAAGGGCGGTATCAATGTCCACGGCGAAGGTGCAGGACGTGCCGCTCGACCAAATTCTGGAGATCGCAGGATGGTCTAAAGAAGAAACTTTCCTAGATTTATGATAAACCTGTTGTTACAGTGCCAGAGTTGCACATGCTGTGTTGGGCTCGGTTCAAAATTGTTTGCTTTGTTGCATATCATTTGTTGTTATTTCCCCTGGGATAGAGGGGTTATTATTTTTCTTTTTATTATTATTATTAAAATATTTATTGCATAATTTCAAACAATATATATTATTTACTCACTACTGTGTAAACTGAAGCAGTGTGTCGTATGGAATGATCTACGGCATGAAAATCACAGAGCTTTAAAATCTTCACGTAGTCACTCGCGTGACTCCGAAGTAAAATAGTAAGATTAAACGAGAACTTACCTGTTCGAAGTTTGACCTTTATTTTATGAGGAGTTACGATGAGGGATTACGTGCCCTCCACTCCCGACCCTCATAATCTATAAAATAATCTGGTAGTTCTAGTCTTGTGTGAGCCTCACTATCTTACTTTGGCTATTGGTTCTGTGTTTTTCACGCCGCTGCTTTGAAGTATGCCGAGCATGCGCCTGGCGGGGTCTTCTTCATGTAATCCCTCATCGTAACTCCTCATAAAATAAAGATCAAACTTCGAACAGGTAAATTCTCGTTTAATCTTACTATTATCTGTTATTCAGTAAAGTGACGGGATTGAAGGGTAATCTAACAATGCAGTGTTCTGTGCATGTTGGAATAACTGACATTGTGCACAGACAGCAGCTTTTAATTTCCCATCCTATTATAAAAAATAAATTCCAAAGCAATTTATTTTGTAATGCTCATATATTTGACTATCATACCTGGAATAAAATATTACTAATGTCAACCATTGAGGCCACAGCCCACTAAATACTCATTTCAAACTTATAGAAAGTATTTTCTTAAAATTTTTGTAACATCACCTGCATATCAAACCTCTTCATAACTCCACTAACTAGTGTGTGTAAGTAGATACAGAGTTAAGTTCAGAAGTTCATAAGTCATAAGAGCAGAATTAGTCCATTCGGACAATCGAGTCAACTCCCCCATTCAATCATGGCTGATCTATCTTGACTGCTCAACCCTGTTCTTCTGCTTTCTCCCCATTACCTCCGACACCCAAACTAATTAAGAAACTGTCAATTTTTTTCTTGCAAATACCCAATGACCTCCACAACCGTTTGTTGCAATGAATTCCACAGACGTATCACCGGCTGACTAAGTAAATGTGTTGTCATCTCCTTTCTAACGGCATGCCCAGATAAGGCACAACATCTTAAGCAAGTCAAATTGCATCTCTTCTGACGAGTATCAAATGTTCCGTTGCTCAACTTCTCACTGGAGGCTGAGTGCTGGACACACGAACCTATAGTCATATCATACATTTGGGACTTTATTCTTTGCAATTACATGGACTCTTCAAACAGGCTGGCTGTGTAGAGATTCCCTGTTGCACTTTACACCACTGGTAGGCATGCTAAAACTAATTCCACTTTGTTGGGCAGGGCAGAGAACTACCTGAATGGTACATTGTTGGGGATGATCACTGCAGGGCAGAGAACTACCTGAGAGGGCCAGGGATAAATGCCAGAGACCTCAAGCTTAATTGGCTTTCTCAGTTACACAGAGACTAAAAACAGCTGGTGTGAGAGTTGGAATGTTTTTCCTGAGACGGTGGATTTGAGAAGCAGCAGCTTTACTCTGCATGTGACATGTAACTTCAAGGCATGCCATGCTGACACTGGGATTTTGCTGTTTACAATGGCAGGATAACACCCTGCTGGAAATAATGTCTCTAACATTAAGGTTTAATGTTTAGACATGACTTTAGAATTAAGGGACTGAGGTTTAGAGTAACATGTGGGGGAACTTCTTTACTCAGAGAGTGGTAGCGGTGTGGAATGAGCTTCCAGTGGAAGTGGTGGCGGCAGGTTCGTTGGTATCATTTAAAAATAAATTGGATAGGCATATGGATGAGAAGGGTATGGAGGGTTATGGTATGAGTGCAGGCAGGTGGGACTAAGGAAAAAGGTTGTTCGGCATGGACTTGAAGGGCCGAGATGGCCTGTTTCCGTGCTGTAATTGTTATATGGTTATATGGTTATATGGTTTAGTCTGCTGCGAGAAACCGTTTGCCTTTCCATAGATATTGCTTTGAGACCTAAATTATACCGATTTCTGTTCTATCACACATTGAGGAAAATAAAATAAAAGAGAAATAAGAAATCATGTCATAGTTGATAAATAACCCAATAATATAAAGTAACCCTAAAGGGTGGCACGGTGGCGTGGTGGTAGAGCTATTGCCTTACAGCACCAAAGAACCGGGTTCGATTCTGACTACAGGCGCTTGTCTGAACGGAGTTTGCATGTTCTCCCCGTGACCTGCGTGGGTTTTCTCCGTGATCTTCGGTTTCTTCCCAAACTGCAAAGACTTACAGGTTTGTAGGTTAATTGGTTAGGTATAAATGTAAATTGTGTGTGTGGAATAATGTTAGTGTACGGGGATCACTGGTCAGTGCGGACTCGGTGGGCCGAAAATCTTGTTTCCGCGCTGTATCTCTAAACAAAAACTAAAAAAAAATAAGCAGCATTCATGGTCCAAAACTATGAACAACATTGTACTCCCAGAACAGGACGGATGGAGTGTAGCACTGTCACATGTTTCTCCCTTTTAGATGTGGCATCCTCATGGGTTAGTTTGAAGCAAAGTGGCACAGCTGTTGTCTCACAGTTCAAGTGAAACTGATGCAATCCAGACCTCATGTGCTATCTGTATGGAGTTTGCACATTCTGCCAGTAACCACGCGGGTTTCATCTGAGTTCTCCAGATTCCGCCCTCGTCTCAAAAATGGGCAGATCTGTTAATTGTCCACTGTAAAATGTCCGTGGTGTGTAATAGTGCTCGATGGTCACCAACAAAATGGATCAAAGGGTCTCTTTCTGTGCAATATATCCCCATGACTTTATTTTGACAAGAATGGGTGGGAGGTCCCATAGCCCAACATTTTTGCATCAATCAACATCACTAGTAAAGAAATTGGCTGGTTACTATCAAGGAGCTTTGGATTTTTATGGCCTCTCCTTTCCAGAAGTTGGGAAACATTAGAGAGATTTGGGAATAGGTTTCTTTTAACGCTGATACTTAGATGCCTCAAACATATCCACTGCAGATACCAATTAATCTTCTGGCTCACAATAGTGACATCAATGCCACGATGGATTGGATTCCAATCAAAGACAAATCCTGACCATGTGCAGTTCAAACAATTTTTTTTAAACAAATACCAGCAGAGAATGCTGATGCTGAAAGGAAAAATGTGTTCAAAAATTGTGGGACCGAGTTCTGAATGCCCTCCGGCTGAGGTTTCAGAAAAGTCCTCCGCAGTGGCAGCACAGTGAGTTCAACAGGGCATCTAGCATCTTGATGATCAGCAGATTATCTCTTCAACAATTCAAAATATGGGACATTAACAGCAGAAAGACCAAGAAGGCAGTGATTTCAAGATCAGGTCGGTGATTGATGATGGGGCGACACGGTGGCGCAGCGGTAGAGTTGCTGCCTTACAGCGCCAGAGACCCGGGTTCAATCCTGACTACGGTTGATCTCTGTAAGGAGTTTGCAAATTTTCCCTGTGACTGCATGGGTTTTCTCCATGAGCTCTGGTTTCCTCCCACACTCCAAAGATGTACAGGTTTGTAGGTTAATTGGCTTGATAAAATTGTAAATTGTCTTTAGTGTAGTGTAGGATAGTGTTAAGTGTGCGGGGATTATTGGTCAGCGCAGACTTGATGGGCTGAAGAGCCTGTTTCCGCGCTGTATCATTAAACCAAACTAAAAAAACAATCAAACACTGAAAGAGGAATACAGTGAGGGGCTAAAAGAATGGGTGCAGAGGATGAAAAGGGGATAAAAATGTAAATAATACATCATCATTATTTTTGACAACTCCTCAAATGAATTGCAAACTTACAGCTCATTTCCTGGGTCAGACAGACTAACCGAGTCATTAAATGTTGTTGAATCCTTTAACTATTTAAAATGTTAATTACTTGGCGTAACATTCTCTGTTGCATTTGGGCTGCAAATGCAGAAACCATGTTAATCAGACAAAGTTAAGAATGAGATATTTCCAGCAAGTTAATGGAAAACTAATATTAATCAAATAGTAATATCTGCTGATCAGAAATCCATAAGATATCACTTCATGTATAAAATTCCATCACAGATTATGTCATTATTTATTTTGGAAAAAATGATCCAGACTCTAAGGCCTTTCTGGAAAACACAAACCAGATTACATGTGTATGTTAGCTCCAGGATAGGCTCTTATACCAAGCCTAGAATGAATTGCTAATTTATTGCCTATTGGTTTATATACAGTTATTAAGCCAATAATCTTAGAAAGGAAGGCAGAAATGTTGTATGCAAGTCAACAAAGAATAATTACATTGTTATTGCATATTTGGCCAGTAGATTTACTACAAATATATTTTACCCTGGTATTTTGATGAATTTTGTATCAGAGCATCAATTGCATTCACAGATAACACAGGCATGTTTACTTTTGGGCTATTTTCTCTTCCCCATCGCCTCCCTCTCCAGAAAACTCCAGCCAGAAAAACATTCATCAAAGTAGTCTATAGAGCCAAAGTGTGTTTGTACACATAGAACATAAAATGCTGGAATAACTCAATGGGTCAGGAGCATCTATGGAAGATATGGATAGGCAGCATTTCGGACATGAAACATCACCTGCCTGTGTTATTTGTGAATGCGTGACATGCTTGTGAATTTTGGGCCAAGACCCTTTTCAGTTCTTCAGTCACCAATTATTTCGGTCCAGCGAGGCTGCCTGTCTTACTGAGTTACTCCAGCATTTTGTGTCTAACTTCGGTGTAAACCAGCATCTGCAGTTCCTTTCTACACCTGTCCATGTCCTCCTGAGATGCTGCCTGACCCCTTGAGCCGCCCCAGCACATTTTGTTATACGCAAGATTCCAGCATCCGCAGTTCCTTGTGTCTCCCTCATGCTTTACACATGCTTTATTTACATTTATTTTAATTTAATTTCTCAAACAATGATTAACTGCCAATCACTAAAAAGTTCAGACTTGCACAACCTCAAGCTAATAATCTCTTGTCATTTGGGAAAGATTTTAGTAGCATATGTGTTTGTCAGTCAAATGAGATTTGTGATTCAGGTGGGATGAGAGGCTGTAGTTCACTGGGGTATCCCACTAATTAGACACATCAGGTTGATGAGCGAAACTTTTTTATTTGACTTCAAGTGTACTTCTGTATGAATTAAAAGTACTGCTTATTTATCTTCCCTCCAATGTAAAATAATTTGTTTTAAAATTCATTTATATAATGAGAGCAGGCCGTAAGGGCAACATTTATTATTCATCCCTAATTATACTTGATGATCTGCCTTAATTTTCTGCTTCCCGATGGACCGCGGCTGTGGACTGGGAACACGTCCGGAGGCCTTTATCAAGGCCGGGGCCTCGCGGGTAGAAACCTGGGTTGGGCGAAGTGGCCGACAAAAGTGGCCTGCGGCGAAACATCACGATGATGGGACCTCGACGGTAGTGAAGCCTCGCGGCGGTGGCGATGCCTCATGGGTCGACCCGTGGTCGACGGTTGATGAGAGCGTGGAGGACCAGCGTAAGGGGGAGAAGGGGAAGAACAATGGAGGACCTGGCATGGGTGAACTGCCGTGAGGGAAGAGGGGGAAGAACAGTTGACAATGTGCCGGGTGTCAATGGAGGACCTGGCCTGGGGTAAACATTTTGTGGGGTGGGGGAACAAAAGGGGTGGCCGGCGTGCTTTGTAACTTTGTCAGCGCCCTAGGTGGCTTGTATACATTGTGTATGCAAGCAAAAAATCTCACTGTGCCTAGTCACATGTGACAATAAAGTGTTCTTTCCTATTCCTTCTTGAGGTGCTGCAATTCTTCTGGAGATGGTATGCCTAGATTGATCTGCAGGTGTTGGAATGTTGGGTGGTGACTTCCTTGTCACAGGATACACTGACTTTGAACTACTTCCGTGGACACAGTGTTTTTGTAGCCGGTCCACTTGAGCTTTTAGTCAATGATAACCCACAGGTATTGATGGAGGAGGACCTGACCACAGTGTAACAAGGAACTGAAGATGCTGGTTTACACCAAAGATAGACACACAATGCTGGAGTAACTCAGCGGGACAGGCAGCATCTTTGGCGAGAAGGAATCGGTGACGTTTTGGTTCGAGACCCTTCTTCAGACTGAGAAAGTGTGAAAACAGGACATAGAAAATGAAGATCAAGGAAAATGCGTTTCCTCTCACCATCCCCTCCTCCTTCCTGCTTCTCCGACCAGTCTTACTGCCTCTGATTACATGTTATTTCTGTATGCTTTGCTGTTACTTTCTTCTCAACTAACAATGATCTATTCTACCTTTCCGTGGTCTCAATTCTGTCTGTCCTGTTTTCACACCTTACACTTCCTTATCTATGTCTTTCATTCATTGTTCTTCATCTCTCTACATCATCAGCTATTTCCCTTTCCCCTGACTAGTCTGAAGAAGGGTGTCGGCCCGAAATGACCCCCATTCCTTCTCTCCAGAGATGCTGCCTGTCCTGCTGAATCACTCCAGTTTTTTGTGTCTATCTTCGATTTAAACCAGCATCGGCATCTCCTTCCCACATACTGGTCTGTACGCTCGATCTTCTGGAGCAGGCGATCCCCAGGTTGCTGCAGGGCCTCCAGTTATCACCTCTGTCTGGATCGACCCACGAACCATCGTCCCTCTCCTCGCCTGGCCACCTTCGTCCTTTATGCACTCGGCGAGCCTCCCACAGCCAACCTTGAAGGTGTGGAAGGAAAGACCCAGGTTCACTCTCTTACCACCCCTCGCTTTTGCGTTCCTGTCGTCGGTTCCCTTCAACTTCCTCTCTGGTTCTCCGGTCCTCGGTGGGCGAGCTGGGAAGAGGCTCGGTGGCTCCCTCTAGAGGCCGCCTACCGCCGGTCCTTCCACCTGGCTACACGATACACTGACTTTGAACTACTTCCATGGCCACAGTGTTTTTGTAGTTGGTCCACTTGAGCTTCTAGTCAATGATAACCCACAGGTATTGATGGAGGAGGACCTGCATTTCCCTGAGTGCATCACGTGCACAATTATTGGAAAATCAAAAGCAGCAGATAAGGGCCTCAGTATAAAGAATGAGAAAGGAATCACTTGGAAACATGGCAAGAGCCCATAAACATCAGGTGTGGTATCAGAGCAGCTGAGAATGATTTGGAGCTGTTATATCATTGGGATCTCTCAGGTTTAGCACCTCCACCATTCACAGCCAAGGATGGACATGACAGTGCATTTGCTTCAATTCAAAAGAGCCTTAAAGTCCTGCCATCTTTTGAATACTTTCAGCACCATTAAGTACTGGCTTGTCTCCACCACTACTAATATATCACCCTACTCACATTCACAGAGGGGATTGTCCTGCAACATTTCATCCATTCCTACCTGAAATCCTTCACTTCATAGAGCAACTTTGTGCAGATAAATGGCCCTTTGACTGTCCATTGTCAGAGAGTATTGATCCGTCTGATCCACATTCAGTCAGTGTAAGCAGTTCTAACATGCTAAAAATTTTGCTTCCTGCCAGTTCTGCACACCAATTTTTGAGGCAGGGCCAAGAACTGTTACGCATATATAACAGCTTTGCTTAGCATTGCTGTTTTGAGGCACTCTTTGACCACAGTGGGTGGGATGTCACTCACTATACTCGATTAGCACCACACACTGTTCCAATTTCTGCAGCTCCTCCAGCATCTGCGACTTAACATCATAGGGCACAAAAGCGGATGGGTTTGTCATATTGGTGGGTGCAGATATGGGCAAAGCCCAAATGATGGTTCTCTGGAAATCTTTAAAAGGATGGTTAATTGTCCTATGAAGTCAAACTACAGCTTAATAATGTACGGTCAGGTTGTATTCTCTGTTGCCAATACCTGCTTAGTTGTATTAGTTGTGGTTCACACTGAAGGTGGACACAAAATGCTGGAGTATCTCTGGAGAAAAGGAATGTTTCGTGTTGAGGCCCTTCGTCAGACTGGGAGTCAGGGAGGGGGGAACTAGATGTGTAGGAAATTAACTGTAGATGCTGTTTTAAACTGAAGATAGACCTAAAGAGCTGGAGTAATTCAGCGGGTCAGAGAGAGAAAAGGAATAGGTGACATTTTGGGTCGAGAACCTTCTTCAGAGCCTGTGTCTATCTTTGGGGGAATCTAGAGATATGGGAAGGTCCTTTTATCCAGAGATCCTGCCTGACCCGCTGAGTTACTCCAGCATATTGCCTCTATCTAGTTTTATTAGTTAATTCCCATCAATTCCCATAGTCATTGGTAGTCTTTGTCACTGTGATGGGATGTGCACATTATGTCACTTGGGGTCATCAGTGCAATGCTGAGCAAATTCATGAAATTATTTCATTACAATGTGAATGGTGTCTTGTGAAGTTGTATCCATTGTTTTATGTCCTAAACCAGGTAATCCATAACTGTCGTGTCAAATGTCAATATGTCCATGTCAAAGCTGCAAAAAAACTACAAAAAAACTCCAAGTGACAGAAAATGTTTTATTTTGTTTTTTAGGCACAGTTCCTGTTTATTAGCTGAGGGGAGTGATCAGATGACTTGTTGTGGGTGAATAATCTTTATGTCAAGCAGAGAGGTTTCAGAATTTCAATCAAATGCCTTATCAACATTTTACTTTTCCTGCCTACTTCTGGAGGCAGAGTGTGCAGAAGAAACAGCCTGTTCTGTTGCAAACCCATGTCTCCCACCATCAGGGACCTTCAGACTATCTTTGATTAGACTTTATTGGCTTTACCTTGTTATTCCCTTATCACGTATCTGTGCGCTACAAATGGTTGGATTGTCATCATTTATTGTCATCATGTATTGTCCTACCACTGGCTGGTTAGTATGCCACATTGAAAGGGTCTGGGTGCAGCTGGCAGAGTCACTGCCTCACAGCGCCAGAGATCCGGGTTCGATCCTAACCTCGGGCGCTGTCTGTGTGAAGTTTGCATGTTTTCCCTGTGACCGTGTGGGTATCCTCCCACATCCCGATGATGTGTGAGCTTGCAGGTTAATTGGCCACAGTAAATTCCCCCTAGTGTGTAGGGAGTTGATACGAAAGTGGGATAATATAGAACTAGTATGAACGGGTGGTCAGCGTGGCCTCGGTGGGCCAAAGGGCTTATTTCCATACTGCATCTCTAAACTAAAACATTATATTAACATGGCCATGCACTGTTTAAAATCTAAATGAAATAACACATCTTCTGTTTAAAGGTTTAGTTGAACGTGGTTTTGTGTTAGATGGATAAAATAAACTGGTAGCTAAATTAATCATGAACAGCTACCTGTAAAACTAATTTTAATTCAAGAATGTCTGTGCTGAACATGATGCCAAATTAAATATACAGTATCCTGTCTGCCTGCATCCCTCCATTCCTTGTCTATTCACGTGCCTATCTACAAGCCTGAAACGCCACTATCATTCTGTTTCCACCACCACCCTTTGCCACTGTTTCAGGCATTCAGCATCCTCTGTTAAAAAAAACTAGTCGTATAGCATAACCAGACTTAACTTTACTTCTTTCCAAATGTATACATTCCATAAAATTAACAGTAGTTTAACATACGACCGTTAAGCAACAATTTGATGTAATGTGTCCAGCAAGAGATACCTGCAGCAACAATAGATGAAGAATAATCTTTTTGCAGGCTTGGACCTCACCAGTGCTCATAGTGGCCCGAGAGTTGAGGAGAATCAACAGGATTAGAGAAATCCCACGCAGAGTTTGACTAGGGTCATGTTGGATGTTCACGTTTAGTTTAGTTTAGTTTATACAGCGCGGAAACAGGCCCTTTGGCCTACTGGGTCTGCGCCGACCAGCGATCCCCGCATATTAACACTATCTTACACCCACTCAGGACAATTTTACATTTACCAAGCCAATTAACCTACAAACCTGTACGTCTTTGGAGTGTGGGAGGAAACCGAAGATCTCGGAAAAAACCCACGCGGTCACGGGGAGAATGTACAAACTCCGTACAGACAGCACCGATAGTCGGGATCAAACCCGGGTCTCCAGCGCTGCATTCGCTGTAAGGCAGCAACTCCATCGCTGTGCCACCGTGCCATCTTTGATCTTTTGATTCTTGCTTCTAGTTAATGTAGAAAATTGAACGGCGGAGCGCAGGAACAAGCCCTTTGGCCTACAATGTCCATGCCAAATTAATCAAGTCCCTTCTGCCCGCACATGATTCATATCCTTCCATTCCTTGCATATTAATGTGTCAATCTAAAAGCCTCTTAATTGCTTCCATCATATCTGTTTCCACCACTACCCCTGCTAGGCATTCCAGGCACCCATCACTCACTGTATTAAAAAAATTGGCTTGCACATCTCTTTTAAACTTTCCTCCCCCGACCTTAAATTTATGTCTTCTAGTATTTTGAGATTCCACCCTGGGACAAAGATTCGGACTGTCTTCCCTATACACGCCTCTCATAATTTTATAAACCATTATCAGGTCTCCCCTCAGCCTCTGATGCTCCAAAGAAAACAATGCAAATTTGTCCAACCTCTCCTTACAGGTTATATGTCCTCTAATCCAGGTAGCAACCGGGTGAAACTACAGATGCTGGAATCTTGAGCAAAAAAACACAGTGCAGGAGGATATCAATGGGTCAGAGAGTAATAGAGTCATACATAGAAACATGCCCTTCGTCCCAGCATGCACACTCCGACCAACATGCCCCATCTACACTAGTCCCACTTGGCTGTTTGGCCCACATCCCTCTAATCTTATCCGACCCATGTACTTGTCTAAATGCTTTTTACTCTTTGTGATAGTACCTGCCTCAACTACCTCCTCCGGCAGCTGGTGACCTTTCAATTCAGGACCCTGCTTCTGTCTTATGCATTCTGAGATATATTTGTCTACAATAAAGCTTTGAGGGCTTCTCACAGAGCTTTGATGCAACTTTAGGCTGTAGGAACCTGGGATGAATACCAACAAGGCCTGTAGCCTCTAAAATACACATCGTTCTATTCAAAGCGCTGGAATAAATTAGTGGGTCAGGCAGAATCCCTAGAGGACATGGATAGGTGACATTTTGGATCCTAACCCAAAACAATACCTATCCGCGTCCACCAGAGATGTTGGCTGATCCATTGAGTTACTCCAGCTCATTGTGTTCTACGCAAGATTCCCGCAACTGCAGTTCATCGTGTCTCCATCATTTTATTCTATGTAGTGCAATAAATCACCACTGTACAAATTGTGAATGAATATTCAAAATGACTCTAGAAACCTTTTTGCCTTCAATTTTATCCATTGTAATTTTTCTCAAGCATTGCTGTTGTTTATTCTCAATGAATTGACACAGAGATGGCGAACAATTCAATGAAAGGATCTCACGTAATCGTTACAGTTTGAAAAATAAACATTAAGGAAATAACAAATGGGGGAAGGACAGAAACTAGCAACATGGGAGACTTGGGGAGGGATTGGTGGTGAGGGTGAGAGATTGGTAGCTGTGCGGCATGGTGGCATAGCAGTAGAGTCGCGGCCTTACAGCGCCAACCCAGTTTGATCCTGACTATGGATGCTGTCTGTATGGAGTTTGTATGTTCTCCCCATGATCACGAGATCTCTGAGATCTTCGGTTTCCTCCCACACGCCAAAGTCGTACAGGTTTGTAGGTGAATTGGCTTGGTATAAGTATAAATCGTCTCAAGTGCGTGTAGGATAGTATTAATGTGCGGGGATTACTGTTCGGTGCAGACACGGTGAGCTGAAGGGCCAGTTTCCTCGCTGTATCTCTAAACGAAACAAAACTAAACTAAAGATCAGTGGAGTAAACAACCAGCTCACAAACCAACTCAAAAACTGCTCTTTACTGCCTTTTTGCCCATTTGTTAAAGTTATAGACCTGGAAAAAAGCTGGAGTAACTCAGTGGGACAGGCAGCATCTCTGGAGAGAAGGAATGGGTGATGTTTCGGGTCGAGACTCTTCTTCAGACTGCTCAGGTATAAGGGAAACAAGAGATGTAGATGATGATGTGGAGTGCTAAAGAACAATGCATGAAAGATATGCAAAAGAGTAACGATGATAAAGGAAACAGGCCATTGATAGCTATTTGTTGGGTGAAAATGAGAAGCTGGTGCAACTTGGGTGGGGGAGGGATAGAGAGAGAGAGGGAATAGTATAGTTGTAGCATTGATATAGCGTTCTCTGCTATATATATATATATATATATTTTACCCATGTCTGTTGTGGTCCTTGTTGAAACCTGGTCTGAATTTTAACATGATGGGGAACTCTGAGATTATATCCATAATTAGAATTGATAGACTATTTTATAATTATTTTACGTTTCACTTGTCAGAGGTATTCTCCTGTCAGGATTGCTCTCACCATAGCTCATTAAGAGTAAGTGTGCCAAACATGACGGGTTGGACACAGACACCATTCCAAGATCCCCTTTGGATAATGTTTGCAAAACACCCAGAGGCATATATAGTTCTTCAAATGAATATTGCTGATAAAATAATGACTGGATTCCTTGTGATTTACAGTCACACTAAAAAACACACTTATTACAAATCAACAGGGAGTAGTGGAATTTTAATCCCCATTGTCCTCAATGTAAATACAGCCAGGAATATAAGGTCTAGTGTGCTTTAAAAAATGGCTCTGATAAATCCACTGGATGTTATCCCATCTGGGCATTCGGAGAGGAGAGGGGGTTTGCATTTATAAGGCCCCTTTGTCACTTTACACTCCTTGGCATGTTCTAACCATCTATCTATTTTTGACATATGAAGGAACACAGTGGCGCAGCGATAGAATTGCTTCCTTACAGCGGCAGAGACCTGGGTTTGATCCTGACTATGGGTGCTTGTCTGTATGGAGAATACACATTCTCCCTGTGACTTGTGTGAGTTTTCTCCAGAATTTCCGGTTTCCTACCACATTCCAAAGATGTACAGGTTTGTAGGTTAATTGGCTTGGTATAATTGTAAATTATCTGTAGTATGTGTAGGATAGTGTAAGTGTGTGGGGATTGCAGGCCAGTGTGGACTAGGTGGGCCTGTTTCTGCGCTGCGTCTCTAAACTAAACTAAACTAAACTTTAAAAAATGAAAGCATATAATTCTACACTCAGCAAGTTAGGGAGCATCCAGCAAGAGAAAGGTCGGGTAAATGCTGCAGGTAAGGATGAAAGGTCATTAACCTGATACATATGCTCTGTTTCTTCCCTCCATGCATTGTCTGGCCTGTTACCCATTTCCAGCAATTCCTGCTCTTATTTCCAGCATCTCTATTTTCCCTGCGGCATTTTGGTTATAAAATCATAGAATCGTTAACAATTTGAAACTGTATTTGCATGGCCTGGAATTGCTTGGCCTGTATTTGAATTGCCTGTATTTGCGTGGCCCACTGAGTTCACACCAACCAGTGACCCCCGGAAATTAACACTACCCTACACACACCAGGGACAATTTTTTCATTTACGCCAAGCAAATTAACCTACAAACCTGTACGTCTTTGGAGTGTGGGATTAAACCAAAGATCTCAGAGAAATCTCACGCAGGTCACAGGGTGAATGTACATACTCTGTGCAGATAAGCACCCATGGTCAGGATCGAACCTGGGTCTCTGGCACATTGCGTTCCTCATCTACAGTATATATGTTGAATGCCCCCTTTTTTTATTTTGAACAAAGATAAATTCTTTGCAAGTCATGTGCTGCGAAAGGTAATCACCCTTTGCGGGGAGACGGTGAGTAGTCAATGGATAAATTCTACAGCAGGCACTTTGTTCCCACTGTGTGCAGGAGGTCATGTAACCACTGGTGGTAACAATATTTTCCCTTTTTTCAGCAACTAAACAATAAATTGAAGTGGCAGCAATTACCCTCTTGCTGCCCATTTGAATATAAAATGATAATTACACATCAACGCCTTTGCACGATTGATACTGGTATCTCAGTGTGCATTGTCAGCCCAATTTAGTTATTCAGCTCAAGAAATATCACCTCCTAACATGTTGACTATGTCTGTCCCTGCCCAGATGCTGCCTGCACTTTCTACTTTCTTTCACCTTGGTGCTTTTTGATGAAAGCATCTCGCACCACGTCGACACAAATTAGGTGATGTTGTTCTTTTGAAGAAAACTAAATGCTAATTTCCAGGCTTTCTTTAGTTTAGTTTAGAGATACAGATGGAAACTGGCCCTTCAGTCCACCGAGTCCAGGCTGCCCAGCGGGACCCAGACACTAGTTCTACCAACATACTAGGGACAATTCACAGATGCTGATTAACCTACAAATCTGCACATGTTGGGAATGTGGGAGGATACCGGATCACCCAGAGAAAATCCACGCAGTCACAGGGAGAACATACAAACTTTGTACAGAAAGCGTCCGTAGTCAGGATTGAACCCGGGTCTCTGGTGCTGTACTTGGCCAGTCCCACTTAGGCGGTTTTTCAGCACACTGCCAAGTTGCCAACAGTCGCCTGAAAAACCAGGAACTAGAATGGCGACTGTCAGAGTGGAACACCCACACAAACACATCGCAAAGGCGGGGGCCAGGGCAAGCGGTAGAGCACTGTCTAAAAAATTCCCACGGTGCAAAGCCAAGGTGATACAGACACACACCACGATGAACAGGAAGGTTGGCACTGTTATTAAGGCAGCTAAAGCACAGTGTATGGTAAGTCCTTTAACAGAGAGGGGAGAAGAGGGGAGAAGGAGGGAGAAAGAGTAGAGACAACGTTTAAGAAGCCAGAGATGCACGGCTGTGAAGTTCGGCGGACATTTAACATTACCGGTCGGTTCCTTGGTTCTGGAAAATACTGCTTACCTTTTTTTCCCCCAATGAGCCAATGAAATTCACCGGTCAGCATCAGCTCCAACCTACAAGAACCTCCAGGAACCTTCGACATCCTGGCAACCCACTAGGACCTCCTTGCGACCCACCTATGGCTCGAGAATTCTAGCTAATCTCCATAGAAACATAGAAAAATAGGTGCAGGAGTAGGCCATTCGGCCCTATGAGACTGCATCGCCATTCAATGTGATCATGGCTGATCATCCAACTCAGTATCCCATACTTGCCTTCTCTCCATACCCCCTGATCCCTTTAGCCACAAGTGCCACATCTAACGCTCTCTTAAATATAGCCAATGAACTGGCCTCAACTACCTTCTGTGGCAGAGAATAGTAAGATTGAACGAGAACTTACCAGTTCGAAGGTTGATCGTTATTTCATGAGGAGTCGCGGTGAGGGATTTCGTGAAGAGCCCGCCGGCGCGCATGCTCGACATTCTTCAAAGTAGCAGTGTGGAATCACAGAAACCAGTAACAGAAATGACTTGGCATAGTAAGATGAAAGAGACTCAAATTACCAGGTGAAGGTGATTGAGGGTTGGGCGTGGAGGGCACGAAATCCCTCACCGCGACTCCTCATGAAATAACGATCAACCTTCGAACTGGTAAGTTCTCGTTCAATCTTACTATTTCATTTCGGAGTCACGTGAGTGACTTGCTGTCACACCACTAGCAGGGATGGATGGGAGGAACAAACTTGCTCAAATAGTTCATACTGTAAAACAAGAGTTATTAACAACAAATCAAAAACCCCTCATGCGGGGACACCTCCACGTTCTTGACCTGCATTCAGCACGGCTTCCGCGAACTGTAGAGGAGCAGCAACAGGCTTGTTATAAAATCGCTGAAACACAGCTTCATTAGCCCATCCTGCTGTGGCGAGAATATGGTCCATGGGCACCTCCATGACCCTCGCCGCCGACGTCGATGCAGCCCTGGTGGAATGAGACTTGAACACATTAGTGTCGATACCTGACTTACCCAAGACGACCCGGAGCCACCTGGATATCGTCTGGACTGTCACTCGATGATGAGGTCTCTTATGACTGACAAGCAGGTATCTCTCCATTCCTCTGATGCATGCCGTCACCTTGACGTAGTGACGGATATGGGAGGCTAAACACAGCCTAGCATCTGCGGGGTATGCCGGGAACTTCAGCTGCAGCCCTGTGCACCCAGGTCTATGCTGCTTTAGTAGCTCATCAACGAAGAAGACTACTTCTGTAGGGGTAGACATCATTCTGTCGACATGTAGTTTATGGAGTGTCTGTACCCTCTGTGCTGAAGTCAGCGCTAGTAACATCACCAGCTTCATGGTGAGTATGTCCAGCTGGAGCCCTTCTATGGGGGACCACGTCCTGAACAGGGTTAAAACGTCCCTGACATCCCAGGTGATATAGTAGCGTGGTGTAGGCGGATTCATATTGAATATACCCCGCATGAGCCTGGACACTAGCCTGTTGGATCCCACCTCAATCTTGAGGTAGAATGACAGCGCGCTCCTGGCGCTGTTGATGGCACTGTAACTTAAGTGTTCATCATGGTGCAACTCCGCGAGGAATTCCAGGACGTCGGTTATAGTCACGGCATCGTACGTGATGCGAGAGCGGCTGCAGAAGGCTTCCCACTTCTTGATATGTGAGAGGTATCTTCTCCTTGTTGACTCTTGGCACAACGCCGCAATGGTATCCATGGTCCGAGTTGAGAGGCCGTATTGGGCTAACGGCCTGTTCAAAACCTGCAAGCCAACAAATTTAAATAGCCATGGCAGGGATGTGGCTCCCCTGAGACAGGGTGAGTAACTAATTCTGGGCAACCCTTTAAAAGGACCCAAGGCTCACTGAGCATGTCAAAGACCACCGGATACCACGGCTGTGTAGGCCAGTCGGGTATAATAAGGATGCCCTTAGCTGCATCCATCTGAATCTTTCGTAATACCCGACTGATGAGGCAAAACGGGGGGAATGCATAGAAAAACCAATTCCCCCAGTCCAGCGAGAATGCATCTAGCGCCATAGCCCCAGGATATGGTTCCCACGAAACATAGGTTGGTACCTGATGGTTCAACCGGGACGCAAAAAGGTCAATATCCGGTTTCCCAAATTTGGCTGTGATTTTGGTAAAAATTTCAGGATGCAACATCCATTCAATATTGTCATTGAACTTGCGTGACCTGGCGTCCGCCACAGTATTAAGCTCACCTGGCAAATAGGTAGCTGAAATCCAAATGTCTCTCTGAACACACCAGAGCCAAATTGAGTTAGCCAATTTATCACATGAAACTGACCTGGTACCGCCCATATGGTTTAAATATGCCACCGCTGTGGTGTTGTCTATTTGGAGACGGACATGTGCCCCAAAAACCTTGGAACAATAAGCACGAAGTCCGAGGAATGCTGCAAGTAGCTCCAAATAGTTGATCCCTTGTGACAACAACATAGTAGCCTCAAGGGTATCCCATCTGCCCCCGCAACTAGAGGAATGATCCGTAGCTCCCCAGCCATAAGAGCTCGCATCAATTTGCAAGTATACCACCGGATTAGCCTCAATGATAGGCTTAAACAAGTTACTAATGTGGCGCACCCACCATCGTAACTCATCCGTCGCTTCAGGCGGCAGCTGCATTGGTCGATCATAATGACCAGTGTGCTGTCTTAACGCAGCGATCTTGGCCCTTTGCAAATTCTGATAATGCAAAGGCCCATATCGGGCTGCCGGAAACAATGCTACAAGTTTGCCAATTACTGTAGCTGTATGACGAATCGATGGTATACCAGTGATGATTAAACCTAGACACACCTGGGTGACCTCCTCAACCTTATTAGGTGGTATGGTGACCCTCATGCGAATAGAGTCCACCGTAAACCCCAGATAATCAATTACCTGGGAGGGGCAGAACTTTGATTTGGCTGGATGGACAATGAATCCCAACTGCTGAAATAAATTGACTGCAGCTGCAACACCCTGTTGAGCCAATTCCAGGGTGTGGCCCACAATTAAGATATCATCTAAATAGGCCATTACTATATGACGTCGTTGTCGTAAATAAGCCATAATTGGCTTCACCAATTTAGTGAATAATCGAGGGGCTGCGGCAAGCCCATTGGGCAAAGCCCTATATTGCCAGAGTTGACCCATCCAGATAAATTTCAGAAACCTCCTATAATATTTTTGAATGGATACAGTATAGTACGCATCTTGGAAATCAATGCATGCCATAAAGCAACCATGTGAAATCAATGATTTGGCTGTTTCAAAAGTGTCCATTTTGAAATGAGTATATGTTACAAAAGTGTTTAAACTAGTCAGATCAATAATGACCCGACAGCCTCCATCCTTCTTAGGTCGAGTGAATATATTGGAAACAAATTCCACGGGCTCATGAACCGTTTTCTCTATCACTCCCTTCTGCTCTAGCCTCAAAATTTCCTATAGCCTGCTGCCTGTTCTGCAGCAGACAATTTAAATGTACGACCAGGCCTGTGCTGGGATGGAGGAATGTCCCCATTAAGAAACTCAATGCTGTGACCCTGAACATTTCGTAACACATACTCATCACCAGTCATATCACCCCATGCACCCAAAAAGAACCGAAGGCGCCCACCAACATGTGAGGTTAAACAAAGAGAAAAAAGAGAACCAGACCGCCTCACCTCCGCGGTTACCGGAGGTCCTTGACACGTGTGGGTGGACGTGGAGGTGCTGGGTTGGCTTGAGGGCGCAGCGTCCTCATCTTCCAACAGGGTTTCTGTCGACCTTGTCCTAAAAAAGCCCTCTGGTGCTGGGGTGGTTGGTAACGAGGTGGAGCTGGAGGGTAGGTCCTTGTAGAGGTGCTGGCAGATCCTCGTGGTCGAACAAGCGGAGCTTTCGAGCCCGACGGCGTGGGGGCGCTGTGAGGGCGCATGAGTCCCACCGTTTTGGCTTGTTCGTCAAGCTCTTTGACCCTCTTAGAGAGATCTTCGCCAAAGAGCTGACGGGGCGGCGGCGGCGGCGGTGGTTTGCACAACCCTGCAAACTTAGGGTTGAGCGCCGGGCGGATGCTGTTTTTGCGGAACCCATTTATTTCATGCTGAGTTGCACACAGCAGAGCGAGAGCATCCTCCTGGTCCAAGTTTAACTCATCCCCATCAACCGACCGCACAAAGGCGGTAATACCGGCCGTGAGGAGCTTCAGGATCCGCTGAATTTTCAGCTCCTGTTGACGGATAGCCGCACTGATGTTGCCCCACATCGGCGTATTGACCACAGGCACGTTGGCTGGAGCCTTGTGACGGCTCATGGCCTGCATGAGAACCTCCTCCTGTAGCTGATGGTTGTTGAGGAAGTCCACTGTGGCTGCCAATTTTGGGTTCAGGGGAAGCCCAGATGAGTGTGGGGCCGCGAACTTAGTGGCCACATCGAGAAGGCCCTCCGCTGGTAAATCGGATGGAGGTGGGATGGGGTCGACCAATACCTCCTCTTCCTGCTGCTCCAGGCTGATGGTAGAAGTTGGTGAAACAGCCCTGTGCCTGTCGCTGCTGGACGCTTGCTGCTGTTGACCATGAAGCAGGAGCTCCAGCAGCCGCTCCATCCGGTCAATACGCCCTTCACCCTGAACACTCAGGTGGTCGGATCCTCCGGCTCTGAAAAATGGCCGGGGCCCCTATCATCGGCCCGCACGTCATCGAGGCCCACCCGGTGCCGGTAGTCGTCGCTAGCAGCCGCCGAAGCGAAACTGCGCGATTCCTGCGCGGGCGTGTTCAACCGCCTCCGATTAGCGGGAGCGGACGCCGCTGCCACTAAGGACACTTGCGGCGTGATGTCGGCACCAGCCGCAGCCTGGATACCTGATAGCCGCGCAGGCTTGCCGGCAGCCCACGTCGTGGACCTCGCCGACGCATGGTCTCGCCCACCCATCCATGGGGGGCTCGGCGACCGTGACGAGACCCGACTCAACCGACCCGTCCCGGCGTCGAGAGTTGAGGGGCGTCGACTGGACCTCACAGCCGCCCCGGGTCCCGTCCTAGAACCTGACCGCTCCTCGGCGGCAGGTGAAGCCTTAGCCCCAACAGGGTTAGACTTTCGGGCTCCTGCCCTTCCCCTCCTCGGAGGGCTGGGTGAAAAGGGTCGTGCAGCCGCACGCACCCTTCTGCTCGAGGCCGTCAGCAAGCCTGCTGACGACCTGACTGCCATGGCAGGGTCCTCCTGCTCTGGCGGCACACCACACTCCTCCTCGACGAACTCCTCCGAGCTGTGGTGTGCTGGCGGATCCGGACCTGTAAACACAGGGCTCACCGACATTTCCGCCCCTGTCCCGGCCTGCGCTGCAGGTACTGCCGATATCACTGGCTCCGGGACTGTTGACCGGCGACTTCGTCCAGACGTTCTCCGGCCTGTAGAACTCCCATCCATGTCCTTGCTGCGAAAACAAAACGCAACAAGAACCACCAACTTAAGGTAGAGTACTTACCTCAGTGGTTCCCTTATGAAGGGCTGGCGAGGAGCGCGCTCCACCGCCAGCCGTCGCAGCAACGCGATACGACGATATGTCGAGCATGCGCGCCGGCGGGCTCTTCACGAAGTCACTCACGTGGCTCCGAAATGAAATTCCAGAGACTCACCACTCTCTGTGTAAAGAATGTTTTCCTCATCTCGGTCCTAAAGGAATTCCCCCTTATCCTTAGACTGTGACCCCTTGTTCTGGACTCCCCCAACATCAGGAACAATCTTCCAGCATCTAGCTTGTCCAACCCCTTAAGAATTTTGTAAGTTTCTATAAGATCCCCCTTCAATCTTCTAAATTCCAGTGAGTACAAGCCGAGTCTATCCAGTCTTTCCTCATATGAAAGTCCTGACACCCCAGGAATCAGTCTGGTGAATCTTCTCTGGACCCCCCCTATGACAAGAATGTATTTTCTCAGATTTGGAGACCGAAACTGTACGCAATACTTCAGGTGTGACCTCACCAAAGCCCTGTACAACTGCAGTAGAACCTCCTACTCCTATACTCAAATCCTTTCGCTAACATACCATTTCATGCAGTATGAATGCTAACATACCATTTGCTTTCTTCACTGCATGCTGCACCTGCATGCCTACTTTCAATGATTGGTGTCCCATGACACCCAGGTCTCGTTGCATCTCCCCTTTTCCTAATCTGCCACCATTCAGATAATAGTCTACCCTCATGTTTTTGCCACCAAAGTGGATAACCTCACATTTATCCACATTATACTGCATCTGGCATGCATCTGCCCATTCACTCACCTATCCAAATCACCCTGCAGCCTCCAAGCATCCTCCTCACACCTAACTATACCCCCCCAGCTTGGTGTCATCTGCAAATTTGGAGATGTTGCATTGACTTCCCTCGTCCAAATCATTAATATATATTGTAAATAGCTGGGGTCCCAGCACTGAGCCTTGCAGTACCCCACTAGTCACTGCCTCCCATTCTGAAAAGGACCCGTTTACTTCTACCCTTTGCTTCCTGTCTGCTAGCCAGTTCTCTACCCACATCAATACTGAACCCCCAATACCGTGTGCTTTAAGTTTGTATGCTAATCTCTTATGCGGGACCTTGTTGAAAGCCTTCTGAAAGTCTAGATATAACACATCCACTGGTTCTCCCTTATCCACTCTACTAGTTACATCCTCGAAAAATTCTATCAGATTTGTCAGACATGATTTACCTTTCGTAAATCCATGCTGACTTTGTCCAATGATTTCACCACTTTCCAAATGCGCTGCTATCCCATCTTTAATAACTGACTCTAGCAGTTTCCCCACTACCAATGTTAGACTAACTGGTCTGTAATTCCCCGCTTTCTCTCTCCCTCCTTTTTTAAAAAGTGGGATTACATTAGCTACCCTCCAATCCTCAGGAATTACTCCAGAATCTAAGGAATTTTGAAAAATTATCACTAATGCATCCACTATTTCTGTGACTACCTCCTTGAGTACTCTGGGATGCAGACTATCTGGCCCTGGGGATTTATCGGCCTTCAATCCGTTCAATTTACCCACCGCCACCTCCCGGCTAACCTGGATTTCACTCAGTTCCTCCATCTTATTTGACCCCGTTCCACTGCTATTTCTGGCAGATTATTTATGTCTTCCTTAGTGAAGGCAGAACCTAAGTAGTTATTCAATTGGTCTGCCATGTCCTTGTTCCCCATGATCAATTCACCTGTTTCTGACTGCAAGGGACCAACATTTGTTTTAACAAGTCTCTTTCTCTTCACATATCTATAAAAATCTTTGCAGTCAGTTTTTATGTTCCCTGCCAATTTCCTTTCATAATCTATTTTCCCTTTCCTAATTAAGCCCTTTGTCCTCCTCTGCTGGATTCTGAATTTCTCCCAGTACTCCGGTAGGCTGCTTTTTCTGGCCAATTTGTATGCGTCATCTTTTGTTTTTATACCATCCCTGATTTCCCTTGTTATCCATGGATGCACCACCTTCCCTTATTTATTCTTTTGCCAAACTGGTATGAACAATTTTTGTACTTCATCCATGCAGTCTTTAAATACCTTCCATTGCACATCCACTGTCAACCCTTTAAGAATCACCTGCCAGTCTATCTTGGCCAATACACATCTCATACCTTCAAAGTTACCTTTGTTCAAGTTCAGCACCCTTGTTTCTGACTTAATTTTGTCACTCTCCTTCCTAATGAAGAACTCAACCATATTATGGTCACTCTTGCCTAAGGGGCCACGCACAACAAGACTGCTAACTAACCCTTCCTCATTACTCAATACCCAGGCTGAAATAGCAACGAGATAGCCTGCTCTCTCTTTGATTCCTCCATATGTTGGTTGAGAAAACTATCCCGCACTCATTCCAAGAAATCCTCTTCCTCAGCACCCCTGCCAATTTGATTCCCCCAATCCACATGCAGATTGAAGTCACCCATTATAACCATGTTACCCTTGTTGCACGCATTTCTAATTTCCTGTTTGATGCCATCCCCAACTCCAATACTACTGGTAGGTGGCCTGTACACAACTCCCACTAGCGTTTTCTGCCCCTTAGAGTTTTGCAGCTCTACCCATATCGATTCCACATCCTCCACGCTAATGTCCTTCCCTTCTATTGCATTAATCTCCTCTCTCACCAGCAACGCTATCCCACCTCCTTTTCCTTTTCGTCTATCCCTCCTGAATATTGAATATCCCTGGATGTTCAGCACCCAGCCTTGGTCACCCTGGAGCCATGTCTCCGTGATCCCAACTATAGCATAGTCATTAATCGCTATCTGCACCTTCAACTAATCCACCTTATTACGAATCCTCTTCGCATTGAGACATAAAGCCTTCAGGCTTGTTTTTACAACACTCTTCCTCCTTATACAATTATGTTGACACATGGTCTCTTTCACATCGATCCCTATTACACTTGGCCATACTCTCCTATCCCTTTGTGAGCTTTCTTTCCCGTTAATTCTGGGGTCATTAACCATCCCTTTACTCTCCCTTTAACTCCGTCCTCGACTATCCCATTTGACACCCCACCCCTCTTATGTGATAGTCCTGGACGGAGTTAAAGGGAAAGAGAGTAAAGCGACTTAATTTTAGTTACCGCTAATTTTTCAACATGTTGAAAAATTCTCAGCGAGCATAATGAGGCCGCGACTAGTTCCAAAAATGTGGGAACTCCTCACCACCATGTAGGCGACTCCCCGGCAACCAGCCGCGAGCATGTGACGACCATGTGGTGATTGCAAAGTCTCCTGCAGTCGCCTAAAAGGTTGCTTAAGTGAGACAGGCCCATAAGGCAGCAACTCAACTGCTGTGCCCCTGTGCCACCCTTCCTTGTAGATTGATTTGTTGTGCTTCATTCACTTTGGTGCAACTTGCTGTGTCTATCGCCATCCCTCACTATGCAAACACAGGCAAGCATAAACTTGCCTCAGGCCACTAGGAGGTGACAAGTTAAGTTGCCGAGATGTATTGCACCAATCTGTGAATCGGAATAAATGCGTTTGGTGAACAACCTGGGAAAAAGCAAAATGTGTCCTGCAGACTTTTGTTGCTTCAATGTGATCAAACATAAATGGCTATGGATCAATGCTGCTGACAGTGAATACAACATACATTTTGAATGTCTCCTTCTGTTACAGCTATAAAGAGTGCACATTTCTTCTGGATTGTGTTTTTAGCACATGAGTGAATGCATTAGCAACGCTGGAGGTTTGGATATGAAAACGGGGATTATTTTTAACTGAGAAAAAAAACTGCTTCGCGAATTGATTTGCTAACACTCGGATAATCATTAATCATTATAGCACGTGTTCTGACATGGCACTAATAGCTAATTGAGGGCATAATTTTTTAATATATCATTTACATTCACTATGTTATACAGCAGAAACACAGCAAGAGTGTAGCCCTCAGAATTAACCACGTTGAATGAATGTAAGTCTAAATAATTGGGAGTTGTCTGAATATTTTGTGCATGCAGAGCATAAATTGAAAACAAATGTATCTATCTTGTCACAATTACGTTTGAAATGACCCATTCAGGCTTACAATTTCTGCTTCTACATCCTTCGCACATCTTCACCACTGTGACTGATGGAAGGAAGATGATTTACATTACTATAATACCGCTAGAAGGCTGGTAAAGTACCTGAAAAGAATGAGGTGTCTTTAAAGGTCACTGTTGTGATGTTAAAAATGTACCAATAGAATGAACAATTATTTTCAAATTATTTGATATTTATTGCTTGTGGTCTGAACCTTTTTACTTATGCTTTCTGCAGCTGAAGGAATTAGCTCATGGCATGGAATAGGCATGTGTGACTGGGACATTGTAGCTGTTAGGGAATGCCAGCATGTTGTCGGAGTACCTGACTCCACATCCCTCTCCACATCCATGAGCGGCATGGTGGCGCAGCGGTAGTGTTGCTGCTTTCAGCACGGGAAACCTGGGGTCGATCCTGACTACCGGTGCTTCTCTGCAGTGGCGGAAATCCCGGGGGAGGGGGCACAGGGGGGACACGTCCCCCCTCTGCTTTGAGGGGTGGGGATGATCCCCCCCCCATTTTTTGTAATCCAAATTTTAAAACCCGTTGAAATCTCCGCTTACCGGGATTGTTGGGGCTGGGACTGCTGATCGAGGGCGCCGATTGGACGAGGGAGATGTCGGTCAGCAGGCAATGGGGGTGGGACATGATGATTCAGCATGATCATTGGAGGAGGGAGGTGTTGGTCAGAGGTGGAGGTAGGGGGGTGGGACTGAGGATAGAGTGCGGTGATAGGAGGAGGGAGACGTGCCCAGGTGATAGGGTCACAACGGCAGCCCTGGACACAGACCTGTGCCTCATCCGCAGCCAGGATCAATCCCGGCCAGCTCTCCAGCGCTGCAATCGCTGCCGAACCGCCACTGGACCATCCCCATCCTCACCCAAGTGCCACACCCCCCCCCCCCCCCACCACACCCGGGGGTGGCCAGAGATGTCTGGAGTCAGATGGGCTCGGTTCCCACTGGCCCACAGCCAGCGCAGAGAAGTAGCGCTAAACCCAACTCAACGCTGCCTGTCCTGCCACGTTAACCTACAGCCCTGCCTGGACTTAATGGAAATATGGCCCAGACTTATAGCCAGTGCGGAGAAGCAGCGCTTGCTCCACAGCTCCAGACTGATATTCTGTCAGTCCAGGCAGGGCTGTAGGTTAACCCGGCGAGACAGGCAGAGTTGAGCTGCATTTAGCCCTGGATTGAGCAGTAATTCACAGGGCCCACAGCAGAAGCCTTCGAAGCCTCGCATGTAACTAACTTCTGGGTAACAATGTTCTTCCCCACATATATCCTACACTTATATCCAAATCATGAATACATATAGCAAACAGTAAGTGTCCCAGCATAGATCCTTGCAATACACCATTAGTCACGAACGTTCAATAACTAAAGCAATTCTCCACCATCACACTGTGTTCTGTTACCAAGCCAATATTATAGTTAATATGCCACCTTACCCTGGATCTCAAAGACACTAACCTATTCCCCCATACTTTTATGTGAAACCCTGTTAAAGGCCTTACTGAAGCCCATCTAGACAACATCAACTACATCTCATCAATGCATCTTGTTACTTCTTTGAGAAATTCAATTAAGCATTGCCATGCAAGTAGAAAAAAATTGCATTTGTGAACAGTCTGAGGGGATGTGGTATCATTGAACAGTGAACTAGGGACCAATATTCTGAATGCCTCTCAACAGCTTTAGTAACAGCTTGTCTGCTCTGCATTATACTAACCTGCTCAACCTAAAGGGAGATGCTCTGAGTCCACAATCAGTACCAGAGTTATAAGAAATGGATCTGATCTGGGAGACTGAGGATTTGCATTCAATTTAATGATCTCATGCAAACATTCAAAGTCAGTGAAAAAAGACATGAAGTGCTGGAGAAAACCAGCAAGTCAGCCAGCATCACAGGAGAACATGGGTAGGTGATGTTTTAAGTCTAACCCAAAATATCATCCATGTCCTCCAGAGATGTTGCCCGATTCTCTTACTCCAGCACTTTGTATCTTTTTTGTAAACCAGCACCTGCAGTTCCTTGCATTTACATTCAAGGTCAGTGAATGCATCACGGCAACTGTGCAACCTTATTCACCGCTCCACCTGCCAAACCAAGCCAGGTGCTCATGGGTCTCTGGCAAAGAACACATACGTCAAGTTGCTGTTCCTCAACCACAGTTCGGCATTCGACATTACCATCCCCTCCAAACTAACCACCAAGTTGCAAGACATGGGCCTCTGCACCTCTCCAATTGTAAATGGATTCATGACTTCCTCATTGGCAGACCTCGATCATTGTAGATCAATGGCAGCTTCTTCTCATGGACCGTCAACACGGGTGCACCTGTAGGCTGCATATGTAGCCTCCTGCTCTGCTCTCTTTACACCCACCACTGAGTGGTTAAGCACAGCTTCAACATCATCCATAAATTAGCCGAGGACACTACCTCTAATTTGGTTGAATCACCGGTGATGTTGAGTCACATATAGGAGAGAGATAGATCACCTGGGTAAGTGATGCCACAATAACAATCTCTTCCTTACCATCCATCAACAAGATTAAGGAACTGACTGATGCAAATGCTGGAATAACTCAGTGGGTCTGGCAGCATCCCCAGAGAACATTGATAGATGACATTTCGGGTTGGGACCCTTCCTCAGATGAAACGATTGTTGACTTCATAAAGGGGAAGTTGGGAGTCCACCTGCTAGATTTCATTTTTGTTTAAGAAGGAATGGCAGATGCTGGAAAATCGAAGGTAGACAAAAATGCTGGAGAAACTCAGCGGATGAGGCAGCATTTATGGAGCAAAGGAACTAGGCAACGTTTCGGGCCGAAACCCTTCTTCAGACTGATGTGAGGGGGGGGAAGAAGAAAGGAAGAGGAGGAGCCAGAGGGCTGAGGGAGAACAGAGGAGACAGTAAGGACTACCTGAAATTAGAGGTCAATGTTCATACCGCTGGGGTACAAACTGCTCAAGCGAAATATGAGGTGCTGCTCCTCCAATTTCCAGTGGACCTCACTCTAACCATGGAGGAGGCCCATGACAGAAAGGTTGGATACGGAATGGGAGGGGGAGTTGAAGTGCTGGGCCACCAGGAGATCAGGTTGGTTATTGCGAACCGAGCGGAGGTGTTCGGCGAAGCGATCGTCAAGCCTAGGCTTGGTCTCACAGATGTAGATCAGCTGACATCTAGAGCAGTGGATGCAATAGATGAGGTTGGAGGAGGTGCAAGTGAACCTGGGAGCAGATGCAGCGTAGATGGAGGAATTGGGTGTAGGGGATGAAGATCTCCCTGGGGGAATAAAACTGGGTGAACAAAAGGTCTTACCTTCCACTACCTGCAACCTCCGGCAACTACCTTCAACTAGCATCGCAACTGGCTTCGACTAAATAATTACCGATTTTTAAAACGGCAACCTATTTTTAGTCGAGGCCGGTTTTGAATTTTTTTAAATAATCGCTGGAACATAGAAGAAGCGAAAACCACTTTCGACCATTAGGGAGATTGACAAAAACCTCCGGGAACCTCCAAGAACCGCACGTAAACCTTGGGTGGGGCTCAAAGTCTCCAGAGGTTTCCGTTCAGGTTTCCTAAGTGGGACAGGGGCATTGGCTATTTAAAAAAATATATCATTTTCTTAAGAAATTGAATCTACTGGACATTGTTAATGGGAAAGTAGTGGGCAGAAAGGCATGTCATGCGTGGCTTGAAGAGCAAAAACTTGTAGTTTACAATGCCAACATTGAAAAGTTGCGGAAAAACAAGGTGTACAGAGTTGCTTATTGATTATATTCTGAGGAGTATGATGATGCTACTGATTATGATATGCCAATGTACCTGTTAGCAACTGATCTTCTCCATAAAAACTTGGTCTATTGCTCGAAATTGTAATTAATTTACCTATCTGTTACGAACTTACAGCATAATATACAATAATATTAAAGTTCTGATTTTGAGAATATCACATTTTTGAATTTTCAAGGCAGTTTGGGTGTTTATTACTATTTCTAGCAATGTTACAAAATTTTGAGATTTAAAATATCAAGTCTGCAATTTATCCCATCAGATAAAGCATAAAAGGAAGTTTAATTTGACACCTAATTTACTTTCATATCTTCAGTATTAAGAAAGTTATGGCCATTTTCATACTCGAAAATTAGCATCTTGTTCCCCATTGCCTTTCAATTGACTTAACTCAAAAGCTGTGATCTCGAACAGTTAAAAGCCCATAACTTTCTTAAAAATTAAGAGAACTCAATGAAATTTTCAGTTATTATAGATTGAAGCATTCTGAAACAAATATGAAACAATCTTACTTGGATGACCTGAAATTAAAGCATATAATTAGTTAGTTATCTAATTGTAGCTAATAACAGAATTCAATGAGTAGATCTAAACATCTATCCATTTCTTAAGAAAAGATAAACTTTTTTAAAATTGCCTAAGTGTCCAAATAACATTCACACAATAATCCACAATATAACATATTTTTTAAATCTCATTTTCATGAATTTATAAACCAAATGGAAGGAATTTAGTGTTTGATTCCTGTAAATTAATGACCATTTAATTCAACTAGCGAGTGGGTTTTAGTGGAATGCGGTGTATTAGAACGTTGCGGTTAGCGGTGAAGTCGGTATGAAAAATACTGTTTGTTCATACATTTTTTTGGACCCCATTTCGCAACGTGAAAATATTATTAAAGCCTCCTGAAAAACCAACTTTTAATATAAAAATAAACTATTTACCTTTTTTTCTCCCCTGCGCAAAATCCTTCCGGTTGTCGGTGCTCACGGCTTTTGAAGGTGATTTTTAAATTACTCTAGTGAATAAATAATTTAGAGTAATTTAAAAATACCTTCATTCATGAAATGTCGGAGCGATTTTTCTTCCGCAACGAAATCGGCCGACATTCATCGATTTGCCCTGTCTGTTGAAAAACGGCACTTTAAGCCCGCCCCCTCTGAAAGGCGCCAAAGTCACGCACACGGGGAGCGGCAGAACTGCACCGCTGCTCAAGGTAAGTTTTGTAACATACCTACTATTTCCGTCACAACGGTCATTTTTGTAACTACAATTAGGTAATTAACTAATTATATGCTTTAATTTCAGGTCATCCAAGTAAGATGTTTTATATTTGGTTCAGAATGCTTCAATCTGAAATAATTGAACATTTCATTCAGTTCTCTTAATTTTTCAGAAAGGTATGGGCTTTTGACTGTCCTCGATCATAGCGTTTGTGTTAAGTCAATAGAAAAGCAATATGGAACAAGATGCTAATTTCCGAGTATGAAAATGACCATAACTTTTTTTAATACTGAAGATATGAAAGTGAATTAGGTGTCAAATTAAACTTCTTTTTATGCTTTATCTGATGGGATAAATTGCAGACTTGATTTTTAAAATCTCAAAATTTTGAAACTTGAGTATTTTTACATCATCATGAAGTTTTGTCGTTTTATTTTTCTTTAAAGATCTGTTTTACTGGCATTTTAGTTTTCTTTTCACAATCTTGGATAATTTATGTGTAATTTATACATAATTTATATTTCCGTGCATTGACTGAGTCTATGTGCTGTCATGCTGCTGCACATGAGATTTTCATTGTATCTCAACCTTACTGTAGTTGTGCACATGTCAATAAACTCGACTTGACTTAAAGTAGTTAGACCGCTCTCTCAGCTGTTATAAAACCATCAGATAATGCAAATGCAGTCAGTTCAAAACTGAAAGAAGCCAGATATATAAAATCTAATTACTATTGTTGGGTTCTCAGCCACTGCCAGTTTAGTTTAGACTTTAGAGTTTGGAGATACAGGGCGGAAAAGGCTCTTTGGCTCACCGAGTCCGTCCATCCAGCGATCCTACACACACTAGGAACAATTTACAGTCATCATACACACAATAGTGACAATTTAAATTTATACCAAGCCAATTAACCTACAAATCTGTACATCTTTTGAGTGTGGGAGGAAACCGAAGATCTCGGAGAAAACCCACGCAATCACGGGGAGAACGTACAAACTTCGTACAGTCAGCACCCGTGGTCAGGATCAAACCCGGGTCTCTGGCGCTGCAAATGCTGTAAGGCACTAACTCTACCAGTCTCTGTAGTTACTGAGGTTAGAGATTTGACTGGATCAGATGTTACTGAGGATGTCTTTATCATCAAAGTATAGCTATTGCAGTTTTCAGTTCTTTCCAACTTTCCTTGAGAAAGTTTAGTTTAATTTTAGACATACAGCATGGAAACAACTATACACTAGCACTATCATACACACTAGCGGCAATGTACAGAGGATAATTGATCTACAAACCTACAAATCTACATCTTTGGAATGTGGGAGGAAACTGGAGCATCCGGAGAAAACCCGTGAGGTCACAGGGAGAACGTGCAAAATCCATACATGGTCAAAATCCATACGCACCCGTAGTCAGGATCAAACCTATTTCTCTGGCGCTGTATGGCGGCAACTCTAGCTCTGCGCCACTGTGCCGCCCCATCTTGTCCATCCTTAAAGGTAGACAAAAGTGTTGGAGAAACTCAGCAGGTGCGGCAGCATCTATGGAGCGAAGGAAATAGGCAATGTTTCGGGCCAAAACTCTTGTTCAGACTGATGCAGGACGGGGGGGGGGGGGGGGGGGGGGGGGGGGAAGAAGAAAGGAAGAGGAGGAGCCAGTGGGCTGAGGGAGAGCTGGGAAGGGGAGGAGACAGCAAGGGCTACCGGAAATTGGAGAAGTCAATGTTCAAGCGGAATATAAGGTGCTGATCCTCCAATTTCCGGTGGTGCTGACTCTGGCCATGGAGGAGGCCCAGGACAGAGGGTTGGATTCGGAATGTGAGGGGGAGTTGAAGTGCTGAGCCACAGGGAGATCAGGTTGGTTAATGCGGACCGAGCGGAGGTGTTCAGCGAAATGATCGCCAAGCCTACGCTTGGTCTCACCAATTTAGATCAGCTGACATCTAGTGCAGCGGAGATCCTTAATTTCTCCATCCTTAATTTGCTTCTCCTGTCATGTCAGAACTCAAGAGTGTTTCATTATCCTATGTATCAACAATGGAACAATGAAATTCTTACTTGCTGCACCTTAACTGCCTGTGCACACAGTACTCATAGATAACATAATACATTTTTTTAAATCAATATATTAAAAAACCCAACACAAGACCAAGTGTTAAAGAAGGAACTGCAGATGCTGGAGAATCGAGGGTTACACAAAAAGCTGGAGAAACTCAGCGGGTGCAAGACCCTGAAACTCTTCAGGGTCTGAAGAAGGGTCTCGACCCGAAACGTCGCCTATCTCCTTCACTCCTTAGATGCTGCTGCACCCGCTGAGTTTCTCCAGCTTTTTGTGTAACCCCCAACACAAGACCAAAATGTGCAAAGTCCTTAATGTAATCACAACAGTTCAAAGTTCAGAGTTTAGTTAGTGTTTTGTAGTGTTCAAGAGCCTGATAGTTGTTGGGAAGAAGCTGTGCCTGAATCTGGAAGTTATTGTTTTCAGACTCCTATACCTTCTTCCCGATGGCAGTGGTGAAATGGGAGTGTGGCCAGGGTGGTGTGGGTCCTAGATTGTGCTTGCTGCCTTTCTGAGGCAGTGCTTCCTATAGATCTCGTCGATGGTGGGGAGGTCCATACACATGATGGACTGGGTGGTGTCCAACATTTTGTGATGTTGTTTGTCCCTTGGCATTTAAAGAATGCAGATCATGATGCAACCAGTCAATATGGTCTCTACTGTACACTTGCAGAGTTCTAGCGAGTATTCATTAACATACCAAATCTCCTCAATCTTCTAAGGAAATAGAGGTGTCGATGGGCTTTCTCTATGATTGCACCAGTGTGCTGGGTCCAGGGCAGTTTGCCAGAGATATGCACAACAAGGAACTTGAAGTTGTTGCCTCTCTCCATTGCCTCCCATCTTCTTGGGAAGCTGTATTATTGATGCTCTTATAAAACAGGTGGGAACCTCTGACCTTTGTATTGAGTCGTTGAAGATATCCACAAAAACTCCGACCAGTTGGATCATGCAGTTTCTGAGATAATGGCCAGGTGCACCATCAGATCCAAACGCTTTGATTTGATTTGACCTGGGGTGGCATGTGGACCACGGTTATGATGATGGATTCCCTTGGGAGGTAGAAGTTACGACGCTTCACCACCATGTGTTCCAGGTGCAGAGAGCTGGAGTTGGGGACCACTCTGTCTGAGTACCGAGGAGTTTCCCATGAGAGAGATGCCTCCGCCTCTTACTTTTCCCAATGCCGCCGTTCAGCCTTGCTTATAGGTTGCAGGTTGTTCCATCAACCATGGTTCCAGGTACAACAGAGGCCTCCCCAGTGATTCCTGGCACTGTATTCACTGTAAGTGCGATCCACCATGAGGTGGGGGATTCCGATTGCCGTGGAGGATCCCTTACTGTCAGTAACTCCGCTGAAGTCAATAGATCGCAATAGCGCTAATCCTTTTTAATGGGTGAGCAACTTTTGTCATTTACAACACTGATTTTTGCTGCTCTTTTATCTGTAGTACTTCATAAATATTTGATCCTGTACAGTAGTGCTGCTTGCAAAATGTCACCGCAGCACGGCGCCCTCACCGCTTCCTCAGTTCCAAGGAAAACAACTCCAGATTCTCCAGACTACCTACAATATTATTGACCTTCATCCTCAGGATGACTTTAATGAATCTTTGGCACTTTGTGCAAAGCCTTCACATCTTTCCTGAAATATGGCTAACAGTCCTGGACCCAACATGAGTTGGGCTTCACTCTGAAATAAATGGTACTGTGCAGATATCTAATTCCAATAAAATGCTTTACCACCTGTTAAAACACTCTCTAGAGACTTGCCACTTGAAACAGCAATAGAAACCGCCTATCTCTCTCAAGTACCAGACACAATAAATCAGCCACAGTTACACAGTGGATAATACTATTAAGTAGCTTTGAAGGAGACATCTTCAAGACAGTGTATTTAATGGAGAACATTAGTTCAAGCATGAAGCTCCCTCATAGACGCATTGGCATCAAATCAACATTGTATCCTGAATGGTATCTTAACTGCTAGATCTAAACACTCCCTGTGGGCATTAACTACCTCAGTTCTAATGCCCCGATTTGTGATGTGTGTGGAAATGTTTTCCCCTGTGTATGCACTTCACCCAGAGCTCCGAAACAATGGATGCCACCTGGGGGAAATACAGTGCCGAATATCTTTAGACGTTTGTTCCTTGGCTTTTTTCTCAGAGACTCACAATAACTTCATTAGTTACAGCAATAATTAAATCCCAATGGCAGCCTTGTGATTAAATCTTCTTCACACCCAAGGACAGTGTAAGGTTTAGGCTGACACTTCACTGTAATACCAAGAGATCCTGTATGTCATCAGGTGGGCATAAAATATTCAAAAAGAGACTCAGAGATGGGTTTGCTGGTGTTCTGGATTAATATTTATTCCTCAAGCAGTATCTGGTCATTATCTATTTGTTGTGTTTGGGCCCTTGCCCGACTGAATTAACTGGTGCGCTAACTACATTGTAGCCATGACTACACATAAAAATAATTTTCCATCAAATGGTTTTGGTGTCCTGAGGTTGTGAATGTTGCTATGGAAAAGAAAATCTTCCTTTCATATATCGCAAGACTAACTATATTACCACAGGCCTTTTTTTTGCAATTACACAACTTAGCCATTCAGCCCTCCTTGTTCCTCATCTGTGGCCAAATATCCTAGAGTTTTTCATCATCATGAACCCAAACTTCTCTGAAGTTACTTGAACCTGCTTTTGTACCTCAACACTCTACAACAGGGGTTCCCAACCTTTTTGGTCCCATTTACCCCTGGCATCTTTAATAGCACATAACAATGTTATTTCACTTATTTATGAACAGCTAATGATGAACAGATACCGGTATACCAGATCCAAACACAGTCAGTCAATGAGAAAAAAAAGACAAATCCAGAATCAACAAATGTATTCCCTGGGTAGGCGACATTTACCCAGGTTGGGAACCCTTACTCTCCAACATACCGTTCACTTAGACAAGCATTGCCGCCTGCTTCCTCTCCATTATATTCAAAAGCTTCCCAATAAATGAAACAGATTATAATACATGACACTTCAATTATATTGACAAACAATTATAATACATAGAGAATTGACAGTGACCTTAAATTAACTGCTGGCTTCAAACTTTACTTTCTCTTTAGAACTTAACCACAAGAAACACAAGCAGAGATAAGTTATCCAATCACTCATCTTTGCTTTGCTATTCAGTGAGATCTTTAATCTTAGCGTGATTTCCTTGCAATAATTCTAACTCCTTTGATTCCTTTAATATCCAAGAATCCACCTCTGTCTTGAATGCACCAAGTGCCTGATGATCCACAGCCCTCTTGGGTAGAAACTGTCAAAGAATCCCGACTTCATTTCTAATCTCTTTCCAAAATGGCTAAACCTTCCAGATTCTTACCCGTGATTCTAGTTAGACCAGCCAGAGGAAATCTTGGCCTGTAAAACTCGAGAAGAAGTTGGAACGTTTCAATGAGATTTCCTTTCATTCTTCAAAACTTGAAAAAACTATAGGCTCTATAGTGCCCTTAATATCTTCTCATAGAACCCCCTTGCCCCACCCCTCCCCTAAACCCATTTCAGCAATCAATCACTCCAGTGGTGCAGCTGGCAGAGATGCTGCCTCACAGCATCAGAGATCCAGATTCAATCCTGACTTTGGGTGCTGAGTGTGTGAACAAATTTGTTTCCTGCGGGTACTCTGGTTTCCACCAACATCCTAAACATCCTCAATAAGGTTTATTGGTTAACAGGCCTCTGTAAAATTGCCTCTAATGTGTAATTTGAGAAAGCGGAGTAACATAGACCTAGTCTGCATGGGCACTCAATGGACGGCACGGACACGGTAGACAGAAGGGCTTGTTTCCATGCTGTATTCCTAAACTAAAGAAATCCTCCTCCATTGCAAGTACATCCTTTGTAGAAAAGGAATTCAGTACTGTACATAATGTGCCGGAAGTGGTCTCACCAGGGCTATATGTAGTTGGAGCAAGAGATCTCTGCTCATATACGCGAATTTCCGTGGAATAAAAGCCAACATACTATTTTAACTTCCCTTCCCATTCTGATCTTTCTGTCCTGGGCCTCCTCCACTGTCACATTGAGGCCAAACGCAAATTGGAGGAACAGCAACTCATGTTTTGCTTGGGCAACCTACAACCCAGCGGTATGAATATTGATTTCTCTAATTTCAAGTTACCTTTGTATTCCCTCTCTCTCTGTGCCCCCCCCCCCCACCCCTCCCCCCCCATCCCCAGCCATCATGTTAGTTTTACTGTCTGTATCCATTCGTATCACCTATTCCACTGCTGACAACGGACTATTCCTTGGTCATCGGTGCCAGCTCTGATTTTTGTCTGTACCTTTTCATACCTCAGGTTTCCCCCTCCACTGACTCCCAGTCTGAAGAAGTGCTGTGTAGTCACCACTTTGCTAGTTTTTTTCCAGCAATTTTCCTGTTCCTGACAACAATCTTACTAGTCAAAAGTGCCCCTTTTCTACTTCATTCCATTCTTAAGTAGTGGAACCACACACGCGGTCTACCAATCTGTGGGAAGCAACCTAGTAACTTGGAAACTTTGGAAAATGCATTCACTTTATCCAGCATGATCAGTTTCAAAAGATACCTTAATGTTCATCCGGTCTTGGAGATTTATTGGCATTTAGTACCATTATTTTCTCCAATACTTTTATTTTATTATGCTGGTACTCATTTTCTTCAGGTTTACATCTGTTTGTTTCCATTATTCCCAGTACATTCATGGTATCTAATTCTGTGAGCACACACACAATATTTTTTGCTTAATATCATAGTCAGGTCCTTCTTTTAAAGCACTCTGCAGAAGTGTTTGTGGTCTTCCTCAATGTTCTTCACTTCTCTTTCCTTATCTATTTCTTTGTCTTGCTTTACAGCTTATTTCCTCCACTTCAATAAAAGCTTTTAGGCTATATCATTCACAGTGCTGGAGAGCTCGAGATGACCTGAATCTATCAACTTGGCCTGTATCTTAAATTTGAGTCTTATAATGTTTTCCAGAGTAGTTTTCCTCACTGTGGTATTATCCAGTATGATTACTGTTGCTTTAGATTCACCAATACATCAGTGGTAAATGTGAATAAATGGTCTGCTTATTTTTGTTGAATTTCATTTAACTTACTTTTGAAAAATAATTCATAGTTACCTTGTTATTTTAGCAAAATAAATGTAAATTATTGAAGACTACATGAACAGTGCTTAAAATTATTGAAGTAAAATAACAAATGAAAGGCTATTGAGGTGTCAAAGTTCAGCAAGGTATTTTGGTGGAAGGTCCGAAGGATTGATTGTCTTGGGCTAAGTGGTCAGATCAAGTCAAGTCAATTTTATTTGTCACATACACATACAAGATGTGCAGTGAAATGAAAGTGGCAATGTGGCTAACGACAGAACAGAATAGTACAGAATCAGTATTTACATATTAGAAAAAAAACAACAATTTAAAAAAGACACAACACAACAGTAAATTAATACAGTTAATTAGTCCCTGGTGAGATAAGAGTTTACAGTCAAGTCAAGTCAAGTTTCTTTGTCACATGCGCATACGAGATGTGCAGTGAAATGAAAAGTGGCAATGCCTGCGGAATGTACAAAAAACTACAAAACAGAACAGAACAGAATCAGTAATTACATATTGGTGAGTAAAAAAAAACACAGCAATTTTAAAAGGACACAACACAACAGTAGTTTGTGCAGTAAGTTAGTCCCTGGTGAAATAAGAGTTTACAGTCCTAATGGCCTCTGGGAAGAAACTCCGTCTCATCCTCTGTTTTCACAGCATGACAGCGGAGGCGTTTGCCTGACCGTAGCAGCTAGAACAGTCTGTTGCTGGGGTGGAAGGGGTCCCCCATAATGTTGCTGGCTCTGGATCTGCACCTTCTGATGCATAGTTCCTGCAGAGGGGCGAGTGTAATTCCCATAGCGCATTCAGCTGAACGCACTACTCTCTGCAGAGCCTTCTTGTCCCGTGCAGAGTAATTCCCCAAACCAGATTGTGATGTTTCCGGACAAGATGCTTTCTACAGCTGCTGAGTAGAAGCACTGGAGGATCCTCAGAGTGACTCTGAATTTTCTCAGCTGCCTGAGGTGGTAAAGGCGTTGCCTTGCCTTACGCACCAGTGTGGCAGCGTGTGATGTCCATGTCAGATCCTAAGTGATGTGAACTCCCAGGCATTTAAAGCAGCTCACCCTATCCACAGTATCCCCATTTATCTTCAGTGACGTGTACGTCCTCGGATGTTGTGCCTTCCTAAAGTCCGCGATCAGCTCCTTAGTTTTTTTGACATTCAAGAGGAGGCTGTTGTCTTGACACCAGAGTGCTAGATCAGCCACCTCTTCCCGGTAGGCCTTCTCATTATTTTCGGTGATCAGGCCCACCACCACAGTGTCATCAGCAAACTTGATTATAGAGTTGGAGCTGAACCTAGCCACACAGTCATGTGTGTACAGGGAGTACAGTAGGGGGCTGCGGACACAACCCTGGGGGAATCCTGTGCTCAGAGTGAGGGTCTTTGATCTATTTCCTCCCATCTTGACTTCCTGGGGCCTGGCGGTGAGAAAGTCCAGGACCCAGGCACACAGGGGAGTGTTAAGCCCCAGTTCCAGCAGCTTCTCAGCAAGTCTGGTGGGGACTATCGTATTGAAACCTGAACTTAAGACATTGAACAGCATCCTCACATAGCCCCCCTTCTGGCTGTCAAGGTGAGAGAGAGTGGTGTGCAGAATCTGGGAGACCGCATCGTCCGTGAATCCGTTTGGACGGTATGTGAACTGCGGCGGGTCCATGTGATGAGGGAGGAAGGCGCAGATGTGGGTTCTTGATCAGCCTCTCGAAGCATTTCATGACCACCGAGGTGAGGGCCACCGGTCGGTAGTCATTCAAGCAATCTGGAGAGGCATTCTTTGGCACTGGTACAATGGTGATTCTTTTGAAGCAGTAAGGGACCATGGACTTGGCCAGGGGCAATTTGAATATTGTGGTGAGCACTGGAGCTAGTTGAGTAGCACAAGACTTAAGTACTTACCCAGATATGCCATCTGGGCCTACAGCATTCCTCGTGTTCACACGTGTCGGAGCAATACCATGGGTAATTTTTACATTTACCAAGCCAATTTTCCTACATACCTGTACGTCTTTTGTGTGTGGGAGGAAACCAATGTTCTCAGAGAAAACCCATGCAGGTCACGGGGGGAATGTACGAACTCTGTATATCTGTTCAAGAGTCTGATAATAGTAGCAAAGGAGCTGTTCTTGAATATGGTTGTACATGTTTTCAAGCTTTTGTATCTCTTGCCCGCTGGGGGAAGTGAGAAGAGAGAATGATTGGGATGTGAATATGTTGGTTGTTTTCATGAGGCAATGTGAAGTATAGATGGGTTGAACGGAGGTAGTATGGTTTGTCTGATGGACAGGGCTACATCCAAAACTCACTGTAATTTCTTGTGGTCTTTGTCAGAGCAGTTGCCAAACCAAGCTGTGAAACATATTGGTAGGATGCTCTCTATAATTCCAACATTGGAGGGATTAGCCACCTCAGTACCCACTGGAAGCAAGCCATCCTTGTTTCAAAGGGGGCCACCCAGGAAAATGAAGAAACTGCAAACGTGAGGCTACAAAAAAATTATTTTGCTCTACAACTCCACGTAAAAGTACCTCTATGATGTTTATATCAGGCAGCACTTTCTAGTTATTTCAGAGTCTTGTGTTTCCCCAAAGCAGGTTGACAGTAGGCCAGAGATTAGGAAGTGAGATGAAATATCCCTGCACTTGTGACTCATATTGTGGCAATCCATGGTGTGACTGCTCTTCTCTTGGTTCAGATGTGTGTAGCATGTTGCATTCCTGAGAAAAACTGTCATTTTCAGACAGCAGACCGCTTGATCCATGCTTTGAGATGAGGTGGAGGGGAATTGCGTGGAGCAGAAGATGCCCCCAAATTGCTGTCAATCCTCTATATTTGAAAAATAGAGACAGTTCATGTTTGTACTGTAGTTCATAAGTTCATAAATTCATAAAGTGACAGGAGCAGAAGTAGGTAATTTGGCCCATCGAGTCTTCGTGGCCAGCTCTGAGCTCTGAACTACAAAAGACTATAATGTCATTACACTATATTTGATACTTTTTCTTCTTTTTTTCTCTTCCCCCATTACGTACTATGTTTACATATTCACATATTCTGTTGTGGAGCTGCAAGTAAGAATTTCATTGTCCCATCCGGGACATATGACAATAAAACACTCTTGACTCTTGACTTAATCATGATTGAATTATATTTCCCTCTCAACCCATTCTCATGCCTTCTCCCCATAACCCTTGACATCCTTAATAACCAAGAATCTGTCAATCTCCACCTTAAAAATACCCAAGATACCCACGTTGCCGTCTGTGGCGATTAATTCTACAGATTAACCCCCTCTGATTAAAGAAACGCCTTATCATCTCCTTTCTAAAGGTAAGTCCTTTTATTTTGAGGCCATGCCCTCCGGTCCTAGACTCTCCCATGTGGAAACATCCTCTCCACATCCACTCTATCCAGGCCTTTCACTATTTGGTAAATGTCAATGAGGTTCCCCCTCATCCTTCTGTAAACTGCATCCATAGCCTGGCTGTAAAGAGTGTAACATTATCAAATCCATTGGTATAAAAATTGCACTGCAGTGTCAACCTAGATTGCTCAGGGCCCTAGGTCATAAGGTCATGAGGAATAGGAGTAGAATTAGGCCATTCGGCCCATCAAGCCTACTCCACAATTCATCGTGGCTGATCTATTTCTTCCTGCTAACCCCATTCTCTTGCCTTTTCCCCACAACCTCTGACGACTGTACTAATCAAGAATCCCACACAAATAACGCATTTCAGACTTTCTTGTCTATAATCCATTTCTATTCTTTTTTTCTGTTCATTTTGGGCTTTGTGGATTCCTCTGGCTTGCAATCCCTTGCTATCGGGGGGAAAACCTTCTCTTTTACTCACATTATAGAATCGTGAAGCTCGAATAAGACAAAAAAGGCCCATCGTACTTGCTCGCTTTGACTGAGCTCTCTGTCTCTCCCTGTTGAGAATTACCATTGAATCTGCTTTCAGGTAGTAGCTTCCAGTATTGCAATAAAACAGCAAGATGCTTTTAGTCTTTTGAGAAAGCATCTTCAATGTACATTGTCTCTCCATTCCCTCCACAGATGCTACACAAGTGTTGCCTGACCTCCTCCAGCACTTTGTTTTTTACTCAAGATTCTAGCATCTGCAGTCCCCTGTGTCTCCATTAGTTATTTGTTACCAGCTTCATTCATAGATATGCAATTCAACACTCCGAGCTTTTGTTGATTCAGGCTTCAGAGGTGAGGTCACCAAGGAAAACAGCATTTGTTGCTATTCCTGGTTATCCTTGCAAGAAACATTGTCATCTTCTTGGCTGTTTGCTGATACAGTTGAATAGTGCGGCTGAGACCCAGGTTCGATCCTGACTACAGGTGCTTATTTGCACAGAGTTTGTACTCTCTCCCTGTGGCCTGTGTGAATTGTCTCCTGATGCCCTGGCTTCCTCCCACACTTCAAAGATGTACAGGTTTGCAAGCTAATTGGCTTCAGCACAAATTGTCTTTACTGTGTAGGATAGTACAGGTGTACGGGGATCACTGGTAGGCAGGGACTCGTTGGGCCGAAGGGCCTTTTTCTGTGCTGTATCTCTGGATCTCTAAACTAAAAAATAAACTAGTGACCCTATCAGCAGAATCTGCTGATAGGGCCATTTAGCAAGAAAATAGGCACTTTGGCCCAATTCAGCCCTCGCAACAAAAATGCCCCATCTAAAATAGTCCCAATTGCCTGTGTTTGGCCCATATGCCTCTAAACATTTCCTTTCTATGTACCTGTCCTAATGCCTTTCAAATGTTGATATTATCCCTGCTTCAACAACTATGTCAGTTTGTTCCATATTCTCACCACTGTCTGTGTGAAAAGGTTGGCCACCAAGTTACTTTTAAATCTTTCCCCTTTCACTTTAAACTTTGATGCCTTCTGGTTCTTGATTCATCAACCCTGGAACAACACGCACTGCATTCACCCTATCTATTCCTCTCATGATTTTATACACCTCCATGAAAGCCTATAGCACTCCAAGGTATAATGTCCTAGCCTGCTCAACCTCTTCTGAAATCTTCTCTGCGCTTTTTCCAGCTTAATGGTCTTTTTTCCTGCGGTAGCTTGAGCAAAACTGAACACGATACTTCAAAGTGCAGCCTCACTACCGTCTTGTACAACTATAACATAACGTCCTAACTTATTTTCTGAATTAGTGCGCACATTGGTGCAGTGGTAAAGTTGCTGCCCTTTGGCACCAGAGACCTGGGTTTGATCCTGACTACGGGTGATGTCAGTATTGAGTTTGTACATTCTCCCAAGAGAACCAGGAACCTTCGTGGGTTTTCTCTGGGTGCTCCGGATTCCTCCCACACTCCAAAGACATACATATTTGTAAGCGAATTGGCTTCTGCAAATTGTAAATTGTCCCTAGAGTGTGTGCAGGATAGTGTTAGTGTGTGGGGATTGTTGGTCGGTCTGGACTCAATGGGCCAAAGGGCCTGTTTCTGCATTGTATGTTTAAACTAAATATCTTATTGATGAAAACCAGTGTGTCAATAGCTTACTTTCAGGGAACAATGTGCTCGTACTCCGAGATTCCACTGCTCCCCAGATCCCCAGGGTCCTAATGTTCACTGTGAAAGTCCAGCCCTGGTTTGACTTCCAAAAATCTAACATCACAAACGAGTTAAACTCCATTTGCTAATCCTCGACCCATTCACCCAGCTGATCAAGATCAAACTGTAATTCTTGGTAGCAATCTCTACTGCCTATGATACCACCTATTTTAATATCACCTGTAAACATACTATTCTTGCCTTCTACGTTCATGGGTTGCAGTGCATTGGGAGAATGAATTATAGACACAAAATGCTGGAGTAACTCGGCAGGTTAGGCAGCATGCCTGGAAAAAAATAATTATAGGTGATATTTTGTGTCGGAAACCTTCTTCAGCCTGAGAGTAGAGGTGAGGGGGAGGGAAATAAACTGGAGGTTTGAAAAGGCTAGAACAAACTGGATGGATTGCTGGGTGACCTGATGAGGGAATTCGCTTTCTTCTATGTCAGAAGGAAATATAAATGGCAATTCTAAGGCTGCATTTTCACAATCATTAGGATCAGATTAGTTGTAATCTCTAATTTAATTTATATTCTCAAATTAACATGGATATTTTTAAAGTGGAGATTGATCGTTTATTGATCAGTACAGGTGCCAGGGGTTAAAAGGGGGAGAAGGCAGGAGAATGGGGGTTGAGAGGGAAAGATAGAGCAGCCATGAATGAATGGCGGAGTAGACTCGATGGGCTAAATAGCCTAAATCTACTGTAATTTATGAATTTATGAACCATTCTACACTGAGATTATTGTCTCTTAATTCCAGGCCCTTATATCACTATTTCAAATTCATAACCTGTATGGAAGCAAAGCTGCTAATTGCTGGGCATCAGATCAGTTACAATTACTTAGCAGATGAAATACTTCAACCCAGGCAAAGTATTAGTTCAACAGTGTTTGTGGCTGCCAGCAATCAATAGTGTGCTCATCTTCGTTCTGCAAAGTGTTTGCATTCTCTGCTTGCTCTGTTACATACTCCGGATTGCTGTAAGTAATTGGCCATAAGAGGTAACAATACCTTTGCAGTCAATCCATTAACATGCCATCAGAAAGCTTAGTGGTATGCATTAATCGAAAGGAATCAATGCCCGCAGTATCTGTTTGACACATAATTAAAACCTAAATGACCAATTATTTCAGGATTTTCTGATTAAATGGCTTTCATTATTTTTAATGTTACATCAGCCACAAAGTCCTGGCAAGAAGGCTGTAATGACCAGAGTTGAATAATTTATTACTTTTAATTTTCCATGCATTACAGCTGAACTTGATAACCCACAGCCTCAGAATGAAAGGACGTACATTTACAAAGGAGATGAGGAGGAATTTCGTTAAACAGAGGATGGTGAATCTGTGGAATTAATTGCCACAGAAAGCTGTGGAGGCCAAGTCAACCAATTTTTTTGAGGCAGAGATGGATAGATTCTTGATTAGTACGGGTGTCGGGGGTTCTGGGGAGAAGGCAGGAAAATGGGGTTAGGAGGGAGAGATAGATCAGCCACGCGTAAATCATGTGCTATTGTCAGAACAGAGGCATTCAGGTTTGAACATTGCTACTGAGAGGTTTGTCAGTCCTTCCGATGACTGATTTCCTCGGAATTTCTTCCTCACCTTTCCAATCTATAGCGAGTCTCAGCATATGGCCGTTATGACTGCTCAGCTGCAGTAAGTGTAAGCTACTCTTATTGCAGTTTCTCTTTTCCTTTGTTTGTCTTTTTTTTTAACACTTTTACATTTATTCTTTTGGGCTGCAGACCAACTGTGAATTATTGCTGCTATTTTACTTGGACATTAAAAGCAGTTTTTCCAAGTGTCCTTGGCAATGTATACTGCACAGAACTATATTGCAAGAAAGAATAATGAGGTAATTTATCTCATTGTCCTTTGTGCGAATATAGGCAGGTTCATTTCCCAGTATCACAAGTTATACTATTCTGAAGAACTGTATTCTGGAGAGTACTTTGGGAAACTTAAGGTCATGAACTTAAAGTCTGCATTCCACTGTTACCAGATCTCAGGCATACAAGTATGGTGATACAGAGTCAAACATGTATGACCTTGATAAGGCCACCACAAAAGTGAAGAGACACTTTCAGTGTTTGGTTTAGTTTAGTTTAGTTTAGAGATGCAGCATGGAAACAGGCCCTTTGACCATCGAGTTTGTGCCGATCAGGGTTCCCCATACATTAGCATATCCTGCATACTTAGGACAACTTGGTCCAGAACAAGGGGTCACAGTTTAAGGATAAGGGGGAATTCCTTTAGGACTGAGATGAGGAAAACATTTTGCACACAGAGAGTGGTGAGTCTCTGGAATTCTCTGCCACAGAAGGTAGTTGAGGCCAGTTCATTGGCTATATTTAAGAGGGATTTAGATGTGGCCCTTGTGGGTAAAGGGATCAGGGGGTATGGAGAGAAGGCAGGTACAGGATACTGAGTTGAATGATCAGCCATGATCATATTGAATGGCGGTGCAGGCTCGAAGGGCCGAATGGCCTACTCCTGCGCCTATTTTCTATGTTTCTGTGTCTTTGGAATGTAGGAGGAAACCGGAGTATCAGGAGAAAACATATGTGGTCACAGGGAGAACGTAAAACTCCGTACAGACAGCACCTGCAGTCAGCATCAAACCCGGATGTCTGGCGCTGTAGTCGGGATCAAACCCGGATGTCTGGCGCCTACGGTTCTGGTTCAGTTTTTTTGTTAAATTAGTACAGTGTGACATACTGGAGAAGTCAAAACCCCCACAGTCAAGAAGCCAATGGAGCATCTGGTGGTACCACTGCCTCACAGTACAAGACACCCGGGTTTGATCCTGACCTCGGGCACTGCCTAGGTGGAGTTTGCATGTTCTCCCTGTGACTAACTGGTTTTCCTCCAGGGGCCCCCATTTCCTCCCACATCCCAAGGAAGTAGGGGTTTGTAGGTTCATTGGGTTTTACAAAATTCCCTGTACTGTGCAGGGAATAGATACAAAAATAAGGTAACAGAACCATTGTGAAAGGATGATCGATAGTTGGCATGGACAGTGGTTGGAACTGCCTGTTTCTAGACTGTTTCTCTTGAACTATATATAGCCTGCTTTTAGCAACACCTAAAATAGACAACAAAATGGAATCATCCTCCAACTTCAACCAATTTGACTGATTGTCCTACCCTCCTTCCCCACCCCACCCCCATCTTCTCCTTAATTTAAAACTATGTTTTTGATGTTTCAGATCAAAAACTACTCTCTCCCAGTTCTGATAAATAGTTTTTGAGCTGAAACATGACTGTTTCCCTTTGCTGTCTGACCTGCTGAGTGCTTTCTGTTTTTTATACTGTTGTTTAATGGCATTGCCATCACTGAGTCCCCACCATCAATCTTTTGGGTATCTTCATTGACTAGAAGCTCAAATGGACATGTCCCATAAAAAAGTAAGACCAGATCAGTAACTTGTTATCCTGTCATCTGCGTCTCACCTTTAGACAGTCCAAATTTCTTACCACATTTAAATGGCACATGCTTTATTTGGCTGGGTGAGTGCAAATCCAACAACACCTAAGAACCTCAAATACCATCTAGTACATAGCAACATAGACATAGGACATAGGACATAGTGGCCTGTTTGATCAAAACCCTATCCCCTACTCCAACCCTAAATTTCTTCCATTGGCGATACATCATAGCCTCAGAGTATACCATGCATAAAGTGTTACACCATCAGCCTACTTTGGACAGAACTTTTCGAACTAGAATCTCTGCCATTAAGAAGGGCAAGACTGGGTGGCACAGTGGCATAGCCATAGAGTTGCTGCCTTACAGCGCCAGCTCCAGAGGGTTCAATCCTGACTATGGGTGTTTGCCCGTATGGAGTTTGTACATTCTTCCCCTGACCTGCGTGGGGGAGACTGAGAACTTCCACCCACACTTCAAAGCTTACAGGTTGGTAGGTTAATTGGCTTGGTGTAATTGTAAAACTGTCTTGTGTGTGTAGGATAGTGTTATTGTGCGGGGATTGCTGGTTGGCGCAGACTCGGTGGGATGAATGGCCTGTTTCCACGCTGTATCTCTAAATAAACTAGACTAAACTAAACTGCATTGAAAGAGCAGCATTTGCAGAGTGTCCCTCTAGCAAGTCACACACAATCAAACATATTTCTCTTGCTCCAGCTCTGCTGAGTTTAAATCTCGAAACCTCGCTAATAATCATCACCATGGATGCATCTTCAACAGTGGTTCAAGAATATTGTTTGTTATCATCTACTTCAAAACATTTAGGGATAGGTAAGAAATATTGATCTTACTAGCAACATCCTGAAAACTGAAACATGTTTAAAAGGAGTGCTGAATTAATTTGAGATATCTTTCTACTCTTAATTTCAGGAGCTACCTTACTATGGTTCATTTTTCTATAATCTTATGTTTCTATTTCCTTCAGCAGTTGTTTTCAGTAGGGATTTCGTTTATGAATTAATTCAACTAGTTTTATTTTCTCCATTTGATTTCACCTATTCCCCAGTAATAGCGTTGTTTCCTTTTTAATGCAAGGAAGAATAGCCAAGGGATTACCTAAATGTGGCGCTTTTCCAAGCTTCAAAATTATTTTGTGTGATAGGATTCAATATTATAAGAACACTTTGCATAACAAAATACTTCTAACTGCATTGCCTGCTTTAGTACTTGCCTTCAATTTACATTCTCTTATTATTAATTCACTGACAAGCAGAGATGGTATTATTCATTTGAAAGCTCAAGATTTTGAAAATGTATTTTCTGATGTTATTAACCTTCCTTTCTCTAATGACTATAGATCTAAATGCACAGGTGCTCCATCATACCAGTGCCCTAATGAGTAACATGTAAACAGTTTCAGCCTTTCCAATCTATCCTTGTAAACCCCAACTCTCCTCTGGGACCTCTCTAATAGCTCCATATCCTTCCTCGAAGTCTAATGAGCCAACCAAACTTGAATGCTTATTTGTCCATTTCAAATTCTCTTTAATATATCTATTAACTGGGTGGCATGGTGGTGCGGCGGTAGAGTAGCTGCCTTGCAGCGCTTACAGCGCCAGAGACCCGGGTTCGATCCCGACTACGGGTGCTTGTCTGTACGGAGTTTGTACATTCTTCCCGTGACCGTGTGGATTTTCTCTGAGATCTTCTGTTTCCTCTCACACTCCAAAGACGTGCAGGTTTGTAGGTTAATTGGCTTGGTATAAGTGTAAAATTTCCCTAGTGCGTGTAGGGTAGTGTTAATGTAGGTATGTTACAATACCTACCTTTAGCAGCGCTGCAGTTCTGCCGCTCCCCGTGTGCGCGACATTGGCGCCTTTCAGAGGGGGGCATGTTTAAAATGCCGATTTTTTTCTAGGCAGTCCAAATCATTCGATGTCGGGCGATTTCGTCGCTAAAGAGAAATCGCTCCGACATTTCATTCATAAAGGTATTTTTAAACTACACTAGATTATTTATTAACTAGTAGTTTAAAAATCATCTTCTAAAGCTCTGAACGGTGACAGCAGAACGGACCTAAGGTAGGCGATAAAAGAAGCTACACAGTTTATTTTTTCATAAAAACTTGTTTTTTAGGAAGGCTTTAATCACATTTTCATGTTGCGAAAAGGGGACAAAAAAATGTATGAACCGGCTGTATTTTTCATACCGACTTCACCGCAAACCGCAATGTTCTAATCCACCGCATTCCACTAAAACGCACTCGCAAGTTGATTTAAATGGCCATTAATTTACAGGCATTAAACACTAAATTCCTTCTATTTGGCCTATAAATTCATGAAAATTAGATTTAAAAATTATGTTATATTGTGGATTGTGTGAATGTATTTGGACACTTAGGCAATTAAAAAAAATGTTTATCTTTTCTTAAGAAATGGATAGATGTTTAGATCTACTCATTGAATTTTGTAATTAGCTACAATTAGATAATTAACTAATTATATGCTTTAATTTCAGGTCATCCTAGTAAGATTGTTTCATATTTGTTTCAGAATGCTTCAATCTATAATAACTGAAAATTTCATTGAGTTTTCTTAATTTTTAAGAAAGTTATGGGCTTTTGACTGTTCTAGATCACAGCTTTTGAGTTAAGTCGATGGAAAGGCAATGGGGAACAAGATGCTAATTTCCGAGTATGAAAATGGTCATAACTTTCTTAATACTGAAGATATGAAAGTGAATTAGGTGTCAAATTAAACTTCTTTTTATGCTTTATATGATGGGATAAATTGCAGACTTGATTTTTTAAATCTCAAAATTTTGTAACATTGCTAGTTAATGTGCGGGAATCGCTGGCCGGTTCGGACTCAGTGGGCCGATGGGCCTATTTCGCTGTATCTCTAAAATTAAACATAAACCTAACCTCTCAATTCTTCCACTACCCATCAACATTAAGACATTAAGAGTAATATATTATAACCAATTCCAGGTAAAATGTATTCATTTATGGCCAGCAATATTTTAATATGACATTCCACCCATCTGCACAGATAAGCATCCAGGTTTTTCATAAGGTGTTTAATATTTTGCTGCATTTTCTTGTAATGGTGCATCAAAGTGATGATTGATTTTAATGGAATTTAGACTTTTGACTTTAGAGATACAGCATGGAAACAGGACTTTTATCCCACCGAGTCTGCGCCGACCAGAGATCACCCAGTACACTAGCACTATCCTACACACGAGGGATAATTTACATTTTTTTTACTGGTCAATTAAACTACGAATGCCTTAGGAGTGTGGGAGGAAACCGGAGGATCTGAGAAAAGGTGGCGTAGCGGTAGAGTTGCTACATTACAGCAAATGCAGCGCCGGAGACTCGGGTTCAATCCTTACTATGGGTGCTGTCTGTACGGAATTTGTACATTCCCCCCGTGACCTGCGTGGGTTTTCTCCGAGATCTTCCATTTCCTCGCACACTCCAAAGACGTACAGGTATGCAGGTTAATTGGCTTGGTAAACGTTAAAAAAGTCCCTCGTGGGTATAGGATAGTGTTAATGTGCGGGGATCGCTGGTCGGCGCGGACCCAGTTGGACAAAAGGGCCTGTTTCCGCACTGTATCTCTAAACTAAACTAATCTAAACTAAAACGTCACAAGGCCATGGCTCCGTACAAACAGCACCCATTGTCAGGATCAGGCACCATAAGGCAGCAACCCTACCACTACACCACTGTGCCATCCTATGGAATGATGCAAGCATGTTGTAGGTCATTATATATTTACTTGAATTACACTTGTAATGCAACATCTGATAGTGCAGCACTCCTTCAATACTTGACTGACTTTCCAAGGTAAATTTTGTGCTTAAATCTCACTTTTCTAGGTTCCCTATTTAAATTACTATTGGTAGATGGTTGTGGTCATGAAAGTTAACGCTAGTCATGTGAGCAATATTCAAACCTTTGATAAAAAAACATTAAATATTACACATACTTCGAAAAATTAACTGTTATGTGAGCACAATGTTGATGTATGAGCTTTAGTTTGAAATAGATAATTTGTCAATCCAAAGTAATTGACTTTTATAATCCAGCCTGAATGGGAATGTAAGGTCAGTTCCATGAATACATTTACAAAATAATTCCAAGCTTGCGGAAAGATTCACTTTAATTAATTTTCTCATTTATCGGCTCCTCGTTAATTTGTTTGTGATTTATTTTTTGAATCTACACTTTTTTAATAATAAAATTCTGTTATCTTCTCCATATTTTTATCGGTTGTGTGTACAATATTTAGTTCAGTCTAGTTTAGAGATACAGCATTGAAACAGGCCCTTCGGCCCACCGAGTCCGCGCCGACTGCCGATCCCTGCACATTTACACTATCCAACACACACTAGAGACAATAGACAATAGGTGCTGAAGTATACCACTCGGCCCTTCGAGCCAGCACCACCATTCAATGTGATCATGGCTGTTCATCCCCAATCAATACCCAATTCCTGCATTCTTCCCATATCCCCTGACTCCGCTATCTTTAAGAACCCTATCTAGCTCTCTCTTGAAAGAATCCAGAGAACCGGCCTCCACCACCCTCTGAGGCAGAAAATTCCACAGACTCACAACTCTCTGTGAGAAAAAGTGTTTCCTTGTCTCCGTTCCAAATGGCTTACCCCTTATTATTAAACTGTGGCCCCTGTTTCTGGATTCCCCCAACATCGGGAACATGTTTCCTGCCTCTAGCATGTGCAAATCCGAAACAATCTTATATGTTTCAATAAGATCCCCTCTCATCCTACTGAACTCCAGAGTGTACAAGCCCAGCCACTCCATTCTCTCAGCATATGACAGTCTCGTCATCCCGGGAATTAACCTTGTAAAGCTACGCTGCACTCCCTCAATAGCAAGAATATCCTCCCTCAATTTAGGGGACCAAAACTGCACACAATACTCCAGGTGTGGTCTCACTAGGGCTCTGTACAACTGCAGAAGGACCTCTTCGCTCCTATACTCAGTTCCTCTTGTAATAAAGGCCAACATGCCATTCGCTTTCTTCGCTGCCTGCTGTACCTGCATGCTTACTTTCATAGACTGATGAACAAGGACCCCCAGATCCCGTTATCCTTCCCCTTTTCCCAACTTAACGCCATTTAGGTAGTAATCTGCCTTCCTGTTTTTGCTACCAAAGTGGATAACCTCACATTTATCCACATTAAACTTAATCTGTCCACTCCCCCAACCTGTCCAAGTCACCCTGCATTCTCATAGCATCCTCCTCACAGTTCACACTGCCACCCAGCTTTGTGTCATCTGCAAATTTGCTAATGTTACTTTGAATCCCTTCATCCTTCATCCAAATCATTGATGTATATTGTGTAAATAGCTGCGATCCCAGCACAGAGCCTTGCGGTACCCCACCAATCACTGCCTACCATTCTGGAAGGGACCCATTTATTCCTACTCTTTGTTTCCTGTCTGCCAACCAATTTTCTATCCATGTCAGCACTCTATCCCCAATACCATGTGCCCTAATTTTGCCAACTAATTTCCAATGTGGAACCTTATCAAATGCTTTCTGAAAGTCCAGGTACACTACATCCACTGACTCTCCCTTGTCCATTTTCCTAGATGCATCCTCAAAAAATTCCCGAAGATTAGTCAAGCATGATTTCCCCTTAGTAAATCCATGCTGACTCGGACCGATCCTGTTACTGCTATCCACTAGGGACAATTTACACATACACCAAGTCAATTAACCTACAAACCTGAATGTTTTTGGCGGGTAGGAGGAAACCAAAAATCTCGGAGAAAACCCGCGCGGTCACGGGGAGAATGTACAAAGTCTGTACAGACAGCACCTGTAGTAGGGATCGAACATGTGTCTCTGGCGCTGCAAGCATTATAAGGCAGCAACTCTACCTCTACGCCACCGTATGGCCCTTAGATGTTTGGAATCTATTTATTTTCTGTTAGAGAAGAAAATTAAAACAATGTGTCACTAGATTATAGTTAATCGCAAGGCAAAGGAAATGGGAAAAAGAAAAAAAAAACGCAAATATGAGAAAACAAAGTTACATGTATATTTGGTTATGAAGGTAAAAAAGTAACTGAGTTATGGCACTGGAATCCATGAGTTAGAATGGAATTTAGGCGAGCACAGAACTGGTTAATTGCATTTCTGCCTGTTTTCCGCAAAGATAGAGGGTTAAAAACTGAGCCTACTTTCCAGAGATCATAAATTGTGGTGGATATAATAAAGACCTCAAAAATGTTGAAAGTGGTCGTGGCATTTCTGAAAATGAGACTGTTTCCAGTAGTTTAGGGGCAAATAATACAAGATTAGTTGCATTGACATAATCAATATTTACAAGATAATAAAAGACCTGATGAGGGACCAACTTGACTCTAACGAGTACTCTGTAACTCCGTTTGCACCAGAAACGTTGTGACTCTTTTGTGTGCTTTGTATACTGTATGCAAAAAAACAAATAATTTCACTGTACCTAGTTACACATGGCAATAAACTATCATTGAATCATTGACAATAAAAGACTCTTGAGTTCGGAAATGTGCTAAATTGTCCAAAGTAATGGATTTAATTCTGCATAGTTTATGGAGGAACACAATTTCCTCTGGTCAGGATGTCACCAATGGAAAGTACTGCAACAGTAAAAATATGGAAGGTGTCAGAGGAAATATTTCATTTCTCCTATCCCTAATATTGGTTGTGGATTGCTGCACAGTTTCAAAATGGTGAACAACAGATTTTTGTTTGGCAGGGCTATTGAAAGATAAATAATAGGAACTGGTGAATGGAATTAAGAAGCAAATTAAAGAAAGAGCAGCTTTCTTTTTTTCTTTGTCATTTTAAATGTTGTGGAAGTGATTTCTGCTGTGTATAAACTGTCAGCCAATTACCACCCATCACGTTATGTAGGATGCTCTGATATCATTCCATGGCCAGCATTCTAAGTCTTGAAGTCCCATTACCCTATAATAGTTTTGATGCATTTGTTTTAGTTGCTCACCTACCATTGCTTTTTCTGGCTAATAAATCCGCAGATGTTCCTCTTGGGTGGAAACGTGGATGAAGCAACGTGAAAATTATATTAATCTGATCATGGCAGTTTCATCAGATAAACACAAAATCGTTACAATGCTGTTTTAATTTGGGCATTGATACATTCAGTTAAATTTCATTTCGGAGTCACGTGAGTGACTTCGTGAAGAGCCCGCCGGCGCGCATGCTCGACATATCGTCGTAACGCGTTGCTGCGACGGCTGGCGGTGGAGCGCGCTCCTCGCCAGCCCTTCATAAGGGGCCACGGAGGTGAGTATTCCACCTTTAGTTGGTGGTCCTTGTTGTCTGATTATGTCTTGCAGCAAGGACATGGATGGGAGTTCGAAGGGCCGGAGGACGTCAGGACGAGTTCGCCGGTCAACAGTTCTGGGGCCTTTACCATCGGCAGTACCTGCAGCGCAGGCCGGGACTCAGGCGGAGATGTGGGTAAGCCCTGTGTTCACAGGTCCAGATCCGCCAGCACACCACAGCTCGGAGGAGTTCGGTGAGGAGGAGTGTGGTGTGCCGCCAGAGCAGGGGGACCCTGCCATGGCAGTCAGATTGTCAGCGGGCTCGCTGGCGACCTCGAGCAGGGCGCGTGCCGTTGCACGGCCTGTTCCACTCAGCCCTCCGAGAAGGGGGAGGGGAGGAGCCCAGAAGCCTAACCCTGTTAGGGCTAAGGCATTGCCTGTCGCGGAGGAGCGGTCAGGTTCCAGGGCGAGACCCGGGGCGGCTGTGAGGTCCAGCCGGCACACCCCGACTCTCGACGCCGGGACGGGTCGGTTGAGTCGGGTCTCGTCGCGGTCGCCGAGCCCCCCATGGATGGGTGGGCGGCACCATGCGTCGGCAACGTCCACGATGTGGGCAGCCGGCAAGACTGCGCGGGCCCCAGGCAGCCATGCTTCGGCTGGTGCCGACACCTCGCCGCATGTGCCCTTAGTGGCAGCGGCTTCAGCTCTCGCTAAACGGAGGCGATTGAACACGCCCGCGCAGGAATCGCGCAGTTTCGCCTCGGCGGCTGTTAGCGACAACTACCGGCACCGGCAGGGCCTCGACGAGGTGCGGGCCGATGACAGGAGCCTGGTTTTCTTTTCAGAGCCGGAGGACTCCGACCACCTGAGTGTTCAGGGTGAAGGGCGTATTGACCGTATGGAGCGGCTGCTGGAGCTCCTGCTTCAACGTCAACAACAGCAGGGCAGCAACAGGCACAGGGCGTCTTCACCAACATCTACTATCAGCCTGGAGCAGCACGAGGAGGAGGTTCTGGTGGATCCCGTACCACCTCCGGTGGAGGTGCCAGCGGAGGAACTTTTGGATGTGGCGACCAAATTCGCGGCCCCACATACGGCTGGTCTTCCTCTCAATTCAAAGCTGGCAGCCACAGTGGACTTTCTTAATAATCAGGTGCTGCAGGAAGATGTCCTCATCCAGGCTATGAGCTGTCACAAGGCTCCATCAAACTGCAACTCCCTCAACGTGCCTGTGGTCAATACGCCAATATGGGGCAACATCAGTGCGGCTATCCGTCAACAAGAGCTACAATTGCAGCGGATCCTGAAACTCCTCACGGCCGGTATTACCGCCTTTGCGCGGTCGGTGGACGAGGACGAGCTGAATTTGGACCAGGAAGATGCTCTGGCCTTATTGTGCGCGACCCAGCACGAAATCAACGGGTTTCGCAAAAACAGCATCCGCCCAGCACTCAACCCGAAGTTTGCAGGATTGTGCAAACCACCGCCGCCGCCGCCGCCCCGTCAGCTCTTTGGTGAGGACCTCTCGAAGAGAGTCAAAGAGCTTGACGAACAAGCCAAAACGGTGGGGATCATGCGCTCTAAGAGTGCCCCCACACCGTCCGGCTCAAAAGCTCCATACATTCGCTCACGAGGGTCGGCCAGTGCCTCGACGAGGACTCACCCTCTAGCTCCACAACGACAACAACACCAGAACCAGCACCAAGGGTCTTTTTTAGGACAGGGTCGGCAGAGACCTTTTTGGAAATCGAAGACGCCGCGCCCTCAAGCCAACCCAGCACCTCCACGGCCACCCACACGTGTCAAGGACCGCCGGTAACCACGGAGGTGAGGGGGTCTGGTTCTCTCTTTTCTCTCTGTTTAACTTCCCATGTTGGTGGTCGTTTACGGTTGTTTTTGGATGCATGGGGTAATTTTACTGGTGATGAGTATGTGTTGCGGAATATTCAGGGGCATAAAATTGAGTTTATTAATGGCGACATTCCTCCATCCCAGCACATGCCTGGTCGTACGTTCCAATTGTCTGCTGCAGAACAGGCAGCAGGTTACAAGGAAATTTTAAGTTTGGAACAGAAGGGTGTGATTGAGAAAACAGTGCATGAGCCAATTGAATTTGTTTCGAACATATTTACTAGACCTAAGAAGGATGGAGGCTGTCGTGTCATTATTGATCTAACCCGTTTGAATACGTTTGTAACATATACTCATTTTAAAATGGATACGTTTGAAACAGCCAAATCATTGATTTCTCATGGCTGCTTTATGGCATGCATTGATTTGAGGGATGCATATTATTCAGTATCCATCCAGAAAGAGGATAGAAGGTTTTTGAAATTTATCTGGATGGGGCAACTTTGGCAGTATAAGGCTTTGCCTAATGGGCTTACTACAGCCCCTAGATTGTTCACTAAATTGGTGAAGCCAATCATGGCTTATTTGAGACAACGACATCATATAGTTATGGCCTATTTAGATGATGTCTTTATTGTGGGCCACACCCTGCAATTGGCTGAACAGGGTGTTGCAGCTGCTGTCAATATATTTCAACAATTAGGATTCATTGTCCATCCAGAGAAATCAAAGTTCTGCCCTGCCCAGGTTATTGATTACCTGATTACCTGATTATTGATTACCGAGGGTTCACGGTGAACTCAATGAGCATTAGGATAACTATACCAATTAACAAAATTGAGGAAGTCACTAAGGTGTGCAGAGATTTAATTGGCACCAATATACCATCGATTCGGCATACAGCCACAGTAATTGGCAAGTTAGTGGCTTTGTTTCCGGCAGCACAATATGGACCTTTGCATTATCAGAATTTGCAAAGAGCTAAAATTACTGCGTTAAAATGGAACGCTGGTCATTACGATCGATCTATGCAGCTGCCGTCCGAAGCGATAACTGAGTTGCAATGGTGGGTGTGTCACATTAGCAACTCATTTAAGCCTGTCAGGGAGGCTAATCCGGTGGTATATTTACAGACTGATGCAAGCTCCAATGGCTGGGGAGCTACTGATAATTGCTCTAGTTGTGGGGGTAGATGGGACACCCTTGAGGCATCGATGTTGTTGACTCAAGGGATTAACTATTTGGAGTTGCTGGCAGCATTCCACGGACTTCGTGCATATTGTTCCAAGCTTGTTGGAGCACACGTCCGTCTCCAAATAGACAACACCACAGCTGTGGCATATTTAAACCATATGGGTGGTACCAGGTCAGTTTCGTGTGACAAATTGGCTAACTCAATTTGGCTCTGGTGTATTCAAAGAGACATTTGGATTTCAGCTACCTATTTGCCAGGTGAGCTTAATACTGTGGCGGACACCAGGTCACGCAAATTTAATGACAACATTGAATGGATGTTGCATCCTGAGATTTTTGCTAAAGTCACAGCCAAATTTGGTAAACCGGACATTGACCTTTTTGCGTCACGGTTGAACCATCAGGTACCAGGATCTGGTTTCATGGGAACCAGATCCTGGGGCAATAGCGCTAGATGCATTCTCGCTGGACTGGGGGAATTGGTTTTTCTATGCCTTCCCTCCGTTTTGCCTCATCAGTCGGGTATTGCGAAAGATTCAGGCAGATGCTGCCAAGGGCATCCTTATTATACCCGACTGGCCCACACAGCCTTGGTATCCGGTGGTCTTTGACATGCTCAACGAACCTTGGGTCCTTTTGAAGGGTTGCCCACAATTGGTTACTCACCCTGTGTCAGGGGAGCCACATCCCTGCCATGGCTATTTAAATTTGTAGGCTTGCAGGTTCTGAACAGGCCGTTAGTCCAATACGGCCTCTCGGCTCGGACCATGGATACCATCGGGGCGTCGTGTCGAGAGTCCACAAGGCGAAGATACCGCTCGCATATTAAGAAGTGGGAAGCCTACTGCAGCCGCTCTCGCATCACGTACGATGACGTGACAATAACCGACGTCCTGGAATTCCTCGCGGGGTTGCACCATGATGAACACTTAAGTTACAGTGCCATCAACAGCGCCAGAAGTGCGCTATCATTCTACCTCAAGATTGGGGTAGGATCCAACAGGCTAGTGTCCAGACTCATGCGGGGTATATTCAATATGAATCCGCCTACACCACGCTATAATATCACCTGGGATGTCAGGGACGTATTAACCCTGCTCAGGACGTGGTCTCCCATGGAAGGGCTCCAACTGGACCAACTCACCATGAAGCTGGTGATGTTACTAGCGCTGACTTCAGCTCAGAGGGTACAGACACTACACAAACTGCGTGTCGACAGAATGACATCTACCCCTACAGAAGTAGTCTTTTTCGTTGACGAGCTACTAAAGCAGCATAGACCTGGGTGCACAGGGCTGCAGCTGAAATTCCCGGCATACCCCGCAGATGCTAGGCTATGTTTAGCCTCACATATCCGCCACTATGTCAAGGTGACGGCACGCATCAGAGGAATGGAGAGATACCTGCTTGTCACTCATAAGAGACCTCATCATCGAGTGACAGTCCAGACGATATCCAGGTGGCTTCGAGTCGTCTTGGGTAAGTCAGGTATCGACACTAATGTGTTCAAGTCTCATTCCACCAGGGCTGCATCGACGTCAGCGGCGAGGGTCATGGAGGTGCCCATGGACCAAATTCTCGCCACAGCAGGATGGGCGAATGAAGCTGTGTTCCAGCGTTTTTATAACAAGCCTGTTGCTGCTCCTCTACAGTTCGCAGAAGCCGTGCTGAATGCAGGTCAAGAACGTGGAGATGTCCCCGCATGAGGGGTTTTTGATTTGTTATTAATAAATATGCTTTTGTTTTGCAGTATGAGCTATTGAGCCAGTTTGTTCCTCCCATCCATCCCTGGTAGTGGTGTGTCAGCATGGACGTGGTCCAGGGCGTGTAATCACAGAAGCTTTGAAGTCTTCACGAAGTCACTCACGTGACTCCGAAATGAAATAGTAAGATTGAACGAGAACTTACCAGTTCGAAGGTTGATCTTTATTTCATGAGGAGTCGAAGTGAGGGATTTCGTGCCCTCCTCGCCCAACCCTCAATCACCTTCATCTGGTAATCTTAGTCAATTCAATCATACTATGCGAAGTCATTTCTATTGTTGGTTCTGTGATTCCACGCCGCTACTTTGAAGTATGTCGAGCATGCGCGCCGGCGGGCTCTTCACGAAATCCCTCACTTCGACTCCTCATGAAATAAAGATCAACCTTCGAACTGGTAAGTTCTCGTTCAATCTTACTATTCTCTATTAACATAGACAAGAGGCCAATTGAGCATCAATTCATAACATAGAAATAAACTGCTGGAGTAACTCAGCGGAACAGGCAGCATCTCTGGAGCGAAGGAATGGGTGATGTTTCGGGTCGAGACCCTCTTCACCCGAAACGTCACCCATTCCTTCTCTCCAGATATGCTGACTGTCCCACCTAGTTTTGTGACTTTCTTCAGTGTAAACCAGCACCTGAAGTTCCTTCCTACACACATCAATTCATGAAGTTTACATTCTATGGCATCGTCAACAATACTTTTTGTTTATTTCTGATTTATAATGCTTCAGCGTACTTTCTGAATCATGATATGATACAAAATTCAATCTTCAAAAATAACATAATAGATGGGTGAATAATGATGGTAGTTAAAAATCTCTTTCTCAGCTGATTATAACCTTGACCATTGTGATATTACTGGCATATGTGACATATGAAGATTACTGGGACACTGCAGATGCTGATTTACACAAGTGGACACAGAGTGCAGAAGTAACTCATCAGGTCAGGCCGCATCTCTGGAGAACATGGATAGGTGACTTTTCTGAAGAAGGAATCGACCCAAAACGTCGCCTATCCAATTCCTCCAGAGATGCTGCCTGACCCATTGAGTTACTCCCTCGCACTTTTTGTTCAGTTGCTTAAGTCCTAGATATTGTCTAGTTGCAGCAATAGTGGGTTAAATAGAAACATAGGAAAGATATCACAATGTGGGTGCGGGTAATAGCACAGAGCAAGAAAGTGCAGGTGACACTTAAAACCTAGTTACTCTTTTTAGAATACCATATGCAGATGAGAAGGTGCTGCTATCTCTCCTGAGAGACAAATAACAGATGCTTGCTAGGGACCACTGATCACAGGGATTGCATGATTTTCTCTGCACAAAGGTTGCCAAAGGTACTCCTGATAATAACTCCAATTGGCAAAAGAGCTGGAACAAAGCATTAAGGGATGAAAAACCTAAGCAAACAAAAGCATTCTGTGTCCATTTAATAGATAATGGGTTCTGTCAACCAATTATGAACTGGTTCAGTAAAATTGGTAATTCCCCAACAATGATGAAAGTGTTAGAGATAAATGAAAGTGTTTGTGTTATTTCATGGTCCAATACCTGATTTGTACATCTACCTGTAGTTGTTCTGTTCAAAACTCCATGAATAAAACCCATATGAAAAATAATTGACTTATAGCTTACATACTCCCACTAATGAGAGCACACAAAACAATTAACTGCGAGTAAATTAAACTGCAGCAAACAAAAAGTGGTTGATGGTTGGGCAAAAAACACTTTATTATGCTAGTGAACTTCCTTCACTCTGGAATCATACACTTTTGTTTTGCATTTTGTTTGGGGGGGGGTCTTTAAGCTTAATATTGCTCTAACTTATTTTGTTTGGAAAAAAGGTATCAGAAGACTAGATGTGAAGGAACTATAGATGCTGCTTTACACCAAAGATAGACACATAAAGCTGGAGTAACTCAGCGGGTCAGGCAGCATCTCTGGAGAAAAAGAATGGAGCTGGGGCAGCTTACAACCCAGTGGTTTGAATATTGATTTCTCTAAATTCAAATAACCCTTGCATCCCCACTCTCTCGGTCCCTCTTTATCCCCTACACCACAGCCAACAACGGACCATTGTGGGCTCCACCATTTCTTGATCTTCGCTGTTTTTTGCATATCTTTCATTCATTAGTTCTATGTACCTTCTATATTTCTCATACGCTTTCACTTGGCTCGATCTGATGAAGGGCCTCAACCCAAAATTTCACCTATTCCTTTTCTCCAGAGATACCTGGCCCGCTGAGTTACTCCAGGTTTTTGTGTCCATCTGTTGTGTGGAAGCAGTCACAGATCAAAGGCAAAGGGTTGATTGTATCTTCAATCTTGAGAGTGAGTGACTAGTCCTGCATCAGGAAAAGGCAGGAATTGTCTGCTGCCAACTCTCATTTCAACAGACCTGTATAAAATCATGAGAATAGATCAGATAGATGCACAGAATCCCTTGCCCTAAGTAGGTGAATTGAGGACCAGAGGACACAGGTTTAAGGTGAAGGAGAAAAGATATAATAGGAATCTGAGTGGTAACTTTTTCACACAAAGGGTGGTGGGTGTATGGAACAAGGTGACAGAAGAGATAGTTGAGGCAGGGACTATCCCAACTTTTATGAAACAGTTGGACAGGTATATGGATAAGACCGGTTTGGAGGGATATGCCCAAATGCGGGCAGGTGGGTCTACTGTAACTGTGACATGTGGGCAAATTGGGCCAAAGGGTCTGTTTCCACACAGTAACAATCTATGACTCTATGACTTTGACTATGACCTGACCTGGGCCAGTACTCCAGCTCCAACTTAACATTGGTGGTCAGGCATCAAATATCTGATTTCCTATGCAGGAACAGATAAATCACTCCAGGTACTTACCTTTTTTTATGGTTGTGTTACGACTCCCAAAGGCAGGTACCTCAGAGTCGCGTAACATAATCAAAAAACAGGTTCAAGTTTAAGAAAAAGTCTTTAATTTTGTTAAAAGACGACAAAACCCGAACCTGATTTAAACAACAGTCAGGGACCAGAATCGACTAACAAATAAATATAACAGTGCTCCAGCCAGCCTTGCAATGGGCCGTCGAACTGGAGACTCTAATCCTGCCTAAGTAGACATAACCCTGCAACAAAATACACAAAAACTCTCAGCTCAGCTCTTATCCGTCCCAATACAACATTAATTGACAAATATAGGAAACAATATACAAAGTGTGGCCTCCTGCAGCTGAGACCGGCAGCCTGTTCACTTGTCAGGGATCAGCGAAGACGAGAGAGAATTCTGGGAACTTCTGCTATTTAAGCTTCTGATGAGTCACCGGTCACCTGACGCAGCTTGGCCATTCGGGTACAGGAGCTCTTAACCCCTTGATTCCTGACTCCCAGCCACGGGGCCTGCACTAAGGAGAGAAACAGAAACGGTAAGTACATAGCCTTCACCGGGGGGGAGTGGGGGAGTACCTAACAGGTTGTAAATTGTAATTACAAAGCACGATAGAAAGCTAAATTAATATTAGCTAAGTTGGGAATGGTGCAGTTGATATTTAAACTGTATAGTTTAGAGAAACAAACGCGTTTAGTTTAGAGATGCGTTTAGAGATGCGTTTGGTCATATCCCTCCAAATCGGTCTTATCCATGTACCTGTCTAACTGTTTCATAAAAGTTGGGATGGTCCCTGCCTCAACTATCTCCTCTGTCACCTTGTTTCATACACCTACCACCCTTTGTGTGAAAAATTTACCGCTCAGATTCCTATTAAATCGTTTCCCCTTCACCTTAAACCTGTGTCCTCTGGTCCTCAATTCACCTACTCAGTGGGAGTGGCGGCGCTGCCCTGGCAGCAGCGGCTCGCCTGCAGTCCGTCTGTTTTTCTTTTTTTGTTGTTTTCTTGTCTTGTTTGAGTGAGTTAATTTGAGTTATTATGTAGTGTATGTGTGTGGGAGGGGTGGGAGAAATGTTTTGGTCTCTTCATTTTGGGGGGGACGTGACTTTTCTTGTCATATCCCCCATCTTCGTCTCCATCTGCGCTGAGGCCTAATGGCGGAGCTGACAGCCTCCAACTGCAACCGACCTCGAGGCTCCGGAGGCAGAACCAGCCAGGACTTGCCAGCGCGAGGCTGGCCGACTTTGGGGCTGCGGCGGGTTCAGGCATTCCGGCATTCCGGCAGCCCGACTCGGAGCTGTGGCGGCTTTCCGGTGGCGGTGGCGGCGGCAGCGACTTCGGAGGTTCGGCCGCGGGCCCAGTGGACGACATCGTCGGGAGCTCGCAGGTCACAGACCTGTTTTTCCGGTGCTCCCACGGCAACAGCTGCGTCCGCTGGGCTGGAGGGCGGCAGCTTCGGCAGCTTCGACCGCCCCATGCCACAGAGTTGAACCGGCCCGTTCACGGAGCGTGGTTCAGCCGCAGAACTTATTTACATCACCCAGTGCGGTCACAACATCGGAGGTCTGGGTTGCCTCAGCGAAGAGGAAGAGGAAGAACAAGAAGGGAAGAGACAAAGACAAGATTTCTGCCTTCCATCACATGAGGAGGTGTCTGGTGAACTCACTGTGGTGGATGTTAAATATGTGTTTATTGTGTGTTTTGTTATTTACTATATGTATGACTGCAGGCAACAAAATTCATTCAGACCGCAAGGTCTGAATGACAATAAAGTTTTCCATGATGCATGATTCCATGATTCACAACAGGTTCTTTGGCTCACCAAGTCCACATCAACCATCAATCACCCATTCACACGTTCTATGTTACCTCACTCTCTACTTATACACTGCAGGTGATTTTACGGAGGTTAATTAACCCATTAACTCTTATGTGTTTAGGATATGGGATGAAACCCACACATCACATTGAGAATGTGCAAACACCACACAGATAATACCAGAGGTCAGGATTGTACCCGGGGCTCTGGGGCTGTGATGCAACGAATTTACCAGCTGTGCCACAGTGCCGCCCCAAATAAGTGCTTGTGTTTTTTATGCTAATTATTGTTGAGAATAGTAAGATTCAATGAGAACTTACCAGTTTGAAGTTTGATCTTGATTTTATGAGGAGTTACATTGGTGATTACGTGAAGAAACCGCCAGTTCGCTTGCGCGTCAATCTTCAAAGCAGCGGTATGAAATCACAGATAACAAAAATCAAAGAAAACATAGTAAGATTAGCAACCTGAGAACTACGAGATGACCTTTATGAGAGAGGGTTGGGCGTGGAGGGCATGTAATCACCAATGTAACTCCTCATAAAATCAAGATCAAACTTCAAACTGGTAAGTTCTTGTTTAATCTTACTATTTTACTTCGGAGTCACATGAGTGATTCCGTGAAGGGTTCAAAGCCCTGTGATTTCATGCCACAGATTCAAATCTCACCGTCTCACTGCATCAATTGACTCGGGATGAGTGAATAATCAAAAATGCATTAAGCATGACATTGATTCAAATGTATTAATGGTTTATGTTAATAAAGAAATCTATAGCAACCCCTGTATCTCAGGGGAGGCTAAAGTGGACGCAAAACAGAATGGGCAAAAACCCGGGTCAGTAACCTGTCTATGGTAAAATAAAAATTAAATCAATTCAGTTGACCATCCTGCAGTCGATGGGAATGTCCATTGCCCTGGCCGCTGACGTTGATGCCGCCCTGGTGGGATGAGATGTACAATCGTCAGTGTTAATACCTGCATAAACCAGAATCTGCTGCAGCCATCTTGAAATAGTCTGAACCGACCTTTCCTTGTGTGGTTGTTCGTCGCTTAATAAACAATGCTGATTCCCCACTTCTTAGGATTCTGGTGGCCTTGATATAATATAGCAAACCTGCCCTCCCACATAGACGTGAGTCCATGGGGTATCCGAAATATGATCTTAAATCCTGTCACCCTGGTCTGCTCTGCTTGCGTAGATCAGAAATGTAAAATGTAATGGCACCTGCAGCGAATTCCATCCTATCTAGCCACAGCATTTGCAATGTTTGCCCTCATTATGCTGATACTAGTGTCATGACTAAGGATGTAGCTGGAAACCCTGGTGAAGTATTGTTAACACATTTTCAATATCCAAACTGCATATTCTTGTAGTGAACTTGTGTCAAGATCTCTTTTACAACTCGATATCCGGGGTTGAACCCAACAGAGTGGTTCCCGTTTGTTGCAGCTGTAGTGGCTCTATAACTGAATTATTGTCAAAGACCATTTGAGAATGAACTGGAAGATGTCAGTAATCTGTACCGTATTAAATGTGACATTAACATTAAACAAAACTGCTTCCGATCCCCTCAATAGGAAATGTACTGCTTTTTTGGATGCTATCCCTGCACTCTGTAGTGAGCACATCCATGGCTTGATGTGACAACCTGAGCCATAAGTCAATCCATTCAGAATGTGTAAGTCAATAATTGTTTTATTATGCAGAGGCCGGTTTCCTGAACCACAGTTTGAACCAGCAAAGTTTCTGTTTTTTAGAATAACTGTATACGGTTATATTATTATGCCTGACAGCTTAGCCAGTTAGACAGTATGAAAACCTAAAGTGAGGTCTTGCTGACTGTTTCAAGACCTGACTAATGAGGCAAAATGGAGGAAAACATAAAAGAACATTCCTCCTTTTTGTAGCGAGAATGTATTTCTCTGCACTGTTCTGCCACATATTTTTGCAATCAGCGAATAAACATGAATCCAACATGTCGATATTCAATGTACCATTGAACCATACTGTCATAATACTTTGAGCTCCAATACCTATTCTGTGTTGTCATCGACCTGAACTTGATGATACACCAGTGGCAAAGGAAATTAGGTAAATTATTACAGGATACTTTTACTTGATTGCCATGTGACTAACATATGCCACCACCGTAGTGTAGCAACTTGAAGTTGAGCATGTAGATTATATATATTCGCTCAATAGCCCTTTACCCATGGGGTGCATCTAGTGTATATATTTAGTTGATACCAACAACTGAAGAATTGGCAACTCATGCAAATCTCTGCAACCTCCAACTAGAGATGGTATTTGGAACTTCTCTCCTTAGAGCTCTTAGCATCAGTTTGTAATAACTGAATTCGACCAACCAAACTACTGGAGCAATGCTGAATACTGTTTGTTCATCATTGTGACTGAGGTAGCTTCAGCTGATAATAACATAAGGTTAACAATGATCTACATGTCCATTGAGAGGTTGCTACTTTGCACGATATCAGTTCCTCGATTTGCACAGCTGAAACACAGCTACTATATTGCCAATTACTCTTGATGAAATAGAAGTCAGTTTTGTAACAGGTTCCTATTAACTCCAATCTCTTGCCACAGGGCGGAGTCATAGGCTAATTAATAGTTAAAGATAAATCCCAATGACCAACAAACAGTTTATCCCATTTTGCAATGTTTTATTGTTATTAGTACAGTTATATTGTCTTTGATAACCTCTGTAATGGGAACTGCATAGAATGGTACTTTGAGACCCTTATGAATCTGTTGTTAGTCAGGAAAATAAGTTTTCATATTCGGAAAGTTCATATGCCCGGCACTCTCCATTTTTCATAATAAACAGGCCACTCCTGCCATTATTCCCATGCGTGTTTTGCATGAGAACTCTCGCCCGAGCCTTATCTTCAAAGACAACCCTGGCCATAATCCCAACCTTGCTTGGAATGCCAGTACTGTGCCTCTAAGCAGATGTTTTTATCCTTTGTGTGTTGTACAAACAAGTGTAAATATTACAACTTGTGAATGGTGCACTTACCCATGTTTCGGAAGTGCCAGACCCACCTTGTTGAGTAGGGCTGGTAGGGTGCATGGAACTTCTGCCCAGCTGTCATGCTGCCCCCAGCTCCAGTGAACTGCTTACTGCCGATGAGTGCCTGGGGTGCATTCTGAAACAATGAACCTTTGCCCGCCGTTGGCCTTAATTGATCCGTCTGCCAGGTTTTTCTGTCTGTTGAAACAGGCCTTACCTGAATAACAGATTCGGCGGCTGGCTCTAACATCCCCTTGTTGGCGCTGTTCAATGCCGGCACATATGTGCTCCAGTATATTCCATCGACCTTTTTAGAGCCTGGAGTCAGTTACATCTTGATTTTTCACACTCCCCTCCTCAGTGAGGGCGATTTGTAGGCAATCCTAAACAGGCGCTGCCGCAGGCCGCAGGATACTTGCGCTGATACGGCCCCATTGGACCTGTACCAGGATGGAACATTCTACTGGGATGGCAACTTTGTCATCAGGAAAGGGTACCTCTGACACGTGCCCTTCATCTCTTGGGGTATGCCCCACAGCTCTGGGGCTGTGATGCAGAAAACCTACCAGCTGTGCCACAGTGCTGCCCCAAATAAGTGCTTGCATTTCTGCTAATTTTTGTTAAGAATCTCTGTTTCAGTATCAATCGGGGAAGACCCTCCAGAACTGTTAATATCTCCTCATTAGGGTAGGTATTCTAGGCAACAACCTTTAATGCTATCAGTTGTCATTCATTGAGAAAGATTGTGCACAAAGATGAACAAGGCCGGCGCTTTTACACATGAAGCAGCCCTGTCCCAGGCGTTGCTGGCGCGGCTCTCCCGTAGGCCGGCGCTTTCACACATGAAGCAGCCCTATCCCAGGCGCTGCTGGCATGGCCTGTCCCATAGGCCTGCGTTATTACAGTGTAGTTTCACTGTTTGCATTATTGTTAAAGAAAGCAAAGATTCTTTGGTGGTTCAATGAAACACATTGTTTACGCCTGTCCTTATTGGGCCATCATGTAAATAATGTGAAGTACACTATATTAATATTATCTTTCTTTCTTCCCTCTAAAACATTCTCATTATTTTGTGTTTTGCTTTAGATTACAGCAGTTTGTTTTGGCTCCAAATTCCAGAATCTGCAATCTCTCGCGTTGCTGTCCCAATATTATTATTGAGTTCATAAGACCGTCTGCTGAGTTGTCCTTTCTGCGTAATAAGTCCATAACAATGTTAGTCAATCAAGTTTGAGTTAAGCTTCAAAAATGCTTGCTTGGTAAGGCAGAAAAGATCAAACCTGCCACTCAAACATTTTGCTTGTTACATAGACGTTTAAAATGAATAATAAAATACCTCAGCATTAAAAATGGAAGAAATCTTTCTCCTGTACCTTTGGTTTAACTATTAAGATCAGCTCAGAAATAAATGTTGGGAGAGAGGGACATATACATCCACGTACAAACTTTTGACTTAGAAGCTGGAGTTGGATACTCAATCCTTTGGCTCTACTCTGCCATTCAATAAGACTATGGATGATCTGACTGTAACCTCGCCTCAGTATTGCTCTCTACCCCTCATCAGTCAGTTACAATTCACCCCCAAGCGTATGAAGAATCTATCTTCAAAGTCTCTGCTTCCACAGCTCTTTGATGATGAGCATTCCAAAGGCACAACGTGCGAGAAAAATATTTCATCTGCGTTGTAAAAGGACGAAGATAGACACAAAACGTTGGAATAACTCAGCAGATCAGGCAGCATCCCTGGAAATGCAAAGGAATGTATGACCTTTTTGGTTGAGACCTTTCTTCAGACTGAGAATCAGTGGAAAGGAAAATCAGAGGTATGAAAATGTACAAATAACAAATGAATGAAAGGTATGAAAAGAACAAATCAAAGCCAGCAAAGATGATCAAGAAATGGTGGAGCCCACAATGGTACATTGTTGGCTGTGGAAAAGGTGTTAATGAGTGGAAACTCACAGTGAAGCCAAGCAGGACGACAGTGAAATTATTAGGGCAACTAGGGTAGAGAAGAGATGGAGGGAGAGGGAATGCAAGGGTTACTTTAAATTAGATTCCCCTTTTTAAACTATGACTCTACCCACAAGAGGAATTGGCCTCTCTGCATCTACCCTGTTGAGATCCCTAATGAATGTATAGGTATCAAACAAGTCCCTCCTCATGCTCAAGAACTAGATAACTCCCACTTTCAATGTCTATTCAATATAGGAATATCATATCCTATCTCGTTTAGATAGGATATGATATGCCATTTACATCATCACCATTCTTAACTAAATTGACATATTTTTCACAGGAGATGTTTTTTGACATTTTCAGTTCATTCAATTTGTGGGAAAAGAAGCAAAAGAAGAACTCAGTAAAGAAAAAATGAAGATGCTGGTTTACAAATAAAGAAACAAAAAGTGCAATAGTAACTCAGTGGGTCAAGCAGCATTTAATTTAGTTTTAGTTTAGAGATACAGTGCAGAAACAGGGCCTTCAGGCCACCGAGTCCGCACCGACCAGCGATCTCTGCAAATTAACACCATCCGACACACACTAGGGACAAGTTACATTTATACTGCACCAAACCTATAAACCTGTACATTTTTGAAGTGTGGGAGGAAACCAAAGATGGAGGAGAAAACGCGCGCGGTCACGGGGAGAGCATACAAACTCCATACAGACAGCACATGTGGTCGGAATCAAAAAGCGCTGTAAGGCAGCAACTCTATCACTGCGCCACCATGCCACCCCTGGACCACATGGAAAATGCTTTGCAGCCAACACATTCTGCTAGACCATTACCTTTACAACTCAAGCTGCTTTGGCAAGGCCACTAGTATAATCAAGGACGAGCCTCAACCTAGTCACTCCCACTTCTCCCTACTCCTATCAAGTAAGGATAAGGATATCTAAGGATAAGGGGGAATTCCTTTAGGACCGAGATGAGGAAAACATTCTTTACACAGAGAGTGGTGAGTCTCTGGAATTCTCTGCCACAGAAGGTAGTTGAGGCCAGTTCATTGGCTATATTTAAGAGGGTGTTAGATGTGGCACTTGTGGCTAAAGGGATCAGGGGGTATGGAGAGAAGGCAGGTACGGGATACTGAGTTGGATGATCAGCCATGATCACATTGAATGGCAGTGCAGGCTCGAAGGGCCGAATGGCCTACTCCTGCACCTATTTTTCTATGTTTCTATGTTCTATGTTTCTATGTAAGAGCTATAGAAGTATGAAAATGCTTACCTCCAGATTCATGGACAGTTTCTTCCCAGCTGTCATCAGGCAAATGACTATTCTATCAGCAACTAGAGAGTGGTCCTGAGCTACTATCTACCTCATTGAAGACCCTCCGACTATCTTTAATCAAATGATATTGGACTTTATCTTGCACTAAATATTATTACCTTTATCATGTATCTGTACATTGTTGATACTAGATTGTACATACTGTTGGAAGCTGATCAAGCCTCATATTTTGCATGTCAAATATTATTGAAGAGGTAACCAAGAGCATTGATGAGAGCAGGTGGCAGATGTTGTCTATATAATTAATCTATATACTTTAGCAAGACATTTGACAGCATCCCACACAGTAGGCTCGTCTAGAAGTTTAGATTGCATGGGATCCAGGAAGAGCTAGCTATTTGGATACAGAATTGGCTTGTTAGTAGGAATTAGTGGATGGGATGGAAGGTTACTTTTTGGACTGGAGGCCTGTGATTAGTGGTGTGCACAGGGACCAGTGATGAGCCCATTGTCATGGTCATTTATGTAAATATATTGAAAGATAATGTACAAAGTATGGTTAGAAAGGTGCAGGTGACAATGAAATAGAAGATATCAAGGTAGTGAGATTTCTCAAAAATATCAGTGAGATCAGCTAGGTAACCCGTCTGAGGAATGGTAAATGGAGTTCAACACAGATAAAGTGAGGTGATGCATTTTGGTAAGGATAGGAATTTCACAGTAGGGACTAGGACCCCAGGCAGTATTGTAGAGGGACCGAGGAATATTAGTGCATACTTACTTGAAGGTAGTGTCACAGTTTAAAGATGGGTGAAGATAGTATTTGAGACACTAGCCTTTATCAGTCAGAGTATTGAGTATTGGAGTTGAGGTATCGAGGCAGCTCCACAATATGTTGGTGAGGCTACACTAGACTATAAGACCATAAGACATAGCAGCAGAATTAGGCCATTTTGCCCATTGAGTCTACGTCAAACATAGCTGTTCAATTTCTTCCTCTCAACCTTATTATCCTTCCTTCTCCCCATAACCTTTAAACCCCCTTACTGATCAAGAACCTATCAACCTCTCCTTTAAAAATGCCCAATGCCTTGGCAATGAGTTCTACAGATTCCACAAATCCCTCCTCATCCCCATTCTTGCAATATTGTGTTCAGCTTTGGTTTCCCTACTACAGGGAAGACCATCCTTAAGCTGGAAAGAGCACAAAAATGACAAGAATTATTCACTTTCTAGATAGCAACACAGAGCTCATTTAGATGTTAATTGTAACTTTTGAAATTTAAGAAAGGATAAAATAATCCTTGTTGGAGTATTATTTCAAAAACGATTCAATTTCTGAGATTCCTTCCAAATCTAATTTCACGTTAGAAGCCATCGGATAATGTTATTATTTTTTTAGACTTAGCCTTGATGAAAAGTTGGAGATGGGAAGGGGTTGTAGGGGGTTAAAAAATCACATTGTTTGCAAAATGTCATTACCATTGAAGTATATGTCTATATACAACGTTTAAATTATGCAAGTATCAATTGTACACTGCCATTATTTGCCCAGGCTACTACATCATCATTTCTAACCCGAACACATAATTCACAAGAAGCATAAGAGAAGTCAGAGTGTGGGGACACCAGCTAATCCAATGTAAGCCTCTTTAAGTAATGCACAGTGGGAATTGGAAAATACATTATCAATCCTTAATCGTCACTGGATCACTGGCAGCAGCAGCCAAGTTCATGGAACCATGGGTGGCTCAGGAGGGGAGAAAAAAGAGTGGAAGGGCTATAGTAACGGGATTCAATTGTAAGGGGAATAGATAGGTATTTCTGCAGCCGTAAACGAGACTCCAGGATAGTATGTTGCTTCCCTGGTGCAAGGGTTAGGGATGTCACTGAACGGCTGCAGAACATTCTGGAGGGGGAGGGTGAACAGCCAGTGTCGTGATGCACATTGACATCAACGATATAGGTAAAAAAAGGGATTAGGTCCTACAAGGCGAATTTAGGGAGCAAGGAGATAAACTTAAAAGTAGGACCTCAAAGGTAATAATCTCTGGACTACCAGTGCCACATGCTAGTAGATATAGGATATTGCAGATGAATACGTGGCTTGAAAAATGGTGCAAGCGGGAGGGATTGAAATTTCTCGGGCATTGGAACCAGCTCTGGGGGAGGTGGGACCAGTACAAACAGAATGGTCTGCACCTGCGCTGGAAGGGAACCAATGTCCTTGGGGGAGTGTTTGCTAGTGCATTCAGGGAGGATTTAAACTAATGTGGAAGGGGGATGGGAGCATGAGCAAAGAGCCAGAGGGATGTAAAATCAGGGTAGAAGCAATAGGTAGCAAGGTGAAAAGTAAAAGTGGCAGGCAGAAAAATCCAGGGCAAAAGTCAAAAAGGGCCACTTTTCAATTGTATAAGGGTTAAGAGTGTTGTAAAAACAAGCCTGAAGGCTTTGTGTCTCAATGTGAGGAGCATTCGTAATAAGGTGGATGAGTTGAATGTGCAGATAGTTATTAATTAATATGATATAATTGGGATCACAGAGACATGGCTCCAGGTTGACCAAGGCTGGGAGCTGAACATCCAAGGATATTCAATATTCAGGAGGGACAGACAGAAAGGGAAAGGAGGTGGATAGCTTTGCTGGTTAGAGAGGAGATTAATGCAATAGAAAGGAAGAACATTAGCTTGGAGGATGTGGAATCGATATGGGTAGAGCTGCGAAACACTAAGGGGCAGAAAACACTAGTGGGAGTTGTGTACAGGCCACCTAACAGTAGTAGTGGAGTTGGGGATGGCATCAAACATGACATTAAAAATGCGTGCAACAAAGGTAAAACAGTTATAATGGGTGACTTCAATCTACATATAGATTGGGTGAATCAAATTGGCAAGGGTGCTGAGGAAGAGGATTTCTTGGAATGTATGCAGGGTAGTTTTATAAACCACCATGTAGAGGAACCAATGAGAGAGCAGGTTATTCTAGACTGGGTATTGAGTAATGAGGAAGGGTTAGTTAGCAGTCTTGTTGTGCGTGGCCCCTTGGGCAAGAGTGACCATAATATGGTTGAGTTCTTCATTAGGATGGACAGTGACATTGTTAATTCAGAAACAAGGCGTATGAGATGTGAATTGGCCAAGATAGACTGGCAAGTGATTCTTAAAGGGTTGACAGTGGGTATGCAATGGATGGCATTTAAAGACTGCATGGATGATCTACAACAATTGTTCATCCCAGTTTTGCAAAAGGATAAATCAGGGAAGGTAGTGCATCCGTGGATAACAATGGAAATTAGGGATAGTTTAAAAACTAAGAAGCATACAAATTAGCCACAAAAAGCAGCCTACCAGAGGACTGGAAGAAATTCAGTCCAGCAGATGAGGACAAGGGGCTTAATTGGGCAAGGGAAAATAGATTATGAAAGAAAACTGGCAGGGAACATGAAAACTGACTGCAAAAGTTTCATAGATATGTGAAGAGAAAAAGGTTAGTTAAAACAACTGTAGGTCCCTTGCAAGTCAGAAACTGGTGAATTGATCATGGGGAACAAGGACATGGCAGACCAATTGAATAACTACTTTGGTTCTGTCTTCACTAAGGAAGGCATAAATAATCTGCCGGAAATAGCAGGGGACCGGGGGTCAAATGAGATGGAGGAACTGAGTGAAATCATGGTTAGCCGGGAAGTGGTGTAAGGTCAATTGACTGGGTTAAAGGCCGATAAATCCCCAGGGCCAGATAGGCAGCATCCCTGAGTACTTAAGGAAGTAGCCCCAGAAATAGTGGATGCATTAGTGATAATTTTTCAAAACTATAGATTCTGGAGTAGTTCCAGAGGATTGGAGGGTGGCTAACGTAACCCCACTTTTTAAAAAGGGAGGGAAAGAGAAAACGGGGAATTACAGACCAGTTAGTCTCACATTGGTAGTGGGGAAAGTGCTAGAGTCAGTTATTAAAGATGGTATAGCAGCATATTTGGAAAGTGGTGAAATCATTGGACAATGTCAGCATGGATTTATGAACAGTAAATCATGTATGACGAATCTTATAGATTTTTTCGAGAATGTAACTAGTAGAGCGAATAAGGGAGAACCTGTGGATGTGTTATATCTGGACTTTCAGAAGGCTTTCGACAAGGTCCCACATAAGAGATTAGTATACAAACTTAAACCACACGGTATTGGGGGTTCAGCATTGATGTGGATAGAGAACTGGCTGCAGACAGGAAGCAAAGAGTAGCAGTAAACGGGTCATTTTCAGAATGGCAGGCAGTGACTAGTGGGGTACCACAAGGCTCAGTGCTGGGACCCCAGCTGTTACAATATATGTTAATGATCTGGGTGAGGGAATTGAATGCAACATCTCCAAGTTTGCGGTTGACATGTGACTCCTGACAGTGTTAGCTGTGAGGAGGATACTAGGAGTTTGCAAGGTGACTTGGATAGGTTGGGTGAGTGGGCAAATGCATGGCAGATGCAGTATAAAGTGGATAAATGTAAGGCTATCCACTTTGGCGGCAAAAACAGGAGGGTAGATTATTATCTGAATGGTGGCCGATTAGGAAAAGGGGAGATGCAACGAGACCTGGGTGTCATGGTGCACCAGTCATTGAAAGTTAGCATGCAGATTCAGCAGGCTGTGAAGGAAGTGAATGGTATGTTGGCGTTCATAGCAAAAGGATTTGAGTACAAGAGCAGGGAGGTTCTACTGTAGTTGTACAGTGTCTTGGTGAGGCCACACCTGGAGTATTGCGTAGTTTTGGTCTCCTAATCTGAGGAAAGATATTCTTGCCATAGAGAGAGTACAGAGAAGGTTCACCAGACCGATTCCTGGGATGGCAGGACTTCCATATGAAGAAAAACTGGATAGACCTGGCTTGTACTCGCTGGAATTTAGAAGATTGAGGGGGGATCTTATAGAGACTTACAAAATTCATAAGGGGTTGGACAGGCTAGATGCAGGAAGATTGTTCCCGATGTTGGGGAACTCCAGAACAAGTGGTCACAGTTTAAGGATAAGGGGGAAGTCTTTTAGGACTGAGATGAGAAAATCATTTTTCACATAGAGCATGGTGAATCTGTGGAATTCTCTGCCACAGAAGGTAGTTGAGCCTGTTTGTTGGCTATATTTAAGAAGGAGTTAGATGTGGCCCTTGTGGCTAAAGGGATCAGGGGGTATGGAGAGAAGGCAGGTACAGGATACTGAGTTGGATGATCAGCCATGATCATATTGAATGGCAGTGCAGGTTCGAAGGGCCGAATGGCCTACTCATGCACCTATTTTCTATGTTTCTATGTTTCTATCACTACCCTAATCAAGTGTTGATTTAAGAAAAAAACGAAGCTTGGCTATTATCAGATTTAGTCATTTTTAAATCTGATCTTGCTTTCCATTTCAACAACAAAATAATTATTTCTAGTAGCCTGGAATTTGTAATGAGAAAAATGATGAAAGCCCACAATTATGCAATATCCAGGTACACACTGCGACATGTGTGCAATACTAACAATACACTTTGTAACACTTTATAAATGCTTTGTAAATGTAGAGTATCATTGCTTATACAAATTGATGTGGTGGCTTAGATATCTTAAACTGCATCCTGTATCAGAATGAATAAATTGGATTATCACCTAATGTGCAGGAAGGAACTGCAGATGCTGGTTTAAACCAAAGATAGACACAAAATACTGGAGTAACTCAGCTTGACAGGCCTCAGAATTAAACGATGTTTCTTTAGGAAGGAGATGACAAGGATTTTCTTTACTCAGAGTGTGGTGTATCTGTGGAGCTCATTGCCACAGACAGCTGTGGAGGCCAAGTCAGAGGATATTTTTAAGCAGAGATAGATAGATTCTTGATTAGTACGGGTGCCATCAGGCTACTAAACTCAACATACAAAACTCTGAAAATTAATAGCCCATTGCACTTTATCTGTTTATTTATTTGTGTATATATTTATTCAATGGTATATGGCCACACTGATCTGTATTTATGCCAACTATATTCTGTTGTGCTGAAGCAAAGCAAGAATTTAATTGTCCTATCTGGGACACATGACAATAAACTCTCTTGAACCTTGAATCGTGTGTCAGGGGTATGGGGAGAAGGCAGGAAAATGGGGCTAGATAAGCCATAATTGAGACTTGATGGGCAGAATGACCTAATTCTTCTCCTATCACTTATGAACATGAACTTATGAACAGTCTAATTTGACTGTTCCAACAGCCATTGTATTTGGCCCTCTTAAATAAAGTCTGGATTGCCTTGCCCGACTTATTGGTGTGTTTTAAAGTTTTATTTAACAAGGTGCTACTGCATGCTCTTCCTCTTATAGTTATTCCATTATTGTAACAATATTTATTTTCACTACTTCAGATTGCACTACAATCTTTGCACCATCCCACTGTTTTGCACTCATCATTGTAGTTATTGCTGCATTTATCATTCCTGTATGCATACTATTTACTCTATGCGCTTCGTGCAAACAAGGAATTCCATTGCACCCTGGTATATAAGGCAATAAATTATTCTGAATCCAAATCTGATTATAAAAGACCCACTGAATTACTCCAGCAGTTTGCTTTTTTCAGCATTCCAGCATCTTCAGTCTCTTATGTTTGCATATCGATATGATATGAGCAGTAAGAGTAAAGGGGCTGTGCCACTGCGGCAACCTAATCCGCGAGTTCTGGCGAGTATGCCCTCGACTCATACTCGCATCATGGTCGACACGAGGTCCTAGGAGGTCTTTGTAACTCTGCTTCATGCTCGAGAGTAGTCCCCATGTATTCGAGGCCTTAGCTAGCTCGCAGCGTTTAAAACATTTTTTTTTCATTTTAATTTTTTTATTAGAAGTACATAATAAAAAACATTTTGTTTGTGGTGGTCATACATTATTAATATTGTCAATATTATCAATTATTTAATAGTTGTACTTCTATATATTTATTTATTTTTTATATAGATAGAAAATAGTAGTGAGAGAGTGAAAATTAAACAAAAAAACTATACTGTAGTCGATAAAGTTTTTTTGGTTTGTTTTAAATATTTGATTTTGTTCTAATATTCCTAATATTATTAGTTTTGAGTCGGGGTCCAATTGGATGTTGACAACTTCCGAAATTATCTTAAAAATTTCCGTCCAAAAATTATTAATTTTTATACAATTTACAAATGTATGCGTTAGGTTAGCCTCTAAGTGCTGACATTTTTCACAGATAGGAGATATGCTTGGGAAAATTCTATTTAATTTTGTTTTTGAATAATGTAATCTATGTAATACTTTAAATTGTTTTAAGGAGTGTCTAGCATTTAACGAACAGTGATAAGTATATGTTCTAAGCTTTCCTCCCATTATTAGTTGGCCTAGTTCATTTTCCCATGATTCACATTTTTTCCATGATTGCCTATATACTTCCGTCGTGGGTGCATCACTGTCTAATAGGATATTATAGATATAAGATATTAATTTTTCTGTGTTGGGGTGTTTGTTCAAACATTCACCGAGAATTTCTGTCTTTCTACTTCTATAGCCCTGTGTATTTGATTTAGCATAATCTCTAAGTTGTAGGTATCTGAATAGTCATTTGAGTGAAGTCCATAAATTTGTTGTAACTCCTGGAATGAGAGGAATGTGCCTTTCCTATAAAGATGACCCATCTTTTCAATTCCGTGATTTTTCCATTGCAAAAAACCTTTATCCATCATTGAGGATTTAAATGTAGGGTTGTTTACAATGGGAAGGAGTAGTGGTAAATTATCCAATTTTAGTGTATTTTTTAATTGTTTCCAAATGCGTATTCCACTGTATATTATGGGGTTTTCACTATAGTTTTGTTTTTGCTTAATTTAGTAGTAGCAAACAAAATCGACCCCATTTCAAAGGATAAACAGTCTTCCTTTTTCATTTTTAATGAATCTGGTTGTTGGTCCAGTTCTTCCAACCAAAAATTCATATTTTTTATGTTAACTGCCCAGAAATAGAGCATAAAATTTGGTAGTGCTAAACCTCCATTTATTTTTGATTTACATAAGTGCTTTTTATTTATTCTGTGATTCTTATAGTCCCAGATAAAATTAGTGACTAGAGTCAACCTTTTTAAAAAAGGTTTTTGGAAGATATATCGGGATCGATTGAAAAAGGTACAGTAATTGCGGGAGAAAAATCATTTTTATTGCATTAATTCTACCAAACATTGAGATAGGTAGTGTTTTCCAATATAGAATATTCTTAGGTAATTTGTTCAATAAAGGTGGAAAGTTTAGTTTAAATAAAGAAGTATATGGTTTTATTACATAAATTTCAAGATATTTAAATTTTTCATTTACTACTTTGAAGGGAAATTGTTATAATATATGTGGATTGCTTTCCATTATTGGCATGATTTCACTTTTATTCCAGTTAATTCTGTATCCTGAGAATGAGCCAAATTGAGTTATTAAATTTAATAGGTTTGGGATACTAAATTCAGATTTTGTAATGTAGATTAATACATCATCTGCATATAAGGAAATTTTATTCTCAATGTCTTTAGTATTATACCCGTATATTTCAGGATGTGACCTAACACTTTCTGCTAGTGGCTCTATTGCGAGTGCGAATAATAACGGAGATAATGGGCATCCTTGTCTATAGCCTCTAGATAAATTAAATTTAGCTGATAACATTTGGTTTGTTGATATTCTAGCTGTTGGATTAGTATCATTATTTTATTTATTATTTATTTATGTTTATTGGTTACTTCATACATATTACTTGTATGTGTTTATCAGTTGTCAAGTCAAAGTCAAACAAACTTTATTGTCATTTAGAAATACATTGATATATGCAGTTCCAAACGAAATTACGTTGCATTTGGCTCCCTGTGCAACACAATAAATTAACCGAAGGATAGGTATGTATGAAAAGGATAAATAGACAATAGTGGCAGCCCATTTACATGTATGTGTATATATATGTCTGTATGCATCTCTAAAAATTGTCTGGGGTACGTCTACGGTTAAATTGTATCTCAAATGAATAATTAGCTATTGTAGATTATATATTGTATATTATGTTACATATTACATTACTATTGATACATTATTATTATTATTATTATTATTATTATTATTATTATTATTATAAGCAATGGTATTAACAATGGTGATAATAATTATTATTAATTAATTATTAAATTATGGAAGAAGGGTTTAGGGAGAAGGGGTGAGATTAAATAAGTTATTCTTCTTCTCACTCCTTTTCGAGCTTGTGAAGAAAAAGTGTTGGACATTTAAATTTTGCTTTATGCTTTTCATTTCTTTGCAAATATTGCCGGGAATGTCCAATTGTTTGACTATTTCTATTTTGTTGTTGTTATTTATTCCTATTTATGTCTTCACTTGTTTGGAACAAATAAACAATTAATAAAATAAATAAACAAATAATATATAAAAGTTTTACCTATGTACTAAACATCTCGCCCAATTGAAAATTTTCCATGACCGAGAATAAATAGGGCCATTACACCTGGTCAAATGCTTTCTCAGCACCCAATGAAATAATTGCTAGATCTTCGTTAGTACTTTCCTTTGAGTATGTAATATTGAATAATCATCTCAGGTTATATGAAGAATAGCGTTTTGGTATATATCCTGTTTGGTCAGGGTGTATTCATTTATTAATCATTGTGCTAGGATTTTAGTTAATATTTTTTGATTAGTGTTTAGAGAGCTATAGCTCTATATGAACCTGGATCTTCCAGGTCCTTATCTATTTTTGGTATAAGTGTTATTATAGATTCATTTAGCGTTCCTGGTAGTTTCTGTTGGGTATAGATATGTTCATACAGTGTCTTTAAACGTGGAGCGATCAGATCATAATTTTTTTAATAGAATTCAGAGCTTATACCGTCAGGACCCGGGGCCTTACCTTTTTTTTAGAGATCTGATAGACTCTTCAATTTCTTTTACTGTTATTTCAGCATCTAGTAATTCTCTATCTTTCAAATCTAATCCTTTAATGTTGCATTTTTGTAAGAATGCTTCCATTCCTGTCAAGTGATCTATCGTTTTAGCTGAGTAGAGGTTTTGATAATATTGCAGAAATCTCTCATTAATATCGTTAGATTGTACTAGTGCTTCTCCTGTTTCTGATCTAATTTTATAAACTGTTTTTTCCCCATCCAGTTTCCGAAGTTGGTGAGCAAATAATTTTTGTGGTTTGTCGCCGAATTCAAAATGTAATTGTTTAGTGTATTGGTAAAATTTTATAACTTGGTTTGAATATATTTTATTTAATTTATATTTCAATGCTGCTATTTTATTGTGTTTTATCATAGTTGGAGCAGCCACATTTTCTGTCTAATTGTCTTATTTCCCTTTCCAATGCCTGTTGTTTAACCCGATTCTCTTTATTGTGAAATGCTTGGGAGGAGATCATTGCTCCTCGAGTAAATGCTTTAAATGTTTCCCAGAGTAGGGAAGCAGACGTTTCAGGGTGATCATTGGTTTCAAAGAACATATTAATCTGTTTAGTAAGATATTCCTGACATACTTTTTCCTTTAAGATTTGTGGGTTAAGTCTCCATTGTGACTGTTTCTCCGTCCTTCCATTTAGTTTAATCATAAATGTCAAGGGTGCATGGTCCGAGATTATAATGGTGTGATATTTCGAGTTGTAAGTAAATGGGATAAGCTTGGAATCCACTAAAAAATAATCTATTCTTGAATATGTTTTATGTACCGATGAGTAAAATGAATATTCTCGTCCGGTTGGGTTTTCAATTCTCCAGACATCCTTAATATTAATAGTATCTATATATGCATTTAATAAGTCACTTGACTGCAATTTTATTTTCCGTTGTCTTGATGACCTGTCTAAATAGGGGTCTAGTGTACAATTTAAGTCTCCTCCGATTATTAAATTGTGTTGTATAAGTTCCAGAATTGTATTAAATATTTTCTTAAAAAACAAGGGACTATCAAAATTTGGTCCAGAAACATTAATAAGAGTCAATTTTTTTGCATATAATTCACATATTAATACAATATATCTACCATCATTGTCCGTTATAGTTGATAAGTGTTTAAAAGGTATCCCTTTACGGATTAGTATTGCAACACCTCTGGATTTATGCAAAAATGAGGAATGATGTGTTTTATCAATCCATTTAGCTTTCAATCTATGCTCTGCTTCCATTTTAAGGTGAATTTCCTGAAGGAATATTATATCTGCTTTGAGTGCTTTTAAATGTGCTAATACTTTACCTCTCTTGATTGGTTCGTTAATACCCTTAACGTTCCAACTACAAAATGTGATTCCTTCACCCCCAATCTTCATATTCAAATCTTGTATCTTTTGTTTAGGGTGGTCTATAAAAGAGCAGATGGTTCAGCTCAACAAGCCCGACATTACACCCAAACATCAGTTAGATTAATTTTAAATCTCATTGGTCTTTCTCCCGTACATATCTCCTTTGATAAAACTTATGATTACATTCAAACTTAAAGTTATAATAAAGTATTATATAGAAAGAATGATAGGTTAAGTGGTTAGTAAAGTGTAAAAAGAGAGAAAAAACTACATCTATATGCAATGCAGTTAGTGATAGTCATACTAACATGGCTAGCCATCTACAGACTTCCATAGCCTTTGAAAAATAAAAAAATGTAACTAGCTCAAAGTGAAATCAAGCTTTGAATCCAACCGTACTTATAGTTGCCATTTTAACTAATTCTAAGTAATTAAATTATAAGTAGTTAGTAACCGTTAGTAATAATTATTAGTAGTACCGAGCAGTTATGATTAGTATTTGTCAGTTAATAATGTTAATAGTAAATATGAGTGTGACATGTCCATAGGGAAAGCCTTGTTCAGCAATCCTTATCCAATTTCATTTGTCCTTAAGTATAACAGCTTAAGTTCCATCTGATCTTTACAAAGTCACATTGTTCGTTGATGTCAGGTATTTTGTGATTAATATTCAGTCGTCGGGCACACTCTCGATGTTCTGGGCGAACTCCAATGCATCCTTAGGGTTGGTGAAGATGTGTTCATTCTGCCTGTAGGTGACTCTTAATGTTGCCGGATACATCAAGCCGTACTTCAGACCTTTCACATCCTTAAGTATTCTTCTTGTCTCTTTAAACAGCATTCTCTTCCTGGAGACCTCCACAGGATAATCTCAGTAGATACTGATCTTATCTCCATCATATATGAGATTCCTGGTACGAACAATTTTCTTCATCATCTCCTCCAGTGCATGGTCATATTGCACCTTCACTATCATTTGTCTTGGTGGGGCGTCTGCCCATGAGCGGCGTCTCATCACTCTATGTGCTCGACCTTGCAGAGGCTTTTGATCCAAATTCAAGACTTTTTGCAATAAGTCTGCAGCGAATTTGCGGGGGTCTCTGTTCCCCTCTCTTCCTTCTTGAATGCCGACGATTCTTAAATTCTGACGCCTGACGGAAAAGCTGGCTCAACAGATTGCGGAGATGGATGTCAAAATCAAATCGATGGAGTCCAGCTTTAATGACAGGTTGGTTCCCATTGATAAAGCACTGAACCAACAGAATATAGCAATAACCCATTTAGAGGAGATTGCTTCAACAAGTGCGGCTACGACAAAACAACTTATCAGAGAGAACCAAAATTATTCAGTTGTTCCTTTATATTTTTAATTTCCTGAGATAGAAAATTCCGAAGATCTCCTATCTCAGATTTTTTAGGCTTTTGTCTCTTCGAAACATCTTCTTGGGATGACATTGTACCTGAGCCTGAGGTTTCAGTCGGGCCTACTTCTTCCGGTGCTTGTTTAGGTTTGGCGGTCCGTTTCAGCTTGGGGGGGGTATGTTGCATAGACATACCACTCACGCATTGCAGGCTGCCAGTGTGGTAACAACAGGTAGGTCCCGTTTTTTCCCCTTTTTTTAGCGGATTTTGCTTGGAGTTAGCTTGCACTGATCTCTAGCCCGGCATAGTGCCACCAGAAGTCCTCTCGCGGCGTATTTTTCAACATGTTGAAAAATGCCCGCGAGTAAAAAAAGGTCGCCATGGAAAAAATCAATACTTTTTTTACTCATAGGTTTAGTCAAAGTAGGTCGTAGTAGGTCGGCATGTTATTCGTAGGTAATCAAGGGTGGACGAAGGTAATCGAAGGTAGTCAAAGGTAGTCATAGATAGTCTTCAACATAGTTGAAGGGAGGTCGAAGGGAGGTCGACGGAGATCGAAGGAGGTCATCTTCAGTCTCCACTATTCGGAGTCCAATTTTCCCGAAGCTAGTCGAGGCTAGTCTTCAACATCGTCGAAGGAGGTCTTCTACATGACAAACTCTTCTTAACTCGCGAATTAGGTCGCCGCAGTGGGACAGCCCCTTAAGAAGAGTATCACACTAAAAAAAACAAAAAGGCAACACAGGTTTTATGGAAAGGTACTTTCTGAGTGAATTATGCTGGAAGGTCATTATCTTTGTTCGTTTGGAAAAAAATATAGAGTGATATTTTAAATGGAATCTAATGTTTTAAATTGAATCCTGCACAATGCGGATCTTCAATGGACTGTGATTACTGGCTGCAGATAATGTACCAGTTTGCTTCTCAGTTTTTGCAATAAATTGTGATAGTTGTAAACAGAATTCATGATAAAATGCCATGATTAGCATGTCACAGTATATCCATAAAATGTACTATCCACTTACTTTCAATAGAATTTCAGAATACACAGTTAAAATGTGAAAATTGTTACAGAGGAGCTATTTCAACAGTCTGAATGAAGGCAGTATTGTCCTCGATAATGCAATTTACTTCCCAAACAATATAAATTTAATGTCTGTGTGTGACATGATACAATGGCAGGAAAAAGGCATCTGCTGAATCAGAATGAAATATCGGAAATAATTCAGAGATTTTTTACTAAACCCAGCTCTGTCAATTCTTCTTCTGATGTTTAATATCCAAACATTGAATCTTTTACCATCTATAAACATTCAAGACCATTGAATGGTTGTTTTCCAATAGTGGATAAAATAGTATAATTTATACTGTTTTCTCTGTGCTCTCCTTTCATTTCCCAAAGAAGGCTTCCTTGGGTCTATGACCAGAGTTGCTCCTTTGAATTGGGACATGTGGCATTCACTAGCGACATTAAAAATTCATGTTAGGTTACAAGACTATGAAAGAGAAGGCAAATTAATTTACATCAAGAGGACTGGAATACAAAAACAGAAATTTAATGCTGAGGCTCCATAAGGCACTGGTCAGGCCACATTTGGAGTACAGTGAGTAAATCTGGGCCTCATATCTGAGAAAGGAGGTGCTGGCCATGGAGATGGTCCAGAGGAGATTTAGCAGAATAATTCCAGGAATGAGTGGGTTAGTGTATGATAAGCATTTGACAGCGCTGCGCCTCTACTCGCTTGAGTTTAGAAGATTGAGGGGGGACCTCATTGAAACCTACAGAATAATGAAAGGCATAGAGTGGATGTGGAAAGGATGTTTCCATTGGTGGGAGAGTCTAGGACCAGAGGTCATAGGCCCAGAACTAAAGGGTGCTCTTTTAGAAAGGAGGTGAGGAGGAACTTTAGTCAGAGGGTAGTTAATTTGTGGAACTCATTGCCACGGAGGGCTGTGGGGGCCAAGTCAGTGGATATTTTTAAGGGCAGAGACAGACAAATTCTTGATTAGAACGGGTGTCAAGGGTTATGGGGAGAAGGCAAGAAAATTGGATTTGGAGGCAGATAGGTGGGGATACATGGAAGACGACAGATGCTGTTATACAAGAAAAGACACAAAGTGCTGGCTGAGCTCAGCGGGTCAGGCAGCATCTCTGGAAAAAAATTATAGAGCTTGGGTAGCTTGGAACCCAGTATTATGAATATTGATTTCTCTAAATTCAAGTAACCCTTGCATCCCCTCTCTCTTTGTCCCTCTTTATCACCTACCCCACAACCAATAATGGACCATTGTGGGTCCCACCATATCTTGGTCTTCATTGTTTCTTGCATATTTTTCATTCATTTGTTCTATGTACCTTCTATATTTATTTTACATATTTGCCTCGACATGAAATGTCACCTATTCCTTTTCTCCAGAGATGCTGCCTGACCTGCTGAGTTACCCCAGTTTTTTTGTGTCCACCTGACATGTTGGGAAGCAGTCACAGATCAAAGGCAATGGGTAGATTATGTCTTCAATCTTGACAGTGAGTGACTGGTCATGCATCAGGAAAAGGCTGCCAACTCTCAGTCCAATAGACCGTTATAAAATCATGAGAGGTTTAAGAAAGAACTGCAGATGCTGGAAAAATTGAAGGTAGACAAAAATTGCTGGAGAAACATTGACTTCTCCAATTTCAAGTAGTCCTTGCTTTCTCCCTCATTCCCCTCCCCTTCCCAGCTCCCCTACAGCCCACTGTCTCAGCCTCTTCCTTTCTTCTTCCTGCCCCCCACCCCCACATCAGTCTGAAGAAGGGTCTCGACCCGAAACGCCACCTATTCCTTCGCTCCATAGATGCTGCCTCACCCGCTGAGTTTCCCCAGCGGGTGAGGCAGCATCCTTGTCCACCTAAAATCATTAGAGGAATAGATTGGGTAGATGCACAGAGTCTCTTGCCCCAAGTAGGTGAATTGAGAACCAGAGGACATAGGTTTAAGGTGAAGGGGAAAAGATTTAAAAGGAATCTGAGCGGTAACCTTTTCACAGAAAGGGTGGTGATGAACAAGCTGCCAGAAGAGGTAGTTGAGGTAGTTGAAGGGATATGCCCAAAAGTGGGCAGGTGGGTCTAGTATAACTGTGGCAGGTGGGCTAGTTGGGCCGAAGGGTCTGTTTCCACACAGTAACAATCTATGACTATGACTTTGACTATGGCCTGACCTGGGCCAGTGCTCCAGCTCCAACTTAACATTGGTGGTCAGGCATCCAATATTTGAATTGCTATGCAAGAACAGATAAATCCCTCCAGGTGTTTACCTTTTTTTCTGGTTGTAAATTGTAATAACAAAGCACAATAGAAAGCTAAATTAATATTAGCTAAGTTGAGAATGGTGCAGCCGATATTTAAACTGTATAGTTTAGAGACACAACACGGAAACAGGTTCTTCAGCCCACCAATGCCACTAAGACCGTTGATCACCCATTTACACCTTCTATGTTACCTCACTCTCCACTTGTACACTGGAGGTGATATTACAGAAGCTAATTAACCCACTAACTCTTATGTGTTTAGGATATGGAGAAAACCAGGGCACTCGGAGGAAATCCACACGGTCACATTGAGAATGTGCAAACTCCACACTGATAATACCCGAGGTCAGGATTGTACCCGGAGCTCTGGGGCTGAGATGCAGCAGATCTACCAGCTGTGCCACAGTGCTGCCCCAAATAAGTACTTGTGTTTCTGCTAATTATTGTTAAGAATCTCTGTTTCAGTAACAATCACGGAAGACCCTGCAGAACTGTTCCTATCTCCTCATTAGGGTAGGTATTCTAGGCAACAACCTTTAATGCTCTCAGTTGTTATTCATTGAGAAAGGTTGTGCACAAAGATGAACAAGGCCAAAATTGTACAGATCTGTCAGGAAAGATATATGATGCAATTGGTATGAATATTATATTGAAAAAGCAAGAACAATTGAACATCGCAATCAAAGCACTCAATTAATTCAGTGGATCAGGGAACAACCCTCTTAGGGTCCCTACCCGAAACATCATCTATCTATTCCTTTTCCAGACCACATAGGTTCCTCCAGCACTGTGTGTTGAACAAGATTCCAGCATCTACAGTTTCTTGTGTCTACAATTGAACAGAGAGGGCACAGTACTTTTTCTACATGGGAAGCTTGTGGTGTAATTAACAAGTTGTTTGCATTATTGTTAAAGAAAGCGTAGATTCTTTGCAGGTTCAATGAAACACATTGTCTAATCCTGTCCTTATTGGGCCATCATGTAAATAATGTGAAGTGCACTATATTAATATTATCTTTCTTTCTTTCGTCAAAAACATTCTCATTATTTTGTGTTTTAATTTAGATTACTGCAGTTTGTTTTGGCTTCAAATTCCAGAATCTGCAATCTTTGTGTGGGAGAACAGTGACTAATGGTTGAACTATGGGGAGGTGCAAACCTAGATGGTGCTAAAAGGCTCTTGCCTTTTAAGTGGCAGTGGCAATTTGACCATCAGATCCAATGAAATCAAGTAAACTATTAAATGGCTATTGGAGACTGAAACGCTGAATATATTCCAAACTAAGATAGAGTTTTGGTCTCTAATGGAGTCAAAAGTTATGAGGAGCAAGCAGGAAAGGGGAGCTGAGTAATTCATATCTGTAATGGATTTTGGGTTTGCAATGGCAAACTGCCACCCATTGAATGATGGTGCAGATTCAATGAAGAACATTGTCTACTCCTGTCCTTGTTGGGCCATCATGTAATTAATGTGAAGTGCACTATATTAATATTATATTCCTTTCTTTCCTCAAAACCTTCTCATTATTTTTCGTTGTTTGCTTTAGATTACAGCAGTTTGTTTTGGCTCCAAATTCCAGAATCTGCAATCTCTCGCGTTGCTGTCCCAATATTGTTATTGAGTTCATAAGACCATCTGATGAGTTGTTCTTTCCGTGTAATAAGTCCATAACAATGTTAGTCAAACTCACAGAATAATGAAAGGCATAGATAGAGTGGACGTGGATAGGATGTTTCCACTGGTGGGAGAGTCTAGCCTCAGAATTAAAGGGCTCTCTTTTAGAAAGGAGGTGAGGAGGAACTTATTTAATCAGAGGGTAGTTAATCTGTGGAACATTGCCATGGAGGGCTGTGGACACCAAGTCAGTGGATATTTTTAAAGCAGCAAAAGACAAATTTTTGATTAGAACAGGTGTCAAGGGTTCTGGGGAGAAGGCAAGAAAATGGGATTAGGAGGCAGAAAAGGGTGGAGACACATGGAAGATGGCAAGTGCTGGAGTAGCTCAGGGGTCAGGCAGCATCTCTGGAGAACATAGAACGTGGGATATGAGATGCTGTACCTCCAATTTGCACGTGGCATCATTCTGGCAATGGAGGAAGGACAGGACGGAAAGGTCAGTGTGGGAATGGGAAGGGGAATTAAAATGGTTAGAAACATAGAAGCATCAAAAACAGGTGCAAGAGAAGGCCATTCGGCCCTTTGAGCCTGCACCGCCATTCAATATGATCATGGCTGATCATAGCGGGAGATCCAAGAGGCCTTGGTGCAGGCGATCGATTCAGTGCTGTAAATTGTGTCGAGGCGGATGAGTAAGTGGGATATTGTGGAACTAGTGTGAATGGGTGTTTGATGGTCAGCATGGATGGTGGGTTGAAGGACTTATTTCCATGCTGTATCTTTCGTTCAATCACAAAAACAAGACCAGCAGACATTCAGAAGACTTTCTTCCATTATAAAGTTGGACTGTAGAGCACAGAAACAGGACCTTCAGCCCAAGTCAACCGTGCTGACCAAGTTGCCCAATTGAGCTCGACCCACTTGCCTGCACCTCACCCATATCCATCCAAACCTTTTCTATTCTTGTTTACAGATAAATTACCAGAAGGGAAGAGAAGTAAAATGATGATGCTAAAACTGAAGTGTTTTGACTATGAGAATAGTTGGGAGTAATCAGAGTTTCCTTTTGAAACCAGGAGTGTTAAAAAATGAAACAATGTCAAAAAGGACCTATCCTTTCGCAGTAACACCAATAGATTTGATGAATAGTTTTAATGTAATTGGTAAATTAAAGTAGAAATTATAACTTATTTTTCACCCAAGGCATCTTGAATTCATACCAGGAACCTCCTGAACAGTTAAACTCTAACTATCTAGATAAGTGCTTGAAGTTTGAATAGTTATCATGGACGGAGGCACAAATAACAATCTTTGTTACCACAGCTGGCAGGATTCATCTAGTTCCACAAGATGGACCAATTCTACACACAATGCTCATTTTGAGTTGAGGTTCTGTTCACTTCAGGAACGCCACACTGATAGATTTTCCAGGGTAGAGCCTGCACTGATTTTGCTCCTCCTATCATAGTTGAAGTTTTCTTCCTTCTTTTAAATCTGGTGTAAAATGTCCTAATTTCACTTAAGGCTCAAAAAACAGATATATTATTGCTTAAACCTTTGGTTCAAAGATATGTTGGTCAATTCATTGACTCCTGAAACTTTTACCTATTATTTAAATTATTGAAAATTAAGGGGAAAAAAAACAAAAAGAGTTGATAGTCATACAAAGGAATGCATCATTTGCAGGGTATAGAAAAGTAAGAAGAGGGCGGTGAAAGAAACGAACTGTTGGGATCTCTCTGCTGGGAACCGGCATGGACCTGATGGGCTGAACGGACTTCTTCTGCGCTGTTATCAGAAAAACAAGATTGCCGTCATGATTGAACGGCCATCTTGAGGGACACTCTATGAGGCCATAGATCCAGACCCACAGCTTCCAATCAAGCTGTAAAATGAATAGTCCGAATCAAGCTTGGTCCGAAAGAATGGAATAGCACAAGCCTACTAGATTATGCTGGCAGTTCTTTAGCACTGAGGGCCCCCTGCACTTGCTTTCACAACACTAGATCAATCTTCCCTTCCTTGCTGCCCTTAAGCCTTTGTTTCATGTCGATTGCGTTTTGTCCAGACCAAAATCTGAATGATTCATTCTGTTTCTCTTTCTGCAGATGCTGTCTAAATTGCTCTGTTCCCAGTATTAGATCATTCATCTTACAGCGGGGATTTGGCTGCTCTGTTTCTTCATATTACAGCAGTAATTACAGTTATACAATATTGCATCTCTTTGGCCTTGATGCTTTGGAATATCCAGAGGGACCTTATTTATGTGATTTATTTTTCCTTACATAAAATACCTCTAATTTTTGCCAATATGACAGCAGCCCTCATATCTCAAGGCAATTCATTGGATGTAAACATGCTTCTGGAGAATGTTTTGGCAAGGTATCAATGAGAAGCTTTTTTTTATTGCTAAATTAATCTTTCCCCTCAATAATTCTTAAACCACCAGTTCGTCCAAGACACAAATATCATTTGTTTATCTGAGAGGAGTCTACAATACGTCTCTTGTGTTCCTGAATGGGAAACCAGGAAAAAAAATGCTATAACTTGATAGCAAATTATTTTCAGGTTCCCAGCTGTGAATTATGTTCCTTTGCTTTTACGTTCCCCTCTCCACTTTATTGATAAGAAAATATTCAGCACTTGGATGATCTTTTTTCTCCCTTGGTTCCCACTGTGTTGCAGCATCTGCTATTACAGCTTTGCATTGAAATAATAGCCATAGAGATACAGCAGAGAGGTAGACCCTTCGACCCAGCGAGTCAACATCAATCTTCCACTTACACTAATCTTACATTAATCCAATAATAATGTCAATCCTCTTGAACTTGAAAACTCTTTCCTTCTGAAAGGCTAAAGAGCCTGTTCTACTTTGGCGTTTTTTTGGCAGACTACAGGAGACTGCCTCAAAATTTTTAACATGTTTAATATTTTTCGGTGACAGTGGCGACAATTTTTGCTGTTGTAGGTTGCCGCCAGATGCCATATGATCTGTATATATGTGTATTTGTGAATTTTGTGTATATGTACACACACACTGAACTTTTTTTTCTCTCTCCATATATATATATATATATATATATATATATATATATATATATATATAATATATATTATATATATATATGTGTGTGTGTATATATATATATATATCCACACATGCACCCATATGTACACACAAAACAACAAATGGACAATGCTGGCTCTCATTGGTTGTATTTGTGAGTATGTGTATACATACACACATTCAACTGTTTTTTCTCGTGTTTACAGTGTACTATGTTAACATATTCTGCTGTGCTGCTGCAAGTAAGAAATTCATTGTTCTATCTGGGACTCTTGTTACAGATGTTCTTCTGCTAGCTGTCTCCACTATGGGGTTGATTCCTTGCATCACACTTATCATCTGCAATAAAATCCAGGCTTTAATTGGTTCAGCTACCTAAACACCTTTGAGCTCCTAAAGTAAAGCTTGTCATCCATCTAATTATTTCCTAGCTCAGTTTGATTTTTTATCTTTCACTTATACCACTCTTGATGAAACCTCATCTACTGCATCCAGTGTTCCCGATGTGGGCTCCTGTACATTGGCGAGATCAATCGTAGACTTGGTGACTGTTTCGCTGAACACTTATCTTGGTCTACCAGGGCCTACCGGATCTTCTGGTTGCTGACCATTTTAACTCCCCTTCCCATTCGCACACTAACCTTTCTGTCCTGGGCCTCCTCCTTTGCCAGAATGAGACCACGTGCAAATTGAAGGGACAGCACCTCATATTTTGCTTGGGTAGCTTACAAACCAGCGGTATGGATGTAGAATTCTTCAAATTTAGGTAACTTCTACATACGCTTCCATCACCAATACCCTCATTTTTCCCCCCTTGGTTTCCTTCCCCCCTTATCCACTAAAAGTTGGTTAACCAGATCCATAGTGCACAGATGATCTATCCCTTTTGGAATCACACCGTCCCATGTCATCAATTGGCCTACCAAGGAATTATCTTGCCTGAGGTCATCTGTTGCAGGCCATGGTTTATTCTGCTCTTTTCTTGATTCAAGTTCACAGGGTGAACATGTGTGTTTTCACCGGGTGCTCCGGTTTTCTCCCACACTCCAAAGATGTACAGGTTTGTAGGTTAATTGCCTTGGTAAAATTGAAAATGTTCCCTAGTGTGTGCAGGATAGTGTTAGTGTGCAGGGATCCTGGTTGGCACAGACTCGGTGGGCCAGCGTAGTCAGTGACGTGCGGTGAGGTCAATGGCTGGGGAGGCACTGGCTTCTACCCCATCCTAACTTAGTTGTGTGTGTATTAGCTGTCTGTGCGTGATGTGTCTGAGAGAAAAGGAGAGGAGGGAGGGAAGAAGGGAAGGGAGGGAGGGAAGTAGAGAAAGGAGGGAGGGAAGGAGAGAAAGAAGGGAGGGAAGGAGAGAAGGGAAAAGGGAGGGAAGGAGAGAAGGGAGGGAAGAAGGGAAGGGAGGGAGGGAAGGGAAGGAGAGAAGGGAGGGAGAGGGCCGGCTGCAGGAGTGGATGCCGGGATCCCAAGCCAAGAGTAGATTACTCCAGCGTGGGGCCCAATTGGGAGCTCTCAGCGGCCCAGAGCCTCCGAATCATCCGCTACAAATCAATGAATCAACCTACCAGTCTGCGCCACCGCTGCTGAAGCTTGCTAACGTGGAGAGAGAGTGAGGCAGCTTCAATTACATGAGCCTACATAATTGATGCTCGCTATCCACTGGGCTCAAGACACGCCCCTTTGTGAGGCAGATATGATCGCTGCCTCCCCTGGTGTTTTTCCATTGCAGTTTTATAAAGAGACCAGCGAACCTAAAGGGGTTGGACAGGCTAGATGCAGGAAGATTGTTCCCGATGTTGGGGAAGCCAGGACGAGGGGTCACAGTTTAAGGATAAGGGGGAAATCTTTTAGGACCAAAATGAGAAAAACATTTTTCATACAGAGAGTGGTGAATCTCTGGAATTCTCCGCCACAGAAGGTAGTTGAAGCCAGTTCATTGGCTATATTTAAGAGGGAGTTAGATGAGGCCCTTGTGGCTAAAGGGATCAGGGGGTATGGAGAGAAGGCAGGTAAGGGATACTGAGTTGGATGATCAGCCATGATCATATTGAATGGAAGTGCAGGCTCGAAGGGCCGAATGGTCTACTCCTGCACCTATTTTCTATGTTTTTATGTAACCTAAATTTAATATATTTATATGTGAAATAAGCTACCTGAACTATGGCAGGTAAGGACATGTAATGAAGGGATCTACACACATTACATTGGTGACATACATAGAGATAGTAACAGGCACACACTGATTGCCCGCACTCCATACAGTTTCTGAGGGGTTGCGCAATCAGAGGGGAGGCTCAGCTCGTCACTGTCTCACCTCTCATCTCTCCCTGTATTTGCAGCGGTGCTGTGAAAATTGGGCGATTTTGATTATAAAAACTGATTAGATTCTTATAGAAATGACACAGATCAGTGGAAAAATCTTTATATTTATTTTATTTTATTATTATTTTTCTTTACTTTTCTCAACTTTACTTGCCTCCCCTGGCTCCCCTGGCTGCACGTTCCTGAGAGTGGTGTATCTCTAAACTAAATTAAATCAAAGTAATAGAGTGACAATGCCAAACCAAGCTTCATGTGCAATGGGAAGATTACAAATGCATTTATTGTAAAGGGTGGTTCTATATGTGTACCTACATTGGATATCAATAGCGCTGATCAGGAGAGCGAGGGACAGAATCATATTTCCTAATTGAGGTCAGTAAAAGTGTGGATGGTATTGGATGGGAAGAGCACCAGACATTTTCTCCAGATGAATAAGCTGCCAAAGCTGGACTTACACATGAAAATGAACAATTTTATCAGAAATAACGGCGTGCAGCCACAGAATTGAATTGCAGCGTGAGTCAGCACCTTCAGAGGAATGCAATGCTGAAGGACATTATTTTTCATTAAATGTGAGGCAAAGGGTGTACACAGCTGAGAAAGGGGTCCAACCAACAATACACTAACATGTAAGGCAATGCCTGAGAAGCAAGCAGTTGTTGGGACATGCAGTATATCTATTAGAAGTTCGAAATGCAATCAAATTCAACAAAGAAGCCATTAACACCTCACGGGAGCCAAAATCCGATTTGATTGTGTACCCGTACAATCGGGGTCAGTGCCTGGGCTTAACTCTCCAACCTTTTCCCTGTTATGCAATTGATTTTTTAACTGTAGAACGAGCGGGGCCAGAAAAGGTGGAAAATAAATGGCCTCCCTTTAATCCAGAATTTAGAAAATAAATGGAGAAAACGAAACACTGATAGATATTTCGGGACGTTAATCCTTGCACAGTCCTCAGAGAGTTAAAGGTTTTTTCTTTGTAAAAGGAAGCGCTTAGATCCAAAGGCTTATTTCATCCCTTCAGCAGCAAGTCTTTCTGATTTTGATAAATCTCTGGTTTGAAGGTAATGCAGGCAGAATGTTCACATGGCAATGGTTTAGCCCGATGAATGCGTGAGTGAGCGTCCCATTTACCTATAGCTGTAAATTGATCATCTATGCCCCTTTAAAGATACATGAATAGTGCAACAGAATCTCTTAGATAGACACAAAATGCTGGAGTAACATCAGCAGGTCAGGCAGCATCTCTGGAGTAGAGGAACAAGTGACATTTTGGGACGAGACCTTTATTCAGACTTTTTCGACTCGTGGGAAAATGGGATGAGGTGGCAGGGATCGGCCATGATTGAATAGTGGAGTAGACACGATGGGTCAAATGACCTAATTCTACTCCTATAATGTGAACTTATGAAACGTCACCTATTCCTTTTCTGCAGAGATGCTGTCTGACCCGCTGAGTTACTCCAGCATTTTGTGTCTATCTTTGGTGTAAATCGGAATCTGCAATTCCTTCCTACACATTTTGTTTGCCCCAACTGAATCGCTTGGTTGCTAACTAAAATGGTTTCATAAGAGACTGCAGATGCAGTAATCTTGAGCAAAATAAAAACAAAATGGATGCAGATCATGTGGGCCATGGGCCTGGTCCCATGCAGGATGACTATCCCTGTGTGTCTGTGAAAGGGCTTAATGAATCTCAAAGTGAAACTTCAGCCATACCATTGGGAATTGGTCAACAAGAATCCACTGTCCAGTCCATCACGGGCACTGGCCTCCTTATAATCAAAGGGATTTACCATAGTTGCTGCCGGCCTCATTACAGATCCACACCACCCTGGCCACACACTCATTCCACACCTGCCATCGGGAAGAAGATATAAGAGCATGAAAACTGTAACATCCAGGTTCAGGAATAGCTTGTTCCCGACAACCACCAGGCTGTTAAACACAACACCCTCCAAATAAACTCTGAACTACATGGTTTTGTCTTTTTATACTATCATTGTTTGTTTTATGTGTGTGCATATTAATATAGGATATAAATTTTAAAATGTAGATATATATAGATATAGATATATATATATATACCAAACTTTCTTTGCTTATTAAATTATTTACAGAGTACAATGTTTACATATTCTGTTGTGCCTGTGCATGTGAGAATTTTATTGTTCTGTCTGGCACATAGGACAAGAAAACACTCTTGACAATATATCCAACCTATTGGGTGGACAATGCCTCGGTATAATATCTCGGGAAGGATAGCGTTTCCTATTGTGTCAACAATGCCAAAGCTGGAGGTAGACGTTGGTCCTATGAACTTTGAACCACAAAAGCAATATTATGAGGTGTTGACACACGAAGGTTTTCCTGTTTAAATCAGGGGCCATCTAACACATCCAGCTCCAATGTCATTGGAATGTGTTTCCAACCACACTTTGTCTAAGTACAACAACCCAGCTGGGAATGCAAAATTGCAGAATCAGTTCAATTATCATTCAGATGTAAATTAGTAATTACAGTAACAAGGTATTGGGAAGCTTCTGTGCTACATCAGACAATTGATTTCCAGGGTTTTTTTGCTTGTTGACACCATGTTAATGTACAGCCAGTGTACTCTTGTCATCCCAGTAATGGCACTGAGTCCATTCCTCCCCTTCAGAGCAGCTGCTCCTTAGGGTGGCACAATGGCGGAGCAGTAGAGCAGCTGCCTTAGACTCGACTTCGAGCCTGTCTACGGGTGCTGTTTGCATGGAGTTTGTACATTTTCTCCGTAAGGTTTTCTCCGGGTGCTCTGCTATCCTCCCACGCTCCAAAGATGTACAAGTTCATAGCTTAATTAGCTTCTGTAAAATAGTAAATTGATCCTGGTGTGCAGGATAGTATTAGTGTACGCATTGATCGCTGGTCGGCGCAGACTCGTTGGGCCGAAGGGCCCATTTCTATGCTGTATCTCTAAGGGGTTAGGATGGAACAGATAGAAGGTATTTTTTCCCCTCAGAAGAGGTAGCTAGGTCTAGAGTACGATCACAAGTTATAAAATGACTACTACCTGACTGGCTTGGGGTCAGGTATAAGCAGATTTAGAAGGGACCTGAGGAAGAAATGGTCCCACCAGAAAGTAGTTGGAACCTGGAACACTCTGCTTGAGCAAGTAGTGGCAGGTACTCTCATAATATTTCCATAGTATCAGGAGGTGCACTTGAATCACCAATGTTTAGGAATGCTACAAGTGCTGGTAAAAGGGATTACTATAGACAGTTACTTAATGTTCACCATGGACTTGACTGGCCAAGCAGCCACATGTCTCTGTGCATGACTCTGTGATATTGCTGCATTATTCTGTATGACTGCAAGACTGCATGACTCTGTGATATTGACCTCACAGTGTAGTTTGGGAGTTACAAATATTGCGACATGATTTCAATTTTAAATTGTCAGTCACTTATTATTAGTCATTCGCACTTCAAGTGTTGAAGTTTTTATTTTTTAGTTTTAGTGATATAGCACAGAAACAGCCCTCCAGTCCACCGAGTCTGCACTGCCCAGGGGCCACAGTTTAAGGAGAAGGGGTAGACCATTTGGAACGGAGATGAGGAAAATCTTTTTCATCCATAGAGTTGTGAATCTGTGGAATTCTCTGCCTCTGAGGGAAGTGGAGGCCAATTCTCTAGATGATTTAAAGGGAGAGTTAGATAGAGCTCTTAAAGATAGCGGAGTCAGGGGATATGGTGAGAAGGCAGGAACGGGGAACTGAATGTGGATGATCACAGTGAATGGCGGTGCTGGCTAGAAGGCCGGAATGGCCTTCTCCTGCACCTATTGTCTATTGACTATCCCTGTACACTAACACTATCCTACATACTAGGGACAATTTACATTTTTTACCAAAGCCAATTCGCCTACAAACCTGCACGTCTTTGGAGTGTAGGAGGAAACCGGAGCACCAAGAGAAAACCCACGCAGTCACAGGGAGAACCTACAAACTCCGTACAGACAGAAGCTGTAGCCAGGATCGAACCTGGATCTCTGGCGCTGTAAGGCAGCAGCTATACCGCTGCGCCACTGTGCCACCCTGCTTTAGAAAACACCAGAGGTGCATCAAAAAATGCAAGTCCACTTTCCTACCAATAAACCAGAGAGAAAAACTCCAATAATTTCATCATGCATTAACCACCAAACTGATCTGTCCTCATCAAAAGCCCTTCCAATCATTTGCTGTTGGGACTTGAGAAATCATTGTAAACTGTGCACATGAGAGATACCTGTGACGAATTAGCATTTACAAACAGCTAGGCAATAAAATATATTGATTTATGCTTTATAAATGCTGAAACACACGTTTGACAAATATGATAAGCACTTGTCCATGGAATTATTTACCAGGAACAAGTATTTAAAGTTCTCTTTAAATACATTTATTTTAATAACCTCTTAAAGATTTGAAATTTCAATGTAATTCTAATTTAAAATGTAGAGCCACTATTTAACATTTGGGTGGCAAGTAAGACAGTAGCCATTCTATAACACATATTCTTTATTTCCAATGGCTTACTTGCTTTTAAAAACAATGTGAACAGAACTGGACTGTCAGAGTGAAGCCAAACGTAAATTGGAGGAACAGCACCTCATATTTTGTTTGGGCTGATTTTAACCCACCGGTATGAAATTTGATTTATTTAACCAATTAACCCTTGCTTTCCCTCTCTCTCCATAGTTCCCCCACCCTAGTCGTCATACTAAGTTCCCTGTCCTGCTTAGTGTCGCTGTTTGTATTCACTCGTTATCACCTTCTCCACAGCCAACAATGGACCATTGTGGGCTCCACCTTTCATTTTTCATGATTGCTGGCTTTGATTTATTCTTTTAATACTTTTTATTAATTTGTGCTTTGTACTTTTTCACATCTCTAGTTTCCCTCTCCCCTGGCTCTCAGTCTGAAGAAGGGTCTTGACTCGAAACGTCACCTATTCTTTTTCTCCAGTGAGAATGCCTGACTTGCTGAGCTACTCCAGCATTTTGTGTCTATCTTAGGTGAACAGTTATACGGTCTACTCACCAACTTCACTCTAACGTGCAAAATGAATCTCTCCAGTAGGTAAAAAAAATTCCGGAGCACAGCCCCTGTTAGCAGGGATTTAATTAAATTATCTCCATGTGGTTAAATAAAATGAACATAATAATTGGACATGACGATTGCTCTAATGAATGAAAAAGAAATGCTGAGAGAATTTGCTGCCGTTTCTATGTTGAACCACACATTATTCAGTCTGTACCATTGAAGTGATGACAGTTATTTGCTTATTTTCCCTGGAGTTAATTAGTTCCATGTTTGTTACATAATGAAAATATCACAAACAATAATGTGTAAATAATGGATAAGAAGGCAGAATAATACTACACTCTCTTCAAGTCCTAATTGAACAGGCGCAACTCCATTCATTAAGAATTTTGCACTGTACCACATGGGAAGCTATTGTACAAACAGGAGCCGGCAACTCAAGCAAGACAAGATGCATGGCAGTGCCATGGATCTAAATTGCTGTACATTGCAGGCAAGTCTTATCAGCATTAAAAGGTTTTTAATCTTCTCTTTCCTGTTTCCAGCAATAGGTGGATTTAAGATATGGTACTCTCAGTCATTTCCTCCACACTAACTTTTTGTTTCTGTGGAGGACTGAACTTTCTGATGCCTTTCCCCACAGTGGAAAAGTTTGATTCTGTTGTGGGGGGACGTTCATGTTGAATTCTATAATGTGTTGTGTCATTTTTTTTTTTCTATGGATGTACGGAAACTTAATTATTTCTTCTATGTAAAGCACTTTGGTTTCAATGTGAGTTGATTTAAACGTGCTATATAAATAAAATTGACTTATTAGATTACTTGTCTTTGCAAGTCACATGACTTTTCCCTGTAAATGCCAGACAATACCTGATCTATACCTGAATGTGGCTTTTATTAAAATCGAAGGCAGGCGGCATGGATTTGCCTGAAACATTGACCAGAAATGGCCTTCATCTTGGAGGTGAAAACAACATTGTGAAAGTGACTCAAACTCCCTTCTGCATCACTAAAGCCATTATCCACAACTTCAAATCTCTGGTGTATGCCTACGTGATGTGCCTAAGTGTCTGAGTCTATGTCCCTGAGATGCTGTTCCAAGCAAATTTTCATTGTACCCGTACTTGTGCACAAGATGATAAACTCGACTCGACTGGACAACAGATGTTAGATCTCCAAGCCAATCCTTCCTTCCTGATGCCATAGGAAATAGGACAGACCTAGTGGCAATTAGTCTAATAATGCCCACTCTTTCTGATTAGTATGAACGGCTCCCACTTTCTAACATCCACAAATGAACACTTCATTCTAGCCACGCAGTGACATGACCTATGGTAACGGTCAATGATTGAGTTCATCTTCCCATGCACACAAGCACACATGGACACACGCCTTTTAATTTTGTCTTCAACTGAAGTATATCAAACCCGCAGTCACATCATTCAATACCTCTGCAGTTGCTGTTTTGGTTATCCGAATAATTGTTAATAAAAAGGCAATTGCTCTTGGCAGTGGTGCTGTCTTTCACAGGGGACTTATTCCAGTGTTCTCTCCTTGGGCACAAAAGATCCTTGTCAACAGTTTAAATTTGTATGGCTTTTTGCTGTGTATACTGTACATAGCCTACATTGCAACACTTAAAAATAATAATTTTATTAGCTTTGAAGTGTTTTGGGACATCCCCAGATTGCGAACGGGTCCTGACCCGAAACATCACCTATCCTTTTCCTCCAGAGATATGCCTGACCCGTAATGTTCTCCGGCACTTTGTGTCTATCTTCCATGCAAATGAGGTGTTTTACATAAGTGTATTAGTCATTAAAAACTAAGATCAAGTAAAGAGTCTTGACTTGATATGATTATGCGGATGCTGCATTGTGCATTTTGTACTCAGATTTGGCTGTTGACATGTTACGGACGGTGGCCTTTGTTGGATGAGCATTGGGAGGAGAAGACTTGGATTAATGATATTACTTCCAGCCTCACATGGTTTAAAAGCCTTTGTCCGGGTGAGCTGGCATTTGGAGGTCTGTTAGGGGAGAGTGGATATGATTTTAAGAGACTGCTGTAGTCTGTTAACAGAAATATCACCGACGAAAAGATATAGTGAGTAACTTTTCACCACAATATACAAGCAAGTAAAATCTACGTTAAAATACTGTGCTATCTGGTACCTTGTATCTGTGGCACATCTCTTCCTCTTGCAATCCATGGTTGATCATGAAATTAGGGCGACACAGTGGCACAGATTGTAGAAATACTGTCTCACAGCACTGGAGACCCGGGTTTGATCCTGACTTTGGGTGCTGTCTGTCATGGAGTTTGCATATTCTCCTTGTGACTGCATGGGATTCCTCCGGGTGCTCTGGTTTTTGCCCGCAACGTAAAGTTGTGCGGGTTTGTCAGTTAATTGGCCTCTGTAGATTGTCCCTAATGTATAGAGAGCGGATGCAAAAGTGGGATAACTGGTGTGAACGGGCGATCGATAGTCGGCATGGGTAGTTGGACACAGTGGGCTGAATGGCCTATTTCCACACTGTGTCCCTAAACCCTAAACTAAAACTGATTATTAGCATTACAGTTGTATATCGGTAAGAATCGTGACGTTCACTGAATGGAAGCTCTTTTAATTCTAATCGTGGTCAAGCTACAAAACATAACTTGCATGTAAGCCCTGTTAACTGGAGCTCACTTAGGCAATAGACAATAGACAATAGAGAATAGACAATGGGTGCAGGTGTAGACCATTCGGCCCTTCGAGCCAGCACCGCCATTCAATGTGATCATGGCTGATCATCCCCAATCAGTACCCCGTTCCTGCCTTCTCCCCTGACTCCACTATCTTTAAGAGGCCTATCTAGCTCTCTCTTGAAAGTATCCACAGAACCGGCCTCCACCGCCCTCTGAGGCATAGAATTCCACAGACTCACAACTCTCTGCATACGTCACAGAATTAGGTTAAAAATATACCCATTTACTTATTTACAAAAAAAGTGGTGCATTGTTTTTACTGAAGACCCATCCCCCGCAGTGTGAACGATGCCAGATTTCATGTTCTGTTGCCTTCAGATTGATCAGATAGATACAGCATTCAGATAGATAAATACAACATATGGGCCCACAACCTTATCTAACTCCCCCCCATTCAGTGCCTATGTCTAATGTTGTTATCAATACGATATTGTGCTCAGCAGCATGCAGCTCTTATCTCCATAATCCATTAAACGCAAGGAGAATTTAAACCATTATGTGAAGCCATTTTGACTCATTCTATTACAGACTGACTCTCAGTCTGAAGAAGGTCTCGACCTGAAATGTCACCCATTCATTTTTTCCAGAGATGTTGCCTGTCCCGCTGAGTTACTCCAGCTTTTTGTGTCTACCTTTGGTTTAAACCAGCATCTGCAGTTCCTTCCTCCACAGACACTCCTTTTGTTCTATGTGGAACTGTATACACCTACTGTTTCTATCCTTCAAAAACCTAACTTGCACCTTTCCCTTTTCTACTTTTGATAAAGGTCCAGAGCTGCAAAGAAATTCCCAGACATGTTGTTGGTCCTGCTGTTGTTTTGCTAGCATTCTCTGTTTTTAAGGTCATAAATTATAGGAGTACAATTAGGCCATTCGGCCCATCAAGTCTACTCTGCCATTCAACCATGGCTGATCTATCTCTTGCTCCTAACCCCATTCTCCTGCCTTTTCCCCATAACCTATGACACCTGTACTAATCAAGAATCTATCTAGCTCTGCCTAAATATCCACTGATGGCCTCCACGTCCTTCTGTGGCAAAGAATTCCACCGATTCACCACTCTCTAACTAAAGAAATGTCTCCTCATCTCCTTCCTAAAAGAACATCCTTTTATTCTGAGGCTAGGATCTCTAGTTTGAGACTCTCCCACTAGTGGAAACAACCTCTCCACATCCACTCTATCCAAGCCTTTCACTATTCTGTATGGTTCAATGTGGTCCCCCCCTCATTGTTCTAAACTCTGGTGAGGACAGTTTTGTTTCAGATTTCCAGATCAGTGCAATCTTTTCTATTATTTTCAATGAGGGAATCATATTTTCACGCATCAACATTGTCTTTACATTCTACTTGTGCAAATCGTTTTTTAATCCGTTCAAATCATATACCATCAACATCAGGTCTCTTTTCAACATTCATGTGCTCAGAAGCTATTTGGATTTATGCCACATCTGCAATACCTTTGATTTGCCTCCCCAACATAATTGGAGGAGGCTTCAATTCATCTGGTTTGACAGATAAATGTAACCAAGGAATCAGTGTAATTTCAAGAATACTAATCTCACTAATTAATCATAAACTTCAGGGAAACCTTTTAACTCCTTCTTCATATTTCTGTTTATATTCTAGCCACTACTCCATATTCTACTCTAATGTTCTGCTTACTTCTAGAGAGGAAAAAATAGGACACAGCACAAACCAAATGAGCTGGGTTCATTGCCAGTCACAACACGTGTAGGTGGTATTTGTGGACAGTATTTAGTTACTGTTGTATGCCAGGAGAGTTCATTAAGTAATTGGACTGCAGGATTTCCTGGGGATAGGATAAGAGAGGTGTGGGTGTGGTGCAAGCCAGCAACTTTATACAGGTTTGACACTTAATACTGGGTCGGCAAAGTGTCGCAGCGTTAGGGTTGCTGCCTTATAGCACCAGAGATCTGGATTCAATCCTGACTACTGTCTGTACGGAATTTGTACGTTCTCCCTGGGACCGTGTGGGTTTTCTCCAGGTGCTCTGGTTTCCCCCCGCACTGTAAAGATGTGCAGGATTGTAAGTTAATTGGCTCCAGTTAAAAACAAATGTGAATTGTCCCTTGTGTGTTGGATAGTGTTGGTGTGCGGGGTGATCGATGGTACTTGAAAACCTTCTGCGGTGAGTTCCATGAGCAATTCATGTGCAAATGCAGAAACAACATGCAAACACCCACACTGAGATTGGTGAAGATACAACACTTCCATTAAACGAACAGTAGAATTGTCCAGCTCACCAAACCAGTTCTCAATTCACAGCGACTTTCTACCATACCACCGCGTTCACATTGATTGCCAACATAATCACGTTATTGTTTCACCTGTGGAATCCTGATGAAAATCCTTTCTGACATCTCTAAATTCTCTTCTATGGTGAGACATAGCTAACTGCCAATACTTAGAAAGTAACCAACTCAAATTGCGGTACATCATTCATATAAAAAAGACAAATGAAAAAATCAAAACAGGTTTTTTTCGTTTTCGCTTTGTTTCACTCTCGGTCCAGTCCTCATTTCTAGATTTTTAGATATCAAGTGATATCAAGTAGGAATCACAATCTCAAAGGTCAGATAGCTGACATGTACTTCTAATTATGTTCTTATATTCGCTAAACATAATGGATACTTTTTTCACTTTGAAGTTAAGCTTCTAGATGAATCATTGCATTTTCTTACCAAGTATTATTCCTGAATTGCATTTGCTGTTATTGATATTTAATGACAAATATTTATGTATCTATCTGACGATGTGGTCCATTATTTAAGATGGCATGTCACAAAAATGCTTGCAATATCTTTTTTTGACGATAAATTGTTCTATTTCAGAGACAGAAACAACAAATGTAACCGTTGCTACAATCAACAAGATACTTGTGGATATAATTCATATGTTCTTCCAGCATCATCTCATTTACAATGTGATCTGTGTGTGAAGTTATACACAGTTGATCCTTTTGCTCTTTGCTTATATGAATGTATCCAATATTATATTTGGGTCATTGCGTAGCTCTACTGCTAGAGCTGATTGCGAATTGCCATTTCCTTATTTTATTTTAAATTACTTGTACAATCCACTGGAAAGGCATTAAATGCAACCATGAGTCTGATTCAGGTTAATTCCCAGGATGGCGGGACTAACATACTGTATGATGAAAGAATGGGTTGACTGGGCTTGTATTCACTGGAATTTAGAAGGATGAGAGGGGATTTTACAGAAACATATAAAAAAATGTAAGGATTGGATAGGCTAGATGCAGGAAAAATTCTCCCGATGTTGAGGGAGTCCAGAACCAGGGGTCACAGTTTAAGAATAAGAGGTAAGCCATTTAGGACTGAGATGAGGTAAAACTTTTCACCCAGAGAGTTGTGAATCTGTAGAATTCTCCGCCACAGTAGGCAGTGGAGGCCAATTCACTGGATGTTTTCAAGAGAGAGTTGGATTTAGCTCTTAGGGCTAAAGAAATCAAGGGATATGGGGGAAAAGCAGGAACGGAGTAAAGATTTTAGATGATCACACATGGCCATATTGAAAGGCGGTGCTGCTTTGAAGGGCCGAATGGCCTACTCCTGCACCTACATATTTTTCTATGTTTCTTTGTTTCTAACTATTTCTGAAACTATAAAAATGAACTGCTGATGCTGGTTTACACTGAAAATAGACAAAATGTTGGAGTAACTCAGCGGGACAGGCAGCATCTTTGGAGAGAAGGAATGGATGACGTTTCGGGCAGAGACCCTTCTTCAGATGTCACCTATTCCTTCCCTCAAGAGATGCTGCCTGTCCCACTGAGTTACCCGAGCATTTTTGTGTTAATCTTTCTGAATCTGCCTAGTCATCTAATTAACACCATATAAACCATATAACAATTACAGCACGGAAACAGGCCTTCTCGGCCCTTTCAGTCCGTGCCGACCATTTATTTTCCCCTCGTCCCATCTACCTGCAACACTCAATATTTCTCAATATTTTTCTTTCGGTGGTTAAGGTGATCGCCTGTTTGCTTTATTATTTAACATGTTCACCCAGGCCCTGCTGCCCTTGTTATCCAGTCGCCTGGAGCACATTTTCTTTTGAGTATGACAATCACATATAATGAGCACCCAGGCAGGTGGTATCCAGACTCAATAAATTCTGGCTCATTATCCTTTCATTCCAATTACTTTGTTAATGAAACCCGATAGAAATATTTGAAATAATGGTGAATTTGGGAACATTTCTGGAATCTGGTTGATTGTGAAAATTAATTTTCAAAGATTTTTATTAGACTATTTTTGTTGAGGCTGATATATAAAATAAATCCTAAGTTATCTTATTCAGAAATTAACGTGAAAGTTGCAGGAATGCTACAGAAGAGAATGAGGAGGACAGGTTAAAAGACAAATGTGTAGAGTTTAGGTATATTTATATAATAAAACCTTTCACTAAACTTTAAAAAAAAGCAATAAAGACCTGCTTTTATATGTTCCGAACCATTTGGAAGTGCTATAATTGCAATGAGTTTTTCATGCTCGATAACATTTATATTGAAAGCAATCATGGACATTATTTTGAAAAACCAATACCACAGAGATTGTTTAAATAAGAGTTAACTCACGTGCCTGCAGCTGGTGGTTTGGGAACAATGTTCATCTGAAAATTGGAAAAAATTTCAAAACCTGCACCATTGCTTCTGTAAAAGCCACCTTTGATGCCAGTCCCAATGGGGCCTTGGTTTGAGATCTCATTCAGAGAATCTCACAGGCATTACACTGCAGAGTCAAGTCATTCACCTTGGCCAGTTTGCATGGGTGTTCCTTTCCAATGGAACCTTGTGCAGATCCCAAATACCCACCACATGTCCAGAGCAAGGCACATAAAGCTGTCACATTATTGGGAAAGCCTTGCCGGTATAATAGTAAAGGATAGCACTCATCCCTATCAGTCTGGCCTGTTGGAGGCTCCAATCCAAGTCATAGAGTCATACAGCATGGAAACAGGCCCTTCCCCCCAACCTGCCCACACCGATCAACATGTCCCGTCAACACAAATCCCACCTACCATACAATACAATACAATACCGTTTATTGTCATTTGAACCTCATTGAGGTTTAAACAAAATTTAGTTTCTGCAGTCATACAAATAAGAAATGAACCAAGACACAACACAATTTAAACATCCATCACAGTGAATCTCCTCCGCACTGTGATGGAAGGCTATCTCTCACCAAGACACAACACAATTTAAACATCCATCACAGTGAATCTCCTCCGCACTGTGATGGAAGGCTATCTCTCACCTGCCTGTGTTTGGCCCACATCTCTCTAAACCTATCCTAACAATGTACCTCTTCTTCTTTTTCTTCTTGCGTATGGCGTGCACAGCCTAAAGTATCCATGTACCGATCTAAATGTTTCCTAAACATTGCATTTGTTCCTGCCACAAACACCTCCTCTGGCAGCTCATTCTATATACCCACCACCCTTTGTGTTAAAAAAAGGTACTCCTCGGGTTCCTATTAAATCTTTACTTCCTCACCTTAAGCCTATGTCCTCTGGTTCTCGAGACTCTGTGCGCTTGCCTGATCTATTCGTCTCATGATTTTGTGATCGCATGTAGTCTTGGACAGCTTGTAATGAGTGTTACTGATGGGTGATCAAGTGTATTAAAAGTGTTATCAATGGTCCAGCAAGTATGCTTAGCATCATCCTTCCGGGTACCCTGTGAATAATGGCTTTGTAAGCAATACCAGGATTTGTTTTGTTAGATTTTATACTCCTTTCATTTGCCCATCTATATAAACCGTTCCTAATTATTGCCAATTAGTATTTGTAATGTTTAATCTTCATTTTAATTTTCATTTTTCATGCCTTTTGTCAAACAAAGTAGTGAATGTTGATATTTTCATGGCCTTCTCCACTTGTGAAACAACAATAATGTCTTTTGAACCCGAAGATAAGTCTGCAGATCTCTCTACTGTGCAATATCAGCTGTCAGAGTAAAGATAGTTATCTTGAGCCAAAGTCCACTATCTCACTCTTGACTGGATTCCATTTGTCACTTTTCTGTTCACCTTGCTCTCTCAGCACTCTCCCTGTCCAGCTTTTTTTTGCCCCCTCAAGTGGTATTGGTGATACCTTCTACTTTAATATCATCTACAAGACCATCCCCTCCGGCCTTGTATTCAAACCATTGACAGGGGCAACAATTAAAAACACCCAGAATACAAGCTTGCAAACTCTGCTTCCAACCATTTGGATAACCTGTCCACAACAACTACTTCTTAATCATCTCTAAACTCTTTGGAGTGGTACTTTGTCAACACTTTCCGAGTGTAACCTTGAGCGATGCAGTCCTTCTTCGGCATTGCACTGAAATGTCAGCCTCGGTTATGTGCTTAAGTCCTGAAATGAGGCTTGAAACTAAGCACATCGGATTCAGAGGTGAAAATGTGACCACCAGGGCTAGCTAATATAATGTTTGATGAATACCATGAATGATGACTTGAAGTAAGGTGTCAGGGTAATGGCACAGAGGTAGATGGGAGAAGCATCGGAGAAAAGAGTGTTTATCCTAAATATTAGAACAGAAAAGTTTATTTGACACATGTTACGGTATTGCTGAGGGACTGAATTATTTTTTGGGTTATATTTTCAATGAAACAAAGGTGCAAAAATACAGTTTAATTTTAATTTAGTGGTTTGTACTCTTTTTCTTTTTTAATAAATCAATATTTTACAGGATGCGCGAAATACCAGGCTAGAAATTCTGAGAGGGACAGTAATTATTATGATTTTCAGTAGTTAATATTTGTCCATTAAAATAGGTCATGGAGTAATTAGACTGCTAATCCAGAAGATGGATTCAATTCCTAATGTCCTACTTCTTATCGATTGACTGTTTAAGCTACATTAATCCACTAATCATTAGTGCCTTCTGTACAGTAACTGTGAGTTGCCTTACTTGCATTGCCCTGGTCCCTGGTAACTCCCAGTATTGAAACTGCCTCCATTTTTCAGACATCCCATTAGTAATCCTTCATGTACTGAGCAGGTGTAAAAAGAACACAACCCAGTTCTGAATAATTGGCCGGGTATTCAACAGACACCACAGCAGCACATTTTTCACACTTCAGGATAGAAAGATATTATTAATAAGAGTTAACAAGGCGTAAACAAAAAGAAGATGAGAGAAGATGATTTTTCACAAAGTGAGCTTAGGGAATTGTTCAAGCTCATTTTAATTTTAAAAGGGAATTTGATATTTATCGGGCAAATTAAAACTATACAGATCTGCGGAGGGAGGGGGAATAATGGAATGGGATTAATTGGAAAGCTCTTTTACGGAGTCAGCAAAGCTGCAATGGAATCAATGCTCAGAATGGAACTGCAGAGCTGGTATTTACCGAAGATAGACACAAGGTGCTGGAGTAACTCAATGGGTCTGGTAGCATCTCTGGACCCGCTGAGTTACTCCACCACTTTGTGCTTATCATGGAGTCGATGTTCACTACCTTGACTGCATGATTCTATAAGTCTGCAAGAACCTAAAAATACTCAGTGGTAAGATGGCTTAATTGGCTCTTTCATCTCTGTGTTAGCAGGATTGGAAGAAATAGCAATGTAGGTTTCCAGCATGTGACAGAAGGTTTAGCACAGATATGTACTGACTTTCATTTTGATTGGAAATGCATATTTTACATTTTATTTGAAAGCAACCAACTACCCGATCAAGTTGTGTTCCCAGGCAGTGACTGAAAATTTGCCAGACCACACTTCGATCTCGCTCAGAGTTGCAGATATATTGCTGTGTGGCCAACTTTCCAGAATGAGTTGGATGCTGACAAATGTGGTCATTATGTCAAAGCTGCACTTTGAAGACAGAAGGAATCAATTTAAATAGCCTGCAAACATTCGAGGGAGACATAAAAACTGACATTATTGCAGGTCAATTGGTGGTGCGTTGGAACACTTTCAACTCCAGTTAATCTGTTGCTGTGCAGAACAGGAGTCTGGTGCTTTTTGAAATGCAGCCTTTAGATCAAATGTTGAAAAGGTGCCTTCTCAGGCAAATGTAAGAGATGGTATGGTTGCATTAAAAAAAAACAAGGCAGTTATTTTGCTACCCTAAACAAAATTAGCTGGCCTTTTACCTCCCTGGTATTTGGACTCAAATCAGCTTTGTTTCTATATATTGCACTTGTCCACACTTCAGAGATGTTTGTTTGATTACAAAGACTTTTCTGGCACTGAGGACCATAAAATTTCAAGAGAAATGTAATTTGTTCAGTTCATTGTTGAATTTCAATCCCCCAGAGCAGAACTGGGATAATACTGCATAATCTATTCACCGTCATTGATCACAATGCAGGTGGTAACCCAATTTTTGGTTCCTGCCCATTTTGCTGATTTCAATGTAGGAAAGAACTGTAGATGCTGGTTTGCACCGAAGATAGACACATAATGCTGGAGTAGCTCAGCGGGACAGGCAGCATCTCTGGAGAGAAGGAATGGGTGACATTTTGGGTCAAGACCCTTCTTCACACTGATAGTCAGGGGAGAGGGAGTCTAGAGATATAGAAGGGTAAAGTTATGAAAATGATAGATTCAGTATCGAGCTAGAATAACCATGTATAGAATAACAGGGTATGAAGAAGGGTTTCGGCCCGAAACGTTGCCTATCTCCTTCGCTCCTTAGATGCTGCTGCACCCGCTGAGTTTCTCCAGCCTTTTGTGTACCCATGTATGGAATAACCTTGGGTATACAGGCAAAGAATTTCACCGCGTCTTGTCACATGTGACAATAAAGTATTCATTTGTTTGTTCATTCATGTCATTTTTAAAATGGATGCATTAATATTCTGACTAGTTAAAGCTGATCTACACTGCATAATTGCTTGGGTGTGACGTGCAAAGGAAAGGCAGATTGGCCCAAACATTGAAGAGTGGGACAACAGAGAGAGATTGGACTAGAAACCCAAAATCCTGGAAATGGTAAAGGCATCATCTGTCGGTAGAAAGAAATGATTCAATTAGTTCTGCGCCTGTCTTCATGTCTGTGCTTCTGTGCATTGACGTCTACAATAAAATGATGCTAAAGACATCTGTCTTCAAAGTGCTTTCCCCACAAGAAAATCATCTCTATGCAAACAAAGATTTGGGTCAAATTGCTCAACCTTTTGCAATACTTCATACAGTTTGGTGATGAAAAATATGATAGGGATGAAATTAGTCAATTGACAGAATAGTGAAATGAAGTACTTTATTTTCTAAATGCACCAGTCCAAAAAAGATTTGAAGAGTATGGGCAGCACTTTGGCACAACCCATAGCGATTTTATATTTTTAGAGATACAGTGCAGAAACAGGCCCTTCAACCCACTGAGTCCAGGACAACCTACGATCAGCCTCTTCATTAATACTATCCCACACATTAGGGACAAATTACAATTTTACTGAAGCCAGTTAACCTACAAACCTGTACATCTTTGGAATGTGGGAGGAAACCGGAGCACCCGGAAAAACCCCATGCGGTCACAGGAAATGTACAAACTCCGTACATCCAGCACCCGTAGTCAGGATCACACCTGGGTCTCACTTCTCAGTTTCTCAGTTCCTCAGTTTAGTTTATTGACACGTGTACCGAGGTACAGTTTCAAGATTTTGTTGCGAGCTAACTAGTCAGCAGAAAGACAAAACGTGATTATAATCAAGCAATTTACAGTGTATATGTACATGTATAGATACGCTGTAAGGCAGCAACTCTACAGTTGCGCCACTGTGCCGCATAATTATGCTATCTCACTGAAAAAATAACAGTCTGTGTTGTCACTTAGTGCTGGGGTCGCCTCCCACATCTTAGGACATGCTGGCTGATAGGTTGACTGATCTCTGGAAATTGCTCCAGGTGCATAGTTGAGTGCTACAGTCAGGAAGGAATGTTGGGAGAAGAAAATAATGGGATTAGTGTATATTTAATGTAAACGGGTATTTCTAGATACACATAGGAAGGCCTATATCTGTGTGGCTGGATTTGATGACTGATGAATTGCTCAAGAGGGATTCTTCCAAGTCCATGGGGCATTGTAAGTGTTACAGTTTGAGTGCGCAGGTTAACACAATGTTTGAGCAGCTTTTGAAGAATGCTCTATCAACATTTCAGGTCAGGTCCCCCCCTGCCATGGGTACCATGTAATCCTGTGCTACCTGCTCCATGGTCGGATAGTCGGCGACTAAACCGTCTGCCCCACCTGGTTTGCCAGGTGAGGAGGGGGCTGTGGACCCCCAACAGGACCAGGAACAAGACCTGTCAAAGGGCGGATGAACATCTAACGAGTCAACGGCCAACCACACTTCAGTAGAAGTTGTGATCACTGTCGTACATAGCATTGTAAGGAATGATGATAATGCACACACACCAAAATCCTACACTACCAACGGCGGAAGTCTGCAGGAACTGCAAGACTAAGATGTGTGGTGCATCCGTCACCGTTCCCGTTGGAAACCAGCACCACTGCATCGCTAATGTTTTCAACGTTGATGATGATGATGATGATCTATCAACATTATGAAGAGCAAAACAAGCATCAAACAAAGACACATTCTTACCAATCGGAAAACACAGTGGACATACCGATGATCGGCAAGCCCTTACTATATCTGTTCCCAAATCAACCCCTAAGGAATAGTTTAATGACATCTTTACAATTAGGTTGTTATATAATAAAATACTTTCAATCACTGCCCCGTTTAAAATGAATGTACTAATGCCCCTAGTAAAATACCAAAAGAAATTGCGTGAACTCACCAGAACTGATGTTAGTATACCTTGTGAGAAATCACAATCAATGCAAATATTGTGTGTTATACAGCCAGAAAATTATAGTCTTTCAAGCTCAAATTATTAACGTTTGTTTTCTGCCACACCACAATTTAAATATAGCCTTACTGGGGCATGTGTTAACAACCTTGCAGCTCTGAACCACTATAAACTGCACTCAGCTCCATATATATCTATTTCTAGTCTCACACAACTTCCATATCCATTCGTTTGAAGCAAACAAAATAAATATGACACTATTTTCAATTCCACAAAACTTTCAAAACAATCCCCAAATGAAAGTAGAATTGCAATCCCCAGTAGATAGCACTAAGCATGCTATATAGCAGCATAGTTTGTGGATGAATACCAGAGACAGAGGGTAACAACAATAGACACGGCAGACTTAGGATGCAAATTTAGACAGACTATTTTTTGATACCATTACAAATGCATAATTTAATAAAATGCTTAAGAATGGAATTATTCTCGATTTATTCAATTTTCAAGCATTTCTTAATAGAAACCAGTGGAAACATCCTCAATTACTTAGAATTCCTGTACATCGTGGGACAGTTTAAAGTTTGAAGCTCTATATTGCACAAAGTATTAGTGTGGCTGCCATTTAAGCTGCTAAGGGACTTCAATGAAGTTAAGGGCCTAAGATAGACACAGAGGGCTGGAGTAACTCAACGGAAATAAAGGAATAGGTGACATTTTGAGTAGAGACCCTTCTTCAGACTTAAAGTTAAAGGCTACTCTTGATTGGGCTTTGGACCAAACAATTACAGATTATTCATTCACTATGATTAGTGAATGTTAGTGCAAACAAAATTCTGAATATGCTTTCAGTTGCTCAGTGGATTGTCACATTGTCGTGGTGGAGAAGCTTGTGTGGGCTTGAGATCCTGAGAGCGATGCCATTTGGAGCTATGCTCCTGGTAGGGCCACCCATGGTGGTAAGGTCGAGGGGGAGGTCTCTGACAAAGAGCAATCCAACCAAGACCTCAACCGTGGAACAGGTGGAGGACAATGGCTGACCTTAGTGGAGCATCATAATGGCTGGGAAGGCGGATGAAGGTTGCAGCAGAAAAGGGTCTTCGGTCATCTTGGACTCCATGCCACTGGATCCTGACCCACATTTGTCACGGACCGTGATGTTGGTGCCTGTGTACCAGTCTCCCCACGTTAAACAAAATCATGTACAGGCGTCCTCCAGGCATCCTCCATATAGCACCCTGGAGAGGTGAAGGAAAACACCAAACGTAAACCTCCACTGCCTTGTGGCTATTACCTTATTCAGGAAAGGTGAAGATTGAATCCGGCAGAATACGCGGAGGAGACCACCATTTGGTGGTCCAATGGATAGGAAGGTGGACTCAGCAAAGCGTTGTGGAGCGTAATTAGGGCACAATGTCCACGCAGAACACTGGTGGCCATCCACTGCATCCTGACTTATCACCAGCCGTCTTGACTGTCTTGCCACTAGATCCAGATAGGCCGGGACGAGAGAGCGAGGCTGACAATTTGTGCAACTTTCCCTCACTTTAATACAAGTCAAGTGCAGTCATGACTTCAGGACCCGTAACGCCCAACTGGGCAAAGCAAGATCACCACAGGAGCGCGTGCAGCTGAGAAGAAGCGCACCGCCGAAGCTCAAAGGAAACGCGCCGCGCGCAAGGCTCAAGACTTCAACTTCTACTGCAGCACCCACCAAACTGTGTCCCATATGCAGGCATGCCTTCCGGGCTCTGATCAGTCTCACCAGTCACCTCAGGGCCCACAAACAAATACACTGAAGTCATGATCTTCTTCGACTACGAAGGACGAACAACAACAACAATAAATAATTTCATGAGATTTTCATTAGGGCTGCATCATTGTGCAGCGGTAGAGTTGCTGCCTTATAGTGCCAGAGCTCCGGGTCCCCGGTTCAATCTTGACCATGGGTGCTGTCTGTACGGAGTTTGTATGTTCTCCCCTTGGCCTGCGTGGGTTTTCTCCGAGATGTTCGGTTTCCTCCCGCTCTCCAAAAGACATACACCTTTGCAGGTTAATTGACTTGGTATAAATGTAAATTGTCCCTAGAGTGTGTGCGATAGTGTTAGTGTACGGGATCGCTGCTCATTGCGGACTCGATTGGAAATGTTGGCAAAGCCCATACTCTAAGTTCAAATTCTTGTTCAGAGGCCAAGGTATCACGGAAACAAAATCTTGAAGCAGGAGTAGGCCATTCAACCCTTTGACCTGCTCAGGCTTTTAATACAACCTTGGCTGATCGTCCTTGTTCAGTACCTTGTTCCTTCTTTATTCAAATATTCTTATGTTCTCACACTCTCATTCACTCCTTCCATCGGGAAGAAGATATAGGAGGCGGAAACCAAACGTCCAGGTTCAGGAGCAGCTTCTTCGCTACAACCATCAGGCTATTAAAATCTACAACCTCCTAATAGATTCCGAACTACATAGACTTGGGGACATTGCTTTGTCTGCACTATCACTATCTATTATTATACTAAAAGTCTCATCTTGACAACGTCCTGTCTATGTTGTAGATACATTTTAGAAAAAACGCTACCCTATAACAATATGATTTTTTCGCCATCTTACTCGCGGTCCTCCTCCGCTCCAGCCACCCCAAGGTTTTTTCTGATCACTGAAAAAAAAACTTATGAATGTTTAAACAATCATGAGATCAACTGATTGGTCCTCTCGCCTGTCAATCACCATGATGAAGGTAATGCCCCTTACGGGGGGGCTAGGAGTATAAAGCCCCAGAGGCCAGACGTGAGTCAGTCACTCTGGAAGATCGTGAGTGAGAGCCCATAACTGTGATTCTCCGCGGTTAGTCAACTGAACTGTGAGTCTACTGAACTGTGAGTCTACAATGTGCTTGCAATAAATGATTTGTTAGCCCTTAATGAAATTAAATGTGTTGTTTGGCATGGCCTGTGCTTGGAATTGAAATGGAAATGGAAATTGTAGATGGTTTATGCATGCAACCAATAATATAGCTACCTCAGTACCATTAACCCCGCCTTAGTTAACATCAATCATAGCGCTTTCCCCTCCCTGGGTACAGTTCAGTAGAAGAATGTAGCGAGTGCTTGCTGACATGTGTTATACCCTGTGCTATCATTAAAGGATGTTATACACTTCAAGAGTTTGTGAATTGGTTATTTACATGGTGTCGAAGCTGGAAGATACCTGCGTCTCCTGTCTATCGGGTTTTATTTATTTCTTTTGATTTTGTGTTTATTTGTGCGCCACCTCTCTGGTCATGGTGTCTTCTTGCAGAAAGCCCAAGAGGCTTGTCTTTGATGCTGACATATCTGAGCGCTGGGCCACGTTTGAATTTGATTTCACCCACTTTGACAACGTAGCGCACCATGCCGAACCTGACTCTGTCAAAGCCTCCCTCCTCCTCAACCGTGTCGGACCTGATGCCATGAGGAGAGCCAGAACTTTCACCTATGCTCCAGCAGTCCTGGATGCGAATAACATGGTGATTACTCCTGCTGAATCAGACCCCACTTGCCTGCTACGTAAATTCAGGGAGATTTGTGACCTGCCCTCGAACCGCATTCTTGCGAGGGCACGATTTTTTTACAAGGAAACAGTTGCCTGATGAACCTGTTGAATGTTTTATTGCCGATTTGCATTATTTGGCCCAGCGGTGCCATTTCGGTGATATGACTGACCAGCTCACTAGAGACATTTTAGTAACTGGCATGCATGACCAGAAGTTGCGTTGTGAGCTTCTAAGGGATTCAGATCTAATGTTAGTCAATCCTGTCCCCTATGCCCCGCCTCTCTCATGCCAACAGCTGGCTGCCGTCCCTGCCAGTGTTCCCTGCATGCCTCGGTCCCCATCTCGCGCGCCCTGTCCCCTCTGCGCGGGTCTCCTTTTGCCGTTCGCGTTCCCAGTTCTGAATCTCCTGCTTCTCCCACCCCGCAGCCCTTCTCTGGTTCCCCAGCTGTTTCACGGCCTCCTGTTCCTTCTGATCTTTTGGGGGAAGGGGGAGAGACGCGTACGCGCTCGGGTCAGATTAGTAGGCCACCTGTCTGTTATGGCGATTATGTTTAATTCTGTTGTCATGACTTCCAATCTGTTTTGACTTTCTAAGGGGAAGGATGTAGATGGTTTATGCATTCAACCAATAATATAGCTACCTCAGTACCATTAATCCCGCCTTAGTTAACATCAATCATAACGCTTTCACCTCGCTGGGTACAGTTCAGTAGAAGAATGTAACCAGTGCTTGCTGACATGTGTTATACCCTGTGCTATCATTAAAGGATGTTATACACTTCAAGAGTATGTGAATTGCTTATTTACAGAAATGAAATGTAATGAAATGAGTTGTTTGGCCTGCCCTGTGCTTGAAATTGAAATGAAAATGCAATTAAATGAAATTAGTTGTTTGGCCTGCCCTGTGCTTGAAATGGAAATGGAAATGGTAAAGGAAATGAAATTTAAATGAAATTAGTTGTTTGGCCTGTCCTGTGCTTGAAATTGAAATGGAAATGCAATGAAATGAAATGAGTTGTTTGACCTGCCCTGTGCTTGAAATTGAAATTGAAATGGAAATGAAATGAAATGAGTTGTTTTGCCTGCACTGTGATTGAAATTGAAATGGCAATGAAATGAAATGAGTTGTTTGGCCTGCCCTGTGCTTCAAATGGAAATGGAAATGAAATGAAATGAGTTGTTTCGCTGCCCTGTTCTTGAAATGGAAATGGAAATAGAAATGAAATGAAATTAAATTAGTTGTTTGGCCTGCCCAGTGCTTGAAATTGAAATGGAAATGGAAATGGAAATGGAAATGAAATTAAATGAAATTAGTTGTTTGGCCCGCCCTGTGCTTGAAATTGAAATGGAAATGGAAATGGAAATGAAATGAAATGGAGCTGTTTGGCCTGCCCTGTGCTTGAAATTGAAATTGAAATTGAAGTGGAAATGGAAATGAAATGTAATGAAATGAGTTGTTTGGCCTGCCCTGTGCTTGAAATGGACATGGAAATGAAATTAAATGAAATTAGTTGTTTGGCCTGTCTGAAACCACTCATTTTGGCCCACAAGGCCCATATTAACCGGGAAACCAGTCCCTTTTGCCCAAAATGCCCTTATTAGCCCAGGGGAAGCATTTTGGCCCAAAAAACCTGTGCCAGGCCAGGAAAAATCCAGAAAAAGTGCCTTTCATTGAGATTTCACTCAGATGGGATTTTTTTAAGAGTCTCTTTGGCCCACCAGGCATGTACTAGCCCTGGAGTAGTCCCTTCGGCCCATCAGTAAGTATTCCCCCTGCAAGTATTAAACCTCACCCCAGTATTTCCCCCTCCCTTTATTGGCTCCCTGTGAGATCCAGGCCAGGATAGACGTTCCTCCTTCATTGCTGTGGTCTGCAGAAAAAGATTAAAAATGTCTAAAATTGATTCTCCACCCTCTCCCCCTTCTCTCTCCCATAGAGTCTCTCACCTGTTTTGAGAGGCCTGGGTGACTGAACTGCCAGCCCAAGAATCCTTTTTGCCCACAATGTCCAAACTAGCCATCTGGAAACCAGTCCCTTCGGCCCACAACATCCATACTAGCACTCCAGGAAGCCCCCCCACTGGCGACCAATATTGGAATTGGTGGCGAGGTGGAATATTGCTTCGGGGGACCAGCCCTCCCCTGTGTATACATGCAAGTGTGTGTGTGTGTGTGTGTGTGTGTGTGTGTGTGTGTGTGTGTAGATACACACACATATTTACTAACAAATGTTGTTTATTATGGTGGTTACAGAGAATGTTTACATATCTGTTGTGCTACTGCAAGTTAGAAAGTCTTTGCTCTATTTCGGGTAAATGACAATAAAACACTCTTGACGATGCTCTTCTATTATCTATGGATACAGCCTGACCGCTGAGTTACTCCGGCACTTTGTGTCTTTTTCTTTGGTAAACCAGCATTTGGAGTTCCTTGTTTCTATGCACTCCATCTTAGCAATTGAGACCTTATCTTGGCATCTGTTGCATACTTGGTGACATCACCACTCTTGCACCTCATACTTCTTTCCTGTTTGACATTTAGCTTTAAGCTATGGAGCTTTAAGCAGCAATCAATAGCATCTGATGAATGCTCACAGTACAACTAGAAACACATTCTGCTATCTGGTGGCATCCGTGTCTATCTAAGAGACACTCTGCTGATGTTGGGAGACCTCTACTCACACACCTACCAAGTCCACCAAGTGGGCTATAGCTGGTAGGTGATGCGTTACCAGCTGAGATCTTCTTCAGCAGACTCGCTGTTGGTAGCTCTCCATTGTCTATCTTTCCAGCGGAGGGAAGATAGGGACTACATCAATGCAGCTGTTATATCAGTATCAATCCAGAACTGAAAAACATGATTTCCATTAAAGGAGGCTGCATTACAAACAACTTCTTTCATAAACATCGCTCGTACTTAACCTTCTCCCATCTTGCTTTTAGGTGGCACGCTGGCAGAGTTAATAGAATTTAGTTTAATTTGGTTTAGTTTAGAGTTGCAGCATGGAAACAGGTCCTTCGACCCACCAAGTCCATGTTGACAATGGACCACCTCTTCACACTAGCTCTATCCATTCACATCCATTCCCTATGGAGGCAGTTTACAGAAGCCAATTAACCCACAAACCTGCACATCTTTGGGATGTGGGAGGAAACCTATGCAGCCACAAGAAGAATGTGTAAACGTTTAATTACTTTGGGCTTAAATCATACAAAATGGCACTGGACTCTCGAATGTTGACTCAGTGTGATCTACCAATCCTGCATTTTACTTCGGAGTTACGTGAGTGACTACGGGAAGAACCCCGTACAGCCATCGGTGAATCATTACGTCAGACGCTTTGGTGCAGTCGGCTGGTTGGAGCAGCAGAGCTCCTCCAAGCGGTAAGTTTAAAAACTCGAGGTAAATTTTAAACTTTTTTCAGAGTTCATTTTCTGTGACAACGGTTGGAGTGGTCCCATTGGTGATGTTGCAGAAGGTAAAAAAGGTGGCGGCGAGGCGCTCCGGAGGAAGAAAGGTCGATGACTAGGAAAGTGTTGTGAGTGGAGGCCCGTCTTGTTCACCTAGTCCGATGCCGACTATAGAGCTAACGATTGTGGACCCACTGTCTGTGAGCAGTGTAGGCTTACCAGTAGGGCGGAAGGCCACTGGGAAGTCAGTTAGGCCCGTTGACCCAGAGTCGGGCCAGGAGGTTGTACCCTCTACCGGAGACACTGTTTGCTCACGGCTCTCCCAAGTCGAGATTCTATTAAAGAGAATGCTCGACAGGGACCAGCTCCGTGAGGAGGAGTGGTGCCCAAGCCAGGCTATGGGAGAGCCAGTGCTCGCAGCACCTTTAACAGGGCTGCAGGAATATCCTGCCTATGAGGAGGATGTTCCAACGGTGCAGTTTGCTGACACCGAATCAATGGTGGGCGAGAGCAGTAAGGGAGTTCAATTAGAATTCATCCCTAATATTGCTGAAAAGTTTGCTGTGCCTAGAGAGGCAGGAGTGCTGATTGGGGAAGAGTTGGCTACAGTAATACAGTACATGCTCTCCCACCAATTACAGGAGTTGGCCATGGATGAGGCGGCCAAGAAATGTGAAGCTCCTATAAATTGTGATTTACTGGAAGTGCCGGTGGTTAATCATCAGATTTGGACACAGTTGGGGGTGTCAGCCAGGGCTCAGGAAATGAAGTTTCAGAAGGTGCTCAGATTATTCTCGGCAGGGTTTACGGCTTTTATGAAGATAGTAGATACAGGGAATATGTCTGAAACCCATCAGGATGCACTGGGACTGTTTTGTAGTGCATTTTTTAAAATCAATAAGATTAGAAGAGCCGCTATAAGGCCGGTCATAATTCCCAATCTGGCGGCTTTATGCAAGTTGCCCAGTGTACCGCCACGCAACCTGTTATTTGGAGGTGATCTTGCTAAGCGAGTTAAAGAATGCCATGAGGATGTAAGAACTATGGGCCTCATTAAGCCAGCTGGAAAATAGGGGAAGAGGTTTTATCCTTACTGAAGAGGCACCAGTTCGGATACAGGGGAAGGAACCAGCCATACAGGTCTGCAATACCGGAACTGGCAGGCTGCCACCGGTGTGAAGGGGAAGATGGCTTTCCCTACAAGGGGCCGCGGCCAACAAGGTCTGCAAGGACGTGTGCAGGTAAGGAAAATGCCTCTGAGGGAGAATTAATTAAGTAACATTGCTGTTGAAATTGGGGGTAGGTTACATTTGTTTCTCAAACAATTGCAGGAGTTAACAGTATTGAAGGGGTGAAAATTGAATTTTACTCTCATGAGAGTCCACCTAATCAACATGTTCCAAGTCGCAAACTTATATTTTCAGATGAAGAAAATGTGCTCATACAACCCAAACTTAATTCATTACACAAGAAAGGGATAATTGAGACTTCATTCTATCAAAGTTGTCAGCTTGGGTCAAGTATTTTTCCAAGGTCTAAAAAGACTGGGGGATGTAGAATTATCCTGGATTTAACGAGTTTGAACAAATTTGTTTGTTATAGGCATTTCAAAATGGAAACTTTGTCCACGGCCAAACATCTTGTTTCCAAAGGGTGTTATATGGCAAGCATTGATTTAAAGGATGCATATTACTCAGTGTCTATTCATGGTGATGATAGGAGATATTTGAAATGTATCTGGATGACTCAGTTGTGGCAATTCAAGCAATTCAAAGCACTGCCTAATGGATTAACTTCAGCTCCTAGATTATTTACTAAATTGGTAAAACCTGTGTTAGCATTACTCAGAGCTCAGGGGCATGTGGTAATGGCCTATTTAGATTATATTCTAATTGTTGGAAAGACTCATGCTGAAGCTCAGTCATCAGTTTCAGTTGTTAAATTCACTTTTGAACAATTAGGGTTCGTCATTCATCCAGATAAATCCAAATTATCACCAGTTCAAATCATTGATTATTTGGGATTTACCATCAATTCAAATCACATGTTGGCAACTTTGCCTAGGGACAAATTGCACCAGTTAATTGAGGACTGTGTTAATCTCCTTGGAGAACAACGGCCTTCAAATAGACAAGTAGCCAGGTTAATTGGTAAATTGGTAGCTGCTTTTCCAGCTGTGTAGTATGGTCCTCTGCATTATCAACAATTACAATGATCAAAGGAACAGGCACTGAGAATACAAATGGGCCATTTTGACAGGCCTATGCAATTGTCAGCTGGGGCAATTTCCGACATACAATGGTGGATTGTAAATGCTTCAAAAAGTTTTAGGAAGGTTTTGGTGGAACCACCTTCAATTATATTATAGACTGAGTGCACTGGGTTGGGGTGCAACAGATACGTCTTCCAGTTGTGGAGGCAGATGGAATGCTGATGAGACATTGCTTCTTCAATTAAGAGGGATCAATTATTTAGAGTTGTTGGGAACCTGGTATGTGCTTAAAGCTTATTGCTCTACCAGGATGGACTTGCATGTGCAGGTTCAGACTGACAACACCACAGCAGTGGCATATGTAAACCACATGGGTGGAGTCAAGTCACAGTCTTGTGATAGACTGGCTAATCAGATTTGGAGCTGGTGCATTGACCAAAATAACTGGCTTTCAGCAATTTATTTGCCAGGTAGATTCAACACTGTAGCTGACACTAGGTCACACCAGTTCAATGATAACATAGAACGGATGTTAAATCAGGATGTATTTAATCAAGTGATTATTCAGTATGGAATGCCAGATATTGACTTGTTTGCATCTAGATTAAATCATCAGTTGCCCAGATATGTTTCATGGGAACCAGATCCTGGTGCAGCAGTGGTGGATGCTTTCTCGCTGCATTGGGGTGGAATGTTTGAGTATGCATTTCCTCCATTCTGTCTCATCAGCAGATGCTTGCAAAAGATCAAGCAGGACTCTGCTTCAGGAGTATTGGTAGTGCTAGATTGGCCTACACAACCATGGTTTCCTCTTGTATTACAAATGGCTAGTCAGCCTCACATGATTATTCCCAAACATAAAAAGCTGCTGGTAAATCCAGTAACTAGGGATCAACATCCTTTACATGATCGTATTGATCTGTTAATTTGCAGATTTTAAGGAGGCCATACCTGGGGAGAGGACTGTCTGATCGTACTGTGGATGTGGATATTCCTCGATAAGGAAGTGGGAGGTATTCTGTCTACACCAGAATATTTCATATCAAACTGCAGGGATCACAGACAAATTGGAGTTTTTGTGCACTCTTTATTTTGATCAAAAATTAAGTTACAGTGCAGTCAATACAGCCAGAAGTGCTTTGTCTTCTTATTTACCCATGAATTCAGAATTGCACCGTTAGTTTCTCGATTTATGAAGGGAGTTTTCAATTCTAATCCTCCTAAACCCAGGTATGCCGGTATTTGGGATGTGAGTGAAGTTCTTATGCTTCTTCGCCAGTGGGCTCCTGTTGCAAGCCTATCTTTAGCCAAATTAACCATGAAGGTGGTCATGCTTATGGCGTTGGTTTCAGCCCTACGTGTATAAACATTCAAAAGCTTCGGCTAGACAGAATGCATGTTTCGGCAGATGCCATTATATTTTATGTCTATGATTTGCTTAAACATAGTAAAATTGGCATGACAAGATGTAAGATTGTGTTTTCAGCATACGCCACAGATGATCGCTTGTGTGTAGTTTCACATTTATTTCGTTACATTGAGGTCACCAGAGTCCTACGAGGAACAGAGTCTGCATTATTTATTAGCCACAAAAAAACACACAGTAAGGTGTTGGTGCAAACAATTTCAAGGTGGCTAAAGCAGATTCTGGGAAGTGCTGGGATTGATACTGATAAATTCAAATCTCATTCCACCAGAGCGGCATCAACTTCCGCAGCAAGGGCGATGGACGTGCCAATAGATCATATCCTCGCGGCCGCAGGATGGTCCAGTGAGCTGACCTTTCAAAGGTTTTATCACAAGCCGATTACAAGGCTGGGGGTGTTTGCAGATTCTGTTTTGAGTTATGTTATAGTTTCCCCAGAGTTAGAGGGGTTTGTTATGGTTTTGTTTGTAAATAAACTATTATTCATTTAACAAATGTTATTATTGATGCATTATTGATTGTTAACAACTTTTGAGTCAATCGATGCAGTGCGAACGCCGGATTTGGGTCTGCGGCGTGAAATCACAGTGCTTTGAAGTCTTCACGTAGTCACTCGCATGACTTCGAAGTAAAATAGTAAGATTAAATGAGAACTTGCCAGTTTGAAGTTTGATCTTTATTTTATGAGGAGTCGAGTTGAGGGACTATGTGCCGTCAGCTCCCAGCCCTCATAGATCTCATCTGGTAGTTCTAGTCTTTGTTATCTTACGATTATACTTCAGTCATTGTTATCTGTGAATTCACTCCGCTGCTTTGAAGATTGACGCACCAACGGCTGTACGGGTTTCTTCACGTAGTCCCTCAACTCGACTCCTCATAAAATAAAGATCAAACTGGTAAGTTCTCATTTAATCTTACTCTCATTTTATCTTCTACATAATTGTGCCTATATGTAGTTTTTTTAATTACTGTATTCAACAAAGGAACTTCAATGAGTCTAGGTATATGTGACAAAAACTGAACCATTGCTGGTGATAACACTTGTTGGCGAGCAATACCACTGTTGCAGAGGTGGTTTGGAACAAGAGTATGGGAGAGAAAGCTAGAATGGGGAATAAAAATCTTTAGCCAATTCAGATAAAACTAAACAATTTCTCTCTTGTTGTTCTGTGCAATTGAACAGGTTCCAGGGGGGGCTGCATGATTCATTGCAGATAGAGATAACTAACAGGTTGGCCTTTAAGACTGATAAATGCGCTGTTCACCAAGGAATTTGTCAAGCTCTTTCAAAAGTCCACAGAGACCCTGTACTCAGCATGTTAGTAGTTTGTCCCAGAGAAAATATTTCAGTGGCTAGTTTTTATTTTGCCTTATTTGCTAACAAAATACTATTTTGTTCCACCCTCAGGCAAACAGTTATGAAAAGATCTGAAGTTATCTTGTATCCGGATAACTTGTAACCAAGATCTCTCATTATATGTATTGCACATAAGTGTTCTTCTGGGTAGGACAAATAGGGAAATAAATAGACAATTGCTTGAATTATTTAAGAGCATATAAATATGCATAACATTAGCAACAACTACAAAAATAGTTGGCAGCATTTTCTTCCATTGTTATGTCCTGTTGTGAACTACATGTCAGTCATTCTGATATACTAATGTGCTTATGAACCTGCTCTCCATTAGCAGTAGATTATCTTATTTTATGAAGCTGATTGTAGATTGGTTTAGTTTTTAGTTTTAGGTTTAGTTTAATTTAGGGATACAGCGTGGAAACAGGACCTTCGGCCCACCGAGTCCATGCCAACCAGCAACCCCTGCACATTAACACTGTCCTAGACACTCTAGGGACAATTTACAATTATACTGAGCCTATTAACCTACAAACCTGTATGTCCTTGGAGTGTGGAGGAAACCGGAGATCCTGCAGAAAATCACGGGGAGAAGGTACAAACTCCCTACCGCCTGAATTCTCGCCAGAGCCCACCCAAAGGCTCGACAGGACCGGGAACCTACCTGAAGGCCCATCGGACCGGATACCCGAGAGGGGGCTGGAGACGTCAGACGCGAGAAGCAAGGGCTGGTAGGAGTGTGAACCGGGGTAATGCCTCCAGCTCCTTCAAGGTAGGCTGCAGGAGGTGACCCCGGGACACAAAGATGGCTGGGCAAGGAGAGGAGAGAGATGTTGGTTCGCGGGAACTGCTCCAGTACGTCGAGTGCATGGCCCGACCGGGCTTTGGATTTTGAATAATGGTGGCAAAAATAGCGGCACCTGCATGCGTAATATATGCAAAAATAATTTCACTGTGCAATTGCACACGAAACAAATAAAGCACCATTGAACCATTGAAACAAGCAAAGTAAATTCTGCAAATTAGTGGAGTTTACTCTCATATTGTCGATCATTTGTCAAGCCTCTGCAGTTACAGTGTCCCAGCATCCCACAGCTAGTTCTTCAACACACTTAGGCGTGTTACACAGTTGTATGTTTGCCAGCCAGTATGCTTGCACTGGTATCTTCAATTGTCAGAACAGCAGTGTGGACGTGAGCGGTGCAGAGCTCAATCAAATATTAATGACACGAGTTTCCTAATGTTTTGCTAAGCTGGCCAGCGAAACACAGCAGCTATTCTTGTGCTCAGCTACCTAATCTCTTTTTATTGTGTTGTAACCAGTGCAGCGTGAATGAATTATGCAATATCTCAGTGGAAGGCAAGAAGTATGGTTCACAATATTCCTTTCGAAAGATTGAAGCTACAGTGTCATGGAGATTTTCACAGCAGCCATCATGAAGCTGCTTGAGCGATACAACATGATCAGCAGTCTGAAAACTGTTGGGTTCTATTGCAATTGATTTATTGGAGTGGGCATCATCTTTTGCCGAGGTACTTTTGCCTGCCACCAATTTAAACTTGTTGGCCGGAAAATTAAACGAGCAATAGCAGAAGTGGATTCCTACTTCTTTGCCGAAAATCCAGCTCTTCGGTGGTGCAGCGGTAGTGTTGCTGCCTTTCAGCGACAGGGACCCGGGTTCAATCCTGACTACGTGTGCTGTGTGTACGGAGTTTGTACGTTCTCCCATCACCCACATGGGCTTTTTCCAGGATCCCTGGTTTTCTCCCAAGACAAACAAGTTTGTTGGTTAATTAACTTGCTATAATTATAAATTGTCCCTAGTGTTTGCAAGGCAGTGCTAATGTGCGGGGATTGCTGTTCGGCGTGGACTTGATGGGCTGAAGGGCCTGTTTCCATGTTGTACCTCTAAACTAAACTAAACTAAATGCCCCTACACCTCTTGAATTAAAAAAAAAATGCATCATAGGATCATGGAATCATAAACCATGGAAACAGGACCTTTGGCCCAACTTGCCCATGACGACAAAGATGCTCCATCCACACTAATCCCACCTGCCCACATTTGGCCCATATCCCTCGAAATCTTTCCTATCCATGTACCTGCCCAATTTTTTTAAATGTTATACTTACCTACCTCAACAACCCCTTCCAGCAGCTCGCCATACCCACCACCCTCTGTGTGAAAATGTTGCCCCTCGGGTTTCTATATAAATATTTTCCCTTTCACTTTATGCCTGTGTCTTCTGGTGGTAGTACTAGAGTAACTCAGTGGGACAGGTAGCATCTCTGGACAGAAGGAATGGGTGACGTTTCGGGTCAAGGCCCTTCTTGTGACTGAGTATTTAAAAAAGGGTCTTGACCCAAAATGTCACCCATTCCTTCTATCCAGAGATGCTGCCTGTCCCGCTGAGCTACTCCAGCATTTTATGTCTATCTTCGGTGTAAACCAGCATCTGCAGTTCTGCTGGGTAAAATACTAAATGAGCAGGAAGGAGCTTCAGATGCTGGTTTAAACCAAAGATAGACACAAAAAGATGTAGCAGCAAGAAGGTTCTCGACCCGAAACATCACCTATTCCTTTTCTCCGGAGATGCTGTCTGACGCCTTGAGTTGCTCCAGCATTTTGTGTCTATCTTCCAAATAAAAGACTGTTCATTCACCCTATATATTGCTTTGACTGCAATGAAATTATGTTTCTCACACATTTTAAGATGATTCTCGCACTTTGCTTCAAAGGTTAGCACATTGGCATCGCAGCGGACTTCTGTTGTGGTCAGTATGAAGTTTGCACATTCTCTCCATAATAGAAACATAGAACAATAGGTGCAGGAGTAGGCCATTCGGCCCTTTGAGCCTGCCATGCCATTCAATATGATCATGGCTGATCATCCAACTCAGTATCCCCTACCTGCCTTCTCTCCACACCCCCTGATCCTTTTAGCCACATGAGCCACATCCAACTCCCTCTTGAATATAGCCAATTAACTGGCCTCAAAGACCTTCTGTAGCAGAGAATCTTTTGGATTTCCCCAAGGTGAGATGATTTCTTCCCATATCACAACAATGTTAGGTGGTTAGTTACATCTATTCCCCTCATGATATTTTACACCTCCACAAGATCATTCTCCTTTACTCTAAGGAATAATGTCCTAGCCTGCCCAACCTGTCCCTATAGCCAAGGCAGTCAAATCTTGACAACGTCCTCAGTGTTCCTAAACCTCATAATTCCCCCCCCCCCCCCGGTTGCTGTCCCAGAGAATGTCCTCCAGGTGAATGCCTTCTACTTTAGACTGCAAACACGTCATAGAAGGGGCTGCTGCAGCGTCACGGAGTATTTTCATAGAGAATCCACAGAGACAGCTCCTGAAGTTAGGGTCAAACAAAGGTCTCTAATGCGGATTCTCTGTTTTCAGGAAATCCAAGTGGAGACCAGAGGACTTTTTAAGTCTAAGTGATATGAGGGAGGCACAGTGGCATTGCAGTAGAGTTGCTGCCTTACAGGACCAGAGATCTGGTTTGATCCTGACTGCGGGTGCTGTCTATACGGAGTTTGTAATTTCTCCCTGTGACCACATGCATTTTCTCCAGGTGCTCTGGTTTCCACCCATACTCCAAAGACGTACAGGCTTGTAGGTTAATTGGCTTCAGTAAATTGTAAATTGTCCCTAGTGTGTAGGGTATTGTTAGTGTGCAAGGATCGCTGGTTGGTGTGGACTCGGTGGGCTGAAGGGCCTGTTTCTGCGCTGTATCTCTAAAGTCTAGTCTAATGTAAAATCTAAATGAGGTAACCTACCCAAAGGGATATGCTCGTTCTGTGCTCTGCAGAAAGTCTGCAAAGAAAACACGATGAAATTAAGTATCAGTATAGCTGCAACCTTTAACATGATCAATGATTGCTTGCCTCCAGTCTTTTAGATGTATTATTTACCATCAGTAATATTCAGAAAGGGGCAGAATGGGAGGGAATTATTTGTTTAGTGTTTCGTAAACACACATGGTGTAACAAGCAATTGGTGTCTTACATTTGGCTAATGTCCAAAGAATGTCCTTGCATTGATCAAATAAATCATCAGTCTACACTTGAGCAAGCTCAAACAAACAAGTAGGTTTTATTACAGGCTCTTCCATGTGGGACAGCTTTACACATGCTTAATGTGTAAAGTCTCTATTCGCCTCTGGTGAGCAGAGACCAATTGCTTTTGTATAAATGCTGATTTACTCTCCCAGACAAGCCTTCATGTAGCCTGAAACACATTTGCATTGCAATTCTCACCATGGGCTAAGAGTCAAACAGACATACCCTTTGTTACCTTCTGAACGCAATAATTAGAGGATCTGCAGGAGTCTTCCACCCTACCTGAGGTGAATTTCCATACCAATTCCAAGGTTAAATTGTGGATATAATTAGTTCTGATTGAACCAACTATTAAATGCACGGAAAAGCTTTAATAGCCATGTTGGAGAGCAAAACTGAAAAAAATCTCATTTCTGTTCCTGCTTGAGGTCAGAACGTTAGCTTGTGTCATTTACAGCATCTTTAATATTCAGCTGAAACAGTTATACACTCTCCACACAGCATCTGGTGCAGAGCAACACAGGGAGAAAATAATCAGAATATGCGAATTCCGTATGGAAAATAAATGTATCCTATTAATGGATTTTACTAGAGATAGCGTCTGTCACATTTAAATAGCAGCTCATTCTGTAAATGTCAATTTAGTTTGGGGTCCACACTGCAACATTTGTAGTTTCTGCTGAGGATAGTCTATCTGAGGGAGAATGAGTTTCAGAGCCGCGGAAGACTTGATTTGTTCCAGTCAAGGTCATGTCTCAGTAACTTTTCTGTTGCCAGTCAGATATTCAAACCCTGTAATTAAAGGGATGGTTTCAGCAACAGACGGAGAGTACTGATGGGATGCCTGAAGCTACTATTTCAGCCTAGCTGAGGTCTACCTTCCTTGTAGTCTACAATGGCTGATGACTGATATCAGTGTTATGGAACATACAACAGTTCAGCCTTTCAGCCTACAAGACCGTGTTGAACATGATGTCATGTTAAACTAATCTCCTTTCCCTCCATTCCTTACATATCCATGTGCCTAGTATCTAAAAACGTCTTAAATACCACTATTATATCTCCTTCCACCACCACCCCTGCCACCATGGGGACTGGACATTGTGCCTTCCCTCATAATGGGAACCATTGTGGGGGGATGTTTTTGTGTTTAAATCTCTTTATTAGTGTTGTGTCTGTATTCTTTATTTTATGTGCTGCATGGCAAGAAGCATTTCACTACACCAATTGGTGTATGTGACAAATAAACTAACCTTGAACCTTGAACCTTGATGATCTAGACACCTACCACTCTCTGTGTAAAGAAAAACAGGCATCCCACATCCCCTTTAAACTTTGCTCCTCTCACCTTAAAGCTATGACCCCCTAGTCCTTGACATTTTCACTCTCCTCAACCTTCGACATCCCAGAGAAAACAATTCAAGTTTGTCCAACCTCTCCATACAGCTAACACCCTTTAATCCAGACAGCATTCGTGAAACCTCTTCCACATCCTGTGTTACTACAATTTTTTTTTTAATTACCTAATTATACTTTTAAAAGGTCAGTGGTAAATCATACTGAACAGTGTCATCAAGTCTCGTCCAGTGTTTATCATTACTTGGAAATTGGACCATTTTCACAGTCTCCACTTGCTTACCTCAGTACCTCAGTATACAACTGTGTCTCACAGCTCCACTTAATCAAGTTCATTCCTGATCTCTGGTGTTGTCCATATGGTGTTTCATTCTTCTCATGAAAATTGGAGGAACATTATCTCATATTTCGCTTGGGCAGCTTACAACCCAGCGGTATGAACGTTGATTTCTTTAATTTCAAGTAACTCCTGCATTGCTTCTCCCACTCTGGTCGTCCTCCTAATTCCATTGTTCACATCCTTGTATCCTTATTGTTAGCACATCTTCCCCAGGCAACAATGGGCCTTATTGAACTCCACCCTTCCTGAGGTCATCTGTTGCTGGCCCTGGTTTGTTCTGGCCTTCTCTATCTTTCTGCCTGAAGATGGGTTCTGACCCGAAACATCATCACCCATTCCTTTTCTACAGATATCCTGCCTTACGCACTGAGTTACTCCAGCATTTTAAAACTTTAGAGATACAGCATGGGAACAGGCCCTCCAGCCCAACAAATCCACACCGACCAGTGATCACCCCGTACACTAGTTCTATCCTATACACTAGGGACAATTTACAATTTACAGAAGCCAATTGATCTACAAACCTTTGGAGTGAGAGAGGAAACTGGAGCACCCAGAGAAAACCCACATATTCAAAGAGTGAACATACAAACGCTGTACATACTCCACCTGTAGTGCGGATCGAACCTGGGCCTCTGGCGCTGTAAGGCAGCAAGTCTACCGCTGCGCCACTTTGCTGTCCCAGTCATTTGTTCTGCTTGCTCACATCTGGCAGAAGGAACAGAGGTTTGAAACGGCGCACCAACACGCAGGAACAGCTCCTAAGGCGCTGTTAGGCAGCAACTCTACTGTTGCACCACTTCTTCTTCTTCTTGCGAATGAAACATAAATAAACCATAGGAATAGTTAGATCTCAAGCCAGATGTTGAGTAGCCAGGTTGTTGTCTCTGCGTCAATGTCTGCCAGGCCCTGAGCTCTATTTGGTGGGTGGTAGAGCGGGCACTGAGAGATGACGGTTGGCTGTCTGTTGTTCTGCTTCACATTCACAGGCTGGGCTCTGACGGAGCCCCATCTCCACATGCTGGCATTGAAATGCCCAACTCCAGTACAAAGTCTGTTGTGCCACTATGCTATGTGGCCCTTATCTTCAGACTTGGTGTCTGGAAATTGGCCCTGAGATAGTATGAAACCTGATGTTTCAGCTCTAGCTGACTCGCCCTCTCCCTGCCAATCAGTATGAAGAACGGTCTTGATCCGAAACATCACACATTCCTTCTCTCCAGAGATCCTGCCTGTCTGCTGAGACGCTCCATCATTTTCTGTGTTGCAGCTCACAGCACAGAGGGGAGAGTGAGAGAGAGTCATGGTGTCAGCTGATGCATCCAACTACATTTTATCTCTGTTTGCTTTTCTGTTAGCTTCTCCCAGCTAACGAGGATCTATTCTGCATTTTCCTTGATCTCCATTCCCTACATCCTATTTTCACACCTTACACTTCCTTATCTCTATGTGTCTGACCATTCTGAAGAATGGATGACCCAAAACGTCATCCATTCCTTCTCTTCAGAGACGGTGCCTGCCCCGCTGAGTTACTCCAGCATTTTGTGTCTATCTTCACTCGTACTCTTGGATTACTGGCAGTAGTCCTCTCCTGGCCAATTTCAAAGAAAGGTCAACAGGTGGAAACACCAGTCCTACACTTTCCCAACTTTAGATGGCAGAATAACACTGCACTTAACTTTGATTTACACTTCAACTCTCAAGGAAATTGTTGAAGAACATAGAATGAATAGATATACGACAATATAAAGCCTGAATCTGCAGGCACTGATGCACGTAATTGGGTGGAAGCTTGAGATTTCTGAGTTACGGTGATGTATCAACATAGAACATTACACCACAGGAACAGGCCCCTCAGTTCACAATGTCCACACTGAACATAATGCCAAAGTAAAAAGGACACAAAGCCCTGGGGTGACTGAATGAGTCAAGCAGCATCACTAGAGAACATGGATTTGTAATGTTTCACATCTGGGCCCTTCTTCAGACTGATTGTAGTAGGGGGGTGGGGTGGGGGGGGGGGGGGGTTAGAAAGCTAGAAGAAAGTGGATGTGGGACAAAGCTTGGCAAGTAAAAGGTGGATTCAGGTTAGGGTGGTTTTTGATTAGCAGATGGTTGGACGATGGCCAGATATGAAAAGATAAAATCTGTGAGATGCAGAGATAAGGATAGGATGGGATGGACGTGAAATGTGAAGCTGGAGTAAGGAATATAGGTGGAAGGGAACAGGGGTAGGAAAAAGGAGAGAAATTGGTGTCCATCCATGTGTGGCACAGGGAAGAGAGAAGGAAATAAAAGGAGGAGGGAAAAAGCAAGATAGAGGCTTGATAACCTAAAATCAAAGATTCAATGCTCTCAGTTGTAAGCTGCCCAAGAGGAATATGAAGTTCTGTTCCTCTAGTTTGTGCATGGCTTCATTCTAGCAATGGAGGAGGCCCAGGACAGAAAGGTCAGTATGGGAAAGGGAGGGAGAGTTAAAATGATTAGAAACCAAGAGATCTTGCAGATCTTGGGGGAGCATGCACATGCCTTGGTCAAACAGGTGCCTAAACTATTTTTGGTCTTGCGATGTAAAGGAGGCCACTTTGGGAGCACTGAACGCAGTACATGAGGTTAGAGGAGGTGCACATGGCATCTGTCTCACCTGGAAGGATTGCTGTGGTCCCTGGATGGATGTGAAGGAGGAGGCTTAGGGATAGGTGTAACATCTCCTGCGAGTGCAGGGGAAAGTATCTGATGAGGACGTGGTTTGAATAGGAAAGAATGGGTACACCAAGCAGTTGCAGAAGGTGTAGTCTCTGCAGAAAACAGAGAGAGGTTGGAATGGGAAGATGTGACTGGTGGTAGGAGCACGTTGAAGGTGCCATTTTTCCTTCCCATTTCCTTCCACCTTTATTCCTTCCTCAGGTTTCACATTCCACATCATTTCTTTCCAATTTACTAATCTCTTATTTTTCGTCTTTTCGTCTCTGGCCTTTGTGCAACCACCTACCACATAACCCCCTCACCACCCCCCCCCCCCCCCCCCCCCCCGCCCGCACCTGTATCCATCTATAATTTGTCAGAAGATAGATGGATTCCATCCACCCACCTCCTACAATCAGCCTCACGAAGGATCCCGACAGGAAACATTACCTACCCATGTTCTCTACAAACCTGTATGCCTAGGGAATGTGGGAGGAGCACCTGGAGAAAACACACGCAAGTCACAGGGAGAACGCACAAACTCTGCACCGATAGCACCCTTAGTCAGGATCAAACGGGTGCTGGCACTGTAAGGTAACAATTCTACAGCTGCACCACCATGACGCCCTAAAAGAGGTAAAAGAAAAGAGGTGCCGCAAGAATCGGCAACTGACAGGTGAATTCGGGTCAGGAGGGGTTGATTGGAACATGAGGCAGCGAGGGATGGGTGGGCTGGAGTAACAACCAAGTCTGGAGGTGAAATGGGGAACCCATTGCTTGCTTAGGGTTGCACCTTTTAATGTCGTTTTCTAAACTACCCAGGCTAAATTTATGTCTCATACCTTTACACTTAATTTTACCCAGATTTGACCCCTGTCAGGGTTATGGGGAGAAGGCAGGAGAATGCGATTAGGAGGGAGAGGTAGATCAGCCATGATTGAACGGTGGAGTAGACTTCATTAGCCAAATGACCTCATTCTGCTCCTATCACTTATGACCTTATGATTACCGATTGAACTAAAGCTCTTTCAGTGGGCAGATGCGTGGCAGATACAGTATAATATAGATAAATGTCAGGTTATCCACTTTGGCGGCAAAAACAAGGGGGCAGATTATTATCTCAATGGGGTTAGGTTAGGTAAGGGGGAGGTGCAGCAAGACCTGGGTGTCCTTGTACACCAGTCACTGAAAGTTGGTGTGCAGGTACAGCAGGCAGTGAAGAAAGCTAATGGAATGTTGGCATTCATAACAAGAGGATTTTAGTATAGGAGTAAAGAGGTTCTTCTGCAGTTGTATAGGGCTCTGGTAAGACCACATCTGTAGTATTGTGTACAGTTTTGGTCTCCTAATTTGAGGAAGGACATCCTTATGATTGAGGCAGTGCAGCGTAAATTCACGAGATTGATCCCTGGGATGACGGGACTGTCATATGAGGAAAGATTGAAAAGACTAGGCTTGTATTCACCGGAGTTTAGAAGGATTAGGGGGGGTCTTATAGAAACATATAAAATTATAACAGAACTGGACAAGCTAGATGCAAGAAAAATGTTCCCAATGTTGGACGAGTCCAGAAGCAGGGGCCATGGTCTTAGAATAAAGGGGAGGCCATTTAAGACTGAGGTAAGAAAAAAAAAAAAATTACCCAGAGAGTTGTGAATTTGTGGAATTCCCTGCCACAGAGGGCTGTGGAGGCCAAATCACTGAATGGATTTAAGAGAGAGTTAGATAGAGCTCTAGGGGCTAGTGGAATCAAGGGATATGGGGAGAAGGCAGGCACGGGTTATTGATTGGGGATGATCAGCCATGATCCCAATGAATAGCGGTGCTGGCCGAATGGCCTCCTCCTGCACCTATTTTCTATGTTTCTATGTTTCTAATCTTTATTGGAATTCTATCAAATTCCGAACACACTTCCTTAAAGGTGTCCTAAAGATAAACTGATTATTCCCGTTGTATAGCATTCGATCTATCACAGCCTCTTTCCTATTTGGTCCTTCAACATACTCCATCAAATCATTCTCCAAATGATTTCTGCTAATTTAGTTTGTGACGTTAAATTCCCCCTAATGCATGGACCTTTAAATTGCTGATTAACATATTATTCTATGTTGCTGTTTGCGGTCTATAAATAAATCACGGTGATGTTCTCTCTGTCTTCCTGTTTCTTAGTTCCAGTCAAAACATTTTCTTAATTTTCTGAGCTAAGCTTCATTATCTTTTATGCCTTTACCCGGATCTTTATTATCAAGACTACCCCAGCCTCCTTTTCCACTTTCTTTACACGTTATGTATATATTAAATATGGGTCAGTTTGCAACCATGTCTCGGTAATAGGTGTTAGATATTATCTATTCATTTCTATTTGTTCCATCTGTGATGTTATGAATGCTGGGGTAATCAGATAAAGAGCCATCAATTTTGTATATTCACCATTTCTTCCTACTTTGAGAGAAAATATACTCGTGAGTTTGTATGCTCTGTTCCTTCCTGACACTCTGTGGTTATCGTCATCCATTTTCCTACCTTGTCCTTTCTCTTCAACTTTCTAATTTCTACCTCGTGCCCCATGCCTCACAGCCCCATGCAGGAATTAAATCAAATCCCCTCCGACCATCAATCACTCATACTAGTTCAATGTTATCCCACTTTGGCATCCTCTCGCGACACACTATGCTTAATTTACAGGGACCAGTTAACCTACAAACCTGCATGTCTTTGGGACATGGGAGGAAACCAGAGCACCTGGAGGAAATCTGTGCAGTCACAGGGATGATGTGCAAACTCCACCTAGACAGCACCCGATGTCAGGACTGAACCTAGGCCTCTGGCACTGTGAGACAGCAGCTGCACGCAAACTGTTTAGTTTGAGGTTGTATCTGTCAGGTTAATTATTCAATTCACTAGTACTCTGGTCCCAACCCAATTCAATTGAACTCCAACACTATGGAATAGCTCCCTCTTTCTCTATACTGGTGGCAGTGTCCAAGGAATTAAAGAAGACACAACCTGTTGGAGTAACTCAGGGGGTCAGGCAACATCTCTGGAGAGAACGGATGGGTTGCAATTCATGTTGGAACCCTTCTTCATGCAAAGAAGGATCACAGCATGAAATGTCACCCATCCTTTTGCTCCAGAGATGCTGACTGACTGTTGATTTACTCCAGCACTTTGTGTCTTCTTTTGTAAACTACCATCTGCAGTTCCTTCCTATGCACCCAAGAAAGCTGGGTGGCAGTGTGAGCTGCAAGGAAGATGCTATGAGGCTGCAGGTTGACTTGGATAGGTTTGGTGCGTGGGGAGAAGCATGGCAGATACAGTGTAATGTGGATAAATGTGAGGTTATCCACTTTGGTAGCAAGAACAGGAAGTCAGATTATTTTCTGAATGGTGTTAGATTCGTAAAAGGGGAGGTGCAATGAGACCTGGGTGTGCTTATACATCAGTCACTGAAAGTAAGCATGCAAGTACAGCAGGCAAAGAAAGCTAATGGCATCTTGGCGGCCTTCACCATGAGAGGATCTGAGTTTACGTCCTACTGCAGTTGTACAGGGCCCTGGTGAGACTGCACCTGGAGTATTGCGTGCAATTATCATCTCCTAATTTGAGGAAGGACATTATTCCTATTGGTTGCTATAATTCCCTGGATGGCAGGACCGACATATGATGAATAAATGGTTTGACTGGGCTTGTATTCACTGGAATTTAGAAGGATGAGAGGGGATCTCATAGAAATATATAACAGTCTTAAGGGATTGGACAGGCTTGATGCAGGTAAAATGTTGGGAGAGTCCAGAACCAGGGGTCACAGTTTAAGAATAAGGGGTAGGCCATTTAGGATTAAGATGAGGAAAAACTTTTTCACCCAGAGAGTTGTGAATCTGTGGAATTCTCTGCCACAGAAGGCAGTGGAGGCCAATTCACTGAATGTTTTCAAGAGGGAGTTAAATTTAGCTCTTAGGGCTAAGGAATCAAGGGATATGGGGAAGAAGCAGGAACGGGGTACTAATTTTAGATGATGAACCATGATCATATTGAATGGTGGTGCTGGCTCGAAGGGTTGAATAGTCTACTCCTGCACTCATTTTTCTACATTTCTAAATTAAAACCTGCTTCCCCCAGCTGCTTAGCTTAGACATGGTGCCTGAGAGGATATCAAAGTTATTTGCAAGGAGGAGCCTGCCACAGTTTCGGAGAATCCTTGCACTGTACTATGTTGTGGCTTGCTGGTCATCGAAGAGTTAGGCTCCCAATATATCTGTATCTGGGAACACGGAGGAAGAACAAAATATGGTTGAAAGCCAGGCAACTAACAAACATAGTTTGGAGTAGATCAGCTCTGTAGTTGAAACTGGAAGATGTCGCATGGTTCAAAATTTGTTAGATCTTCTTGGTATTGGGGCAGATCTTGTGGACATGGATCAATCACCTACACTGGTTGCACGTAATGACTTCATGTTCAAACCTACCTGTCCTGGCCTCTGAGGGTGTATCTTGCTTGTGGGTCAAGGAAAGAATGATCACGTCACGGCCCTGTTTCCACCAATCTTTCCACCACTACGCACAAGAAGCACAAGATGCCATTGTATGTAGATGCCGAGAAGTGTGTTCAGCTCTGGCTGAACAATTTCTAATCTAGTGATGTGGACTGGATAAGAAGAATTTTGCTTGTGTTAGAAGGAACTGCAGAAGATGCTGGTTTGCACTGAAGATAGACAGAGAATACTGGTGTAACTCAGTGTGTCAGGCAGCACTCTGGAGAATAGGTATAGGTGACGTTTCGGGCCAAAACCCTTTCTTCAGTCTGAGAGTCACAAGGGAGGGGAAATAGAGGTATGAAAAGGTTCAGAATAAATCAGAGCTGGCACCGATGACCAAGGAAAGGTGGAGCCCACAATGGTCCATTGTTGACTGTGGAAGAGGTGACAACAAAGGGATATATAGATGCGAACAATGGAACTGGCAGGACGACTAGGGTGAGGGAGAAGCGGAGAGAGAGAAGGAATGCAGAAGTTACTTGAAATTAAAGAAATCAATTTTCATACCATTGGGTTGTAAGCTGTTCAAGCAAAATATGAGGTGCTGTTCCTCCAATTTGCATGTGGCCTCATTCTGACAGTGGAAAAGGCCCAGGACAGAAAGGTCAGTGCGGGCATGGGAAGGGGAGTTAAAATGCCTGTTTAAGTGTTAAAGTTAAAGTGCTGGAAGTTAAGTGGGGGTTAGAAACATAGAAAATAGGTGCAGGAGTATCCATGCAACCCTTCGAGCCATTCAATATGGTGTTTCCCCCTATCCCTTGATTCCGTTCACCTAAGAGCTTACTCTCTCTTGAAAGCATTCAGTGAATTGGCTCTCCACTGCCTTCTGTGGCAGAGAATTCCACAGATTCACAACTCTTTGGGTGATTCTTTTTCCCTCATCTCAGTCCTAAATGGCCTACACCTTATTCTTAAACTGTGGCCCCTGGTTCTGGACTACCCCAACATCGGGAACATTTTTTGTGCACCTCGGTACATGTGATAATAATAACCTAAACCTAGACTATGTTCTATGAATATAAAACACTTCTCTCCTGACGGTATTGTTCCCTTACTTCATTCCATTAACCAGTCCCATAGACAGAATTATAATCAAAATGGCAAATGTTATTATCTTGATGTTGATTCTTATGACAGTCCAGTTTGGTTTGCGGATCCTTCCATACTTTCATTGGCAAAAGGAATGGAAATGAGCAGAGTGACAATTGGTGGGACTTGGATGTGGTTTGGTTTAGTTTATTGTCATGTGTACCGAGGTACAGTGAAAAGATTTTGTTGCATTCCAACCAGTCATTGGAAACACTACACTTGATTACAATCAAGCTGTCCACAGTGTACAGATACAGGAGAAAGGGAAGAATGTTTAGTGTAAAGTTCATGAAAGTCTGATTAAAGGTAGTCCACGAACAGGGAGGAAAGCTGTGCTGAACATACTGCAGTTAAGCAGTTGCTGGGAAACTCCTGGTTTTAAATTGTTCGCTTGCCCCCTGACTTTGGATTGCAATGGAGGGAGGGGGCCCTGGACCCAGGTCTGAGCAAAGGCAAGGCTTCCAATGATGCAGTGTAGAAGCTCCACCCACAATCACCCTGAACATGTTGACATTGAAAGCAATCGGGGTTATTCACAAGTTTCTGAATAACTCTGCCATTAAGAATCATCTAAAAACTATTTTTTTTAAATGGAAAAGACCTGTAAGGAAAAAAAATAATATTAGTTAATTACTTAAAATGCTTTAATAATTTAATAAACCAACTTTTCAGTAATTAAAATTAACTGACTCCATGCAGAATCCAGCAGCAAAGCATTTTGTCCGCACTTTTACAGAAGTTGTTGATGGTGACATTTAAACCGGCAAATACTGGTGGTTCGTATTTATCAGGGTAAAAATGAATGTCGTCGTTAAAAAATATTTTGTTAATGTGTGCACTGACAAACTTGGATCAGAGCAATGTTGTTACGTCTGCTTTTACACCATCTTCGGAAATGCTGCTCTCCTTGAAGGCTACGCATACATTGGCTAATTTGAACAAGTCAGGATAATCAATACCTTCAAAGGAAGAAAGTGACTGCAGCATGTAGAATGAAATAGATGTCTGTTAGATTAATTAAAATGCTGCCCATTAAAAGCGTGTTTAAGAAATTACTGCAGAAAGATGTGGTGACAGAGTGACACTACCAGCAGAGCTGCTGCCTTACAGCTCCATCAATCTCGGTTCAATCCTCACCTCCAGTGATGACTGTGAGGTGTCTACATGTTCGTCCTGACACCATATAGGTTTGCCTGCCACTCCGGTTTCCTCCCACATCCCCAAGATATCCAGATTAATTGGTGAATTAGTCATTGTAAATTATCCCAAGTGTGCATGTGAATTGTAGGCTCTGAGAGTATTTGATGGGAATGGAGTCATCGAGTTATACAGCATGGAAAAAGTCCATTCGGCCCAACATATCTGTGTGGATATCCATCCATAGCAATCACATCTTTTAGCATTTGGTACAGCCTTCTATACCTCCAGCCTTATATACACATCTAGACTAAGTGGTACCCGCTGCGTCCCATGATCACATGGGAGGGTTGTCCCCCAGTGCAATATTTTACCTCTCCACCAATTACAATATATTTGCCAGTTGGGGGGGTGGGGGGGGGGGGGACTTTCTGGAATGCTAGTACGGGTGTTGTGGGACGAAGGAACTGGTTTCCAGAGGGCTAATATGGACATTGTGGGCCGAATGGATTAATGGGATGGCAGCTCAGTCACTCAGGCCTGGTAACCAGTTCCATTCATAAGTTTTTTTATTTTTCAGCAATTGGAAAAAACCTTGGGATGGCTGGAGCAGAGATGGACTGCGAGTAAGATGGCAAAAAAAAATCATAGCGATATAGGGTAGCATTTTTTCAAAAATTTATCTACAACATAGACAGGAAGTGGTCAAGATGAGACATTTTTTTTGAACTCCACATTTATTGATATAACAAAATACACATACAGGCAAAACAAAGAGACACACAAAAGACAATCGCAAAATGACAAAATACAAATCACCTAACCTCTATTTGCATCACATCGGATCCTCTTAACATTCTCTCATCGAAGCATCTTAATCACAGGCACCATAGCAAGCTCATCCATTCATATCCTTAATCAATCTTGGCATTTGTAATAGTACCGTTTTCCATATAATATTAAAGGCATCGGTCCTCAACTGGAGTTTAGCAGTTATACTTTCCATCAAGTATACATTGTTCAATCTTTCCCTCCACTGTTGAACATTTGGTGGCATTTCCTTTCTCCATAGCACAGTTATCATCTTATTAGCAATCAACAGCATCACCGCAAGCAAATATTTCTGATTTTGAATATCTGTTGCTGCTGGAGTATCTCCTAATACAAAACAAGCCAGTTCCAAAGGTAGATCCACTCCCAGAATTAATTTAATCTCTACATGGATATCTCTCCATTATTGGTACAATTTGGAACAATCCCAAAAAATATGTGTGTGATCACCGATCGTCCCACATTATCTCCAGCATAAATTTGAGGTGTTACTGTATCTTGCCAACGCTGAAGGGGTCCTAAATACTCTCATTTTAATTTTCCAGTCGAACTCCCTCCAAGAGGGGCTGCTTGTCAGCTTATTGCCCAAGAGACATGTCCTTTCCCATGTTTCGTCTGTAATAATAATGTTCATTTCCAATTCCCATTTCTGTTTTGTTTCTATAGTATTTCCTTTTATATAGTCTTGAAGTCCTTGATATAAATGGGATATCAAATTATTTTGTAACACTCCCTCTATAGACATCAAGAAAGTATTTTCCAAATTTGAAGGTAATCTACATATGTCCTCCCAATCTATATGTGTCTGTAAGTAGTGCCGTATTTGGAGGAACCTAAAGAAATCCGACCCTGACAGTCCAAATTCATTCTGCAAGTGCTCATAAGATATCAAGATTCCCCACAAAAAAGCTGGTCCACAGTAATAAGCCCTTTATCTGCCCAGTTTCTAAATCCCTTATCAATTTTGCTGGGTATAAAATTGGGACTAGCAGCTATCTTCATTGCTCTAGATATCGAATTAAAAAGATTTAATTGCTTTCTTATAGCTAACCATATTTTCATCGTAAATTTAATCTAATCGTTATCTACTTTTAATTTCTTCCAATTTACTTGAGTTAGAAATGGGAGCCCAGCCAGGGCAATACTAGGACATGCATTTTGTTCTATTTTCACACATCCCATTTCCGCATTGTTCATTAACCATGCTATCAAGGTTCTCAGCTGCGCTGCCCAATAATAATATTTAAAGTTGGGCATACTTAGGCCCCCTTTTTGTTTTCATACCAACAGTGTCTTCAGTCTGACTCTGGGTCTCTTATTTTGCCACACAAATTTTATTAACTCTTTGTCTAATGCCTTAAATGCCGCGCCAGGGACCCCTACTGGTAAAGATTGAAATAAGAAAAGCAATCGGGGCAAAATGTTAATTCCAACAACTTCCACTCTACCAATTAAAGATAAAGGGAGAATATCCCATCTGTGCATGTCTACCTTAATATTCTTGAGTAATTTACCATAATTAGCTTCATATAATGCGGTGATAGAGGAAGTGATGACAATACCTAAATATCTAAAACCCTCCCGAGAGCAATGGAACCTGACCTGATCATTTAATTGCAACAGCATCATTGATGATCATTTAATTGCGACACCTTGCTCTGCATCGCCAGACACGTCCAGTGCCAGGTGTCGTCTGTACGGAGTTTGTACGTTCTCCCCGTCACCGCGTGGGTTTTCTCCCAGATATTCGATTGCCTCCCACATTCCGAAAACATAGAGGTTTGTAGGTTAATTGGTTTGATATAAATGTAAATTGTCCCTAGTGCGTATAAGGTAGTGTTAATGTGTGGGGATCATTGTTCGGTGCAGACTAAGAGAACCCAAAAAACTATGAAATGGCAGGTATCTCCCCCCCCCCCCCCCCGTGAATGTCTGTGCCATATTGAAGGTACATCATGATATTGCCCGACAATGTAAAAAGAGGCCATTTGTCCCATTGAGATTATGCTAGATCATCAGAGCAATCCCATCAGTCTAATTTCCAGATTCCTTTCCAGATTATTTTCTCACATATGCCCATTAACTGCGTCCCCCTTCCCAACGCTCCCTCACCCGACCTGCAATTATCCTAATACCCGCCCACAACCTATATTTCCATAACCTAACAGCTTGCATTTCATTGAGAGATAGGAGGAAACAGGAGTAACCAGCGGCTTCCCATGCAATCACAGGGTGTACAGTACATGCAAATTCCACCCAGACAGCACTTGAGCTCAAAGTTGAACCGGGGTTGCTGGTGGTGTGAAGCAGCCGCACTACCTGCAACGCTATTACGCTGTCGGTAGTAACATTACTCCCCATTGACGCATTGAAAAGAACTGTTTCCATGCTTCATTGGTAAGCTCTCATCAACATGGCCAGGCAGATCTGCACCCGCCCCTAGATCTGCACCCGCCACTAGATCTGCACCCGCCCCTGTTAAACATAACTTAACAGTGCAGCTTCTCAGGACAACATACCACACTTCATAAGCGAGATTCTGGAGGCTGCAGAAAACTCCTCCATGAGCCTAGAAATAAACAAGTGTGGTGTGAATATGAAGTAACACTTCATATACGTGCCTTGAGCACTAATGCACAGATTTGCCTCTTGTGCGGTAGAAGCAGAGGATAGAGAAAAACTACTAGTAGTAAAACAATAACTGCAGCCTGCACCTCCTTTCGCTACAAAAGGCAAGGTTGAGCAATGACCTAATCGAGGTTTTTTTAAATTGTAAAGATATTTGTTGCTTTATTTTTGCCACCTCTGGTTACTTGGAAGTAAGACCATGAATTTAATACAATAGCTCACAAATTTAACAGTGAACTCAGGAGAAATGTCTTCACTCTGAAGATGGGTGCTGCTACCACATAATGTAGTTGAGATGAAAAGGATTGATACGTTTATGGGAAGGCTGAATACAACATGATAGAGAAGGACCTCATATTTCTTGTATCTCATATTTTCTCAGACTAGGAAGGAAGCCATTCAGCCCATCGAGTCCATGTTGATTCTTCAACCAATCTTTTTTAATACTGTTCTCCTACTTCTTTCTCTGCAACCTATTTCTTCTCACATGGTTAGACACACAATGCTGGAGCAATTCAGCGGGACAAGCAACATCTCTGGAGAGAAGGAATGGGTGTCAGGTTGAGACCTATTCCTTCTCTCGAGAGATGTTGCCTGTCCTGCTGAGTTACTCCAGCATTTTGTGTCTATCTTTGTTTTAAACCAGCATCTGCAGTTCCTTCCTACTCTCTCACATGGCCATCAGCACTAACTGCCCATTCACCCTATAATTGTCCCATCTCATATATACATTAGGGATGATCTGCAATGTGCCAATTGATCTACAAACAGCTTTAGGGAGGGGGGGGGAGGGGAGGTGTGGGTTGGGGGACCTGAATGAAAGCGATGCTGTAAAAGGGAGAACATGTAAACTCCACAAAGACAGCACCAGAGGTCATAGCTGCATGGGAGCAGGCCCTTCGGCCCAACTTGCTCACACCAACCAACATATCCCACCTACAATAGTCCCACCTGCCTGTGTTTGTCCCATATCCCTCAAAACCTGACCTATCCATGTACCAGTCTAAATATTTCTTAAACGTTGCGATAGCATCCGCTTCAACTACCTCCTCTGGCAGATCGTTCCATATACCAACCAACCTTTGTGTGGACATGTTGCCCCTCAAGTTCCTATTAAGTCTTTCCCTTTCCCCCCTCAGCTTAAACCTATGTCCTCGAGTTCCGATTCCTTTACTCTGGGCAAGACACTCTGTGCATCTACCCAATCTATTCCTCAGTTTAGGATTGAATCAGGGTAATTAGCGCAGTGTGATACCAGTGTGATACCAGTACGGTACGATACCACTTTATTCATCCCAGAGGGAAATTGGTCTGCCACCAGTCAAAAGATACAGTTACCAGGCATTGAAAGTGTCATGTGCATTATAATAATATTGAAATAATATTCACTGTTACCATCCAGTATGTGTTAGGACAATGAATGATGTACTGAGAGGATTAGAGAAACAGCAGAGGTGGATTAATGGAGCATACACATGGGCAGAGGCCACTTGGGATGAATGACAGAGTCCAGAGTGATTCTTGGATGTGTTCCCAGAGATCTGGATCAGGAGATTTAAGTTCTATCACAACAAATGTGTGGAATTAAATACATCTGAAATGAAAGGTGAGTCTCATTATGCTGCCCATGAAACTGCTGTATTGTCTTAAAAACAGACCTGTTTCAGTGCAGTTCTTCAGGGATGGAGAACCACTGTCCATAAACTGTATGGTCTACAGGTGACTTTGGCCCCACAGAAATGTGGTTATCTTTTTACTCCCCCCAAAATGACTAGCAAGTCACTGGAGTCTGAGGAAGGGTTTCGGCCCGAAACTTTGCCTATTTCCTTCACTCCATAGATGCTGCTGCACCCATTGAGTTTCTCCAGCACTTTTGTCTACCTTCGATTTTCCAGCATCTGCAGTTCCTTCTTAAACAGCATGTCACTGAGTCCTGGGGGCAATTAGAAACAGACAAAACCATCCTCATCCATTCAATGATATCTATATCCCACAAACACATTTTTAAAAATGTGTTTGGAATAATGAGAAAAAACACTAAAGAAAGTGGAAACAAATTGAGATCAATGCAAAATGGGTGCTTGATGGTTGCCACAGACTCTCTGGCTCAAAGGGCTTTCTTCCATGCTTAGAATGTGGTGGAAGCTAGAGTGAGTAAAGAATAGGCTATGGGGAAAAGAGTGGGAGAATAGGATTTCTCTGTGAGCCGGCATAAACATATTGGACCAAGTGGCCTCCACTGTCATATAAAAAAAATGTGAAAATCTCCTCCATAATAAAAAAAATCTTGATCTCCATATATAATGTTACCACTAAATGGGTTTCAAAGCACTTCAGTGCAAAAACACAGTGAGAAAGAGAGACATAATGGTGTTAATATTATGCAGTCATCATTGTGCATTTAGCATTTTACAAATGGCCTTCACAGTGCTGGGAGATGATTCAAGATGAGGGGTTCCAATGAATATTTTGCTGCCTGCTGCTTTTGCAGTTCGAGGTAATTCTGCTGCCTTCTTGAAAGAGAATATTAGCAGCGAGATGGAGGAGCTGAACAGATATACAAGGCCAAGGATATCAAGCAACAGGATATAATCGCCATTTTAAACAGTTCTTTTCACACGCTGGCTCAATGGACAGTGAGAGAAACACAGCCATGGTCTTGGGCTTATGTAGCTGTTGATCATGTGCAAAAGCTCTCACCAGTACAAGACATAACATGAGTTCCGTTTCCGACAATGAAAGCTGCGAAGAAACATGGCATTGATGGAAAAAAGCAGTGGGAGCTAGGCTCATCAGGCAGAAATGATAACCCTGTTTCTCTCTGTTCCGATGTACGCTGATCTTGTGTGTGTTTCCAGCATTTCCAATTTCTTTTTCAGATTACCATCTCTTGCAGTACTCCGACAAAGTGAAATACTGACTATTGCTGTGCAGCCTTGTCAATATTTGTTTTTAAAAACACTTTGCAGTCTTCCCTGAGATGTTGGGGCTGGAGGGAAGGGGATGTTGAATAATGTTCATTCCTGCAGCTTTGTTGTGCCACCTGGATATTATATAAGGGGCTCAACAATGGGTGTGTCATTGATTCTGACAGGTTACTATCCAAGATGTGAACTTAAAAGGAGTGGAACACAGCACATTTTTCTAAGCCTCCAAAAGTAACTCGATCAATTTTGAGGCAATGCTTTGGTCAGACTGCCAATAAATAATGGGTACAGATTCAAAACAATTGTCTGCACATCTAGGAGAATAGTAACAACAATACCTGCAAATGCCAGAAATTTGAAATGAAACACTCAGCAGAACAGGGAGAGGGAAATGTAGTTAACATTTCATGTTAAAGATCCTTCATCAATGTCCTCGTACAGGGAAACACAGCAAACATAAGGGGCATAGGTTTAAGGTGAGATGGAGGTATTTTAAAAGGATCTCTGGGTTAAGTTTTAAATGCTGTGTTTGATATCTGGAAAGCACTACCTGTGGAGATTGTGGAATTAGAAACATTTTATGCATTGAAGAGATATTTAGACAGAAACATAAATAGGCAAGGCATTGAAGGATACACTACTAATTTGAGCAAATGGCATTTGTTTAGATGGGCAAAATGGTCTGTATGGAGGCGGTAGGCTAAAGGGCCCATGTCTGTGCTGTACAACTTAATGAGCCTATGCTACTCTCTGAAAGCTAAGCTGATCTTTCAGCAGAGGTTTATGCCTGGAATCAGACAAAACCCTGACGATCAGAAGCAATCCTTGCACATTTATACCAGGTCATTAAAACAAAACACACAATATATCTATGTCAGCACATTTTTCTCCATCTCCAAAAGTAACTCTATTAAATTTCTTGGCATTGCTTTGTTTCTTTGGTCAGAGTGCCAGAAAACAAAGAGTACAGATTCAAAATAATTGTCCACATATCTAGGACAATGATAATGAAAATACTTGCGGATGCTATAAAAATATGGAATGAAACATGAAGATACTGAAACGCTCAGCAGGACAGGGAACATCTGTGGGGAGAGAAACGCCGTTGACATTTCATGATAAAGATCCTTCATCAGGACTGAATAGAAGAGACTTTATTTTAGTAGCATGAATTGTTACATTCAGGAACAAGATCCTGGAAAGGATGATGGAAATGATTTACATATTATTTTCCTGCTTTTAAATATTACTGTAATGAACCTGTTTGTGCATTGACTATTCTGCTCCTTGCAGAGCTCCTTAGAAAGCAAGGGCATTACCTACATTTAAACATCTTTCATTCGTTACATGGCTTGCTATTATTTTGATTTGCTTTCTCCCTTTGCGATTAAGGAATCAAAGGGGAAATTGAAGGAGAATTATGAATTTTTGTTGCCTGGTTTAGATGTAAGGACACAAAGTGCTGAGTAACAGCGGGCCAGGCCGCATCGCTGGAGAACATGGATAGGTAACTTTTTGGGTCGGTGCCCTTCTTCACACTGAGTTCATGTTCTCCAGTGATGCTGCCCGACCCACTGAGTTACTCCAGCACATTGGGTACTTTTGTGTAAACCAGCATCTGCAGTTCCTTCTTTATATGTTGGAACATGAATAGGTGATGTTTCGTGGGCAGGGCCTTTCTTCAAACTGAGTGTGGTTGGGAAAGGGGGGTGAAAGCTGGATGAAAATAGGAGCAGGACAAAGCTTGGCAAGTGATGGATGGAAAAAACACACAAAGTGCTGGAGTAACTCAGCAGATCAGGCAGCACCTGTGGAGAACATGGATAGGTGATGTTTCAGGTCGGGACCCTTCTTCAGATTGAGATTCAGGGGAGAGGAAAACCAGATGCATTAAAAGGTTCAGAATAAATCAGAGCCAGCACCGATGACCAAAAAATGGTGGAGTCCACAATGTTCCATTGTTGGCTGTGGAAGAGGTGATGATCAGAAAAGTGGAATTAGCAGGATGTCAAGGGTGGGGGATGGGCAGAGAGAGAGGGAATGCAGGGGTTACTTGAAATTAGAGAAATCAATATTCATACTGCCAGATTGTAAACTGCCCAAGCAAAATATGAGGTGCTGATTCTCCAATCTGACAGTGGAGTATGCCCAGGATGCGGGTCAGAATGGGAAGGGGAGTTAAAATGTTTGGCAACTGGAGATCAGTTCATGTGCCTTAAACTTTGCTTCCAAAATCCCACCCTATTATGTGAAAAATATACATCTTCTAGATGCGCTGGGACACATCCTCAGTGATGTGACCTGAAGTCATCGGGTGTTTCGGGTCTCACAACATCAGACAACCTCGCCCAGGCGACCCAAAGATAATTGAGATTAATTTTGAAAGCAACTCGATACACTGCAATAAAACACATTAGCAGATGTGACCAAGAACCACTTTCAAACCTAGTGCTCACAACTGGGGCTCTACACCTTGATCTCATGCATTTTATTATTTAACATTGTTTGAAAGATGGTTGCTCCAACCATTAACATGGTGGAATGTTGCATTGAAGCATATTTATTTTTAATTTGTTGCCTTGATTAGGAATGTAAACCATTTATTCCTCCCCATTTAGATAACTCTTTGTGCACCCAATTTATTTGCTATTATTCATTGAACTTTCAATTTTTGTTTCTGAAAAGAATCTAACTTTTTAAAGAAATAAGCCATCATGTATAATATTATCTTCCCTGCCGTTTACATTAGTAAAATGGTAATATAACCACATTTAAATGTCAAATTAAGATATTTAATTTAACAATATTGCCTTCCCTTTCATCTATTTAGTTTTCTTTTACACAGTAAAGCAAAAAAAAAGTACTTTCTGACAAATGGTAGTAGGAAAGATCTAAAAATGGTAAGAATAAGTTTCCAATATTAAGCTGAAATGTGAACTCTGCTTGCAGTCCGTCATTTGATTGATTCAACCATTATTCCACCATCAAACGAGCTCTGAATTTAAGAAGAATGTTTTCCTTCCCTTTATTTTGGAAACAAAATTTGTTTCCAGTCAATGTTCTAACCATTTACTCATTATCTCTTTCAGTGAATCTATTCTAAATCTGGAAGGTACTTTAATTGCTTTCAATCATCTCAGTGCCTCCCATTGTGAATGCACAATCCAGCCTTCTCACTAAACAGGACTTAATCCTTTGCTTCCTGACCATCATTTCATTGTTACAAATAACAAAAAGTTATGATAACTGATGTTGAGGTTACCACTGATGCTTTCACACCTTTCAGAAAGCATTGGATATCTTAATCAAAGAAATCCACCACAGAATATGATTCATAACTCCATGTGCCGTTCGTTGCAAGATTTCTAAACTTTCTCACTTGTACTGGATAGGAACTAATCTACAGGACAGATCGAAACAGGTCATAGTACATTGTCTCCGCAATAAACATCATAATCTTTGTCCTGGTCTTTTCTTGCCTCCAGCTCCCGACCCGAAACATCACCCATCCTTTTACTCCAGAGATGCTGCCTGAACCACTGAGTCACTCCAGCATTTTGTATCTATCTTTGGTATAAACCAGCATCTGCAGTTCTTTTGTTGCTACTTATCATCTCATCACCTCACCACCTTTAGTGTGCCAACTCAACCTTTGGTGATCTAAGGAAAATGGTGATTGAAGATTAAGGCTGTGGATAACTGGTGTCATTGAGATAATATTGGCCAAATAAATGTCACAAAATGGAGAATCTCTGTATTTGCAAAGCCTGCTTGTCCTCTTTCTGTGAAAGGTTGCAGGGCCATGAGTCATGGCTCCATGGTGTCTGGACCCTGGGAGGAAGTTGAGGATAAGGTGAGGTCGAGATGTCCTCCCTATTGTTAATATGTACGAGGGTTTTGCAGAAAGAGCTGAACAGGGTTGCAAATGCATGATTAGGATTGGATATAGAATGGGGTGTTATAAAGTGATGTTAATTATGTTGCAGAGTGTTTGTGCTGTTATCTTGTGATTGGTTAAAGTATGGAGCCTTGTTCAAATTGTTTATACTACCTTGGAAAATGTTTCTTTACTTTGATGAACTGTCTTCCAACTGGAACATTCTGTGGAAACAATGTAATGGGGTACTTTGTGATTGGGTTGGGGAACTGTCAATAAATGTATTATATGATCTATATTTGTGATTGGTTTGTAGGGGTTGCCCCTCCCCCATATAGTTTCACACCACGGGACCGTTACCCTATAAAAGAGGGGACACCACATGGATCGGAGTTGATCTTCTGGGTGTGCACTCAGGACTGAGTGACTGTCTAGGGGTATCTATTCGCACAAGGCTGAAGGGCTTAGATGAGTAGAGACCAAGATCGGACCCGCTGTGTTGTTTAGGTATCGTATAGGAAACATAGGAACATAGAAAATAGGTGCAGGAGTAGGCCATTCGGCCCTTCAAACCTGCACTGCCATTCAATATGATCATGGCTGATCATCCAACTCAGTATCCTGTACCTGCCTTCTCTCCATACCGCCTGATCCCTTTAGCCACAAGGGCCACATCTAATTTCATTTCGGAGTCACGTGAGTGACTTCGTGAAGAGCCCGCCGGCGCGCATGCTTGACATATCGTCGTAACGCGTTGCTGCGACGGCTGGCGGTGGAGCGCGCTCCTCGCCAGCCCTTCATAAGGGGCCACGGAGGTAAGTATTCTACCTTTAGTTGGTGGTCCTTGTTGTCTGATTATGTCTTGCAGCAAGGACATGGATGGGAGTTCGAAGGGCCGGAGGACGTCAGGACGAGTTCGCCGGTCAACAGTTCCGGGGCCTTTACCATCGGCAGTACCTGCAGCGCAGGCCGGGACTCAGGCGGAGATGTGGGTAAGCCCTGTGATTACAGGTCCAGATCCGCCAGCACACCACAGCTCGGAGGAGTTCGACGAGGAGGAGTGTGGTGTGCCGCCAGAGCAGGGGGACCCTGCCATGGCAGTCAGGTCGTCAGCGGGCTCGCTGGCGACCTCGAGCAGGGCACGTGCCGTTGCACGGCCTGTTCCACTCAGTCCTCCGAGAAGGGGGAGGGCAGGAGCCCAGAAGCCTAACCCTGTTAGGGCTAAGGCATTGCCTATCGCAGAGGAGCGGTCAGGTTCCAGGGCGAGACCCGGGGCGGCTGTGAGGTCCAGCCGGCACACCCCGACTCTCGACGCCGGGACGGGTCGGTCGAGTCGGGTCTCGTCACGGTCGCCGAGCCCCCCATGGATAGGTGGGCGAGACCATGCGTCGGCAACGTCCACGATGTGGGCAGCCGGCAAGACTGGGCGGGCCCCAGGCAGCCATGCTTCGGCTGGTGCCGACACCTCGCCGCGAGTGCCCTTAGTGGCAGCGGCTTCAGCTCTCGCTAAACGGAGGCGATTGAACACGCCCGCGCAGGAATCGCACAGTTTCGCCTCGGCGGCTGTTAGCGACAACTACCGGCACCGGCAGGGCCTCGACGAGGTGCGGGCCGATGACAGGAGCCTGGTTTTCTTTTCAGAGCCGGAGGACTCCGACCACCTGAGTGTTCAGGGTGAAGGGCGTATTGACCGTATGGAGCGGCTGCTGGAGCTCCTGCTTCAACGTCAACAACAGCAGGGCAGCAACAGGCACAGGGCGTCTTCACCAACATCTACTATCAGCCTGGAGCAGCAGGAGGAGGAGGGTCTGGTGGATCCCGTACCACCTCCGTTGGAGGTGCCAGCGGAGGAACTTTTGGATGTGGCAACCAAATTCGCGGCCCCACATACGGCTGGTCTTCCTCTAAATACAAAGCTGGCAGCCACAGTGGACTTTCTTAATAATCAGGTGCTGCAGGAAGAAGTCCTCATCCAGGCTATGAGCCGTCACAAGGCTCCATCAAACTGCAACTCCCTCAACGTGCCTGTGGTCAATACGCCAATATGGGGCAACATCAGTGCGGCTATCCGTCAACAGGAGCTAAAATTGCAGCGGATCCTGAAACTCCTCACGGCCGGTATTACCGCCTTTGCGCGGTCGGTGGACGGGGACGAACTGAATTTGGACCAGGAAGATGCTCTGGCCTTATTGTGCGCGACCCAGCACGAAATCAACGGGTTTCGCAAAAACAGCATCCGCCCAGCACTCAACCCGAAGTTTGCAGGATTGTGCAAACCACCGCCGCCGCCGCCGCCCCGTCAGCTCTTTGGTGAGGACCTCTCGAAGACAGTCAAAGAGCTTGACGAACAAGCCAAAACGGTGGGGATCATGCGCTCTCAGAGTGCCCCCACACCGTCAGGCTCAAAAGCTCCATACATTCGCTCACGAGGGTCGGCCAGTGCCTCGACGAGGTCTCGCCCTCTAGCTCCACAACGACAACAGCACCAGAACCAGCACCAAGGGTCTTTTTTAGGACAGGGTCGGCAGAGACCTTTGTGGAAATCGAAGACGCCGCGCCCTCAAGCCAACCCAGCACCTCCACGGCCACCCACACGTGTCAAGGACTGCCGGTAACCACGGAGGTGAGGGAGTCTGGTTCTCTCTTTTCTCTCTGTTTAACTTCCCATGTTGGTGGTCGTTTACGGTTGTTTTTGGATGCATGGGGTAATTTTACTGGTGATGAGTATGTGTTGCGGAATATTCAGGGGCATAAAATTGAGTTTATTAATGGCGACATTCCTCCATCCCAGCACATGCCTGGTCTTACGTTCAAATTGTCTGCTGCAGAACAGGCAGCAGGTTATAAGGAAATTTTAAGTCTGGAGCAGAAGGGTGTGATTGAGAAAACGGTGCATGAGCCAATCGAATTTGTTTCGAACATATTTACTAGACCTAAGAAGGATGGAGGCTGTCGTGTCATTATTGATCTAACCCGTTTGAATACGTTTGTAACATATACTCATTTTAAAATGGATACGTTTGAAACAGCCAAATCATTGATTTCTCATGGCTGCTTTATGGCATGCATTGATTTGAGGGATGCATATTATTCAGTATCCATCCAGAAATATGATAGAAGGTTTTTGAAATTTATCTGGATGGGGCAACTTTGGCAGTATAAGGCTTTGCCTAATGGGCTCACTACAGCCCCTAGATTGTTCACTAAATTGGTGAAGCCAATCATGGCTTATTTGAGACAACGACATCATATAGTTATGGCCTATTTAGATGATGTCTTTATTGTGGGCCACACCCTGCAATTGGCTGAACAGGGTGTTGCAGCTGCTGTCAATATATTTCAACAATTAGGATTCATTGTCCATCCAGAGAAATCGAAGTTCTGCCCTGCCCAGGTAATTAATTACCTAGGGTTCACGGTGAACTCAATGAGCATGAGGATAACTATCCCAATTAACAAAATTGAGGAAGTCACTCAGGTGTGCAGAGATTTAATTGGCACCAATATACCATCGATTCGGCATACAGCCACAGTAATTGGCAAGCTAGTGGCTTTGTTTCCGGCAGCACGATATGGACCTTTGCATTATCAGAATTTGCAAAGAGCTAAAATTACTGCGTTAAAACGGAACGCTGGTCATTACGATCGATCAATGCAGCTGCCGTCCGAAGCGATAACTGAGTTGCAATGGTGGGTGTGTCACATTAGCAACTCATTTAAGCCTGTCAGGGAGGCTAATCCGGTGGTATATTTACAGACTGATGCAAGCTCCAATGGCTGGGGAGCTACTGATAATTGCTCTAGTTGTGGGGGCAGATGGGACACCCTTGAGGCATCGATGTTGTTGACTCAAGGGATTAACTATTTGGAGTTGCTGGCAGCATTCCACGGACTGCGTGCATATTGTTCCAAGCTTGTTGGAGCACACGTCCGTCTCCAAATAGACAACACCACAGCTGTGGCATATTTAAACCATATGGGTGGTACCAGGTCAGTTTCGTGTGACAAATTGGCTAACTCAATTTGGCTCTGGTGTGTTCAAAGAGACATTTGGATTTCAGCTACCTATTTGCCAGGTGAGCTTAATACTGTGGCGGACACCAGGTCACGCAAATTTAATGACAACATTGAATGGATGTTGCATCCTGAGATTTTTTCTAAAGTCACAGCCAAATTTGGTAAACCGGACATTGACCTTTTTGCGTCACGGTTGAACCATCAGGTACCAGCCTACGTTTCATGGGAACCAGATCCTGGGGCAATAGCGCTAGATGCATTCTCGCTGGACTGGGGGAATTGGTTTTTCTATGCCTTCCCTCCGTTTTGCCTCATCAGTCGGGTATTGCGAAAGATTCAGGCAGATGCTGCCAAGGGCATCCTTATTATACCCGACTGGCCCACACAGCCTTGGTATCCGGTGGTCTTTGACATGCTCAACGAACCTTGGGTCCTTTTGAAGGGTTGCCCACAATTGGTTACTCACCCTGTCTCAGGGGAGCCACATCCCTGCCATGGCTATTTAAATTTGTTGGCTTGCAGGTTCTGAACAGGCCGTTAGTCCAATACGGCCTCTCGGCTCGGACCATGGATACCATCGGGGCGTCGTGTCGAGAGTCCACAAGACGAAGATACCGCTCGCATATTAAGAAGTGGGAAGCCTACTGCAGCCGCTCTCGCATCACGTACGATGACGTGACAATAACCGACGTCCTGGAATTCCTCGCGGGGTTGCACCATGATGAACACTTAAGTTACAGTGCCATCAACAGCGCCAGAAGTGCGCTATCATTCTACCTCAAGATTGGGGTAGGATCCAACAGGCTAGTGTCCAGACTCATGCGGGGTATATTCAATATGAATCCGCCTACACCACGCTATAATATCACCTGGGATGTCAGGGACGTATTAACCCTGCTCAGGACGTGGTCTCCCATGGAAGGGCTCCAGCTGGACCAACTCACCATGAAGCTGGTGATGTTAATAGCGCTGACTTCAGCTCAGAGGGTACAGACACTACACAAACTTCGTGTCGACAGAATGACATCTACCCCTACAGAAGTAGTCTTTTTCATTGACGAGCTACTAAAGCAGCATAGACCTGGGTGCACAGGGCTGCAGCTGAAGTTCCCGGCATACCCCGCAGATGCTAGGCTATGTTTAGCCTCACATATCCGCCACTATGTCAAGGTGACGGCACGCATCAGAGGAATGGAGAGATACCTGCTTGTCACTCATAAGAGACCTCATCATCGAGTGACAGTCCAGACGATATCCAGGTGGCTTCGAGTCGTCTTGGGTAAGTCAGGTATCGACATTAATGTGTTCAAGTCTCATTCCACCAGGGCTGCATCGACGTCAGCGGCGAGGGTCATGGAGGTGCCCATGGACCAAATTCTCGCCACAGCAGGATGGGCGAATGAAGCTGTGTTCCAGCGTTTTTATAACAAGCCTGTTGCTGCTCCTCTACAGTTCGCAGAAGCCGTGCTGAATGCAGGTCAAGAACGTGGAGATGTCCCCGCATGAGGGTTTTTTGATTTGTTATTAATAAATATGCTCTTGTTTTGCAGTATGAACTATTGAGCAAGTTTGTTCCTCCCATCCATCCCTGGTAGTGGTGTGTCAGCATGGACGTGGTCCAGGGCGTGTAATCACAGAAGCTTTGAAGTCTTCACGAAGTCACTCACGTGACTCCGAAATGAAATAGTAAGATTGAATGAGAACTTACCAGTTCGAAGGTTGATCTTTATTTTATGAGGAGTCGAAGTGAGGGATTTCGTGCCCTCCTCGCCCAACCCTCAATCACCTTCATCTGGTAATCTTAGTCAATTCAATCATACTATGCAAAGTCATTTCTATTGTTGGTTCTGTGATTCCACGCCGCTACTTTGAAGTATGTCGAGCATGCGCGCCGGCGGGCTCTTCACGAAATCCCTCACTTCGACTCCTCATAAAATAAAGATCAACCTTCGAACTGGTAAGTTCTCGTTCAATCTTACTATTCCCTCTTAAATACAGCCAATGAACTGGCCTCAACTACCTTCTGTAGCAGAGAATTCCACAGACTCACCACTCTCTGTATGAAAAAGGAAGTTTGTTTGTGTTAGTGAGAATAAATAATTAGTTGATCCAGTGCTTGACTCAGTGTTTTACTGAACTAGACTAAGGAGGTAAGCTGTAGAGAGCATAATTACAATTGCAAGGTCTTACCAGGAAGGTTAGAAAACACAATTTGATTAATAACTGTATGTGCCAATCTTTTCAACTCAATAATCAGATCCACTTATGTCGGACAGAATGGTTGCTGTCACAATGGTTAATAATCATGTTGACAGGCAGATGCCAATTTACACGGGGAGGCAGTGAAACATTCCTAATGCTTCACGTTAGTTAACCCTTTGAATACTGAAGTCATTGAACAATTACCAGGCCACATCAATCAATATGTGAAAACAACAAATCTGTACACTTGAAATAGTTTATATCTGACACTTTATATCACAATGTTATCACCTTCTCACTTAAGGCAAGAGAGTGGAGATAATTATACATTCGTGGAAAGGGGAAAGTAATCACTAGCAAGAGGCCAGCCCACATTACCTCTCCCTGATTTTTTTTTAATGGGCATGAGAAATCAAAACGGGCAGAGGTGCAAGTTAGGCAATGATTTATTTCACTGCATTTTTAACAGCCACTAAGAGTTGAAATCAGTTTGTAAATGGTAGGTTTAGCAAGTTAATAAGATTGAAAGTCATAATCGTTTTCCCATGGTAAAGATGTCATAGCAAGAGAACATGGGTTAAGGAGAAAGGACAGAGTTGTAAAGGGAATATGATGGTAGATTCAGAAGTCTGAACGAGGGTCCTGACCTGAAATGTTAAGTGTCCATTCACTCGACAGACGCTGCTTGACCCACTAAATTATCACAAGGTCATGTGATAGGACCAGAATTAAGCCATTTGGCCAATCATGTCTGCTCTGCCATTTAATCATGGCTGATCTATCTCTCCCTCCTATCCCCATTCTCTTGCCTTCTCCCCATAACCCTTGACCCTATAACCCCTGACAGTTCTTCCAGCAGGTTGTTTTTATTGCTCAAAATTCCGCCACCGGCAGTTCCTTGTGTCATTATTCCAGAGACAGCAGCAGATGTTATTTTTTATACTGTGGCCCTTGGCCCCAGATTCACCAACCACTTCAAATAGTTTATTTCTTCCTTCTGTCCCACCAATTTTCATTATTGTAATGTAAACATTGATCAATCATCTTAATCTTCTCATTTCATATTTATGTGACCTCCTTTCATAACATAATAATTATCTTCACTCCAAACTAAACTCTGCTCTCTTTGGTTATTGTAAATCTTGCCAGTTTTCTTTTAGGATCTGTGCCTGTCACAAATCCCTGTCACAAATTCTCTGTGACCATTCTGTCAGCCAAGTCGAGCTAATTATCAGATTGAGAAGAATGGCAGATACCCTTATGAATCACACCGCTCCATTAATTAATGGAGATATTCTGGTGAATGCACAATTGCATCCAATCTGATGCTACTGCTTGAATCTCGTTTATGTGTCTGTAACCTGTTCATGATCACCACCTCATTGTCCCAACTCAAGGTCCAATTCTCACACTGATTGGAGCCACAACTCTCTTCCCCAGCCCAGGACTTCTCTCCACCACAGTTTTCCTCCTGGCCTGTAATCCAACATGACTTTAGACTTTGATTTTAGTCTTTAGAGATACAGCGCAGAAATAGGCCCTTCGGCCCACCGAGTCCACGTTGTCCAACATACACGAGCACTATCCCATACACTATCCTACAAACTAGGGACAATTTTTTTGTATACATTCCAAGGCACTATTCTACACTATGAGGACAATTTACTATGTTTTTACCATAGCCAATTAACCTAACCTGTACGTCTTTGGAGTGTGGGAGGAAACCGAAGCACCTGGAGAATACCCATGCGGTCACATGGAGAATGCACAAACTCCACACAGACAGCACCCATAGTCAGGGTCGATCCCAGGCGTCTGGCAATGTAAAACAGCAACTCTACCACTGTGCCACTGTGCCACCCATAAACTGATTCCTTGGCACACTTTTCCAAGCCATTCTGTGGTGTAGAAACCTAGTGTCATTCAACAGTGAACCACTGAAGAACACATACCTTCTCTGGCTGTGCGCTACCAATGGTGACACGGCGATAGAGTTGCTGCCTTACAGCGCCAAAAACCTGGTTACGATCCTGACTACAGGCGTTTGTCTGTACGGATTAGTACGTTCTCCCCGTGACCACGTGGGGTTTCTCCGACATCTTCCGTTTCCTCTCACACTCCAAACACATACAGGCATGTAGGTTAATTGGTTTGGTGCATGTGCAAATTGTCCCTAGTGTGTGTAGGATAGTGTTAATGTGTGGGGATTGCTGGTCAGTGCGTTGCTCTGTGTGCCGATGGGCCGGTTTGTGTGCTGTATCTCTATACTAAACTAAACTAATATAACATACCTTCCAGAGTATGCGAGAATATCTAGATCAGAGATATTTCCATCTGAATAATAAATGTCTAGTCCCATCATGATGCTGAAGAAACATGTTAATTGCTGCTGTTGTTGGAATAAAAAAATCCTACTTATTTTACTTTTAATGCAAAAATGCAGTATCAACATTAAAATAACTGATATTTTGCTTTCCTGTTAATGGCCAATAAACATGTTCCAAATGGATATCTAATCATATACAGAAGTACTTCGAGAGTGATCAAAATTCTTCCTTTTTTAATAGTATGGGCAATCAATATCAAAGTGGTCCTCAACAGACCGATGTTGTAAATTAACTAGTTGAATTATAGCAAGGATCGAGAGCTGGCATAATTGGACGGGCACTTAATCTAATTACATCAGATGCTGATTCTAAGCAGAGACAAATTAGGGCGTTAATTGGCAACAGAATTATTCTGAGCACAGTGTGCATCCTTTGTGCTAAATAAATCAGTATAAATCAGACATATGCATTAATTCAAGATTGCCACTGCCATAAACAGTTCAAAGCATATGTCTAGTTTAGATGTAGAAACGAGGAAACTGCAGATGCTGGTTTAAAAATAAAAGGGACACAAAGCGCTGCAGTAACTCAGTGGGTCTCTGGAGGACAGGGATAGGTGATGTTTCAGGGAGGGACTGTTTCGCAGGACAAAGCGTGGCAGGTGATAAGTAACCACAGATGGGCAGAAGAGGGACTGTCGATCCAAGTCCTAGACTCCGTGTTGAGGAGTGTGAAAATAGCTGGAGATGATTTCTGTAAATTCAGGTCAGCCAAGCAGACCAGTTACCAAACTGCCCTGATAGAGTGAGGACTTGATGCATACAGACACAGAGGTAGGCACTTTCTTGCTGCACTCCCCCCTCTTCACCTCTTGTCTACCATCCTTCTTAACCCTCCCCTTGCCGCAGCCTCCTTCCCTGTCCATATGCCTTCTCCTCCTTCTCCCACCATCCTCACTCTTCCCTTCAGCTAACTCCCAACCATACTCTTAATTCTCATCTCCATGTCTTCTCCTCTGCTCCTACTCCACTCTCACTCGCTCTCTCTCCCTCTCTCACCCCTTCTCACCCTCATTTGTTAACTCTCTCAAACCCTCCACACTCACATTTGTCCCTCCTCTTATATCCCAACTCTCCACACACATTCCTCCCAGCTCTCCCCTTTCCTCCTCCCTACCTTCACCCCTTCTCCTCCCTTGTTTCCCCATTCTCGCACAGGTCTGCTGTCTGCCACCACCCACTCGTTCTCTCCCAGGGGGATACTAATGCTATGTGCCCTCTCACCCCTTGGTCTCAGCAGGAGAGCCACTGGAAGCTTGCTGCCTAAAATGAAGCCCCAACGTTCCCCCTCACGCAAAAGCTCCCCTCCCCCCAGGAGCTCCAATGTTGCCTGGTGTGGACTAGGTCTCTGAATATCTTCTCAAGGGTAACTCTTGCCCTCAGTCTGAAGCCCAGCTAGGTAGTGGAGACCACCAGCCGAAATGACACTGCCCAACTATCCCGCACCCCTGCGATCACTGCTAGCCATCATGTTGAAACTGTGGATGCCAGGACTGCCAAACACTGCCACCAGATAAACTCCAGCCAGCCATCAATTGAAATTGTGCTATTCCAATCCAGGGGTTTTGTGCGTCCAACATATCCAGGCTCAAGGACCCTGATGCCTGCTGTATTGATGGGAATGATGGGGCATAAGTGGCAAGACTGCGGCTGGAATTTGTACAGGGTAAGATCAATTGATTGCTCAATGAAAATAAAAGGTTGATCGCATTGTGTGGCGTTAGCCAAAAGTTATTTTGAGGAAACATACTAGAAGAGGTTTGTTCGTACTTGTTTTCTTGTTCTTTTAGTTTACTTTAGAGATACAGCGCAGAAACGGGCATTTTGGCCCACCGAGTCTGGGCAGACCATTCATTCCCTTACACTAACTCTATCATACACATTTGGGACAATTTACAATTTTTACCAAAACCAATTGACCTACAAATCTGTACATCTTTGGAGTGTAGGAGGAAACTGGAGCACCTGGAGAAAACCCACGTAATCACGGGGAGGACGTACAAGCTCTGTATAGACCGCACCCATAGCCAGGATGGAACCTGGGTCTCTGGAGCTGTGAGGCAGCAACTCTACCGCTACGCCGCTGTGCAGCCTCGAATGAAGCAGCGTGTGGGGGCTGCATTGTTTTCACTCTACACAATTAAATCTCTCTTGGCAAAGCCAGAGATACTAAGGCTTTAGTTTTCACTGAAGCACAGATGTAATACCATCTATTTCCCAACTCGACTCGCTGTGCTGCACTGCAGCAAAAGCAGTCAAGGTATTTAGAAATAGACACAAGACTGAGCTGTGACAGTGTGGCTAATCAATGATGGAGAATCCACATTAGCTTCCTACAGTGAGTAGATGAAGTAAAAATGTGATGTTTGTAATCTGTGAATGTCTGCTGCCTGGTGCCAGCTGCCTGCAAAGATGAATCAGCATGAACACCTACTGGATCTTTCTCTTCCTCCTTGTTTCTTGGCAGTGGGCAGGACCTCCTTCCTCCATCTGTTCCACACTAACTCCCTTTCAATCACATAACATCGATTGATCTCAAGAGGGTTTGAGTGGGATAGAATCCAGGCCTCCTGTCGGCTCAAATACCTCTCCTAAGATGAGCAAAAGTGGAATTTAAGAATATATTTCACGAAGCGTTGAGCTTTGAAAATGTATTCTCACGGGAATCAATTCCTACTACCTCTGCAAAGCAGCCGACAGCATCAGGGCACCTCCCATCCCTGGCAATTTCTCTTCTCCCTTCTCCTGTCAGGCAGAAGATACAAAGATTTGAAAGCACATATGGCCAGATTTAAGAACAGCTTCTGTCCTGCAGCTATCAAACTCTTTAATAGTCCGCTCTCACGCTAAGGAGCCCTTTTTCTCCCCCTCCCACTAAACTTGTCCTGTTCATGTACTTGTCCAAATGTTTCTTAACTGTTGTGATACTACCTGCCTCAACTATCTCCTCCTTCAGCAGCTCATTCCATATGCCCACCACCCTCTGTGTGAAAAATATAGCTGTAACACTATATATTACATTATTTTTGTTTCTTCAATCGTTTGCACTACCATGACGCCTTTATGTACTTGTGTATAATATGGAGCAGGCTGGATAAAATGTAAAACAATGGTCTTCACCAAATGTTGGTGTAAGTGACAATAATAAAAAACCCAAACCGAATGATTAGTCTAATTCAGACAAAAATTTACATACTGTAAGCAATAATAAGTAAGGCAATCTGTAAAGATAAGTTTGGCTTTGTTCTGTATTATAAACCAATATGCAAAAAAGTGATTTCCAATGTATTAGTGGAGGATAATTCATTGATTAAGCTGTCAAGTAATAGCCTTGTAATATTTTGCAATTTACTTCTTAGCAATGCCAACTGTCTTTGTTTCTCTTAAGTGCGCTGAACTGTAATATTTAGAATGGCAGGCTGTCATCAGACTACTTTTGTAGGTCAACTGGAGATGTAGTTTTCTATTCTACACCTGACTTGAAAGGCTTTGGGATAATCTGCCTGCTTTCAGCATCAAGTGGCAGTAAGAACAACTGCCTCGTCTTTAACTTTGTATTCCATTCTTCAGAGGCAAAGGGCAGGTTATGTTTAGCAGCCGTGACACACACAGGGCTCCATTCGCTGCTGAGAGGCTTCAAGAAAAGGCACAGATTTGAGCGCCAAGTAAAAATGCAAAAACGTACAGGAAATTCTCAGCAGGTCAGGCCGTATCTATGGAGAGAGAAACGGAGTTCACTTTTTAGGTTCACAACTGAGGGAAAGTGAGGAAACTAGCTCATTTGTAAGTCAAAGAGTAGCAGGAGAGGATGTAAGGATTGGTTGTAATTGGCTGGAGATCAGGACTGTCCATGTGGCACAATTGCTCCAGACAACAAAAAGGGCAGCACAGTGACACAACAGTAGAGTTGCTGCCAGACGATGCCAGAGACCCGGGTTCGATCCTGATTACAGGTGCTGTCTGCACGAAGTTTCTCCGATCTCCTTGTGATTCCGTGGGTTTTCTTTGGACTGGGGAAAGAAACTGGAGCACCCGAAGAAAAACCACGCGGTCTCGGGGAGAACGTGCAAACTCTGTACAGACAGCACCCATAATCAGGATTGAAACCTGATCTCTCACCTTGTAAAGCAGCAACACTTCCACTGTGCCACTGTGTCACCCTTGTGAACAAGAGGTGATATTGTGACTCGTGCACTAGTTCTGGTGTCGGAAGACACCGTGATTTCTTTCTGTGTACCTCCAGAATTTTAATTTCTGATCATATTTATACTTGGTACTCATAAGGAGAACATGCCAAACATCTCTGTGGGTCAACAGCAGCTCTGGAGACCGTGGAGATGTTTTGGGTTGGGACCATTCTTCAGAACATTTCATGATGGAAATCATGTGTCCATGAGGGGACTACAAATGTAACCTGATCCATACTGAGTCCATGGATGGGGGTGGGGTCCTATTAGATCAAAGAAAGCCATATAGAAAGTCAAACACATGAATGGTCTGCTTATCCAGACAATTGTAGCTCCACATAGACATTTTCTCATGTGCTCCCCACCACCGATAGACCTCATCTAACCCCATTGCTATATCTTTCCATTCATTTCTTCCTCAAAAGCAGAACTAGATTTCCTTTAAATGGATCTATGTATCTCCAGTTCCATAGTCTAACCACTCACTGGGTAAATAAGTCTTCCCTGAATTTGTTTTTAATTTTTCATTATCTTTGATTTATGACCTTCTTGGTTTGCCATTAAACTCTTTATCCACACTTTCAAACCCTTTCATTTATTTAACCTCTCCCATATCACCCTTCAGCCTTCCATTTCCTGGAGATCTAAGACCTTGCCTCATCAGTATATCCTCAATTTTTTGATGCGACCCTTATCAATCATTTCCCACTTAGCAGGCCCTGTGTAAAGCCACGATAGCCAGCTACAATACCCAGCTAGGTGATCTGGTATGTTTGAAAACAAATGCTGCAAATGAACAGACGTTTTTGCTCTGTATTCCATCTGTCATTTTATTGAGCACAATGTGGAATCATATTTATCTAAGTTTACAGCAAAATCAATACACCTGCCCTTCACAGCAAAAATAACTGTTATTGTTTGAAAAATTACATGGCTGTCATATTGTGGGGATTATTGGCCACAAGTAGACAACTTTAAAAAACACAGATAGCAATGCCCCCTCATGCCTGACTCCATTTCCGTGTCTGTGTGGGACTAGTACTTCTGTACCATTTTATTCCTGGTTGTCCTTTGCTGCTCATTGATGGTCATTTATGTCCCTCTTGCCAAATCTTTCTCACATTAATATAATTTTTTTAACACTTTGACAAGCATTTTGAATGGTGAAGTTGCTACACTCCTTCTCCGCTGTCTCAGCTGTTCAGACACTTAAACTATGTACTTGATTTTTCATTTAATGATGAAGCAGATGTTCATTAACTTGTGGTTGAGCTCAATTATGGAGTCATAGAGCCATAGTACAGAAACCAGCCCTTTGGTCCAAGCATTTGCATTGACCATCTAGTACTTAATTTTACGCTAACCCATTTAAGTTACTTTTCCCGACATTTGCCTTCGAACCCAGCGTACACCACTCATCTGCACACTAACGACAATTTACAGCAGCCAGATAACCCGGAAACCCACATGTTTATGGAAAGCTTGTGAAACCAGAACACCTGCACTTGGTCGCTGGGAGAGCGTGCAAACTCCACACAAACCATAACCAGCATCAGAGGTTAGGATTGAATCCAGATAATTGAGGCAGTGACGCAGCAGCTCTGCCAATTGTGCCACTGTTTCTTTGGAACTGCATTCATTTTTACCTGACTTTTGAACATAGGTAAAAATGGAATCCATACAATACCTGCAGACACAAAGTGTAACACAGTGGGTCAGGCAGCATCTCTGGTGATGTTTCAGTGACGTTTGACAGAGTGGAGTCTGAAGAAAGGGTCCTATCCTGAAACATCACCTATCCATGTTATCCAGAGATACTGACTGGCCCGCTGAGTTACTCCAGCACTTTGTGTCTTTTATTGCAAACCAGCATCTGCATTTCTTCATGTCTCCATAAAGCATCTATTTCATTGCCCAAAGTCCCACTGTGCTTTAATAGAGTTGAGCTAACAAACAAGCACACTTGATATGTTAGCACTGATGGCCAACGGTTGATCAACTGCTGGAGTAACTCAGTGGGTCAGGCAGCACATCTGGAGAAAATGGATAGGTGATATTTTGGATTGAGACCCTTCTTTGACTGATTGTAATATGGGGGGGGGGGGGGGGGGGAGGGGGGCGGGGGGAGGGGGGCGGGAGGAGGAATTGGAAGCAAGAAAAGACGTGGACAAATCAGGGGCAGCAACAGATGATCCTAGGCAGGGAGGTTCCCTGATAGGTTGCCTGTTGGACCCTGTCCCTGACTCTCAGTCTGAAGAAGGTTCCTGACCGAAAACGTCACCTATTCCTTTTCTCCAGAGATGCAGTCTGACCCACTGAGTTACTCAGAATGTTGCGTCTATCTTCGGTGTAAACCAGCATCCATTCCCATAGCTGATTTCTGAGGCCAACTTTGTGGGCCGATATCCTGGCTCCTCGGCGGGCCGTTCTAGTACTGATGGATGCCTCTCTGAGGCTGTGACCTCTACTGGTACAGCAAAATGGATAATCCAGAAAACCTGTGGAACCAAGGATGCTGGAAAATCAATGATGGAACTGTATAGATAAGATACACCACACATCATCCTATGCTCCAGAAAAAAAAAACCTAGTCTTTCCAACTTCTCCTTACAATCCCATTAGTGCACTTTTTGATTATGTTCTTAGCTCAGCTTTTCGCTATTTCACTTGCACAGAAACTCTCATTAGAAAAAAAAACAGTTGCAAAGTTGTTAACATTGTATTGATCTCAAATGTGCCAATATCCCACTTTCTAGGCTTTGGCAACTATTCTTCAGCAAACTGACTCTTTTGCTTCCACCTTAATCTTAAATGATAAAAATGGTTGATTATTATTTTAGACTCATTTTCTGGAGTGCCATTGAATCACATTGACGTATTGGCAAATCTCTCACAACTGGCATTCAATGGCAATGGACTGGACGTAAACAGTTGTTCTCCTAAATGTTTCTCTCTGTTTACACCTCCACTAAACCAACAACCCTGTAAAAACAGAGCTTGATATTAATTAAACATTTCCCAAGTATCATTTGCATTGTTTGCTTTGTCTGTTGTTTTTTCTAAATTTCTCATTCAGAATTGTGACAGCTGAATTCCTATTTAATTGATCTAACTTTCACTGGAGTATATTAACATGAAGTTTGTGAAGGGGATGAACAGACCCACTAATCAAAATAATCAAAGCTTTCTCAGTGATTATCTTATTAAATTGCATTTATGAGGTAAAATAATAGACAATTGAAGCGGTTACCATGGATATAAATTATTGTTGGAAGGGAGATTCATCCTGCAATCAGATACAAACTACAAAAAATATACGTTCGACATATTAACATATAAAGGACTACATGACAAGAAAATACAGCATTCCCATGGTAATTTCAGTTGTGTGATCAGTGATGAATGGGTATAGGGCATCCAAAGGATTCAAATGTAGGCCTAATGATACATTGATGTAATCATAATCTAATTACTCTGCAGATCTTAATTTAGAGATGCAGCATTGAAACAGGTCCTTCGGCCCACCAAGTCCATGCCAACCAGTGATACGCATACACTCGCACTATCCTACACTTTACAATTTTTACCAAATCCAAATTAGCCTACAAACCTGTACCTATCTGGAGACTGGGAGGAAACCAGAGTGCCCGGGGAAAACCCACATGGTCATGGGGAGAATATATAAACTCACGATCGAACCCGGGTCTCCGGCACAGTAAGGCAGCACTGTGCCAGCCCAAAGTGTGGTCAGCATTTATTATGCCTCACCTGGTGTGGTCCAACCATTGTGATAAATATGATGGATTCACTACTGGTTTGACAGCTCAGACTGATCATCCACGAAGCAGTCTAGACCGTAACAACAGAGGGAATGTACACCACTATAATTTTAACTTAAAGAGCAAACGCTTTACTCAATTTAGGATTACAATCTAGCTGAGGGATCAAGCCAAGTTCACTAAAAAATGCAGGAGTAAAGCTGCCATTCTTTATCTATTGCATGCAAAACAACAGAGTGACCTGCTATCGGACCTCAGTGATCCCATTTCAGTTAGATCAAATCAAAACTCAATGTTGCTGTCACATTTAGTTGCAAATGACAAAGGACAATTTAACAAGTAACTGGACTAGGAGGTTTCCAAGAATATTTCCTTCTTCCAAAAGTGCTGGAATGCAGCTGACAAGTCCTAAAGGCTGAAGAGTGTACAGCCAGAAGTGTTGAGTGGATAATCCGCCTCATCTTCCTTCTGAGATTCTCACCAGTCTGAGAACACTGCATATGGGACCAGATAACATCACAGCTGTTGCATTTTCACTCCAGAACTTGCCATATCATGAGCCAACCTGCCCCAACTCAACATTGGCATTTAACCAACAATATAGACAATTCCACAAGGACACCCTACCCCAAGCAAGAAATATTCTGCTGAGGGGAATTTCATTGAAACCTACTGAATAATGAAAACCATAGATAATGTGAGGGGGATGTTTCCAGTAGTGGGAGAGTCTAAACAATGGAAACAGCCACAGAATATAAGGACGTACCTAAAGAGTGGAAATGAAGAGGCAGTTTTTTTAGCCAGAGAGTGGTGTACCTGTGGAATTCATTGCCACAGATGGATCATTAGGTAGTTTTAAAGCAGAGATTGATAGTAAGGGTATCAAAGGTTATGAGGAGAAAGCAGGAGAATTGGGTTGAAAGGGAAAAATAGATCAGCCATGATAGAATGTCGATGGGTCGAAAGGCTCCTACGTCTTATGATCTAATGATATCTTACCCAGTCACAGCCTATACTAATTTATCAACAAAATGATGAAATGAGTATCATCATGTAATAATTCCTTACCAATTACCAGCTCATCAATGTCCCAGTTTGGATTTCACCAAGATTATTAATTTACCCACCTAACCTCAAAGAACTGAATTCCAACAGTGACATTGGCTTTATTTGATCCACTAAAGCATTCAGGAGCTTTAGTAAAACTGAACTAGCATTGAGAGAAAAATGACACAATGGTTCAAAATGGTTCAAAGTGGTTATGGTTGCTGTAGGGGTTCTTTAGAGCATGCCCTAGGTCCAAACATCTTCAATTGCTTCATTAAAGACCTTCCTTGCATCGTAAGAAGAGAAGTGGGGATGATCGCAGGTGACTGTCCAAAGTCCAATCCCACTCACTCCTCAGCAAATGATGCAGCCCATATCTGAATATTGCCCCTGTCCCCATGTGGTAAGTGACAAATAACAGCTGCACCACAACACTCCCAGGCAATGACCAACCTGAGAATCTAAACACTTACTGACATTCAAAAGCAATACCATTGTTAAGACGTACACCATCAATCTCCCCGGAGTTGTAGAGTCACACTGCATGAAAACAGGCCTTCAGCTCAACTTGTCCATGCCAACTAAAATAGTATGATTAAACGAGAACTTACCAGTTTGAAGTTTGATCTTTATTTTATGAGGAGTTACGTTGAGGGATTACGTGAAGACCCCTCCAGCACGCATTCACGACATTCTTCAAAACAGCGGTGTGAAATCGCAGATAACAGAGGTTGAACTAAATACAGTAAGGTAAGAGAACTAGAATACCAGTTGACCTTTATGATAGAGGGTTGGGCGCGGAGGGCACGTAATCCCTCAACGTAACTCCTCATAAAATAAAGATCAAACTTCAAACTGGTAAGTTCTCATTTAATCTTACTATTTTACTTCGAAGTCACGTGAATGACTATGTGAAGATTTTAAAGCTCTGTGATTTCATGCCGTGGAACGGGTCTATGCCCACACACTGCCATAATGACTAATGGAGGAAATATTTTAACGTATTCAGGCATGAATCGGTTACTGAAAAAACAATGATGCATTTATTAACAAATAATAATAACCCCCAATATTCGGGGTAAATCATAAAAGAGAACTTAATATCGTGTCTGCAAATGTCTCAGGTCTGGCAATGGGTTTATTATAAAATCGTTGAAAAGTTCTTTCGCCAGACCATCCCACCATTGCAAGGATGTGGTCCTTGGAAAATTTCAATATTCTCGCTGCCGACGTAGCTGCAGCCCTGGTTGAATAAGATTTAAAAACATCAGTGTCCACTCCTGCTGCACCTAATACCTGTCTAAGCCATCTCGAAATGGTCTGCACGGACACTCTTTTATGAGGACATTTATAACTAATTAATAAAGCCATTTCCGTGCCTCTTAGGCTTTTGGTGACCTCTAAATGATGTAATAGATGGGTCACTATGCATTGACGGAGCTCTATGGGGTTTGCTAGGAACTCCAATTTGAGGCCAGACGATCCAGGCCTGTTCTGTTTAAGTAACTCAAATATATAGAAAGTTATTTTATTCTTGGATGTTATCATAGCGTCCAGTCTTAATTTGTGCAGTGACTGGACCCTTAGTGCCGTTACTAGAGCCATCAGTATCACCATTTTATATGTTAGTTTCGCTAGTGTCAGGGACATTGCTGGTGCCCAACCCCTGAGCAGGGTTAAGACAATACCAATACCCCAGGTCTGGGAGTGCCTAGGCCTGGGGGGTATTAGAGTTGAAAATACTCTTCATTAGTTTTGATACTAGAGGGTGAGATCCAACCCCGTGGTGTCCTAAACCCTGTCCCATGTAAGATGATAGGGCACTCCTAGCACAGTTGATGGCACTGTAGCTCAAGCCTTCGTCAAAGTGTAGGCTGGGCAGGAATTCCAGCACATTCGTTACAGTAGCCGTATAGTGTGTGATGTTCACCTTGGTACAGAATATCTCCCATTTTCTGATATATGAGAGGTATTGTTTCCTGGTGGACGCTTTGCAAGCTGCTGTGATAATGTTCATGGTTCGGTCAGACAGTCCAAATTCCAGGAGTGGTCTTTTTAGATCCTGCAAATCACCAAATTTATTCTGTCATGGCATGGGCGACTTTCGCCTGTCACAGGATGAACCAATAAACTCGGGCGTTTGGAGATGGGCATACATGGTAGGCCAGTCGGGTACTACCAAGATACCCGACGCGGAGTCTTATTGTATTTTCCGCAAGACCCGACTGATGAGGCAGAAGGGGGGAAATGCCACTCTACACTGGGGGGAAACAATTCCCCCCAGTGTAGCGAGAATGTGTCCATCGCCACTGCCCCAGGGTCTGGTTCCCATGCAACATATATTGGTAACTGGTGATTAAGCCTGGATGCGAATAGATCGATATCTGGTGTTCCATACCGAGCTACAATGTCAGTAAATACTTGCACCAGTGCCAGATTGTATTGACCAATTCATCACAAGATGTTGACTTAATTCCACCCATATGATTAATATATGCCATCACAGTGGTATTATCAATTTGTAGGCAAACATGCAGATGGTGCATGTCCGAACAGTAAGCCCAAAGTCCATGGAACGCTCCCAACATCTCTAGATGATTAATACCCAGTGCTTGAAGTAAAGTTAACTCATTTGCATCCCATCTACCACCGCAACTGGAGATGGTATTAGTTGCTCCCCAGCCGTGAGCGCTGGCATCAGTTTGTAACGTAACTGAAGGATTGCTGATTATAATGGGATTAGAGCAATACCGAGTGTTCTTTATCCACCATTGCAACTCCAAAACTGCTTTGGCTGGTAACTGCATTGGCCTGTCAAAATGGCCAGCATGATGTTTGAGCACTTCAACCTTTGCCCTCTGTAAATTTTGGTAATGCAAAGGTCCAAATTGTGTGGCTGGGAAAGCAGCCATGAGCTTTCCAATCACCCTGGCTACTTGTCGAATAGATGGTTGACTGACGCAAACAAGGCTGTTGCATGCCTCTATTAAGTTTGTTGCTTTGTCCTTTGGCAAAGTCACAGACATGTGAACAGAGTCAATTGTGAACCCCAAGTAGTCCATTGTCATAGAAGGTGTTAAGTTGGATTTATCTGGATGGATGATAAACCCCAGCTTTTCAAATAAAAGCTTGGTGGCTGAAACAGCCAATTTGGCCAACTCCAGAGTTTTACCCACAATTAAGATGTCATCTAGATATGCCATGACAGTATGTTTCTGTTTTCGGAGAAACGCCAGGGCTGGTTTTAATATTTTAGTAAATAATCTGGGGGCTGATGTTAATCCTCTAGGCAGCACTTTGCACTGCCAGAGCTGCCCCATCCAGTTAAATTTCAGATATCTGCGGTGACCCTTCTCTATTGGTACGGCATAGTATGCATCTTTTAGATCAATGCAAGTCATGAAGTATCTTTTGGAAACTAATTGTTTGGCAGTAACAAAAGTTTCCATTTTGAAGTGTGTATATTGCACAAACGTATTCAGCTGTGTCAAATCAATGATGATGGAACATCCACCATCTTTTTTGTTTTTTGTGAAAAAGACCTTTGTCCTGAATGTACGGCCTTTGAGCTTTCACCAGCTGCGGTTCTTTCGTTGTAGTATCGTGGCTTGCTGGTGGATGCGCATGGGTGCTGCTGCTGAAGATGCGAGGTCTTGGCAGTGGACAGAGCTTTCATTAGTCCGACGGCTTTTGCCTCCTCGTTAAGGTCTTTGACCTGTTTCGGCAGGTTGTCCCTGAACAGTAAAGTAGGCGGCTACAAATTTGGGGATTAAGGCAGGTCGGATCACACTCTTCCTGAAGCAATTCATTTCAAACTGTGCGTTGCAGAAGAGTGCCAGAGCATCTTGTTGTTCTTCCGACATTCCTTGCCATCAACTGATCTGGCAAATACCGTTATACCGGAAGCCAGTAGTTTAAAGATCTTTTGTATCTTAATCTACTGGGCTCTGATGCCAACACCGATGTTTCCCCAGATCAGGTTGTTCACCGCAGGAACATTGAGGGAAACACAGTTCTCTGGTGCTAAATACTTAGCAGCTGTGTCACTCATGACCTGTTCCTGCAGCTGGTTGGTGGTGAGGTAGTTGATGCTGGCTGCCAGCTGCAGCTGTAACGGCTGTCCCTTTTGCGAGGGCATCGCAAATTTGGATACAATGCCGAGCAGCTCTTGTTGTTCCTGCACCCCTAGCACACTGGAAGTATCTTCAGCCAAACCCCCATCTTCAGAGTCAGCCCAGTAGTGACTCCTTATGCTCCCCCCGAGGAGAGGGAGACATTTGGCAGCCCTGTACAAGGTGCTGCCGTGGGTGTCCGAGGAGACCCACGGTGACAAGACTCCATTTGCTGGAGTATGTCACGTTAGCGCAGTTGCTCCATCAACTGCTCCATGTGAGATAAACGGCCACTGGCGTTATCCGCAGGCGGTGAATCTGCCAGCCCGGACCCGTCCGAGTCGACGGGCTTATCCGACTTTCGAGTGGCCTTACCACCAGCCCGAGGTACGCCAAGTCGGGGGCTGCTGACCACATGGTTAGCCGCCCAGGTGAAGTTGGCCGCTGCTGACTGCCCGCATTCCCGCGGTCCTCCACAGTCCGTTTTGCTGCGGTCCGTTTGGACTTCGTCTTGGACTTGTCCATAGTTCTTTGCTCTGTACAAGCAATGCTCCTCCCGCCTGTCGCTGTGCAATGCGTTAGACGAAATGTCACGCATGTGTGCTGGCGGGGTCTTCACGTAGTCACTCACATGACTCCGAAGTAAAATGGCCCATCTAAGCTAGTCCCATTTGCTTGCATTTGGCCCATGTCCCTCTAAATAATTTCTTATCTATACAATGTCTCTTATTTATGTTATTGTACCTGCCTCAACTACTACTTCTGGCAGGTTGTTCCACATACTCACTATCCTCTGTGTGCAAAAATCACCCCTCAGATACCTGTTAAATCTTTAATACCTGTTTAATAAAGCCCTCTAGTTCTTGATTCCCCTACCTTGGGAAAAAGACTCTGTGCATTCACCCTATCTATCAATCCATGATTTTATATAACTTTATAAGATCACCCCTCATCCTGCCATGCTACAAACAATGTCCTTAGGAATAGCCTGCTTAATCTTTCCCTGAACTTCTCTACTATCTTCCCTTCTTAATCACATCTTTTGCAGCAGGGTGACCAATACTGAAATTGTCACCGTTAACAATAAAGTGTTTGGGTATTCAAATTATGAGAAGACACAATCATTATTTAGTGCCAATTTTATGCCACTATTAAATAAACTGAATGTTATGATTAACTTTTGGAAAACGCTACCGCTCTCATTGATAGGTAGAATTAACGCTATAATAATGACTTTCTTACCACAATTAATATACTTGTTTCAAGCGATCCCAATATATATTCCAAAATATTTTTTCTAAAAACTAGATTCTAATATCACTAATTTTATATGGGATTATAGAGCACACAGAATTCAATGAAAGCATCTGTGTAAACCTAAAGAAGTTGGGGGTTTATCATTACATAACTTTACGTATTACTACTGGGCAGTGCATATCAAGAACATAATGTACTGGTTGGATAGTTCCACTCACCAGTCGGAGTGGATAAGAATGGAGAAAGAGGAGTGTTTCCCGTACGATATTGGAACGATCTTGTTCTCACCGATAAAATTGAATAGTATAATATATAAGAAGAACCCAATTATTCACAATACAATAAGAATTTGGAAATAAATAAAATTATCCTTGAAATTAAATAATCTATCAGTACTAACCCCAATATTGAATAATCCTGCATTCAAACCATCTCTTATCGACAAAACATATAAACAATGGGATAGACTGGGAATTAGGAAAGTAGGAGATACGTATGAATTGGGTAAATTGTTATCATTTCAACAATTAAAATCAAAATTTAAACTGAATGATAATCAATATTTTAAATATATACAGATATGTGACTTTATGAAGAAATATATACATAGATTTCAAACTATATTTTTAGACCCTTTAGAAGAAGCAACGAATATTAAGGCTGATTCACACAAACTCATATCATATTTTTATAATAGTATATTAAATAGAGAATTACCCTCAACAGAGGCACTAAGAGAAGATTGGGGACATGAACTAATGATAAAGATTCCAAAAGATAGATGGGAAAAGTATCTGATGAACACACATAATTGTTCCATTAATGCAAGACATAATTTAATTCAATTTAAATTATTACATAGACTATATTATTCAAAAACGAGGTTGAATAAATTCTATCCAAACGTCTCTCCTAGATGCGATAAATGTTTGTTTCAAAATGCCAATATAACACATTCATTTCTAGGATGTATAAAGTTGAATACATTTTGGAGCGATATATTTGATATATTTACAAAGCTCTTCAAGTCACGAATAGAACCTAATACAGAATGGATTATATTTGGAATAATAGTAGACGATATCAATTTAAACAAAGACTAAAAAGTATTCTTTAATTATGGGTTAATAATTGGAAAGAAATTGATACTTAAATTTTGGAAAAATACAGCTATACCAACTAAAATGTGGATTAGTAATATGATGAACATAGCTCACCTTGAAGAAATGAGACTCCACCTAATTGATAAATATGACCAATTCTTAAGGAGTTGGTCCCCTTTCATTGACTTTTTGGAATCATGTGATGCAGCAGTACCGTAAAGATTACTGATTTCGGGTCAGGTCGTGGATAGAATTACATCTCCAAACAAAGATTTGAAAATTTCTTTTTTAAGGGTCTTTTTCTCCTATTTCTACTTTCTACTTTTTCTTTTCTTATATACACACTTCACGTTTTTCTATTTTCTACTATCTATTTTTCCTCTTTTTCTTCTCTCTATTTCTTGTCTTTTTTTACTTCTTTTTCAAAAACATAAAACTAGAGGTTGTACATATAATGTATTACGTTATGAAATAGTTGGCACCTAAAATAGGTGCCACTGTATTGTTTTGTACTGTATTAACTTCTAATAAAATAAACAACAACAACAAAAAAACAAACAACAAAAAATAATAAAGTGAACTGGACCAACTACTACATGAGTAAGTCTGAGTCCAGGTATCCTATGGCAAGGAACAGGTTTAAAGTGATAGGGGAAAGATTTAATGGGAACCTGAAGGGTAATTTTTTTACACAAAGGGTGATGGTGTATGGAACAAGCTGTTGGACCGAAGACTGAAGTAGGGTCTCGATCCGAAACGTCAACCATTCCTTCTCTCCAGAGATGCTGCCCATCCCGCTGAGTTATTCCAGCTTTTTATGTCTATCTTCGGTTAAACCAGCATCTGCAGTTCCTTCCCACGCATTAAGCTGCTGATGGAGGTAGTTGAGGCAGGTGCTATCACAATGTTTAAGAAACATTTAGACAGGGACATGGATAGGATAGGTTGAAAGGGATATGGGCCAAATGTAGGCAGGTGGGACTAGTATATATGGGACACGTTGGTCGGTGTGGACAAGTTGGGCTGAAGGGCCTTTTTGCTCACTGTAAGACTATGAATCTATGATTCAGTAACTACTACAAGAGCTGGTCTGAGTCCAGGTATCCTATGACAAGTAACATCTTCTTGCACATCTAAGCCACCAACTGCAACCATTGGAGTTTGATATCCTAACCCCTGTTTGCCTAGATGAGTGGAATTCCACAAAATACTTAAGAATTTGGTGTGATTAGGATGAAATAACTGGCTGATTGGCAACTCATCCACCACGTTAATTGAACACTCACTCCAGCATTGGTGCCATGTGGTCAGAGTGCATGTTACCTGCAAAACCCACTGTGGATACTATCTAGGTTTCTTCAACAACACCTTTTAATAGTTCATCAATGGTCCAATGGTGCTTTTATTTGTCACATGTGCAATTGCACAGCTAAATTGTTTTGCATATTTGAACATGCAGGTGTGGCCATGTTTTGGCATCATTTCCAAAGTCCAAAGTCTGGTCTCCCTGCATGCTCAGTCTACTGGAGCATTTCTCGATCCTAGCAAGCCCCAGCCTGCTGCAGGCCTTTCCTCTGTCATCCTAGACCGGATCGGCCCATAGACCGACATCCCTCTCTTCGCCCACTCACCTTTTTGTCGCAAGGGTGCCTCCTGCAGCCACCCTTGAAGGGGCTGGAGGCATTACCTCGGTTCCCCCTCCTACCGGCCCTTGCTCCTCATGCCCTCCGCGGTACCGTGGCCTGACGAGTCTTCGGGCGAGTTCCACCATTCGACGAGCCTGCGAAGAATCAGTAGGAAGGACCAGTGCAGCAGGATGGGAATATCATCCTGCTGGTTACCACTCCAAACTGTATGCCACCTTGACTTTGGAAACAACCCACCATAACCCAATCAATGACTCATGTCTTGGAACTTCCATGCAAACCTATTGGACCAGTAGCTGTGTAACTGTTCAAGAACATGGCACAATGCCATCTCCTCAAGCACAATTAGGAATGGACAATAAATGCAGGTTCTGTTAGCAATGTTTGTGCACACACAAACAACAAATAAAGAAGGAGCACTGAAATGCCCCACTATCCCATGGTGTGTTTACATCACACTTCACTGGAGCTAATACAGCAAGATCAATAGTGATAACAAAGGCAAAAATATAATTCCATTACTGGTGTGGATGCTGGGTTTACAATGTGTTCATTTTAGATATCCGTAGGTTGATGAGAGAGATAAAAACAAGTTCATTGCACTAACAGGCTGAAAATATGAACAGGGAACACTGGAAAATAGGTCACGATGCTTCAGTTTGTGCTTCAGGTCATTGATTTTTCATGAATTGTGCTGAAGACAAACAGATTTTAGCAAATTCAGAGCCAGAGGAAATGCTCGATAGTGGATTATCCAGGAAGTAGATTACATTAAGGGCAGGCGTAATTAAATGACAAATCACCTATCCTTTTTTTATATGAGGAGTCAGGAGCTAAGATGACACAAGGATAGCTTCAGAGGTTGGAATCCACAGATGGAGCCATGCCTAATGAGTATTCACAGCACTCACTCAATTTTAAATTCAGGTATCCATCATCTGCACTGTTTTACTTTAGAAATTATGGGTGGAGAGATGTAAATTGCTACTGACAAAGAGGGCAGATTCACTTTGAAATAACCAGAAGGAAATCTGAACACAGTTAAATAGTGAAGGCGAGATGAGAAGATTAAAGAATGGAAAACTGAGCACGTCATCTCCAAGCTTATTCTGTCCCCAGTTTGGTGAAAGTAATTGCACATTCATATCACAGAAGCCAATTATATCCAATTTTGCACAATATCATTAAATCCACACAATAGCACAACGTTAAAATACCCTGTGAAGTACATCTATGACATAACACAGCTTATTATACAGATACCCACTATATTATAAGCAATAATATCATGCTGCATAATAACATATGCTTATGTAATGGTTATGTGCCTTTATGCAAATACTGGTTCAAATAATTTGCTCACATTTTTCTTCTTCCGATCTGAACTGTTGGGTTATAGTTTAAAAAAGTGATTTTTTAAAGTTTTGGGATCTTGAAATTTTGTAGTAGCTCGAACATACTCAACATTTAAAGCTTTTCATAGAGCAAAGATCAACCAAAGGTGACTGAGCTACCTAAGGAGGTAGGTATTTAAGAAAACCTACTAATGAGGTAGGTGTTTGGGAAGCATCTGAAGAGATAAAATAGTAGCAGAGCTCAGAGCACGGGACTTCCTGAAACTCAGGCAGAGCAGCTAATGGAAAAGCCAAGGAAGAATGTTTCTTCAGCTGATGGACTGAAGAAAACTGGGATCACACAAAAATCCAGAAATGGAAGAGCTGTAAATTCCCCTGTGTCTGGAAGCTGAAGGAGGGATTGTGTTTCTGCATTTAGAGAATGATGGAACATCATCTGAATATTGGGGTCCAAGTTCATAAGTTCTAGGAACAGAATGAGGCCATTTGGCCCATTCAACCATGGCTGATCTATCTTTCCTTCTCAACCCCATTCTCCTGCCTTCTTCTCTGACACCCGACATCTGTACCGATCAAGAATCTATCAATCACTGCCTTAAAAATATCCATTAACTTGGCCTCCACAGCCTTCTGTGGCAATGAATTCCACAAATTCACCACCCTGTGACAAAATAATTTCCTCCTCATCTCCTTTCTCAATGTACGTCCTTTTATTCTGAGGGCTATGAGCTCTGATCCTAGACTCCCACTAGTGGAAACGTCTTCTCCACGTCCACTCTATGCAGGCCTTTTCACAATTCAGTAAGTTTCAATGAGGGGACCCCTCATCCTTCTTAACTCCAGCGTGTACAGGTCCAGAGCCATCAAACGCTCATCATATGTAAATTCACAGGTGATTGTGCAGGATATATCCATATCTGTCAGGACAAATATGGAACCTCCAATTATATAACATGTAGAACATTTTGAATTTTTCCACAAAATTTATAGTCAAGGAAGAATACATTCTGAAGAAAGGTCATAACTCAAAACTCTGCCCATTCATTCCCTGCACAGATGTTGCCTGTCTAAGTTACTCCAGCACTTTGTGTTTTGCTCAAAATTCCAGCATCTTCAGTTCCTTGTGTCTCTGAAATGCATTTAATGTTCCATAAAATAACATCTTATTTTCTTATTTATCAAAGAAGCCAGGAAACATCAGTGATGTTTTTCTTCCAAGTTCAGCACAATGCTGATCCCCACACCATTTCGGCTCCCCTTGAGCCTTTGTATCTGCAGCTGAAATGGAGCAGTTGATCTCTGTACCAGTCAGACTCCAATACTCAGTGATTAATCGTCCCATTTAAATCAATACCTCTGACAATTACCATTTACAAAGGTAGGGACAGATGTTTCTAAATATGCATTGTGTGTATGGCTGTAAAACTGCGCTCTTAACTGTAAATCATTCTTATTGGAGATGATAGAAAATAAGTTACTGCAACAATCTGCAAATTAAATTTTTAAACATCTGTTATTCAATTCTTTGAAATATTGTTAGTGTAGAAACCACTGCCACGAGAGTATGCAGGAATTTAATTTGGATTGCGTTTGGTGAAGTGCAATAAAACACATATGTTATGCATAAATATGCAGTGCATGCTTTCGTAGGTTGAATAATGAATACTTGGGGAAAGCCTGTGCCTCCTCGTCATCACACCTCTGTCCTGCCCTAATATTTTGTATTATCTCAGGAGCCTAAAATGTTTTGTGCAGGAAAGGATTGCAGATGCTGGTTTAAACCAAAGATAGACACAAAAAGGTGGAGTAACTCAGCAGGTTAGACAGCATCTCTGGAGAAAAGGAATAGGTGACATTTCGGGTCAAGATCTTTCTCCAGACTCAAAACGTCACCTTTTCCTTTTCTCTAGAGATGGTGTCTGACCCACTGAGTTACTCCAGCTTTTTGTGCCTAAAATACTTTCACTGACTTTTGTAGTAATTTTCTAAGAGGAGTTCATTGTAAAATTATCAGAAACTATCTCTTATGATGCCTTCAGTTCCCATAGTGGCTCATACATTTTGTAAGCAGAGATGACAACCGCCTTGAAGTCTTCACATTTAAAGTAGCAGCAAACCAGGTATTCCGGTATTTTGTATCTATCCAGATATTCAATATCTGCTCTTACATTGCTGTCAGGAATAACCAAGCATTTGTCCATGGAATAGGTTCACTCTGCACTGAAATCTACTATAAATATCAGGTCAGATGCATAATCATAGAGTCATAGAGTCTTACATCATGCAGACTCTGCGATCCAACTTGTCCACACTGGCCAATGTGTCCCACCTAGATTTGTCCCATCTACCTGTGTTCAGCCCATATCCTTCTAAACCTGTCCTATCCAAGTCACAAGCACAAGATTGGTCACATCATTATAGAATCGGATATCTAATTCAACCAAATCACATTCCAGAGCATCATACATGATGGCAAGTTTATTTCTATTTATTCAGTAGATGTGGGTGTCACTGGCAAACCGAGGGAAGAAGGATTCTAAGGGGAGGAAGAGGCAACCGTGACTGACAAGGGAAGTCAGGGACAGTATGAAAATAAAAGAGAAGATGTACAACATAGCAAAAGATGAGCGGGAAGCCAGAGGATTGGGAAACATTTAAAGAACAACAGAAGGTAACTAAAGAGGCAATACGGGGAGAAAAGATGAAGTACGAAGGTAAGCTAAGGAGGCAGAAAGGGAGAGTGATTAAGAGTGGGACTTCCACAACATAAATGCTGTGACCATGAATGAACCACATGGAGACTATAGTTGTAAAATGTCTTTATTCTGTGTATCAAGTAGGCATTCTGGGGTAATCTCACTGAACTGAAAATAAATTGAGGCTTTATACTCTAAGCACAATGATAACAGCAGGGGATTCAAAACAATTTCAACTTGAACGCTTTGGGAGAGGGCAAATAACTCAGTAGAATTACAGTGGGAGCACAACTCAACTAACAAGAACACCTCAACACATTCAAACACGTTTATTAGGAGATATATCTGTTTTTATTTCAAATTTCCTGTATCTGCAGTGCATTCCTTGCGGTGGCACTTTTCCTGTTGTGTAATATTAGATTATTATAGTGGGGAAATGGGGATGGATGTTTTCTATTTATAATCCCAACACAATGAGCTGAATGGCTGCCATTTGTTCACTTTCATTTTAGAGATACAGCGAGGAAACAGGGCCTTTGGCCCAACAATTCAATGCTGACCACCCATACACTAGTTTTATCCTACACACTAGGGATAATTTACTGAAGCCAATTAACCTACAAACCCACACGTCTTTGGAATGTGAAGGAAACTGGAGCACCCGGAAAAGAACTCATGTGGTCGCAGGGAGAATGTGCAAACTCTGTACAGACAGTACCCATAGTCAGGATCAAACCCAGGACTCAGGCACTGCTGCGCAACTGTGCCGCACAAACCTCTAAATAAACACCTTTATTTAAAGGTAAAAATTAATTCAAAACTTATTTAGCTCAAATGATTTGAAGCCTTTTAAAATCAAATTCCATCTTACAACATTACCAAATGTTAAATAACTCCAGGAATAATAAATGGAAACCTGAATTTATGAAGTGTTCATAATGAAATGAAAGGTTACCTTTTTTTCAGAGCATTTAATCAAACAAGGGAATAGAAGTCAACATTCACTGTGATATGCTATTTGTCTGATTAACGTCTTTAAAATTTCCTGGTATAACTACTTGGCTTATTTCACTTTTAATTCTCATTCCAATAAAATACTTTCAATTTATTAGTTGTGACATTCTGCAGCATATTTATAATTATAATTTATTGGAAATGTTTAGAGTTAATCATCGAATCCTTATCCTTATTCACATGAAATGTGAAATGTTACTGCTGGGGTTTGTCTGATTCTGCACATTTTATACCACTAGACACCAAAGGAACCTATTTGGAATTTACATGGGTTCTTCAGTAGTCGACTATGCTTGTCTCAGTATGAATAAAGAGGTTAAGGAAAGCGAATAAACATATCAGTGCCTAAAAAGTGTAGGAACTACAATTGGAGGATAAGCACAGTGGAGCAGTGGTCGAGTTTTTGCCTTACAACGCCATTGATCCGGGTTCGATCCTGATTACGGTGCTCTCTGTACGGAGTTTTACATTCTCCCTGTAACCTGCGTGGGCTTTCTCCAGGAGTTACGGTTTCCTCCCATACTCCAGAGACATACAGATTTGTAGGCTAATTGGCCTGTAAAAATTGCAAATTGGCACTGTTGTATGTCGGATAGTGTTAGTGTGCAGGGATCATCGGTCGGTGTGGACTTGGGGGCCGAAGGGCCTGTTTTCATGCTGTATCTCTAAACAAAACTAAACAACATCTCAAATCTATACTAACTATTCTAGTATAACCTTTAACAGTTATCCTGATGAAAGTTTTGGAAAATAATTACAAAGTCTGTAAACTTGCAGAACTGAACTGCTCTGGGAATCATCCGTTAAAAAAACATTGTTGCTTTCTCCTGCAGTGGTTCCAAGAGGCCAAGATACATTGGGTGTGAAGGGCATTGTCATCACTAAAATAAAGGGGCACATGCACCACATGAAGTGAGAACTACTGGAGTTCTACTTCAGTTGTACAGGGTCTTGGTGAGGCCACACCTGGAGTATTGCGTACAGTTTTTGTCTCCTAATCTGAGGAAAGACATTCTTGCCATAGAGGGAGTACAGAATAGGTTCACCAGATTGATTCCTGGGATGGCAGGACTTCAATATGAAGAAAGACTGGATAGGCTCGGCTTGTACTCGCTGGAATTTAGAAGATTGAGGGGGGATCTTATAGAAACTTACAAAATTCTTAAGGGGTTGGACAGGCTAGATGCAGGAAGATTGTTCCTGATGTTGGGGAACTCCAGAACAAGGGGTCACAGTTTAAGGATAAGGGGGAAGTATTTTAGGACCGAGATGAGAAGATCATTTTTCACACAGAGAGTGGTGTGTCTGTGGAATTCTCTGCCACAGAAGGTAGTTCATTGGCTATATTTAAGAGGGAGTTAGATGTGGCCCTTGTGGCTAATGGGATCAGGGGGTATGGAGAGACGGCATGTACAGGATACTGATTTGGATGATCAGCCATGATCATATTGAATGGCGGTGCAGGCTCGAAGGGCCGAATGGCCTATTCTTGCACCTATTTTCTATGATTCTATGATCCTATGAGAAGCAGGTGGATGCAGGCACTGAGCCAATAAAGGAAGAAACTACACCTCTCGTCTGTGAGAAAATATTCCTCCTGCCCCCAGTAGGAAGCAGCTACAAAATGCCTGTTGGACTGAGCAGAAAGAGGCACAGCATTGTGGCAGTGCCTTCACAGTGCAGTGTGCCAGAGGGAAGGATGGATGGTGAAGAGAGGGGAATGAGGGGAAATCATAATTACCAAACCTACAGCCGAATAATTCAAGGACAATTAAATAAATGACGATCAAATCACTAAGCAAATAACTTGAAGTCACAAGAGACTGTAAGGTCCGGATATAGGAATGGGCTATCTTGGTGCAGAGTCTCGACCTCCTCCTGCAGCTTATTTTTTAAACAAATAACATCCACAAGGGTATGGATCATGTGTATGTAGATTATATTAGTTTATCTTGTTCGGCACAGACATTGTAGACTAAAGGGCCTGTTTCCGTGCTATACTGTTATATCTTCTCGGAGCGGCAAAGTGGCGCAGCGGCTGAGTTGCTGCCTTACAATGCCAGAGACCTGGTTCTGATTTAATCCTGACTAAGGGTGCTTGTCTGTACAGAGCTTGTACCTTCTCCCCCTGAGAGAAGATACGAATTCAAGGTGAGAGGGGAACGATTTAGTAGGAATCTGAAGGGCAATTTTCTCACACAGAGACTGGTAGCTTTATGGGACGAGCTGCCAGAGGATGTAGCTGAGGCAATTACTATCAACACCATTTAAAAGACATTTGGACAGGTACACAGGTAGGAAATGTTTGGAGGGATATGGGTCAAATGCAGGTTGACGGGACTACTGTAAATGGGGCATTTGATCTCTATGGATAAGTTGAGCCATTGGGCCTGCTTCTGTACTATATGACTCTATATACCATAATATATATTACTCTGAAGCATTGTCAATGAATTAAATCTACATAAAACTGATGCTCTGAGGAAATCTCCTTAATGAATACTTTGTTAATCTGTTTAGCTTTAATCTTGTACCTCCAGTAATTATGTACCATATGCACAAGCCCATTTTCAAAAAATTATTATTCATTTCCCAAATTTATTATCCTACAGGAATTTATATTTAAAAAAGACCTCTCGTTAATTTGGACCCCTTACTAATATTCTGTGGATATTCCAAAGTAGTCTACTGCCTTAAGAGAACTTTTGAAGGGTAGTCACTGGTGTGATGTCAGCAAAGCATGAGGTTTCACCTGTTTATAAATATATTCATGAAAGGATATCAGTTTTATTTTATTGACTCTAACTGCAAATGAGGAATCTGGCATTCACTTATATTACATGACATTCCGCTGAAGGTGGGAAGAGAATGGTTATTAATATTTATGACATAAGAATATGTCGTTATCATTCCAACATTGTCACTACTCGCAGTTCATAGATTAAAACAATTATCCAGCCAAAAACTTGTATATATTTGAGCACTGCTTTTGCACTATTAGCCTTCATGAATATCAATAAAGCTTTTAATGCTAATGATATTTCTGAACATAAGCCATCTTGTGTAAGAATTATTCATTGATATTGAGATTCAGATCATACACCAGAGATGTTTAACTGTAATTCACAATCATTTATAAATGTGACCTATTTGGACCTCACAGAGCAGGTGCCTGAGAAAGATCTGAAATGAAATTGGCTTTGGCCAGTTTAAGTCCAGTTTGCAGAGTGTGATAGTGCACAGTAATAACATGTTCAATATTCACAACAATTAGCATGAATACAGCAATCTTGATTAATGCCATAAATTTACCAGCAGGCCCAAAAGGCAATAATACCTAACTGCAAGAGAAGCATTCAGTGACACCTTTGTTTCATAAGTTATAGGAGCAGAAATAGGCCATTCGGCCCATCAAGTCTACTCTGCCATTCAATCATGGCTGATCGATCTTTTACCTCTCAACCCCATTCCCCTACTTTCTCCCCATCACCCCTGACACCCGTACTAATCAAGAATCAGTTTATCTCCGTCTATAAATATCCATTGACTTGGCTTCCACAGCTGTATGCGGCAATTAATTCCACAGATTCACCATAAGTCCAAATTCTCTTTCAATGTTATGGGTGGTGTAGCTGGATTGCTAAAAAAACAATGGCCGGATAAGAATCTAAAAAACAAATTATCTATCTGTACAGTAGACCACATTCTGTGCTTGAAACAATCCCCATAGAAAAGATCATTTGGAATGTCTTGCCCAACTATTTGCATAAGGTAATATGCAACAAATAAAATATTTTCACAAAATGCTGGAAGGCCTCAGCAGGTCAGGCACACCCGTGCAAAGTTATTTTTGGTCTGAGACCTTTTGTTAGAATTCCAATTTGAAACATCTTTTTTTTTCTCTTTCTACAGTGTCTTTTCTGATTTTATTTCAGATTTCCAGTATCTGCAGTTTTTCCTTTAATTTTCAAGTTTTACTTTCTCGTTTCCTCATTGCACTGTCTAAAATTGCTGTCAAGTTCATTTCTTGTTCCCAATCTGTACCCACCCTCTGCCCCAGATTACATTTCAAACTATTCTCCTTGTGCACAGATAGCTGGATGGGAAGAGGATCTTGAAATTCAGTCCTGTGACAAAGGACTTAATAAAGGATAGGGAATTTTAACCAACTTACGTGAGGTATAGAAACAGGGAACTGCAGATGCTCGTTAATATGCAAAAGGACAAAAAGTTCCAGAGTAACTCAGCAGATTAGGCAGCATCCCTGAGATCATGGATTGGTGATATTTCGGGTCAAGAAAGGTCAATATCAATGGGCAACAAAATGATTTAAAGTATTAACCCACTGAATCTTTGCTGTTGGAATTTCACACAGCAATGTTCCAGCCCTGGGTATCCACACACTGGCATTTCATTCCCTGAAACATCGCCTGCTGAACTTCTGCTATCTCACTCTTTGTAATTAACTCACTGGCATTCACATTTTGCTATTTCTACAATTGACATTTCAATTTAAGATGCTCCTTCAACTGGTAACTACCTATTGTTTTTTCACCTTCTGGCATCTCATCCTGAGATGTTTCAAATCCCAATATTCACTCCCAGGTATTTGACATCTTAGTTATTTCACCTTCCGGGCTTTTGTTCCCTTGTGTATTACTCTGGCCTATTTCACTGCCTGTTAGTTCACTCCCTGCTACTTCATGCCTGAGTACTTCATTATTTAATATTTCATCTTTTATTATTTTTCTTTCTTTTTTTTTACCCCTGATGTTTCACAGCCGGAGGATTAATGTTATGTTATTTTATCTCCCTGGATTTCAGTGCAATCTTTTTCATCCACTGAGATTATATTCCTAAGTATTATACCTCCTACTGTTATTTTACTCCCTCGTGTTTTACCCCTCGGATGTTTTATTCTCCAGTATTTATTACTTGGTATTTCACTCTGTTATATCTGACTCCCTGGTGCCTCACCCCTGGTATAATGCCCGTTGAATTTCCAACTCTTTTGCTTTTTTGTAACTTTTTATAAAATGTCTTTCTCGGAAGGCATCAAATTTATTTTACTCTGATTTGTCAGATGACTATTCAGTGATGACTGTACATATGTCTAAAAAGACACAAACTGGAGAAACAGGAATAATTTAGTGGGACATGCTTTTCACTTCTGTTTAAACTATGCAGGATAAATGGCTATTTTGAAGCCACATCCACAAGTTTAGCAGAGCAGACAGTCTCTTTATGAGATTCAATTTATTGTGTACTTTCTGGCAAGCACAGAAGACGGGATTAAGTGTTGTCATTGCAGTAAGTGCCCAAGTGATTTGTGGAGGTAGGCAAAGCCCATGCCTGTCAACAAGGCAACAGCATCGAAAGGAGAAACAACCCATTGCTTTGTAAATAGCTATATCTGTCTGAACACTGTTAAATTGGCTTTATCACTGTATTATTAACATGACAGTAAAGTCTAGACTCCTTTTCCAGAAATCTGTCTCTAAATCGATAATTTTCAATCGTAAGCGATGTTGGCAGCGATGGGAATACGTAACGCTGCTAAAAGTAAAACAAGTGGGAGGTGATTGTGACTGACTGCGTAACTCATTAAATTAATGATGTATATCTGGATCATGCCTTAGTTGAACTGAGGCCCCATTTTACTGACTGTTTTGCTCAGAGCACTGTCATAGCAGGCAACAACTAAACTCACTGAAACTGTAGCCTCCCATTTTTGGTGGTCAATAAAGCCCTACAGAGATAGAGCACAGAAACAGAACCTTCGGCCCATCGTCAACCACCCACTTGCTCAAATCTGACACATTTTCATCAGCTCCTCCCAGATTCAATCACATGCCTAATACACACACAAGGGGCAATTCACAGTGGTCGACTCAGCCCCCAACCTGCACATCTTTGGGTTATTGTAAAGAATTGGAACTTCCATAGGAAACCTATGAGATTACAGGGAGAACTTGCAAGCTCCACACAGACAAAGTGTAGGATTGAACCAGGATCTCTGGCACTATGAGGCAGCAGCTCTACTAGCTGGGTTACAGAGGACAGATTATTTTGGAACTGCACCTTACATTCCACTTTGGAAACTTACAACCCAACGGTATAAACATTGAATTCCCCAATTATAGGTAGCCTCTAAAAAGACCCTACTCTCCCTCCCCTTTCTCCCCACAGCTCACCTTTCTCCCCACCTCTGTGCCCAACATGGACTTGCACATATTTCTCCCCTCCCCCTGACTCTGACATTCCTACTTCTGGCTTCACAATTTTTAACTGGATGCACAAGGCAAGATTAGCAAGGTTGTAGATGACAGGAAAATGGATGGCATCACAGATAGTAAAGAAGGTTATCAAAAATTGCAGCAGGCACTTAATCAGTTGGGCAGGTGGGCTGAGGAAGGGTTAATGGAGATTAATACAGATAAGTGCGAGGTGTTGTATTTTGGAAAGTAAAACCATGGCAGCACCTTCACAGGGAATGGCAGGGTCCTGGGGAGCATTGGAGAGAAAGGGATCTAGGAGTGTTGGTACATAGTTGCTTCAAAGTGGCATAACAAGGAGATAGGGTGGTCAAGCAGGCTTTTTGTACATTGGCCTTCATCAGTAAAAGTAATGAGTATAGATGGGTGACATTTCGGGTTGAGATCCTTCTTCAGACCTGAAACACAACTCATTCCTTCAATCCAGAGATGTTGCCTGACCCGCTGAGTTACTCCACCATTTTGTGTCTATCTTCAGTGTAAACCAGCATCTGCTGTTCCTTCCTACACATAATAAATATACTGTAGATGTTGGCAGACTTTGTTACAGTTGTGCAAGACATTGGTTAGGCCACATTTGAAGTATTGTGTTCAGTTTTGGTCACTCCGTTACAGGCAAGATGCTGTGAAGCTGGAAAGGGTGCAGAGAAGATTTACGAGGATGTTTCCATGAGGTACTGATGGAAACATGAGATATAGGGAGGGATTGAGCAGGCTAAAAATGTATTCCTTGGGGTGCAGGAGAATGAGGGATGATCTTATTGAGGTGTATAAAATCGTGAGAGGAATAGACAGGGTAAATGCACTGAATCTTTTACCCAGAGTAGTGGTATCAAGAACCAAAAAACATAGGTTTAAGGTGAGGGGGGAAAGATTTTACAGGAACCTGAGGGGCAACATTTTTACACAAAGGGTGAAGGTAGTTGAGGCAGGGACCATTACAATGTTTAAAATATATTTGGATAGGTACATGGGTAAGAATCAGTCTGAAGAAAGATCCCAACCCAAAAAGTCACCAATCCGTATTCTCCAGAGATACTGAAGATAGACACAAAATGCCGGAGTAACTCAGCAGGACAGGCAGCTTCTCTGGAGAGAAGGAAGGGTGATGTCTCGACTCAAAACATCACACATTCCTTCTCTCCAGAGATGCTGCCTGACCCGTTGAGTTACCCCAGTCTTTTGTGTCTATCTTCGGTTTAAACCAGCATCTGAAGTTCCTTCCTACAGATTTCTCCAGAGATACTGCCTGTCCGGTTGATGTATTCCAGCACTTTATGCCCTTTTGTGCAAACCAGCATCTGCTTCTGTTTCTACATCCTATATTTCTTGGTGAGTTGGCGGTTGCAGAGAGCATTTAAAGAAAGACTGTGAAAAACACCTATGTGCGAATGCTGTTTGTGGATTTCAGTTCAGCATTCAACACCATTATCCCCCAGCACCTGATAAGCAAACTGGTTCCATTGGGCCTCGGCACCCCCATGTGTAACTGGCTACTGGACTTCCTCACTGACAGACCCCAGTCTGTGAGGGTTGGAAATAACACCTCTAACACCATCTCTCTGAGCACCGGCTCCCCTCAGGGCTGTGTCCTGAGTCCACTGCTGTTCACCCTGATGACTCACGACTGTTGTGCCAGGTTTAGTACAAACCACATCATGAAGTACGCAGATGACACAACAGTGGCGGGCGTCATCAGGGACGACAATGAGCTGGCTTACAGGGAGGAGGTGAAACAACTGGCGGACTGGTGCAATACGAACAACCTGATCCTGAATGTCGAAAAAACAAAGGAGGTTATCGTCGACTTCAGGAAAACCCGGCACAGTCCCACACCACTTCACATCAATGACAGCGATGTGGAGGTGGTCAGTAGCACAAAGTTCCTGGGGGTGCAGATCACTAACAGTCTGACCTGGTCGAATAACATCTCATCAACAGTTAAGAGAGCGCAGCAGCGGTTGCACTTTCTGCGCCGGATGAGAAGAGCTCATCTCCCCATCCCATCCTCACTACTTTCTACAGGGGCACCATAGAGAGTATTCTGACCAGCTGTATCTCTGTCTGGTTTGGGGACTGTAGAGCCTCCGACTGGAAGTCTGTGCAGAGAGTGGTGAGGACAGCGGAAAAAATTATCGGGACCTGTCTCCCCTCAATCGGGGATATTGCAACCAAACGTTGCATGTCTAAGGCCAGCAGTATTATAAAAGACCCCACACATCTCCATCACCGTCTGTTCACTCTGCTGCCCTCGGGAAAAAGATATCGCAGCATAAGGAGCAGAACATCAAGGTTCTGCAGCAGCTTCTTCCCACGAGCCATCAGACTCCTGAATGCCATGTAATGGGCTGCCACCATTGTCTATTTATCCTTTTATCCTTTTTATCCATGCCTATCCTTCTGTTAATTTATCGTGTTGCACAGGGAGCCAAATGCAACATAATTTCAAATTGGAACTGCATATATCAATGTATTTCTAAATGACAATAAAGTTTGTTTGACTTTGTTTGACTGACTTTGGATGAGACTCCAAGAAGCTCCCTACGAGAAAGTCCAGATTAGGGTTGTAAATCTGTGGAATTATTTGCCGCATAAGGCTGCAGAGGCCAAGTCAGTGGATATTTTTAAGGCAGAGATAGATAGATTCTTGATTAGTACGGCATCAGAGGTTATGGGGAGAAGGCAGGAAAATAGAATTAGGAGGAAGAGATAGATCAGCCATGATTGAATGGTGTAGTAGACTTGATGGGCTGAATGGCCTAATTCTGCTCCTATCACTTACGATCTTATGATTAGGCATCGTCAGAAGGAAGTTGTGTTGAATCTTTCACTCGGCACGTCTGGCCAAGGACGGTTACAAAACCTTAAATTTGATGATTACTTGGTTTAGTTTAGATTAGTTTGGAGATACAGCACAGAAAGAGGCCCTTTGGCAAACCATGTCCCTACATACCATTAATCACCCATTCGCGCTCGTTCGATGTTATCCCACTTTCTCATTCACTCCCTGAACATGAGGGACAATTTTACAGAGGCAAATTTACTTACAAACCCACACATTTTTGGGACAAACCTGGAGCACTTGAAGGAACTCCACATAGTCACAGAGAAACCATGCAAAGTCCACCCTCACCTGATATTACAGTATGTGGAATTATGTGTCAAATCATACAAGCATCAAAATGACAAAGGAAGGTTTAGGATCAATGTAGAAACAAGGTACTACAGGTGCTGGTATACGAAAAAGAGACATAAAGAACTGGAGTAACTCAGCATGTCAGGCAGCATGCCTGAATAAAATGGATATGTGGTGTTTTAGGTCAGGACCCTTCTTCAGTTTCAGTCTAGGTTTAAAATAGCATAAACCTGATTTACTGTGTTTTGTGATATGATCTCTGACTGAAGTTGAAGTATAGTATGAGAAAAAACTGCACTCTTCGACATGACTTTGATGGAAGCTAAATGGGGACCAGGTTCATCTTTTGCTGTTGTAAATATCCAATGACATAATGTGAAGAGATGATTTGTTTGCAATGATGTCCTTGCTAATGCTCTATTTTACTTTGCAGTCACATGAGTGATTCCGTGAAGAACCCCGCCAGTCTGCATGCGCATCATTACTTCTGTCGCATGGCGCAGCGACTGACTGGCAGGCGTGCGGTCCTGCCAGTGGTAAGTTTAAACCTACAGGTAAGTTTTGTATTTCTTAGCAGGTTCGGTTTTTCTTGCAGGAACCTCTTCTTATAGAGTTTTCCTGGTGGATATTGTCATGAAGTCCGTACGAGCCACGGGGAAACCGGCAATGGGCTGGGGGGAGACTCCAGTCCAGACCGCGGAAGTGCGGGTAGCCGGCGGCCGGCGGGTTCGCTACTCCAGTCGCTGACAATGTGGTCAGTGGCTTCCAGACCGCTGTGGTTCCCGTGGAGGGGTAAATCCAGGAGGAAGGCGGTATCGCCACCAGAGTCGCTGACAGTGCAGTCAGTGGCTCCCACATCGCTGTGGTCCCCAGGACATGGGGTAAAACCAACAATAAGTCGGTCAGTCATATGGACTGGGATGAGTTGGGCCGGGAGGGTTCCCCTCCGGTAATGGTTAACATATTTGGACGGTTATCCAGGATGGAGATCCTAATGGAGAGGATGCTCCACCAAGATACACTCCAACAGGAGGAGTTGTGTCGGCGCTGGCCTCTTCGAGAGCCCACGCCAGTGGCACTTGTTTCAGGGCTGCTTAATGTCTCCCTCTTGGAGGAGTAGAGCATGTGGGGCCAGTATTAATCTGACTCCGAATCAATACTCGGGAGTTTGTCCCACAAATGTGATGTTCCATCCTGGTATAGGTTAGTTGGAGGGGCCATATCAGCGCAGGTATTCTCAGGGGCCTGAGCCAGCACCTGTTTCAGGGCTGCCTACGAATCTCCCTTTCTGTGGAGGGAAGTGCGAGTGGTCAGTAGGTAACTGACTTCAAATTCTAAAGTATGTCCGTGGAACATACTGGAGCACATGCATATGGCTTCAAGGGAATTCTCGCAAACGAAGGTGTTGCTGCCAGAGGAGTTGGTTACCAGCCATTGGCAGAATACCCGGAAGGGGCCAGAGTTCCCCTCACGCTACAAGTGCCGGCAGTGAACAGCACTATAGCCACCGAGTCTTCTATTCAGGTAAGACCTATTCAACAGGCAAAACCTGGATGTGGAAGCAAAAGCTGTCGGACCAATCAAGGTACCAACGACGAACAAAGCTTCATCGGTTCGGTGACAACACACCGCACGCCTCCATCGGCAGTAAGCGGTTCACTGAAGCTACGGCAGCGTGAAAGCTGGGCAGAGGTTCCATGCACCCTACCAGTCCTACTCTGTAACCAGGCAGGTAGGTGGGTCTGACACTTCCAAAACATGGGGTAAGAGGATCACTTACAAGTTGGTAATTTTTTACACTTGTTTGTACAACACACAAATGGTTAAGGCATTGTCATCTACTTAGCGGCATCTAACCATGTAAAGCTGCACAATACTACCATTCCAAGCAGGTTTGGAATTAGGGCCAGAATTGTCTTTTGAGGCAGGTTCAGTATTATGGCCAGGATTGCCTTCGAGACAGGATCGGAAATATGGCCAGAGTTGTCTTCCACGGCAGGCTCAGAATTATGGCCAGAGTTGCCTTTAGAGGCAGGTACAGAATTATGAGGTAGGCTCAGTATAATGACCAGGATTTTCTTTGAAGCCAGGCTCGGAAATCGGGCCAGAGTTGTCGTTCGAGGCAGGCACGGAATGATGGCAGTCGTGGCCTGCTCATTGTGAAAGATGGAGAATGTCGTTTAACTCGCATGTGCAGTATAAACTTTTCCGAATAGGAAACTTCGTTACTGACTAACAACTGATTTTCATGAGGATCTCAAAGATACATTCTATTCAGTTCCCATTTACAGGGATCACCGGAGAGATTTGAAATGATCAGGAGGAGGCAATGATAAGAATAATGATAACAGTAATGATAACTTTTGCTAATGATGAGGCAATGATATCAGTAATGATAACAGTAATGATAACAGTAAAGCATTACAAAATGGGCTAAATTATTTACCCAGGTTATTTACCAAATTACTAAAATTGGTGCTTGGAATACTCAGAGTTCAAAAACACTTGTTATGTCTTGTCTGGGTGATATTCTAATGCAGTATTTTGCTAAAATCAACTGTTTCAGCCTCAAACAATATTTGAGAAATTGGGGTTCCTCATCCATCCAGTTAAATTTAAGTAGTTACCAAATAGACTTGTTGGTCATTGGGATTTACCTTCAACTATTAATTAGCCCATGACCCCACCTGGGGCAAGAGATTGGAGATAATAGAAACCTGTAACAACCTTGTTGTTATAAAGCAGCCTTCTATTCATCAAGAGTAATTGGGAATATAGTAGCTGTGCAAGTAGCAACCTCTCAGTTGCCATGTAGGTCATTGTAATCAGACCTATGCTATTACCAGCTGAAGCTACCAAAGTCACAATGGACGAACACTATTCAGCATTGCTCCAGCAGTTTGGTCAGTAAAATTTCAGTTATATTACAAACTGATGCTAAGTGCTTTAAGGTGGAAAATTGTGAATGTCATCTCTAGTTCGGAGGTGGAGGAGATTTGCATGAGTTGCCAATTCTTCCCTTATTGGTATCAACTATCTATAGACATTAGGTGCATTCTATGGGTTATTGAGCGAATATGCATAATCTGCATGCTCAAATTAAGTTGAAACACTGTGGTAGTGGCATATGTTAGCCACATGGGTGCAATCAAGTAAAAGTATCCTGTAATAATGTACATAATCTCATTTACCACTGGTATATCATCAAGTACAGATCAATGACAACACTGAATGGGTGTTTGATCACAAAGTATTTATGAAATTATGGTTCGATGGAACACCGAATATCGATATGTTGTTTTCATGCTTATTCACCGGTTGCAAAAATATGTGGCATAACAGTGGCGAGAGATACATTTGCGCCACAAGGAGGAGTAATGGTCTTTTATGTCTTCCTCCATTTTGCCTCATCAGTCGGGTCTTGAAATAAAGTCAGCAGATCCTGCTTTTGTCAGGAATAATAATACAACCTTATACGATTATTCTAAACGTAAAACTTTGCTGGTTCAGCCTGTGGCTTGGGAAACCAGCCTCTGCATGATAAAATCAATTTACTCACTTGCAGATTCTGAGTAGACTGCTCCTACGGCTCGGGTTGTCACACCGATCCATGTATATGCTCACTGCAAAGTGCAGGGATGGCACCTAAAAAAACAGTACAGTTCTTCTTCAGGAGATGGGAAGCGTTTTGTTTAAAGCTAATGTTACATTTAATATGGTACAAATTACTGATGTCTTGGAGTTCATTTTCAAATTGGTCTTTGACAATAATTGTGTTATAAGGCCATTAACTGTGCCCAACGTGCCTTCCCATCATATAAGCTGCAGCGAACGGGACCCCCGGATATCAGGTTTGTAAAGGATATCTTTAACACAAGTTCTCCCAGGACAAGTACAGGGCAGTATGGGACATTGACATTGTGTTAACACTACTTCACCATGGGGCTCCAGCTACATCCTTAGCTTTAGCCAGCTCTCATAACGTAGTTACCTTAATGGCGCTGGTCTCAGCGCAACGGGTTCAGTTGCTACATAATTGCGACTGGACAGGATGGTTACATCTGCAAATAATATAATATTTAATGTTTATGATTTAGTTAAGCATAGGCAGAAGGGGTGTCAGGTCTCGAAATAGTTTCATGGCATACCCAAGGACCTTCGGTTATGTGAGGTCACACATATACAACAATACGTCAAGGTTACCAAGAGCCTTAGAGGCTCTGAACTAGCAATGCTTGTTAGTTACAAAAAACTTTATAAGAAGGTTTCAGTTCAGACCATCTCCAGGTGGTGAAACGGGTTTGGTTTATGCAGGAGTAGATACTAATTTTCAAAACACTCCACCAGGGCTGCTACAACATCAGCAGCAAGGGTTATTTACGTTCTGCTGGACCACATCCTGGCGGCTGCTGGATGGTCAAACGAACGGACTTTCCAAACATATAATAACCCATTGTCAGACCAGAGGTATTTGCCAAGTCTATTTTAGGTTCAGTTGTATAGTTTCCTCCCGGATGAGAGGGGTTACTATTTTTATTATTATTATTATTATTTATTCATTATGAATGTTTCCCTCATCTGTCAATGAAGTGGTTGTGTAGACTCGTTTCTCACGGCATGAAATCACAGAGCTTTGAAATCTTCACGGAATCACTCATGTGACTCCGAAGTAACATGGTAAGATTAAATGAGAACGTACCAGTTTGATGTTTGATCTTTATTTTATGAGGAGTTACGATGAGCGATTACATGCCCATCGCTCCCAACCCTCATGTCACAAAGGTCATCTGGTAGTTCTAGGTTTATGATCTTACTATGTTACTTCAATTACTGTTACGTGATTTCACACCGCTGCTTTGAAAATTGATGCGCATGCAGACTGGCGGGGTTCTTCACGTAATTGCTCATCGTAACTCCTCCTAAATTAAAGATCAAACTTCAAACTGGTAAGTTCTCATTTAATCATACTATTCTCATCAACGTCAATAATACAGATTATTCAATTGTTATCTTGATGCTATTTACCTGTCTTTCCCGCCTTCTCACCCCCCACAGTCTGAAGAAGGGTCTTGACCGAAAATACTATCTATCAATGTTCCCCAGAGGTGCTGCCTGACCAGCTGAGTTACTCCCACACTTTGTGTCCTTCTTTGTTTCAGTAGCATATTAGGTTGACAATAATTCAGCATGGAATGGAATCAATGGCAATTCAGTGAAACTGTACAGGAAGATATGGGATATTGAAGCTTAGAAATTGCAACAAAGTTAGCAAACATTTCTCTTAATAACTGAAGAAAGTTACCAACCCAAAACGTCACTTAATCATGTTCTGCAGAGATCTGACTGACCCACCTAGTTACTCCAGCATCTTGTGTCCTTTTTTTTGTTGTAAACCAGCATCTGCAGTTCCTTTTGTCCATGCCTCTCTTAATAACTCCTTGTAGTTTTGACAACACTGAGAGATTTAACACCAGCATAAATATCATGGAATTAAATATGGTTCAGTAATTCTAATACTATGAATGTCCAGCCAGCCTTTGCAACATTTTTATTGTAGATATCTGGGAGGAAGATCTGATACTCTCAGGTGCTTTGATGTGTTCTCCAACACTGACAATACACAACCTAGGCAGGAGCCAAGATTTTTCCCGAAATTTAGCTTCAAAGCCTTTTCAAATGTATAATGATGAAACAGCGATTTCCATGGCAGTGCATCAGAAAAGATCCTGTGTCTTGTTAAATCATTCAAAAAAATGACAATATAAAAGTCAAACATAATGACTCAGTTTGATTGTCCCAAAGTACAGGAGTATTATTATAAAACGGAGCTTAAAGTAAAAACAGTAATTGATGTCAAAGGGTGAAAAAAATAAAGTACAGATTTAAATTAAACCCTGGCACCATTGGGAAGTGCTTTGTCTTGGTTTTAAATTGAAGTAACTATACCAGAAGGAAATTAAATAACAAACAGATATTTGACAAATAACAAACAGATATATAACAATCAGAATGTATTTTGCCCTGAAATAATTATTGTGCAATTATCGGTACGGTAAATTTCTTGGAATTAACCGCAAAGGCATAGTGACTAAATTATTAGCCTAATAATCCATGGACTAGATTATAAATCCATTGGCCTAGATTTGAATCTAATCACAGCAGCTATGGAATTTAATTCAAATTAATAATCCTAGAGTCATTGAGTGAGACAGCATGGAAACAGGCCCTATGGCAACAACCTACAAATGCTGACAAACATACCCCATCTACACTAGTCTCACCTTTCTGTGTTTGGCCCATATCCTTCTAAACCTGACCTATCCATGTACCTGTCCAAATGTTTCTTCAACGCAATGATAGCATCTGCCTCAACTACCTCCTCCAGCAGCTCATTCCATATACCTACCACCCTTTATGTAAAATGTTTGCCATTCACGTTCCTATTCAATCTTTCCCAAACTCGCCTCAAACATATGTCCTCTGATTCTTGATTCCCCTACTGTAGGTAAAAGACTGCGTTTACCCTATCCCGTTCATGATCTTGTACGCCTCTATAAGATCATTGGATCTGTGTAAAACTCCATTTGTTCGCAAATGTCTTTTTAAGAAATCAGCCTTCTTTACCTGGTCTGGTCTCCATGTGACTCCATGAGGTGAGTATTTAATGCCCTCTTGAAATGTGCCAGCAAATCGCTTGACTCCTGAAGAGCAAATACTAAGTTATCGTGCATGCTGCGTGCATCTGTTCAAGGTGGTACTCTGGTTATGAGAGAACTGGAACTGTAAGTTGCTTCCCTTCTCGCCAAGTGTTTGAGGAGATTTTTCATTAGTTAAGTGATCTCATCAGATTCCTTTCAATTTCATCAAGGTTAATTAAGTTATAAACAATGATAATCGTATTTATTTACACAAAACATAGGCCAATCAGTGTTATTGAATTCAATGGCCAAATTATTTCTCACCATCTCTTAAAATCATTAAATCTATTAGTACCTTAAAGGGCCTGTCCCACAGGCAATTTTTTCGGCGACTGTCACAGTCGTGGCAGGCCGCCAAAAATGCAGCGACTGGACTCCCCCCTATGACAGTGTCTACGACACCTACAACCTAGTCTACGGCAAGCTACCGACAAGCGGCGACCCAATCATTGCGACTTAGGACGTCCACCTACGACCACACCTACGACAACCTACGACCACACAGGTGACAACCTACGACAACTGAAATCAACCTATGTCCACCCGCGACAAGCCATGGCACTATTTTCATGATGAGCTGCAAAAGGAATTGCAAATCCTACACAGTATGGATAGAACTAAGGAATCAGTATGGATAGAACTAAGGAATTGTAAGAGTAAAAATACCTTAATGGGACTTAACTACAGTCCCCCAAACATTAGTCTGGATATAGGGTGCAAGTTGAATCAGGAGTTAAGATTGACATGTAGTAATGGTAATGGTACGGTTGTTGTGGGAGATTTCAACAAGCGGGTAGACTGGGAAAATCAGGTTGGTGCTGAACCCCAAGAAAGGGAGTTTGTGTAGTGCCTCCATGATGGATTCGTAGAGCAGCTTGTATTGGAGCCTACCAGCGAGAAGGCAATTCTGGATCTAGTGTTATGTAATGAATCGGATTTGATAAAGGAACTTGAGGTTAAGGAGCCATTTGGAGGTAGAGAACATAACATGGTCAAGTTTAATCTACAATTAGAGAGGTAGAAGGGTAAATCGGAGGTGTCAGTGTAACAGTTGAATAAAGGGGACTGGAGCCATGAGGGAGGAGCTGGCCAAAGTTGACTGGAAAGATACCCTAGCAGGGATGACAGTGGGACTACAATGGCAGGCATTTCTGGGAATAATACAGAAGGTGCAGGATCAGTTCATTCCAAAGCGGAAGAAAGATTCCAAGGGGAGTAAAGGGTGACCGTGGCTGACAAGGGACATCAGGGACAGTATTAAAATAAAAGAGAAGAAGTACAATGTAGCAAAGATGAGCGGGAAGCAAGAGGATTGGGTAATGTTTAAAGACCAAAAGAAGATAACTAAAAAGGTAATAAGGGGAGAAAAGATGAGGTACGAAAATAAGCTAGCCAAGAATATAAAGGAGGATAGTAAAAGCTTCTTTAGGTAAGTGAAGAGGAAAAAATTAGTTAAGACCAAAGTTGGACCGTTGAAGACGGAAAAAGGTGAATTTATTATGGGGAACAAGGAAATGGCAGATGAGTCGAACAGGTACTTTGGATCTGCCTTCACTAAGGAGGACACAAACAATCTTCCTGATATACTAGTGGCCAGAGGATCTGGGGTGATGGAGGAACTAAAGGAAATCCACATTAGGCAGGAAATGGTGTTGGCTAGACTGATGGGACTGAAGGCTGATAAATCCCCTGGGCTTGATGGTCTGCATCCCAGGGTAATTAAGGAAGTGGTTCTCGAAATCGTGGACGCATTGGTGATCATTTTCCAATGTTCTATAGATTCAGGATCAGTTCCTGTGGATTGGAGGGTAGATAATGTTATCCCACTTTTTAAGAAAGGCAGGAGAGAGTAAACAGGGAATTATAGACCAGTTAGCCTGACATCAGTGGTGGGGAAGATGCTGGTGTCAATTATAAAAGATGAAATAGTGGCACATTTGGATAGCAGTAACAGGATCCGTATGAGTCAGCATGGATTTACGAAGGGGAAATCATGCTTGACTAATCTTCTGGAAATTTTTGAGGATGTAACTATGAAAATGGACAAGGGAGAGCCAGTGGATGTAGTGTACCTGTATTTCAGAAAGCCTTTGATAAGTTCCCACATAGGAGATTAGTGGGCAACATTAGGGCACATGGTATTGGGGGTAGAGTGCTGACAGGGATAGTGAATTGGTTGGCAGACAGGAAACAAAGTGTATGGATTAATGGGTCTCTTTCTGAATGGCAGGCAGTGACTAGTGGGGCACCCAAGGCTCGGTGCAGGGATTGCAGCTATTTACAATATACATCAATGATTTAGATGAAGGGATTCAAAGTAACATTAGCAAATTTGGAGATGTCACAAAGCTGGATGGCAGTGTGAACTGTGAGGAGGATGCTATGAGAATACAGGATGACTTGGACAGGTTGGGCGAGTGGGCAGATGCATGGCAGATGCAGTTTAATGTGGATAATTGTGAGGTTATATCCACTTTGGTAGCAGATTACTATCTAAATGGTGTCAAGTTGGGAAAAGGGGAAGTACAATGGGATCTGGGGGTCCTTGTTCATCAGTCAATGAAAGTAAGCATGCAGGTACAACAGACAATGAAGAAAGTAAATGGTATGTTGGCCTTTATAACAAGAGGAGTCAAGTATAGGAGCAAAAAGGTCCTTCTGCAGTTGTACAGGGCCCTAGTGAGACCACACCTGGAGTATTGTGTGCAGCTTTGGTCGCCTAATTTGAGGAAGGACATTCTTGCTATTGAGGGAGTGCAGCATAGGTTTACAAGGTTAATTCCCCGGATGGCGGGACTGACATATGCTGAGAGAATTTGGTGGCTGGGCTTGTACACTCTGGAGTTTAGAAGGATGAGAGGGGATCTTATTGAAACATATAAGATTGTTAAGGGTTTGGACACGCTAGATGCAGGAAACATGTTCCCGATGTTGAGGGAGTCCAGAACCAGGGGTCAAAGTTTAAGAATAAGGGGTAAGCCATTTAGAACTGAGATGAGGAAACACTTTTTCTCACAGAGAGATGTGAGTCTGTGGAATTCTCTGCCTAAGAGGGCGGTGGAGGTCGGTTCTCTGGATACTTTCAAGAGAGAGCTAGATAGGGCACTTAAAGATAGTGGAGTCAGGAGATATGGGAGAAGGCAGGAACGGGATACTGTTTGGGGATGATCAGTCATGATCACATTGAATGGCGGTGCTGGCTCGAAGGGCCGAATGGCCTACTCCTGCACCTATTGTCTATTGTCTACACAATTAATTCTCCAAATATTACAAACAGTAACATTCAAGTTGTCCCGAGTTGAAAACAGAAAAATAACGATCACTTCCTTAATCATAAGAATCCTATTTACAAATAAAAGCAGGGATTTGCATCAAGAATTAATAAACTTGTTAAAATAATAATCATGACATAATCTATTAGAAGATCTAATTAGTAGAGTTGGATTCACAGTCTCGCTTCCTCTAATTCAGTAAATAGATATGTTTATGAGAATGAAATATCTATAATTGGATGTTGAAATCCTGCCATGGAGTTGGAGATAGAACCAGGATTTTTTTTAAATATTAATTTGAAAGAGAAATAATTTATAAATGAAACAATATTTGAATAGGAAAGGCCTGCACAATAATTTGTTAATTACCACGTGTTTGTGTTTGACAGGGGCCGCGGAGCGTTTTAGAAAGTGGAGGGCTGAGCGATCACTGATCACCGGCCTCGGAGGTACCCGCCGACTGAGCTGGGGGAGGGTGTGGGAGGGACTTATTGAAATTTGACGTATTAAAATCATGTTTTAGTGCATTGTAGAAGTATGATTTCAATGTTTTTTGTTTTAACTATTTTTAAGATATTGTAGGGCCTATATGAGAGATAGGAGTAGATTTTAACATTTTTGTTACTGCTCAACCTCCAAAAACTGGGGGATAATAATACAAGCCATCCCCCCACATCTACAAATGGGGGGATATATCCCTCATCCCTCATCCCCCATCCCCCCTGAGATCGACGGCAGTGCCTTCCACGGTACGGAGAATTTGACAAAAAAACTTTTAAATGTGTTATAATTTCAAGTGCTTTTTTTTTGTTTGTAGTTGGAAAAAGGGACAAGAAATAATCATAACATTTCCTGATTTCTGCATATCTCCGAAGATCTGACCTGGGCCCAACACGTTGATGCTCAGTCAAAACAAAAGTCAAACAAACTTTATTGTCATTTAGAAATACATTGATATATGCAGTTCCAAACGTAATTCCGTTGCATTTGGCTCCCTGTGCAACACGATAATTAACAGAAGGATAAACATGGATAAAATGGATAAAAAGGATAAAAGGATAAATAGACAATGGTGGCAGCCCATTACATGGCATTCAGGAGTCTGATGGCTTGTGGGAAGAAGCTGTTGCAGAACCTTGATGTTCTGCTCCTTATGCTGCGATATCTTTTGCCCGAGGGCAGCAGAGTGAATAGTCCGTGATGGAGATGTGTGGGTCTTTTATAATACTGCTGGCCTTAGACACGCAATGTTTGGTCGCAATAAACGCACGATTGAGGGGAGAGAGGTCCTGATGATTTTTTTCCGCTGTCCTCACCACTCTCTGCACAGACTTCCAGTCAGAGGCATTACAGTCCCCAAACCAGACAGAGATATAGCTGGTCAAAATACTCTCTATGGTGCCCCTGTAGAAAGTGGTGAGGATGGGATGGGGGAGGTGAGCTCTTCTCATCCGGTGCATAAAGTGCAACCACTGCTGCGCTCTCTTAACTGTTGGTGAGATGTTATTCGACCAGGTCAGACTGTTAGTGATCTGCACCCCCAGGAACTTTGTGCTACTGACCACCTCCACATTGCTGTCATTGATGTGAAGTGGTGTGGGACTGTGCCGGGTTTTCCTGAAGTCGATGATGACCTCCTTTGTTTTTTTGGCATTCAGGATCAGGTTGTTCGTATTGCATCAGTCCACCAGTTGTTTCACCTCCTCCCTGTAAGCCAGCTCACTGTCATCCCTGATGAGGCCCACCACTGTTGTGTCATCTGCGTACTTCATGATGTGGTTTGTACTAAACTTGGCACATCAGTGGTGAGTCATCAGGGTGAACAGCAGTGGACTCAGGACACAGCCCTGAGGGGAGCCGGTGCTCAGAGAGATGGTGTTAGAGGTGTTATTTCCAATCCTCACAGACTGGGGTCTGTCAGTGAGGAAGTCCAGTAGCCAGTTACACATGGGGGTGCCGAGGCCCAATGGAACCAGTTTGCTTATCAGGTGCTGGGGATAATTGTGTTGAATGCTGAACTGAAATCCACGAACAGCATTCGCACATAGGTGTTCTTCTCCTCTAAATGTTCCAGGCTCAGATGGAGTACGGAGGATATAGCGTTCTCTGTGGAGCGGTTTGGCCTGTAAGCAAACTGGTATGGGTCGAGTGTGGAGGGGAGTCTGGAGGTGATGTGGTCCCTGACCAGCCTCTCGAAGCACTTCATCATTATGGGGGTAAGTGCTACAGGACGGTAGTCATTGAGACATTGTATGTTGGATTTTTTTGGCACTGGTATGATGGTGGCAGATATAAAGAAAATTATATTATTTTATAAAGAAAACACATCAATGCAGGATTCAGGCTAATAGTCTGTAGCCAGTGATTTAAATCCCTTCACGGTTTCTAGAATGAACAGAATCGATAGTGGTTTGACAGGTTGGTGTGTAAGGAGGTTGTTTGTTGAGAAGTTGAAGTGATGGCATGTAAACCTGCCACAGCTGCCCGATCCTCCAGTTAGACCAAAAATGGCTCTTAATTTTCCTGATGATCTTTACAAAATTGTACCTGGACTTCACATATGACCATGTATCGCTAAACCTGAATGCCTGAGATCTGGTTCTCAGTAGTTTCTGGACCTTAATGATCACCCAATGCTTCAGGTTCGGGAACGCTCAGATGATCTTGGTGGACGCACACTCCACCACAATTCTTTCTGATGCGATAGTATCATAGATCGGGGAGAATTACATCATCTGTCCCAGCAAGGACATATCATTACAGGTCAAGTTAATGGTGACGCAGCGTTAGAGTTGCTGCCATACAGCTCCGGAGATCTGGGTTAATTCTGACTATGGGCAGAGATTACATGTGCTCCCCATGACCGCATGGGTTTCCACCCATGAGACGTCCAGGTTTGTTTGGTAATTGGCTTTGTAACAAAGTAAATTGTCCTTGGTGTGGAGGATTTTACAGGGATTGCAGGTTGGTGTGGACTCTGTGGGTCGAAGGGCCAGTTTCCATTCTGTATCTCTAAACTAAACACAATTAAACTAAACTAAACTAATCTCAATCCTGGTATAATAAATAATTCCTGTTCATAGTACGAAGGAGGATAACTAGTTTTAACGAGTTCCCTTGCGATAACTTGATCACTGTGGTTTGTAGATTAAGGAGGAAGCACAGGCTTATTGAGTATATACAGTAAGAGCATGCTGCAGGTGACCTCACAGGACCACCTCGGATCTACTGCCCAGACTCTCGAGTTCTCTGGGCCAGGCTGATGTTAAAGGAGTTCCCAGCATGTCGGAGAAAGGCATGATACTCACTATTAGGTTGTTTTGTCACTGTTTTATTGTTGCTTTAATAAATGTTTCATTTTTAATGTTATGTTTGTATCATTACAGTAACATGTTTGTATCATTTCAGTAACAATCATTAAATACACGTGGCCTCACTCTAATAACCACGTCGGTCTTAGAAAGATATTCCTGTGAAGGAAAGTGCCTTTTCTTACCTCTCAAGTTGAGGTTACAATTGGGGCAGCTCTAATGAGGTCTATCTGGGCTGGCCTGTCCCGTTGAGAAATTAGTAAGGGCATAGCTACAGAATATGGTTCATTTGGTCAATAATATCTAATAAGGTTGCATCCAAAAAGGGAGAACCATTTCTGTGTTCCTGCAGAGTTTGTTAGTCCTCAGACCCTTTGGATATTTGCAATGGGCCTGCCTTCAGACATACCCAGGGGAAGGGAAAGCAAATTGGGAGGTGGGGTGGCGTAGAACAATGAGAAGGTGTGAGAGTGTGGCTCAGTAGCATGTTGAGGTCTTTGGTTCAATGGATCAAAGCATATGCTGCTCATCTTGGCTCCACATTATGTGTAGGACGGAACTGCAGATGCTGGTTTATACTGACGTCAGACGCAAAATGCTGAGGTAACTCAGCAGGTCAGGCAGCATCTCTGGAGAAAAGAAATGGGTCACGTTTCAAGTCAGAACCCTTTCAGACTGAAAGATAGATGTGGTGGGGAGTTGCGGGAACTGGAGGCAAGAAAAGGCCAGAACAATTCAGAGCTGCCAACAGATTACTTCAGGGAGGGTGGAGTGGGGAAGATGTGTTAACAAGAGGGATACAAGGATGCGAACAGGAGAGAGGGGAGGGGAGGGAATGCAGGAATTACTTGAAATTAGAGGAATCAACGTTCATACTGCTTGGTTGTAAACTGCCCAAGGTAAATATGGGGTGCTGATCATTCGATTTGCCTGTGGCCTCGTTCTGACAGTGGAGAAAATTCAGGTTTGGAAAATAGCACCATCTTTAAGGACATTACATTTGCCTACATCCTGGTGAAAATAGTCACAGAGCTTGCGGATATGGGAGCAGTGAAATTTTGAACACAAAAAGCTGGAATAACTCAACGGATAAGACGACGCATCTCTGAAGAAAAGGAATGGGTGACATTTCAGGTCCTTCTTCATTCTGTCTGAAGAAGGGTCTCGATCCGAATTGTCACCTATTTTCTCTGGAGATGCCGTCTCACCCACTGAGTTACTTCAGCTTTTTGTGTCTTTCTTCGGTTTAAACCAGCATCTGCAGTTCCTTCCTACACAGTGACATTTTGAATATTAGAATGAAGGGCTGTCCAAAAAACAAATCATTGACTACTTATTGACACAACTAACGTTTTCAGCTGTTGTATTTAAATACATTGCCCTGTTCCATCACTGTTTCGTCAGCCTTATAAAGCAAGCTTCTCTCATGCATCATTCAAAGTCAATGACTTTATTTGTGGTGAACTGTACTGTATTTTTATGCCTGTCATACAATTACATATGGCACTGCTTGCATTCCTGAAGCATAAGATATATTCAGATACATTAGAACTGGTATTTGATCAATGCCATTATTTCATTTCCTCAACTGCTCAAGTAGGTATTAAATTCAATGTGAAATGTTATTGATTTGCCTGCAATCAGAAGCTTACAAATGCATTTCCAGGGTCTCAACATCACCAGTATGAGTCTGTAATGCTATTCCACTCTTGTCAGTTTTTCTTAGATACATGACCAGTGCTTCAAATATCCTTCTTTCTGACATTAATTTCCATAGACTCACCAGAATATTTAATCTGTCAAGGAATATGACAATCAATTTGTGGTAGGGCCTTCCACCTGTTAACCTTGCCAGGCATGAGAGGTAGGTAAGGAGCTGGTAGAAGAAGTTAAAACTGTTGAACGTATTTGACAGCAGGCTAAACTACACCTGCAGCCTACCTGGCTGTCAAAGGTCTCAGATCTGTGATTATTTATGTTTTTAACATTCACAAACATTCCAAAACTATGTAAAGTTAAGTAAGTTTCCAGCAGCTTAATTAAAATCTATTGAGCATCTTGAAACACAATGCAAATTTCACTATTTGAGAAGTAAAGAAAACTGTATAAAATAAAACATTTACTTAAACCCATGTAATTAAAAAGATAAATTGATTTGTTAATGGATAGTCCTCTCCACTAATACCATGCCAACGTTAACCCATTCTTTGAGCAGTTTCTGCAGCATGGATGCTGGGAAATGGCCATAACATTGCTGAACTGCCAACTTCCCTACCAAAAATCCCAACCAAAACTTCACCAATCTCTCTTCACTAGATATGCTGCCTGACGTGCTGAGTAACTCTGGCATGTTCAGCTTTTTGTTCTTATAAACCAGCATCTGCCGTGCCTTGTGCCAAATTCCAGCATCTGCAGTTCCATCCTACGCATTTTGTCTGCCAACGGTTACAATTATAATTGGAAGAGCACTCAAACAAAGACAGTTGCATAAAAGGGATGAAAACACATCGTGGTGAAGGAACTCAGTGGGTCAGGCAGCATCTGTGGAGGGAGTGAACAAACAACGTTTCGGTTTGGACCCTTCTTCAGTCTGACTGCAGAAGAGGGAGGAAAGGTGGAAAAGAGATGTGAGTGCATTGACAAAACCTGGCAAGTGATAGGTGGATACACATGAGTGGGGTTTGTTTGGAAGATGGGTGGATATCTTTAATACTCCTGTGGTGCAGCAGTAGAGTTGCTGCCTTATAGCGCCAGAGACCCGGGTTCGATCCTGACTGCAAGCGCTGTCTGTATGGAGTTTGTATGTTCTCCCCATGACATGCATGGGTTTTCTTTGGGCTTCCTCCCACACTCCAAAGACGTTCAGGTTTGCAGGTTTATTGGCTTGGTAAAATTGTAATTTTGTACCTAGTGTGTGTAGGATAGCGTTAGTGTGCAGGGACTGCTGGTCCGCATAGACTCGGTGGGCCAAAGAGCTTGTTTCCATGCTGCAACTCTAACCTAAACTAAACTAAATTAAAATATAAATTTATTTTCCATATTTTTAATTTTATCATATTTAGTTTAATTGCTTCTTAGAGTAATTAAGTGTTTTACTATATTTTTAAATAATCCAACTAATTTGTATTGGTAATTTTCGTATTTAATGGATTTTCACAGGTGAATTCACAGGCAATAGATTGCCTTAGCTTTGACATCCAGTGAGCCTGGGTGTCCAAACATTTCGGGGAGCCACCCTGCAATTTTGCTCAGAAAGAATAGGATACGAGGACAGAGGAGTTTGGGGAGCTTGCTGTTCAGTTGCGGATTCAGGCCAACAGCTCTTAGGTGATTTGGAGCCAATATAATTTTGCTTCTATGATGCACCTTTGCTGGGCATGATACTCGAAAGCAAATCCATATAAAGCACGAGATTAACAGAAAGCCACAGCTAAAAACCTCATCGACTGCCAAACAATAAATCTCAGCACAAAAAATGAATGCTGGAATTAGGTTGTTATGTTACTCGCTGTGTTTAACAAACTGCTAACTAGTTCCTGCAATCCTTTTAGTGGCATTAGAAGATTTTATCTACAGTGAGTAAAGCATAAATGCTTGAACATTAAGAAGTCCAAAGGTTGAACCCTCGATGACAGTGTAGAATAGCATGTTTAGTTTAGTTTAGAGGTACAGCGCGGAAGCACGGCCACTGGATCCATGCCTACCAACAATCCCCGCATATTAACACTATCTTACACACACTAGGGACAAGTTTTAGATTTACCAAGCCAATTTACCTACATACATGTACATCGTTGGAGTGTGGAAGGAAACCGAAGACCTCAGAGAAAACCCACGCAGGTCAAAGGGAGAACGTGTATGTACTCTAATTCTTTTGAATTACTTTAATTTTGAATGAAGGCAGGATTTACACACATATTGTACCGTTATTAAAATATTTTGCAGCACTTACAATCATCAAAATATCATTCCATTGAAATTCTACAGTGGTGCATTACTGGCAGATACTTTGAATGAAATTATTTGCTTCCCACTTTGATGGTGATCATTCGTGTATAAAAGTAAACAGCTTAATGTTGCCATTAAAGTAGCAAACAAAATGAGTTTGTGTGAACAATTATGTTATAAGGCAAAGTGTAATTGCTCGCAAATGTGGATAATGGGATGCAACATTTTTCCATATAAATTGGGGAACAAAAATTATAATTCCCAAATCCAATTTTATTTTTTAGTTTCCACTTATTTTATTTTTTAAGCTGCTAGCTTCGAGCAGTTTCACAATGAACTAAGTGACAGTCGAGCAGACAACCCTGAGGAGATTTTGCAATGGAGGGTACAAAACATGCAGGCAGGAACTGCAGATGCTGGTTTAAACTGAAGATGGACACAAAAATCTGGAGTAATTCTGCGGGTCAGGCAGCATCTCTGGAGAAATGAATAGGTGACGTTTTGGGTCGAGACCCTTCTTCCGACTGGGGAAGGGATTCGACCCGAAACGTCAGCCATTCCTTTTCTCCAGAGGTGTTGCCTGACCCGCTTCTTCCTCTTATCGAGTCGACACACAAGATTAGTTGTTCAGCCAGGGCTGAACACACTTCTCGGTATCTGCATACAATGGTGTCTGTCTTGTCGCTTCTTATGCTTCTTGTGCGTGGTGGTTGAAAGATTGGTGGAAACTGGGCTGCGATGTGAACGCTCTTTCCTTGACCCCGCGTGACCCGCTGAGTTACTCCAGATTTTTGTGTCTAACAAGTGACAGTCTCATTTACAAAAAAGCTTTGATATTTAACCAATTTTTAACCCCCTACACCCTCTACCTCCGAGATGTCTTTTCCCTTTGCATTTTAGGGTGTTATAGCTTTCTGCAAGTTAGAAGCTGATTAATCCCAAATTGTTGGGTTTAATTGGCCTCAACATGTTTACCAGGAGTGCCCTCGCTGATTGTTTGGTGATATTTGCACTGCTCTCCAGAACCAGTCAAGCCTCCAGCCGAGCTGTTGTCCAACAAAATTGGCAACCACACAGCAATGTGGAAAATTTGCCCAGTTTTATCCTTTCTATAAAAGCAGAAATGATACCCAGTCAATTGCCATCCCAGACATCAGCAAAGTGTTTTCAACCATGCTATTATCTGACATATTCATTTGTCTGTAAAATGCTCATTGACATTCTGTTCAGACCAAGCTAGGAATTAACCGATGCATACAACAGGGATGAATGAAGTGAGAATTACAGATCTTATTATGGTGTCAGAGTCCAGACAAATTGATTGAAATCCAAGGGAAAAAAATCAATATTGTTTGGAGGGATAGCTAATGCAAATGGAAGTAGCTGTGGTTATTTGAGGTCAATTTTATTTGAACAAGGACTTCACCTTGATTGGATCAAGGGAGCGCTGACGCCGACCCAAAAGTCGAGTCCATACATTGGCTCCGGGAAGTGCCAACTCCCCGCCCTCCACGTGGGAAGGATTGATTGGGTTGGCGGAATGGATTGCATTGGGGGAACGGGTGAGTGGTGGAATATTGTGTTGGGGAAACGGGGCCCAACGTGTCAGGGGGGTAGGGAGGGGAGAGGGTTTATGGAGGGTGGGAGGGAGTGACTGAGGGTAGGGAGTGACTGAGGGTAGGGGAAAGGAGAAGGAGGGAGAGGTGAAGGAGGGAGTGGAAGATGGGAGGAGGTGAGGGGAGAGGGAGGGTGAAGAGGAGAGGGGGGAGTGTTGAGGGATGAGGGGAAATGAGCCGCGCCTGCGCAGTTAGGGGCTATGGGTGAGTGGTGGGAATGGGTGATGGGGATGATTGGCTCCGGGGGGCGCCTTTCACCCGGGTGAGCGCTGACGCCACATTCGGGGACCAGCCTTCCCCGCGTTGGGGGACAGGGCCCAACGGGTCCCACTTGATCTAGAAACATAGAAACATAGAAAATAGGTGCAGGAGTTCGGCCCTTCGAGCCTGCACCGCTAGTCTTACATAAAAAGGTCAGGCTCAGACTGAAGACCATTTACAGCATATTTATTTATTTACCAGGACTAAAACAAAGACCATTCAATCCATCAGGTCCATGCCAACCAGGGACGTGCGGTCAGGGCAGGAAGGGGAGGCAGAGCCTCACTTGTCATACTTCCAATGAAAATAACTTAAGAAAAGTAAAGTAAAATTATAATAAAATAAAATAAATATAAAGATTTTTCCATTGCTCTGTGTTTTAAATGTGATTTCTATATGAATCTAATCATTTTTTATAGTCAAAATCGCCAAATTTTCGCAGCTCTGCTGCAAATACAGGTAAAAATGAGAGGTGAGGCAGGAAAGAGTCTCCCCTCTGATTGCGCAACCCCTCAGAAACTGCATGGAGTGCGGGCAATAAGTGTGTGCCTGTTACTATCTCTATGTATGTCACCAATGTAATGTGTGTAGATCCCTTCATTACATGTCCTTACCTTCCATAGTCTAGGTAGCTTATTTCACATATAAATATATTAAATTTAGGCTCATCATTGCCTTCCATCACAGTGAGGATGAGATTCACTGTGATGGATGTTTGTGTGAATTGAATTGTCTGTGTATTTTTTTTATGATTTGTGTATGGCATGTAGAAACGGAGTTTCGTTCGAGCCTCTCTGAGGTTCAAATGACAAATAATAAAAATCAAAAATCAAATCAAATCAAATCATAAAACTGCAATGAAAAAGCACCAGGGGAGGCAGCGATCATCTCTGCCTCACAAAGGGGCGTGTCTTGAGCCCAGTGGAGGGATAGCGAGCATCAATTACGTAGGCTCACGTAATTGACGCTGCCTCACTCTTCCTCCACGTTAGCTAGCTTCAGCAGCGGTGGTGCAGACGGGTAGGCTGATTCATTGATTTGTAGCGGCCGATTCGGAGGCTCTGGGCCGCTGAGAGCTCCCAATTGGGCCCCATACTGGAGTAATCTACTCTCGGCTCGGGACCCTGGCATCCACTCCCGCAGCCAGCCCTCTCCCTCCCTTCTCTCCTTCCCTTCCCTCCCTCCTTTCCCTTCTTCCCTCCCTACTCTCCTTCCCTCCCTCCTTCATCTCTCTCTTTTCCCTTCTCTCCTTCCCTCCCTTCTTTTTCTCCTTCCCTCCCTCCCTTCTCTACTTCCCTCCCTCCCTTCTCTCCTTCCTCCCTTCTCTCCCTACCTCCCTTCTCTCCTTTCCTCCCAGACACATCACGCACAGACAACTAACACACACACACACACACACACACACACACACACACACACACACACACACACACACACACACACACACACACACACACACACACACACACACACACACACACACACACACACACACACACACATCACCCACAGACCACTAACACACACACACACACACACAACTAAGTTAGGATGGGGTAGAAGCCAGTGCATCCCCAGCCATTGACCTCACCGCACGTCACTGATGCCAACATCATTCCTTTACCCCCTCCCCTTATTTTCCTGAACCCCTAAGTTAACATTGAGGGTGGTGGGTACTGAGTTGTCGAGTGTAAAGGGTGAGGTTGAAGATTTTTGTGTGAAAGTGATTGAAGTAGAAAACCAGTCATGATATTGTATGTTGTTGTAGGCTTGAGATGCCTCAGGGTCTATTCTTCTTATTTTTCATATCTTTATGTTGTTGGTATTGGCACAACTTCATTATACTCGAGGAATGTACAATTCTGTGTGGGTGCATGCTTGTTGACAATAACATTCTCAGATCAACTGTTCTGTTTGACTCAATTTCATTTGTGGTGTTTACTACTTATCTTTCTAGTTTAAAGCACTGTATTTTCAGAGTTAGTAGATAGAATCATATAGTCATAGAGTGATACAGTGTGGAAACAGGCCCTTCGGCCCAACTTGCCCACACCGGCCAGAATGTCCCAGCTACATTAGTCCCACCTTCCTGCTATTGGTCCATATTCCTCCAAACCTTTCCTATCCATGTACCTGTCTAACTGTTTCTTACACAATGAGATAGTCCCAACCTCAACCACCTCCTCTGCCAGCTTGTTCCATAAACCCATCACCCTTTGTGTGAAAAAGTTACCCCTTGGATTCCTATTAAATCTTTTCCCCTTCACCTTGAACCTACGTCCTCTGAACCTCGATTCCCCTGGGCAAAAGACTCTGCGCTCCAAGGAATTGAGTTTATTGAGTTTAATATCACGTGCCACGGTGATGCCTTACAGCATTTCGAGCGCCAGAGACCTGGGTTCGATCCCGACTACGCATGGTGTCTGTATGGAGTTTGTACGTTCTCTCCGTTGCCGCGTGGGTTTTTCCTGAGATCTTTGGTTTCCTTCCACACTCCAAAGACGTACAGGTATGTAGGTTAATTGGCTTGGTATATGTGTAAATTGCCCCTAATGTGTGTAGGATAGTGTTAATGTGCGGGGATCGCTGGTCAGTGTGGACTCGGTGGGTCAAAATGGCCTGTTTCTGCACTGTATCTCTCAAAATAAATTGAGTCCCAGCCTACTGAACCTCTCCTAGAAGCTCACACCCTCTAGTCCTGGCAACATCCTCCCAGGTGATAGACTACTGACTGACATCCACAATAAACCCACTGACTCTCATGGCTATCCGGACTACACTTCTTCCCACGCTGCTTCCTATAAGGACTCCATCCTCTACTCCCAATTCTTCTGTCTACGTCGCATCTGCACCCAGGATGAGATGTTCCACACCAGAGCATCAGAGATGTCCTCATTCTTCAGGGAACGGGGGTTCCCCTCTTCTACTATAGATTAGGCTCTCACCAGGGTCTCTTCTATACCCCATGACTCTGCTCTCACTACCCATCCCCCCACTCGTAACAAGAGCAGAGTCCCCCTTGTCCTCACCTTCCACCCTACCAGCCGTCACATACAACAAATAATCCTCCGACATTTCCGCCACCTCCAACGTGATCCCACCACTTGCCACATCTTCCCATCTCCTCCCCTGTCTGCTTTCCACAGAGACCGCTCCCTCCATAACACCCAGATCAATTCGTCTCTTCCCACACGAACAACCCCTTCTCCAGGCACCAGGGAATAGCCATCAGGCTATTAAACCTGGCTTGGACAAAAATATGATCATTAATAACCTATTACCTGTTATCTGTTATTTGCACTTTCAGTTTATTTATTCATGTGTGTATGTATTTATATAATAATCTATGGACACACTGATCTGCTTTGTTCTCAATGCCTACAATGTTCTGTGTGCCGAAGCAAAGCAAGAATTTCATTGTCCTATCAGGGACACATGACAATAAACTCACTTGAACTTGAACTTCCCTTGCAACTGCAGGAAATGCTACACTTGTCGCTTTACCTTCCCCCTTGACTCCATTCAAGGACCCAAGCAGTCTTTCCTGGTGTGGCAGAAGTTCACCTTCACCTCCTCCAACCTCATCTATTGCATCCCCTGCTCTAGGTGTCAGCTGCTCTACATCGGTGAGGCCAAGGGTTGGCTTGGCAATAGCTTCGCTGAACACCTCCGCTCGGTTCGCAATAACCAACCTGATCTCCTGTGGCTCAGCACTTCAACTCCCTCTCCCATTCTGAATCCGACCCTTCTGTCCCGGGCCTCCTCCATGGCCAGAGTGAGGAGCACCGGAAATTGGAGGAGCAACACCTCATATTTCGCTTGGGCAGTTTGCACCTCAACGGTATGAACATTGACTTCTCTAACTTCAGGTAGTCCCTACTTTCTCCTGCCCTTCTCAGCTCTCCCTCAGCCCACTGTCTCCACCTCTTCCTTTATTCTTCTTGCCCCCCTCCCCATCACCCTCACATCAGTCTGAAGAAGGGTTTCGACCCGAAACGTTGCCTATTTCCTTTTCTCCATTGATGCTGCCTCACCCGCTGAGTTTCTCCAGCATTTTTGTCTAACTTTGATTTTCCAGCATCAGTTCCTTCTTAAACATCCCCCTGAATCTTCTCTGAACCCTTTCAAGCTTGGCAATATCTTTCCTCTAACATGGTGTCCAGAACTGAACACAATATTCTAAATGCAGTCTCACCAACGTCTTATACAACTGCAACATAACCTCCCAACTTCTGTATTCAATACTAATGAAGGCCAATGTGCCAAAAGCCTTTTTGACCTCCTAATCTTCCTGCGACTCGACCTTCAAGGAACCATGCACCTGCACTCTGATCCCTCTGTTCTACAACACTCCTGAGAGGCCTACCATTTGCTTTGTATGTCCTGCCCTTGTTAGACATCCAAAAATGCAACTTCTCTGTAATAAATTCCATCAACCATTCCTCAGCCCACCTGGCCAATCGATCCAGATCCTGTTGCAATCTCTCACAACCAAAACCACTATCTGCAAAACCACTCACTTTTGTATCATCAGCAAACTTGCTAATCTTGCCCTGTATGTTCTCATCCAAATCATTGATGTAGATGACAAAATGGGCCCAGCACTGGACCCTGAGGCACACCACCAGTTACAGATAAACTACCGTTCTCATGTGTTGCTTAGCTGCAGTGGATAGCAGGTTGCAAGTTTCACTCTCATTTGTGTTGAGTCAACTGAAAGGTGAAGATTTGCAGATGTGCAGAGATATATTGAAGGAACCTAACTTGATTTAAAGTTCAGGTACCAGTCCGGTAAATATGCACTCTCAGCACAGCAAGCATGTCCTTTTTCCACTACTCATCACAGTATTTAATCTTTCTACATTGGACATCAGAATACCATTTTGATTTTTTCTACTTTTCATGGCTATGCTAATACAATATTTAAGACTTTACGTCCTTACTGACTCCATAACTACTACCTATTGGCCATACTTGCTTTATCGTTACATGCGTCATCTTACGCAACATGGTGTCAGCTTTTTGTGAGGTGCGTGATAAAATTGAGTTGAGGAGTTTATTATCACATGCACTGAGGTACAGTGAAAAGCTTTTGTTTTGTGCTATCCAGTCAGTGGAAAGATAATACTTGATTACAATTGAGCCATCCACAGTGTACATGATAAAGGGAATAACGTGAATAACATTTAGTGTGAGATAAAGCCCAGTAAAGTCTGATGAAAGATAGTCTCAGTGTCCAGTGAGGTAGATAGTAGCTCAGGATTGCTCTCCAGTTGGTGGTAGGATGATTCCATTCAGTTCAGGCACATATTAACGAGACTACACAGCGAAGAAACTTCCACATGTTTAGCTAGACAACCAGCACAGAATATCCCAACATTTTGCAAATACTCGCCATATCAGAGATTCTTATCTTGCCTGATATCAAGGTTAAATCCTGACTTCCAGTGCTGTCTGTGTGGAGCTTGCATGTTCTCCCTCTTATCAACGTGTGCTCCAGTTTCTAGCCCTTCCAGCACCTCCAGGATTATGATGCCTGGCTATAGCTCCAGGAAGAAAGATATACAATGCCAAAGCTCCCAAACCAAATCCACTCACACACATTGCACTTTATCTGTTTATTTATGTGTGTGTATATATATATTCTATGGTATATGGACACACTGATCTGATCTGTATTTGTGCCTACAATATTCTGTTGTGCTGCAGCAAGCAAAAATGTCATTGTCCTATCTGGGACACATGACAATAAACTCTCTTGACTTGACTTGATAATTAAAATAACTTTGACCAATGTTGAGGGGAAAATTTACAATGCAAAAACAATTTTTCTTAAAGCCCCATACTAGTAGATGGCCTCACCTAACATCTGAATAAGGGCCCCAACCCAAAATGTCACCTATTCCTTTCTCCAGAGATGCCAGCTGACCCGTTGAGTTACCTCAGCTTTTTGTGTCTATCACCTAACATCATCAAGGCAAGGCAAGGCAAGGCAACTTTATTTATATAGCACATTTCATACACGAGGCAGACTCAAAGTGCTTCACATAAAAACATGTCATACAATAAAATGAAATAATTAAAAAAAATAGAAGAATTAAAAGAAAATAAAAGCAAAGTAAAAAATGCATTATAGAAAAGTGCAAAAGTTAAAAGTGCAATGTAGTTAGGATTTAGCTGAAAGCTAAAGTAAATATAAAAGTTTTCAGTCTTGTTTTAAAAGTGGTCAAAGTTGGGGCAAGTCTTAAATCTTCAGGAAGTTTATTCCAGCTATTTGATGCATGGTAACTAAATCCTGCTTTCCCATGTTTTGTATTTACTCTGGGAATCACTAACAGGTCTCTGAAGATCTTAGTGATCTAGAAGACTTATATAGTGGAAGCATGTCAGTGATATACTTTGGCCCTAAACCATGTAGACACAAAATGTTGACCTCAGCAGCATCTCTGGAGAGAAGGAATGGGTGACTTTTCAGATCGACGTGAACCTGCCTAAATGGTAAGACTTTGAGTGACGTGACATCCATTTAAAATCATGCGTCGATATTTGTGGTTGTAGGCTCAACCCCAATTAAAATGCCAGAAAACACTACTGCAGACATTTATCACTCAGACAAATTTGTTATCCAATATAAACCATGTGGGAAAGAGAGGCAATTACAAATTTTAAGTGTGTTAAGAAGAGAATCATCCATGTGATCATTTTATATGCATTTAACCTTTGAGCCGTTCTACTTCTTCAAATGGAATCAGGTGTTTGGTCATCAGTGGTAATCTTTTGCATTTTAAATTACCTTTTCAAATAGAATATGAACCATGTTCAGTCTGCTGTATCCCAGCTCTTTGAATTTGCATGCTACTTGATTGAAATTTACCTTCCATTTGAAGGTAATGTTTTAATTAGAATTTTACACTTAGGTTGAGTTTGGATGAGGAGTTCAGTGGTGCTGCTGAATAACTTATTTTCATTAACTTTGCATTGGATTAACAAAGCTTGACTAAAGAAAAGGTCACTTAATTGAAGACAGACCCCTTTGTATTAACCAAGGGCGGCACAGTGGCGCTGAGTTGCAGCCCGACAGCGCTTGCGGCCCCAGAGACCCGGCCTCAAACCTGACTGCGGGTGCTGTCTGTACGGAGTTTGTATGTTCTCTCCATGACCGCCTGGGTTTCCTCCCACACTCCAAAGACGTACAGGTGTGTAGGTTAACTGGCTTGGTGTATGTGTAAAATTGTCGCTGGTGTGTGAAGCATCATGTTAGTATGCGGGGTGGTCGCTGGTCAGCCCGGACTCGGTGGGCCGAAGGGCCTGTTTCCGTGCTGTATCTCTAAGCTAAACTGAATGTATTAAAGAATAACTGTCGACTTTCCATCTCCTGTCTATGAAAAATTAGTAAACAGTCTCATCTCATGACACCCGGCCATGATTTGATATATTATTGATGTTCCCCAAATTGAAATTACCAGACACTCTAAATTTCAAACAAAGGGGAAGACATCATGGAGAGGATTGCAATCCATGAAGGAATAATAAATTGTGATTCCATTCACTGTGACATTCCACTTAACCTGATTAATCTACTTTCTCGAATGCCCTGAAGGAGGATATCCATCTCATTCTCGACCATTCATTTCTGCCACAGATGGAGGGGTGGGTGGGAGATGACGAGAATGACTATTTCAATGAGAGATTAATGGTGCATTTATACTTCCCACAGCGAATTGAGTGCACATGGTTTCGATTGGTTTGGAAGGCTGATTCCCAATGGGATTTTAAAATCTGTAGTTGTGACATCAAATGGAAACTTTTGAATGTCAAAATGCTCTGCAATTTCAAGTGGTGCTAATAGTGCAGTAGACATTTGTATGCAACAATTGCACTCCATTTTGGTATTTCTTCAAGGGCAAATCCTCCTTGTTTTGGCTGTGCTCGAAGCCACTTCATCTTCAAATATCCACTATTAATCAGTGATGGCACGGTACTCTAAAGCTACTTGAGTAAATTGAAACTTGTATTTTTAATGACCCATAAATGGAGTAAAGCAACAGCAAACGCTAGTATGGCATCTTGCATCAAGCAAACATTAATGGTCTCCTGAACATTTAAGTTATTTTATGGCGACTAAACATTTTTTTTAAAGCAAAGAATCATCAGTTTTACTTTATGTTCCATAAAAGAAGGATGTGAGTAAAGAAGAACACTGAGAAATAGTTCACTCACTCTCTATATAATTAAAAATCTCATCTTGACCACTCCCTGTCTGCGATGTATATTGATTTCAGAAAAAAGCGCTATGATTTTTGGGCATCTTACTCACACTCCTCCTCCGCTCAGGCAGCCCCGAGGATTTTTCCGATCGATTAAAAATAAAAAGGTTATGAGTGTTTAAAAAATCTTGAGATCAGCCTGCTGATTGGTCCTCTCACCTCTCAATCACCATGATGAAGATAATGCCCCTTCTGGGGGAAGGGCAGGACTATAAAACCCCGGATGCCTGGACGTGAGTCAGTCACTCTGAAAGATCGCGAGGGAGAGGCCACAACTCTGATTCTGCTGTGTCGACTGAACTGTACGTCTACTCTTTATGTGGTTTATGTTGTTATGTGATTATGTGCTTTATGTGGTTAACCCTTTATGTGCTTACAATAAATGATTTGTTAGCCAGCAATGTGCTTGCAATGAATGATGATTTGTTATCCCTTAATGTGCTTGCAATAAATGATTTGTTAGCCAGCAATGTGCTTGCAATAAATTATGATTTGTTAACCCTTAAAGTGCTTGCAATAAATGATTTGTTAGCCTTTAATGAAATGAAATGAGTTGTTTGGCCTGCCCTGTGCTTTTGCTTTTGCTTTGGCTTTGCTTTACTTGACCTCACCTGAAATGAAAGCAAATGGATTGTATTGTTGGCTGGCCCCGCCTTTGCTGGATTTGACTTGAAATGGCCCCCCAAAACTGCATTAATAGATTTATGACTCATTTAAAAATGTAAGTTTCTTTTTACCACTGAAAAATAAACCTTTTAAGGCGCCATGGTAGAAAGGGAAAAGAGATGGTTAAAGGATGGAAATGAACATCAGTCTTGAAATTATACGGAAAACAGAATGATGAGATTAAATAGAAGTTTGGGTTTACACACATTGATTATATATAAGGATATATTGCTTTACATAAATCACATTTGGAGATCTGTAAAATCTGTAATGTTATATGTTGGACATTGACAACAGAATAAGAACAACTTGCCTTTGTGAAGGGATATTCACCACCTTGGGACAAGTCAATTGTAGTCACCATTGCTATGTGGGAAATACAGCAGAAAAAGGTCTGAATAGCTTAACTCGTTCTTACCTACCTGCTGTAATTTTTCACCCCATTTTTAATCAAGTATTTGCCTTCCTCTGCCTTAAAATATTCAAAGGCATAGCTTCCACCCCACTCTTCCTCCATGCTGTTTGTGTCTGCTCCGTTCTCTCCCACAAGTGGAAACATCATCTCCATGTCCACTTTATCAAGCACCCTGAGGACTTTGCATGTTCCCGTTCGGCCCTCTCTTACTTTTCCTACCTCCAGTGGAGATCTGGAGGTTGGAAGTAAATCTTTGAACTACTTGCAAACCATCAATATTTCTCCCTAAATAAAAAGATCAGTACTGAACACAGCCCTCATGAAAGCCCCACGTAACTGATGGAGAACTACCTGACTTTTGCATTCAACTCCCCTGTCAATAAATTTCACTCTATCAGCTTTCCTAATGATTGCTGTATTTACACACACATTTGTCCCATCATTGCATGAGGACATTCAGATCTCTGTGTATCTCAGAGCTCTGCTCATTATAGTTACCCAGTCCATTGTCATTTGAATTTGGTAATACGTGCTTTCAAGCTTTTGCATTTCTGCCCAACAAGAGAGGGGAGAAGAAAGAATGACCAGGGTGCAAATGGTGTAGGATGGATCTGTAGATGCAAGTTTACACTGAGGATAGACACAAAATGCTGGAGTAACTCAGCGGGACAGGCAGCATCTCTGGGGAGAAGGAATGGATGATGTCACCCATTCCTTCTCTCCAGAGATGCTGCCTGTCCCGCTGAGTTACTCCAGCATTTGTGCCCAACATAGGGTCCTTGATTAAGTTGGCAGCACTAAGTATAGGTGCAGTTGATGGAGGGAGGGAGGAGACTGTTTATGTGATGGACTATGCTACATCCACAATTCCCTGTAGTCCTGGGCAGAGCTGTTGCTAAACCAAGCTGTGATGCATCACGATCGGGTGTCTTCTAAAGTGCATTTGTAGGAGTCATTGGAGAAATGCCAAACGTCTCTAGTCTTCTGAGGAAGTAGCAAAGTATGACCCTCTAATATCAAAAGGAACAAAGATTAAGTTTATAATGATACAGTTCTCACAATGAACCCACACAAAATCACACTATTGAGGTACTTAAGTTACTCCCTCAGTCCTTTGGTTCAGATCTTTCGACCTGAAGACGCTGATGCCCTGGGTCTACAATAAATAGGTCGCTTGCAGATGAATGGAGTTAAGATGTTGATTATCAGACCAACCTATTTGGCTAATGTTAGACTATATGACTCATAATGTTACCCTGCAGTGAAATAGACTGCACATCGATTGCTTCATATTCAAAATTCTAATTCCTACTGATATTCTCTGTCCTGGTTGTCTCTGAATGTTACGTGGAATGGTAATTATCCTAATACATACTCACCATCATTTGTGATTCTTCATCTTGAAGCCCAGAGGGCTGATGATATTGACCCATTCAGTAATGATTCTAAAGATCACTGTCCTTCAGACATTTTCACATGACATGTCTCACAGGAAACATCTACTGTAATATAATGGAGTTAATGAATTTCTCATTCTCATCACAAAATGGGATGACAATACCCTCAAATTTATTTTTCAACTCTAGTCTGTTTCGTTGGACATAACATTTATCCCACACTAAAGGCAGACCTTTAACAAAAGTGTGGTGGTAGTTAGCTTAACAGTCCAGCTAGACCTACACAATCTCCTGATTCCTAAACATTTTAATTCCCTCTCCCATTCCCATACTGACCTTTCTGACCTCCTCCATTGTAAGATTAAAGCCCAACGCAAATTGGAGGAACAGCACCTCATATTTTACTTGGGCAGCTTACAACCCAATGGTATGAATATTGACTTTTCTAACTGGAGTAACCCTTGCTTTCGCTCTCTCTCCATTCTTCCACCATCCTACTTTTCTGACCAGTCTGACTGTCCTCCTGATTAAATTTTACATTGTATGCCTCGTAGTCACCTTCCCCTAGCTAACAATGCACTATTCTACATTTTCCTTTGACCTTTGCCCCCTTTGATCTCTTGTTTTCACACCTTACCCTTCCATATCTCTTGGTTCCCTATCCCCCGGCTCTCAGTCTGAAGAAGGGTCTCAACCCGAAACGTCACCCATTCCTTCCATCCGGAGATGCTGCCTGTCCCGTTGAGATCTTCCAGCTTTTTGTGTCTTTTTTCAGCATACTTTATGTACCCTTGCAACCCTCTGGATTGTTGATGGTGTTTCTGCAGATTGTATTTAGCCCTGTACAGGCCCACACTCACCACCAGAGACCTCTTACTTGGTTTGGCAATCACTTGGGCATCACTCACGGCAGACGAATGTGCAATGATCGAGTAAGTTCAGCTGAAATTCTTCTCTCTGTTGTTTCAACTATCAATTAGCATTCCCACCAAAACAACAGATGAAATGTCAGATGAAGCACGAAGCATTCATCCAGCATCCTTCACGCTAAAAATGCAGTCTCTAGCATTTTTGCCTGGTATAATAAAATATTATTGGGATTGATTTTTAACCAGAGATGATCCAGAATTATTGCCAGCCTCTTGAACAATATCATACCTTCAAATCATTGAAGAAGATTGGGCAGGTGAAGCAGATTAGTTGAGATTAGCTTATCTTGTTCGGCACAGACATTGTGGACCAAAGGGCCTGTTTCCGTGCTATACTGTTCGCTGTTCTCGGAGCTGCACAGTGGTGCAGCGGTAGAGACCCGGGTTCGATCCTGACTATGGGTGTTGTCTGTATGGAGTTTGTGCGTTTTCCCTGTGACTGTGTGGGCTTTCTCTGGGTGCTCCGGTTTCCACCCACACTCCAAAGACGCACAGGTGTGTAGGTTAATTGGCTTCTGTAAAATTGTAAATTGTCCTTTTATGTAGTGTGCGGTGTGATTGCTGGTCAGCATGGACTCGGTGGGCAGAAGGGACAGTTTCCGTGCTGTCCCTCTAAAGTCTAAAGCCTAAAGCAGCAGAATACTTTTCAGGTTCAGAAGTCAGACTCTTACTCAAGTGTAAGAAGGAAAGTGAAGTAAAAATGTGGGGAAAAAAAGTTCTGAAAAGAGACATCGAGCCCCTGTGGAGGCAATCACTGGGATAATGTTTCAGAGTGATCACCAGTCATCACAACTAAAAGGAAAATGAGTGTCCGATTGAAGAGAGTGATGTGAACAATGGTGGCACAGCCTACTTATTCTCTGGCAGTATCTATCAGCATCTTCTCCATTGTGTACAGTGGAACTGGCAGTAACAAGTGAAATTCACTCTCCCACTTCACTCCCCTCGTCCCATTATTCAAGGAGGGTGGGGAGGAAAGAGAGCTGATGGAAGTAGTGGAGAAAGCTAGTCTATTTTTAAACACAAAATGCCAAAGTAACTCAGTGGGGTTAGTACAGGTGTCAGAGGTTATGGCGAGAAAGCAGGAGAATGGGTTAGGAGGGAGAGATAGATCAGCCATAATTGAATGGCGGAGTAGACGTGATGGGCTGAATGGCCTAATTCTAGTCCTATCACTTATGACGTTATGACCTTATGACAGACAGATTCTCTTGTGAGAGGGAAAGGGTGACGTTTCAGGCTGAAATGCTTCTTCTGAAGACCGAAGAAGTGTCTCGACCTGAAATTGCTTCTCTCCAGAGATGCTGGTTGTCCTGTTGAGTTATTCCTACATTTTGTATCTATCTTCGGTGTAAACCAGCATCTGCAGTTCCTTCCTACACTTGTCTATTATTAAATATTTATACCACCATTATCTTTTTCATTTCACAAATTGCATTGATATTATAAAAGTCTTTACAAAATATTTTTAAACTATCTTGTGGCGACAGCCTAAACACGGGCCACTTAAGCGGGCCTCGTCAGGAGACACGAGGGCGGGCACTTCATGTCATGGGCTAGAGGAAGTATCCTGGTACATAAGCTCTCTCACCTCGAGACCTAGAGAAGTTAACCGGTAGCTGAGCCCGAGGGAGCAACCTCGCTCAGCTACAGCAACACATTAATATAGTTAGCGCACCCACGTAACGTGTGACTACCGAATAAAGAACCGTTTGCACCAACCTGACGTCTCGCCTTTATTCACCACGTATGGTGCCGCTACAATCTTTCCAATCAGTACATTTTTATTATGCTGGGTATTACTATTAAAAATCGGAAAAAAAGCGATTTAAAATCTTGAGCAATTAAACTATTTATTTTGCATAATCCATAATTATAACATTTTCAGTTGACCAAATCTTTCGAAGATCAGACTCATTTACATTTAAACAAAACAATCTATTCACATTAAAACTGGAACACCTGATCACGTACAGGAAGCCTGCTGTGTATATCCTCCTCTTTGAAAGGATGTACAAACTTTTCAAACAAACCTCTAATCTGAGACACAAGAAACTGCAAGAAAGCTGGATTCTTGAGCAAAACATTAAATGCTATAGACATTCGGCAAGTCTGGTACTGTAGGGCTGTGGAAGGAATGAACAGGCAAAGTTTTGGATCTGGACCGTTCTTCAGGGTCTGAAGAATGATTCTATCGTTCAATGATAATTTATAGTCACGTACCTAGATACAGTAAAATTCGTTGTTATTGAATACAATACACATAACACACAAAGAGTGGACATGTATCTGGCCAAGTTACAAAGTAGTCATTAGAGTCCCAATGGTCGCACTTTGTTCTCGCCACCCCCTCGCCCCCGACCAGGTCCCTCTTTGTTCTCGGGGCCCCCCCTGTCGGGTCCCTCTTTGTTCTCGGGCCACCCCTGTCTCCCTCTTCTTCAGTCACCTGGGCCGCTGTTTCCACGCTATAATTCTAAAGTCTATAGTAAAGTCTAAATTAAAGGAGGGTGTTTGATTTAAAGGGGAAGCTGCATGTTTCATGTGCCTGAACCCCTTTTCATTTTTGGTGGTAGAAATCCCAGGATGCTGTCAGACTATCATGTGCAAGTATCTGCAGTGAACTTTGTAGAAGATTGGTGAGGTGCTAGTTAAGTGGGCTACATTGTCCTTGAACAGGTTGATCTTGTGAAGAGTTGTTGGAGATGTGGCCAAGTGTATAGTGTTCCTTCATGCTCCAGATGTTGAGGATAAGGCTTTGTTGCTACTAGGAGGCATAAAATAAACATGTATAGGAAGGAACTGCAGATGTTGGTTTACACCAAAGATAGACACAAATTGCTGGAGTAACTCGGCATCACTGGAGAAAAAGAATAGTTGACGTTGTGGGTCGAAACCCTTCATCAGACATCTTTTTGCTGAAACGTCACCTATTCCTTTTCTTCATAGATGCTGCCTGACCCCGTTAAGTTACTCCTGCATTTTGAATCTATCTTTGGCATAAGATAAGCAGTCTCTGGCCTCCTTTGGTAGCCACATCATTTATAGATTGGTCTAATTAAGAGTCTTATCAATGGTATCAGCCAGAATATGTATTGACAGACTCTTGTTGTACATTGTCATCACCTAGCACTTTAACGGCACAAATGTTACTTCCTACTTGTCAGCCCATGCCTGAATGTTTCTTAGTCTTGTTCCATGTTCCAGTAGCAAAAGGGACTGTTCAGATTTTAATAATTTTTTGATTTTCAACATAGAATTTGCCAAACTGCATTGAAAAATTCCCACCAGTGAACTAACTCAAAATTCTAATGTCTATGCGTTATCTTGGCTTCACAGAAACAGATGGTTGATCCATTTTTCTTTTTCTTTCTTTTGAGATTCGATAATATTATTGTCAGGGGTTCTGGGGAGAAGGCAGGAGAATGGGGTTAGGAGGGAGAGATAGATCAGCCATGATTGAATGGCATAGACTTGATGGGCTGAATGGCCTAATTCTACTCCTTTCACTTATGAACATGAATCATCATGAAGAGAAGTGTTTGTGAAGTATTATGGAGATGTTGCTTCGTGGAACAATTACAATTATTGTAGATTGCCCTTGATACACTCCATTGTGAATGGTTCAATTATATTTCTTCCATAAACTTAATGTCTTGCAAAGCTTCAGAAATCTCTTCCACCAAGCCACCCATGAGCTCAAAGTTCTCAAATATATCAAAGTGACAGAGTAAAATTGAATAAGAAATGTCAACATAGCAGGTCACAATGAAAAATAAACCACTGGTTGAAGGGAAGTGTTAGTGAAATATTGAATATTGGTTGAAGAAAAACTAGATTTCGTACCAAAGTTGATAAAATGCAAAAGCATACACTTACAAATCCATCTACTAATGTACATAGTGCACATTGATACAAATATGCACACACTGATACACATATGTATGTATGCATAATACATATATGGAGTAGTTTGGGAAAGATTATGTTACTGGATAATATTCTTGATCAGTACTGGTGTCAGAGGTTATGTGGAGAAGGCAGGAGAATGGGGTTAGGATGGAGAGATAGATCAGCCATGATTGAATGGCAGAGTAGACTTGAAGGGCCAAATGGCCTAATTCTACTATTCCTTATGACCTTAATAGTCCTGAGGATTTGAATAATGATACAGAAACCAGCATGAGAGCTGGTAAATTTGAGAAAATTCCCACCTTCGAGGGAATTTACAGAAGTCGCTGTGTCAAAAAGGCATCCAGCATCATCAGAGACCCACACCACTCTGGCCACACACTCATTTCACTCCTACCAGTGGGAAGAAGGTATAGGAACCTGAAAACTGTATTGTCTGGTTTCAGGAACAGCTTTTCCCTGCAGCCATCAGACTATTAAACACGACAACCTCCAATAAGCTCTGAACTACATAGACTATTATTATTATTATTATTATTGCATTATTATTGTCTGTTTTTTAAATGTATATGTATGTTTGCAAATACATTATAAAATACATATACATATATGTGTTTGCATATTTTAGAAAGAAGGAATGGGCGACGTTTCGGGTCGAGACCTTTCTTCAGTATGTGTGTGTATATACACACACTGAACCTTTTTTCTCATTTTTATATTGTTTACGGTGTACAATGTTTACATATTCTAATATGCTACAGCAAGTAATAATTTCATTGTTCTATCTGGGACACATGACAATAAAATACTCTTGATTCTCTTGACTTGAGTTAATTAAATGATCTGGACTAAAAATATGACCACTCAGTTGTCAGACAAATGTAATTCCTCCTCCAATTTGGTAGACGTGACAGTAATGTGGATCAGAATCAACTCATTATCACAAAACATAACACAAATACAGTCAGCAACAATCTTCATACAAGTTAATTAAATGGGAAGGGATTACCCATCTTCAGTGTTGACACTGACTGGCTGGAGAGGAATAAATAAGCAAGGTCCTGACACATTTGTAACAGTTGGACATGTTGCTCCAGTCCCCTTATGAAATGCCTGCTATCGTAGACACCAGTCCTTGGTCATTCATTTCTCTTCAAGTTATATCAAGTGATGTATGACAGCAATTCAGACAGGAGAGGTTATAGAAGAAGACGTAACCCCAGCTGTGGGAAATATACAAGTGCCAGGCAATGAACATTTCAAGCATGAACATCTCCATCTTTCCCTTGGCCTTCAGTGCAATTACCCTCAGCATCAGCATCCTAGATTACACTATGTGAATTGTGAATGATGGGTATATTCTATCTGAATAAGAGAAAGAAGCATTGTCTTGAATTTATGACCATTTTATATTTATAATCCCTCCTTTTGATATCATTCAAAAGCAGAAATGTTTTCGATACATCTATTTAGGTATGTTACAAAACTTATCTTGAGCAGCGCTGCAGTTCTGCCGCTCCCCGTGTGCGTGACTTTGGCGCCTTTCAGAGGGGGGCGTGTTTAAAGTGCCGTTTTTCCACAGACAGGGCAAATCGATCCATGTCAGGCGATTTCGTTGCTGAAGAAAAATCGCTCCGACATTTCATTCATGAAGGTATTTTTAAATTATGCTACATTATTTATTAACTAGAGTAATTTTAAAATCATCTTCTAAAGCCATGAGCGCCGACAACGGGAAGGATTTTACGTAGGGGAGAAAAAAAAAGTACAATGTTTATTTTTACATTAAAACTTGTTTTTTAGGAAGCCTTTAATCACATTTTCATGTTGCAAAATGGGGACAAAAAAAATGTAAGAACCGGCAGTATTTTTCCTGCCGACTTCACCGCCAACCGCAACGTTCTAATTCACCGCGTTCCACTAAAACCCACTCGCAAGTTGATTTAAATGGCCATTAGTTTAGAGGAATCAAACACTAAATTCCTTCCATTTGGCCTATAAATTCATGAAAATGAGATTTAAAAATCATGTTATTTTGTGAATTATTGTGTGAATGTTATTTGGACACTTAGGCAATTTAAAAAAGTTTATCTTTTCTTAAGAAATGGATAGATGTTTAGTAATTGAATTTTGTAATTAGCTACAATTAGGTAACTAACTAATTATATGCTTTAATTTCAGGTCATCCAAGTAATATTGTTTCATATTTGTTTCAGAATGCTTCAATATATAATAACTGAAAATCTCATTGAGTTCTCTTAATTTTTAAGAAAGTTATGGGCTTTTGACTGTCCCAGATCACAGCTTTTGAGTTAAGTCAATGGAAAGGCAATGGGGAACAGCATGCCTAATTATGAGAAGTATGAAAATGGCCATAACTTTTTTTAATACTGAAGACATGAAAGTAAATTAGGTGTCAAATTAAACTTATTTTCATGCTTTATCTGATGGGATAAATTGCAGACTTGATTTTTAAAATCTCAATATTTTGTAACATTGCTAATCTATTCCCTAAGGCCTCTGAATAATTACAGGGATGTGCAGGATGGTTCAAGAGCCTGATGGTTAATGTGAAATGGGAAATTCTTGAAATTGGAGGTTTTCAGTCTCCTGCACCTTCATTCAGCATGATGAGTGTGTGGGCAAGATGGTAATGTTGTATTTTCTTCTACAGCATAAAACATAGTTAACATAACTCCAATCAAAACCCGTTTCAAATTATTTTCTTAAAGCAAAGCAATTTTTTGCACAAAGTTCTACTAGTCAGAGCAACCTTTGGAAAATCAGTTCCATGAATTTTCAGTGGAATTTTTTTCCTGCCTGTTATCATTTTCTCAATCTAAAATTCTGCAAAATAACTACAGCGGCAGTGCAAAATTAATTTGTGGTAAGAATTTCAAACGGAAAGAAATTTGGACAACATTTTAATCTATGCTCCACCAGTTTTGGGGGAAGTTGTGCTAACACATTTTTAAACCTCAAAAGACATTACACTTCTTCATTCATGAAAATTGATGTTAAAGTAACTCCCTTTGATAAAATGCTTGGCTACGGACAAGTTCTTTGATAGATTTTTTCTTCCTTATTAAAAGCATTTATCCCTGTCATTGTCATGCTTCTTATAATAAATGGTTGACTAAAAAGGTCAATATCAATCAATATTGATGCAAACTCTAATTGAGCACAACCCACGCCAACATAAACGTCCTAATTTCCCATTGTTGCTTTGCACAGCTGTGGTATTGATTGCAAAATAACAACCAAGATTTCCGAATCAGAGTAAATTGATTGAATTGTGAAAAAATATATATTGCACAAGACCCTACACCTTGTTTTTCTCCCCAGCCATGCCAATGTGGTTCAAGATACTCAATGCCTTTTGCTGCTCTCTGTTCCAATTAAAACTAACTTGTTGACCCAGAAATGTTATTCTTGTTGTGCCAGCAACTGGATCCAGTGTCAGTGATCAAATGATCAGCAACAAATGCAACTACTTAGCCAGAGGTCTGACTGGAAAATGAAAGACATGACTGGAAAATATTTTCTCCTGGAAAATGAGAGGAGGAGGCAGCTACTTAGCCATTCCAGCCCAATCCATCATTCGACAAGTTGATTGCTGACCATCCAAAATTTAGCATCCTGTTCCAGTTTTCACCTCCATATGCCTTGATCCTTTGGTCCTAATGTTTACAAATACACAGAACAAGATGTTAAAAGTCCAAAGTGTCAAATATCAATTTACTCCCGATGGTGATGGAAACCTTCTGCACTCATCTATGCTCCTCCGATATTGAGAAAGGTTAGGCAGACACGTCATTGGGGTTATCAAGTGGGCACCTACTTTCATTGATATTTCACTGATTGAACCCACAACGTCGCCAGTCAGCTCAGCGGTGCAATCTGGCGTCACAGAACCACCCCCCTCTGCATCTGTCTAGTCTGTTATTTGGGAGACCAAATGGGGTCTTTCCTCTTCAGCCAGAGCCACTGCTACTCCGTTCTGCCACCCGTGATGTTTCTTTGATGGCCTTGCGCAGGGCTTGTTTGCTGATCCCCAGGTCCTTCATCAGTCTTAAGGTAGATGTTGCCACAAATCCTCAACATCCAACTTCTACCGGACAGATCCTAGCTCTCCAGCCCTGCTGTTCTGCCTCCGCCGCAAGCTCTGTATATCGCAGTTTCTTTCTTTCACAGCATCCTGCACAGCATCCTCCCAAGGGACTGTGAGCTCCACAAAATACACCATGCACTGAGAGTTCGACCAGAACACAAGATCAGGCCTCAAGTTGGTGATGGCTATCTCTGATGAAACTGTAAGCTGTTGGTCCACATCCACCAGCATCTGCCAATCACGGGCTGCCTCCAGCTGTCCAAACATGGTCCTTGGTGGAATTTTCCATTGCCTTTGTTCCCCCCCCCCCCCCCACCCCCCCCCCACCCCCCCCCCCCCCCCGAACAAAGGCAATTGTCTTAACTGGGTTGGTTGTTCTGGGCAGCAGGGCATTGTTGCTTGTTCTCCTGCTTTCCAGAGTAGCTGCCAGGCATTTGAGCACTTGATTATGTCTCTAGGTGTACCGTCCTTTGGAGAGGCTTACTTTACACCCAGTGAGGATGTGCCTAAGTATGGCTGGTGTTATCATTGGGGTTATCAAGTGGGCACCTACTTTCATCGACGTTTCACTGATTGAACCGACGACGTCTCCAGTAATACATTATATCTCACATTATTATGATTATTCCTATTGACATTACAGTGGGCAATGTTCTATTTGGAGTCAGAGTGACCTCACCAATGTCACATGATGCAGATTTGCAATAGCCCGAAAATTAATGTCTGATTCTAAAACATGTTATATTCAGGGTGGCACATTTTCATGTTGCGAAATGGGGACAAAAAAAAAGTATGAACTGGCTGTATTTTTCATACCGACTTCACTGCAAACCGCAACGTTCCAATCCACTGCATTCCACTAAAACCCACTTGCAAGTTGATTTAAATGGCCATTAATTTACAGGAATTAAACACTAAATTCCTTCCATTTGGTCTATAAATTCATGAAAATGAGATTTAAAAACCATGTTATATTGTGAATTATTGTGTGAATGTTATTTGAACACTTAGGCAATTTAAAAATCTTTATCATTTCTTAAGAAATGGATAGATGTTTAAATCTAGTAATTGAATTTCGTAATTAGCTACAATTAGATAACTAACTAATTATAAGCTTTAATTTCTGGTCATCCAAGTAAGATTGTTTCATCTTTGTTTCAGAATGCTTTAATCCATAATAACTGAAAATGTCATTGAGTTCTCTTAATTTTTAAGAGAGTTATGGGCTTTTGACTGTCCTCGATCACAGCTTTTGTGTTAAGTCAATTGAAAGGCAATGGGGAACAAGATGCTAATTTCCGAGTATGAAAATGGCCATAACTTTTTTAATACTGAAGATATGAAAGTGAATTAGGTGTCAAATTAAACTTATTTTTATGCTTTATCTGATGGGATAAATTGCAGACTTGATTTTTAAAATCTCAAAATTTTGTAACATTGCTACTTACAGTGCCAGAGACCCGGGTTCGATCCTGACTACGGGTGCTGTCTGTATGGAGTACGGTATGTGCATTCTCCCTGAGACCGGGAGTAAATCTTTGGACGTTCCTGCTTCCTCCCACATTCCAATGATGTACATGAGCTTGTATGTTAATTGGCTTCAGTAAAAGTGCAAATTATCCCCAGTGTATAGGATAGAGCTAGTGTACAGGGAGATCGCTGGTCAGGAGAGACTCGGTGGGCAGAAGGGCCCGTTTTCGCACCGAATCTGTAAAGTCTAAAGCTCTCAAATGTATTAACCCAATGGGAGAATGATGCTCGGAAATAATTTAAACACTTCCTGGGAAGAATCCTGCAACTTCTAGTCACCCATGGTTTCAAAAAAGCCTTGGGCCCACAATCTTTTTTTTGATATTCAGATACAAGAAAGGGAGCACAAGAAAGAAATTCCTGGCAGCCATAACTCAGTATTTCTGCCTGTTGTGAATAGATTTTTATGCAACCAATATATTAATTCATGTCGTTAACAACTGATCAAAGAATGCATTATGATAGCAGAGAAAAACACACAAAGAAACTTGTGAAATTCATAGTTTGTCAGAAACTAAATGGTGTTGGGATTGCAATTGATTTATTATTGTCAGTTGTATCGAGATATAGTAAAAAGCTTTTGTTTACCCTCTATCCAATGAAATCAGATAATTCCGTACATGAATACAGTCACACGACTATAAAACGTTAGAGGAAAGAGATTTCCTAATGAAATAGAGATTTAAAAGATGAGTGGGGAGGAACTGCAGATGCTAAGTTAGACACAAAACGCTGGAGTAACTCAGCGTGTCTTGCAGGCATATCTGGAGAAAAGGAACGGGTGATATTTTGGGTTGGAACCCTTCTTCTGACTCTATGAAGAAGGGTTCTGACCAGAAACATCACCTATTCATTTGTGGCCCATTGAGTTATTCCAGAATTTTGTGCCTATCTTAGAGATTTAAAAAATTTGAGCGATTTTATTAGATGTTGGTAGATCCTCCACCGAGACCAGGATGCAAAGAACCTCCATACTCCGGCACCATTGTGCTCAGGTTCCTGGTGCTATCGATTCCCTGGAGTTTGGATTATATTTATGTTCAGATATATCCTCAGAAATAAAGAACACACCTTTAGAAATCATATGAGGAGGAATTTCTTTGGTCGGAAGGTGGTGAATCTGTGGATTTCATTGTTACAGATGGCTGCTGAGGTCGAGTCATTTGGTATTTTTAAGGTGGAGATTGACAGATTTTTGATTGGCAAGGGTGTCAATGGTTGTGGCGTTGAGAGGGAAAGATAAATCAGACATGATTGAATGGTGGAGTATACTGTAGATCGGTTATTTCCTACTAACCAATTGTAGTGCTTGTTTGTGGTTGCTCCGCCTAATATGTGATTTATATTACCAAGAACTTGCTTACGTAATTCAGTCTGAGTAGCTGCTAGTTACTGTAATGTTGTGCAGACCAATGTTGTAAATATGTGTTGTATCTTGACCTGTGTACGACTTGACTCATTACATAGACTCAATGGGCCGAATGGCCTACTTCTGCTCCTATGACTTATGAACTTATGAACTTATTTGGCTTAGGTCTACTGAGAAGTTGGGATATTTGCAAAAATAACTGAGATAATGATGAGTATAAAAGAACACAGAGCAAAGGACATTGAGTTAAAGCAAGATTAGAAAGCACGAAAATTAGTCTTTTAAGATGTCCTGAAAAGAAACATGATCTAATCAACCAATTACCACCAGGCTGGTGCTTTGCAGAGACAATCAGATCGATGGATAGCAGACTGAGACATGGGAAGAAATTATCAGTTCTGATGCAGACAGAAAGAAAGAGTGAGTTATCCGAAGTTGGAGAATTCAACATTGAATCTGAAAGGCTGTAACCTGCCTAGATGGAAAATGAGCAGTTGCTCCTCAGGCTTGTGTTAGGACTCATTCTAGGAGTGAAGGCACAACCAATGCTGTTTGAAGGCCCTTCTCTGAGTTTGGTGAGAAGCTAATAGTGTGATCTGGAGATGCTGGTCGGAATATTTCTTGCAAACGACATGGTTACACACCTCATTGAGAGATTGGAAATGGGGTATAAACCAAAATCCCCATTGACAAGGTAGATCTCCATGTCTTTTTCCCTCAGTTGGAAATGATACATCTATCAATGACAAGGTGAACCTGAACGATAAAGAATGGCACAGTGTTGCTTTCTGAGCATAACCTCTCACATACTGTGATGGGCTGTGATAAATCTTTGCTCTGCATCTGTCCATTATTCGTCTATGCTATTTCTGACATGGGATTCATTTAGTCATGCACGGCTGGGGAAATGTTTATCATATTCACATTTGATAGTTATGACGACCGCTGTAAATCATCTTCCCCCAACTTGTAAAAGGGTATATCTGAACTCTGTCAAAATATACAGAGTGATTTTCATAGCTAAATTTATTACTAGAAATGCCATTGAAGGAAAGAACATTATATGATTTATGATGACACATCAAAACATTCATGGAGTAGTTTAGAAATATGTTGTGAAGGAACAAGGTAAATCACCAACATCCAGTTGCTGGAGTATCGTTGGGTCATGAAATTTAAATAACATGCATCTGGTTAACGTCTCACAGCAGTAATTGTCATTGTCATTGTTTTAGGTTTATATACTGAACAGTCCATTAGAAGAAGACAAAGGACATGTCTAAACCCAAGATGGGAACATTAATCTGAACTGAAAGAAAATAAATGTTCCCGATCTCTTAGTTTATGACATGTTTCAGATAAATTTGAATTCCTTCTCGCCTGAGAATAAAAGTAACCCTCAAATGATTTGAAACTACAGTTTTGAGTTACACTTGCTTGTTATTTTTTGCAACCAGGTTTGTAATATTGTGTAAGAGGGTTAGGACATCATCTACTAATACCCTCATCTATTCATTTTTCAAGTATATAACATTGTTGTTTGTTGCTGTTTGTGTGTAACAGACATAGGAAATGTTAGTAATATTTTTCAATGCAAAAATAATCACGAAAAGAACAAAAGTTAAAAATGACTGAAGTAGTCAAAAGGTTAGGCAGATGTTGGAATAGAGTTAATGTTTCAGATCGATGACATTTCTGCAGAAATGAAAAGCTAAACTTCAACAATATTTTTAAAATTAGCTGAACTGATTGTTGATTAGTACAGGTGTCACGTTTTATGGGGAGAAGGCAGGAGAATGGGGTTAAAAGGGAAAGATAGATCAACCATAATTGAATGGTGGAGTAGACTTGATGGGCTGAATGGCCTAATTCTGCTCCTGTCATTTATGAACGTATGAACAGAAATTTGACAGGCACTGAAAAAGCAAAAGAAAATTGACCAATTCAAGATACAACATCTCTAAAAAAAATATAAGATTAATGTTTAAATTTCTGATATAGCAAAATAAAAAGCTGTTTCACTTCCTCCCAACGGCTGTGCCTGGCAAATGGAAGATAATTATTATGTCCTTGATGTAAAGTGAAGGAAGATCATTGCCTGAAAATTCTAACGTGTAGTTCTTCGTTGTTCAGAGCTACACACATGAAAATCATTTTTGTTTCTCAAAGCGCTGAACGTGATTACTACTGTCACACGGAGATAATCGCCATCACAGTGACACAACCTGAAACATAACTGGCCATAGACATAAAATGCTGTGGTAACTCAATGGATCTGGCAGCAACTCTGGAGAAAAGGAATAGGTGACGTTTCGGGTCAAGACCCTTTATCAGATTCAAACAAAGCTGACATTGCTCAAACATAACATAATAAACATCTCAAACAGATCTGGCCACCTCTGGCTGAAAATCATGTCTGATTAAACAACATATTTTTTGCATTGGTCACATACCTTCCTGGACCATTCAATTATTCAATTCAATTCAATGATACTTTATTGTCACATGTACATGTACAGTGACATTCTTTATTTTTCTTTATTTATTTGACATGCAATCCTCAAAGTCAAACAAACTTTATTGTAATTTAGAAATACATTGATATATGCAGTTCCAAACGAAATTACGTTGCATTTGGCTCCCTGTGCAACACAATAAATTAACCGAAGGATAGGCATGGATGAAAGGATAAATAGACAATGGTGGCAGCCCATTACATGGCATTCAGGAGTCTGATGGCTCGTGGGAAGAAGCTGTTGCAGAACCTTGATGTTCTGCTCCTTATGCTGCGATATCTTTTACCCGAGGGCAGCAGAGTGAACAGTCCGTGATGGAGATGTGTGGGGTCTTTTATAATACTGCTGGCCTTAGACACGCAGCATTTGGTCCCAATATCCCCGATTGAGGGGAGAGAGGTCCCGATGATTTTTTCCGCTGTCCTCACCACTCTCTGCACAGACTTCCAGTCGGAGGCTCCACAGTCCCCAAACCAGACAGAGATACAGCTGGTCAGAATACTTTCTATGGTGCCCCTGTAGAAAGTAGTAAGGATGGGATGGGGAAGATGAGCTCTTCTCATCCGGCGCAGAAAGTGCAACCGCTGCTGCGCTCTCTTAACAGTTGATGAGATGTTATTCGACCAGGTCAGACTGTTAGTGATCTGCACCCCCAGGAACTTTGTGCTACTGACCACCTCCACATCGCTGTCGTTGATGTGAAGTGGTGTGGGACTGTGCCGGGTTTTCCTGAAGTCGACGATAACCTCCTTTGTTTTCTCGACGTTCAGGATCAGGTTGTTCGTATTGCACCTGTAATATCATACAGCAGACCTCGCGTAGGCAGTACACCAAGAGTCGCCATATTTCTGACACTGACAAAGTTACAAAAAGTTAATCGAACTATCTTATTTTCTTGCAGCGGTGATCCAGGTCTTCCGCTCCGGGTCATCCTTCGATGTCAGTGGCCTCATCCCCATCCCCCTCGATCTCAGAATTCCCCCCCCCCTGGCCCACCGGGTCCCCCCATCAGGAGAAGCTGATATTCCTGTTATAGAAATATTTGAAAGATCTAACGATATTTAAACAGGTGTCCAATATTTACGGTTTTGACTGGATAATTGGCATTGTGTCATTCTAGGCTCCTAATAACATAACACCGTTTGGAGGACGTGTAGGAAGGAACTGCAGATGCTGGTTTAAACCGAAGAAAGACACAAAATGCTGGACAATTCAGCGGGACAGGCAGCATCGCTGGAGAGAAGGAATTGGTCTCGACCTGACACGTTACCCATTCCTTCTCTCCAGAGATGCTGCTTGTCCCGACCGAAGTCTGTAGAAGGGTCTCGACCCAAAATGTCGCCCATTCCTTCTCTCCAGAAATGCTGCCTGTCCCTTTGAGTTACTCCAGCATTTTGTGTCTATGTCTAGTTTGGAGGACAACGTATACCCCTACTCTCACTGTTCAATACACTGAGAACATATCTCATTATAACTCCAGTCTCAGACTGTAACACTCGACACCAGTGGCACTTTGCAAAATCCATCGATGTTAGAAAATCAAAATGCTTTACAAGTGGTAGCCTCAGTTGCAGCATATTATGCTCAATACAGTGGAACAGTTAACTGCCACCCAGATACCAATTACCATTGGAGATTCTCCTCCGATGCATTTTATTAACCTTAAGATGCTATTTCATTGTTATTGACTGATGCTTCCATTTCCAAATTAGCCTGCTAAGCACCAACAGTTCATGGTTAAAATGAAGAGCATCATAAACACCATACAAAATTAATGGCAATAGTTTGCTAAACATTGGGAACAAAATAATATTTTATTTATTAACCTATAACTTATAGGTTAAGTTAATTACTTTTAAGGCTTCTACTTTGGAAGTGGTAATTGCATGTGCTTGACTTCAGAATGGTTACATCAATTATCTACATATGATAGGACATCAAATGTAAATGTAAAGGGCCTGTCCCACCAGCATGTGACTCCATGCGGTGAGCACGACCTAACGTGGTCACTTGAGCTGCCCGGCCTCGCGGGGCCGGCCCCACATCGATCGCTGGAGCCATGTGGAGTTGTGCGAATCTGGTCCCGATATCGCGCAGGGCTCTGAAAAACTGAACGTGTTCAAGAATTTCGCGCGGCAATGGCATGTCGGCCCGTCGCCACCTTGACGCATTACGCACCGCCTCGACGTCGTGCCTCCGTGACCCTCTCTGTGTGCCTCCGTGACATAGAAACATAGAAACATAGAAAAATAGGTGCAGGAGTAGGCCATTCGTCCCTTCGAGCCTGCACCGCCATTCAATGTGATCATGGCTGATCATCCAACTCAGTATCCCGTACCTGCCTTCTCTCCATACCCCCTGATCCCTTTAGCCACAAGTGCCACATTTAACGCCCTCTTAAATATAGCCAATGAACTGGCCTCAACTACCTTCTGTGGCAGAGAATTCCAGAGACTCACCACTCTCTGTGTAAAGAATGTTTTCCTCATCTCGGTCCTAAAGGAATTCCCCCTTATCCTTAGACTGTGACCCCTTGTTCTGGACTCCCCCAACATCGGGAACAATCTTCCAGCATCTAGCTTGACAACCCCTTAAGAATTTTGTAAGTTTCTATCAGATCCCCCCTCAATCTTCTAAATTCCAGCGAGTACAAGCCGAGTCTATCCAATCTTTCCTCATATGAAAGTCCTGACATCCCAGGAATCAGTCTGGTGAATCTTCTCTGTACCCCCTCTATGGCAAGGATGTCTTTCCTCAGATTTGGAGACCAAAACTGTACACAATACTCCAGGTGTGGCCTCACCAAAACCTTGTACAACTGCAGTAGAACCTCCCTGCTCCTATACTCAAATCCTTTCGCTATGAATGCTAACATACCATTTGTGATAGCGCTTGTGACCCTCTATACCACATAGCGCTTGTGACCCTCTCTGTGTGCCTCCGTGACCCTCTCTGTGTTCCTCCATGACCCTCTCTGTGTGCCTCCATGACCCTCTCTGTGTGCCTCCGTGACCCTCTCTATATGTGCCTCCGTGACCCTCTCTGTGTGCCTCCGTGACCCTCTCTGTGTGCCTCCGTGACCCTCTCTGTGTGCCTCCGTGACCCACCCTCTCTATATGCGCCTCCGTGACCCTCTCTATATGCGCCTCCGTGACCCTCTCTGTGTGCTTCTCTTTCTGTGTCCCTCTCTGTTCTTGCGAACTTACCGCGGACTTCGCTCCAACTTCGCTCCACTTCGCACCACTCACCCGTCTTCCGTGCGGCCCCCGCTGCCAGTTTGGTCGCGCTTGCCGCATACAGGTCGCATGCTCGTGGGACAGGCCCTTAAGGAGAATGATTTTTCATACTATCTGGTTCATATGTTTCCATTATTATTTCTTTATTGAATTCCCCTTCTATGAACCTCATATAATAGGTGAAAGTAATTTGGACAAGGCAAATTCTGATTTTTGGGTGACATTATGAATCTCCACACCAGCCCCTCCACCCAACCCACCCCCTACTGAAAGCCGAGAGTTGTCAGGATGAGACCTTACTGTATCCATGACATTTCAATGGGTCAACATTTTATGTATTATTATTATTATTATTATTATTATTAGAGAGCTAAGAGTTATGTATAACATCTGCAATTAAATTTGTGGTGTACTTATGATTATTAAAATTAAACATAAATATAGGTAGCTTACAGCCTCATATAATGTTTGGGAACCTTACAACCTTACAATGCTATAAATGTTGAATTCTTCAATTTTAGGTAATCTTTGCTAACTTACCACCCCCCCCCCCCCCACCCCCGTCGCCCCCCATTCCCCTTTCTACTCTACACCCCCCCCTCTCCCTTCCCCCCCTTGTGCCCCACCTGGGCTCCCACCTCTTTCTCCCCTCCACTACCCCCTTCCACCCCCCCTCCCTTCCTGCTACTTTCTTCCCTCTGGCTTCAGAATCCAAACTACTCCACACCTGTTTTACACCTTGTGTTCTTATCTCTGTCCTTTGTTCCAGACATCTACTTATCAAACACACCACATGCCTGGCCTATGTCGACATTGCCTGCCACACTTTGTCCTGCCTCTCCCCTTTTCCAACTTTTCCCACTTTCATCTCCTCCCACCAATCAATCTGAAGAAGGGCCTCAAACCTTTGGGCTGTTGGTTGCAAAAGAACATCCTCATATCTCACTGTTCTTTTATCCATCCTTAATTTAGCCTTCTTTGTGACTGAGAAGATTGAATTGCCTCTTAATATCACAATAGATTGATGTTCCCCTAAAATTGCCTCCTTTTTCCTTCTTGCCAGTGATATCCTTGTCCTTGTCAATGCATCTCATTCTTCCAAGCGTCAGACTTGGCACAAACATCTCATCGCAAGAATTAGCCAACTGACTCTTTTCTGAACTGATGCCAATGCTGGCATACCCTTTCTTAAATAAGGGACCAAAAACTAAACATAGCTTCACGTAAGGCTTCACCAATATTTTGTACAATTGGTTAGTTTAATTTAGTTTAGTTTAGAGATACAGCACGGAAACAGGTCCTTCAGCCCAACGAGTCTACACCGACCAGCGCCACCCGCATATTAACACTATTCTACACACTAGGGACAATTTACATTTATACAAATTCAATTAACCCACTTCTTTGGGGTGTGGAAGGAAACCGAAGATCTCAGAGACCCTTGCGGTCACGGGGAGAACGTACAAACTTTGTACAGACAGCACCCGTAGTCGGGATCAAACCTTGGTCTCTGGTGCTGAAATCGCTGTAATGCAGCAACTCTATCGCTGTGTCACCGTCCCACCATTGGTAGCGCACAACCAGACAATAAATATTTTCTTCAGTGATTCATTGTTGAATGACACTAGGTTTCATGCACTACAGAATGGCCGGGAAAAGTCATTGGAAAGTGTGCCAAGGAATCAGTTTATGGGTAGCACAGTGGCACAGTGGTAGAGTTGCTGTCTTACAGTGCCAGAGAGCTGGTATTGATCCTGACTATGGGTGCTATTTGTGTGGAGTTTGTGCATTCTCCAAGTGACTGCATGGCCTTTCTCCACGTGCTCCAGTTTCCTCCCACACTCCAAAGATGTACAGGTTAGGTTAATTGGTTTTGGTAAAAAAACAGTAAATTGTCCCTTGAGTGTAGAATAGTGCATAGGATTGTATACAAAAAATTGTAAATTGTCCCTAGTGTGAAGGATAGTGAATAGGATTATACACAAACAATTGTCCTTAGTTTGTAGGATAGTGTATAGGATAGCTAGTGTACATTGGTCAGTGTGGACACGGTGGACCGAAGGGCCTATTTCTGCGCTGTATCTCTAAAGACTAAAATCTCTATGGTTTAAAGTAATGTTTGGATCACAGGCCAGGAGAAGAACTGTGGTGGAGGGAAGCTCTTGGCAGGGGAAGACAGTTGTGGCTCCAATCAGTGTGCGAATTGGACCTTGAGTTGGGACAATGAGGTGGTGATCAGGAACGGGTTACAGACACATAAGAGAAGTTCATGCCGTAGCATCAGATTGGATGCAATTGTGCAATTACCAGAACATCTCCATGAATTAATGGGAGCGGTGTGATTCATAACTGTATCTGCCATTCTTCTCAATCTGATAATTAGCTCCACTTGGCTGATAGAATGGTCACAGACAATTTGTGACAGGGATTTATGACAGGCACAAAACCTGAAAGAAAACTGACAAGATTTACAATAACCAGAGGGAGAAGAGTTTGGTTTGGAGCGAAGATAAATATAAGTTATTAAAGCTCACATAAATATGAAATTAGAAGATTAAGAGATGATTGATCAACGTTTACATTACAATAATGAAAATTGGTGGGGCAGGAGGAGAACAAAAACTATTTCAAGTGATTGCATATCAAGGGCCACAGGATAAAAATTAACATCTGTTGCTGTCTCTGGAATAATGACACAAGAAACGGCAGATGGAGGAATCTTGAGAAATGAAAACAAACTGCTGGAAGAACTGTCAGGAGTTATGGGGTTAAGGGTTATGGGGAGGAGGCAGGAGAATGTGGTTAGGAGGAAGAGATAGATCAGCCATGATTGAATGGCAGAGTAGACATGAGAGGCCAAATTGTCTAAGTCTGGTCCTATCACTTATGACCTTGTGATAACTTAACCGGTCAAGCAGCATCTGTTGATGGAATGGACACTTGATTCAGGTAAGGATCCTTGTTCACTTCTGAATCATCTGTCTGTCTGTCTGTCTGTCTGTCTGTCTGTCTGTCTGTCTGTCTGTCTGTCTGTCTGTCTGTCTGTCTGTCTGTCTCTAAAACTCTGACTTTGTACTCTTCCAATTTGCATTTTTTTCTCTTTGCAAATATAGTATACGATAGCACTACGACTTTTCGCTACCTTGCTCACCAGTCTCGTGTGCTCAAGTGCACCAAGTTTTGTTCTAATTGATGGTATAGTTTCAAAGTTATTTAGGTTTGAAAATCTTTTAAAAACGTGCATGCGCAGATTGATCTCTTCTCCTGTCAGTGACCGACACGCATACTGGTCTCCTGTCCTGTCAATCACCGGCGGCGCCCGCCTCGCCCAGCGCTGCCTGGCCTTGCACCACCACAGCCATACAGCCAGTCAGCCGGAAGCAGCCGGAGGGGACAGCCGGAGCCGCCACGGGCTACAGCCGGAGCGGCCGCTGCTCCGGGGGAAAGGAGCGCCAACCTCGAGATCCTGGGGAGGTGAGGAGGGAGATTGAGGGAGTGGAAGGTCTTGGGAGGGGGAAAGTGGGGGAGGTGAGGAGGGAGATGTGGGGGAACAGAGGGAGAGGAGTGGGGGAGGTAGTGAGTGGGGAATAGAGGGCGAGGAGGGCAGTGTGGGCGGTGAGGAGGGATATTGGGGGGATAGGGGAGGTGAGGAGTGGGGAAGGTGGGGGGATAGAGGAATAGAAGGGGAGAGGAGTTATGGAGGGAGTAAGGGAGTGACTGAAGGTTGGGGAAAGGGGAGGAGGGAGAAGTGAGGGAGGGGCATGCAAGATGCTAAAGGAGCGGCATCCTCGAGAACCTGGGGAGGTGAGGAGGAAGATTGAGGGGATTGATGAAGAGGAGGGGGTATGGACAGACAGGGGGTAAGTGGGGAGGTGAGGAGAGAAGGGGATATAGAGGGAGAGGAGTGGGGGTGGTAGGGAGTGGGGAATAGAGGGAGAGGAGGGCTGTAGGGAGATGAGGAGGGATGGTGGGGGGATAGGGGGAGGTGAGGAGTGGGGGATATAGGGATAGGAGGGGGGTAGGTATGGTAGAGGTGGGAGGGAGGGAGTGACTGAGGGTAGGAGAAAGGGGAGGGCGGGAGAGTTGAGGGAGGGATTGGTGAGGGAAGGAGGAGAGGGGAAAAGAGGGAGGATTAAGAGGAGGGGAGGGAGTGCTGGGAATGAGGGGAAATGAGCCGCGCCTGCGCACTTGGCGGCTATGGGTGCAATAATGCGTTGGGGGAACGGATTGCATTAGGGGAATGGATGAGTGGTGGAATATTGCGCTGGGGGACGGGTTGCGTTGGGGGACCAGGCCTCCTATGTGACAGGGACCCAATGGGTTCCACTTAGTCTAGTATCCCCTTTAAAACTGTCCTTTCACCTAAAACCCATGCCCTCTTGCTTATTTGATCATTTTCAAATTTCTATAGATTCTGGGTCAGTTCCTGTGGATTGGAGGGTAGCACCTTGTAAGAAAGGAGGGAGAGAGAAATCTGGGAATTATAGATCAGTTAGCCTGACATCGGTGGTGGGGAAAATGCTGCAGTCAATTATTAAAGATGTCATTTGATAGCAGTAACAGGATTGGTCCAAGTCAGCATGGATTTGTGAAGGGGAAATCTTGCTTGACTAATCTGGAATTTTTTGAGGATGTAACAAGTAAAATGTATAAGGGAGAGCCAGTGGATGGAGTGTGTCTGGACTTTCAGAAAGCCTTTGTTTAGGTCCCACACAGGAGATTAGTGGGCAAAATTAGAGCACATGGTATTGGGGGTAGAGTATTGACATGGATAGAAAATAGGTTGGAACACAGGAAATAAAGAGGAGGAATTAACGTGTCCCTTTCAGAATGGCAGGCAGTGACTAGGGAGCCCTCTGAACCGCATATGCTAGTTTGCGGAGATAGACACAAAATGCTGGAGTAACTCAGCAGGTCAGACAGCATCTCTGGTGAAAAGGAATAGGTGACGTTTCAGATTGAGACTCTCGTTCAGTCAGGGGAGTGGGAAACTAGAGGTATGAAAATGTTCAGAACGAATCAGAGCTACCACTGATGACCAAAGGTGGAGCCCACAATGGTCCATTGTTGACTGTGGAAGAGGTGATAACGAAGGCAGATGCAAATAATGGAATCAACAGGGCGACTAGGGTGGAGGAGTGGAGCAGCGAATGCAGGGGTTACCTGAAATTAGAGAAGTCAATATTTATACCGCTGGGTTGTAAGCTGCCCGAGCAAAATATGAAGAGTTCATACACCATTCATGCAGTTATTGTTCATTTCAATAATATCCTTGGTTTTGATTCTTCAGAATTCATTGTAAATCATCTCAAAAGTCTATAAAAATACATGCAGTGTGTACTCAACAATACATACAAAATGTAGATTTTGTTGTAATTTACAATGAATTCTTCTTGCATTCATCTCAAAATGGCAATCAAGTGGCAGAGTCCAAATATCCTCCTTCCAGTTTGCTCACCCAATTGCTTTTGTGTTGTCTCTAACCTTGGATACATTGCACTTTGCCCCCTCCTCATTAATATGGGTAATAACAATAATAAAGCATCTGTGGCAAATTCCAGCTGAGAATAAAATCTGTTCAAATAGCTTTGTTGATGTTGCATTTGGGTGATTGACGCAAAATACTGATCATTTCCTGTTTGCAAATGATCCAATTAAATTACCAATTTGATTTGTGATAATTCATTGCATCGTGTGATTCTTAAAAGATTGTGCATTGTCTGTTATATTGTGCCACACTAACAATCTAATGCAGGTGGTTTATATCTATTATTGACAAAGCGTTGTGACTATTGGCATGCAAGATTAAGGTGTTTAAGGATTAATCGTTTTATTTTGGTAATGTTGCATGAATACTTTTGAAGAAATTCTGAGATGTTATGCTTTCTGGACTATATTGAAACATTGGCTACGCCTTTAAAGAATTTGGAGCACCATTTCCCGTCTGTTTATCCCTTGTGATTCTGAAATATGGATGTATGATGAACACTTTTGGGGTGGGAGATTGCAACCTTCATGTGGTCCACCCTGTTTCAAATGCAATCAACCTGGCGTGTACAAACAGAAGATCAAACAGAACAACTTGTCTTCCAACTTTAGGCTGTGCACCCCACACGCAAGAAGAAGAAGTGAACACTTTTCAGTAAAGGAATGAGCCAGCGTTCAATTACTCTGTTGAAATGATAGAAATAATGGCATGAAATTTCTCCAAAATGAGCTGCGACTACATTTGCTTCTCACTAAATCAGCATGGTAGCGCAGAGATAGAGTTGCTGCCTTACAGTGCCAGGGACCTGGGTTTGATCATGACTATAGGTGCTGTCTGCCTGTGACTGCATTGTACATTCTCCCTGCGACCGCATGGGTTTTCTTCGGGTGCTCTGGTTTCCTCCCACATTCCAAAGACGTACAGGTTTGTAGGTTAATTGCCTTTGGTATAATTGTAAAATTGTCCCTAATGTGAAGGATATTGCTAGTTGGGATCGCTGGTCAGCGTCGACTAGGTGGGTCAAAGGGCCTGTTTCTGTACTGTATCTCTAAACTAATCAAAACTAAACTAAATCACTGAACATATTCTTACCTTGCAAAGATCACCCTCCAGGAAGCAGGCTGTGATCTGATCAGAGATGTCTCGTGCAAACCAATCTTCCGTTCATAAATCTCACAAAAATACTCTGAGAACAGCTTATGCCTTATCCCCAACCTGTCACATCTATCAAACAGATTAGGCATCTGCCTTCCATAAGCATTTGAAAATGATGTCAAACCTTCAGAAAAAATTTCAGAGCACTATAAAATCCGTAATGTATATATTTAAAAAATAATTTTTAATATCAAATTATCAAAAATGATGTAAATTATATCAAGATTCTGCATTTAGCATACATGTTCTTCATCTTTGAAATGAAATGAATGAGCAGACATTTGTTGGACTCATGAACCTTTGAACCTTTATGAACAGGTGCAGATAATATTGGAGCACATAGCAAGTTAGCATAGGATGTTGGAACAGTTAGCAACAGCTCCAGGCTATTGTTTTTTCTCCCTGTCTGTTTCCTGCTCTTCTGTGCACATCTGTTGATTAGTACAGTGTCCCTATCTGCATGGGTTTCCAAAACACCATAGGTAATTAGGCTTCAGCCTCATCACTTTATGAGTTCCATCTTTTCTGGCCTGTTTGTTACTTTTTTAAACCATCTTGTGGCTTCATCCAATCTATGACTGGATTTGCAGAATCCAATTTGGTTTATTTTTTCCTTAAGGAGGATTATGAGCATGTTGGGGTTAAACTGAACCATGTGTGATGACAGGGAAAATTCATATGAAGTTCGGGGTTTACTTTCAGACCAAACTTTCTTCATTACAAATTGACTATCTTGGGAGAGCCATGTCCGAGGACGGAGGCTCTCCTGTCCTAGCACGGATGCACTCAGATGCAAAGCATATGCTATCCTTTATCTTAATTTATCTCAACTGATATGATCTAGTTTCAACCAGGTTTCAACGAGGCCCCTCACCCAGGCTTGAGGATCATCTTATATCTTGGGTTTATATGCCTGTCCACTTTGACCCATTTCATGCATTCACCAATTGTCCCTTTACAATGTGCCATTTGGCAGAGGGTAAAGAAGATTTAAAAAATATGGACACAATGTGCTGGAGTAACTCATCAGTAAGAGTAAATAAGGCGGTATCTCTGCAGAAAAAAAAATTGGGCGATGTTTCGGGTCAGTACCCTTCTTCAGGCCAGAGATGCTGCCTGACCGGTTGAGTTACTCCAGCACTGTGTCTACCTTTGGTATGAACCAAGTATCTGTAGTTCTTTGTTTCAGTCCAGAAAAGGTATACGTGCTGTTCAAAGACTGGAATGAGCGAAATGGTTTCTGATTCTTGGGTCACCAATGCTGGGGGAAGAGAGTGATGTTCCATCAGGATAGACTTCAATTAAAGAATGCTAAAGACATGCAGGATGATTGTTTAATTGGCTGTTGTAAATTCCCTCATGTATGGTGGCTAGTGGTAGAATCAGGAAGGAATCAATAACAATATGAAAATGAAAGGACACAAAGTGCTGGAAAAGGTCAACAGATCAGACAGCATCTCTGGAGAACATGGATAGATGACATTTCGAGTCGGGTCCCTTCTTCAGTCTGAAGACGGGACCCAACCTGAAACATCACCTAACCATGTTCTCCACAGATGCTGATTTACTGCAGCACTTAATGTCTTTTTGTGTAATCTTGCATCTGCAATTTCTTGCTTCCACACAGAGAGAATTAAATTGGATTAGATGAATCCTGTTTCCACACTGTATCTCTTCATCAAAACCTTGCTGGGACCAGTGCCCGGTAGAATCACCTAGCTAGGAATAGAGACAAGGCTTTAATCCATATGGAGATGCATTGGGTTCAAGTGTTAGAAAGTTTAATAAATCAAGAACATTGAAAGAGATGTGGCACAGGGTAATGAAGGGGTGAATGAAAATCAAAGCACGACAGGGAGGTATAAAAGCAAAAGTGTGGAGCAGAAATTGGAATGAGAGTTGGTAACATTCGAAGCTCAAGGCTTTGTTATCTGACTGCATGTCGTATTTGTTAAAAGATAAATGAGTTGATGCCACAAGTACATTACAGCAATGTGTTACACGGTGACAGGACCGAGAACACTATATTCCAGTTTATTTGATGTTCCAAAATAACAGGCAAAAATGGAAAAGCAGGTTTGGTAGCATTGTTAATCAAGGGCGGTAAATCATTCTGGTGGTGAGCAGTGATGCAGACACAGAGGATTAGTCAAGAGTCAAGAGTGCTAATAGTGATACTTACCAGATTGGAACAATGATATTCGTTTTGCAGCTACGCAACAGGTTTGTAAATACAGAACTCAATAGATAATGCAATAAATGAACAAAAACACCTCAATAAATTAAAAAAAACATGCAGAATTTAATTGAAAATAAAGGCTAAAAGGGGAAAAGAAACACAGGTGGGATTGGTTTTAAGAGCAAAGCATAAAAGAAGAAATATCGATGTGAAAAGGAACCTCCAATAATCATTGGTGACGATAGTCTGTATATTGATTAGGATTCATTTAACTGGTAAAGATACCGTGGGGAGGAGTGCGTGGTGTCAAACAGGGAATATTGATGTTTTGAGGCTGCTGTTGGAAGAATAGATAAGGATGAACTATTCCATACGATGAATTTAAACATTCAGAAGGCCTCTCATAAGATGTTGTATGAGGAATTGTGAAACCAAATTAGAGGACATGGAAAAGGAGTAAAATGTGGATTTTACTCCTGATTTGGATGAATGGGTAGATAATAGAGAGTAAAAATAATCATCATGTATGATGACCATTTGACGGCACTGGGTATGTACTCGCTGGAGTTTATAAGGATGAGGGGAGACTTCATTGAAGCTTAGCCGAATAGTGAAAGGCCTGGATAGAGTGGATGTGGAAAGGAAGTTTCCATTAGAAGGAGACATTAGAAATGTATGTCAAGTGCCGTTGGAAGATCATCAACTTAGAGAAAGATGATCTTTAGTCTGTCCAGATGTCGTTTTGCTTCCCAGCAGAGCAAGATGCCCATCAGGGAAAGTTGCCGACTGGCCCATTCCAGACTGCAGGAGTACATGTTGACGGACACACTGAAGCTTGGTATAGCCCATGGCAAACCCCTGTGGGGTGGGACTACAGACTAGGGTCCTTCTGGGAACAGGCCCTTCTTTTACTGAGATGAGGAAAAACCTTTTCACCCAAAGAGTTGTCAATCTATGGAATTCTCTGCTACAGAAGGCAGTGGAGGCCATTTCACTGGATGTTTTCAAGAGAGAGTTAGATATAGCTCTTAGGGCTAACGGAATCAAGGGATATGGGGAGAGAGCAGGAACGGGATACCAATACCGAATGGCCTGCTCCTGCACCTATTTTCTATGTTTCTATGTTTTCTGCTGCTGAATTTTGAGGGGCAGAGGGGACACGCCTTAAACAAGGGAAGGGATATCACCCCAAATGGGAGGGGGGGGGGGGGGAAGCACAGGAGTGGCAAGTGCATTTTGTTTAAAGATAGGTGCAACACTACTAAATATGACACTATTGAATGTATAGACACATAGATTGTGTGAAGCGATTTTCTACAGGTTTTGTTTTGTATATATTTGTTATTTGGAATAAAGTTACTGTAATTTTTGGTGAAAAAACACCAGGTGCACGCCAGTAATTCTTTGTAACTCTTTGTAATTTGCCTATTCGAACTGTGATTTAGCTGAATGGGATAGAATGGGCTGGGGAAACAGTCATTTCTCTCTAATCCAGAGAAACTACAGCTAAATAATTTCTGGGTCACCTTTGTTCATTTTTATTTGCAGGGTAAAATATTCACTCTGTTGCTAGTTGGTTATTTGTCAAATTCTGAAGGCGATTGTCAAAACATGCAGACTATTGCTACCGTGCTGTCTCTGGAAAGTGGAATCCTGTTTCATTTAATGCTATTGGGCTGGTGCATCTATTTCCTAACAAAGTCTTCCTGTCAAAGCAGAAACTTGCTCCAAGTCGCTGATCTGAATATTTTATCATATTTATCAACAAGTATTAGAAATACCAGGGAGAGAGAGAATTAAAAAAAAATAGTGAAAACTCACTGTTGTTCAATACAATGCACATTTTACATAATTGTTGGAGAATTATTCAGCAGGGCAGGTGACCATTTAACCTATGATTTCTGTGCATGCCTCTTTGAAGGAACTGTATCTTATGTCCCACTTCTCTGCTTTTTTTTTACTACAGATCTCCACATGGTATTCTTTTACCATTAATTTGAATAACAACTAAACTGGTTTTCTTCATCTTTGCTCGCAGTCCGTTCCAAATTGTATTAGTGTGCAATATTGTTCTCTCTTTTTGTCCCTGACCTGTTTTTTGTCTGACATCTTAAATCGCCGGAGTCCAGTTATGGCATCCTGTGAGTGGAAATACTTTCTCCTTGCCTACTATTATCAAACTCCCTATCATTTTGAGTTCCTTTCCAGGTCTTCCATGCAGCTGCAGAGACCATATTATTGTACGGATGTGAGGCATGGTCTCTCACTTGAGCACTGTCCACGTCTCTCGATGGTATCTACACCCGAATGCTCAGAAAAGTTCAAATGTCAGATGGTGGCACCACGTCACCAAAGCCCTGCTCAATGGGACAATCCACCTTTGTCCGAGAAGATCAGGTCGAGAATGATGAGGCTCGCTGGTCACTGCGACCGCCACCCAGAAATGCCAGCAAACAAGGTTGTGCTGTGGGAACCCACCTATGGAAGACGTGACACGGGACGGCCAATCAAGACGATGCTGAAGATAGAACACGCATGTGTAGAGACAAAAGAGGAGCTTGCCAGCTACATGGAGGACAGAGATGTGTGGTGCGCCCATCGGAATCTAGCACCACTGCATTGCTATTGTTTTCAACAATGATGAATTTCCAGGTCCCACAGGGTGGAATGCAGAGGTCTCAAAAAAAAAGGATTCCAAATGAAACGAAGAGATATTGGGAATGGTGCCTGAAACCTGCTTTCAGGGTGAGTCTTCAAAGGAGGTCATAGAGCTGGGAAGATACAGAAAGATTAATGAACGAAGGTTCTCCGAAGACAATGAACGTCAAAAATAATACAATATAACTGAATGCCATAACGTAGGTCAAAGATCTTCTAAATGCTGTTGCAAATAGTTCTTATGAATATTTTTATAAAATATGCTAAAGTGTCAATATATATTTCAATATACTGAGTATGTGTAGGAAGGAAATGCAGATGCTGGTTAAAACCGTAGATAGTCACAAAATGTTGGAGTTAACACCACATATTCCTTTTCTCCAGAGATGCTGCCTATCCCGCTGAGTTACTCCAGCATTTTGTGTCTATTTTGAACATACTGAGACTTGTTCCAAATTTAAGGAAGCAGGGAGTTGGATAGTGTTAAATGGGACTGCCACTGTATATTGAAATATCACACATTTGGAAACACGTTATGTAAAAAAATATATTGAGGCTTTTTAGGCCACGCATGGTGGCACGGTTACGCAGCAGTACCGTTGCTGCCTTACAATGCCTGAGACCCAGGTTCATAGAAACATAGAAAATAGGTGCAGGAGTAGACTATTTGGCCCTTCGAACCAGCACCGCCATTCAATATGATCATGGCTGATCGTCCAAAATCTGCTTTCTCCCCATATCCCTTGATTCCGTTAGCCCTAAGAGCTGTATATAATTAACTTTTGAATACATCAGGGTTCTATCCTGACCACGGGTGCTTGTCTGTGCGGAGTTAGTACGTTCACCCCATGACCTGCGTGGGCGTTATCCGGGATCTCCGGTTTCCTCCCACACTCCAAAGACGTACAGGTTTGTAGGCTAATTGGCTTGGTAGAATTATAAATTATAAACACTACCCTAATGTGTTTAGGATAGTGTAAATGTGCGGAGATCATTGGTGGTGCGGACTCAGTGGGCCGAAGGGCCTGGTTCTGCGCTGTATCTCTGAACTAAACTAAATCTGAAAATGGTACACTATGGGCCAAGCTATTCAATATGTTTAAAGCAATGATAGAACTTGCAAGATCGAAAGTATCTTTGGGAATTGTTTCTTCACTTTTTAAGTATCTACAAACGAGGCAATGCACAATGAAATTTGAGAAATTTCCCAGAAACTAAGTGTCTCTGCACCGAAAAACTATCCTTTGTTGAAACCTCTTTGAAACCTATTATATACTAATATATATTTGCCAAGGTCTTTTATATTAAACATTGATTAACACAAGGTCAACTAGAATTGGCTCTGCAACTATTGTGAAAATCCTACAATTGAAATATATTTTCCAATATAAACACAATGGAAAGCTATGCCATCTGACAATAACATCTTTTGACGACGTCACATGATCAGAGATAAGAAAATAAACAGGTCTGTGTGGTTTTGCAAAGGATTCTCTTGCATAAACCTTACAATAGGAAGGGAAGCAGCTTTGGTGATATCTAAAATTTGCCTCCATCAAAAAACAATGAGGCCAAAATGTCTCGCCCTTTCCATGTTCTGGTAATATATTGGGGGAGCGAGCTGTCAGGAAATTTAATTGAAAACAGAAGGTTGACGGAGCCTATGGCTGGAGCCTCCATCAAATGGAGTCGGAGGTTGTGCCACCAGGAAGACTCGGCGTGGGGGGACCAGCGTGAGGGGGGGAAAGAACAAAGGAGGGCCCAGTGTGGGGGGACCACCGCGACGGGGGGAAGAACAAAGAGGACCTGGTGTGGTGGTGCCGCCATGAGGGGAGGCGAGTGGAAGAACATAGGAGGATACGGTGTGGGGGGAACTGCCCTGAGAGGGGGGGGGGGGGAGAACAAAGAAGGCCCAGCGTGGGGGGACTGCTGTGGGGGGTGGGATGGGGAAAGGTGGGGGGGAACAAAGGAAGACCTGGCGCGGGAGAATTTGTAACTTTGTCAGCACCCTTTATGTAGCGACTATTTGTATATCTTGGGTGTGCAAACAAAAGAATTTCACTGTGTCTCATCTCACGTGGAAATAAAGTATTCAATTCAATTCAGAAGAGTGAGTCACATCAATTAGTTTCATCCAGTCACAAGTTAACAACTGACATATTGTGACTGTTCTTCTTTTCTATAATTTCCTGGGGATTTGAATTTATTCATCTGTAATTACCTTGCAAAGACGTATAAATTATAGCACAGAGGAATATTAATGATCACCTCACAAAGGGTGTTGAGCACCCTCTGTTTTGAGATTAGTTTTTCTCCTATTGAAGATATTGATTCTTTCTGTTTCCTGGGAATCTGATGCCTCATCTAAGTGGCAATTTCTTGGCTCAGACTATTAAACAATAAATATAGAATTTATTTATTTAATATTTATATAAAAATACACAGCCACTGTGGTGAAGCCAAGTGCTCATCTATAGTTTGCTCTCCTGGCAGTACCGAATAAAAATTAATCAATGGATATCACTAGACTGCAGATAGACACAAAGAACTGTAGTAACTCAGTGGGACATGCAGCATCTCTGGAGAGAAGGAATGGGTGACGTTTTGGGTCGACATCATTCCTCAGGCTCCAGTCAACAATGTTATGGAAGGGAAAACACTTGATATTGCTAGATTGTTTTCCCTTCCAGAACGTTGCAGATTAGGGCCAGTTGAAGCCTTTTAATCATCCTATCGAGCAGCTTCAGGTAATAGAACATCCTATCAATCAGCTTCAGGTAATAGACAGAGGTTGGGGATTGAACATGGCTTCAGAGTTATCTACCGATCATCACTACCATTCAGTGGTATCTCGAGTGAATTATGTAAGCTGATTTTCCATGGGCTAACAAGGTTCACAAGTTCATAAGTTCTAGGAACAGAATTAGGAGCAGAATTAGGCGACTTGGCCCATCTTCTCTGCCATTCAATCATGGCTGATCTACCTGTCCCTCTCAACCCCATTCACCTGCCTTCTCCCCATAACCCCTGACACTCTTACTAATCAAGAATATGCCATTCTACGCCTTAAAATATCCATTGATGACCTCCACAGCTACCTGTGGTAATGAATTCTACAGATTCAGTTTAGACCAAATGATCAAGATTTCTCCGTAGAAAATCTGGGTGACTTTTTCTTCAATCCTGTTTAATTCTGGTGTTTCTTGAGTAAATCTGTTGATCCATCAAGAGAGCTACTATTTCATATGGTCTACCTTTCAATTGTGAGCATTACCGTGTATAGTAATCCTCCATATTTGCATGTGCCATGTGAATATTTCAGTGGCGAGAAACACTCTCTATCTCTTTTTTCTCCCTTGGGAAGCAAAGTGCTATCTTTGACTTGTTGCATTTTAAGTAGTGAAGATTGTTCACAGGGTTGCCAGAGAGGGAGTGCAAGGATTTTGTTCCCACAATTAGAAGGAACGGTACTACGTCTCTATGTCGGCATTGGTTTGTGATTTTGTGTTGGCCTTGCAGATATGTAGTTAGTTACATGTTTAGTGGTGATCATTTGACACTTCAGTGTGTGGAAACTTCTTGCATAGCGTGATGGATCAGTGGTCTTCTCTACACCAGAGTGCTGTGGTCTCTTGACCACCGGATGTATTTAAAGTGAAGTCGATACACGTTTTGAAGAATCTGGTAAATAAGTGGAGATGAGGCCTGGGTACATGAATCGCATCATGATGAATGGGGGGACAAGCCTGAGGGGTTCAGTGGCCCACGTGCTCATATTTTGTTCAGTGGTTCAATGGTGCATTATTTGTCACATATGGAACCGCACAGTGAAATTATTTTTGTATATTGACACATACAGGGGTCGCCATGTTTTGGCGCCATTTCCAAAGGCCAAAGACCAGTCCGCTCACGTGCTCGGTCTACTGGAGCAGTTCTCGATCCTGGTAACCCCCTTGTCCTGCAGAGCTTTCATCTGTCAGCCTTGACCGATTCGGCCCGCGAACTGACATCCCTCTCCTAACCCGGCCATCTTAGATTCTTACTTGGTCATTTCATGGATCTGTCACCCATGTGCCTCTGCGTCCTAGAATGGCGGATATTCAGTATACTCACGTAATGGCCTCACTATAGGGAAGGTTTGATCATATGCTTCGTTCAGGTTAAAGTAATGTTCCAATTTGTCCTGAACAAAGATAGAGCCTGTTGCCGATTATTCAGTATTTATAAAATTACATGGAAGTAGTGGCCATTAATTCAAAACAAGAACTAGTCTTCAGAATATCTGTTCTGATGTACATATAGTAACCAGCTTGTAATTTAATAGCTCAGTTTTGCAAACAGACAGTTTAAATGTCAAGAAAATGTCCAGTTTAAGTTACCTTACAGTTACTTTACATTGTGGTGAGTTGAGTTTAGTTTATTGTCATGTGCACCGAGGTACAGTGAAAAGCTTTTGTTGTGTGCTATCCAGTCAGCAGACAGTTAATATATGATTACTATCAAGCCATTTACAGTGTATAGATACCATAGTTAAAGTAAGAAATGTTGTTGTTGGAGTGTGGAGGAATTGTAATATTGTATTGAATTCAATTTATTACCATTATCTCATTTTAGAGACAACAAAATGGATTTTCCTCACAGTCAGTAACATAAAAGTAAATAATAAATTAATAAACACATTTTTTTTAAAGCACAAACACAGAAGTCCAGCCAGCCTCCCTGCCGATCTTCCCAGATGCTCACCTGTGGTCGGGCCCTCCCGAGCACCCGCAGGCCCTCTTGCCGGGAACGATGGAACCCCGACGGAGAACATCCTCAGCGGCCCGGACTTCCAGATCAGCCACCTCCCACCGGAGTCCGTGGCTCCCAAAGTCCACAGGCCGAGCCGGGCAGAGTCGTGGGACTCCGCGATGTTGGTCAGCACCACCCGCGTTGGGAGCTCAGCGAACCACAGCTCAGCGATGTCGGTGCAGCAGGCCCAGCACTCCGGAGCTCCAAACGGCGATCCCCGGTGAAGCATCGCCCGCCCCTCGATGTTTCCAACACTGTGCCACCGCTGCTGGAGCTCTGGTCGGTCCCGGCAGGGAAGGCTGCGCCAATCCAGTAGGTAGGCAGTGGGGGGGGGAAGGCGAGATGGACGAGGGGGGCGAGGACGCGACTCGAATAATAGTTGCATCCTCTCCAGGAAGTGACTGGAGGACGGTATCCCCCTTACCGTACCCTCTTCCCCTCACATAAAGACACTCAAAAAAACACAAAAAACATCTTCAAACATAACAAAAAAAACCCAAAAAGATACCAGACTGAAGGCAGAGGCAGCTAGCAACAGCTGTGGTTGTCAACGTGCTTCTGTGGCTCAATAGTCAATAGTCAGATTTATTCACCACGTGCTATAAAGTGCAGTGAAATGAACTTGCCAGCAGCGGTACAATAAAAAAGAACACACAATACACAATAAAAACATAACACAAACATCCACCACAGCATTCATCACTGTGGTGAAAGGCACAAAGTTTAGTCAGTCCTCCTCCATTCTTCCCCCGTGGTCGGGACCACCAACCTCTGCAGTCGCTACTGCAGGCGGCCAGATGTGCAGACAAGGTAAGTCCAGAATCAGTGCTTCCCTACCTGAAACCGCGGCTCCAAGATGGTGTAGGCCGCAGGCCGGCAGCCGAAGAGCTAAAGTCCCCGCCGCGTCACAGCTAGAAGCACCGCAGACCGCGGCCTCAAAAGATGTACTAGGCCGCGGGCTGGCGGTCAGAGCTTCTCTCCAGGGATCCCCGGTGAGGGATCCCATAACGGATGGTAAGTCCCCGCCGCGCCCGCGGTTAGAAGTAGGCCGCGGGCCGGCGGTCAAAACTCTTCTCCTCTGGGGTCCCCAACAAGGGATCCCAGGCTCCGTACGCCATGCCAGCTGGAGCTCCACAGAGCATGGCTTCAGGCTGCCACGGGCCAGTGATCAGAGCGCTCCCTTCTGGCAACCCCCGGCGATGGCTCGCCCGCTCCGTGATGAAAAAGTCTACGCTGCTGAAGCCCCGGGCGCGTCTCCAGGAAAGTCCGCATCGATCCTCCGTGTTAGGCCACACGGGAGGTGACATGGAAAAAGCTGCCTCTCCGTGGAGGAGGCGACCAAAGCGGTTTCCCCCTTACCCCCCCCCCCCCCCCCCCCCCATGCCACCCCCCACACAAGACACACCGAGAAACACCAAAAACACTCTAAAAAATGGGACATACTAAAAAACCAAAAAAAGTAGAAAATGACTAACGTGCTGCTGGCAGGGCAGCCGCCTTGCAGTGCCGACACCGACCCAGGCTAGCATGCAAATAGTCGCCTGGGTTGGATGGCATGCGATGAAGAAAGTTTCCAGACCACACTAATTTATTGTTTTTTTATTCAAGCTTGGTCATAGGCATATTTGTCTGTTTATCAATAATTGGGGTATTTGTGTACTTAAGAGCGGTAGTCCCCACGCAGGCTGAGGATAGGGAGGTCAGTCTGGGAATGGGAAGTGGAATTAAAATGATTAGTAACTGGGAAATCCTGCAGGTCAAGCGCTAGTGTTCGGTGAAATGGTTGGCAGGTCTAAACTCTGCCTCGTCAAAGTAAAGGAGAGCACATCAGAAAAACCATCTACTGCATCCGGTGCTCCCGACGTTCCCATCCAATTCCCGGCTGACATTTCTGTCCTGGGCCTCTGCCATTTCCAGACCACATGCAAACTGGAGGAACAACATCTGATATTAATCTTGGGTAACTTACAAACTAAGTATGGACATTGAATTCTCCAATTCTAGGTAACTAATCTACAAACAAACCCCTTTTTCTTCCCTCCACCTCTCCACCCCTACCCCCTTCCCTGCCTCACCTAGACTTGAACCCATTTCTCCTCTTCCTGCCCCCCCATCCACCAATATTCCTTCCCAATTCGTAACTCTTGTATCCTTATTTCACTTTACATCTTTTTATCTCTGCCTTTGTCCAAGTATCTGCATTTCAAAAACTCCCCTCACTCCCACGTGAATCCACTTATCACTCTCCAGGCATTGCCCTGTCTCTCCTCACTTACAGCTTTCTCTCCACCACCACAATCGGTCTGAAGAAGGGTCCTGACCCAAAACGTTACTTATCCATGGTGTCTGGAGATGCTGCCTGACCCACTGACTTACTGTCGAACTTTGTGTATTTTATTCTCACCAAATTAATGTTGAGTGCTCGAGTTCTCTACTCTCAGAAGCTGCTTAGCCGTCTATTTGAATTACTGTATCCTAGCAAATGTGTTTGGATATTCAAAGGTTTTCTGGCAGCTACAAAATTTTCCAATAGTATGTACTTAGTCCAGCAAAGTTGCTTGTCGACACACAAAATGGTAAACGCTTAGTGGATAAATATAGCCATTAAAACTGCTGCTAACCAGTTAGTGTTGCCTTTGCGCATAAAACATATATAAGCGCAGTGTACTTTGAGTTTGGTTGATTCTACCAAGGTCTCCCAGAGAATATTTTTTTCTTGACGATTAAGGACATTTATATCTCTGGATGCTTTCAAGAGAGAGCTAGATAGGGCTCTTAAAAATAGCGGAGTCAGGGGATATGGGGGGGAAGGCAGGAACGGGGTACTGATTGGGGATGATGAGCCATGATCACATTGAATGGCAGTACTGGCTCGAAGAACTCCTGCACCTATTGTTTATTGTCTATTATCTGTATCAACCAGCTTCAGCCTCCAAGTGATTCCGCTTACAGAGTCCATAAACCTTTTCTCGTGTGTTTTATTAGGATCAACGTTCACTCAAAGAAAGAACTAGTTACTTAAGGTGAAGAATTCAGTATCCATTCTGGAAGGCTGCAACAGACCCCGGTGGGAGATCAGGTGCTGTTCCTCAAGCTTACAATGGGGGTTTGTTGTAAGGAAGTGGGATACCACAAACAGGAAGGTCAAAGTGGGAATGGGACGAGGAATTAATGTGGAATGGAAGGGATAATATAGCGTCAAAATTGTGTTAGTAGACTTAGCATCTGAGTTAATGCCAACTCCAATTGTCACTATTTTTGAACTTGAACATATGTCTTATCCTTTTGGGAATTAAAGAGCAGAGGCCTATTGTAAATAGCTGCTAAATTTTGCCAGCAGCTCCTGATAGTCACATGCATATGTCAACATAAATTTGCAGGATTTATAAATGAGCTGGCTGATAGAATAGAAAGTATGCATCCAAGCATGCTGCTGGTGGAAATATAGGTTGTATTATAAACATTGTATTTAGAAGCAAAAAGATAATAACAAAGAAACAATAATAGATTAACTGAATGGTGAGTACTATGGCAAATAGATTTCAGGGCAGATGCAAGATGCACTTTGGATCCAATGTAGATAAAGCGTAAAGTGTATTATCCTTGCAAAAAATATCCACTACAAGCACACAGCACCCAGAGGTATTTTGACTATATTTGCCTTGCCTCCTGGTTCCTCCATCAACATTGTCTTTGTGCAAGACCTTTTTTGGACCCTGTTTTATTCCACCAGGGAGGTCTTACCTTCCACTACCTGCAACCTCCGGCAACCACCTTCAACTAGCACCAATTTTAAAAATGGCAACCTATTTTTAGTCACGGCCGGTTTTGAATTTTTTGAAATAATTGCCGGAACATAGATGAAGCGGAAACCACTTTCGACCATTTCAACCTCCGAGAACCTCACGGAAACCTTGGGTCGGGCGCAAAGTCTCCAGAGGTTTCGGTTCAGGTTTTTTAAGTGAGACAGGGGCATTACGGCGCTTACAACGCCAAAGACCTGGATTTGATCCTGACTACTGGTGCAGTCTGTACGGAGTTTGTATGTTCTCTCCGTGACCATGTGGGTTTTCTCCAGGTGCTCTCGATTACTCCCGTGCTCCAAAGACGTACACATTTGTCGGTTAATTAGCTTGGTATAAATGTAAATTGTCCCTAGTAGGATTGTTGGTCAGCGCAGACTCGGTGGGCCGAAGGGCCTGGTTCTGCGCTGTATCGCTGAAAAGAAAACAGAGTTCCCCTGATCCTCACTTTCCTTCCCAGTAGCCTCTGCATTCAAAAGATGACCCATTGCTGTTTCCACCACCTCCAACAAGTTCCACCACCAGGCACATATTTCCTTCCCCTCCCTTTCAGCATTTCAAAGAAGCACCATCTTCTTCCAATTACCACATTTACTTATTTGGTCTCATCCTATAAGAGATATCAGAGTTAGATTGTACTGCTGCAAGTAAGAATTTCATTATTCCATTCTGGGATGTGACAAACAAACACTCTTGAATCTCTTGATATCCCCTTTAATCTACTCGCATCTCCATCCTTCCCTGCTATTTAAAACTAACTTTTTCCTCTCGTTCCCAGTTCTGACAAAAAGTTTTTGACTTAAAATGTTAACTCCTTCCACAGATGCTGCATGTTTCCAGTGTGTTCTACTTTTAGAACAGAGTGCATTCTGAATAGCGAGAAGTCAGAAGCAATGGAATTCCATGAAGGCCTTGATACTGAAAGGATTCAAAACAACTGATGCAAGTCAACTGTTATATTAAGAAGAGTGTAATGCAAAGAGATTGAAATTATCCTGCAGCTGTGGACATTTCTGGTTAGACCACGCATGGAGTACTGTGAGCAGTTGTGGAATCATGGAAATTCATAGCACAGAAGGAAGGCCATTAGATTGTCAAGTTCATACTGACTACGTGTCCAAATTTTTGTGCGATGTACGTTCATAAAGAAATCACATAATATAATAAATTCTACCACCTTGTCAGGTAAGTTTCAGACCCCCACTATTCTTTGAATTAAATATATGCCTATATATTCTCCTCTAATCCTTCCACTAAAATGCACTGAAATCATGTCCTCAAGTAATCAATCTTTCAGACAAAGGAAACGGGTCTCTCCTGTTTACCATGTGTAGGTCTCTCATAATTTCATTTTGCTTGCAAAGACAACAATCCCAATCTAGTCAGTTTCTCCTCTTGACAGTAGTTGTCCAGTCCTGGCAACATCCTCATAAATCTCCACACCCTTTAGAGTGCTTCCACATCCTTTGTGCAATGTGGTAACCAGGAATGAACACCGTACTTTAGCTGTTCATGGTTCTTTATCATCACATGTACAGATGATATTCTTTTTTCGCTTACAGTTCAATAAAGTGGTTTAACTGGTCCCTAATGCTTGGATTCTAGTTAATACAGTTAAGTAACATAGGTGTTGTATTAATAACTTAAGGGCCTGTCCAACTTAGGCTATTTTTTAGGCACCTACAGGCGACTTGGCTGTCGCCACATGGTCACCAGTGTGTCGCCTGTATGGTCGTGAATAGTCTCCTCAGTCGCTCAAAGAATCGTAGTGTCTTTCTGGTCGCCACTGGATTTTCAACATGTTCAAAATTTTTCGGCAACAGTGGGTTGATGCCTATGAGCGTAGCTTGACTTCTCCTAATGTAGGTGCTGTCGTAGGTTGTCGTCAGGTGATGTAGGTTGTCGCAGGTGCTCACTTCGGTGAATTACATTGGCGACTACCTACGTCAAACTACATCAACCGGTGACATGTACCGGTGACTGAATTGTTCTCAGTTGTCTTCAGTTGTCGCCGACAGGGTCGTTGCTTGTCGTAGCTTGTCGTGGGTGGACATAGGTTGACTTTGGTTGTCGTTGGTTGTCACATGTGTGGTCATAGGTGGATGTCCTAATGGGTCGCCAGTTGTCGGTAGTTTGCCGTAGCTTGATGTCATCTAGGTGGTAGGTTGTTGTAGCTTGTCATAGACATTGTCATAGGAGGGTGCAGTCGCAGTCTTTTTGGTGACCTGCTATGACTATGATAGTCGCCGGCAGTCACCTAAAAAATCGTCTAAGTGGGACAGGCCCTTTAGATATACATGCAGAGTGTGTGAAGAATTTTGAATGTTAACTGATACACGATAACTTAGTGATTGTAAATCTAATTTTGTTCAGATTTCTTGAAATGCTGGGTATTAAAAGACACGTGTAAAAAATTATCTATAATTTCTATGGATGGGATAGAGTGGAGAGAGAAGAATAAAATGTCTGCTCCTGCAGGAATATTTTGAAATTTTGATTAGTACGGGTGTCAGAGGTTATGGGGAGAAGGCAGTAGAATGGGGTTAGGAGGGAGTGAAAGGTCAGCCATGATTGAATGATGGAGTAGACTTGATGGGCCGAATAGCCTAACTCTGCTCCTATCTCTTATGATCTTATGAAATCAACAAATCCTGAACGTAATAATCCTGCTGACAAAATATGTATGAAGGAATTGCTGGTTTAAGCCAAAGACAGACACAAAAGGTTGGAGCAACACAGTGCGTCTGAAAAAGGGACTTGACCCAAAACATCACCCATTCCTCTTCTGCAGATATGCTGCCCTACCCGCTGAGTTACTCCAGCCTTTTGTGTCTAATATTCCTGCTGATATTGAAATTACTTTGTTAGTTACATAGCTTGGTAGCTCTCTTTTTTTTACCTTTCCTCTCCAAAGCAACATTTGCTCCTTTTATTTATACTGGTCAAGGAAGCTAATATCAGTTTTGTGGAATCAAATATTCTCCTGCTGTGAATTCTCAGAGAGGTTTTTGTTGTCTGTTCACTCCTGGGTTTCCTTGCATTTTCCATTGCAGCTCCATACGAATGGAAGGGATGTTGCAGATATTTATTCATCCTCACATTCCTCTGCTTATTCTCAGGAGAACAGGAACAAAGTTTGGTGAACAAAATTCCCTCCGCCAGCCCACAGATGAAGATTTTCCCTCTGTGTGCTGCTTGCCTCTAAAGTGCATTAGAATTGCTGCCTATTTGATTATATGTTGTTCTGTCATTCACTGGGACAGCGTAGCCCTTAGTAGCTTCAGTAATTTAATGGGATGGATGCAGGACTGCCACTGCTCACATATTTTACAATGAGTGGAAATGAGTCTTAATTCAAATTGACATATTAGTTACCATCCATCTCGTTCCATTAAAACAGCCGACAAAGACATACGAGCGAGCATCAGATAAAGGGAAGGAGGATTGATAACATAGAAACAGACACGGGCCGTTCAGTTCCTCAAGCCTGCTTCATCATTCGGAAGATAGGCTCAAAAAGCTGAAGTACCTCAGTGGGACAGGCAGCACCACTGGAGAGAAGTAATGGGTGACGTTTTGAGTCGAGACCCTTCTTCAGACTGATATTCACTGGGTATTCGGTGACATTTAGCTAATCTTTCCACCTGTCCATGGGCCATGCTACTTGCTTCAACATAGCTCCCTGGAGTTGAGCAAAACAGTGACCATCTTAACATTGGCAATCTGCTGCACTCACATACAGCTTTACCAGCTAGCAAGGCCCAGCCTCCCCATCCCCTCCGGAGATGCTGTGTTACTTCAGCACTTTGTATCTCTCTTTCCATAGATGCTGCTTGACCTGCTAATTCTCTCCAGCATTTTCTGCTTTCACTTTAGTTTTCCACCATATGCGGGTTTAGAGATTTTCATTTTATTTTTACATTTACATACGAATAATCAATGAAAATAACATTAAAACGAACTAAATGTATACAGTAATAAGAAAAATAAACATCTTCTCTTTCACCAGTTAATTTCTCACTTTCGATGGAAAGATGACCGCTGTGCTTGAACCCCAAGAACTTGGGAGCTTAATGATGTTGGTGCAGCCCTTGCTGCACCTGTGCATGTCTCTCCTTTGAGAAATGCACCAGTACTACAGGGGAGCAACTGCAGCAGACTTTGGCTATCTGAGCCAGACTTCAACTCGGATATAATTGCAGCACCACAACACAGCTCATCGAGCTGTTGCCTCACAGCTCCAGTGATCTGGGTTTAATCCTGACCTTGGGCTCTGTCTGCGTGGAGTTTGAATGTTCTCTCTGTCACAGTACGCATTTTTCTCCAGGTGCTTCCACCAAAATCCTAATGATATGTGGATTGGTATATTAAAAGACCACTGTAAAATGCCCCTAATATACATATAAGTGATAGATTCTGCGGGAATTTGATGAGTTTGTGAGCAGAAACGAAACTCGGATTTGTGTAAATGGCTGATGGTCAGTACAGATTCGGTGGGCCAAATGGCCTGTTTGTAAGTTATAACTCTCTATAACTCTATGACAACTAGGTACGTGCTGATGTTGGGACCAAAATTCTGCTCCTCTTACAGGAATTGTCAAAATGAGCCCTGAAGTAGATGGGGAGAGATTTGAGGAAGGAATTGTTGAACCAAGCATACAGCCAGCTACTAATCAGAGCAGAATTATCATAGTGATCTTCCCTCTGCTTCTTAAATCTACCTGACCTGTTGAGTTCCTCTACCGGTTTTCTGCTGCCCTTAATGACTGCATCTGCAGTCTCCCATGTCTCTAGAATGATCACCGGTAGCTTTGACATCTGGCTGAAATTGAACCACATTAAACAGCAAATGATCTCACCAAACGCTTTCATGTTTACTAATGGTTACGGCAAGATCTGCTCTGTGCAAGTGGCTGTATTTCATTCATGCTGGATGGTGGTTTAAATCAAAGCGAGCTAATGAAAAGAAGAGAAAATAGACACAGAAAGAAGTCACTGAGTCACCCACAAGAGTTTTGCAGCTATATTGGGCAAATTAGTTCCACTGAAAATCACGAAGGATAAAAAGATTATCATTTTCTGTAATATTTTTTTTATTTGAAGTAAATAGTTTACAATATATAGCTTACTTTATAAACTAACACCTTAATTCAGTATTACTACAAATAGCATATCAATACATAATATCTTCTATTTTTATGGAAATAAAGAAAAAGATATATAAAAGAATAAAGAAAAAAAGGAAAAATAAAAGGGAATAAAATTTTTTTTTTTTCGCACATATATCAATTAAAAATTAAAAAGATAATTTGAAAAACAATAATATTACATATATATATATATATATATATAAACAAAAACTAAAGACATTGTACGAGATACTATTTCATTCAGAAATATCTCTAATAAATACACAATATTATCAATTATAGGTAAGTTATTCGCATCGGATCCATAGGGTGCCCGTCGAAGCCGTGATTCCAAGAATAGCTACTTCTCTAAATACTGTATATATGGAGACCATATCAATTCAAAAGAATTATACTTGTCCAAAAGGACAAATCTAATTCTTTCCAAATTCAACGTCTCCAACATCTCTGCTTTCCACATTTTAATTGTTGGGGATAATGTTCCCTTCCAAAATTTAAGTATCATTTTTTTCCCAATTATTAAACAATAATCAAAAAAATTTCTTTGATTAATTGTGAGTACCAAATTTGGCTCCGGGATTCCAAATATTATTAATTTTGGGTCTGGGTCAAGTTTAACCTTAAGGACTTCCGAAATAACTTTAAAAATTTCAATCCAATAAAAATTCAACCGTGGACATGTTACAAAACTATGTATTAAATTTGCTTCAAAATTCTTACATTTATCACAAATAGAGGAAAGGTTAGGAAAAATACTTTTTAATTTGGTTTTCGAGTAGTGTAATCTATATATAACTTTAAATTGTATCAATGTATGTCTGGCATTCAAAGAACACCAATGTATTCTTTGTAAGCTTTCTTCCCAAGTTTCTTTCGTTATAGGTAATCCAATTTCATTTTCCCATGCTTGACGATATGTTTCAGTTGTTGGGTTCTCTTTATCTAAAATAATATTGTAGATATAAGCTATAAGCTTATCCGTATTTGGATGTAAATTAAACACTTCATCTAATAAGCCTGGTCCTTTATTTTTATAGTCGTATGTGTTACATTTAATAAAATCTCTAATTTGTAAATACCTAAAATGATGTTGTGAAGGTAATCCAAAAATATCTTGTAACTCTTCAAATAATAATAATTTTCCATTTCTATAAAGGTGTTCTATTCTTTTAATTCCTAAATCCTCCCACAGTCTAAACCCCGCATCTAAGATTGAGGGTTTAAACAGTGGATTATTCCTAATTGATAACCTAAAAGAAAGATTATCCAGATGTAGGGTCTTAACTATCTGTTTCCAAATACGCCTAGTATTATGAATGATAATGTTGTCCCTATAAGTCTTTTTTTGTACTTCCTTTGGTGCGAAAATAATCGACTCTATAGTGAAGGGTAAACAGTCTTCCTTTTCCATTTTTAGCCACATTGGTTCAACATCCATATTTACCCACCAAAAATTCATATTCTTAATCTGGACTGCCCAATAGTAATATAAAAAATTTGGAAGTGCCAGCCCTCCATTTATCTTCGACTTACATAAGTGTTTTTTACCTATTCTATGGCTTTTGTAATCCCAGACAAAATTATTAACTATGGTATCAATTTTTTTTAGAAAACTTTTTGGAAGAAAAAAAGGAATTGCCTGAAATAAATATAACAATTGTGGTAAAAAAATCATCTTTATAGCATTAATTCTACCGATCATAGATATAGGAAGTGTTTTCCAATATAAAATGTTTTTTTTAAGTTTCTCTAATAATTGATAATAATTAGCTTTAATTAATAATTTATAGGATTTAGACACATTAATTCCTAAATATTTAAATTTATCTGTAACTATTTTTAATGGGTATTTTTGTAATATATTTACATTTATACCAGTTATAGACATTATGTCACTTTTACTCCAATTAATCCTATATCCTGAAAATACACTAAATTCATTTATAACATTGAATAGCTTTGGAATACTACGTTCCGGCTTAGTAATATAAATCAGAATATCATCTGCATATAAAGATATCTTATTATTTGTTATGTCAGTGTTGTACCCATATATTTCGGGTTCTGATCTGATTCTTTCAGCCAGAGGTTCTATCACCAAGGCAAATAATAAAGGGGATAACGGACATCCCTGTCTGCATCCCCTAAAGAGATTAAATTTAGGTGATAATATTTGATTGGTTAAAATTCTTGCAGTAGGGTTAGAATATAATATTCTTACCCATTTACAAAATCCGTCCCCCAGTTGATATTTTTCCATTATATTAAATAAATATGACCATTCCACCTGGTCGAATGCTTTTTCAGCATCCAACGATATAACTGCTAATTCTATATCTCTCCTTCTTCTCGAGTAAATAATGTTAAACAAGCGTCTAAGATTATGTGATGAGTAACGTTTTGGAATAAAACCTGTTTGATCATAATGTATTATTTTGGAAATCACTAAACTTAGCCTCCGAGAGAGTACTTTAGTTAGTATTTTTTGATCAGTATTTAAAAGGGCAATCGCTCGATATGATCCAGGGTCTTCCAGGTCCTTATCTAATTTAGGAATTAATGTAATTGTAGATTCATTTAAAGAGTCTGGTAATTTTCCTAACTCATAGGTGTGTCTGTACACTGTTTGTAATCTAGGTGAAAGTAGATCGTGAAATTTTTTATAAAATTCTGCACTCAGGCCATCGGGGCCCGCTGTTTTACCATTTTTTAACGATCCAATTGATTCTTCGATATCTATTACAGATATTTCAGCATTTAATAATTGCCTACTCTCAAAATTTAACTTATTAAAATGACATTTTTCTAGAAATGTTTCCATTTCATCTGTTTGCCCTGTTAATTTAGATGAATAAAGATTTTGATAATATTGTAAAAATGTATCATTAATGTCTTTTGGTATAGTCAACGTATTTCCCTGCGCCGATCTAATACTATGTATAGTTTTTTCATCGTCTAATCTTCTGAGTTGTCGTGCTAATAATTTTTGAGGTTTATCACCGAATTCAAAATGAACTTGTTTAGTTTGTTGGTATAATTTTATCACTTGGTCAGCATAAATTTTATTTAATCTATATTTTAATATTGCAATTTTATTACTCAACTCTTTTGAAGGGTGTATTATATTTTCACTATCTAATTGGTTTATCTCTTTTTCTAACTTTTGCTCCATCTTTCGATTTTCTTTATTAAAATGAGCTTGTGCTGATATTATTGCACCACGCATAAATGCTTTAAATGTGTCCCATAATAGTAATGAGGAAGTCTCAGGTTTATCGTTAGTTTCAAAAAATAATTTAATCTGTTTCTCCACATAGTTACAGCAGTCTTTATCCTTTAATATCTGTGTATTGAATCTCCAAATATTAGTTTTATTAACCATATCTTTTAATTTTATCTTAAATGTTAAAGGGGCATGATCTGAGATAATAATATTATGATACTTTGCATCATATGTAAAGGGGAGTAGTTTTGAGTCTACTAAGAAATAATCAATCCTCGAATATGTTCCAAATACCGGCGAGAAAAATGAATATTCCCGTCCGGTAGGATTATCCAATCTCCAAATATCTTTAACATTCAATGTCTTACTAAAGGAGTTTATAAGCTTGCTTGATTTAGAGAGAGCCTTAATTTTTGTAGAAGATCTATCCAGATAATTATCTAAAGTACAATTAAAATCACCTCCAATTATTAAATTATATTGGGTGGATATAGGAATACTATTAAATATTTTCTTAAAAAATAGTGGATTATCAAAATTAGGTGCATATATATTCATAAGAATTACTTTTTTTGAATGTAGTTCCCCTGTAATTATTAAATATCTACCCTCCTTATCCTCTATTAATGAATTAAGTTTAAAAGGTATACCTTTACGAATAATTATTGCAACTCCTCTAGATTTGTGTATAAACGAAGAGTGATATACTTTTGAAATCCATTTCGCGGTTAATCTATATTGAGCATCTTTTTTAAGATGTGTCTCTTGAAGAAACATAACTCCAGATTTCAATCTATTCAACTGAGCTAGTACCTTTCCCCTTTTAATTGGTTCATTGATTCCTTTAACATTCCAGCTACAGAAGGTGATTCCATCATCTCCATTCCTTACATTCATATCCTGCATTTTATTGTTAGGGTGGCTTTTTTTGGAGTAGCCTTCTTGGCTCCTCCAGCCCGACACTACACCCCAACTTCAGTCCGATGCGAATTTCCGATTCCGTTAAACCATATTCATTTAATCTGATTATATAAAATAGATAAAAGTCATAATTATATAATATATAATATAATATCAAGTATGTGTTATGCAAAAAATAACAAAAATAATAACAAATGTGAATATAAAAAAAGTAAAGGGTGAAAAAAAGGTGATCAGAAAAAAAAGAAACTACACTTATATAATGTGTAGTGAGTGCAAGTGAAAGCCACACTAACATGGCTACTAATCTAACGACTTCCGTATTAAAAAAAAAGATGTTAAATATTCCAGCTCTTATTTGAAATACTGTGTATATTGGGGTGGGGGTGCTAACTTTATTTTCTTAATAAATTTTTCTATTATTCATATTACTAATTTTTAGTTGTTAATCTCAGCTATAATTATTATCATAATTAGTAATACTATATAAGGGGAGTAAGGGAAATCAAACTAATTAGTAATTAATAATTAATAATTAAAAATTACAGATTAGTATTTATTAATTAATTAGTAAACATTATAAAACTACAAATCGATGTCCATTATTCCGCCTTTTTCTCAGTAAATGATTCACAGCCACAGGTCCATAAAGTTCATTCATCCACTACCCAGTTGGATCTACTCCTTCTTCCACAGCGTCTCCTTCTTCTCCTTCTTCTCTTTCTTCTGCCTCCTTCAGTATTTTCCGAGCAAATTCCAGTGCCGCTGTATGTTTGGTGAAACGAAGATCCTTATTCTCGTAGGTAACTCTAAGTATTGCCGGGTACACCAAACCATATCTGATCTCCTTTATTCCTTTTATGTCTCTCAAGATGCGTCTTGTTTCTGTAAATAGAGCTCTTCTTTTAGCCACTTCGGCCGGGTAGTCTCTGAAGATACTGATGTTATCTCCTTCGTATTTCAGATTTCTTTTTCTTATGATTATCTTCATCATATCCTCAAAGACACTGTCATAAACCACCTTTACAATTACTTGTCTTGGTGGCGCACCCCTCCTGGGGACCGGTCTTAAAGCCCTGTGGGCACGGCCCAACAGGGGTTCTTCATCCAAATCCAAAATGTCCTTTAGGAGTTTTGCAAAGAATTTACGTGGGTCATAGTTTCCTTCGCGTCCCTCAGACAGACCTACTATGCGCAAATTCTTACGTCTTTGGCGCCCCTCCAAATCAATACATTTCTCATTAATTTTACGTAATAATTCAGAGAGGCGTTTGTTCTCTTCGTTTATCTTCTCATTCTCTCTCGCAGTTGTTAGAGCAGCATCAGTTAATTCTTTAATCGTATCATTTTGTTGATCCAGTACAGTTGACATAGGGCTTAACCTCGCCTCTATTTTCGCATCCATCATCTCTTCCATCAATCGCTCCATCCCAGCAATCTTATCAGTTGCCTCGATCAGTTGATTGTGTATGTCCTCCTCAATTTCTGTTTTCCAATCCGACATCATGGTTTTTACCATTTCTTTAACTTCTCTTGTTAATTCATCTTTGATATTTCGAATATCCATTTTTAAGGCCTTCATTTCATCCTTAGTTTCTTTATAATCTTTCTTCATTTCTGTTTGTGTTTCCTTCAGCATTTTCTTCATATCTGCCAGTAAAGACTTTTTAAAATCTTCCATTTCAGCTTTTCTTTGTGAAATCTCTTCTTGGGAGGCAGCCTGTCCCGAGCCTGAAGCTTTGGTGGGGCCTGCCTCCCTTCTGGAACTTTTCTTCGGCTGTGTGGGGGAGGAGGGATTCATTTTAAATTTCTTACCGGAGTCGCTAAAGTCGCGCGCCTGATGACGTCACGCAGCTTACAATCGCACCCGGAGCCGTTTAAAATCGATCTCCTGCGGTAAGTAGTGTTAGCAACCTCCTCTAACCCCGTTTTTTTTCCAGATTTTTTAAGAGCTGATCTGACGCTGTTCTCTCCTAGAACATGGCGCCACCGGAAGTCCAGATTATCATTTTCTGATGGATCTCAATAGTCTTGTGTTCCAACTCACCTGGAAATCCAGCAATTTCAAAGGTCAAAGTGCCGTAATGTGGGTCTCTTGTGTTATTTTTGTGAAATCCCATTAGATGATTGTCCAGTGACACAATTAGTAATATACTGTAGAAACAGAGAAACTCAGATGCTTTAGACTTTAGAGATACAGCACAGAAACAGGCACATCAGTTGACCGAGTCCACGCTGACCAGTGATCACCCCGTACACTAGCACTGTCCTACACACTAGGGACAATGTACAATTTTACTGCAGCCAATTAACCTACAAACCTGTACATCTTTGAAGTGTGGGAGGAAACCGGAGCACCTGGAGAAAATCCATGTGGTCACAGTGAGAACGTTCAAATTCAGTACGGACAGCACTCGTAGTCAGGATCAAACCCGGGTCTCTGGCGTTGTAAGGCAGCAACTTAATCAGCTGCGGCACTGTGCCGAGATGATGGAGTACCAAAAAGACAAAGTGCTGGAGTAAATCAACGGGTCAGACGGCATCTCTTGAGAACAGGGATAGGTGGCGTTTTGGGTCGGGACACTTCTGCAGAATTTAGACTGCTGAATTCTGTACTTTGTGTCATTGTAATGGAATTATGCCTTTAAAATATTAATGGTTATTAAACCCAAAATGCCCATATTAATATTTTTTAATTATGTATTAAATTCACAAGTAACATTCAAACCATTTGAAGACTTCTTAAGAATGGTTTTACTGAAAACCTACTTGATTAAAAAAAAGACAGGTTCACAGACCTTTAGTTTTTGTAACAAGTATGAGAGGTGAGCAGGATTGTGGGCTGTAACTGTACAGGAGGTGACGAGGAGCTGTGTTGAGTAAAAGGAAGGTCCACTCGTCTATTTATGATGATGATTTCTCAATGGTGATAAAATCAATAATGGAGCTTCCTTTAACCCCTGTCTCAACGTGCGAGTTGACCCATGAGGTACCCCACGTTTAAAACAAATTTAAGTCGTGGTGATCATGTACAATTAACTTAGCGGGAACGTCGGAACTCGTGGACGCAACTTAGCGACTCGTGGCGTTAACATCAGGTAACCGTGAAACTTGATAACTCTTGAAAAAATTCAAACATGTTTAAAGTTTTCCACGAGTAAAATGTATTGTTGAAGTTAAAAATTGAAACATTTAAACTCGTAAGAACTTGGTGGCCCGTGAGTTAAACTTGGAGACTCTTGAGTCTACCGTGAGCACTCTGAACTCGGCAGCCGGACAGGGAAAAAAAAGTTTAATTCAGATTAATTCACCATTCTGTAACTTGCAGACAGCAGTGTGGGGAGGAATTTGCAGTGAGCGTGTTGTGCTGGAATTAGTTGGTCCAGGCCCTTGTCTCACCTTTCCTCCCCCCCACCAACCCATGATCATAATAAACCCTCGCGATTTGGAACTTCCTGAGGTCCTTGTTGAAGACGGAGGGGATTGTCAGCAGAAACTGGGACATAGGCAGTACAAAGCAAGACCTGGTCACGGTTGTGACTGAAAGCCTACACAAGCACATCTGGAATCACACAGAAATAGCCCTGCGACAATGCCTGAGCACAGCTGGAATTGTACTGGAGCACAGCTGGAAGCTCTCTGGACGTCTTCTTAAACCATACTCAGACACATCAGGAATCATGTGCAGGAAGGAACTGCAGACGCTGGTTCAAACCGAAGAGAGACACAAAAGGCTGGAGTAACTCAGCGGGTCAGACAGCATCCCTGGAGAAAAAGAACAGGAGACGTTTCAGGTCGAGACCCTTCTTCAGACTGTGAGTCAGGGGAAAGGGAGCTGAGAGATCATTGTCCTCTGACCCTCAGACATCAGGAATCACATTGGATTAGACCGGGACCATCTCCGCTGCATGGTGGTACAGCAGTTAATGTTGCTGCCTCGTGGGCTCAGGTTCGATCCTGAGCTCAGCTGCTGTCCGTGTGGAGTTAGTGACCAAGAGGCTTTGCATCAACTGCGGTTAGAAGCATCTGCTTTTTGAATTCCCACAAATAGCACAAGTTTTAAGTCAACATTTTAAAACCATTTTAAACAACGTAGGTTACAATACAGTAAAGGATTATGTTTAACCCATTCACTGGGCGCTAATGTTGTACCATTACGAAAACAAAATGTAAAACGTGCTGCGCCTCTGGTCAGTACAAGTATCTCCGAAGTAAAGCAGCATTTATTTAAAAATGACATATTTATACAGATTATTCCTGAAATATTTGAGGTTTATTTATTTGTAGACTATTTCTGCTCAGGAAGATATGCCAGTAAAATAGCTCTGGCTAAAATCAACACTTCACACATTAATAATAAGAGTCAAAGGCAAGTTACAGCAGATACGGAAAATCAGAAAAAGATAGAGAAAAGAGTAGAAAATGCTTCACAACTGAGGCTGCACAGAGAGTGAGTCGCGCACACACAGACACGGCTCAACGTTTATTAAATCTCAAAAGAACTGCAGTTGCTGGAAATCTGAAGTGAAAACAGAAAGGGCTGGAATCACTGAACAGGTCAGTGGGGAGAGAGTACTCTTTCCCTTCCGCCTTAATTGCACAAACGTCCTTGCATGACATAAAGAGCTGCTGCACACAGCACTTGAATAAAAAACATCACCATCCTGGACTCCAATTGCCTGCTTGCAGCCATGTTTCCAAATGAGCCGATTTAAACAAGGGAGGCTTTTTATAGTGCAATAAAAAAACAGCATGACACAAGAGTAACTCGGGAGAGGAACTTGGCAACTCAGGAGACTAACTTGGAACATCGCAGAAATGACAAGTAAACGGCAAACTTAGTCATACCTGTGGGAACTCGGTAAAGTCTTAATCATATACTTGGAATCTCATACACAACCACGAGTCTTTCACCCGGGGTACATCGTGGGGCCACTTGCACCGTGAGACATGGCTTTTTCCCTCCAACACTTCATTCAGCACCACCCTGAATGAATGAATGAATTAATGAATGAATGATACTTTATACTTTCGAGGTATGCAAAGAGTCACCACATAAAGGGCGGCAACAAAGTTACAAAGTATCCCACACCAGGTCCATTGTTCTCCACCCCCCCCCCCCACCCCGGGCTACTCCGGGCCAGGGCCTCGTTTGTTCCCCCGCTTGACAGCTCCTCCTATCTCCACCAAAGCAGATCCTGTAATTCAGTCTGCTGACTCTCTCTGATGTTTGAGTGCCATTGTATCTCACCTGGCCAAATCAAGTGCTCAATATTCTCCTCTTCCTTGACTATGAAGAGGTCTGTTACTGCAAGGGTTTACTGTATTGCTCGCCAGTCAACATGGTTTAGAGCATGGAACAATACTTAGTAAAACAAATGATTGGTAAGGTTGTCAAGGGCTATGGGGCAGGAGAATGGGGTTGTGAGGGAAAGATAGATCAGCCATGATTGAATGGCAGAGTTGACTTGATGGGCCGAGCAGCCTAGTTCTGCTCCTGGAATTTATGAACATTACAGCACTGGAATGGTCCCTTTGCCCACATTGTTTGTGCTGAACATGATGTCAAGTTAAACTGATCTCAACTGCCTGCACATGATCCATATCCCTCTGTTTCATGTACTTCCAGGTGCCTTTCCAAAGCCTCTTGTTTGCCATTATCATAACTGCCCAAGGTTCACTGACAGTAATTTCTTGATATCTGTGTTTAACAGTGCATGCCTCTTCTCAAGAAGTCACTGTCAGCTTTACAGCACAATTATGGCAATCACCGACAACTTTACTGCCATCGGACCTGAACAATCCCAGCTTCATTATATCATCAATGGCATGGTCACTGTTGAACAGAATATAATGTCCTTTATTATAAAATCTCCTTTTGTGATTTATGGCGGCGCCATGTTCTAGCAACAGGTGCTACACATCGCTCCGCTCCCAATAATTTGCAACTTTTCGCATTAAAATCGGGTCTATTGATCGGGACCGATTTAAAAATTTTACTGGAGCCTCTGGACGTCGCGCTGCTGACGTCATCAGTAATCGCTGTGGATTTAACGGTGGATTTAACACTTTAAATGCAAAATTTGTTCACTGGTCAGAGTCCTCAGAGAATAGTCACGAAACATCACTGGAGTAGCCAGAAGAAGCCTGAAGAACCTACTTTTGAAGTGGCTCCTGAAGGAAAAGTGCTCTCCGAACTGGCTACATGAGCTAAGGCAGATAAGGACAAAGAAATTGAGGATTTAAGGCAATCGGTAATAGAACTGAAAGAAGAAAAGGTGGATGAAAAGAAGACAGAAAAGATGATGAGAGAGATTGTGGAACAGCTGATGGTGAATACAAATGCTGACAATCAGAAAGTTATTGAGTCTGTGCAGGATTCAATTGGCACTCTAAATAAACAAATTGAAGATGTGAGAGATGAACTATTGGAGAGAATGGATAAGTGGGAAGAAGACACCACAAAGAAGTTTGATGCAGTGCATGAGACTATCTCTTCATATGTGACAACAATGCAAGAGATGGAGGAAGAAATGGGACGAATGGCTGAGGAGATGAAGAAAATGAAGATATATCAAGACCTCATTGCAAAACAGCTGGCAAAGGTTTTGGGCAATGCTTGGATTTGGAAGCTCGTTCGAGACGCAGAAATCTACGATTAGTTGAAGTACCAGAGGAAGCTGAGGGAGATAACCCTCGGGAGTTTGCTGCGGGCCTAATTAAATAAGCTCTTAATCTCCCTAACCTACCAAAAATTGAAGTGGCACACCGAGTACCAAGATTCAAACAAAAATCTCAAACAGGTACCGAATATACACGATAGATTATTGTGAAATTTCGGGACATTTCTAACTTGGAAGAGGTTATGAGTAACATTAAATATGAAGTATGGTGAGGCATCTTTCAAAATATTCAGGGACTATCCTTATGAAATTGTTCAAAAGCTAAATCATTTCTCTAAGGCAAAGCAGGCTCTCCAAGGAATTAAAGATGTCAGATATGGTGTCTACTACCCAGCTAAAATGAGGATTTCTTACAAGGAACAGCAAAAATCTTTCACTAATCCAGAGAATGCCTATAAATATGCCTAACCATCGTGGAAGAGAACAAGTAGCTGGAAGGGTTGGACGGTATGGATATTGTTTATTTTTACTATTTCACCATGAAGACTTTAATTGTGTTTTAGACCCTTACTTAGATAAATCTAGTCAAAAACAGAGAGGTAATATGAAATCTAAAACTAGTGAACTTTTAAACACATATATAAAATATACAAATATAACAGATGTTTGGAGGATTGCAAAACTGACCGGCAGGGAATACTCGTTCTATTCAATGGTACACAAGACATATTCACGTATAGATTATTTCCTGGTGGATACAAAATTAATTCCGTATACTTTGAAACCAAAATACCATACATATACGATTTCAGATCACTTCCCACTAACTTTCTTTTTTAAAATGGAAGGAATGTCTAAGAATAAACTGTTTTGGATGTATAACCCTCAAATTTTAAAAGACCCGCAAGGGAGTATACATTTAAAACAGCAAATGGATCTTTTTTTTTAAATGAATGACACGCCAGACATATCGCCTACATTATTATGGGAATCTTTTAACGCATTTATTAGATGTGTTATAATTTCATACCAAGCTTTTCAAAATAAAAAAAATAAGAATGAACAAAGAGAGTTAGAAGAACAAATTAGACAATTGGACATAGATAAAGACCCAACTACGGATAAACATAATAAAATATTAATACTGAAATTTAAATTAAATAAATTATTATCAGAGAAAGTTATAAGATTATTCCAAATTACAAGACAGGAACATTTTGAATTTGGGGATAAGCTCCATAAACATTTGGCATGTCAGTTAAAAAAACGAGGAAAAGAACACACGATTTCAAAGATCAAATCAGATAGAGGGGAAGTATTAACTTTACCGAATGATATTAATAAAAGATTTGCGCAATTTTATGAGAATTTGGATACAACAACAATGGACACCAATAAAGTTACAGAGTTCTTGGATAATTGTAATCTTCCCAAACTGGAGTTGCAGGAACAAGAGGAATTGGGAGAACAAATCTCAAATAAGGAAATAGAAGGAAATAATAATCTCATAAAAAAATGGAAAACCACCAGGTCCTAACGGATTTAGTGATGAATTCTATAAAAGTTTTTATGACATATTTACACCATGCCTACAGAAACATATAAATATGCCTTTAAAGAACAAATACTACCTGAAACACTAGCAGAATTAATGATTACATTAATACTTAAGAAAGATAAAGATGTGGAAGAACCCGGATCATACAGAGCTATTGCGTTGTTAAACACAGATCTAAAAATATTAGCGAAAATATTAACTAGAAGACTAAGTAAGTATGCTAGTAAATTAATACATCCGGATCAAACGGGGTTTATCCCTAAGAGACAATCATTTAATAATTTGAGACGTCTATCTCAATATAATGCATTCACACCAAATTGAAGATCAAAAACTATCAATTATTTCGTTGGACGCAGAGAAAGCATTCAATCAGGTTGAATGGGATTATATGGTTTAGGTATTGCAAAAATTTAAACTGGGAGATAATTTAATTCTATGGATTAAATTATTATATAAAAAGCCAACGGCCAGAATATTAACTAATAATATTTTATCTACGAAATTTCAATTGTCAACGGGTAATAGACAAGGATGTTAATTATCACCGCTGTTATTTGCCCTTATAATTGAACCCCTAGTGGAAAGAATTAGAACTCATCCGAATATCCATGGCTATAATACAAAATATTCAAACAATAAAATATCATTATATGCTGATGATGTACTATTGTACATCACAAAATCTCATATCACTATACCAAATATATTAAATTTAATCGAGGATTTCGGATCATTTTCAGGATATAGAATAAATTGGAATAAAAGTGAAATCATGTCAATAAAACCGAAAGATTCTACACATCTCTGACAGTTTCCTTTTAAAATAGCTATGGAAAAATTTAAATATTTGGGTATTGAAATCACAAGAAGATATCAAGACATGTTTAATGCAAATTATAACCCTTTACTTAAGAAACTATATAATTTAATTACATTTTGGAAAATGATGTCCTTAATAGGCTGAATAAATGCCATAAAAATGATTTTTCTACCACAAATTCTATACCTGTTCCAAACAATTCCAATATACCTACCCAAAAAGTTTAAAAAAAAACTGGATTCAGATATTACTAATTTTATTTGGGATTATAAGTCCCATAGAATACAAAGATCACACTTGAATAAACCCAAAGCAGTAGGGGGATTAGCACTCCCTAATTTCATGTATTACTATTGGTCTGTAAATATTAGAAATATGATTCAATTGCTGGATAAGTCTCCCCAGCAACCGGATTGGATTATTATGGAGAAAGAGGACTGCTCCCCTTGTAATATTGGAGCGATCCTTCTTTCACCAATGACGTTGAATAATACAAATTATAACAAAAATCCAATTATACCTAGTACAATTAGAATTTGGAAACAAATAAAATACAACTTAAAATTAAGAAATGTATCTCTCCTATCTCCTATAGTTAAAAACCCTTTGTTTAAACCCTCAATTATAGATAAAGCATTTATACAATGGGAAAGAGCAGGAATTAAAACCTTGGGAGATTTGTATGAAACAGGAAAATTATTGCCATTTAAATAATTACAACTAAAATACAATTTGGGAAACAATCAGTATTTTAAATATTTCCAAATATGTGACTATCTGAAAAAATATGCATAAGAATATCACAATATGTCATCAGATTTATTGGTTGAAGCAATGAATACAAAGGCTGAATCAGCAAACCTAATATCATATATATATTATATTATTCTTAATGCAGAAATACCAATAACTGAAGGCACCAGAAGAGACTTTGAAAAATAAATAAGTATAAACATTTCCAAAGAAAGGTGGAAAGAACACGTGTTAAATGTGCATAAATGTTCAATTAACGAACAACACACTTTAATACAATTTAAAATCTTACACAGATTATATTATTCAAAAACTAAACTTTTTCCCAACGTCTCACCTATTTGCGATAAATGCCAGTTTCAAGAAGCTACTATAGCGCACTCATTTGTCTTTTGAACAAAAATCTTCACAAAATTATTTTAAATAAAACTGACACCAAAGGCAGATTGGATTATTTTTGGAACAACGGAAGGTAGCCCTGAATTAAGTGTGTTTCAAACGAATCTATTTGAATACAGCCTAATAATAGGAAAAAAGCTAATCTTAAAATTCTGGAAAAATGCTCCTATACCAAAAGTAAATATGTGGATTTCAACTATGTTTGAAACACTACATCTGGAAGATATGAGACTCCGCCTGGCAGGAAAATCAGATCGTTTCTATCAGACGTGGTCTGCATTTATAGATCTACTGCAAGGATAGGGTGCAAGAGTACCTCAAAAAGGTACCGGCGTCGCGTCTTGGTAAAGGGGGATGAAAAACTGTCGAGTAGTAAATTCCTTTTGCGTGATGTTTATAATATAGTAACTGGCTTTTCCTTTTTTCTTCTCTCTCTCTTTTTTTTTTTCTCTTTTTTTTCTCTTTTTTTTCCCTGGGTCCATCTCTTAATCTCCTTTCTCTAACTCTTTGACCAAGGGCTCTTTTTTCTTTTCCTTTGGCACGCTTCTTCACTTTCACAACTCTTTTCACTTTCTCTACTTTGTCTGTTTCTATTCCTTTTCTCTAAAGGCCTTAAAAATTAAGGGGTACAATGATTGTAATAATATATATGGGATGTACACTGATGTAATTTACCTCTAAAAAATAAATAATAAATAAATAAAAATAATAAAATATCCTTTTGTAAGTCTGCCTGTTAATTAAACAAGTTTTCATTTAATATTAATCCAAATTTAGGTGACATATAGCCTGGAAACAGGCCTTTCAGCCCAAGTTGCCCATGCCGATCAAGATGCCCCATCTACGCTACTCCCACAACCCTGTGTTTGATCTATATCTAAGCCTTTCTTATCCTTGCACCTGTACAAATATCTTTTAAAAGTTGTTATAGTACCAGCCTCAACTATCCTCTTGGGCAGCTCGTTCCATATACCCAGCGCCTGAAAAAGTTGCTCCTCGGGTTCCTATTAAATATTTCACCTCTCACCTTAAGCCTATATCCTTGATTCCCCTACTCTTGCTAAACGTATGTGCATTCACCCTATCTATTCCATTCCATCTTACCTCCTTCTCTTCCCTGTGCCCCACTCCAGCATTCACCCATTTATCCCACTCCCCCTCCCCCATTTCCACTCTCCCCCATCCCCTTCCACCTAGATCCCTTCCTCTGACTTCACATTTCACTCAATTTTTGTCTCCTTATCTCATACCCTTTAGACTCCTTTTTACTTTCAACCTTTGTCCACTCATCTGCCATTCAATCTCCCTTCCCTCACCTGTGTTTCTCTATCACCTGCTGGGCTTTGTCCTGCCCTCACCTCTTTTCCAGGTTTCTCGCTTATCTATATCCTCCAAAGGATCTGCCTGACTTGTTGAGTTACTCCAGCACCTTGTGTTTTGTTCTTCTTTTGGGTTTTGTTGGTTAACTAGCATCTCCCCTTCCTTGTGACTTCATTTAATATTGGGTTTTTTATTATAGTCTCTAATTTCTTACTCTATATCTTCCATGGATAATTCGAGATGATTAACCACATTTATCTAACCTCTATTAAATTAGAGAAATGCCTACAAACATTCAATATTATAGCTGCCTTCAGATCCACAACACTAACAAGGTTCTACATTATGAGCCACACATAACAGAGATTGTGCTGTTGATAATAATAATGTGACTAATGTTGGTGGTATTGTGCTGAAGCCCACGTTCCATTAGGCTCCCTTGAAGAGGTATTGGTACTATTTGAAGTCATGGTGTTTTCCATCAGCTCCATTGATACACCGATCAATGTCAAATAAACAAATCAATCAAGCAACTAATCTTCTTATTGTTGGGTAGTGGCACTTGCTAACAAACAGTAGGAGGATAGAGAGGGGTTATTCTATGTCCTGTAGTGCTTACTCTGGCAGTCTTTCATAAAGCACTGAATCTCTTGATCACATTGTACTGCATGCAAATCTTATTGACTACCATGTAGAAACAAAGAACTGCAGATGCTGGTTTATATCAAACATAGACACAAAGTGCAAGAGTAACTCAGTGGGTTAGAGCTGTCTGAAGAAACGTTTCAAACCAAGTCGTCACCCATCCTTTTTCTCCAGGGATCCTGCCTATTCACAATTATATACAATGTTTACATATTCTGTTGTGCTGCAGCAAGTAAGAATTTCATTGTCCCGTTCGGGACATATGACAATAAAACACTCTTGACATGACTCTTGACCCACTGAGTTACTCTAGCACTTTGTGTCCATCTTTTGACTACCATCTTGGATGGCCTGTCCTTAATGATTCTAAACTGTCTGCTTTCTGCACTACTACCTGAAGTGCCAGTAGAAATTGTCATCTGGCTCAAGAAATATTTTGAAGACACCGGAAATTCAGGTGAGCATTTCTTAAAAGTATTTTTGTGGCAGTAACCTTCAATTGTTCCTAAAATGACCATGAGCAAAAGATAGGCACAAAGCACTGGAGTAACTCAGCGGGACAGGTAGCATCTCTGGAGAGAAGAAATGGATGACGTTTTGGGTCGAGACCCTTCTTCAGACCGGGAAGAAGGAGTCTGAGTTACTCCAGTATTTTCAAGGTTTCAAAGTTGGTTTATTGTCACATGTACCAATTAAGGGACAATGAAATTTGAGTTACCATACAGCCATACTAAGTGAAAAGCAACAAGACGCACAGCCACATAAAATAAAAGTTAACATAAACATCCACTACAATGGCTCCCCACATTCCTCACTGTGATGGAAAGTAATAAAAGGCCGAAACCCTTCTTCAGACTGTGGAGCTCTTTCAATGTCTTAATGTCTGAAGAAGGGTTTTGGCCCGAAACGCTGCCGATTTCCTTCGCTCCATAGATGCTGCTGCACCCGCTGAGTTTCTCCAGTACTTTTGTTTACTAAAACATACTCTTTAACACGTACTTAAAATAACAAATACAGAAGAAAAGACAACAGACTGTTGGAGAGGCAGCCACGTTTTGGGTCTTTCACCGGTTTAAACTAGCATCTGTAGTTCCTTCCTCCACGGGACCATTAGCAGGATGATTTATAGAGCTGTTTTATTTTCCCCAGTTATTGCTGGGCATTAGGACAATTTAATTTTCCTCAAAAGATTTGAAACACACATTACGTCCTCTCTTTGCAAACATATCTGAAACCAAATGGCTACATTGGGCATCGTGTAGAATATCTAACATTGTGCACATGTCGTGTTTGGCACAGACATCGTGGGCCAATATCACTTTTCCTGTGCTGTATTGTTCTATGTTCTATGTTTCATTGGTGTGACTTATCCTACACATTCACTCGTAAGGAACGTTAGATTCCTGCCCGTCTCACACCTGAGATAGACACAAAAAGCTGGAGTAACTCAGTGGGTCGTACAGCATCTCTGGAGAAAAGGAATAGGTGACGTTTCGGGTTGAGACCCTTCTTTAGATTCACACCTCTGTCGCACACCCAAAATGGACATGCAATGCCTTTTAATTTCTCAGATCTTGGGTGGAGGTAGTCTGTGTATATTCTGTACATTAACAATATGTAAATGGATGCAAAGTGCTGGAGTAACTCAGCAGGTCTGGTCAGACTGAGTCTGAAGAGGAGTCTCAACCTCAAACATCATTATCTATGTTGTCCAGAAATGTTGCCTGGCATGCTGAGTTACTCCAGTATTTTGTCCTTTTGTGTATTACCCAGCATCTGCAGTTCATCGTGTCTACAAAAAAAATGTAATTGCTTGCATTGATCCTGTGTTCAGTTCTGGTATCTTTGGGGGATCAGCAGCATTGTGCTTAAGTTGCTGAATATAATCAAATAGCTTTGATTATTGTTCCAAGACATGGGTTCAAATCTTATTTATGTCAGTTGGAGGTTTAAATTTAAAAAAATCTGGAATTAGAAAACGTGCCTAGAATTTAGGCATGTAAATTATTAATTGTAATATTAACCTGCATTGTTCACTAATGTCCTACAGGAAAGGGAATCTGTCGTCCTTATTGTTACCAATGTTACAAAATGTTGATATTTAAAAAATCAAGTCTGCAATTTATCCCATCAGATAAAGCATAAAAAGAAGTTTAATTTGAAACCTAATTCACTTACATATCTTCAGTATTAAAAAAGTTATGGTCATTTTCATACTCAGAAATTAGCATCTTGTTCCCTATTGCTTTTCCATTGACTTAACACAAAAGCTCTGATCGAGGACAGTCAAAAGCCCATTCCTTTCTTAAAAATCAAGAGAACTGAATGAAATTTTCAGTTATTATAGATTGAAGCATTCTGAAACAAATATAAAACATCTTACTTGAGTGACCTAAAATTAAAGCATATAATTAGTTAATTACCTAATTGCAGTTAATTACAAGATTGACCGTTGTGACGGAAATAGTAATAAACACCCAGACTGCCTTGAAAATTCAAAAATGTGATATTCTCAAGATCAGAACTTTAATATTATTGTATTATATGCTGTAAATCCGTAACAGATAGGTAAATAAATTACAATTTCTAGCAATAGACCAAGTCTTGATGGAGAAGATCAGTTGCTAGCTGGTACATTGGCATATCATAGTCAGTAGCATCATCATACTCCTCAGATTGTAACCAATAAGCAACTCTGTACACCTTGTTTTTCTACAACTTTTCAATGTTGGCATTGTAAACTACACGTTTTTGCTCTTCAAACCACGCATGACATGCCTTTCTGCCCACTACTTTCCCATTAAGAATGTCCTGTAGATTCCATTTCTTAAGAAAATGATTTATTTTTTTTAAATAGCCTAAGTATCCAAATAACAAACTAATCCCATTCACACAAGAATTCACAATATAACATGATTTATAAATCTCACTGTCATAAATTTATATGCCAGATGGAAGGAATTTAATGTTTAATTCCCATAAATTAATCTAGAAACATCCACTCAATATAATTACAATTATTATTTTTTTGCCTAATACATGGGACTAAAACAGATATTTAGTATAGAAATATTGACTATGGGTAGACAATAACACAAAATATAGACGATTTAGATGCTCTTTAGAACCCCTCTAACTTAGCCAATATTAACACTCCACACTCCAAAGGCGTACAAGTTTGTAGGTTAATTGGCTTTGGATAAAAATTGTAAGTTGTCCTTAGACTCTGTTGGCTGAAGGTCCTGTTTTCACGGTGTATTTCTAAACTCTAAGCTCTAATCTCTAAAAGACATTAAATACTGGTCTTGTGTACACTCAGGTACATGCCGTGAACAACTAAACAGTCTAATCTTAAATCACTAATCTTAGCAAGATAAGCTTCTTCTTAAAAATGAAAGCTGATTATCTTTTTGTCAGTCATACTTCACACAAACAACCTTTTCTGTTGGGTTTGCATGAATCATAAAGCACCCATTTACTCTAACCCTACACTGATCCCGTTTCATTCTCTCACATACTCATCAATGCACTTCTCGCCTAGATTCTACCGCTCACCTACTCCATAAAGACAATTAACATGACAACCCACAAATCAAAGGGATACGGAAGGTAGCCAAATCACGTGGAAAATGTTCAAACTTAACAAAGATACCACTGGTTGGGATTGAACCTGGCTCAACAGAATCGCGAGACAGCTGATGAACAACGACTTTTATAATTTTATGCTTCTATAAGATATCCCCTCATCCTTCTAAACGCCAGTGAATACAAGCCTATTCTTTACAATGTTTCTTCATATGACAGTCCCGCCATCCCAGGGATCAATCTCGTGAACCTACGCTGCAATCATAAGGATGTCCTTCCTCAAATTAGGGGACCAACACTGTATGCAATATTCCAGATGTGGTCTTACCATAGCCATATACAACTGCAGAAGAACAACTGAGAAGGTAGACTCTGTTTTTCTTGTTCATTTGTAAGAAGATGTTGGATGATCTTCAGTATTTTCCGATTTCATTTAATCAAGAGTCAAGAATGTCTTATTGTTACCATCCCAAACAAAACAATTACATTCTCACATGCAGCAGCACAACAGAATATCTAAACATAGCACTCTATAAGCAATTAATAACCAAAAACAAGACACACACACACACACACACGCACACACACACAAATAAACAAACAATTAATAATAGCGCAGAAAGACAAAACCAATACTCCCAAGTAAATGTAATTCACAGGTTTTTTTGGAGGTTGTATTGTTTAATAGCATGATGGCTGTATGGAAGAAGCTGTTCTTGAACCTGAACATTACAATTTTCAGAACCTTATATCTTCTTCCCGATGGCAGGATTGAAATGAGTGTGTGGTCAGGATTGTGTGGGTCTTTGATGATGCTGGCTGCTGTTTTGAGGCAGTGACTCTTGTAAATCCCTTTGAAGGTGGGGAGGTCAGAACATGAAATGGACTGTGCGATATATAGTTTGATCGCTAATTTTAGCTTATATTTTAACTTATGTCTAGTGTGACTTATTCTTCCCCTTGCCTGGTCTCACCAGAATCCATTGCATTCAGAAGTGCAACTATTTAGAGACCTCCATACAACCAGTAATAGACGTGAATCAACACTGAAGTTTTTTATATTTTGAATGAGACGTTGTCAATGATTATTAAATGAGCAGGCACTTAAATCCAGGATTGATTTAAGATAAAATTTAATTTAAATTTTAGCATAATCAATATAAATTTTAAATCTTGCAATAAATACCGAAAGTTGCTTTAGGTCCGTTTAAGTACCTTGCATTCTAATATTGATCTGAATGCAGTGCGTAGAGCTGTTTGAAAAAAATGGAGCGATAGTGGTGCATCAGTAATGTGCCAGATGGTAACATTTCCATCAAATTACGCACTTCAGTATGTTGTGCTGGAAAACCTATCAATAGGAGCAATTGTCCTATTAATAAAACATATCTTGCAACACAGTCTGTGGAAGTGATATGCTAAATCTAGCGCGCAGATGATAATGTCACACTGAGTGTCGGAGGAGGTTCCTTTGAAAGAGATAAGGAGGCTAAAATTGTCAACTTGTTATAAAGTCAGATTGGTCACGATTTCATACCGAGGTATCAATGAAGCAGCTTCTTGCTGCTACTGGATATTATGATGTGCTTTTTGCAAATTTGAATTCACGGTTGTGTTGAGCACAAGAGAAGGGAAAAACAAGTAGGTGACTATAGATATAATTTGACAGGAAGGAAAATGTAGAGAGAGGATAAACCATGGGTGAGAACAGAGCGTGCTAGAAGACAGCGTGATTAATACTTGAAAATCAATTTGATTGTTTGAAAGGTAACAATATAATGGCATAGACAAAGTATCCATTTAAAGCAGGTGTGGAAAACATCAAATAAATAGAGTTGGCAAAACAGAATGGTGCAAGGGGAATTATGGTGGTATGAAGATATACAAAATGAAGGAAACAATAGAAATATTTGGAATAAAGTTTAGTTTAGCTTAGTTTAGTGATACAGCGCAAAAACAAGCCCTTGAGCCCACCGAGTCCGCAGCGACCAGTGATCCCCGCACATTAACATGTGTCCCTATACACACGAGGGACAATTTACACCTATACCAAGCCAATTAACTGACAAACCTGTACGTCTTTGGTGTGCGGGAGGAAACCAAAGATCTTGGAGAAAAAGCACGTGGCCACGGGATGAACATACAAACTCTGTACAGACAGCACCCGTAATCGGGATCGAACCAGGGTCTCTGGCGCTGTAAGACAGAAACTCTACCACTGCGCTACCGTGTTGCCTTACAATAAGCATTACATTAAAGTAAGTATTATTAAGTATTACAGTAAAAAAGATGGGAGCAAAACAGGGTAGGTTAAGTTAAATGAAGACTTAGACCGCATATAAAAAGATAACAAGCCAACTGAAACAAAGACTTGTATTCCTATAGCTTCTTAGGTGTCCTCATGATGTCCCATATTTACGTGCAGCCAATGAAATAACTTGCATTCCCTCTCTCTCTGCCCCTCCCCAATACTAGTCGTCTTGCTAATTTCACCGTTTGTATCCCTTCGTTATCACCTTGTCCCCAGCCAACAATGGACCATTGTGGGCTCCACATTTCTGGAGTCATCGACGCAGGCGCTGCTTTGTTCTGCACCTTCCCACGCCTTCCCTGACTCTCAGTCCGATGAAGGGCGTCGACACGAATCGTCGCCCATTCCTTTTCTCCTTGAGATGCTGCCTAACCCGCTGAGTTACTCTAGCGTTTTGTGTCAATCTCCAAAACTGTGGTCAGGGTTGTGCAGTGAACACATTGTTATAATGCATAGCAAGATCCCACAGACAACAGTCACACAAAGGGTGGTGGGTGTATGGAACAGCCTGCCAGAGGACGTAGCTGAGGCTGGGACTATCCCAACATTTAAGAAGCAGTTAGACAGGTACATAGAGAGGACAGGTTTGGAGGGATATGGACCAGGTGCAGGCAGGTGGGACTAATGTAGGTGGGACATGTTGGCCAGCGTGGGAAAGTTGGGCTGAAGGGCCTGTTTCCATACTGTATCACTCTATGACTCTGTGACTCGATGACTCTAGCCGTGTGTTAAATGGCCTGATCATCTGACTTAATGTCTGATGGGTAAATATTGGCCAGGGCACCAAGAAGAGCTTTGCTATTCACACAGAATCTGCACCACCCCCTCACTATGTTGGAGTTAGACTGTGCACGCAGTCTTCTGACTCACTGGTGGGTGAGTTTCCCACTGAGAATGTGTGACTCAGAGGAGGAGCAACAGATGTAAAATTACGTGCCACATGAGAATGTCACGGCAGTCAGAAGCATAGCTAATTCTTTCTTTACTCCGAAGATGGATATAAAAACCTGGAGTAACTCAGCGGGTCAGTCAGCATCTCTGGAGAAAAGAAATAGGTGATGTATTGGGTCACTTTATTCTTTAGATTCCGTTTCGGGTCTTTAATTTAGTTCAGTTTAGAGATACAGCGCGGAAGCAGGCCTTTTGATCCACCAAGTCCGCACCGACCAGCGATCTCTGCACATTAACACCATCCTATACACTAAGAACAGTGTACATTTACACCAAGCCAATTAACCTACAAACCTGTATGTCTTTGGAGTGTGGGATGAAACTGAATATCTCGAAGAAAACCCATGTGGTCACGGGGAGAACGTAAAACTCCATACAGACAACACCCGTAGTTGGGATCGAACCCAGGTCTCTGGTGTCGTAAGGCAGCAACTGGACTGCTGCCCCCACCACACCGGGCCGAGACCCTTCTTCAGATATCACTGAGTTACTCCAGGTTTTTGTGTCTATCTTCGGTTTAAACCGACATCTGCAGCTCCTTCCTGCACATCTTTCTTTTCTCCGCACGTCACTCTGGAGAATAGGCAGGCAGCTGAGAGCAAGACTGACTCAAACAGGCCTTGCTTGAAAGGTGAGGAAGAACGTGACTGAGGAAATTAATTGTTTCTGGGGCCAAAGTAATAGTGTCCTCTTATCTATCAAGGTAACAATGTGAATTCCTAAATCAAAACTGCTATCAATTTGATGAAAAAGTTAGGAAGTAATTGGACATCACCTCAAGAGGCAATAGTAATGCAATTGTTGTCACATTGAAGTATATTGCTGTTGTCACTTCCTGCAGATATCACCTTTGCCGTGCAAACTTTATCAGGAACAGTTCATTGTCCAAATTTGAATGTTTTACAGACATTAATTATGCAATAGGCCTCTCAGGAGGCAAATTGTGACCACGGGTGCATTTCCATTGCTTTGATCACATCTTCAAAGTACACTTTACAGAGACTTTGTGTTGGAGTAACTGGCAAATATCTGAATGAAATTAGGCCCCTGTTTCTGACACTGTTTTCTTCTGAATTTCTTGGAGGTTTCAAACTGATCATTATTGTTTATGAAATAAAACACAAGTTTTACACTGGCCTGGGGAAGCTTGCTGTTCACAAGCCGACTGCCACAGTGTCCTAGATTTTAATTACTTCAGCTCAAAAATATTTCATTGGATATAAAGTAGTCAGAATATTTGGATTTTGTAAAAGATGTTTCATGCTGGGACAGGGAACTGGTAGCAAAAGAATTGCAGAAAAAGCTGTTAATCCATCAACCTCTGGGTTATGAGACCAGCTCACTTCCCCTGCACCACTCTGCTGTTACTGCCAAAGGCATCTGAAGATGATATCTGAAGAAGGGTCCCAAACTGAAACATCACTGAAAATCTGAAGAAAAGTCCTGACCCCAAATGTGGCCTATCCATTCCCTCCACTGATGCTGCCTGACCTGCCGAATTACTCCAACATTGTGTTTGCTTTTATATTTGGATGATTGCTTCAATCTTTGGACTTTAGACTTTAGACATACAGTGAGGAAAGGCCCTTTGGCCCATCAAGTCTGCGCCGACCAGTAATCCCCGTACACTCGTACTATCCTGCACACCAGGGACAATTTTGCAATTTTACCATTAACCTACAAACTTGTACGTTTGTGGAGTGTGGGAGGAAACCGGAGCACCCGGAGAAAACCCATGTGGTCACAGGAAGAACATACCTCCCATAGTCAGGATCGAACCCAGGCCTCAGCCGCTGTAATGCAGCAACTTTAACGCAGCGTCACTGTGCCACAGCTATATCCTATACCCACTCTTTGTGGGCGGCACGGTTGCGCTTCGGTAGAGTTGACAGCTCTAGCAGCACCGGAGACCCGGGTTCGATCCTGACTGCAGGTGCTGTCCAAATGGAGTTTGTACATTCTCCCCGTGACTGCGTGGGTTTTCTCCCACACTCCAAAGATGTACTGGTACGTAGATTAATTGGCTTGGTGCATGTGTAAGTTGTCCCTATTGTGTGTAGAACAGTGTGCGGGGATCACTTGTCAGCGCAGACTCGGTGGGCCGCAGGGCCTGTTTCTACGCTGTAAACTTGCACTATCTCTAAACTAAACTAAATTAAACTTTAAATTATTTGTGCATCTATTAATATGGATCGGGTCAAATCATTTTTAATAATCTGGAAATACAATAGGAGGGCCCAATAATGTCAATGTGCCTGGTTAGATATCCAACCCTTAATTTTGATTTGAAACTGGATGGAATAAGCTGAGCTGAATGAAAAATATATTTTCAGAAAAAAAAATCAGTCAAAGCCATTAAATGCAATGGAACAATAACTGGGAATGATCCAGCACTGAAGTAAATGTATTACTGGTTTTATTTTCTAAATCAAATAAACATCAAGAGTTACATCTAAAGAGCTGATAAATCTGGGTTTCAGCTCTGAGCCGCAGTGAAATAGGATTAGCAAGTAAACCCACACTGTTAACAATGATCACCAGTTGTGAAAAGAACAGCCATTCTGAACTGTTAACAGGATTAACTTCAGATGGAATGGTTAGTGTTGGCTTTATCGCCTGCACTCGATGTAAAATATCAATCAACTCCAGTACGTACAACAACATTTTTAGGAAAAGGATTTTTGACATTTTCTTGTTCATATGTTGATGCAGGGTAGACTACATTACAAAAGTCCTTTGTACAAAACTTTAGTTTAATTCTTCAGATTACGTCATGCTCAGATCCCAAATGATCTATCTGGCCAACCAGAGGTATTGTCCAGAAAGTGCTGGAATAACTCGCAGGGTCAGGCAGCATCTCTGGGGAACAAGGATGGGTGACGTCTGAAGGTCGGGACCCGTCTGAAGAAAAGACTCGACCCTAAACGTCACCCATTCATTCTCCCCAGAGATGCTGCCTGTCCCGGTGAGTTATTCCAGCATTTTGTGTCAATCTTTGGTGTAAACCATCATTTTCAGTTCCTTCCTACACATATTGTCCAGAAACCCTGATTCGCTTTTCCATTCCACAGGTGCTGCCTGACCTGCTGGGCATTTCCAACAATTATTATTGGGGTTTTAGATTATTCTGGCATCTGCAGAATTTTGTTTTGGGATTATATGACCTTGTGAGTGCAAGTTTGAATTGATGAAAAGGCATTTTAGAAATGCAACTAAGTTCACTCCCTCTGCTTTGAGATATGGAGTAGGACACAAAGTTGAAAGTATTTGTGCAACCTGTGTCTAGCAGACGTATGCACAGCAGATGGACCACTGTCTCATTCAATGTTCAACGCTGTTTTGATGCTGAATGCTCCAGGCTAAATTTCCACCCCAACACACACTGTGGAACTCATGCTACTTAAAGGAGTGGGAAGGAACTGCAAATTCAGAATGAATAGTACAGATCAATGCTGATGCTGAGAATGGAAATGTACAATGGTACATTGTTGGCTGAGGGGACAGTGACAATGAGGTATACAAACAGTAACATTAATTAGGATGACTGTGAAACTAGTTGGAGAACTAGGGTGGGTGAGGGACAGAGAGAAAGGGAAAGCAAGGGTTACTTGAAGTTAGAGAAATGAATAATCATACCGCTGGGTTGTAAGCAGCCCAAGCAAAATGCGAAATACCTCGAAGGTACTGGGCCAAATCTTGCTGGCTAATACTTGCAATTATAAATGGAATGGCTCGTATTTAACCATTTATCAGCAATAAGTGCAGTTATATGACTGTACTACCTGCAATAGTGCAGAAAAGGGATAGCATAGAACTAGTGTGAATGGGTGGTCGATGGTCAGCATGGACTTGGTGAGCCAAAAGGCAAGCTTCCATATTCTATCTTTAAAACAATAGGTCCAGGGGCGGCATGGTGGCACAGCAGTAGAGCTGCTGTTTTACAGTGCCAGAGACCTGGGTTCGATCCTGACTACAGGTGCTGTCTGTACGGGGCTTGTATGTTCTCTCCATGGCCACGTGGGTTTTCTCTGGGTGCTCCAGTTTCCTCGCACATTCCAAAGCCGTACAGGTTAGTATGTTAATTGGTTTCTGTAAATTGTAAAATGTCCCTAGTGTGTAGGATGGTGCAAGTGTACAGGGTGAATGCCGGTCGGCGCCTGTTTCCACGCTGTATCTGCAAAGTCTAAAGTCATTCCACTTCTATTCTCTTTACTGAACCAAGACTTACTGAGGTTCCCCGGCATTGTGGTGGGGATCTGCCTCTTGGATGATGTGCTAAGATGAACGGTGCTGCATCCTTGAACGTATTGATGGTGATGTCAGGTGACCTCCTGTTTTTCATCTGGATGGTTTTACTTGGAAATAATCCCCTCTGCAATAATTTATGTTACCTTAAATTAGACTGCATTTGCACACAAAGACAATGGGCGGCGTGTAATTCATTCTTAAGATGTGGCCTTAGATCTTCATAAGGTCATAAGTGATAGGAGTAGAATTGGGCCATTCAGCCCATCAAGTCTACTCCACCATTCAATCATGGCTGATCTGTCTCTCCCTCCTAACCCCATTTTCCTGTCTTCTTCTCATAACCTCTGACACCCGTACTAATCAAAAACCTATATCTCTGCCTTAAAAATATCCACTGACTTGGCCTCTACAGCCTTCTGTGGAAAAGAATTCCACAGATTCAACACCCTGAAGTCCACTGAAGCAGTTAAGTGAGCCACAAGATGCCAAGAAACAGCATCTTGGTGCTGAATGCCCGGCAAATATTCAATAGTCAGCAGGCAGAACAAAGGGGCATTCTGGGGCTCCTTTTACCTTTCAGATTTCACTAACGTGATGACAATGTCAATTTATAAATGTTTGGCTCTGAGCCACAAAGGCATCAGCCATAGTGCATAATAAATGAATGTGCATCAGTTATACGGGAGATATGGGAAAGTGCTCTATTAATCCATTAGGGATACTCAAGGGAATACATCATTACCCTCTTACTGTTTGTCACATGCAGTGGACAGTGTGGTAATAGAACAGTGAGATAAGTGTAAAAATAAGAACCAAGGCAAAGAAGAAATCCTTTGTAGGACACCTTGTAAGATCTCATGACAGTTTGTTATGTCATAGAACATAGAACAGTGCAGCCCAGGAGCAGGTCCTTTGGCCCACAATGTACAAACATTATGTCAAGCACTGAGGTCGTGGGCCAAGGGGTCTGTTCTTGTGTTGTACTGTTCTGACTTAATAAACTGTCATCTTGCAAGTTGTTTTGCAAAGGTTGAACTAATCTCGTCTGCCTTCATGCGTTCCGTATAGAGTCATAGAGTCATACAGCCTAGAAACAGTCCCATCAGCCAAACCTGCCAATGCTGACCACGATGCCACATCTACACTAGTCCCACCTCCCCGCATTTTTCCTATGAGAGATAAAAAATACTGAATGAACTCACCGGGACAGGCAGCATCTCTGGAGAGAGGGAATGGGGGACGTTTCAGGTCGAGACCCTTCTTCAGACGTTTTGCATAAGCAGTATTCATTCCCCTGACTTTCCTGGTACCCGGACGTGGCGTCGAAGGACGAGAAGCTGAAGAAAAGAAGTGGAAGCCAAATAACCGAATGGAAATGAAGCCGAATAGCCAACTCACCGAAAGGGTGGGACACCTAAAAGCAAACTCACCAAATGGCCTCACTGCCGAAAAGGCAAGTAACGGACATGATGTCCGCAATTGGTCCAGACCCCTGTCTCCATCACATCACTGGCTGGTGGAGAAGGGAGGGTGGGGTTCATTTTCCCACACAAGCCATAGGTGACTGGGCACTCTGAACCCGAGCACCAAGTTGTAAGTGGCCAAAGGAGCGCATCCCTCGGGACAGCCCCTACTCTCCCACAGCCACAGCCGCCCTCTGTCTCGTCTCCCTCGTGCGGCCGCACTGTGGCGGGCTGTGTGTCAGCAGCGCGAGGGACCCACACGGGGTGATTCACCCCTGACACCCACACCGGGTGATTCACCTCCCCCAACCCCGGCCGCGGGGACAGACGGCTCGGGCCATTGGCAGCCATAGTAAATCGCTTTGAAATGGGGATACACACAAATTCCCTGGCGGGTCGATGACAAGTGTGCATGACAACGAACAATCTTATCTCCTTCCACTGCCCCATCCTCCCTTGACAACAAGAAGCACGTTTTTATTTATTGTTTAAACACAGTAATACCGTCTGGTTGCCTGCATAACGCACACAAGCTCCCACGCTCAAAACACTAGTTAATCTGTAATCTGTTTTAACTGAAGATGGACACAAAAAGCTGGAGTAACTCAGCGGAACAGGCAGCATCTCTGGAGGGAAGGAATGGGTGGCGTTTCGGTTCGAGACCCTTCAGACTCAATCTGCGTACGCTTTTGTTTAGTTGGCTTTTCAGCTTTGTTTCCGTTCGGTTATTTGGCTTCCACTTCTTTGCTTCGGCTTCGCCAATCCGTACATGGACTTTCCTATCCACGTACATGTCCAAATGTCTTTTAAATGTTAAATGTAAATATCTCTCCATTCTCTGCATACCCACGTGTGTATCTAAAAGCCACGTTCGTGTCTGCTTCCACCATCACCACTGGCAGCACGTTCCAGGCACCCACCGCACCCTCCGCGTGGAATGACTTGCCCCTTTTAACTTTTGCCTATCTCACCTTAAAACTATTCGAAGTGTTTAGATGCGCAGCCATTATTCCAAAATGAAGAAATAAGCCAGTCAATTAGTATATCTATAAGGAGTAACAAAATAATTTTGAGTACAGAGCGGGGAAAGTCCCGTAAACGTTGCCGAGAATGTCGACAGGGCCTTAATTAAAACTTAATTGTAAAGTGGCAACCCCAGTAGTGTAAGTGACCAACTCTCTGTATTGTGTGAGATATTTGTGCTCAGGTCTTTGTACAAATTTGAGGTTGGATTTCTTGACATTAAAGTTCGAGTTCATTTGGGTACCTCAGTGGTACAGCGCGTAGTGCCACTATCTCGGAGCTCCCAAGGCTCAATTCAATCCTGGTCTTGGGAGATGTCTGTTTGGAGGTTGCATATTCTCGCTGTTTCTTCCATGTATTCCAGTTTCCTCACACACCCCAAAGACTTTGAGACTTTTATACTTTAGACTTTAGAGATACAGTGCGGAAACAGAACCTTCAGCCCACGGGGTCTTTGCCGACCGGCGATCCCTGTGCACTCACACTATCCTACACACTAGGGATAATTTACAATTTTACTGAAGCCAATCAACCTACAAACCTGTACGCCTTTGGAGTGTGGGAGGAAACCAGAGCATCTGGAGGAAACCTTTGCGGCCACAGGGGGAGCATGCAAACTCTGTACAGACTGCAGCCGTACTCAGGTTCGAACCTCGTTCACTGGCACAGTGATGTGGTAACTCTACTGCTACGCCACTGTGCCACCCTAAGACGTGTGGGTTGTTATGTTACTGGCCGTTGTAAATAGTTCCTAGAGTGTAGTCGAGTGGTAGAAATGAGGATGGCTGATGGAACAGTGGAGAGAATACAATAGAGTCAATATGGGTGTAGTGTAAATGTGTGGTTGATGGTCGGAGCGGAATCGATGGCTGAAGAGCCTGCCACTGTACTCTGTGACTTTATGCATGGTGAATCAAAATAAATATGGGAAAACTAACTTGGCAACTTGTACCAGGCGAGTTGATGTTCTGTGCTCATATTGTCTGTTCTTATCTGGACCTCATTTATCTTGTTAATAAGGAACTAAATAGTAAGATAACCAATGCAACAGTTCAATAATTCTCAGACAACATGGAGGGAATTTATCAATAATTTTGACAACGTTTAAAGTTGTTTGCAATGGCTGTCTGCAGATATAAAATATTTGTTTCACTCAATCGTGTCAAAAAATCTCCTCAAATTACATTCAATCCCACTTCAGTTCCCTGAGCACATGTACGAGGAGGTGATAATATTGTTAACCATAATGCATAATAAATGTTCAATATGGTTAATTTATGATTATTTCAGCATCAAACCTTGGTCTCTGGGATGATACTCATGGTGGCTGCAGATGCCTAAACGGTGCCTTGTGGTACAGAGTGCTGTTACCAATAACCTGGGAAGGCATTAGGACCTTCCGCAGCAGGAAGTAGGAGATCATTCACCACTTGCATGTTGGTTGATGGTAAAGTCTTACAGCATGGAAACAGGCCCTTTGACTCACCGAGCCACACCAGCCTTCAAGCGTCCATTTATATTGATCCCATTTTGTTTCTCCCCACATTCCCATCAACTTCCCCTCGGATTCTTCCTCTTACCTACATATTAGGGGCAATTTGCAGTGGCCAATGAACCGACCAAACTCTAGCATGTGGGAGGAAAGTAGAGAACCCGAGGGAAATCCACGCATGCACGTGGAGAATGTGCTAACTCCACATGGACAGCAGCCGATGTCTGGATCGTACTCGGCTTGTTAGAGCTGCTTGGCAATAGCTCCACTACTAGCTGTGCCATTGTTAGAGTAATGGTCACAAACAATAAGGAATGAAGTGATAAAGCTTCACAATGCAGCTTCTCCCCTTCATACAGTACTGTCCCCAGAGACCAACATGACCAGGAGAATGAGCAGTGGGCACACAGGACAGGCAGAATGGCTGGGAGATGGCAGCCAAAATGGTAAAGGAGGTTGTATCCACCGTTTCACAAGAGGTCACATCCACCCAGAGTATTCATGATCCTTAGGGATGATGGCGTATGAGGTATTCTTTCTTGTCAGGCTCATATGTAGCCATCCACAGCATATTAGGTAGCTCAATGGTTTTCTAATCCAGCAGGAATTACACCATCTTACTAAGTGCCAGTCCAATGTGCCCAGTGCATTGAGCCAACATGACAAATAGAGAGAGGCTCCTTGGCAAGATCAGCAACATGTTGACAGCATGGTTTATGATTCTGGTGGATAACCCATGGCCACATGAGCAATGTCTATGCAACATAACTCTGCTGCCACTCAAGATGTGGCCAAGGGCAGCACATGCATCGGTAGAGTTGCTGCCTTACAGTGCCAGAGACCCGGGTTCAAGCCTAACTATGGGTGCTGTCTGTACGGAGTTTGTACGTTCTCTCTGTGACCGCGTGGGTTTTCTCCGGGTTCCTCCCACATTCCATAGATGTGCAGGTTTGCAGGTTGAATGGCTTCAGTAAATTGACCCTAGAGTGTCATTGGTCAGCGCGGACTCGGTGGGCCGAAGGGCTGTTTCCACGCTGCAGCTGTAAACAAAACTAAACTAAATGATATCTATTTTCTTTGGAGTTCAGAAGAATGAAGAGGTGATCCTGTTTAAACATAAGATCCTGAGGTGACATGGTAGCATGTAGCTTGTAGATGTTGAGTTGTTTCCAAGAGTGGAAGAATCTCAAGCGAGGGAACATTGTGACAAGATCAGGATTGCATTGGAATTTCTTCTTGCTGAAAGTGTTAAATCTCTGGAATTCTCTGTGCTTGTGGATTGGGACGATTGGTTCATTAAGGGTATTTAGACTAAGTAGATACATTTTTCAATTCAGAAAATTGAGAGCTATCGGGAGAAGTGGGGATGATATCTGGGGCAGATCTCATGGAAGGCATCAAGGGATATGGGGAACAGGATACTGATTCTGGATGATCAGCCATGGCTCGAAGGGGCGAATGGCCTACTCCTGCACCAACTTTCTATGTTTCTCTGATCAGCCATGACCATATTGAATGGTGGGAAAGGTTTGAAGTACCTAGTACCTACTGCTGCTTCTCTTTTCTTATGTTCTTATGAGCAGAACACTGACATTGTTCCAGGCAACCCTTATGATAAATGACAGGATTTGAAGTGCAGCACAAACATTTAATCACCAGGGCTCAATCCTACCATTAGTCACCCAATTTACATAGTGCTTTCAGAACAATTAATCCGACTGTGTTACAGTCAAAGTAAGCCTAACTTCCCATCCATCCCCCATCCACAACACACCTTCTCACTGCTGACCACGACAGCATCGGTTGGCCACTATTCAGAAGTAAAGTGCAACATAGAATAAGGATAATGGATAGGTTTAGAAGGACATGGGCCAAATGCAGGCAGGAGGGACTAGTGTAGATGGGGCATATTTGTCGGCATGAGCAAGTTTGGCTAAGGGGCCTGTTTCAATGCTCTATGACTACTAGAGCATTGACTAAATGACTAATGACTAAATAAAATGCAACATAGAATAAACATTCCAAATCAGATCTTATAGTGGTTGTATTACAGAACAAATGCGAGTAACAATTTATGTGCATTCCACTGTTGCTTCTGTGCAGTGCTTGGCTGTTGCTGCAGTGTTGCCAAGAATAGTCAGCTGACTTTAAGTGGAGCAGGCAACAGATGACCTTAGAAGCTTGCCTTGAGCGCCTAACTAGAAGACTGAGCTCTGAGCAACAGGATGATGTTTCAGTGATGCGAGCAGTCTGTTGGAGGACACATCACGGGAGCGCTGTGATCCCCTGCAAGCTCTTCTGACTGCTGACGTTAGGCTTTACAGATACAGTGTCGAAACAAGCCGTTCGGCCCAACCGAATCCACGCCGAACAGGGATCATCCCATACACTAACATTATCTCACACGCAAGGAACAATTTACAATTTTACCGAACCCAATTACCTACAAACCTGTACATCCTTGGAGTGTGGACGAAAACCGGAGCAGCCAGAGAAAACCCACAGGGTCACAGGGAGAACGTACACACTTCGTACAAGCTGCACCCATAGTCAGGATCGAACTGGGTCTCTGGCACTGCAAGGCAGGAACTCTACCACAGCTCTGAGGACAGCAGTCTGAACTTTCAGGTGATAGGGTGGCTTCCTGCTGAGCTGCTGCAGAAGCAGAGACATCAACTATTACTGTATGAAAGTCTGCAGATGGCCCATTACGATACGATACGATAGAACTTTATTTATCCCAGGAGGGAAATTGATCTGCCATGTCATAAAACACAAAATAAATGAAGTGTGAAATTAAAGTGATGAGTGGAAAGGATTGGGGATGTGCAAATATTTGGGGAGGGGAGAGGGTGGTGTGGCGGGGGAATCAGTCTACCCCACGACATAAGGGGGAGGAGTGGTACAGTTTGATAGCCACAGGGAAGAAGAATCTCCTGTGGTCTGTACTGCATCTTGGTCGGACCAAGATTACAGGTGGATTACAGATGGAGTCATAGAGTCATATGGTGTGGAAACGGGCCCTTCGCCCCAACTTGCCCACACCGACCAACATGTCTCATCTACATCTGCCCATGTTTCGTCCATATCCCTGTCCTATCCATGTAGCTGTCTAAATGTTTCTAAACGTTGCAATTGATGCAAACAACTGATGTCCCGTTACAGATGTCCACTGCTTCCTCACATGTAAGGATGGGCTCCAGGTTCCACCAGGTTCCAGCAGGTTGTCTCCGAAGCTCATGTGCAGATATTCCTGTACAAACATTTCCTTCGCCATGACAGCGGAACGGGAGAAAAGGGAAGAGAGAGCGGGACCTATCTGTTCAGGCAATCTGTCTATAATGCACTAGACTGATAATAATAAGCACAGTCCCAGTCCCTGCTGGTCAAGAATAGTAAGATTAAATGAGAACTTACCAGTTCGAAGTTTGATAGTTATTTTATGAGGAGTTACGATGAGGGATTATGTGAAGAAGGCCGTTCCCACGCAAGCGCGTCAATCTTCAACGCAACAATGTAAAGTCATAGATAACAGCAGTTGAACTAACATAGTAAGATTATATATGACGAGAACTACCAGATGATCGTTAAATTACGAGGGTAGGGAGCGGAGGGCATGTAATCTCTCATCGTAACTCCTCATAAAATAACGATCAAACTTCGAACTGGTAAATTCTCTTTTAATCTTACTATTTTACTTCGGACTCACGTGAGTGACAACGTGAAGACTTTGAAGGTCTGTGATTTCATGCCGAGGAACGAGTCCACGCGTCACAGCTGCAGCAATTGACAAGGACGAGTGAGAAAATTAATGCATTCAAACATGACATGTTTTAACAATAGTAACGGTTTAATAACAGAAAAGGGACCCCTCTCACCCAGGGGGAAACTGTGGAACAGAACTTAAAACAGAGTCAGCAAAACCACCGGATCTGGCGACAGGCTTATTATAGAACCTCTGGTACGTCCTGTCATTCGACCATCCCGCAGCCACTAGAATTTGGTCAAGAGGAACGTCCATGTCCTTTGCTGCTGACATCGACGCAGCCCTGGTGGTATGAGGTATAAAAATGTCAGTGTCCACACCTGCATATCCTAGAACCTGTTTGATCCATCTAGAGGTGGTCTGCACCGTAACCTGTTTGTGAGGTTTAGTGTGACTGACCAAAAAAGAGAGTTCCGAGCCTCTCAGGCTCCTAGTGACCTTAATGTAATTGGTCATGGATGATACGACACACACTCGTGGATCTGAGGGATATGCCATGAAACTCAACTTGAGCCCTTGTACCCCTGGCCTACTCTGTTTGATGAGGTCCCTAATGAAAAAGGATTATTGCCGGACAAACTCATACTGTCCAGTCTAAGTTTGTATCATGTTTGGACCCGTTGTGCTGAGGCCAGGGCCATGAGCATAACTACTTTTAATGTCAGATGGTGTAGGGACAGAGATGAAACTGGAGCCCACTGATGGAGCAGCGTGAGGACCACGCTGACATCCCAAATATGAGTGTACCTGGGTCTAGGTGGAGTAGACTTAAAAACACCCTTCATAAATTTAGTTATTAGAGGGTGGGACCCTACCGTGTGATGTGCTGACCCCAACTGTAAATAATTGGACAGAGCACTGCAGGCACTGTTAATGGCACTATAACTCAGTTTACGATCGTGATAGAGTGATGATAGAAACTCCAGGGCATCAGTAATTGTAGCTGTGTGGTATGAAATGTGAGAGCGGGAACAGTACATCTCCCATTTTTTTATGTGAGAAATATATTGTTTGTGAGTGCTCTTCCTCCAGGCTGCAGTGATGACATCAACGGTACGCTTTGAAAGCCCGAGCCCCAGGAACGATCACCTCAGAATCTGCAAACCAACAGATTTATATGGTCATGAAGAGGGTGGCTATCCCCTGTCACTGGGTGTACCAGCAGATTTCTGCTCTTGGGCACTACCATAAAAGACTGTATGATCATAGCTAGCACCAGAGGGAACCAATGCTGAGTAGGCCAGTCTGGCACTACCAAAATACCAATGGCTGAATCTTGCTTGATCTTAGCCACACATCGGGTAAGGAGGCAGAAATGGGGAAATACATACACAAATTTACCACCCCAATGTAGCGAGAATACATCCACTGCTACTGACCCTGGATCTGGCTCCCAAGACACATATATTGGCAACTGATGATTTAGCCGTGAAGCAAACAGTTCAATATCCGGCACACCATAACGAAGGACAATATCATTGAACACTTCATGATTTAACATCCATTTTACTTCGGAGTCACGTGAGTGACTACGTGAAGTAGTCCCGCCAGGCGCATGCACGTCATTACAACCGCGCATGTCGCACTGAACGGTCTGGAGGGCACAGCTCCACCAGCGGTAAGTAGAAAACTCACAGGTAAGTGGTTTTTAAAAACTTTGCCTGAGAGTATTTACATCCGTAAAGCTTGCTCGAGAAGTCAGTAGGAGTTGGTGGTATGGAGCGGTCAGGTAGGAGAGTTGGCTCTAAGCGTGGGTCCACGGATTCACTAAATCGATCGGGTCGGGAGATTAGCGCGGCAACGTCGGTTCCGATACCGGGTGCTGTTTTACCAACTGCAGTTTCATTAGAAAGTGCACGTTCCAGTTTCATTCCACGTTCCAGTTACTCAGGAGGCTGAGGCCACCGACAGCCATAGAAAGGCTAAAAGAAAATCTAATAGATCCGTGTTATCAGACGAGTCTGAAGAAGAATGTGACTCCCCTCCAGATAATAAAAGAATGTGTGGGAGAATATGGAGAAGATGCTCCAAACTCTAATAAAACAAGGGTCTAAGGACCCAGTGATTCCCGAGGCAGCTATTCAACAAGGCCCATATCAAGAGGAATATGTGGAATGTCAGCAAGGGGATTTACTTCCAGCGCCTTGTTTAGGACTGGGGGATGCCTCCCTAACATATGACTTGGGAAAAGCGGGGCAGGATGCAGCTGACCCCATGTCTGGTGTCCCTGCTTATGTGCAAACACCAGAGCACAAGAGCCACGCCCCGGGTGTCCCGGATATTGCAATGAGTTTTGCTATTCCGGAGGGGACTGGTGAGGCAATGGACGAGTACTTTGCAAACAACATTAGTTATTTAGTGTCTCACCAGCTCCAGCAAGCTATAATGCAAGAGACTGCCAAAAAGTACAAAACACCTGTCAATTGTGCAGCATTGAAAGTGCCTACGGTGAACCCAGCGATTTGAGAGGACAGGAGGTTCGACATCAACACGTCCTCCAACTGGTGGCTGCAGCAATTACTGCATTTGGCACTATGGTCAAAGGGACCATGATAAATCAGACACAAAAAGATATGTTGGCTCTGTTATGCAATGCATTTTTTGAAGTAAATTGCATTAGAAAAATCGCCATCAGACCAACTCTTAATCAAAAATTTGCTGCATTGTGTAAGGCGACGAATATGCAAATGCGTGAGTTCCTGTTTGGAACGGACCTTGTCAAACAGATACGAGATATTGATGATGAGGCAAAAACAATTGGTTTGATGAAGCCAAACACATCACGGCCACCTTTTCGCAAACCTGGCCTTGAAGATCGGATCCAGGTGCTGGACCGAGCAGGGGGAGGCCAGTGGGGCAACGAGGTTACCCACCAAGACAGAGCGGCTTCAACCCCAATATGAGCAGACAGCTGGCTTTCAGGTCAACTGCAGAGGTACAGGGAACTTTTGTTAAAGGTTCCGATGCACAACCTCCTATTGGAGGTAGATTACAATTGTTTTACAATGAATGCTGCTGTATAACATGTGATATGTTTATATTAAATACTGTGTCAGGTTCTACCATTGAGTTTATCTCAGGGATAGATCCACCTCAGCAGCACAAGCCAAATAAAATGTTGGTGTTTTCTGTTCCAGAGACTGAACAGGTTAACGAAGAGATTAAGAATTTGTGTAAAAAAGGAGTGATTGAGAAAGCCATTACTCATTCTCAACAATTTGTGTCTAATATATTCCCCAGACCTAAGAAAGATGGGGGTTGTAGAGTAATTCTGGACCTCACTCACTTACATTCTTCAGTTCTCTATAGACATTATAAAATGGACACCTTCGTTACTGCAAAACAGCTGATCTCACAAGGTTGTTATATGGCAACCATTGATTTGCAAGATGCGTATTATTCAGTGCCAATTCATGCTCATTATCGCAGGTACTTGAAATTTAATTGGATGGGACAGCTTTGGTAATACAAAGCATTGCCTAATGGATTAAGCTCAGCACCTAGGCTATTTAATAAATTGATAAAACCTGTGCTGGACCTGTCCTGATTGTTAATGGCCCGTAATCACGTTGTCATGGCTTACTTAGGTGATGTCTTAATTATCAGCAACACTAAAGAGTCAGCTGAGGAGTCGGTTGCAGTAACCAAAAATGTGTTTGAATCATTTGGGTTTTTGGTCCATCCAACTAAGTCCAAATTACAGCCAACCCAAAATATTCAGTATTTGGGATTTCTTATTGATTCAGTTGATATGACAGTAACATTACCAGCAGCCATGGTTGTGGATATTGCTGATGTCTGTACTTGCCTCACACAAAAACTTTATCCCCCCATCCGAGAAGTTGCTAAGGTCATTGGGAAATTGGTAGCAGCTTTCCCTGCAGTACAGTTCGGACCTTTGCATTATCAACATTTGCAAAGAGCAAGAGAACAAGCACTAAGAGCGCATGCAGGCTATTCTGATCGGGTTATGCAGTTACCAGCCACAGCTCTATCAGAATTGCAGTGGTGGATTGTTAATGTCAGTCAAGCTACCAATAACATTTTTGGTGCAGGAACCTTCAATGATTTTACAGACTGATGTGAGTGCTCTCGGACGGGGGGCTACGGACATTGAGTCCAGCTGTGGAGGTAGATGAAATGAACAAGAAGGTTTGATTCTTCACACACAAGGGATAAATTATTTGGAATTATTGGGGGCATTTTATGGGTTAAAGGCATATTGCTCCACAATGAATAATTTACACATTCAACTCCAGATTGATAACACTACGGCAGTGGCATATATTAATCATATGGGAGGAGCGAGATCAGTTTCAGGTGATAGCATGGCTAATCTCATATGGCATTGGTGTATTTCAAGAAACATTTGGGTTTCAGCCATCTATCTGCCAGGGGTAGACAATGTGGTGGCAGACCAAAGGTCACGAAAATTGGCAAAAAATTGGCCAAAAAACTGGCATCCAACCACAGAAAAATTAATAGCTTATATATATAACATCATTATGGATAATGAGAATCCAATAACTGAAACATATCGTCAAGCATGGGAAAATGAAATTGGATCACCTATAACCAAAGAAAATTGGGGAGAAAGTCTACAAAGAATACACCGGTGCTCGTTAAATGCTAGACATATATTAATACAATTTAAAGTATTATATAGATTACATTATTCAAAAACCAAATTAAATAGTATATTTCCTAATCTCTCCTCTATTTGTGATAAATGTAAGAATTTAGAAGCAAATTTAACACACAGTTTTGTTACATGTCCTAAATTGAATTATTATTGGACAGAAATTTTTAAAGTAATTTCTGAAGTTCTTAAGGTTAAATTAGAACCTGACCCAAAGCTAATAATACTGGGAATTCCAGAGGCTAATTTGATATTTACACCAGACCAAAGAAATTTCCTTGATTATTGTTTGATATTGGGGAAAAAAATAATATTGAAATTTTGGAAGGGAACATTATCCCCAACAATTAAAATGTGGGCATCAGAGATGTTGGAGACGTTGCAGTTGGAAAGAATCAGATTTGTCCTTTTGGACGAGTATAATTCTTTTCAACAGATATGGTCTCCATATATACAGTATTTAGAGAAGTAGCTGTTCTTGGCATCACGGCTCGACTGACACCCTGCGGGATTTGATGAAAATAATGTATTGGTATACCAGGATATATGCATGTCTTTACTGATATTATTATTTGTAGTTGTTTCATTTATAATATATTGTGTGGCTTTTAATTGATATATATACATAATATGTCTTTTTTCTTTTTCTTCATTTTTTCTTTTTCTTTTATACCAAATAATTATTAAGGAATTATAATTTTATTGATTAATAATGGTATTTCTCTATACCCACTTTTATTTTCAAAAAAAAAAAAAGATAATAATCATTAGAGTACAAATATTGATTTAAGTGGATGTTTATAACTCAGTTTTAAACATTGAGAATTGTTTATTGCTAATAAAAAAAATTATTCAAAAAAACGAAAATTCAATGACAGTATAGAATGGATGTTGAATTCTAAAGTTTTTCAAACAATTGTCACTCGATTTGGATTGCCAGATATTGATCTATTTGCATCCAGACTGAATCACTAGTTGCCTAAATATGTTTCATGGGAGCCAGATCCAGGAGCAGTAGCTGTGGATGCATTTTCGTTACATTGGGGGCAATCATTCTTTTATGCTTTCCCTCCATTTTGCCTGATTACGAAATGTCTAACCAAAATAGAGCGGGACTCCACCACAGGCATTTTGGTGGTCCCAGATTGGCCAACACAACCATGGTTCCCATTGGTACTCAGAATGATGGTTCAGCCATTCATGATAGTTCCCAGCTGCAGTAATTTGTTGGTGCATCCCGTTACAGGAGAAAGTCACCCATTACATGACCGTATCAATTTGTTGGTCTGCAGGTACTGAACAGACCATTCCAAGGCCTTGGATTGTCGAACAGGACCATGGAGGTTATCACTGCAGCCTGGAGGAATAGTACTAAAAAACAATATATAAAGAAATGGGAGATGTTCTGCGTACAGTCAAATGTATCTTATCATACTGCAAGCATAAGTGATGTGTTGGAGTTCCTTACTAAGTTGCATTTTGATGAGAACTTGAGTTATAGTGCTATTAACAGTGCTTGGAGTGCTTTGTCCTCTTATTTAGGGCAGTCCTCAGGACAACAGCCTATCGGGGCTCATCCGTTTGTATCCCGATTTATGAGAGGAATTTTTAACAAAAACCCTCCTAAACCTAAATATACAGAAATCTGGGGTATCAGTATAGTTCTCACACTGCTTCGGCAATGGGCTCCAATTACGTCGTTGTCTATGCAGAGATTAACTCTGAAAGTGGTTATGCTAATGGCGCTGGTTTCAGCACAACGTGTACAATCATTTCAATTGTTACAAATAGATTGTATGCTTTTGTCTGTAGATGACATTACATTTTATGTCTTCAATTTAATCAAACAAAGCAGGCCAGGTATGGCAGGAACCAAGGTGACGTTTAAAGCATATCCTGTTGACCAAATGTTATGTGTAGTTAAACACTAAAGGCAATATCTTGAGTTAACAAGGAGTCTCAGGGGTTCTGAGACAGGACTGCTCATTAGTAACAAAAAGCCATATAAAAGAGTGTCAGTACAAACTATTTCTAGATGGTTGAAACAGGTTCTCAATTGTGCTGGAGTCGACACTCATGTGTTTAAATCTCACTCCACCAGGGCGGCTTCCACATCCATGGCGCAGGCTCAGGATGTGCCGCTAGACCAAATCCTCGTGGCCGCAGGATGGTCTAGAGAATCAACTTTCTCACAGTTTTATGATAAACCTATACAGACAGTGCCACGGTTTGGGCATGCTTGTTCTGGGTTCCATTTAATTCATTTACTTTGTTTATATCATTGTTTTTTATTTCCTCCTGGGATAGAGAGGTTATTACTGATTTTTGTTATTATTGTTATTAAAAATAGTTATTGAATAATTTGAAGCAATGTTCAATATATTATTTATTTACTACTGTGTCAACCGAAGCAGATTGTCGTATGGAGTGCATCTACGACATGTAAACACAGAGCTTTGAAATCTTCACGTAGTCACTCACGTGACTCCGAAGTAAAATAGTAAAGGGCCTGTCCTACCAGCATCCGACTCCATGCGATGAGCGCGATCAAACTAGAAGTGGGGGCCGCGCGGAGGTCGGGTGATCCCCTGTACAGGGCCGTTCCCACCAGCATGCGCCTGCATGCGGCAAGCGCGACCAAACCGGCAGCGAGAGCCGCGCGGAGGTCGGGTGAGTGGCGCAACGCAGCGCAAAGTGAGGCGAACTTGGGGCGAAGTCTTAAGGTAAGGTCGCCAGGATAGAGAGGGCCACACAGAGGGGCACAGATGCACACACACAGAGGGCCACGGAGCCACACACATAGAGGGTCACAGAGGCACCTACAGAGAGGGTCATGGAGGCACGACGTCGAGACGGTGTGTAATGTGTCGAGGCGACTGCGAGCTGACGAGCCGTTGCCATGCAGAATTTTTGAACATAATCAGTTTTCCGGAGCCCCGCGCGATGTTGGGACGAAATCCGCACAATTCCGCACGGCTCCGGCGATCGAAGTTGGACCAGCCCCGCGACGCCGGACGGCTCAAGTGACCACGTTAAATTGCGCTCATCGCATAGAGTTACATGCTGGTGGGACAGGCCCTTAAGATTAAATGAGAACTTACCAGTTCGAAGTTTGATCCTTATTTTATGAGGAGTTACGTTGAGGGATTACGTGCCCCACCGCTCCCACCCTCATAATCTAAGAGATCATCTGGTAGTTCTAGTCTTCTTAAAGCCTTACTATGTTACTTCGGCTATTTATGTTTCTGTGTTTTGAAGTATGACGCGCATGAAGTATGACGCGCACAGCCTGGCGGGATTTCACGTAATCCCTCAACGTAACTCCTCATAAAATAAGGATCAAACTTCGAACTGGTAAGTTCTCGTTTAATCTTACTATTCTTTTTTATCATTGAACTCTCGTGACCTGGTGTCTGCCACTGGGTTATACCTTCCTGGTAAATAGAAAGCTGAAACCCAGATGTTTCTTGCAATACACCAGTGCCAGAGAAGATTGGACATCCTATCACAGGATACAGACTTACTGCCACCCATGTGATTAATGTACGCTACAGCAGTAGTATTGTCTATCTGAAGGTGGACATGCACATGATGTCTGTCGGTACAAAAAGCTTTTAACCCATAGAGTGCACCCAACAACTCTGAATAGCTAATGCCGAGTGATTGAAGCATGGATGCTTCCTGCAGGTCCCATCTGCCACCGTAGCTTGAGACAGTATCCGTAGCACCCCAACCTCGTGCACTGGCATCAGTCTGCAGGATAATTGATGGCGTATTGACTATAATAGTACCAGAGCAGCACTGAATATTGGATATCCACCATTGTAACTCCGTTAGAGTGTCAGCTGATAGCTGCATAGGTCTATCAAAATGACCTCTCTGAAGCTTAAGTGCCTGTTCCTTTGCACGCTGTAAATTTTGGAAGTGCAAAGGCCCGAATTGAGCAACTGGGAATGCTGCCACTAATTTCCCAATTACCCGAGCCACATGTTTGATAGACAGGTGATTATCAACAATGAGTTTCCTGCAGGCTTCAATTAAGTCTAATTTTTTGCCCCTGAGGCAGAGTCACTGACATGTGTTCTGAGTTAATGGTGAACCCCAAATAGTTAATTATCTTAGATGGCACCAATTTAGACTTAACTGGATGAATAATGAATCCAAACATTTCGCTAACAAGTTTTGTAGCTGCCACAGATGATTCAGCTCATTCAAAAGTCCTCCCAATGACTAAAATGTCATCTAAATATACCATGACAATATGATTTTGTGCTCTGAGTAACCCCAGGGTTGGTTTGAGCAATTTTGTGAATAGTCTGGGAGCCGAAGTTAATCCATTAGGCAAAGCTTTAAACTGCCAGAACTAACCCATTCAGTTAAATTTCAAAATAATTCTGTGCTGCTCATGAATGACCACCTTGAATAAGCATCTTTGAGGTCAATGCTTGCCATATAACATCCCCTAGAAATCAGTTGTTTAGCTGTAACAAACGTTTCCATTTTGAAATGTTTATACTGCACAAAAGCGTTAAGCTCTGTCAAATCTAAAATAATTCTACATCCTCCATCCTTTTTTGGCCTCATAAAGATGTTGGACACAAATTGATAAGACTCACGCTTTGCCCTTTCAATTACATCTTTTTTAAACAAAGACTCTTTTTGTGCACTAACACACTCCTGTTGTGAGAACACAAACTTACGGCCAGGTGTGTGCTGAGTAGGTGGAGGCAAATCAGAAATTAACTCAATTTAAAACCTTGAATACTCTGCAGTTGAAACGGGCTAGATGTTATCCACTGCCATTCATGTAGAAAAAATTGCAATCTCCCCCCAACTTGTAATGTATCCATTGCAATCGCACCTACCTTAGGAATTACCGGCGGTAACGTCGCTGCTTCTGCCCCCGAGGTCTGGGTGGCAGGACTGCTGGAGGGCGCCGCACCTTGAACATGGCCCGGCTCGGGCCCTGCCGTAAAAAAGGCCTCTGTGGAGTTTGCTCCACACTATGTCCACCATACCCAGTGAACCGTTTTGCAGGCCCCTGAGGGTAGGGATACAGTCTGCGAAAAAATGACCCCTTTGGAGGCACCTTCATGAACCCCATAATCTTAGTCTCTTCGTCTAAATCTTTCACCTGTTTAGTCAGGTTTTCTCCAAATAGGTCTGGGGGTTGAACTGTCCCCGATTTACAAAGTCCAGCAAATTTAGGATTGATGGTAGGACAGATGGCATTTTTACTGATACAATTAACTTTTAAATGTGCATTGCCCCCTCCACTGACCTTGCAAAGGCCGTGATGCTCTCATGACATGATTGCACAAAGAAAACGAGCATTTAAATAATCTTGCAAGTTGGTTTTTCTGGAACATGATCGATTGAAACGTTGCATTTGTGGTGAATTTGAACCCCATATCGGCAGGAAAAACACTGCCGGTTCGTATTGGGCCCAAATCACATTTTCGCAACGCAAAATTTGATTAAAGCTATCTCAAGAAGCAAGTTTATATGTAAAATAAATAACTCACCCATTGTTTTGTCCCATTCATGCGATCCGTCACATTGTAGGCTTGAGGGCGTTAGAAGTCACTTTTTATTTTAATTAAATCATTAAATTCTCGCGATCAACACAAAAAAAAATCGGGAATGGAAGTTGGATCAATTTTTCATTAGCAGCTAGCAGCCCGAAGAAGTTCGCCTCCAACTGGCAGGAGAAAACAGCATTTTAATCCTGCCCCCCCCCCCCCAAAGGCGCCAAAGTCACGCACACGGCCAGTTGCAGAACTGCAGCACCACTGAAGGTAAGTTTTGTAACATCGCTATATAGTGATGTAGCAATTTGTGCAGCTAGAGGAAACCAATGTGAAGATGTGCAAACTCCATACAGATAGCATTGGTTTCAAGCTTGACCTCTGGTGCTGTCTCCCCATGACTTGCATAGGTTTTCTCCTGGTGCCCCAGCTTCCTCCCACACTCTAAAGACGTACAGGTTTGTGTGCTAATTGTTTGGTAAAATTTTAAATTATCCCTTGCATGTTTAGGATAGTGTTAGTATGTGGGAATCGCTTCATTGGCGCAGACTCGGTGAGCCAAAGGGCCTGTTTCTGTGCTGTATCTCTAAACTAAACTAAACTAAATGATTGACGAATTTGTAAAATGCAGCGATACATTTTGGGAACAAAACCAGGAAAACTAAGCTGCAAGAGAAAAGGATTCAGTCTGAGATGGAAAGATAATAATATTAATGAGGTGAATTAATGATCAAGTCAATGACTCGCACACTGGCCATTAAAAAAACGCTTTACAATGTGGAATACATGACCCTATAAAGCAGTCAATTAATTCTGTTTTACTGCATGCGCTGTCTGTTGACAACTTTGAAATTCAGCACAGTTAACAACGCCTGAGAAAGGCTGAACTTTTGAAAATCTTAATCAGGCAGTTGGAGAGAATAAACTTTCAATACTGCAGCTAATGGTTAACTTCAATCCTTCTATGGGTGCCTTGGACATGTGGTAATTCACTAATCAATGTCTGATCCAAATAATTAGGCTGATACCAACTGCATCTTGTGTCCATTGGGAGCAATGGAGCGAAACATCAATGTGGTTGACTGTCTTTTGAGGAAATGTGTAGGATGGATCTACAGATGCTCGTTTACACTGAAGACAGACACAAAATGATGGAGTAACTCAGCGGGACAGGCAGCATCTCTGAAGAGAAGGAATGGGTAATGTTTTGAGTCGAGACCCCTCTTCAGTCTGAGTTACTACAGTAATTTGTGTCTATCCTTGTTTGGATCATCCTGAGAGCCACAAAGGCAACAGATAAAATACTAGAAAAAATTAACATCATTCTGTGTTTTGTTTTATTTTAGCTTTCAAAATCTTTTAGCTTATTGAGATACATTGGCTACATTTGCGGAGATTATTTAATTAGATGGCTACTGCTCAAGTTGGCATTTTATTCAACAACATTCTACTGTGTTTCTTCATAGTTCTGATGCATGGTTTTGATCCTGCTCCCCACCACCCCCTCCCCCTCACTTCCTCACAGATACTGCCTGACCTGCTGAGTTCCTCCAGCACTTTGCTACTTGCCCCAATTCCATCATCTGCAGTTGTTTGTATCTCCTTCTGTTCCACCCTGTTTTCAGCACAATGTCGGTCTGCTAATCGACAATATATAGAAGATCACACAGCTATTGACACTGAGCCAGTTCATACAGGACAGGGTGTTATGGAAGCTGCATTCTTCCAGCCACATGGGACAGTTGCTATATAATGGATGGATGCTGCAATGATTGGAGGAAGGGCACGAGAGTGCTTCGTGAGGGACCCGGACTGGTGAAGAATAGAGTACATATTTCCCTGAAAATAAGAGCACAGGTGGACAGGATAGTGAGGAAAGCATATGGCATGCTTTGCTTCATTGCTCAAGGCATTAAATATAAGTTTAAGAACATCATGGTAAGCCCTGCTTGGAGTATTCCATGCACACTACAAGGGAGGGTGTGATTAAGCTAGAGAGGATGCAGAATTGTGGGCACATGGAAAGTACTGCCAAGTGTGGTGCTGGAGGCAATTACAATAGTGGTGTTTAAGACACTTTTGGATAGGCACATGGATGTGCCGAGAATGTAAGAATATGCATCACATTGATATGCAGGGAAGGGAGGGAGATAGATTACATGCAGGCAGAGGAGATTAGGGTAACTTGGCATCATGTTTGGCAATGCCATTCAACTTGTAAATTGTTCGTTTCTAAGCTTCCCCCCAGTCTTGTTTCAGTAAAAACTCTGAATCAAGCACTTTAAACAACTACATTTTATTTTAACAAAAGTGCATTACAGTTCTACTACTGTACCTATCCCACCGTGGGTTTGATCCACCTATCTGCCCGTTCAAGCCCTCTAGGCCTCGCTCAGACAGAGACACTCCAGAAGTTCACGCAGCCCCAAGCGCTCTCCCAGAAGAATGACGCTGGACCTCGTGGTAGCGGTCTTTTATATGTTCCGGACCTCGAGGGGCCGAACCACATGGGGGTGGTCTCTCAATAACCCAATTACAGATATCAATTAATCCCATGCATAACAGACATTTCCATAACCCAATAATACAACAGCTCATACAATGTATAAGAAAGAAAGCTCTAGAAGGAAGCTAACAAGAACAAATATTAAAACGTGCCCTGAGATTCAAACAATTTCTACAAGGCTCAACAGTTCGACCAATCATCAATTAACAGGATGACTGTCTTGCAACATTATTTATACTGTTTACAATGCTTTTGCAGTGACCCAATAGAAATGATGCATTTAAATTTAGTTTGTAAAACCGTTATGCATGTTATCAATTTAAGAGAAACAGGGAGAACACCTGGACCCCTTACCATCCTGCATATCAGTCTGAGCCTAGATTGGCTGGTGCCAATCAAAACCTGTAAAGTCCAGCTGACAAGAGATGAGCAATTCTGACAAATACAGGGATCCTCCATTTTATGATGTCTTTAATTTAGCCAATATTAACAAACTGTCTTGTGCTGCACTGTTCGACATTCGATATTGGCACTGCATTCAAATCTGACTGCTTCCCAGAGGCTGCGTGGATTAACATTTACCCTAACATTAACCCTTCTTGGTCTTACAGAGATGTACAAAGTCATGAGAGGAATAGATTGAGTAGACACACATTGGGAGCAATGGAGTGAAACTCTTGTCCAGAGTTGGGGAATCAAGAACCAGAGGATATAGGTTTAAAGTGAGGGCGGGGGGGAAGATTTAATAGGAAACTGAGGGGTAGCTTTTTCACACAATGAGTGGTGGGTGTATGGTACCGGAGGAAGTATTTGAGGCAGGTACTTTTGCAACGTTCAAGAAACATTAGATAGGTATATGGATAGGACAGGTTTAGAGGGATATGAACCAAAAGCCAGCAGGCGGGACCAGTGTAGGTGGGACATGTTTGCCGTTGTGGGCAAGAAGGACCAAAGGGCCTGTTTCCATACTGTATCATTCTATGACTGTAAAATGGTAATATCAATAATTGATGGCAGATTATGTATATTTAATTATTATGAACATTACAATGTGCATTTGAAAGTTATCAATCATGAGAGAATCTCTTGCCCAGAGTAGGGGAATCGAAGGCCAGAGGACATACCTTCAAGATAAAGGAGAAAAGATTTAATAGGAATCTGAGGGGTAACTTTTTCACACAAAGGGTGGTGGGTGTATGGAACAAGGTGCCAGAGGAGGTAGTTGAGGCTGGGACTATCCCAACGTTTAAGAAACAGTTAGACAGGTTTGGGCTAGAGGGGTTTGGCGGGATATGGACCAAGGGCAGGCACGTGGGACTAGTGTAGCTGGGACATGTAGCAATGTTACAAAATTTTGATATTTAAAAAATCAAGTCTGCAATTTATCTCATCAGATAAAGCATAAAAAGTTTAATTTTACACCTAATTCACTTTCACATCTTCAGTATAAAATAAAGTTATGGCAATTTTCATACTCGGAAATTAGCATCTTGTTCCCTATTGCTTTTCCATTGACTTAACTCAAAAGCTGTGATCAAGGACAGCCAAAAGCCCATAACTTTCTTAAAAATTAAGAGAACTGAGTGAAATTTTCAGTTATTATAGATTGAAGCATTCCGAAACAAATATAAAACATCTTCCTTTGATGACCAAATATGGAACAATCTTAATTGGATGATCTAAAATTAAAGCATATAATTAGTTAGTTACCTAATTGTAGCTAATTACAAAATTCAATTACTAGATCTGAACATCTAGCCACTTCTTAAGAAAAGATTAACATTTTAAAATAGCCTAAGTGTCCAAATAACATTCACACAAGAATTCACAATATAACATGATTTTTAAATCGCATTGTCATGAATTTATAGGCCGAATGGAAGGAATTTAATGTTTAATTCCCGTAAATTAATGACCATTTAAATCATCTTACAAGTGGGATTTTGTGGAATGCGATCGATTGGAATGTTGCATTTGCGGTGAATTTAAACCCCATATCGGCAGGAAAAACACTGCCAGTTCGTATGGGGCCTAAATCACCTTTTCGCAATGTAAAATTTGGATTAAAGTAATCCTAAGAAGCACGTTAATGTGTAAAATAAACGGCTTACCTTGCTTTATCCCGTATGTGAGATCCGTCCCGTTGTCGGCGTTGACGCCGTTAGAAGTCGATTTTTACTTTACTCCTGCTATTAAATTATCCAGCGATGCTTTTAAAAAACTTGATAAAACGCAAGTCGGATCGATTATTCTTCAGCAGCTAAACAGCCTGACAAAGATCGACTTCGACAGGCAGGAAAAAACGGCATTTTAAACCCACCCCCCTCTCAAAGGTGCCAAAGTCGCGCACACGGCCAGTGGCAGAATTGCAGCACCACTAAAGGTAAGTGTTGTAACATACCTAGGACATGTTGGCTGGTGTGGGCAAGTTGGGCCGAAGGGCCTGTTTCCACAGAGTATCACTCTGTGACTCTATGACTCTAACTACTGGAGTTGTTAAGGCTTGTTAAGTTGTTCATAGCGAAAGGATTTGAGTATAGGAGCAGGGAGGTTCTACTGCAGTTGTACAGGGTTTTGGTGAGGCCACACCTGGAGTACTGCGTACAGTTTTGGTCTCCAAATCTGAGGAAAGACATCCTTGCCATAGAGGGGGTACAGAGAAGATTCACCAGACTGATTCCTAGGATGTCAGGACTTTCATATGAGGAAAGATTGGATAGACTCGGTTTGTACTCGATGGAATTTAGAAGATTGAGGGGGGGATCTTATAGAAACCTACAAAATTCTTAAGGGGTTGGACAAGCTAGATGCTGGAAGATTGTTCCCGATGTTGGGGGAGTCCAGAACAAGGGGTCACAGTCTAAGGATAAGGGGGAATTCCTTTAGGACCGAAATGAGGAAAACATTCTTTACACAGAGAGTGGTGAGTCTCTGGAATTCTCTGCCACAGAAGGTAGTTGAGGCCAGTTCATTGGCTATATTTAAGAGGGCGTTAGATGTGGCACTTGTGGCTAAAGGGATCAGGGGGTATGGAGAGAAGGCAGGTACGGGATACTGAGTTGGATGATCAGCCATGATCACATTGAATGGCGGTGCAGGCTCGAAGGGCCGAATGGCCTACTCCTGCACCTATTTTCTATGTTTCTATGTTTCTATGTTCACTGCGGCTGTAAACATCCCTCACCCCTTCATGTGAAGTGTTCTTTCAAGTTATGTTGCAGCTTGGCACTAAGTGTACACTGCATAACTTAAGGTCACTGCAGATCATCTGTGCCAGCTGCTTGATGGTGCCTGCTTCATGTATTTCCCTCTTTGCCCACAGCGCGGGAGATTTGCATTCATTCTTTCCAAGAGTCTGCCACAAGCTGTGTATTAATAGCCTGCTTCAAGAGCATTGCAATTACTTGGACTGACACGCCAGATTTAAGCTGAAGGCAAACCACTCCAGCATGAACAGAAGGGAGCGGGTTCACATGAACATCGTCCACGTAGGAATTATAGCTATCGTCCTACACTGGTACAGATTGTTATACGGGTCGAGACCAGCATTGTTGCATCAAGGAGCAAAATATCTTCATGACCGCAAGCTTTTTTTTAAGGATTATAGGTCAACAATGCCTGGTAGGATGAATAGAGTTCACACCTCGCCTCTTCACAAAGCTCCTAATATCTTCCCGAATCACTAGAACATCCATTAACAAAGAAGAGACTCTGTTAAGGGCCTGTCCAACTTTAAGATTTTTCGGCAACTGCGAGCATCAGCAACTGATGCCCGTAAAACCGTCAAGTTGTACGACATACATGCTGATGTATGCTGTCCTGCAGGTGATGCCCGGTTAGGGTTAGGTGTCAGGGTTAGGGTTAAGGGCCTGTCCCACTTAGGCGACTTTTTAGGCGAGTGCAGAAGACTCTGCGCTAGGCACAAGATCACCACATGGCCGCCACATGTTCGCTGGTGGTCTCTGGTGAATCTCCGTAATGATCGTGACGAGTTCCCGCATTCTGGGAACTGGTCGCGGCCTCAGTATGGGCACCGCAAATTTTTCAAACATGTTGAAAAATTGGTTGCCATGGAAAAATTTGATACTTTTCCAGTCGTAGGTGCAGTTGTAGTGGGGTCGCCATGTCGTAGTCGAGGTATTGGTAGGTAGTTTTACCTACCAGTTAATAGCCTTTGATGATTTGTCATTTTCATTGGCTCATTGGGGAAAAAAAACGTAAGCACGAGTTTTCAGAACCAAGGATAACCGACCAGAAATGTTAAATGCCCACCAAACTTCACAGATGTGTATCTCTGGCTTATTAAAAGTTTTCTGGCTTCTTAAAAAATGTCTCCACTCCTCCCCCCCCCCCCTTCTCCTCCCTTCTCTCCCTTCTCCCCTTCTCTGTCTTAACCTTCCTGTTCATCGCGGTATGTGTCTGTATCACCTTGGCTTTGCACAGTGTGAATTTCAGACAGCGCTCCCCCCACTTTCCCTGTCCCCTGCCTTTGCTATGTGTTTGTGTGTGTGTGTGTGTGTGTGTGTGTTCCAATCTGACAGTCGCCGTTCCAGTTCCCGGTTTTTCAGGCGACTGCCGGGAACTTGACAGTCACCGCCGGCAGTCCGCTGAAAAATTGCCTAAGTGGGACAGGCCCTTTAGGGTTAGGGTTAAGGTTAGGGCTAGGGTTAGGTTTAGGGTCAGTGCCAGGGTTAGGGTTAGGGTTAGGGACCACAGTTGGGCTGTAAAATATTCTTTACAGCCCATTTAAACATTAAGGCTTTTAAACATTGATTTTTTTAAATTAAAATAATAAAATCAATTGTGCAAATGAAAAGATGTCTGAGTCGTTCAGTTTTATTTACATGCGTATTGGTACACTTCCTGATTCAATCACCGTCTCTAACATTTCACAGGGATGGATTCAGTGAGTGTAGACTGAACTCTCCTCTCCCCTCCAAACCGTCTTCCCCCCTCCCGCCCCATTCCTTCTTCTCCACCCACCTCGACCCTTCTTCCCTCCCCCTCCCCCTCCCCTGTTCTTCCCTTCTCCCCTCTTCCTCCCTTCTCCCCGCTCCACTCTCTTTCCCCTTCTCCACACCCCCCCTCGCCTCACATTCCCTTCTCCCCCTCTCCCTCCCTTCTCCCATTTTCCAAACCCCCCCCCCCCCCCCCCCCACTTTCCCCGAAGCTCCCCATTTGTGGGCCCAGCCTGCGACCAGCAATCCCCGCACACTATCCCATAAACGCTTGGGACAATTTATAAAAACCTGTGCGCCTTTGGAGTGCGGGAGGAAACCCTAACCCTCACCGTAACCCTAACCCTAACCCTAGCCCTAACCATAACTCTAGGTTGTTAGGCTTGGTATAAGTATAAATTGTCCCTAGCGTGTGTGGAACAGTGTGCGGGCAATCATTGGTCGGTGTGGACTCGGTGGGCCGAAGGGCACTGTATCTCTGAACTAATTGTGACACAGGGGCCCCAGGGGTTGGACCCGAACCCCCAATGTACTGCCTGCTCCTCATGGGAACTATACTGTTGGCCACGAGTTGTCCCAGAGGCAGATCTCTCTTCCAATTGTCTCTCCAAACCCCCAGAGGCAGCGGGCTTTTCAACTGGGTACAGGCAATGTTGTCAATGTACCAGTGCCACCCACCTGCTCTGGCCACTGAGTTTAAATACCCACTGCCCATTTTGAAGCAAAGTGAGGGGGCGGGGGGGGGGGGAGGGTGGTGTTGTTTCCAAAGTCTGCATTTAACCCATAATCAATGTTATTAAAACAGATGATGTGGCCTTTGTGCAGTGCTATTAGTGGGATCTAGCTGTCACAGTCTGGGTCCACAAATGGGGGGCGTCGGGGAAAGTGGGGGGTTGGGGGGTTGGAGAATGGGAGAAGGGAGGGAGGGAGAGGGGGAGAAGGGGATGCGAGGGGAGGGGGGGAGTAGAGCAGGGAGAAGGGAGGAAGAGGGGGGAAGGGAAGAGGGGGGAGAGGGGAGGGGAGAATGGTATGGGGGGAGTGGAGAAGGAGGGATGGGGCGGGGGAGGGGAAGAGTAGAGGTGGAGGGGAGAGGGGAGTTCAGTTGAGGGAGAGTTAGCAGCCTGCAGATTTGGGAAAAGCTATAGAACTGTAGAACCAAGACAGCAACTCAAAAACTTATAGAACACTTCCTACATCTTCTGCAGTCCCAAAGCACTTTGCAGCCATTAAAGTGCCTTAGGATTTTATTTTTAGTGTCTGCCGTGGCTCTGTGGTAATGCCCTTAGCACCTACTTAGGTAGTGAGCTCAAGTTCCACTTCAGAGACTAGAGCATACAATGTAAGCTGATAGGGGTTAGCTACTGTGGGGGCACATTGGCTTTCTAATGAGATGAGAAAGTGCCGGAGGTACTTTGTGCAAGAAGACAAAGTGTGCAGGGAACTCAAGTGGGTCAGGCAGCATCTGAGGAGGGAATGACAGATGACGGTTTGGGTTGAGAGCTTCTACAGACAGATAGAATAGAGGGCAGAATGCTGGAAAAGAGAGATGGGGCTGGGCCAAAGATACTAGAGGAGCAAGATAAACCACTCCTACAAAAAGCCGTAGTAGGTCATGGATAATTTATTTGCGCCATCTTGGGAATCAAAGATACTGGAGGTTTGTCTGTCATGGCATCCACATCAACAAGCGCAGCATGCTGTTCTGCTATAAAGTGCTTGAGTTGCCAATGTAGGCGACCCGACCTGTCTTTCTTCAGGTTCCCAACTAAAAACGGAAGGTGAGAAAAAAATTATTACTTTCTGTCGTGTAGCCTGCCCGATCTCTGCCTATAGCTCAGATAGTCGAGTCCTGGATAAATAAAGTACAGGATAAATGGTGTTAAATATACACAATGTACACAGATCAATGGTGTTTAAAATACAGGATAAATGGAGTTACATATACACGGATAAATGGTGTTAAATGTACATGGATCAAGTCCTGTCAACATCCCCATAAATCTTCTATGCATTGTCTCACTTAATGACATTGAGCATTTTCTTACGAGGGCTTTGTTGTGGATGGACAAAGGTTGTCACATAATTTCTTACCGCTTGTCTGTGATCTCATACAAATTCAGTTGAGCATCTAGACTCCGTTGCATATGTTCAGCTTCCATATCAGAGGGAACAACGACATGCCATGAGGAGCACACATTAAAACCTTAATTTCCTTCCCAATGTATGGTGACTGTAACCATATACAATTCTATTCCTATGATCCCAACAATGGATTATATTATATGACATCATTTTTTTACTTTTATCTTAATGTCTCTGTTAATATGTCCAGCATCCTATTTGCTTCATGTATTGCTCTGTCAACCTGCCCCATCTCCTACAAGGATTTATGCAAAATCAGTGGCTTGCAAAAGTGTTCATGCCCCTTGAACTTTTCCTCATTTTGTCACGTTATAACCACAACGTAAATGTATTTTATTGGGATTTTATGTGATAGACAACACAAAGTGGCGCATAATTGTGAAGTGGAAGGAAAATGATACATAGGTTTCACATTTTTTTACAAATAAAAAACTGAAAAGTGAGGCGTGCAAAAGTATTCAGCCCCCTTTACTCTGATATCCCTAAATAAAATCCAGTGCAACCAATTGCCTTCAGAAGTCGCCTAATTAGTAAATAGAGTCCACTTGTGTGTGACCTAATCTCAGTAAAAATACAGCTGTTCTGTGAAGGCCTCAGGGGTTTGTTGGAGAACATTAGTGAACAAACAGCATAATGAAGCCCAAGGAACACAACAGACAGGTCAGGGATAACGTTGTGGAGAAGTTTAAAGCAGGGTTAGGTTCTAAAAAAAGATCCCAAGCTTTGAACATCTGTTGAACATATGTTCAATCCATCATCCAAAAATGGAAAGAGTATGGCACAGCTGCAAACCTACCAAGACACGGCCGTCCACCTAAATTGACAGGCCGGGCAAGGAGAGCATTGATCAGAGAAGCAGCCAAGAGGCCTGGAGGAGCTGCAGAGATCCACAGCTCAGGTGGGAGAATCTGTCCACAGGACAACTATTAGTCGTGCACTCCACAAATCGGGCCTTTATGGAAGAGTGGCAAGATGAAAGACATTGTTGAAACAAAGCCATAAGAAGTCCCGTTTGCAGTTTGTCACAAGCCATGTGGGGGACACAGCAAACATGTGGAGGAAGGTGCTGTAGTCTGATGAGACCAAAATTGAAGTTATTGGCCTAAATGCAAAACGCTTTGTGTGGCGGAAAACTAACACTGCACATCACCCTGAACACACCATCCCCACTGTGAAACATGGTGGTGGGAGCATCATGCTGTGGGGATGCTTTTCTTCAGCAGGGACAGGGAAGCTGGTCAGAGTTGATGGGAAGATGGATGGAGCCAAATACAGGGCATTCTTGGAAGAAAACCTGTTAGAATCTGCAAAAGACTTGAGACTGGGGTGGAGGTTCACCTTCCAGCAGGACAACGATCCTAAACATACAGCCAGAGCTACAATGGAATGGTTTAGATCAAAGCATATTCATGTTTTAGAATGGCCCAGTCAAAATCCAGACCTAAATCCAATGAGAATCTCTGGCAAGACTTGAAAATTGCTGTTCACATACACTCTCCATCCAATCTGACTGAGCTTGTGCTATTTTGCAAAGAAGAATGGGCAAAAATTTCAGTCTCCAGATGTGCAAAGCTGGTAGAGACATACCCCAAAAGACTTGCAACTGTAATAGCAACGAAAGGTATTGACTCAGGGGGGCTGAATACTTTTGCACGCCACACTTTTCAGTTTTTTATTTGTAAAAAAATTTGAAAACCATGTATCATTTTCCTTCCACTTCACAATTAAGCGCCACTTTGTGTTGGTCTATCACATAAAATCCCAATAAATTACATTTACATTTGTGGTTATAACGTGACAAAATGTGGAAAAGTTCAAGGGGTATGAAATCTTTTGCAAGCCACTATATATAATGAAAATTAAGATAAGAGAACAAGTGCGTTGCTTTAAATCAGTTGCTCCTGGTCCATGAGGGAACTTTGAGATCTATTATCTTTATCTTGCTTCTCACACACAGACAAACACACATGCATATATATATATATATATAAGTTATAAGTTATATTTGTGTATAATGTGTGTTAGAGCAATACAAGGGAAACTGCAGAAAAAGAGGGGAAGGGATGAAGGAGTGCCGGGATGCATATATATGTATAGAGGCACACACATACTGGTCCCCCAAAACACTGATTAAACCAGAGATCATAGAATGCATATGGTCCAGAAACCTTTCATTGCTCATACCGGTCGCCCATTTTATACGTAATTTCTCTTTTTGTTTTTTTTTAAAAGAAGCACCTAATTATAAACAATGACCATAGAAGGCTAAGGTAGACGAAGATAAACTCCAGCGAAATCCAATGGACTGACGTAAATTAAACTGCGAGAGGCATAACAGAAGTCAGAGTCTTATTCCCAAAACGGCGGAGGTTCCGCTCCGTTGCGCACTACACGTCAGGCTATTGGTTTTTGTAAGAGTGTCTATCTTGCTTCTCTAGTATCTTTGGGCTGGGCCAAAGCCTGGATGTGGGGAGGGAGATGCTTAGCAGATGGGTAGAGTAAGTGACAAAGGCTGGAGATGAAAAGGATACAAATGGGTGTGAGGTAAGGAGAGAAGAGTAAAATATCAAGCCAGCAGGAGGGATATGGGTGGATGGGGATAGGTGAGAGGGAAAGAAGGTGGATATCAACAAAGAGAGAAGTATGGGACTTGGCGATGCGAGTGAACATTTTGAGGAGGGGAAAGGACCAGGGTGACTGGGGTTGGAACTGTGTCCTGTTACACAATCATGGGTATAGAGTGAGTAGAGCAGGGGGGTGAGCACACAGCCATGAAGTGCCCCTGTGCTGATGGTTATTGAGGAGGAGGTGTTGTTGCCAATTCGTACTGATTGTGTTCTGTTGATGAGGAAGTAGAGAATCCAGTTGTAGAGGGATGTACAGAGACCCAGTTCCTTGAGGTTGGTAACAGGTTTGGAGAGGTTGAACGCCAAGCTGTAGCTACGAAGAAAAGTCTGATGTTGAGTGTTTACTGTCCTAGTGGTCTAGTCCAGAGTGGAGAATCAGTGAGTCTGCATGCCCCATTGATTTATTGTGGCAGAAGGCAAATTGTAGTAGGTCCATGTTCTTGCTGAGGTAGGAGTTGATGTGTGCCATAACCAACCTCTCAAAGCACTTCATCACCACGGACGTTTGTGCCACTGGTCGATAGTCACTGAGACATGTCACCTTACTCCACTAGAACCATCATCTTGTTGCCATTTTAAGGCAAATGGGAATTTCAGTCGTCTGTAATGAGCTGTTAAATTTACACTTTACACTGGCCAACATTCACACATGTGTAGGAAGGAACTGCAAATGCTAGTTTACACCGAAGACAGACACAAAATGCTGGAGTAACTCAGCAGAAGAAGAAGCCGTCTGAAGGTCTCGACCCAAAACCTGCCCCATTCCTTCTCTCCAGAGATGCTGCCTGTCCTGCTGAGTTACTCCAGCATTTTTTATCTACAGCCATACATGTTTGAGTGTTGAAGGAAGTAACTGGAGGGCCAGCAGGAAATGTATCCAGTTCCAGGAAGAATGGGCAAACTCCACGCAGGCAACACCGGAAGTGAGGATTGTACCCAGGTATGCATTAATGCCAGAGTCAGATTGATTGATTCAATCAGTTGTTAAAGTATACTACATGCATATAGACACAGCAAGCCTATCCATCCACAGCTTCCCCTTTTAGGTTTGGTCTCCATCACCCCTCTCATTGTTCCCATCGCATAGATTTAACTTTTCTCCCTGATATCAGTGTCATATAAAACCATCACAGATTTCACAAAGCCTCCATCCGATGTAATGTCTGCATGCTTGATGAATGATAATAGACTTAGCAATTAGTGAAATTGAAATAAACAAAGATTTACTTTAATGACAGACTACTAAGAGAAAAATGATTTGAGGATTGTTTTTAAATACCAAAATGCATGTATCAGAATATAAAAGGGTAACTGTGATTGTTTCAAAAGTGTTGTGCACATAATAATTCAGAACTGAATTTTAATCGGGTAAAATTGTTTTGTTTAGAAGAACACGATGTTTAAAATCTCTTCAGATAATTATCCTGAATCTGTACAGCCTGCTGGCTATAGTTCAAGATCTTGAGGCAAGTTTGAACATTGAACAACATATTATTCTTCTATAACAGATTAACTGACTGCCTTTTAACCCAGACAGACTTCCTGCCCACTGAATATTGTAGCCATGCGTGACACCATAGAATTGCTGTCAAATCAAATGACAAGTTGGCTTAGTGCATGTAATCAAATATGGGCTTCTGACCGTCTCAGCTTCAGATGCGACTGAGCCCTGTGGGGGATATTTCACTTACAGTCATAGTGTGTGGAAACAGACCCTTCAGCCAAACATGTCCACACTGACCAACATGTCCCATCTACACAAGTACCACTTGCCTGCATTTGGCCTATACCCCTCTATACCTGGCTTATCCACCATGTACGCATCTAATTGCTTCTTAAATGCTGCAATAGTCCCTGCCTCAACCACCTCCTCCAGAAGCTCATTCCATACACCCACCATGCTTTGCGTGAAAAGGTTACCCCTCTAAAGATTCCTATAAAACCGTTCCCCTTTACCTTAAACCTATGCCCTCTGGTTCATTTCCCTACTTTGGGCAAGAGACTTTGTGCATCAAGAAAGAAACCCTGAGTTGGCCCTAGTGTGTGTAGGATAGTGTTATTGTGCGGGGATCGCTGGGTGGAGCGGACCCGGTGGACCTGTTTGCGCGCTGTATCTATAAACTAAACTAAACTAAGTGTCAAATGCACAGAGAAGCTTCAAATGCACTTCCCTTGGGTCCTCAGCTTTATGACACTAAAGGCCTGCATGCAAACACCCACACCTCTAATGTGATTATCCTGTAGATGGAGGGAAATGCAGATGTGACTCAAATATTTTACTTCGCTTTAATGAATTTTGACATTGTTTGTTAGCATCCCATGGTATTTTAACCTTTTATTTTAAATGTTTATTAATGAACTATATATATTTTAATGGTTTTGAAATGTCACCAAGGCACTTAAAAACAGTTAAACAGTCTTTGGCAGCTGGTAAGCAGGCGAGAGCCATCAAACTGCGATGCAGCGCCTCTGGATCACTAACTGAGACTTACATGCATGCAGGGAGCTTAGTCTGCCTTAACTGTGTAGAAAACCAGATTTTGCTCCTCTCCATGACCGGAAAAGGTATGTATCTACCAGCAGAAACCATGGCTGGAAATCCAAGCAGTGTGCCAAGTTCAACTTAATTGAACTCCATCATTATCTTGTACAACCTTTTCACTGCTGCCCATTGAGGGGCAGAATACCATGAGCACTAGTGGCCTAGTGGTAAAGCTGTTGTCTCACATCACCAGAGACCCGGGTTCAATCCTGACTTCAGGTGCTGTTTGTATAGAGTTTGTACGTTCGCCCTGTGAGCGCGTGTGTTTTCTCTGGGTATTCCGGTCTCTCAAATTCATATGCTCTATTAGAAGAATTAGGCCATTTGGCCCATCAAGTTTTATCCGCAATTCAATCATGGCTGGGCTGTCTTTCCTTCTCAACCCCATTATCCTGCCTTCTCCCCATAACCCCTGACACCCTTACTAACCAAGGTTCTGTCAATCTCTGCCTTCACAATATCTATTGACTTGGCCTCCACAGCTGTTTGTGGCAATTAATTGCACAAATTGATCATCCACATGCCAAAGACGTGCAGGGTTGTAGGTTGATTGGCTACTGTAAATTGTCCCTTGTTTGTCGGATGGAACTATGTACAGGTGATCGATCGCTTGTCGGCGCGGACTCGGTGGGCAAAAGAGCCTGCCTCCACGCTGAATCTAAACAAACATGGGAGGGACATCATCCTAGAGGGACGCATGAGTAGCCATGATGTTTTCTTTAAAGAAAGGTGCTAACAGTACTCAGTATATGACACTATTGAATGTATAGACACTGAAAGGTATGAAGAGTTTTGGCAAGGCATTTCTTCCAAATATAATTCTTATTCTGAATAAAAGTTTATTTTTGAAATAAAAAAATCTTGCAACAATCAAAGGCTGGTCTGAACCAACTCTCTGTATTAAGTTCACTTCAGACCTGTGCGCAGTTTTAATTAACAACGGCCTTTCTACAAGAAAGTTCTGTGTACATTTTCCGCTGTAGGTGAGGGCTCCATTCAAATTAAATGCATATTAAAAATTACAAGCAGCTGCTGAAAATCTGAAACAATAAAAAATGTTGGAAACACTCATCATGTTAGGCAGCATTTGTGGAAAGATGCAAAGATAACGAGTTAATGTTTTAGGTCGAAGACAAAACTCGGAAAGAAAGTATATGAGAAAAATAGGAGAATAAAATCCCCCCCCACTCACTTTATCAGTTCTAATGATGGACCTTAAACCTGAAATGTTAACATCTTCAGCATTTTTGGTTTTACATTTGATTTCCAGCAGTGTTTAGGAAAGAGCTGCAGGTGCTGGTTTAAACCGAAGATAGCCACACAAAATGCTGGAGTAACTCAGCGAGACAGGCAGCATCTCTGGAAAGAAGGAATGGGTGACGTTTCGGGTCGAGACCTTTCTTTCTTTGAAGGATAAAATTCCTTTAATTGAGGAGAACCAGATGCCTACATCCTTTCTTTCAATGCCATTCACAAAGTCATAAATAATAATTATTTTTATCAATGGGAGAATTGTGCCAAAGGGCAGAATTTTAAGTTATTTGATAAAAACACAGACAAGATTTTGTTTATTCACTGAGTTGGATAATCATAAATACACTCCTGAAAGAAGGCACAACGGTTCATTAAGCATCAAAAGGAAATTGAAAGGGAAATATTTCAGGGCAATGTGAACAGAGCAGATGACGGAGATAATTGAAAATACTTGCTGAGATTTAGAACAGGTTAAAGGGGCGGGATAGCCTTGTTGTAATGTTCCCCATCTCTAATGCCACTTGGAAGAAATACCAAATGAACAAAATGTGTTAGGAGTCATTGACAATGAGGTTAATTAGCAATTAGTCACCAAATATATTCTCATTAATGCACAGTGTGGGTTGCCCCAGGTCCATCCAGGTTCAGATCTTATCACAACTTTGTTCTGAATATGAACCAGAGTGCTTAGGTCTAGAGATGAGGCAAGTTTGAATGCCTTTATCATTCAGGAGGTACTTGACTGAATGCAGCATCAATGAGCCATGGTAAAACTAACGTCAAGTGGATATTAAGAAGAGAACACAACAGCAGTTGGAGTTATTGTCTGCACATAAGAAGGGTCTCGACCCAAAATGTCACCCAGTTACTCCAGCACTTTTGTGTCCAACTTAGATAGTTCTAGTTATTGGAGAGAAATCTTTTATGTCCCGAGACATCTTTATCAGAATTCCTCAAGATAGCCAAACCAGTCCATCTCAATTGCCTTCCTTCCATCAGAATTGGGGATGTTCACTGATGTTCAATACCATTTACAAATCCTCAGCAAAAGAGATGGCCACTGCCAATGTAAAGTGTATGCTGCTAAATGGTATGTAACATTTGCACAAAACAATTGTAGGCAATAACTACCTCCAAGAAACATGAGTACATCGTCTATTCTTTAAGGGGCTGTCCCACTTGGGCGACCTAATTGGCGAGTTTAGAAGAGTTTTAAAAAATGACGTTGAAATGACCTCCTTCGACTATATAGAAGACCTCCTTCGACCTCCTTCGACTATGTGGAAGACTAGCTTCGACTAGCTACGCCTAACTTCGGGAAAATTGGACACCAAATAGTGGAGAGCAGGCAGTGAAGAAAGAGAATGGCATGTTGGCCTTCATAAAAAGAGGAGTTGAGTATAGGAGCAAAGAGGTAATTCTGCAGTTGTATAGGGCCCTAGTGAGACCACACCTGGAGTATTGTGTGCAGTTTTGGTCCCCTAATTTAAGGAAGGACATTCATGCTATTGAGGGAGTACAGCGTAGGTTTACAAGGTTAATTCCCGGGATGGCGGGACTGTCATATGCTGAGAGAATGGATCGGCTCGGCTTGTATACTCTGGAGTTTAGAAGGATGAGAGAGGATCTTATTGAAACATATAAGATAATTAAGGGTTTGGACACTCTAGAGGCAGGAAATGTGTTCCTGATGTTGGGGGAGTACAGAACCAGGGGCCACAGTTTAAGAATAAGGGGTAAGCCATTTAGAACGGAGATGGGGAAACACTTTTTCTCACAGAGAGTTGTGAGTCTGCGGAATTCTCTGCCTCAGAGGGCGGTGGAGGCCAGTTCTCTGGATACTTTCAAAAGAGAGCTAGATAAGGCTCTTAAAGATAGCAGAGTCAGGAGATACGGGGAGAAGGCAGGAACAGGGTACTAATTGGGGATGATCAGCCACAATCACATTGAATGGTGGTACTGGCTCGAAGGGCCAAATGGCCTACTCCTGCACCTATTGTCTATTGTCTCTCTTGATGACTAAAGCCTTTCCACCACTTGCAAGCAGCAAGCCAAGGATGAGAGCATGGAAACAGGCCCTTTGGCCCATCACGTCTGAACTGAACAACGATCACCCCGTACACCAGCACTATCCTATGCACCAGGAACAATTTACAATGCTTACTGAAGTCAACTAACCTACAAACCTGTATGGCTGGAATGTGGGAGGAAACCAAAGCACCTGGAGGAAACCAACACAGTCACGGGGAAAACATGCAAACTCCATACTGACAGCACCCGAGTTCAGGATCAAACCAGGGTCTCTGGCACTGTTAGGCAGCAACTCTACTGTTGCGTCACTGTGCCACCCTTAAGACCTGCAGATTTGTAGGTTAATTGGCTTCTGTAAATTGTCCCTAGTGTGTAGGATAGTGTCGGGGGTGATCGCTGTCCGGTACAGACCCGTTGGGCCGAAGGGCATATCTCTAAAAACAAACTCCTAACTGCGGTGATGAACACTGTGCTTCTGAAGGACACTGGCTGCTAACGGTGAGCTGAAAGGAAATAAAAGGAAATATTCCATTTTGGGCCATCTTTCTCAATAATGAACAAAGAATAAAACACATAGAAGCAGCCAGAAAACATAATGATACTTATTTTCTCTGGAGAACTACTCAAATTTGGACAAATGGCACGGGAGAGAAACATTCTCATCTCCCAAGGTAACAAACAAAAAAATGCATCATTCTTTCCAATTTTATTTTTGTTGAATAGGAAGGCAGTGTATTTTCTATTTGGTGACAACCTATTGGGGACCAAATTGAAAATCACTGGGAGCTCTCGTTCCAGTTGGACAATGTCATCACTCACTTACCAACACACTCTGTAAGTAGCTCTTCTCTCTAACATTCATTTCTCCCACCATATCTCTCCATAGCTAATGACCAGTATTTCAAGCCATTTGCCAATATCTCACTGGTCCCATTCTCTCACTCATTACACACACTTTGCAAAACCACTTACTCACACCACTGTCTACAACAAGAGAGGAGGAAAAAAACAAACAAGTGACAACAAAGGTGGTTTAACAGAAGAGTAGCCAATATCAGAGTTCACTGGCCTACAGTGATAAGCGATAGCCAGTGAGTTTGTGGCCAGTTGCATTGAAGATGAGACTGCACCCATAGATAGACAAAATGCTGGAGTAACTCAGTGGGGCGGGCAGCATCTCTGGAGAAAAGGAACAGGTGATATTTTGGGTCGAGACTCTTCTTCACTGAGAGTCAAGGGAAAGGGAAATGAAAGATATAGAGGGTGATAAAGAGAGAAAAAGAACAGATGAATGAAAGATAGGCAAAAAAGTAAAGAATGCAACGATGATCAAGGAAAGATAGAACCTGCAATGATCCATTGTTGGCTGCAGACTAGATGATAATGAGTTACACCGACAATGAAATTCGACAGGATGATAGTGAAACTAGTGCAATAACTATGGTGGGAAGGGACAGAGAGAGAGGGGATTGCATGGGTTACTTGAAGTTAGAGAAATCAACATTCATAACATTGGGCTGTAGACAAAATTCCAGTCTGGCCAGTTTGACCAGATACAGCATGGCAAGTGACTCTTTTGCCCAATGAGCCCATGCCGACAGGCGATCCCCATACACCAACACTATGCTACACACTTGGGACTATTTACAATCTTTACCAAAGCCAATTAACCTACAAACCTGTACGTCGTTGGAGTGTAGGAGGAAACAGGAGCTCCTGGGGGAAACCCACGCAGTCACAGAGAGAACACACAATCTCTGTACGGACTATCACCCATAGTCAGGATCGAACCTGGGTCTTTGACGCTGTAAGGCAGCAAGTCTACCACTGTGCCACCGTGTTGTTGACAATTGAGAAAGAGGATAAGATGGGAGAAGCTACCCAACACAGTCTAAGGGGGGAGGGTCGGTCAGGGGGAGGGTTTGAAGGAGAAGATTTCCCTGTCAGTTTGCTCCTGGGCTTTGCCAAGATGGCCATTCACTGGTCCAGGCAGAGGATCATGAAGGTCAATTTTAAGTCAAATCACGAGTTGTGGCTGGGTAGATTTTTAAATCATCGATATTAGATCTTCCCGATCAGACTGCCCTCTAAATACAATGAACGGAATAGTATCGGAAAGCAGCCTTGCACCCTTCCTTCCTCTTCCCCCTCTCCATCCACCCCCAAACCTCCCCACCCAAATCCCTCCCCCCAAGCACTTACTCACCTGATAAATGTAAGCTAAAAAGCAAAAGGCTAGAGGAACTCAGTGGGTCAGGAAAACTCAGGCTATATTCACTGTAAGGCAGCAACTCTACCGCTGCACCACCATGACAGGTGATGATCAGGAGTGGAGTAAGTGACAAAGGCTAGAGGTGAAAAAGAGACAAAAGGTTGTCAGATAAGGAAAGACGAGGAGATATGAAATGCAAAGCATGAAACATGGGTGATGGGTGAAGTAGGAAGAGGCTGAGTTACTCCAGCCTTGTGTTTTTTGCTCAAAATCCCTGCATCTGCAGATTATTGTGTCTCCATTATAGTTAAGCCATTTGTCTTCAACTGGGAAAAAACTGATGATTTTTGGTCTTAGCAAATGATAACTTAAAATAAAATGCATTCTGTAGGAACAGAACTTGAAGAAAGGCTCCTGGAAGGTAAACTGCAGCAGCTTGTACAACTTGCATCCAGATTCCAATTTACAAAACCATTATTAATCCAATTCCCTGCACTCCTCCAGCTTGCTTGGCTTCTGCCATGATGACTAAATAACTATCAATTAACCTTCATTTTCTGGTTAGGTTGCATGTCTGTGTAATTCATGTCAAATTGGCTAAATTTCATTTCACTTTAGAACTTCAACAGTCTCAAAATAGTTGGTTATTTAATCTGCAAGGCTCACATTATCTGTGATCTAACCTCCGCTCCATTAACCTTAACCATATTCTTTAAAAAACCTTACAGAATTATCAAATACAAGTAGCTTTGATAATTATTCCCATCCTTCCATACTTTTAAGAGGAAATAATTGTTCTACATGGAGAAACACCATTTAATGTATGTTATACAAATGTGATGAGCTATCCAATCCCCACCATGATCAATAGATAATTATCACTTTGTTATCCATATAGTACTGTGGCACAGAAACAAAGCATCAGAACAAATGAAGAGCATAGAAACATAGAAAACAGGTGCAGGAGTCGGCTATTCAGCCCTTCGAGCCAGCACCGCCATCCAATATGATCATGGCTGATCATCTAAAATCAGTACCCCATTCCTGCTTTTTTCCCATATCCCTTGATTCCTTTAGCCCTAAGAGCTATATCTAACTCTCTCTTGAAAACAGCAAGGGAGGGATTGAAAGAGCTTACAAATGCATGACACAGCTCTGCTTTGTTTCAGCGATAAAATGCATTGTTCTTGCAAGGTAATGCAAGGTAAAGCCACCAAAGTCCGATCAAGTATCCAAGGGTCATCAAAGTGGTAGATAGTAGTTCTGCATCCTCCCACAACCAGAGAGCAGTGCCGAATTACTATCTACCTCTTTGATAACCCTCGGACTATCTTTGATCAGGCTTTGCTGGCTTTACCTTGCACTAAACTTTATTCCCTTATCATGTACCTTTACACTGTAAATGGATCGATCATGTAGTGTCTTTCTACAGACTGGTTAACACACGACAAAAGCTTTTCACTGTACCTCGGTACACGTGGCAATAGACTAAACTAACTAACTAACTACTTCCAACCAAAATACAGAAAGTGCAAAATGTTTCATGCCAAATTGCATTCGCAGAAAATAATTTAGCCTAATGGATATTTTGCAGGAAATCTGCCAACTAAGTCTTAAGGATGCATGACTGACAGCAAATGACAAGCACAAAAACTATAAAGCAGTGCATTGGGAGTAATTTTAAAGCTTTAAAAAATTAAAATTCCTCCATCACTTCATTGAGCTTGAACTGAACACTACAGATATCCTTGCTGTTATGACAGATTATAAATTCAGGGGTAGGAAGATGCTGTCAGCTTGGAGTATGACCAGGAATCCCAAGAGTGGATGTTAAATGGTGATTTGCATGTACAGTATTATCTGTGCAGTAGTAACTGCACAAAGAGAATTGCTCCTTTGACTGTCATGAAGGGCACTACCTTAACACATGACTTTTCTTCCTTTATGGGAATGGTAGCTATTATCTTATAGTTTGGGTTTATGTTCTAAATACCTAAATATACGTAGGTATTTTAGGTATATCTAAACAGTACACAGTTTATAGTTTGTTTTGCATCCTATCCAGATGGATCGTATACCATACATAAGTACAATTAAGTCAAACACCTACTAAATACAAGTAAATGCCTACTATGTTCTGTGTCCTGAAGCAAAGCAAGGATTTCATTGTCCTATCAGGGACACATGACAATAAACTCACTTGAACACTTGAACTTGAACTCAAATATCATAGATAGAGCAAAGGGGAAGATACAGAGTGCAGAATATTCTCCTGCCTTCTCCCCAAAGCCTCTGACACCTGTACTAATGGTTGGCATGGATGAGTTGAGCAAAAGGGCCTTCTTTCTGCTATTTGACTCTGGACCTAAGTCCAATCATTAATATTTTAACTCGGGTGAAGTCAGCACAATGTGCGACCTTTGTAACCCCTGAAGTTTATGTGTTGAAATATACTTCAGGGGTTACAAAGCTCAGACATCGTGCTGACTTCACCTCAGTTAATATATTAATGTTTGGACTTAGGTTCCCAAGGCATGTGTTGTCGCTGTAATGAGAATAGTTAACATCAGACATGTCAGGGTAGCCTCCTCTATTACAGCCCCAGTATGCAGTAAACAAAGTATGGATCTGGTCTTATTAGGGCAATCAATTCTCCTGGATTTCTGTGACACTCCAGGAATTGATAAGTAGTCCTAATGGATTAAAATTGCAAGGTACCAAGGAAATAGGATGTGCTTATTTTATCTGAACAATTTCATTGACTAGTTGTATAAATATTAGAGATAGTGAAAAAACATTGGCAAGGCAGAGTAATCGGGGCTTGCAGTCTTATGATGAAATTTAAAGGGAAACTTCCAACCAAACCTCTTTGCCCCAGATGCTCTCACTCACTTACACCCTAGGAGCAATTACAGGAGCCAATTAATCTACCAACCCACACGATCTTTGGGATGCAGGAGGAAATCCAGAGGAAACCCATGTGGTCAGAGAGGGAAATGCAAACTCCACAATGGCAGCAAGCGGAGGTCAGGATTAAACGCAAGTCATGCAGCAGATCTACTAGCTGCACCATGGTGCTACCTATAATGCAGGTAGAAATTACCAAGACTTTATTAAGAATCACTACCAAGAATTACTACTACTGGCGAGGGGGGGAGGGGGGGGGGGGGGAGGATTTGTAATGCTGTAAGTGCCCTTGCATACCTTGGCAACTTGTGACAATAAAGTTTTCAATTCAATAATTACTAAGAATTACTACTTCGATAGACGAGTTTCTGGCATCAACTAGTTAAACCTAATGGGTTGTGATGTCCATGGGCTTGCAGCATGAGCTTGAGCAATAAACAGTCCATCAACCCTTCCAACAGTAACGCTGTTTCTTTCTCCTCAGATGCTGCTTGAGCTGCTGAGTATTTCCAGTTGTTTCTGTTTTCAACACATTGTGGTTTACAAACATGGATCATGGAGCAAAGGAGAGCCTGAGGGCCCGAGGGGGTTTCTGAGAAAGCGATCAGCTAGTTCAACAGGCAGTTCAACATGTGGAGAGGAGAAATAATTGATTTAATGACAAACAACTTGGAAGGACCCCGAGTGGGAATTTGTGGTCACAATTATAAAATTCCTGAAGAATAGGAAAAGCGCACGGCTACAGTGAAAGTACTGGGAATAGCTCTTATGTAAAGATGGCACAAGCTTGAATGGATTCAATAGTGCCATGCAAGTTTAGTTTAGTTTAGAGATACAGCATGGAAACAATCCCTTCGGACCACCGAGTCAACCATCAATAACTCTAAAGGATGGTGACAGCAGAAACAACAGCCAAATAGACTCTGGGCACCATGACAGGGGCCTTCAGGGTGCAAATGTCTTGGATTAACTAATGTTATACGATTTTGCACAGGTAAGTTTAATTTACTTTACAGATACAGTGCGGAAACAGTCCCTTCGGCCCACGGCACCAACCAGCGATCTCCGCACATTAACACTATCCCACACACACTGGGAACAGTTTAGATTTATACCAAGTCAATTAACCTACAAACCTGCATGTCTTTGGAGTGTGGGAGGAAACTGAACATCTCGGAGAAAACCCACGCAATCACAGGGAGAATGTACAAACTCCATGCAGGCAGCACCCGTAGCGGGGATCAAACTTGGGTCTCTTGCTAAGACAGCAAGTATACCGCTGTGCCAGTGCCGCTCTTAAGCTTATGCTGCAAATTCCATATTCTTCACAGACTCTGAAATGCTAACTGAAGTCTAAGTGCAGCTTGTCATAATTGACTGTCATTATGTCTCCGGTTGGTGCTTGGAAAAGCTTCAACAGGTTTATATTCTGTTGCAACAACATCTCCCTTGGCTATTTTTTCAAGGATTTTATAAGCTTTTTCCATTTGTTTCATCAAGTTGCATTTAACATTGATATTTAATATGAAACTTTAACTTGAAGCAAAACAATACATCTGAAACAGAAAGGCCAGCCATTGTTCATAAAAGCCTTAAACTGCAGTTCTGAGAAATTTTCTTGCTGTGGGGCTGATTTTTTTCACTTTCCTTCTTTGGAGTTTGAATTTCTAAGCAGGTTTGTCAAATTAGGAAACAAGTAAGGGTCAGGTTCTAAAGCAGGGGTCGGCAACCTTGTTCTGCATAGGGGCCAGGACGGACGCCTGTGAGCGGATGGCGGGCCACATCTATCACATGTATAGATGGATCCCTCCTCCCATTCCACCCCTGATGGCAGGCATCAAATCACATGTTCACGTGTTCACATAGATCCCGCCGCTTCGAGGACGCCTCCCGGAGAACTGGCCCCCAGTTACGGGCCCTCAGGAACATGGGATACATACCAACCATTGCCACTGGCTTTGTCCTGAAGGCGGGGGCTCAAATACTCACACTCACTCATCCCCGGCCTATTGACAACCCCGATCCCGACAGTGAAGCCCAGACACAGAAGGTGCGCGGCAGTGCCGGCGGCTTTGCGCAGACTGCGGTACAGCCAGAACTCAGCGCTCGGCCGCACTCAGCAGCTCCATCATTGCAGCCGCCAGCACAGCCTCCTTGCGTCCTTAAGTCACTGCGCCTGGGTGCCGCGGCCTCCGTCCTGGGAGGTATCGAAGATGATGGAAGTCTGCCAGCCGGATAATTATGGGAAAAAAACACCTGCGGGCCGGATGATTTCGGGTTATGGGCAGCATTCGGGTTACGGACCCCTGTTCTATAGCATGGGGGAGGAAATGAACAACAATCCAATGTGTGGGAAGGAACTGCAGATGCTGGTTTACATCAAAGATGGACACAGAAAGCTAGAGTACCTCAGCGGCTAGGCAGCATCACTGGAGAAAAGGAATAGGTGACATTCTAAAGAAGGGTCTCGACCCGAGAGGTCACCTATTCCTTTTCTCCAGAGATGCTATCTGTTGCACCAGTGTTTGAATCTGACTATGGGTGCTGTCTGCACGGAGTTTGTACATTCTCCCGGTGACCACATAGGTTTTCACCGGGAACGATTTCCTCACACACTCCAGGTTTGTAGGTTAATTGGCTTTGATAAAAATTGTACATTGGCCCTAGTGTGTAGGATAGCACTGGTGTATGGGATGACCGCTGGTCGGCGTGGACTCGGTTGACCATTGGGCCTGATTCAATGTGGTATCTCTAAACTAAACTCAACTAAACTAAACTAAACTGTTGAATGAAGGGAGACGGCAGAATTAGTGATTTGTATGAGATGCAATGAATGACTTAATAATGCAGGTGGGACTGAGAAATCAGCCATTTTGCAGGGAACAGGGAATAGTAGCTATGGATGGGACCACTCCTTCTGGGTCCATTTATGTTATGAAGCTTTGCAATGAAAGTGAGTAACCACCAAATAAAAATAATTTTAATTCTGGTTAAGCCCCTTGACCCTTTCTTAAGTATGTACATTTTAAGTTGATAATAAGAGACAGCGACTCTAAGGTGAACCTCTGTGATGTATGCAATGTTATACTCTAAATATAATTAAAGACACTGTTACAGTTGAATTAAGTCCACCCATTGATTTGGAATGCATAAAATGATGTAGTTATTCCCCTCTTATTCTGAAATACTTAATTGAGCATTAAATATCTTTGTTTTGAAGCTCTTAATACTGTGTAATAAGTGACTCAAATCAATGGCCACATTTCAGTCAGAAATACCACCTTCAAAACCCAATGCATTTTTTATCTAAAGTAGTTTATTTCAGTTGTACAGTTTTTAAAGTTTTAGATGTAAATGCATTGTGGAACAAATTCCACAATGAGATTTGGTAATAACAGTCTCGGTATTTTACTTAATTTTGTTTACAGTGGAGATGAAAGCAATATGACTTTCTTACCAGCTATCAGCTGGAGTATTATTAAACAGATTATTTGTCCATTGTAACATTACCGTGTAGGGAGTCTCACTGTGCACAAATTGGCTGTTGATTTCCAATATTACAACAATAATTGCATATAAAAAAAAACTGCCTTGTCGAGCACTTGGAGCATACTAATGTGATTGAGATTGATGCCGCAAAATGGATCCATCTCCCTCTATTCCTTGCACGTCCATGTACCTATCTAATAGCATCTTAAATGCCACTATCGTATCTGCCTCCATCACCATCCCAAGCATTGCATCCCAGGCCCACGCTCCCCACTCTCTGAGTAAAGAAACTTGCCCCGCACATCTCCATTAAACTTCAACCCTCTCATGTTATAGTCATGCCCTCCAGTGTTGAATATTTACATGCTGGGATAAAGGTTCTGACTGTCTACCCTATCTACGTCTCTGCTAATTTGGTATACTCTCCTCAACCTCCAACGTTCCAGAGAAACATGTGAGTGAACCAATTGCAAAAGCCATCACACTGCTTGGGAATCTGCCTGTCTACCAAAATAAGCTCACAAAATAAGTTTAAGAAGGAACTGCAGATGCTGGAAAATCAAAGGTAGACAAAAGTGCTGGAGAAACTCAGTGGGTGTGACAGCATCTATGGAGCGAAGGAAATAGGCAACATTTTGGGCTGAAACCCTTCTTCAGACTGATGTGAGAGTGGGGGGGGGGATTAGAAGAAAGGAAGAGGTGGAGCCAATGGGCTGAGGGAGTGCTGAGAACATTTCAGGTAGTCCTTACTTTCTCCTCCCCTTCTCAGCTCTCCCTCAGCCCACTGGCTCCACCTCTTCCTTTCTTCTTCCCGCCCCCACCCTCACAACAGTCTGAAGAAGCGTTCTGGCCCGAAGCGTTGCCTATTTCCTTCGCTCCACAGATGCTGCCCCACCCGCTGAGTTTCTCCAGCACTTTTGTCTACTCACAAAATAAGTTGTTTCTTTGGATTCATGCAGTGAAAAGAATTGTTGCATAAACTCTGAGCATGTTGATCGGCCTTTGGAGTTCTTCTTCAAGCACTGGGCATTGAAGTCGACAAAATCTTTGGAAAATCTGTTAGTGGAAAGCTGTAGAGTTTGTTCTTCCACCACCTTTGAGTAGTTGCTGGAAAGGAGTAACTCAGGATTCATATGTGAGGGAACATTAATATTTATCGGTGGCCCAGTGGCACAGCGGTAGAGTTGCTACCTTATAGGACTTGCAGTGCCAGAGACCCAGGTTCGATCCTGACTATGGGTGCTGTCTGTACGGAGTTTGTATGTTCTTCAAGTGACCATGTGGATTTTTTCTGAGATCTTCAGTTTCCTCCCAAACTCCAAAGACGTACAAGTATGCATGTTAATTGGCTTGGTGTGTGTGTAAAATTGTCCCTAGTGTGTGTAGGATAGGGTTATGTGCGGGGATCACTGGTTGGTGCAGACGCAGTGGGCTGATGGGCCTGTTTCTGTGCTGTATCTCTAAACTAAAACTAAACTGAAATAAACTAAAAAACATTGCCATCTCAAGCATTGTTTTATTTATTAGACACTGACAATGACCCACAAAGTCCACACACTAACTTGGTTGAAATCCGAATCTATTAATCAAATTCATAGCCCACTGAAGCAAAACGGTTCTGGCTTGCATGGTGACAGCTATTGACAGACTGAGCCAAACAGGGTGCCATAACCTTAGTGAACAAGCAGACCCTGGGGAACAAAGCATAGTGTTATGCATTGAACTTTTATAATGAGTTCGTGCATTACTATTGACTGAAGCAGTTTGACAATTCTCAACTGATGGTTTGGGAATAATTGACATAAACACAATGTTCAAAGTGAAATCCAATGGATAATTCTTGGATAACCAAATGGCCACTATCAGAACCACGTCATTTTCAGTTTGGATTTTTTTTCAGGGTTGAAAATTGGTGCAGAATTTACAATTAGCTGTGATTTAACTGTGCTGACTACACACTGCAGTACTGCAAACTGAAATTTCAGTAGAATCTTCTATGGTCTGTCCCTGCTTGTTAAAGGGCCTTGTGACTTCAATAAAACATTTAAAAACAATTCATAACTTCCAAAAACAATGACAACAATAAAAAAAAGACATGTAAAAACAAAAGAAGAATTAAGGATACTTCAATACATTAAAATATTTAAAAACACATTGTTGCTGTCATTTCCACAGTGTAATGTCAGCATATCCTGATGGACTAAAAACATCTTAGGTTACACAGTACATTGGGGCGGCACGGTGGCGCTGCGGTAGAGTTGCTGCCTTACAGCACTGGAGACCCTGGTTTGTTCCCGACTATGAATGCTGTCTGTACAGAATTTGTACATTCTCCCTGTGACCACGTGGGTTTTCACCGAGATCTTTGGTTTCGTCCCACACTCCAAAAACGTACAGGCATGCAGGTAAATTGGCTTGGTAAATGTAAAAATTGTCCCTAGTGTGTGTAAGATTGTGTTACTGTGCGGGGATCACTGGTCGTTGCAGACCCGGTGGGCCGAAAGGCATGTTACCGTGCTGTATCTCTGCACTAAACTAAACTAAATGAAGTTGCTCCGTTTTTGTAATACATAGTTCATACCACTGGGGGTGACAGAGGCTGTGAATTTTCTTTCATTTCCTTAAATATCTTTCTGTATTTTCTAAAAAAAGAATCATATTTTTTGCACAGAAGAATTGATGTGATACACAAACACAGGACTGAGATCCAACTGCAGGCATTACCTTGAATCTGTTCAAGATTTTATTCTAAACTTTAATTATAGTATTTCCATTTTCCATCTGTAGTCATGATCAATTCAGTAGGCACAGCCTGAAATTGTAGGAAATGTTACAAATTACTCCTGTGTACAACTGCACAGACACCGTCTCTCTCTAATTCTTAAACAATATAAAGCTGTATGCCAAAATCCTGCAGTTACAATATAAAAAGGTCTGTCTAATTAATAACTATTTCATTTCCCATGCAATTACCGGTAATGAGTTGGAGGATTTTCCACGTTTGGTTTAAGCAAATAATCTGGTCAGAGTAATCATCATGCCATTTGAATGAGCAAAATAACATTCAGTGTATAAGGGAGCAATTGTGGAAGAAATGGACAGACAATGTATGGGACCCTTCTTGAATGAATGAATGAATGGTTTATTGTCACATGTGACAAGTCACAGTGAAATTCTTTGTTTGCGTACCCAAGTATGCAAATAGTTGCCCATAAACAGCGCTGACAAAGTTACACAGTATCCCGCGCCAGGTTCCCTTTATTCTCCCCTCCTCTCCGCTTCCCCCTCCACATAGTGGACCCCCCCCCCCCCCCCCCCCAATGCCAGGCCCTCCATTGTTCATTGTTCTACTCCCTCCCACTCCCTCACGAGTTCCTCCCATGACGGGTCCTCTATTGTTCTTCTCCCCCCCCCTCACAGTGGTCCCCCCAAGCTTGGTTCCTTGAGTTTCTCCAGCAATTTGCTTTTTTTATTCAAGGTTCCAGCATCTGTAGTCTCTTGTGTCTTCATGCAATTGACTGGCCCTGGTCATGATATCCAGCCCTTCGAGTCTTGGCGTGTGCAGCTGTGCTTTCAAATACACAGCTTTGCTTGTTTCCCAGTCTGTTGTTTGAATAAAGTGACCATAGCTACCATTTCACTTGCTCTACTGTCAGATTTTCTGAAGGCCAATGGTTCTGGTTGATATTTGATAGTTTTTAAATGTATTTGATAGTAGGGGCAGTCAAAGTCTCTGACAGATTTGGTAGTGAGAAAAACATGGCATCTGTCTAAGATGGCAGCTGGGAAAACAGTTACCTTTTTATTTCCAGGAACCTCGTCAGTTTTAGTGTAGTTCAGTGTAATAGAGTTTAGAGATACAGCGCGGAAACAGGCTCTTCGACCCAACGAGTCGGCGCCGACCAGGGATCCACGCACACTAACACTATCCTACACACACTAGGGACAATTTAAATTGTACCAAAGCCAATTAGCCAACAAACATCTACATCTTTGAAGTTGTTTATAGATGCTATTGATATATGTTATATTATAGATGCTATAGATGCTGCTGCACCCGCTGAGTTTCTCCAGGATTTTGTGTACCCTACATCTTTGGAGTGTGGGATGAAACCGAAGCTCCATGAGAAAAGCCACACAGGTCATGGGAGAACATACAAACAGACAGACAGTACCTGCGGTCAGGACCGAAGCCGGGTCTCTGGCGCTACAAGGCAGCAGCTCGATTTCTGCACCAACTCTATTGCCGCCCAGTTCTAAAGAACGGTTCCAGAACAAAAATGCTAGTTGCTTCTCCCTTATCCACATACGTTGCCTGACCTGCTGAGTGTTCCCAGAATTTTCTATTTCTATTTTAGATCTTCTGCATCTGCAGTTTAAAACAAATATTTTGCAGCTGTTTCTTTGCCTTCAATTGCAACATATTCAGTTGTGACACCTAGTTTTTTTTTATATCTTAACTTATTTTTGTATATTAGGAAGTTCAGATTTATAGAAAACATGGTGAAAGGAAGAGTGGTGATTTTCTTTTTAGCTCTTTGCTTGGTTGGAGTATCTGGATTACTTTGATCTGTCATTTTCTAGTGAAAGGTGAATTCGGAGGGATATGGAATTATATTTTTGTTGTTTTCTTTATTCCCTGCAATCACTCAGAAAACATGACTGTGGAACACTTATCTCTTAGAAACAACTCTATCCCAAAATGTATCTCAAATGCTTGCTGTTTTGCACCTATATGACCATTTTGCAACATAAAATATAATGGGATAATTCTCCCTTCACTAATCTGGCAAAGCAAATCAGTCACTCTCTGGAAGCCATCAGATTTTAACCCTAATAGCTCTAATCAGCAGGCATCCACTATTCTTAAATTAAATGCCTGTCTCACTGCTGCTCCCCACTAGCAACTTCCCATCAGTAATGGTGCAACCCTGTGCATTTATAGCCTAAATCGACTAATGCCTGGCTCCTCTGGTAGAAATGTCCGGGAAATACCAGGGTCTCTTAGGCAAAAGGCAGCTAACTTACCGCTGTGCCACTGTGCTGCCCCAGGCAGAGTCCTTGCAGTGTGTCAGCACAAAATCATAGTGCCATAGAGAGAGACAACATGAATAGGCTATTGAGCTCATAGGTTTAAGAGTGAACTTCAGTCACCTACTTGCACTAATTCTATATTAATTATTTTTTTAATTCTCCCCACATTCTCATGAACTCTCTCCAGATTTTACTACAGTATTCACCTTACAGGGGGAGCAGGCTGAACAGTAAAGGCAAGAAGGCGACACCTCTTGCACTACCTGCATCTCTTTGGGATGTGGGAGGAAACCGGTGCACCCGGAGATCCACTTGGCCACAGTGAAAATGTGCAAGCTTTGCACAGAGAGCAGCTGAGATCAGGATTAAACCCAGGCCTCTAGCGCTATGAGGCAGCAGCCCACGGGCTGTGCTACCCACAATGGCCCACGAGCCATAATCAAACTCGAGAAGTGATTTCAAACACGTGCTCTGGAAAACCCTGGTTCAATATTGTTAATTGATCTGGATCAAGCAATCCTGGGTGTCAGAAATTCAGAGGACATCAAGTGCCAAGAGTCAAGGGTGCTTTATCATCAAATTCCCAACCAGAACAATGAAATTCTTACTTGCAGCAACACAACAGAATATGTCCATCCACTACTCAACGCAGTAAGGCAAGTGTGTTGAGACAGGGAGGGGTAGGTGGGAGCATGTGGGGGCAGGAAATAGAAGACATGAGACCTGCATGTTCACATGCAGCAAAATAAATGAGGTGAGAATTGAAAGGGGCCAGCAGACTTGAATATGCTGTGATGGGAAAGGATCCATAAATCTCTCTACACTGTGACATGGGGATTGTATCCTTGGCTGCTATTATTAAAATTGGCTTCCACATCTCAAATTTTGAAGATGAAACTTCCTCTGACAGGCTCTTAATGATCACCTCATGTATTATGGGGGAGATCTGATCTCCATATCAAATGAAACCATATTCATCACTAGGGCAGAAACAGGTCAGTACTGCATAATACTGACACTTAGAAAACCTGATGGAAAGAGCTTTCTTTTTTACATATGTTACCATGAAGAGTAGTTTAGTTTAGTTTTAGTTTAAAGATACAGTGCGGAATCAGACCCTTCGGACCGCGCCGACCAACGAACCCCGCACATCCTTCAGATACTAGGGACGACTTACACTTATGGGTGTTTCCATAAATGCAGCACTCAGTAGTGCAAATGAAGGTCTCCAAACTTCCAGGTTATTTTCCTATTTAAGTAGTATAGATCATGATGTCTCGCCAAAATAATGAGATGAAGGAAAAATAAATAATCAAGTTTTTACAAAGAAAAAAGATCAAATATGTCCCTGCGTTTTCTTGCACGTTTTTTGTGACATTTAAAATTTTTTGAAAGTATTACATTTTGGTTGATTTTGATCACAAATTAGTTCAGAATGATCATGGGTAGGCGTTTCTTTAATGCTGCAGTATTTCATTACGATTAAATAACTTTCAGTTTTGGCCACCCATGTCACAGGTTGATACCCTTATTTATGGAAACACCCTAATTCCAAGTATACCAAACCAATTAACCTGCATACCTGTTCGTCTGGAGTGTGGGAGAAAACCAAAGATCTTGCTGTAAACCCACGCGGTCACGGGCAGAATTTACAAACTGTGCAGACAGCACCCAAAGTCGGAATCGAACCCAGGTCTCCAGTGCTGCAAGGCAGCAACTCTACCGCTGCACCATCGGGCCATCAATCAATTTCATTTTCACTTCAGAAGGTCTTGCATAAGAGGTATTAAATGCTATTTACCCTGGCTAATCTTCCTCCTGTTGTTTTTCTATATTTCCACTTCTGCAGAAGGAAAATATTACTATTTTTTGAGTGTTAGTTTAGTATGGAAACAGGCCTTTCGGCTCACCAAGTCAGTGCTGATCAACGTTCAACTGTACCCTAGTTCTATGTTATTCCAGTTTTGCATCCTACACACTCAGGGCAATTTACAGAAGCCAATTAACATATAAACCTGCACATCTTTGCAATGTGGGAGGAAACAAGAGCACCCGCAGTCAGAGGGAGAACGTACAAACTCCATACAGACCTATAGTCAGGATCAAACCAGGGTCTCTGGTGCTGTAAGGCAGCAACTCTACTGCTGTGCTAATTGGCCCATTAGGTTTATATCATCTCAAAGAGTAGGGCAGCACAGTGGTGCAATGGTAGAGTTGCTATCTTATAATGCCAGAAATCCAGGTTTAATCTTGAATACAGGTGATCCCTGTATGGTGTTTGTAGGTTCTCTCTGCAACCATGTGGCTTTTCTCTGGGTGCTCAGGTTTCCTCCCATTCCAAAGACATTCAGGTTTGTAGGTTAATTGGCTTTGGTAAAATTGCAAATTGTCCCTAGTATGTAGGATAGTTCTAGTGTGTGGGGTGATCGTTGGTTTTCGTAGACCCGGTGGGCCGAAGGGCCTGTTTCTGCACTGTATCTCTTAAGTCTAAAATCTAATGTGTAATCACATCAATCACATTCCTTCCTTAAGCTATTATGTCTCGCTTCACATTGATTCCACCTTGAGCCTCTTACCAGCCAGCTCCAAGAGGGCTAGTTTACAGTAGCAAACGGTCTTCAAAACCAGCATGTCATGGGAGAAGTGGGAGATACTGGAGCACCCTGGGAAAACCCATGTGGTCACAGCAGGAATGTACAAACTCCATATTGGCAGGAGGCACAAGCGACAAATCACAAACAAGTCACAAACAAACACAAGCGACCAAGTGGAATTGAAGAACGGTCCTGACCCGAAACGTTGTCTGTCCATTTCCTTCCACAGATGCTGCCGGGCCCATTGAGTTCCTCCAGCAGTGTCCTTTTGGCACCACATGGGCACAGTGGTAATCAGCATTGAACCTGACTTACTGCAGCTGGAAAGGCAGTGATGCTGTGTAAAAATATAGAAGCCTAAGAACTTGCAAGCTGGAGTGAGCTATTTGGCTCATTGAGCTGCTCTTCTGCTCAAGGCAAAGATCCGGCACCATTCCCAACTTCCCTTGGTTCCGTTAATGCCCAGAAATCCATCACTTTCTCCTTTAAAGGGACAACAATTGAGCCTCCACAACCCTTTGGGCTAAAGAATTTTGAAAGCTCACTACCCTCCGAGTGAAGAAATATCTGCTGGAGGAACTCAGCGGGTCAAGTGGTATCTGTGGATGAAAAGGAATGGTTGATATTTCAGAAACAGGCCCTTTGGTCCACCAAGTCTGCACCGACCAGCGATCCCCGCAATGTGGAGGAATAAATTGGTTGTATGTAAAATTCTGTGCTGGATGGTTGGCCATAGGACCTTTCTCTCTACATATCTCCCCCTGACCCTATGAGTCTAGCTATGTGGAAAGAGCTTCTTCTTGTGTGTGGCGTGCACAGCCTAAAGTTGTAGGACAACTTGTTCTATTTGATCTTACTTGATTGTGCACGCCAGGTTGATTACATTCGTCGAAACAGGGCGGACCACGTGAAGGTTGCAATCTCCCACCCCTGTGGAAAGAGCAAAGCACTGGAGCCAACCAACAAGCCGCACCAGTGCTCATCCTGTGCTGCATCATTCTTTCACGTCAGGAAACAGGATAACACTGTCCATTGCAATGCATAAAATACACATCTTTCAATGTGTTCATGGGGTGGAAGATTGCAACCTTCATGTGGTTCGCCCTGTTTCGACGAATGCAATCAATTCGATGTGCACAAACAGAAGATCAAATAGAACAAATTGTCCTACAACTTTAGGCTGTGCACGTCACACGAAAGTAGAAGAATATGTTCATGCATTAAGCCAAATGAATAATCAACAATGGGGTAAATGGTAAATCAGCCATTCAAAAAAGGTACCCTAGACAGTCATAAACCAGTAACCAAAAAAAGGGAAAGGAACAGAAATATGATTGGAGCAGAGAGATCCAGTTTGTAGAATTGTTTTTCCATATCTTCTCCTGTTTTGAAAATGTTAATAATCCGATAAAGACTGAAGGAAGATTATTCTGATTTTAACATGTTTATAATTATGACATGTAACATACCTTCGTTCCAGCTCTATTACCAAGAAGAACAAGGAAAAACAATAATTCTTTAAAATAAATAAAAACAACTGACTTTGTCAATAATATTACTCTTTCATACATATGTCCTTGAATTTCCTTATAAGCTATAGATCTATTATGTTGATGAATACCGATTGCAATATTATTTGGAAGAATTGACCTGCCTTTTTTGGATTTGATTCATTTTCATCTTAATGATTCATTTTAATTCAGTCAATACTGTCAGAAATAATTATTGGGCAAGAGTGACTGAAGATAATCTTCACACTGCATTCATTGGATTGAGTCAGACAATTTAATGGCCCCATAGCAGAAACGTCCACGTCGTGGGGCTGGAAACTGGAAGTATCCCGAGCTAATTCTGCTACCACCATCATCTATTGCGACAAGTGATGTCTCCCACGGATTGCCACCGGAAGCTTGCGTTCTTTTCAGGACGGACGATGATAGAGAGGTCAATATTTGTAACAAGATGGACACAAAATGAAGAAGACAATTTAATCGGTTTACTTGTCTGACCACAGATAAAGAAGACTTGAGGGATAGAGAAGAACGGAATTTATTATTAAAGCATCATCTGCAATAAACTTCAAAAAATGTTTTGTTTTTATGTCAGCAACGTGAGACGGAAGCCAGATTTTGCCTGAAACATTGAGAATGCTATTCAGGGCAAACAAATATAAAATGTCTGAGTAACTCAGCGGGTCGGGCAGCACCTCAGGAAGACATGGATAGGACAATGGTACGATACGATACAATAGAACCTTATTTATCCTAATAGGGAAATTGATCTGCCAACAGTCATATAAAACACGATACATGAAACATGAAATTAAAGTGATGAGTTGAAAGGATTGGGGATGTGCAAAGATTGGGGAGGGGGGAGGAGGGCAGTCAGCCTACTCCACAACAGAAAGGGGAGGAGTTGTACAGTCTGATAGCCACAAAGAACAAAGATCTCCTGTGGTGTTCTGTTCTGGTGCTTTTATTGTCACTTGTGCAAAATACAAATGCGCAGTGAAATTATTTAGTTACAAACACTCCAGTAGAGTATTACCATACCAAAGCACATCCCCGATTAGCAAATTGTACAGAAATAGTCTACTGATCCCGCAAGCAAGAGTTTTGGCGGCATTTTCTGAGTCCAGTTCATGCTCCAGGTCTTATGAGCGATGCCCGTTCAAGTCAAACCCAAGGCTGCACTGGGCTTCCAGCCGTTACCTTTCCTTGGATCTATGTCACCAACCACCAAGAACAAAGCCAGCTGACACATGGGAGCACTGTCACACGTAGCTGGTAATATTTTGCATCTTGTATATCATCGTCAAGTCTAATCCCTGTCTGACAGCAATGTGGAAATACCTTCATCAGAATGACTGTTGTAGTTCAAGAAGGTAGTTGAACATCAAGGTAGTTTACAGAGGCCAATTAACCTATAAACCCACACGTCGTTAGGATGCAGACAGTACCTGAGGTCAGAATTGAACCTGGGTCTCAACTGGGCCCTGTCTTATGCTGCTTATAATCTCATTGGTGCCCTATTGTCAAGCCCCTGTTTAACACACCTTGTTTTATTTCCTGTGCTTTCTTTAAGTTTACTTGGTCCACTGGAAAATTGGGAAACTACTGTGTAACATTTTTAAAAAGTGAACCATAAGCGTGTAGAGATATCAAATGGAGTAATATCCAACAGGCCAAAAATTCCACCCCCACCGGTCTATTACCGCCATATTCCCTGGTTGTTGGAATTTTCCTTGACAACAGCTCAAGCTTTTAGAAATGTTCGTTTGTTCTTTCTTTTTGAAACAAAATGTGAAGTCAGTGGAAAACCCCAATAATGCCATTTGACAAATGTGTGATTTTGGAAGTCAAAACATTAGAAAATTTAAAATAAATCTCATCGAGAGAATTGCATTAGCCTGTGTAGCAGCATTGAGCTGCGTGGGTAACTTCACTTGTTTTCCTCTTAGGAATTACTTAAGCACCAAAGCAAATGGGCAAAGGGATGCAAGTGATTGAACAAGGAATGGCTCAACTGGGTTACCAAACATAACTTCAGTGAGAATGAGAGTATGATATGAATTAAATGTTTAACCATCTGTCAGTCACATTTTGTGAAGCCACACATGCTGCACAATAAAATGTTTCATGATTTGACTCACAGTTCGTATAGAGCAATAACCTCCAGGAGCTGCGTGCAGTTTGTTATTTCAACCCTAGTGTGGATGGTGCTTTCATTAGTAGTTGCGGTGATAACAGGATATTTGTTATATTGTGGAGAAATAGGAATTAGCATTCAATCGAGGATGCAGCTTGATCCAAAATATTATATTTTACATTGCAATATTTGAATTTAAAATAATGTTTAATGTGGTATCAATTGCAAGGCATTGGAGTATCTCAGCGGTCAGGCAGAATCTGTGGAGGGAATAGATAGGTGACGTTTCAGGTCTTCATCAGACTGATTCACTTTTCAGAGATGCTGGCTGATTTACTGAGTGACAATAGACAACAGACAATAGACAATAGGTGCAGGAGTAGATCATTTGGCCCTTCAAGCCAGCACCGGCATTCAATGTGATCATGGCCGATCATCCCCAATCAGTACCCCGTTCCTGCCTTCTCCCCATATCCCCTGACTCTGCTATTTTTAAGAGCCTTACCTAGCTCTCTCTTGAAAGCATCCGGAGAACCTGCCTCCACCACCCTCTGAGGCAGAGAGTGCTCCAGCTACTGTTTTTTTATGTGGTTTGGTAACATTGTTAGTCATAGAGTCATACAGCACAGCATTTATACCATTCATACTCAAACTATACGAATCATATTTTATTCTCCCCACAATTCCATCAACTCCCACAAAATTCAATGAGTCACCTACAAACTGGGGTCAAGGAAAAAGTGATCATGTCACGGTCCATTGTTTCCACCAATCTTTACACCACTACACACAAGAAGCACAAGAACTACAAGAAGCATAAGGCGCCATTGTATGCAGATGCCAAGAAGTGTGTTCAGCTCTAGCTGAACAATTTCTAACCTTGTGATGTGGACTCGATAAGAAGACTACAAACTAGGGGCAATTTACAATGGCCAATTGACATACCAACTTTTTGATGTGAAAGAATGGCACAGTGGCACAGTGGTAGAGTTGCTGCCTCACAGCGCCAGAGACCAGGGATCGATCCTGATGGTCGATGCTGTTTGGGATCGAGCAATTTGATATGTAGGAAAGAACTGCAGAAGGTGATTTTCACCAAAAATAGACAATAAACACTGGAGTAACTCAACGGGTCAAGAAGAAGGGTCAAGATTTATGAAGAAGGGTCTCGACTCGAAACGTCACCTATTCCTTTTCTCTAGAGATGCTGTCAGACCCGCTGAGTTACCCCAGCATTTTGTGGTTGGAAACGTGATGCTACTTTGCAAAATAGGGAAAATGTTGGCCGATTAGGAAGATTTGAGGGGTTATATAGGAGAGATAGTAAATGTAATGTATGCACAGAAACATGTTCCTTATTCTAATTGTGGTTCATGGTATATGGAGAAGGACCAGGTGCGAGATTAAGTGAGAAGGACCAGGTGCAAGATTAAATCTAGTTGTTATTCCACTCTCTAACTACAAAGTGCACCTGTGCATGCATCACATGGCAAAGTCATACATTTACGCAACCACGCTGCTTTCCCTTTTTGCAAAGGAGAAATGAATCACATTTGCAGATTCTTACAGATTGAAACTGTTTACAGGTTCTGAGTCACTTTGTATCTTCTTGTCTTGAGGAAGGTGTCAATTCACAACTCAATTTGGCAGAATCAAGTGTCATCTTCCAAAAGTCTCCACTGTATCAACGACAGGAATACACTCATAATCGCATAACTCTTTGACATCCCCTCGTACATGTCTTGCTTGAATGAAGTGATGTATGTGTACACTTCTAACTAAATTTCCTATTTCCACAGAATATCACTTTGTACTGCACACTTCAGTTATCACTCCAGCATCCCAATCCCAAGTGTCAGATTTACTACGTGATGTTAACACACAAACTCTATCATGTTGCATGAACTGTTTCTCCCCACGACTTGAGTAACAATTTTGTTTCTACCTCAAATTCCTCTCTTCCATTCTCTCCTCAAGATTTCTCTGAACTAAGCTCGATCATGTTGACGGATTAGGGACTCAGCATGAGTATAACCTATTGTGGAATACAATGTCATTCTGTTGTTTAAAATATATGTAGGAAGAATGTCACATTGCCAGAGGTGAGCGCTCTTGTAATATTTGGTCTTCCATTCTCTTGACAATTCTCACTAATCACAATTATACCTAGACGATATAATGAAATAAACCATTCCTCATGCCATTTTTTTTCATAAAGCACTCAAATAGATATGGACTATATAGATACGGTACAATATCTAAAATAGACACAAACTGCTGTAGTAACTCAACAAACTGGTCAGACAGCATCTCAGAGTCATAGAGTCATACAGTGTGTAAACAGACTCAGCGGCCCAACTTGCCCACACCGACCAACATGTCCCATCTACACGAGTCCCACTAGTGCCTGCGTTTGGCCAATATCCCTCTAAACCTCTGCTATTCATGCACCTGCTAATTGCTTATTAAACATTGTGATAATCCCTGCCTCAATTACCTCCTCCAGCTGCTCATTCCATACACCCACCACCCTTTGCATGAAAGGTGATTCCTATTAAATCTTTCCCCCAACTTAAACCTATGCCGTCTGGTTCTCGATTCACCCACTCTGGCAAGAGACTCTCTGTGTCCACCTGATCTATTCCTCTCATGATTTTATACACCTCTTTAAGATAACACCTTATCCACCTGAGCTCCAAGGAATAGAGTAGATGTTTGCTCAATCTCTCCCTATAGCTCAGGCCCTCAAGTTCTGGCAACGTCCTTATAAATCTTCTCTGCACCCTTTCCGTCTTAACACCATTTTCCTATGACATGGTGCCCAGAACTGAACACAATACTCTCAATGTGGCCGCACCAATGTCTTATATAACTGCAACATGACCTCCCAACTTCTATACTCAATGATTTCCCAATTTCTATACTCTGGAGAAAAATGATAGATGACGTTTTGGTCAGCACCCTTCTTCAGGCGGCTATCTCACCAGAAGAAGGATCCTGACCCAAAATGTCACTTATCCTTTGTCGCCAGAAATGCTGCTGACCCGTTGAGTTCCTCCAGCATTTTTGGTCTATCTTTGGCAAAAAAACAGTATCTGCAGTATCTGGTTTCTGCAAATTTTAAGACAAGCCCTCTGGTAAGCTCGGATATGGGAATGTGGATCTCAATTTTTTTGGTGGCATGCTCTGTCATAATTCAAATGGAATTTTATTTCACCACAATTGTTTCAAAGTGATTTTCCATGTGCTCCAAGATGTTCTTCCTTCTCATTTTAATCAACCTGCACTGATGGCAGAGATGCCTTGGCTCTTTAATCCTGACAGACAGTGCAATCATTAATCAATTATTAGAAATTAATTTTACATTGAAGATATAGTAAGGTTACACTTTAGTTTAGTTTAGTTTTGAGGCACTGTGTGGAAACAGGCCCTTGTATAAGTGGAATAGTACCTTTCACTATTTTCAATGTGAATGACGTTGCTAAATTCTTTTACAATAGCATTCTGATCTGAAGTTCTATCCTGGATCATGTGATTCAATTCAATTCAATTCAATTCAATTCAATTCAATTCAAGTTTAATGTCATTGCACAAATACAAGTATAGGTACAACGAAATGCAGTTTAGCGTCGTTCTTAGTGATAGCGATATAGAAAAATAAATACAGAGTGCAGTGGTAGCAATATGGAAAATAAATAAATACAGGGTACAGACAAATCTATCAGCTGGGCTCCGAGTTCAGCAGTCGGATGGTGTAGTTGAAGAAGCTGTTCTTCGTCCTACTGGTGCGGGACCTGAGGCTCCTGTACCGCCTCCCTGATGGGAGGAGGGCAAACAGTCCATGATTAGGATGTGAGGGGTCCTTGATGATCTTCCCGGCCCGCTTCAGGCACCGTTTCCGGTGGAGGGCATCCAAGGCAGGGAGCGGGGCACCGATGATGTACTGGGCGGTTTTCACCACCCGTTGTAGTGCCTTCCTGTCTGCCACGGTGCAACTGCTGTACCATACCGTAAAGCAGGTGGTCAGGATGCTTTCGATGGTGCAGCGGTAGATGTTCGTCAGGATCTGGGGGGACAGGTGGGCTTTTTTGAGCCTCCTCAGAAAGTAAAGGCGCTGCTGTGCCTTTTTGATTAGCTTTGAGGTGTTGAGGGACCAGGACAGGTGATAATATTCTAAAAGGGAATGGCCGATATTTACATTTGCGACAGAGTCATTGTCAGTTTTGCTGACTAAGGGTCCAGAACTGCTAATGAAGACTACTAGACGGATAAACACACAATGCAGGAGTAACTCAGCAAGCATCTCTGGAGAGAAGGAATGGGTGACATTTCAGGTCAAGACCCTTCTTCTGACTGAGAGTCAGGGGACAGTGAGACATAGAGATATGGAAGGGTAAGGTGTGAAAATGGGAGATCAAAAGGGACAATGTAAAAAGACATGTTGAATTGTCCATTTTTAGCTGAGGGGAAGATTACAATGAGATACGACTAGTAAAATCTAATCAGGAGGACAGTGAAACTAGTCAGAGAACTAGGGTAGGGGAGGGACGGAGAGAGAGGGAATGCAAAGGTTACTGGAAGCTAGAGAAGTCAATATTCATAAAGTTGGGTTGTAAGCAGCCCACGTGAAATTAAGGCATGGTCTGTTGATTAGTAGGTGAAATTATCTCATTACTATCTAATATCTTTATCAATGTTTCCATACCATCTAGCATTCTGTCCTAAGGAATGCAATTTTAGCTTAGTTTAGTTTAGAGATAAAGTGTTGATACAGACCGTTCTGCCCACCGAGTCCATGCTGACCAACGGTCCACCACAAACTAGTTCTATCCTACAGTTAGGGGCAACTTTACAGAAGGCAATTAACCTACAAACCCGCACATCTTTGGAATGTTGGAGGAAACAGAAACACACGGAGGAAACCCATGTGGACACAGGGAGAATGTACAAATTCTGTACAGACCGCACCCATAGTCAGGACCGAACACACTGCCACCCTAAAATTTTAATATGTTTTTCTCTCGGCTACCAACAATTCCATGACTGGCTACGATTATTGCTCTATAATATGAGAGATATGCATTGTAGACTCATTTCTTCTTAAAGCAAAATGCAAAATATTACAGATGCTACAAACCTGAAGTAAAAACTGTCAATTCTGTAACAACCTGTAGATAATGCGTCAATTACCTGTTATTTCTTCATAAATTTACAAGTTCTAGGAGCGGAATAAGGCCATTCGGCCCATCAAGTCTACTCTGTCATTCAATAATGGCTGATCTATCTTTCCCTCTCAACCCCATTCTCCTAACTTCTCATAACCCTTGACACCTGTACTAATCAAGAATCTGCCAATCTCTACCTTAAAAATGCCCAATGATTTGGCCTCCACAGCCATTTGTAGCAATACATTTCACAGATTCACAACCCTTTGACTAAACAAATTCCTCCTTGTCTCTTTTCTAACGGTGCATTCTTTTATTCTGAGGCCTGGGCCTCTGGTCCTAGTCATGATATAATCAGAGAATAATCTTTTTTTTTAAAGTTAGATAGATATTTAATGGTGAAGAGAGCAATGGGGATATCTGAGATAGAATGAAGATCAAATTTCTTCAGGGGACATAAATGTAATTTAGAGGAGTCTGATGGATATTTGCTAATCACCTCTGATATGCCTCGATGGGAATGAATAGAGGGAGATCGAATTAAAGGAATGGCTATGGAAACTTGCAAGGGTCCAAGTCTCTAAGTGGAATACATGCCATACTTCTTGTTTCATCGTACAGCCCCTCCCTCTGTCATTTTTCAGTACTCTGGTGATTGCCTTGTGGCTCCTGCACGACAACATAATAAGCCCCAGACTCCCATAGCAGTCTCAATTACACCTTACTTCCTTTAATGTATATGGCTCCCATTATATCTGTTGAATAGTGAAACTTTCCAGAGCAGTGATTGTGATGTGCCTTCCCATTTCTCCCCTCACCTCCCAGACTCTTGCTGCACAGCAAATTGGCTATTTGCTGTTCTTTATCCCGATTCCACTTCCACTTCTGCAAAAAAATGACTTAATGGTGTCAATGCTTTTGTCAGACCTAACACAAATCTTGCAGAGTAATCTAAGTTCTGTAATTGTTTCAAGTTTCCTGGCCTTCATAACTGCTTCCACCTTTTCTTTGACTGATCTATGTACAGCTAGTTTTAACCCCAGATAAACTTTCTTCCTGCAATATTATACACATGTATAATGGGCTATAATATGTATAACATGGGCTTTACTTTATTTTCAAGTAGCTATCTGATTATATCAAATATTTGAAGTTTTTTATTTGATACTTTTCGTTACTAGCTGTATCTTGACTATCGACTTGAAGTGCCTTTGGCAATGATCTAATTCCACAAAGTATTTTTTTAGTATAAAACAGGCCTTCACGTTGATTAATTGTAAAATAGTGTAAACTTCCCTGATCCATTCAGTTGGGCATCTACATGGGGCCAATCTGGTTTAGTGAAAATAGACATAAAATGCTGGAGTAACTCAGCGGGACAGGCAGCATCTCTGGAGGGAAAGAATGGGTGACGTTTGGGTCAAAACCCCTCTTCAAACTGTTGTGGACCCTTCCTCAGACTTACATTAGTCTGAAGAAGGGTCTCGAACCGAAACATCACCCATTCCTTCTCTGCAGATATTCTGCCTGTCCCGCTGAGTTACTCCAGCATTTTGTGTCTATCTTCAGTATAAACCAGCATCTGCAGTTCCTTCCTACACATGGTTTAGTGAAATCCCTGGCTTCTGCCATTTCTATTTACAGATCTTGTGAAGGAGGCATTGAGTATTTCTCATCAACAACTGCTTGGTTCAATGTCAGACTGTAATAAACACATAACTGTAAACTTAGTCTGCTTTAAGAATATTTGGTGCTAGACCATCTTCCTGGTGCTAGTGCTTCATCGCATGAAGGACAGATTGTGGCTTACAGTCTAGTTTAGTTTAGAGATACAGTGCAGAAACAGGCCCTTCAGCCCATTGAGTCTGCACCAACCAGTGATCCCCGCACATTAACACTGTCCTACACACATTAGGTACAATCTGCACATATACCGAGCCAATTAACCTACATACCTGTACGTCTTTGTAGTGTGGGGGGAAACCGAAGATCTCAGAGAAAACCCACTCGGTCACGGAGAGAACATACAAACTTCGTACAGATAACACCCGTAGTCGATCTCCGATGCTGCAAGCGCTGTGAGGCAGCAAGTCTACCGCTATGCCACTATGCCGCCCTTTGTCCTTTGAGTTTGCCCTTGTGTCCATCCACATTTGCATGTTGTCATCTGTAATATTCATGTAGGCATTGCAGCATACCTTTCTGAGCATGAACATGAAAGCTGAACATGATTTAGAACAATCTTTACTGACCACCTCTTTCAAGCATAGATTCAATTTTCTGAACTAATTTCCTGGCTCATGATCTGATTAGTATAATCAGTGAAAATCATTGAAGAATGTAATTGTCCTTTGTCAATTAAACATTCATGAAGCTTAATTGTTTCATTTTCCAACTATTGTAACTCATGAAATATGACATTTTTCTTGAAGTGTCCAATACTTCACCTGTACATATTTTTTCATAGTTAACATACTCTTGATAAGTGACTTACATATGTATCCTTGCTCAATTATGCAACCTACACAAAGGATCTTGTAACTTTGATGCAGCTATGCTAAACAGAATACATTTTCTTTTCCACTGTATTAAGAGATTTGCTAACAGAATGTACTTTCTGGAATCCCCTCCGGCTGGAAGAAGAGTTTTATCATGTGCCTACATAGCATTGTATTGTACTGGTGCATTCTCTGAAGCTTTACCAAATTCCACATCACTATTTGTTTCATAACACATTTCTGTGGGTTACATGTTTCATCTGAGAGGGATTGTGTGTTGGCTTGTGGAACCATGTCTTCCAAATTGACAAGCAAGTGACTGAGCAGAAATGTTATACTCTTCTAATATATACCCCACTACACCAAAATTGAAGACATTACAGAAACGAAGGTGAACTTTAATCTCTTTCCAGTACCTGTTTAACAGCCTGGTCACAGTCAAAATCATTAAACTAACTATGGATTGGAAAGGGCTAGAGATTTATGGACCAAACCTGAGCAGGTGGGAATAGGGTAGATGGGATATCTTGGTTGACATGGGCAAGTTGGGCTGAAGGGCCTGCTTCCATGTTGTATAACTCTATGATGCTATGACACCAACTTCCTTGACTATTCCAATGTGAATCAGAAAGCCACAGGGGGCTTTCTTCTCCTGGTGTGAATGCTCAAATGTTTTCTGCTGGCCATACCCTCTCTGCCTCATGTTTGCCTCAAGACTAGTGCTGGGTCTCAAACTAACTGTTCACTTAGTTCCTGCTGTTTCCCCTTCACATGCAAAGTTTGGCTGGCATTCTCTCTCATGCCATACCTGACCTCAGCTGCTGTCTGTTTGGAGTTCACATCATCTCCCTGTGACCACGTGGGTCTCCCCGGGCGTTCCAGTTTCCTCCCACATCCCAACAATGTGCAGGTAGTGTAACTGGCAACTGTAGTAGTCAATTAACTTTCATGTAGGTTAATGGCAACAAAATCAAAGACCTATTGAGTGAGAGTGAATAAGATGCAGGGAATAAGAAGTGACTAGGTGCATGGGAAGGAACTGCAGATGCTGGTTTACACTGAAGACGGACACAAAATGCTGGAGTAACTCAGGCAGCTTCTCTGGGGAAAAGGAATCGGTGACGGTTTGGGTGGAGACCGTACGTGACTTCAAAAAGTGGTGATGTGGGTGTGGCTTCCTTCAAGCTAGCATGGAACCAATTGGGCTGAATGGCCTCATCCTGTGTTTTTATGAAATAAATTTGTTTGTAATACAATAATTTTAGAAACTAACAGATGGCACTTTCCTGTCAATGAGGCACTATTATTTACAAGCAAAACATAATCATTCTCATCAAACTCTCAATCAGTTATCTCACAAATCCTTGAAATCAAAATGTAAATTGCTGATGTGAATCATGTGGATGATTACATGATCAATGCTGGCCAATTTGTGGATAAATTGCCCTCATTGAAACTTTGAATAAAATATTACACTTTCCAGGTATTTGTATTTGAAATGAATAAAGTTGATTTTGAACATTGACTGTGCATCAATTCGATTACATTAAATATGAAAAATATTGGAAACATATCTGAGCTTTACTAGCAGCTATTTTTTTGCTGAAATATAAATGCAATTTAACTATCGATCCTGCTGGATAATTTAATGCTGATGACCAATATTACCATCTAGTGGCAATTTGCACTTAAATTTGCCAATTTACCACTTCTACAATTAATGAGCAGCTTGTTCAACAAATGATTCTTTCATCTTAACCTCAGACACATTGATGGCCAATGGGGGAAAAAAAGTATCCAAAACCATTAACTTTTATTTCAATTTACAATTTCCTGTCATCTAGCATTTAATGACAGAGCGTCACCATAAGATTTCAAGCAGTTTAGTTCAGTTTACTTTTGAGATACAACGCAGAAACAGGCCCTTCGTCTTGCTGAATCCACGCCGACCAGCTATCTCCGCACACTAACACTATCCTACACGCACTGTGGATAATTTACAATTATACAAAGCCAATTAGCCTATAAACCTATATATCTTTGGAGAGTAGGAGGATACCGGAGATCCCAGAGAAAACCCGCGCAGGTCACGAGGAGAACGTACAAACCCCATAAAGGCAGCGCCCGTAGTCAGGATCGAACCCGGGTCTCTGGCCCTGTAAAGCAGCAAATCCAACGCTGCGTCACCGTGCTGCATGAGTTGTGCAGGCAGGTTTTTTACACAGTTGGTGCACACTGACATTCAGTAGGGAACAAACTAAGATTGCCTTCAAGGCTTCAATGGGCTGAGTATAAAAGGCCTGTCCCACCAGCATGCAACTCTATGCAATGAACGCGATCAAACTAGAAGCGGGTGCCGCGCAGAGGTCGGGTGATCCCCTGTACAGGGCCGTTCCCACGAGCATGCGCCTGCATGCGGCAAGCGCAACCAAATCGGCAGTAGGGGCCGCGCGGAGGTCGGGTGAGTGGCGCAACGGGGCGCAAAGTGAGGCGAACTTGGAGCGAAGTCCAAGGTAAGTTCGCCAGGACAGAGAGGGGCACACAGAGAGGGGCACCGAGGCACACACACACACAGGGCCACGGAGCCACACACATAGAGGGTCACGGAGGCACTTACAAATAGGTTCACGGAGGCAGGATGTCGGGGCAGTGTGTAAATGTCGAGGCGACTGCGAGCCGACAAGCCGTTGCAGAATTTTTGGACATAGTCGGTTTTTCGGAGCCCCGCGTGGTGTCGGGACGAACTCGGGACGAACTCTGCACAATTCCGCACGGCTCCGGCGATCGAAGTGGGACCGGCCCCGTGACGCCGGACGGCTCAAGCGACCACGTTAGGTCGCGCTAATCGCATAGAGTTGCATGCTGGTGGGACAGGCCCTTAACAATAAGGTCATGGTAGTGAATTGTCGAATATTTTTTACATTCCACAAGATTTCCTTCCTGTGCCATCCCGTGCGTGGGTGTGGTGTGAATTAATTCACCATTGCAGTTGTCAATCAACAAAACATTTCAATGAAGAAGGAGCTGTCAGGAACATTCTGACAATTTCAATGTTTATGTAACTCAGAAACATTTAGTGTATTTTGACATCTTTGACAGCTGAATAAGCCGTGGGCGCGGCTTAATCAGCTCCAGCCTTTCATAGGCAGGGCTTGTACTCGATCTTTATGTGGCAGGATTTAGAGTGGGTTGCCCTGTCATGATGGAAGCATTTGCCATTGAGGCTGAAACACGCACTTGCAAACAAGGTGGACTAAAGACTTTCAGGATGAGTTCAATGTGATCCTTTTTCAAACAACGAGTTGCCAGCTGAATCCAAACTCTGGCAACCGTTACTTGTATCTGATACTACTCATGGTTTATTCATGGAGTTGTCTTCCCCAAGCCACTGGGAATTCCCATTACCGTGTCACAGTATGGTGTCAGTATCTTGGTCTTACTATTCACATTGGCTAAGGGGATCGTTACTATTGGAAGCTTCAGCCGCTGTGCTGTGTTATTGATTGCCATCCATTTACATTGTTTTGGGTATAACTGATATTTGTTCATTGTGTAGGCAACTGTGGGAAATGTAACCACATTCTAGGTTCTGCTCACATACGGTATCTCTCTTTGTTCTGTAAGTGGTCTTGAATTATCAATATATCTGTGGAGAAGGTGCTCCCACATCTCAAGTATTGTCCTTACTGAAGAAAACCAAGGGCTTATTCTCACTGTGAAAAGTTCTGAGGTACCATTGTGAAGGAGAATAGGGAATGACTCCTGTGTGTCTGTAAATACCTATCCCTCAATTATTTGACTGCATTGTTCATGGGAGCTTGAAGTGTACTATTTGATTTACGTATACTTGCACCTCAATAGTGATGATCCTTCAGAAGCAAATGATGCTGGGGCCTCCTAAAGCTGTGAAAGATATCACTTTACTTTTTAAATGTTTAATACAACGTGAGCTACCTCTTTCACTTTCCCTCCACTCAAATTTTCTTCAACAGAGATTTCCTTCATTGATCTTACCTTTGACTATCTTACACCAGTGGCAATGTGCTTGACAACACCATGGGATTAAAACATGCCACAGAATAATCTTGTTCTCAGCCTATAACCAAGAAGCTGATTGTTGACTTCAGGAGGGGATAGCTGGGCAAACCATGAACCTGTCTTCATCGACTGGATGGTGGCAGAGAGAATCAACAGTTTCAAGTTCCTGGATGTGCACATCTCTAAAGGGCCTGTCCTACAAGCATGCAACTCGATGAACGCGATCAAACTAGAAGCGGGGGCCACGCGGAGGTTGGGTGATCCCCTGTACAGGGCCGTTCCCACCAACATGCGCCTGCATGCGGCAAGCGCGCCCAAACCGGCAGCAGGGGCCGCGCGGAGGTCGGGTGAGTGGCGCAACGCGGCGCAAAGTTAGGCGAACTTGGAGCGAAGTCTAAGGTAAGTTCGCCAGGACAGAGAGGGGCACACAGAGAGGGGCACAGAGGCACACACACACACAGGGCCACGGAGCCACACACATAGAGGGTCACGGAGGCATCTACAGATAGGTTCACGGAGGCATGATGTCGGGGCGGTGTGTCATGCGTCGAGGCGACTGCGAGCCGACAAGCCATTGCCGCGCGGAATTTTTGAACATAGTCAGTTTTTCGGAGCCCCGCGCGATGTCGGGACGAACTCCACACAATTCCGCACGGCTCCGGCGATCGAAGTGGGACCGGCCCCGCGAAGCCGGACGGCTCAAGCGACCACGTTAGGTTGTGCTAATCGCATAGAATTGCATGCTTGTAGGACAGGCCCTTAAAGATCTTTCCTGGGCTTAGCACAGTGATGTAATCACAAAGAAAGCTCATCAGCACCTCTACTTCTTGAGAAGTTTAAGGAGATTTTGGGTGTCACTGAGTACTCGATCAAACTTCTGCAGGTTTAGTTTAGTTTAGTTTAGAGATACAGCATGGAAATAGGCCCTTTGGCCCACCGGGTCTGTGTCGACCAGTGATCCCTGCATATTAACACTATCCTACACACAATAGGGACAATTTGTCTTTACATTTACCAAGCCAATTTACCTACATACCTGTACGTCTTTGGAATGTGGGAGGAAACCAAAGATCTCAGTGAAAACCCACGCAGGTCATGGGTAGAACGTACAAACTCCATCCAGACAGCAGCCGTAGTTGGGATCGAACTCAGGTCTCCGGCGCTGCAAGTGCTGTAAGGCAGCAACTCTACCACTGCGCCACCGAGACTGGTTGCCTCATGGCCTGGTTCGGTGATTTGAATACCCCTGAATGAAGGGGGCTGCAGAGAGTGGTGCTTATTGCCAGGACCATTATGGGTACTAATCTCCCAACTGTTGAATAGACTTGCAGGAACAAATATCACCGAGGACTCACATCAACCTGGCCACATTCTCATCTCGCTGCTTCCATTGAAAAGAAGGTACAGGAGGTTCAAAATCCACATAGAAGAACAGCTTCTTCCCAGCAACCATCAAGCTCATGAACACTGCACAACACTAACCACAACTCTACATCAGCAACTATGATCTACCATGGGCTTTGTCTTGGTTCCTCTATCAACTTTGGTTTTGCACTATAATGGTCTGCAAAGACTGCAGAGAAGATATTAGTTTTGTTTATTATTGTCACGTGCAACGAGGTACAGTAAATAGGTTTTGTTTGAATGTTATCCTGTCACCGAAAAGATAATACATGATTACAATCAAGCTGTCCACAGTGCCCAGATAATGGATAAAGTGGGCAAGATAAAGTCCAATAAAGTCCGATTATAGCTCAAAAGTCTCCAGTGAGGTTGATGGGGGGTTAGTACCATACTCTGGCTGATAAGAAGGCTGTTCAGTTGCCTAATAACAGCTGTGAAGAAACAGTCCCTGAATCTGGAGGTATGCGTTTTCCAACTTGCTGCATGCACTTGTAAAATTTAACAGGTAAAATCTTTGCTAAAATGATTTAAAAGGAAATGGCAGAGGATGGGAAGTAAATGCCTCAGCCTCATCTCTCCCCCACACAGCGGTGAACACAGAGGTTGAAGATGAAGATCTGAGTATTTCTTTTTTTACGGCCATTTTCCTCACAGAGCACGTATCAGAATCAGCTTGGTGAAACCTGAGAGATGAGGTGGTGGGTCAACATATTTGCGGCATCTTGCAACTGAGTGTGTTGCTGAAAAATATCCCATTACAATTGAAACGTCACGATCTTGTGCACTCAAAATGCAGTCAGAAAATAATCCTGGGAACAGCTGCGCCAAGAATGAAACATTATGGCAGCTGCATAATGTAAACACATAACTGATAGAAATGTGTTATCACCCAACATGAATTCATCTTTGTCAACCAACAGAAGCCTCTTGGTCACCTTTTAATCAGACCTAACTTAACGTGGTAATGACAGATGCCATTGAAAGGAAACATACCACTTTATCACTATCCTTGAGGAAGTAACAAGCACAAAAGGATGAACATCCGTAACTAAAGCAGGAAAGGTTTGTTTGATTGAAGTGTTCCTCCAATATAATACCTATGGGTAATGCCAGACCTGCTGACTTCAGCCTGTGATTTGAACTCCAACATCCCCAGTGGCATTATCCTGATCTATTTCATGTTAAAAAAAAATGTCACATCTGTGATTTTTAGTTTTTCCCACCCAAAGCAGTCATTTTCTGTCACCTGATAAAGGATGGTGCTGCTGGGAGCTCTGACCCAAAGCTAGCCTAGACCAGTAAGACATAGTTAGGAATCAGGGAAGCGGAAAAGTAATAGATAAACGAGCCTCGTAGAAAGAAATGGAGAATGATCACTGAGAGAATAAAGGTCTTAATATCACATAGGATAAAAGAACACAAGTCTATGCAGTAGCTGGCAAGTTGCCAACATACTGCACATTCATATTTGTGACTTTGTTAAGTGGTAGTGCCTGTGGAGCAGACCAGTGACAGTTTAGTTTAGTTTAGAGATAGTGTTGAAACAGGCCCTTAGGCCCACCGAGTCCGCACCGACGAGCGATCCCCGCACATTAACACTATCCATGCACACTAGGGACAATATTTACATATATACCAAGCCAATTAACCTGTAAACCTGTACGTCTTTAGAGTGTGGGAGGAAACCAAAGTTCTCAGAGGAAAACCATGCAGGTCATGGGAAGAACGTACAAACTCCATACAGACAGCACCTATAGCCAGGATTGAACCCGGGTGTCTGGCGCTGCAGGGCTGTAATGCAGCAACTCTACCATTGTGCCACTGTGTCGCCGACAGTGTATTAGCTGACAGACGTGTGTATGGCTGTACATCTTTGTAGCGTTACCTAGGAACTCTGATGATGAGACACATTTAATACAGAATTTCAACCTGTATTCAAGACTTATCTCAATATATTTCTGAGGGTCCTATTTGTCATGTATGAGACAGATTCCTTGCGTACTGGGCTGAAATTGGAGATAAGCCCACAGATTACCACAGCTATATCAAGTGGACTTGATTTCACAGGAGAGAAGGAATGGGTAACATTTCAGATCAAGACCTTTATTCAGACTGGAGAAGGGTCTTGACCCGAAATGTCACCCATTCCTTCTATCCAGAGATGTTGCCTGGCCCTCTGAGTTACTCCAGCATTGTGTTTCTATCAGCATCTACAGTTCCTACCCACACAGACTTGATTTCACACTGTCTTCTGCAAGAACTCTATTCCATTCTCTCAGTTGCCGCATCTCTGTCATATCTACTTTGACGTTGAGTGGGCAGCACAATGGCACAGCAGAAGAGCTGCTGCCTCTGAGCCAGAGCCAGAGAGCAAGGATTAATCCTGACCTTGGGTGCTATCTGTGCGGGGTTTAGACGCTCTCCCAGTGACTGCGTGGGTTTCCTCCAGGTTCTCCAGTTTTCTCCCACATCCCAAAGACATGTGAGTTTGTAGGTTGATTGGTCTCTGTAAATTGCCCCTTGGTGCAGTGGAATAACTAGCGTGAATGGTGATAAATGGTCGAAGGGTTTGTTTCTATGTTGCATATCTGAACTAAACTGAACATAATTGGGCTTCAATGTTTTTGGGAGGATGATGAGGGATCAGATATCACTAATGTTGGAATCATTTGTTGCACAAATGCCTAATTCAAAGACATACTGGCAAAATAGTATCTTCCATTTCAGTCTCATCCCCCCCCCCCCCACCTATCCCCCAACACACACACACACACACACACACACACACACACACACACACACACACACACACACACACACACACACACACACACACACACACACACACACACACACACACACACACACATACATACACACACACTTCCTTCTTCCCCAAGGAATTAGTTGACCACTTCAGGTACTTTTGCTGTGATCCTCAAAACTACTGCTTTGTGAAAGCAAGACATTGATGCAATATTTAACATACCTTGTGTCCTGAATACATACACCCTCCACCATTCATTTGGTCTAAGTTAGATGACCTGCTAACTCGTGTAAATGAAGTCATATTGTTTGTATTCAACATGATTCATAAGATCATTTCACAATGACCTCAAAAATCCACCGTGAACACAGCAAGCTTTCCAAACTAATTGTTACCTTTCAATGTTGTACGTCAAGAGGCAATAAATGGAAGAAGAATAGAATAGAATAAGGGGGTGCTGCGAGTTGTGGATGCAGCCCACTCCATCCCACAAACCAGCCTCCTAACCCCATTGCCTCAATCTACACTTTACCCTACCTCAGGAAAGCAGCCAACATGACCAAGGATCGCACATACCCCATCATTCCCTCTTCTCCTCTCTCCTGTCAGGCAGAAGAATCAAAAGGTTAAAAAGTATGTACTACCAGATTCACAAACAACTACTTCCCCACTGTTATCTGATTCTTGAATTGATAAATATATGCTAGGGATATATTCCTGATCTTCCAATCTACCTCATTGCGACCCTTGCACTTTTATATATCTGCATTTTCTCGTAGCTATAATACCATATCCTGTACTCTGTTGCCTTTCTCTTTTTGCACTACGTCTTATGGTCTTGCACGTTTTGATTGTGCTCATGCAAGGTATGATTTATCTGGATGGCATGGAAAACATTGTTTTTTCACTGTATCTTGATGCACGTGGCAATAATAGACCAATATCAATACCATTGTGGCAGAATTCAGCAGGTATTAGTAATTTCCAGTCTCTCAGGGCTTCCTTCTGCATTACAATGCTTCTTCCATATTATTCGCATAAACAAAGATGTCTGCATGTTTCCAATCTCTCCTCCATACCAAATTCACCCATACTCCTAAAGAGTGTGACAACAGGATGTCTCAATTAATGAACAGAAAATGCAAAAAATGGTTGGCAAGTCAGGTAGCATCTGTGTGAACAAAAACAGAGTTATTGGTTCATGTGCAAAATCCTTTTTTAATCACTCTTTAACCCAACTCAACAATTGAATTCAAGGTACGGGATGAAGATAACATAGTATAATCCCTAGATTAGTCCAAGTGTGTGAAATCTGCAATTAAGTTAAAATTATCAGTTCAAATGGTTCAGAGAAGGAATCATAGAGCCATACAACCCATCAGTCCATGCTAACCAAGTTGCCATACTGAGCTTCTCTTAATTGCTTGTTTTTAGACCATAGCTTTCTACATCTTTTTTTTCATACATCTGTCTAAAAGACATTTGGTCAACAATATTTCCCCTCGACCTGCTGGTTAGATAACTCTACTGGTTGACTTTTGAACATCTTGGTGCTATACAGCATGAAGTTCATAATACCCACAGCAAACTATTTGCAGTGAGCTTTCATGAGCTATTCAGGTTTTGAACAGAGGTGCTCCGTTTTTCAGTTGTTACTGGTAAAACAGCACATTTGAAAAGTGACAGTTGTCATAACTTTAAAGTGTTTTGGTTTCGAACCAATTTTTAAAACGAAACAGCGAATAGTTTCCACCGTGAAATATAGCTAGCTTACGACTGAATGATCTAAATGATTAAGTGACTTTCAAAATACTTAAGACAGGCTTCTTTCTTTACGGCTTGTCATTTTGCTGTGTTTATAAATCAAATATTCAAGGCACAATTTCCAGTGTTGCAAGCAATCCTTTTCCATAATATATGCCAGGTTTTTTTTGTCACAATCCAATTTTGTTGTGGCCTGAAACAGAAAAGATAAAAATGGTTTAATTCAAGTTTGCCATGGACCTGATCTGAGTTACATACAATAAGGTGCGTTCATATGGAGATGTGATAAACACATGCAGAATCACACACACACACACGCTTCAGAGTGAAAGCCTCAGACCTAATGATTTAAGGCCATTTTCAAAAAGTTTATTACAGTACCTGGTTTGACAGCCCATCAGCTGGAAAACATATTTCATAAATATTCAACCATTTAAGAGGGAGGGAAGGGAGGGGGGTATGGGGGGGGGGGGGTGTCCATAGGTTATTGATTGCTGAATGTAGGGTTCCCGGCGGATGGGGGTGAAGTACCAGATCTGCTAACGATGAACCTTCAAATTCCTGCCATTCATCTGCAAATGGCTATTCAGCCAAGTCCCCTACTGACAAGCCATTCCTGGATTCCCTGCCTGAATAGGATGAACTATAACCGATTATAATGTTTCAACTCAGAAACTTGAATAGTTTAGTCAATCAAGAGGTTCTAGAGTTACGAAGAGGAAGCAAACAATTGAGCCAGAAAAAAAGAACACATTTCCATCATTTTGGCTCTGGCTCACTCACAGTTTTGCTGGGAAGTGGGAGGTTGGGGAGGCTATAAATTATATACTATTGTTTACCAATGGGAAAAGGAAGCCTGCTAATGAAAGCAGGATGACACAGCTGAAGATTACTGCAAGAGTATGATATCATATTCCCAAATGTATAGATCAATGAGTTTAATGGGACAGAAAAGATGAATAGCGTATTGTTATAAATATTAAAGTAGGACATCTTTAATAACTGATTGTTCATGTGGTATGATGTTTGACATATTGTGGTACTTGCTAATGCTAATAGATGACTGCTTTCATTAAATGGTGTTTTACTAGTAGCTCTGTGCTGTTACTTTCCTTATCAGAAACAAGAGCAAACACCCCATTGGCAATAGGTTTGTCACATTGCTGCTTGAAGGAGTAGCAGGACAGTGGTCAACTGTGAAATGAAATGAAATCAAAGTTCTCCAAGTGCAGCAGTGGTGATGACAGGTTGTTGAAATGGGGATCTGTTAGCAAGCTTGAGAAATGTGATCAGTTACAGCCAGTCATCCTGCATATGGTATGAGTAGAAATATTCCCAAGAGAATTGAGGTCCAGGGGAGGACACCGAGTGAAGCAATAGTGCAAATGTCAAGGCTTAATATGATATTGAAATAACAGTAAAATATATTGAAGAGTCTATTATATCTTTAAAAAACGGAAAGGCCGCAGACTCCGATGGCCTAAGCTTTGAATTTTATTTTAAAAATTATGATCTGATTTCCCCACATTTACAGACACTGTATATGTATGCTTTTACTCAACAGAAACTGCCAGAAACTTTAAACAAATCTACAATAACACTTACACCAAAAGCTGATAAGGACCTTGAAGACCCAGGCTCATATAGACCAATAGCTCTCTTAAATACTGATCAGAAAATATTAACTAAAATCCTAGCACATAGATTAAGTTTAGTGATTAACAAATTAATACACCCCGACCAAACAGGTTTTATTCCAAAACATTACTCATCTTATAATTTGAGACGATTATTCAATATTATATATTGAAATATAATTGCTAACGTAGACCTAGCAATCATTTCGTTAGATGCTGAAAAAGCATTTGATCATGTGGAATGGTCATATCTATTTTCAGTGATTGAAAAATTCCAACTGGGTGAGAAGTACTGCACATGGGTTAAACTCTTGTATGCTAACCCAACAGCTAGAATATTAACAAACCAAATGTTATCAACTAAATTTAATTTATCTAGAGGTTGTAGACAAGGATGCCCACTATCTCCGTTATTATTCGCTCTCGCTATTGAACCATTAGCAGAAAGTGTTAGAGCTGATCCAGAAATATATGGGTATAATACTAAAGACACAGTGAATAAAATTTATTTATATGCAGATGATGTATTAATATATATTACAAACCCAGAAACTAGCATTCCAAACCTATTAAACCTAATAAATCAATTTGGTTTGTTTTCGGGATATTGAATTAATTGGAATAAAAGTGAAATCATGCCAATAATGGAACTCAATTTACATACATTGCAAAAATCCCCTTTTAAAATAGTCAAGGAAAAAACTTAAATATCTAGGAATTTATGTAACTAAGACATATACTTCTTTATTTAAACTTCCCACCTTTACTGAATAAACTACATAAGAATATTCAGCATTGGAAAAAACTTCCTATTTCAATGTTTGGTAGAATTAATGCTATAAAAATGATATTTTTACCGCAATTATTGTACCTCTTCCAATCAATCCCGATATATCTCATGGGCTGAGATTTTTTTATTTTTTTTAAGTTGATTCCATTGTTACAAGCTTTATTTAGGATTATAAGAATCATAGAATAAGCTAAAGACATCTATGTAAATCAAAGACAAATGGAGGTTTAGCTTTACCAAATTTTTTGTTTTATTTCTGGGCAGTCAATATTACAAAATATGAATTTCTGGTTGGAAGAAATGGATCAGCAACCAGACTGGTTAAAGATGGAAAAGGAAGACTGCTTGCCTTTTGAAATTGGCTCGATTATGTTAGCTCCCACAAAATTGCACAAAAAAACCTAAAGTGAAATCCCTATAATATATAGTGGTATACGAATTTGGAAACAATTAAAAAGACTTTAAAATTGGATAATTTATCACTCTTTCTCCCCCATTGTAAACAACCCTTTATTTAAACCTTCTATGTTGGATAAAGGTTTTACACAATGGAAAAATTATGGAATTAAAAAGATGGGACATCTCTATAGGAAAGACACTTTTCTTTCATTTCAGGAGTTACAACAGATTTATGGACTAAATTCAAATAACCTTTTCAGATATTCACAATTTAGAGATTATGTTGAATCAAATACACAAGATTATAGAACTAGGGAACCAGAAACTCTTGATAAATGTTTGAATAAACATCCTGATACAGAAAAATGAATATCTCATATTTATAATACCCTCTTAGATAGTGAGGTCCCACTGACAGAATTATATAGACAAACATGGGAAAATGAATTAGGCCAACCCATAACGAAAGATATTTGGGACGAAAATCTACAACATATACATCAATGCTCGTTAAATGCCAGACATTCCTTAATACAATTTAAAGTTTTACATAGACTACATTACTCTAAAACTAAATTTAATAGAATCTTCCCACATATCTCTCCTATTTGTGATAAATGTCAGCATTTAGAGGCTAACTTAACTCATACCTTTGTAAATTGTATAAAAATCAAAAAGTTCTGGGCGGATATTTTCAGAATAATTTCTGAAGTTGTCAATACCCAATTGGATCCCGACTCAAAACTAATAATATTAGGAATATCAGAACAAAGCCTAAAACTTACAACAAACCAAATACACTTTCTTGATTGTAGTATAATAAATGGGAAAAAATTAATATTAAAATTTTGGAAAGGTCCTATAACCTCCACAATTAAAATGGGAATTATGGAAATGTCGCAGACCTTACATTTGGAAAGAACTAGACTTGTCTTATTCGACAAACAAGAATTATTTGATAGAATATGGTCTCCATTTATTGATTTTTTGAAGGGGTAAATTGGATCAGCACGGGAATCTGACTGAAACTCGAGCTCAGGATTAGATGAATAGTTATGCTTTATAACTTATGGACCTATCTCCAAAGTTGTATTATTGGTAAATTACTCTATTCTTCTTTATCATGCCTTTTTTTTAAATAAAATCTTACTTTCTATACAACTGATAATGGAGGACCACTATTATTTTGATAGCTGGATTCCCTACTATTAGCAACGTAGGATTGATATATAAGAAATTTTTGTATTATGATATGCATATGCTTCTAATAAAAATGTTATTAAAAAATAAATAAAGATGATATTGTTGTGGCGATAGAGTCAAAGGCATATGAGGCATTGTTGACTGTACAAGCAATATGGACCACTGGTAAGACTTTAGAGAAAATTTTACTCCAGTGCATTTAGAGATTTTCAAGGGTAGGTAGCACATTTGAGCAGAGGTAGAGAGGCTGCCTTACAGCAGGAGAGACCAGGGTTCGATCCTGACTATGGGTGCTGTCTCTACGGAATTTGTACGTTCTCATCATGACTGCATGGGTTTTCTCCGGGTGCTCCAGTTTGCTCCCACACTCCAAAGATGTACAGGTTTGTAGGTTAATTGGCTTCGGTAAAAATTGTAAAATTGTCACTAGTGTGTAGGATAGTGCTAGTGGACGGGGTGATCGCTGGTCGGCGCAGGCTCAGTGGGCTGAAGGGCCTTTTTCTGCAATGCTTCTCGAAGTCAAGATGCATGTATGGTACGAACAACCTGTGACCAGTGGAAACAGTTGATGAATGCATGGTTAACCTGATGACTCCAGCAAAGCGATGCAATTGCTGTTTAAATGAGATCAAGCAGCAGGATCATATGTAAATTTTTTTTTAAATAGGGCACTCAGCAGGACAGGCAGCTTCCTTGGGAATCGAAACAAATTAACATTTTAGGTTGAAGACATTCTGTTTTTCTCTCCATGGATGGTGTCTGACCTGCTGAGTGTCTCTAGCATTTTCTGGTCTTATTTTCAGCATCTGCAGTCGTTTTGCTTTTCATTTTGTTTTCAGACTGATTGATGTGATTATTCAGGCAACATTATTTCATAGGGAGAACTGAATACTCAAATAAATATCTAGGATGGTTAACTGGAATAGAGCCAACTTTTAAGAGTGTAAGGCGGGTCTGATGGGGATGTGATTCTTGAGTGTGGATATTGGACAACCAAAAGGGGAAGTTAATGGTGGTGTCCCCAGCATTGGAACAGTAGTGTACAGCACAGCATCAGACCCTTCAGCCCACAATGTCTTATTTGCCTGCACATTGTCCATTCCCTGCATATCCATGTGCCTATCCAAATGTCTCCTAAATGTAATTATCATATCTACCTCCACCACCACCAGGCACCCAAAAAAATCGCCCCCTCACACCTCCTATAAACGTTACACCACACAACTTAAAGCCATGTCCTCTAGCCTTTGATTAGTTTAGTTTAGAGATACAGTGTGAAAACAGGCCCTTCAGCCCTCCGAGTCCTCACCGATCAGCGATCCCCGCACATTAACACTATCTTACACACAATAGGGACAATTTACATTTATACCAAGCTAATTAACCTTCAAACTTGTACGTCCTTGGAGGGTGGGAGGAGACCGAATACCTCAGAGAAAACATTGCAGGTCATGGGGAGAAGGTACAAACTCTGTACAGACAGCACCCGTGGTCAGGATCGAACCCGGGTCTTTGGCGCTGTAAGGTAGCAGCTCTACCGTTGTGCTACCGTGACGCCCAATATTTCTATCCTACGAAAAAGGTTCGGTCCAGTGTCTTTTACAAAAACTTCGCACAGCCGCGAGATTGCTGTACTCATTGACAGATTTGTTTGTCAGTTCTCTGCTCCCTCATCAGCACTCCTTAATGTTACTGGTGAATGCCAGGGACCTCAGCAGACCAAGATTTAATTGTGAAAGCTATTATCTCATTAATTAAGCAATGAACATACCAAAGGGTGCTATTCCCTTCTCTGACAGGCATGGTTCACACATATCCCGACACACCCAGATGACATGCTGCAATCAATAGGTTGCCAGTGTTTCCTGACATTCCTGCCACTTCCCAAACTCACACACTTCACCACATTAAAATTCAGGCCTCGGAGTCTGCAGTTAAAGGATATTTCATGGGCTGAGATGCAGTTATGAAAAATACAGCTGTTCTTTCTAGTGCTGTTCTGCTTGTCAGTTAAAGGTCTACCATTTTAGTTTGGTTATTACAGTTAAAGTACCTAGAATTGTAGGCAAAATATTTCAATGTGGCAATGAGACAGGAATGAAGAAAGAATCAAATTAAGTATCTCACTCCAATTTAAAGCTGAATTGTTAAAAGATAATTAAAATTTATGAAGCGCCCCTTGTAATCTCTAAAAATCTCAAAGTGCCGTACACAGCTTGGAACCGAGCAACCAAATTGCGCACAGCCACGCCTCATCCACGACAGTGGGATAATTCTCTTCTGATCTGTTTTATGGGTGATGTTTGAAGCACAACCATTTGCCTGGATGCCTGGGGTATTTTCGCTGCTTAACTTCAAATAATGTATCACAGGGTCTTGAGAGAGGAGGTTATCGTTCGGTTTAATGCATCACTGAAAGCACTACACTTTAGGCATTGCGGAGTCTCTTCACAAATTGTCAGTCTTAATTTTCTTTGGAGGTTGTAGAATCACATCAGCACAATGGCATAGTTAGCGGAACAGCTGCCTGTTCCTCAGAAGGCTTAGGAAGTTCGGCATGTTCCTTACAACTCTCACCAATGTCTACAGATGCAGCGTAGAAAGCATTTTATCAGGTTGCATCACAGCTTCGTTTGGGAACTGCTCCACCCAAAACCGCAAATTGCAGCGAATTGTGGACGTAGCCCAGACGATCACACAAAGCAACCTCCCTTCCATGGACTCAATTTATACTTTACGGTGCCTCCGCAAGGCCAGCAGTATTATCAAGGATGGGTCGCATCCTGGTTACTCCTTCTCCCCTCTCCCATCAGGCAAAAGCTATAGAAGTGTGAAAGCGCACACCTCCAGATACAGGAACAGTTTTTCCCAGCTGTTTTCAGGCAATTGAATCATCCCACCACAACCAGAGAGCAGTGCTGAACTATTATCTACCTCTTTGGTGACCTTTGGACTATCGTTGATTGGAATTTGCTGTCTTTACCTTGTACTAAACATTATTCCCTTATCATGAATCTATATAAATGGCTCGAATGTAATCATGTATTGTCTTTCTGCTGACTGGATAGCACTGTACCTCGGTACACGTGACAATAAACTAAACTGCAATATTTACTGCAGATCAAAAGACTCCTGGTCAATTCTGACCTTCCAAAGCTGCATCTGTCTAGACTCTAAGACTACTGGCCCCTGACCCATGATCTAAAATTGGGACTGACTGACTGACTGCTTTGTAAGGAGTTACCTTGCTGATATGGAGATGCTGCCAGACTTTGCAGCATCTGTAGTCAAGACCGTGCCAGCTTGAGAGTTGATTAGTATTGGCTCAGCAATTCCTCAGTTTGGCCCAGTTTAACTTATCGCACAAACGCAGGCATCTTTCAGCTGGCCAAGTAGTCATTCTGATACCACGAGCTTTGCAGCTCTCTACATTTTTCTGGGGTGGTTATTTAGTAAGCTTTCAGTTAGGAGCAGAGGCAGATGTGGAGGAGGAGTGGAAAACAAGATTGCTTTTATAGCTTGAGCAGCTCGCCTATATGGAATTGTGCTTCTCACTGTCCTTTTTCTCTGAAGCATGGTGAATTGGATTTCCAGTTTAAAATGTGAGCTTGTTCTTCTGGAGAATTATCCTGATGAAATAATCAGGCTGAATGGGTGTTCCCATAAATTTGCAGGATATCTCGATTGGAGCGATATGTTTTAATTAAGTTAACTCCTAGCAGTGTATTCCAAATGGTGACCAACTTAGAGGCGTGCAAACTACTCAGATAAAGTACAAAACCTGGCATGACCTACCAAAGCATGACAGATGTAGAGAGGTATCAATAACTGCAGATTACTGAACACAGTCAGAACACTGAGCTTAATGTTAACTAAGTGACATTCTGTTGCCTTTGACGTAAACGGCATTCCAATATTTTCACTAATGGTTCCAAATTTCAATCAAGCTTGTTTAATTTTGAAAACAGAGGCCAAAAGTGGATATACCCCATGAGTCTTTGTCCCATCTTAACCCAAATCTTTAAGTAGCATGCTGATTTTAAGGTTTAGTAAATTCGATCAAAGTGCAAATGCATAATGAAATTATTTTCTTAGTTCAGGTTTGTTTTAGTTTATTGTCACGTGTACCAAGGTACAGTGAAAAGCTTTTGTTGCATGCTAACCAGTCAGTGGAAATATTTAGTGTAAGATAAGGTCTAGTAAAGTCCGATCAAAGATAGTCCAATGAGGTAGATAGTAGTTGCTCTCAAGCTGTTGTGAGCATGGTTCAGTTGCCTACAAACAGTCCAGTAGAGCATCACCATACGATACCACACCCGATTAGCAATCGTACAGAAATAGTCTACTGAGCTCGGATGCAAGAGGTGCCTTGTTTGGCACATTTTCCAAGTCTAATCCATGCTGCAGTTGCTAGATTCAGGCAAGCCACAGATTGTGCGGGGCCTCCAGCCAACGCCTTCGTTGGTCAATGAACGACCAACATCCTCTCCTCGTTTGTTCCCCGGAGGCGCCTCCTGCAGCCGCCCCCAAGACACAGTAGGCCCGACCCCAGTCCTCCTCCTCTCGTTCCAGCCTCCCTTCACTCCCGTCATGTCCGTCATCGGCTCCATCCTCCAGGTCTCCGGTCCTCGGGGGACGAGCAGCAACGGCTCGACGGGCTCCCCTTTTCCAGGCCATGGTCGCCAGGCCCTCCAAGCAAAAGAAACACAGTTTTGCCAAAGTGGAAGTTAGATGTAGGTCTGGAAATTCATGTGCTCTTTTTTAAATGTTAAAACACCATTTTGTTCCACCTTCACTGAAAAGTGCTGCATTTTGGGAAGTCAAATGCAAGATGAAAGTAAACCCTAAATGGCAAGAGCATTGAGGTGCAGGGGGATCTTGAGATGCAAGTCCTTGACTGTGGCAACACAAATGGTTATGGTAATAAATAATGCATATGTCATGCTTGGCTTCATTGGTCAGGGCATTAAGTGACAAAGTTGGGAAGTCATGTTGCAGTTGTATCAAATTTTAGGTCAACCACATTTGTGTGAAGTCCCGGTCGTTACATCATAGGAAAGATGTGGAGGCTATGAAAGGAATGCAGAAAATAATCACCAGTGTTGCCTGGATTAGAATATATTATCAATAAAGAAATGTTCAACACTTGGATGATTTTCTCTGGAGCACCAGAGGCTGAGGTGTGACCCGATAGAAGTATATAAAATTATAAGATGCTTCTAATTATAAGATGCTTACACTTTGTTGGAACTGGATCAATGGATCCTGGATATTTCTCATTCTCTCGGCCATGTAATCAATTGAAAACCATACCTGTTAATCATGGCAAAACGAACAATGAATTCTGACAGTCTGCAAAGATACCTTAACTTCTTAGTTTTAGATAGAGCATGGAAACTGCTCCTTTGGCCCGTCGAATCCACACCAACCATCAATCACTCACTCACACTAGTTATATGTTATCCTGCTTTCACACTCTCTGCAGACATGTGGCAATTTACAGAAGCCAATTAACCTACACGTCCACACGTCTTTGGGATGCGGCAGGGGTTATCGGAAGAAAGCAGGGGAATGGGGTTAAGAGGGAAAGATAGAACAGTCATGATTGAATGGCGGAGTAGACTTGATGGGATGAATGGCCTAATTCTGCTGCTATCACTTACAAACATGAAAGCAGAGCACTTGGGGGAAACCCATGAGATCACAGGGAAAACTTCAAGTTATGCCCAGATAAAGATGTCAGGATTGAACCTTTGTCTCTGGCACCGTGAGGCAGCAGCTCCACTGGCTGAGCCACTGTGCCCCCCCCCCCCCCCCCTTCTGAAGATATTATCCATCAACTCCATTCCCACCCCCAAACCCAACTCTCATAAATGAAATAACATAGCCTGCCTGGATAGAGATTAAAGTCAATATCTCCAAGTCATTTAGCTTGTACTGGCAGCAAGAATATATGTGGTAATAAACAAGAACGACCGACCGCTAATGAGACACCATGACAGAGTGAGGGGAAAACCAACGGCAAGTGAAGAGACATGAGCTGGATAACAAGGATAACCAGCACGGGGGAGAATATGAAGAAGGAAAAGAAAATAATTAGGCAAGCAAAAGTAAACCACGAGTTTAAATTAACAGGAAAAAACAAAGCAGAATAAAGTACTCTTGTGAGTTTACAAATTAGAGCTGGAGTGTCAGTTGGAACTCGAGCTATGAGGGAAAGCTGGGTGGGATCACAAACAGTGGCAGTAAAGTAATTATTTTACGTTAGCACTTTCCTGAGAGATAGATCAAGTAGGCTGGACATTGTAAAATGAGATTAAAGGTAATATAATTGCATTTACAATTGAAAGAGGAACTGTATGGAATAAACAAATCAATCTTAGAGAAGTCAAAACCTTTGATTCAGGTGGATTACATTTAAGCAAGTCCAGTGAGGGAATAACAAAGAAGGCTGCATACTAATAATAATAAACTGAACAGCTGTATTACTGGTGAGTGTGTAGTCTATATATCATAGATTCGTACAGCATGGAAACAGGTCTTTTGGCCCACCAAGTCCTTGCTGACTATCAAACTCTGATCTTACACTAATGCCAGTTTTTAAAGGGCATGACAGTGGCGCAGCGGTAGAGTTGCTACTGTGCAGCGCCTGATACCCGGATTCGATTGAGCCTATGGGTGACGTTTGTAAGGAGTTTGTACGTTCTCCCCGTGACTGTAGAAACATAGAAACATAGAAAATAGGTGCAGGAGTAGGCCATTCGGCCCTTCGAGCCTGCACCGCCATTCAATGTGATCATGGCTGATCATCCAACTCAGTATCCCGTACCTGCCTTCTCTCCATACCCCCTGATCCCTTTAGCCACAAGTGCCACATCTAACGCCCTCTTAAATATAGCCAATGAACTGGCCTCAACTACCTTCTGTGGCAGAGAATTCCAGAGACTCACCACTCTCTGTGTAAAGAATGTTTTCCTCATTTCGGTCCTAAAGGAATTCCCCCTTATCCTTAGACTGTGACCCCTTGTTCTGGACTCCCCCAACATCGGGAACAATCTTCCAGCATCTAGCTTGTCCAACCCCTTAAGAATTTTGTAGGTTTCTATAAGATCCCCCCTCAATCTTCTAAATTCCAGCGAGTACAAGCCGAGTCTATCCAATCTTTCCTCATATGAAAGTCCTGACATCCCAGGAATCAGTCTGGACTGTGTGGGTTTTCTCTGGGTGCTCCGGTTTCCTCCCACATTCCGCAGACTTACAGACTTGTTGGTTAATTTGGCTTTGGTAAAATTGTCTCTTGTGTGTGGGATAGTGCTGCTGTACGTTGGTGGGCGTGGACTCGGTGGGCCGAAGAGCTTGTTTATCGCTGTATCTGTAAACTAAGATAACACATCAACTTCCCCCAGATTCTGTCACTAACCCGCACTCAACGGGTCTATTTACAGTGGCCAGTTAACCAACCGACCTGCATGCACATCATTGGGATGTGGGCCGAAATCCACAATGGGAAAATGTACAAACTTGACACCAGCAGCACTGGAGGTTAGGATTAACGCCAGATCACTGCAGCTGTGAGGCAGCAGCTCTACCAGCTGCGTAATGTGTCACGCTAATAACATGTTTAAGAGGAAGGTGAAATATGAAGATCAAATATATACTTGTCTGATTAAGTTTAGTTTAGTTTATTTAGTTTTGTTTATTATTGTCATGTGTACCGAGGTACAATGAAAAGCTTTTTGTGGTGAGCTACCCAGTCAGCGAAAAGAGTATACAAGATTACACAGTGTGCAGATACAGGATAAAGGGTATAATGTTTAATGCAAGATAAAGTCTAGTAAAGTCTGATGAAAGATAGGTCTTCATTGAGGTAGATGGATGGTCAGGACTGCTCTTAGTTGGTGAGATGACTATTCAGTTGCATGATAACAGCTGAATCGTAGAACTAAGAACAGCTGAACTAAGAGCAATAATAATTGAACCTAGGCACATTGGGCAAGATGGACAGCAATTTGGTTGAATGTGGAGAGTAGGAATGCTGTTATCAGTTTATATTGGCAATAATGGCAACACTAAAGATCCAAAATGAGCAAAGCTATGTTCATAAAGAGTTATGCTTTTGAAACAAAACGCACAGTTCTTAAACATTCAGAGGAGCCCAAATTCAGAGGAATAGCCAACACTGAGGCCAGTGGTAAATGATAAGAGCATACCAATAATCTTACTGAATTTCATTACAAAATAAATTCCAACACAGAAACATGTGAGGTATATTTTAAAAAGATTACATAATACTGAGGAAATACAAGTGCGGTGATGAGCAAAATGATGTGGGAGTAAAAATGTGGGGGTAAATCATTAAAAGCAGTGAGGTAGCCATATAAGGCCAGACAGTGATTCGCACCAAGCACAGGACTTTATTCCAGGATAAATCTAAACGGCAGCAAAGTCATGCTAAACTTCATTTGAAATTTCGACACAAAACGCTGGAGTAACTCAGCATGTCAGGCATCAACTCTGGAGAACATGGAACGGCGAGGTTTTGGGTCGAGACCCTTCTTCCTAGTAACTAGTAGCGTGGATAGGGGAGAACCAGTGGATGTGGTGTATCTGGACTTCCAGAAGGCTTTCGACAAGGTCCCACATAAGAGATTAGTATACAAACCTAAAGCATACGGCATTGGGGGTTCAGTATTGATGTGGATAGAGAACTGGCTGGCAAACAGGAAGCAAGGAGTAAACGGGTCCTTTTCACAATGGCAGGCAGTGACTAGTGGGGTACCGCAAGGCTCAGTGCTGGGACCCCAGCTATTTACAATATACATTAATGATCTGGATGAGGGAATTGAAGGCAATATCTCCAAGTTTGCGGATGACACTAAGCTGGGGGGCAGTGTTAGCTGTGAGGAGGATGCTAGGAGACTGCAAGGTGACTTGGATAGGCTGGGTGAGTGGGCAAATGTTTGGCAGATGCAGTATAATGTGGATAAATGTGAGGTTATCTACTTTGGTGGCAAAACAGGAAAGCAGACTATTATCTAATTGGTGGCCGATTAGGAAAAGGGGAGATGCAGCGCGACCTGGGTGTCATGGTACACCAGTCATTGAAAGTAGGCATGCAGGTGCAGCAGGCAGTGAAGAAAGCAAATGGTATGTTAGCTTTCATAGCAAAAGAATTTGAGTACAGGAGCAGGGAGGTTCTACTTCAGTTGTATAGGGTCTTGGTGAGACCACACCTGGAGTATTGCGTACAGTTCTGGTCTCCAAATCTGAGGAAGGACATTATTGCCATAGAGGGAGTGCAGAGAAGGTTCACCAGATTGATTCCTGGGATGTCAGAACTGTCTTATGAAGAAAGACTGGATAGACTCGGTTTATACTCTCTAGAATTTAGGAGATTGAGAGAGGACCTTATAGAAACTTACAAAATTCTTAAGGGGTTGGACAGGCTAGATGCAGGAAGATTGTTCCCGATGTTGGGGAGGTCCAGGACAAGGGGTCACAGCTTAAGGATAAGGGGGAAATCCTTTAGGACCGAGGTGAGAAGGACTTTTTTCACACAGAGAGTGGTGGGTCTTTGGAACTCTCTGCCGCAGAGGGTAGTTGAGGCCAGTTCATTGGCTATATTTAAGAGGGGGTTAGATGTGGCCCTTGTGGCTAAGGGGATCAGAGGGTATGGAGAGAAGGCAGGTACGGGATACTGAGTTGGTTGATCAGCCATGATCATATTGAATGGCGGTGCAGGCTCGAAGGGCCGAATGGCCTACTCCTGCACCTAATTTCTATGTTTCCAAAAGTCAAACAAAAGTCAAACAAACTTTATTGTCATTTAGAAATACATTGATATATGCAGTTCCAAACGAAATTACATTGCATTTGGCTCCCTGTGCAACACAATAAATTAACCGAAGGATAGGTATGTATGAAAAGGGTAAATAGACAATAGTGGCAGCCCATTTACATGGCATTCAGGAGTCTGATGGCTCGTGGGAAGAAGCTGTTGCGGAACCTTGATGTTCTGCTCCTCATGCTGCGGTATCTTTTTCCCGAGGGCAGCAGAGTGAACAGTCCGTGATGGAGATGTGTGGGGTCCTTTATGATACTGCTGGCCTTAGACACACAGCGTTTGGTCGCAATATCCCCGATTGAGGGGAGAGAGGTCCCGATGATTTTTTCCGCTGTCCTCACCACTCTCTGCACAGACTTCCAGTCGGAGGCTCTACAGTCCCCAAACCAGACAGAGATACAGCTGGTCAGAATACTCTCTATGGTGCCCCTGTAGAAAGTAGTGAGGATGGGATGGGGGAGATGAGCTCTTCTCATCCTGCGCAGAAAGTGCAACCGCTGCTGCGCTCTCTTAACAGTTGATGAGATGTTAGTCGACCAGGTCAGACTGTTAGTGACCTGCACCCCCAGGAACTTTGTGCTACTGACCACCTTCACATCGCTGTCATTGATGTGAAGTGGTGTGGGACTGTGCCGGGTTTTCCTGAAGTCGACGATAATCTCCTTTGTTTTCTCGACATTCAGGATCAGGTTGTTCGTATTGCACCAGTCCACCAGTTGTTTCACCTCCTCCCTGTAAGCCAGCTCATTGTCGTCCCTGATGAGGCCCACCAGTGTTGTGTCATCTGCGTACTTCATGATGTGGTTTGTACTAAACCTGGCACAACAGTCGTGAGTCATCAGGGTGAACAGCAGTGGACTCAGGACGCAGCCCTGAGGGGAGCCGGTGCTTAGAGAGATGGTATTGGAGGTGTTATTTCCAACCCTCACAGACTGAGGTCTGTCAGTGAGGAAGTCCAGTAGCCAGTTACACATGGGGGTGCCGAGGCCCAATGGAACCAGTTTGCTTATCAGGTGCTGGGGGATAATGGTGTTGAATGCTGAACTGAAATCCACGAACAGCATTCGCACATAGGTGTTTTTCTCCTCTAAATGTTCCAGGCTCAGATGGAGCACGGAGGATATAGCGTCCTCTGTGGAGCGGTTTGGCCTGTAAGCAAACTGGTATGGGTCGAGTTTGGAGGGGAGTCTGGAGGTGATGTGGTCCCTGACCAGCCTCTCGAAGCACTTCATCATTATGGGGGTGAGTGCTACAGGGCGGTAGTCATTGAGACATTGTATGTTGGATTTTTTTGGCACAGGTATGATGGTGGCAGTCTTGAAACATAATGGGACGACCGCCTGGTTCAGCGAGGTGTTAAATATGTCCGTAAGGACATGTGCCAGCTGATCAGCACATTCCCTGAGCACCCGCCCTGGTATGTTATCAGGGCCTGCCGCCTTTCGCGCGTTCACTCCTTTTAGGGACCTCCGAACATCCACTATGTCAAGACTGAGTGCCTTTTCCTCACAATGAGGAATACCTTTGCTTGCAGGTGTGTTATTTAGTGCCTCGAACCGACCAAAATAGTTGTTGAGTTTATTGAGGAACTCAATGTTGTCATCACATGGTGGTGAAGCAGTCTTATAGTCCGTGATTGATTTGATTCCCTGCCACATGCGCTTGGTGTTCTTGGGGTCATGGAAGAAGCTCTGGATTTTCTGACCATGGGCACGCTTGGCCAGCCTGACGACTCGGTTCAGGTTGGCTCTTGCGGATCTGAGTGCCACCACGTCGCCGGATTTAAACGCGGCATTACGTGCTCTCAGCATTCCACGTACCTCTGTGGTCATCCAGGGTTTCTGGTTGGCCCGTACAGTGATGGTCTTGGTGACACAGACATCCTCAATGCACTTCTCCATGTAAGCAGACACGGACGCAGCATACTCCTCTAGGTTGATGTGTTGGCTGACAGTTGCAGCCTTCTTGAACACGTCCCAGTCCGTGCATTCAAAACAGTCCTGTAGTGTTGCCATAGATCCCTCTGGCCAGACCCTAACCTGCTTCACAGTAGGTTTTTCTCGGGTCAGCAGGGGCCTGTATGCAGGAATTAGCATCACAGAGATATGGTCTGAGGAGCCAAGGTGGGGGCGGGGGACTGCCTTGAATGCCTTCTTGATGTTAGTGTAGGCTAGGTCCAGTGTATTGATTCCCCTGGTTGCAAAGTCTACATGCTGGTAGTAATGTGGGAGAACAGACTTCATGTTGGCCTGGTTAAAATCCCCAGCAACAATGAAGACACCATCTGGATGTGTAGATTGTAGGTCACTAATGGAACAATAAAGAGCATTCAGGGCCTCCTTAGTGTTAGCACTGGGTGGGATGTACACAGCTGTGATTGTTATAATGGTGAATTCCCTGGGCATATAGAAGGGTCTGCATTTTATTGTCAAAAACTCAATGTCTGGGGAGCAATAGTTTGACACCACTGTGGCATTTTTACACCAGCTGTTATTAGTGTAAATGCACACACCACCACCCCGGGATTTCCCACTAAGAGCGTAGCTTCTGTCCAACCTGAATGCTGTTAACCCCTCCATGCTAATGGCGCCATCGGGAACAGAGGAGTTTAACCACGTCTCTGTTAGAATCAGGGCGCAGCACTCCCTCACCTCCCGTTTGGTTACCAGGTCCAGCCTCAGGTAGTCCAGCTTATTCTCCAGGGAGCGGACGTTGGCGAGCAGGATAGATGGAAGTGGTGTCCTGCAGGGGTTAGCCTTCAGTTTCGCCGTTAGCCCCCCGCGAGTGCCGCGCTTCTGCTTCCTGTCGCACCGTCTCCTCCTCCACCGAGTGCGGCCAGTGCTGGTAGGGGACTCCGCGGCTTCGTAGGCCGCTGGCTCCAGCCGACGCAGCAGTCCGAGACTCCGTAGAGTCTCCAGAGTAATTCGATCGACGGCCGGGGAACTGCTGGACGCATGCAGTTTCAACCCGGACTGACAGTCGCACTGAAAAGCGACCATCAGATTCTTAACTGAACACGTAAGTATGTGCGGTTTTACCTTAAAATTTCTGTTCCTGTCGGGAGCCAATGCAGCCGCAGCCGCACAGGGCGCCGCCATCTTGAAAAAAAAACCAAAAAAACATGTTTCTATGTTTCCAGGCGACGCAGGGAAGTGTTGAGGTAACACCCTTGGCTGTGGTAGCAAGTCGAGGTCAGAACATTGTTGTAGAGCTGGAGAGCAGCAGGAATCACTGAAGGGGAGCACTGAGAGAGAGAGTCTTGTAGAACTCCTGTCAGAGAGAGGAGGGGAACGTCTTCAAAATCAGCATATCTCGAGGAGATTTTGCCATGAAACAGAAGTGTAGAAACAAACAAACTGCAGATGTTATATAATACACAAACGGTCACAAACAGCTGGAGCACTTTAACAGGTCCAGTAGTATCTGGAGAAAATGGATAGGGCAGTTCGAGACCCTTTTTCCTCAAAACATCACTTATCCATGTTCTCCAGAGATGCTGTCTGACCTGCTGAATTGCTCTAGCACTCTGTCCTTTTGTGTATTTTTGTTTTGTACATTTTTTTATTAGAAGCAATTGTACAAGGATAAGACGATCGGCATAACAGTTATACAATTATTGTACAGCTTCATTTTTAACCTTATAACCTAAATCAAAAAAAGAAGAAAACGAAGAAAGAAAAGAATGAAGAAAAAAAAGTAAAATACATAAGAGCAGGAAAAAGACCCCTAAGCTACCAAAGAAGTGCAGGAGAAAAGAAGAGAAATAAGAAAAGAAAAGATTTATAGATACACCTCCCTCCCCCCCCCCCCCCCCCCCCCCCCACCCATCCCTGGCGTCGGATTTAAATTTACAATTGTGTTTAGCCATTCTGTTGTTGCAAAAATTCAGTAAAAGGTAATCATGTCTTAAGAAATTGATCTGGATTATCCGCAAAGACAAGCCTAATGTTTTCCAAATGTAGTGTCTTGGACATGTCCGTAATCCACATCTTCACTGTCGGGACTGTTGTCTGTTTCCAAAATTTGCGTATTCATTATTTTGCCGTTATTAGGCCGTAATTGAGGAAACGTCATTGAAATATCATTAGCTTAGAGCAGGCCTCTGACATACCTAATGTGACCAGTTTTATATCTGGTTCCGATTTAATTTTAAGTATTTCTATTTATCTATTTATTTATTTATTTATTTATTTATTTATTTATTTATTTATTTATTTATTTGATTAATTCTTTATTCGAACAGAATAAAAGAATACAAAGCAAGTGTAAATCAGCATACAAAAAACAAAACAAGAATATTTATAAGGTGTCATAAACAATATCTATAAATTAATGAAATCGTATGTCCGAAAAGGAGCAGGAAGAACCCAAAGCTTATTAATTCCCACCCCTTATTCAACCGCTTATAATTGTCTTATACAAATTTAGCAGCTATTTGTGCACCATAATGTACACCAGCAGCTATATGTACACCAAATTATTTACATTTATACACTGATCAAATATTTACAAAGCCATACAAAAAAAAGAGAGAAAAAATAAAAAGGAAAAGAAAAAACCCTCATATATTATATAGTTTCTCTTAGTCATATATACAACCCATCACCCTATAATTACCCTTCCCAATACAATCAGTATAACAAATATCCCACTCACGATCACCTATCCTCATCCCAATATCCTTTAAAAACAGTGTTTTTGTACATCTTTTTAAACTGAATTATGTTTGTGCTAAGTTTTATCTCCTGTTCCAGACCATTCCACAAATTCACCCCACAGATTGTTAAAGAAGGAGCTGGAGATGCTGGAAAATCGAGGGTACACAAAATACTGGAGAAACTCAGCTGGTGCAGCAGCATCTGTGGAGCGAAGGAGATAGGCAACGTTTTGTTGCCTATCTCCTTCGCTCCATAGATGCTGCTGCACCCGCTGAGCTTCTCCAGCATTTTGTGCACCCTCACCCCAGAGATTGCTATGCACATACTTTTAAGAGTTGTTCTGACATTGAGTTTTTAAAAATTATGTTCCCCTCTCAAATTATACCCACCTTGTCTTTCCATACACAGTTTTTGTATATTTCCTGGAAGTAAATTATTTCTTGCTTTGTACATGATTTGTGCAGTCTTAAATGTGACCAGATCGGTGAACTTCAGTGTATATGACTTTAAGAATAATAAATTGGTATGTTCAAGATATCCAACGTTATTGATAATTCTTATTGCTCTTTTTTGTAATGTGCATAATGGCTGTAGGTTGGTTTTGTATGTGTTACCCCATATCTCCACACAGTAACTCAAATATGGCAATATGATTGTATTATACAGAGTATGTAATGATTTGTGGTTCAGAATGTGTTTTGATTTTCCCAATATTGCTATCGACTTTGCCAGTTTTGCTTTGACATGGTTTATATGTGGTTTCCAGCAGATTTTGTGGTCTAAGATCACACCAAGAAATGTACTCTTTCTATATACTCTTTCTATACTTCAAGTTATCTATTTTCAATTGTACTTGAGGGTTTGTTTTATGTTTTCCAAATAGCATAATCTTTGTTTTGCTTAAATTTAGAGACAATTTGTTGACATCGAACCACTGTTTTAATTTATTCATTTCTGATGTGATGACCCCCAAAAGCTGCTTCAAATTGTCACCGGAACAAAAATTTAGTAATTAATGGTGGAAAATTTGTTTGAAATAGAGAGGTATATTTTCAATTCACATAGATTCCAAGTTATGTAAATTCCTTTTGTGTATTAACCAGCAACTACAGTTTTTGGTTTTAACTTGTTCGAAATTTGGTCAGCTCTTATGTTGATGCCTCACAGCTTGTGATCCAACCTGCATTCTTCCCAAGCACTTGCCTTGCAACCACAGGAGATGTAACAGCTGTCCCTAAACCTCCTCTCTCACTTCCATCCAGGAACCCAGCAGCCCTTAAAGGGAGGCAGAGGTTCACATGCTCCTGCTCCAACCTCATCAAATACAGTCAGTGCTCCTGATGTGGCCACCTTGACTGGAAGACTACTTCGTTGAACACTTGTGCTCTCTGTCAAGGTATATTGGAGCTCCAGATTGCGAACCATTTTAACCCCTTCCCCAGCGACCTTTTGATCCTTGGCCTTCTCCATTGCTAGAGTGAGGTAATATCCTTCCTCACCTCCCCCACTCTTTCCTCTGCCCCAACACCTGCCCTGGTGTGCTCACATTTCTCCAACCATCTCCACCCTGCACCTTTCCCTCCTCCGTATTCTCATTTCCTATTCCCGAGTCCCACATTTATCTTTCATTCCTCTCGTTTCACCTCCCCCCATTTCCCATTTCATCCATGTCCTTCCCTTCGGCTTTACATTTCATTCCACCTCTTCCCTCCTTTGTTATCTCCTTTTCATCTCTAGCCTTTGTTACTTAATCCAACTATCGGCAAATCACCCCCCACCCCCACCCCCTCACCTGCATTCACATATCAATTGCCAGACCTTTTCTCACCGACACTGTTTTTTTCCAGGTTTCTCTCCCCCATCTCCATCCGTTAGAAGAAGGGTCCAGACGCAGAATGTCATATGTCCATTGTCCACAGTGCCATCTGACCCGCTGAGTTCCTTCAACGTTTTTTTTTTGGATCTGTTTGTTACTGTACTTCACTCATGGAAACATTTTATTTTCATTTGTATAATGTTAAAAAAGAACAGCACAACGCAGTCGAATGTTCAGCGACATATATTGCATTAATTGGATTTGATTTGTCTTTTTATTCTTTAATGAGCAAAGAGGTGTTAGGGCAAAGCCTGATCAGTTAGTGTACTCAGAATATAAATGATAGATGAGGGATGACTGGTTGTCCATCAGCTAATCTGATCATCTCATTTAAAAAAAAAATAATCACTGATGTTAGACAAATAGAGATTATCTTCCAGAGAATGACTGGGAAATGTCTGCTGTTTTGACACTGGAGAATAACAAGATATTTGCAGGACAGAATCACCACAATGTATTCTCCTCAACTGGACTTGAACTGATGAGACCAGTGGTCCTTCCAGGTTGTCAGGGGGTTATGGGGAAAGGTGCATGTCTTTGATCTGGGAGGAAACCGGAGGACGTGGAGAAAATCCACGCAGGTCGGGGGGAGAATGTACAAACTCCATGCAGACAACACCCGTTGTCAAGATCGAACCTGGGTCTTTTGCGCTGTAAGGTAGCAACTCAACCGCTACGCCACCATACCGTCCTAAATTGGCTTCATTATGGGAAACGATAGACACAAAAAGCTGGAGTAACTCAGCGGGTCAGACATCATCTGTGGAGAAAAGGAATAGGTGACGTTTTGGGTAGTGCACAGCTGTCTATTGCATGATTCGTATTGGATCTACATTGGGAAGCGGGGTCAAGACTGGGCAGATGAAGATGTCAAACAGTGTGTGATGCTATTTGTAGATCACTGTTGCTAAATTGGAGCTCAATGCTCCAGCTGATGTCTTTGCTTAATCAAGCACAGTGGAAAACCTATTCAGCAGCAGGAAGGACCTCACAAGTGCTATTTGAAGGGATCATTTACCACTTGTATGTTGATTGCAGTTAAGTTCTACTGACAGTTACTATGGTTTTACTAGCACTTAGAGTTTATTAAATGGAGATCCTTCATCAATAAGACATTCCAGCTAATACAGGCACATCAAATAATGCAGGCACACCAATTAATGCAGACATTGCAACTAAAACAGGCACCGTAACTAATACAGATACTTCAAGTAATACAGACATTTCAAGTCATACTTTACTTGTAGTAATACAGATACTCCAACTAATGCAGATATTCTAGCTAACATAGACACTCCAACTAATGCAGATTCATCAGCTATTACAGATACTTCAACTACCGCTGATTCATCAATTGATGCAGATCCAGTAATGGATAATCCAAGTAATGCCAACACTCCAAATAGCACAGGTACTACAACAAATGCAGACACTCCAAGTAATGTAGATGCTCCAAGTAGTAGACATGCAAAGTGCTTCAGACACTGCAACTAAGACAGTTCTTCCAACTAACAAAGTTACTCCAAATAATATGTACCATTCACTGTCCATCCCATATTTTGCATTCCCTCTTTTGCTCACCTTCATGGATTCAATTTGGGCAAAATACTGAAATAAGATCAAATCAATGTAAAAATTCCTAACCAAGTGTATAAATTGAAACAAGCAAAATTCCACCAAATTATCACTTAAACACCCATGTGCAAGTTTCACTATCAGTTTCCCATGTATCTTTGCTTGTCCTGTGTTTAAGAGTCAAGAGTGTTTTATTGTCATGTGTCCCAGATAGAACAACAAAATTCTTACTTGCAGCAGCACAACAGAATATGTGCCACTCACTTCACACCCTGAAGTGGTGACGGGTCACTCACTTTCAGTGAGTAAGCATTGCTTGCCATTAAAGGATGAAGTACCTGAGCATTGATGGGCTGATAAAGCCTGACTGAAATTGGGGATAGGGTGTTGCCATGGATAGAAAATTGGTTGGCAGACAGGAAGCAAAGTGTAGGAGTGAAACTGTCCATTTCAGAATGGCAGGCAGTGGCGAGTGGAGTGCCGCAAGGCTTGGTGATGGGGCCGCAACCGTTTACCATATATATTAATGATTTGGAAGAGGGAATTAGGAGCAACACTGGCAATTTTGCGGATGACACAAAGCTGGGTGGCAGTGTGAACTGTGAAGAGGATGTTAGGAGGTTGTACGCTGACCTGAACATTTTGAGCGAGTGGGCAGATGTGTGGCAGTATAATATAGATAAATGTGAGGTTATCTACTTTGGCCGCAAAAACAAGGGGGCAGATTATTATCTCAAAGGGGTTAGATTAGGTAAGGGGGAGGTGCAGCAAGACCTGGATATTCTTGTACACCAGTCACTGAAAGTTGGCGTGCAGGTACAGCAGGCAGTGAAGAAAGCTAATGGAATGTTGGCCTTCATAACAAGAGGATTTCAGTATAGGAGTAAAGAGGTTCTTCTTCAGTTGTAAACGGCTCTGGTAAGACCACATCTGGAGTATTGTGTGCAGTTTTGGTCTCCTAATTTGAGGAAGGACATCCTTGTGATTGAGGCAGTGCAGCGAAGGTTCACGAGATTGATCCCTGGGATGGCGAGACTGTCATATGAGGAAAGATTGATAAGACTGGACTTGTATTCACTGGAGTTTAAAAGGATGAGGGGATATCTTATAGAAACATGAAATTATAAAAGGAGTGGACAAGCTAGATGCAGGAAAAATGTTCCCAATGTTGGGCGAGTCCAGAACCATGGGCCACAGTCTTAGAATAAAGGGGAGGCCATTTAAGACTGAGGTGAGAAAAAACTTTTCCACCCAGAGTTGTGAATTTGTGGAATTCCCCGCCACAGAGGGCAGTGGATGCCAAATCACTGGATGGATTTAAGAGAGAGTTAGATAAAGCTCCAGGAGCTGGTAGAAACAAGAGATATGGGGATCAGCCATGATCACAATGAATGGCGGTGCTGGCTCGAAGGGCCAAATGGCCTCCTCCTGCACAAAAAAAATATACATAAATAAATAAATAAAATGAGACTACACCCTCACCAGACTGGGTAGCTGTAGGGCACTGACGGTATGGCAGTGGTGACAGCACATCTCCTGCCAATTTTAGAGACACCAGCAGATCTGTGCTTAAGCAAACCTATATCACAGCACAGGCAGAATCTTAACAATCCAGTAATCTATTGGGGGACATACTTCTGAAGTGCAGAGTTGCACTGGCATTTATAGTATTGTTCTTGTACCTTTTAGCTCAGACCTAGGACTCAAAGGATGAAAACCAATTCATCGAGCGATTAAGTTATGGAGAGATACCGCATTTCAGCTCACTGAGTCTACACCAACCATCAAAGCATCAGACACACATAATAGTAAGATTAAATGAGAACTTACCAGTTTGAAGTTTGATCCTTATTTTATGAGGAGTTACGATGAGGGATTACGTGAAGAAGCCCTGCCAGAGCGCATGCTTGTCATACTTCAAAGCAGCGACGTGAAAACACAGAAATCCAATAGCCGAAGTAACATAGTAAGGCTTTTAGAAGACTAGAACTACCAGATGATCCTTTAGATTATGAGGGTGAGAGTGGAGGGCACATAATCCCTCATCGTAACTCCTCATAAAATAACGATCAGACTTCAAACTGGTAAGTTCTCATTTAATCTTACTATTTTACTTGTACAGTTCCATACGACACACTGCCTTGCTTGACACAGGATAACCAAATAATGTATCAAACATTGTTTAATTTATACAATAAATGTCTTAAACAATAAAGGAACAGTAATAACCCTTCTTCTGCTGGGGAAATTACAAAGGAGAACTCAAACAGAACCCAAAACAGCTTGCCCAATCTTTGCATTGCGAGGACAGGTTTGTCATTAACCCTAAAAGGTTCCTTAACTGGACTATCCTGCGGTGAGGATTTGGTCTAATCTAATTTTTATTATTTTTATTTTTAGGACTTTTGCAGCCTTAATTCATGCACCCTCATGATGCGCTCCTTTAGAGCGATGCACAGTAAACAGGTGTTTGATATGTGAATCTGGAACTGGCGAGGACCATTAATTTGCTGGCCAGATTGTCATCCCTGACTTCACCGGTATGGTAAATTGCTAACCACATCCGGCACACCTGGAGCGTGGCTCTTGTGCTTTTGTATATGCACATAAGCAGTGACACCAACTTCAGGGTCAGCATCCTACTGCCCTGACTCTGCCAGCTGATGCTCACGGGAGGTCACACACAGCCCTAAACGAGGTGCTGGTGTGATGGGTCCCCAAACTTCAGGGTCAGCATGCTACTGCCCTGGCTCTCCCGGCTGATGCTCACAGGAGGTCACACACAGCCCTAACAAGGTGCTGCTGTGCTGGGTCCCCATTTCGTGGCTCTCCCGGCTGATGCTCACGGGAGGTCACCACTTCAGGGTCAGATTTATACTGCCCTGCTCCTGCTTGCAGGAGGTCATACACACAGAACTGTCAACAGGTGCTTGTGGCGTGGCTCTCCCGTAGGCCTGCGCTGTGAAAAGTTCGGTGTCAGCAACCCATTGACCCGAACTGGTCTGCCCTTTGCCACAGGGAGACCTTGAGCAGCCCTGTTCTAGGCGCTGCTGGCACGGCTCTCCCGTAGGCTGGCATTTTCACACATGAAGCAGCCCTATCCCAGGCGCTGCTAGCGTGGCTCTCCCGTAGACCAGCGCTGCGACAGATACGGCGTCAGTAGAACACTGACCCGTCCTGGTCTCCCCCTCCAGCAGGGAGACCTTGAGCAACCCTGTCCCAGGCGTTGCTGGTGCCGCCTCTCGTAGAGGCCGGCGCTGTTTACATGAAGCAGCCCTGTCCTAGGCGCTGCTAGCGCAGCTCTCCCGTAAGCCGGCGTTTCACACATGAAGCAGCCCTGTTCTAGGCGCTGCTGGTGCGGCTCTCCCATAGGCTGGCACTTTGACACAGGAAACAGCCTTGTTCCACGCGCTGCTGGCGCGGCCTGTCCCATAGGCCCGCGCTATTATAGTGGAGTCTCACTAATTTGATAGTGTTGAATTTGTAAAGGGTGAAAATACCCTTATTATCGAAGAGGAACCCTTGCAGCCCGACTCACCCGAGTTCCAATAGGGCTGCACAAGTTCTCTCTCCCTCCAATTTTACTCCATGCCTGGGGCAACGTGTCTGTGAGTCGCTGAACGACTGTCAGCGACTCTAGCGTTATTTAAACCGTATCCCCACAGGCTGGAAACCACTGACTGTTTTGTCGGCGGCTGTTATCTGGAAACCCGATCGTTGCTGGCTATCTGCTTCAGCGGTGGGACCGGGGTTGCCTCGCAGCCCATAGCCGGTTTTAGGCATCGGACCTCCAATAAATCCGGCAGGAAACCTCTGTAAAGAGAGGATCCTGCTCAAACAAACAATGCTGGTAATTAAAAAACACTTACCTTCTAGGTTGAAACTTACCGCCGGCAGGAGCGTTGCCCTGCCAGTCCGGTGCTTGCCAATGCGTCTGACGTAATGACAAGCATGCGCTCTGGCGGGGCTTCTTCACATAGTTACTCACGTGACTCCAAAGTAAAATTACATTCATCCTATCCTCATTTATTTTATTTTTTCAACATTCCCATTGACTCCTTTCAATGGCAACTTCATCTACCATTCCTCACATTTTTGGGATGTGTGAAGAAACTGGAGCACCCAACAGAAACCCCTGTGGAAACAGGGAGAACATGAAAATTTCATACAGCCAACATCGCAATACCAATCTACCACATTGAGGCCCTTGCACTTTTTTAATTTGCACTTTTACTATAGTTGTAGCGCTATATTCTGCACTCTGTTTATTTGCTCTTCATCATGACCTGATGTATTCATGTATGGTATAGTTTGCCTGGAGACCATACAAGAACGTAGAACATAGAACAATCAAGGACCAGGCACTTTGGTCCACAATGTCCGGGGCGAACATGGTGTTGGGTTAAACTAATCTCCTCTGCCTGCACATTACTCAATCCCTCCATTCCTTGCATTTCAGAATCAGAATCAGAATCAGAATCAGAATCAGAATCACACTTTATTCGCCAAGTATGTTTTGCAACATACGAGGAATTTCTTTGGCTTGATCAGTCATGCAAATAAAAGTAACAGATCATTCAAGAACACATTTTAACATGACCATCCTCCACAGTGACTCCTACACATTCCTCACTGTGATGGAAGGCGAAAAAAAGTTCAAGTCCTTCCTTTAGTTCTTTCTCGGTCGTGGGCCTCAAGCCCACATTGACGGGATGATCTCGGCTTCCGTAGCCGACGGTGTTCGGGCCCTACACGTCGAGGCGATCTGCTCCTGCATCGGGGGAATGTCAACTCCACCGCTCCAGGCGATCAAACCTCGTGTCGGGGCTGGTCGAACCTTCCGCGACGTTGGAGCTTCCCGACTGGCCTCTCCAGAAGACTGTGAGCCCTCGATGGTAAATCCGTGGTGGCCACGGTGGGAGCGATCCCAGGCAAGGGATCAGCTCTGATGTTAAGTCCACGCCTCGCGGTGGGATTCACAACAGTCCGAGGAGGCTTCCAGCTCCATTGATGGTAGGCCGCAGAGCCCGGAGACTGTGATTCGAAAATTGATCACATCTCCGGGAAGGTAAGAACCTGTAAAAAAGTTTCCCCCAATCCCCGCCCCCTCCCCCCACATAAAACAAACCGAAGAACACTAAAACAAAAACTTTTAACAAACTAAAAAATAACAAAAAGAGTGAAAAGACGAACAGACAGCAGCCATCGCCCCGGCGCCCCTGATATCTAATATCCTCATAAATGCCATAATATTTGCCTCCTCCACCACCCCTGGCAGCATGTTCCAGGCACCTACCTCTTTCTGTGTAAAAAGAACTTGCCCCTCACATTTATTTTAAACTTTCCTCTCTCTCACCTATGCGCTTTAGTCCTTGACATTTCCACACTGAGTAAAACTTCCAGACTATCTATCCTAAATACAGTATAGCTCTTATAATTTTATATATTTCTATCAGGTCTCCCATCAACCTTTGATGTTCCACAGAATTCAATCCAAGTTTGTCCAACCTCCTCGTAGGTAATAGCCTCTAATCCAGGCAGCATTCTGGTAAAATGTGGAAGCAAGGAACCACAAATCTTGGTTTGCAAAAGAAGACAGGGTGATGGAACCCTGAGGGTCTGGCAACATCTCAGGTGAACACGAATAGGTGACGTTTCAGGTCGGGACCTTCTTCAGACTCAAACAGTCTGCCATTCTGGTAAACGTCATCAGCACCCTCTCCAAAGCTCCCACATCCTTCCTGTAGTGGTGCAGCCAGAACGAAACGCAATACTCCAAATCAATGGTTTTAAATTGTAAAAATAGACACAAAGTGCTGGAGTAACTCAGCGGGTCATGCAGCATCTCCAGAGAGAAAGGATAGGTGGCGTTTCAGGTCGTCGCCCTCATCTCACTGACCCAAAACATTACCTATCCTTTGCTGAGTTGCTCCAGCACTTTGTCTCTATCATTGATTTCAACCTGCATCTGCAGCTCTATGTATCTATTTCTTTTTTTGACTATACTTTGGTGTCGTTACAATAATAAACCAATACCAGAGGTCAGGATTGAACTGGGGTCGCTGGAGTTTGGAGGCAGCAGCTCCACAAACTCTGCTACCGTGTTGTCCCAGATTACGTTCACAGAAATTTGGAAGAGTATTTGTGAAGAAGAGGAATAGCTCTTTTCTTTCCTTGTAAAAAAGTAATGCGGCCTTTCAACAAAATAAAATCGATTCATGGCAAATTTCACCTTAGGTAGTCAGGCTTCCATAGGGCTGCTTATATTGCTTCTGATTGATTAGTATCCTGAACACTAAAGTCCGGCAGGTTCAAGCTGATTAAGAGAATAAACATCAGTGGTATAGAATATCTCTTCAGCGATTTGAAACTCTGTACCTCAGCATCTAATTGGAAAAGTTACGAAACCAGTTCAATGTGTGTAGCACGCAGTAGATAAATAGGAACAGCATAGCAACTGATTACTTAGAACACCATAGCAACCATTAATGAGAAATAACAACCATCACAAAAATGATTACTACCAGAGGTTTTCTATCTGACAATCAAACTTTAATAGCTTTGAAAACGAAACTGAAACGACACATCACGGGTGCAAAATATGAAAAAAAAACCTGCCTTTTTTCTCCTGATTCAGTACTTGATCAATTTGCAACATTTGCAATATAAAACATTTGCTTTGAGCCGAATGTTTCAGCTTATCATTGATTTAACACATAATGAAAACTAGCATTCCATTGCTGCGTTAAGGAAGGACTACATTGTCCCTTGCTCACTCTATGCCCTTTTAGGATCCCAACACAAGGCTGGTGGAGGATGGCTGTGGGGTATTTTCTGCATCTACAGTTTTCTGCATACTTATCTGAGTGTTGCTTTCTTGCAATGCATCAGAGTTTGTGGTCTTGTTTTAATGAAGTTTTATCAGTCCTATCTACTGTACTGTGCTATCTCCAAGTATAGGTGTGACATCCTTCAGATCTCCATGATTAAGTACATACTAGATCTCTCTTGATGTTTTAAAAATTCAGCACCTCCCAAAGGCTTCTTCCATCCCGCTTCAGTATGCTTTTGCACATTGACAGCATTGTGACTTATTATTTTAACTGCACCATCTTAAGATACAACAGCTTGCTTCAGAAAGACATTGCACGATGCTCTCAAATTTAAGCTGATTGAACGCTGTGTAGTACCTCAGCATCTAATTGGATTATCTTAGCTGATTGTCCTTGACTTAGCATTTAGTGTGTGTCATTTGATGAGACTTGACCTCATTTGACACTGGGTACATTATGTGTAATTGGTACTCTCAATCAGAGTCTGCACCTGAACATCTCATTTCATTCACGTTATGGTTTTTTCATGCTCCATTGGCTATGCTCTCTTTTCAGATATGTATCAACAATCCAGATCATGCACAATCCTTTCCAGTCACTGGGAATTTCCTTTCCAGCTGTCCATATAGTCATAGTGATGTCCTGCACGGAAACAGGCCCTTTGACCCACCGTGTCCATCTCAACCAAGTGGGCATATTGAGCTGGTCTCATTTGTTTGCATTTGGCCTATAGCCCTCTAAACTTTCCAATCCATGTATCTGGCCAATCATCTTTTAAAAGTCATAATGTTATCCTCTTCAATGGCTTCCTTGGGCAGCTAGTTCCAGTTACGGACTACCCTCATGTGAAAACCTTGCCCTGATATCCCTCTTAAATATCATCTCTCACCTTAAGCCTTTGTGAAAGTGAACGGGACTGTGAAAGTTCATTTTATCCATGTCCCTCATAACATTATACTCTACAATAGGGTATTTCCTCAGCCTCCTATGCTTCAAAGTCCCAGCCTATCCAACCTCTCCCTATAACTCAAACCTGCAAGCCCAGGTAACATTCTGGTGAATCTCTTCTGTACCCTTTTCAACTATAGCTGGGCAAGCGGAACTGCATACAATACTCCAAGTGTAGTTTCACCAATGACGTGTACAGTTGCACCATGATGCCCCAACACTTGTAATCAATACCCTTCCCACTGATGGCAGGTGTGCCAATGCTTTCTTTACCACACTTTCCACCTGACTTGCCACATTTTGGGAACCATTCTCCTTTATTCCCAGATGTCCATGTTCTGCTATGCTCTTCAGGATTCTGCCATTACTGTATAGGTCCTGCCCTAGTTGCCCAAACCAAAGTCAACACCTCACACTTTTCAGTGAAATTACATTTGCCATTCTTGGCCTAACTTCCAAACTGATCCAGGCATTGTGGTAAACATAGATATCCTTCTTTACTCTCTATTGGGGAGGTTGGGGAAGTCCAGGACAAGGGGTCACAGTTTACGGATAAGGGGGAAATCTTTTAGGACCGAGATCAGAAAAACATTTTTCACGCAGAGAGTGGTGAATCTCTGCCACAGAAGGTAGTTGAGGCCAGTTCATTGGCTATATTTAAGAGGGAGTTAGATGTGGCCCTTGTGGCTAAAGGGATCAGGGGGTATGGAGAGAAGGCAAGTAAGGGATACTGAGTTGGATGATCAGCCATGATCATATTGAATGGCGGTGCAGGCTCGAAGGGCCGAATGGCCTACTCCTGCACCTATTTTCTATGTTTCTATGTTTCTATTATGCTACCAAGCTTGAATGTTTGTAACAATGCTAACTACATTGTCATCCGAATCATTAATAGTAAGATTAAACGAGAACTTACCAGTTTGAAGTTTGATCTTTATTTTATGAGGAGTTGCGATGAGGGATTTCGTGAAGAACCCGCCAGTCACGCATGCGCGACATTTCTTCAAAGCAGCGGTGTGGAATCACAGAACCAACAACAGAGAAATGACTTGTTATAGTAAGATTGAAGAGACTCTATATACCAGTTGATCTTATGGTACAGGGTTGGGAGCGGAGGGCACGAAATCCCTCATCGCAACTCCTCATAAAATAAAGATCAAACTTCAAACTGGTAAGTTCTCGTTTAATCTTACTATTTCATTTCGGAGTCACGTGAGTGACTTCGTGAAGACTTCAAAGCTCTGTGATTACACGCCCTGGACCACGTCCATGCTCACACACTGCCGTAATACTGATGGAGGAAGTATGTTAACGTATTTCAGACTTGAACAAGCTGAAAAATAATAACATTATAGTTAGTACAACAATAAACCCCTGAACTCGGGGACAAACGTTTAGGGACAGCACTTAACGTGCGTAACGTTGCGGGGAAAAACGGCCACAGGTTTGTTATGAAACTATTGAAATGTAGTTTCATTGGCCCAGCCCGCTATCGTGAGGACATGCTCCATGAACACCTCCATGGTCCTCGTTCCTGATGTGGATGCGGCCTTGGTAGAATGACATTTCATATGTTTAGTGTCTTACCTGCTGCATCGAATACCACCTTAAGCCATCTGGAGATAGTCTGCACCGTTACCCTGTGACGTGGGTTTCCATGGCTGACAACGGATCCGCCTCCATATTCCTGATGGCCATTTCCAGACCTGTAGTCGCAGGTCTGTATAGTTTAAGTAGCTCTTTCATAAAGAAGTTACTTTTTTATGGGTTGATCATTCTATCCAGGTTTAATTCCTGTAGAGTCTGGACCCGTTGTGCTGTATTCAGTGCTATTGCCATCACCACTTTTAAAGGTGAGTAAGTCCAGTGGTACCTCCGTCATAAGCGACCACCTCCTGAGTAGGGTCAACACCCCCTAATCTCTCAGATATTATATCGTGGTCGGGAAGGGATGGATAGAACATATCCCTCGTAGTTTGGATACCAGCTGGTGAGATCCCACTCCAATGTTGAGCTAGGATGACAGTGCAGTATAGGCACTGTAAGCAGCACTGTAACTGAGGCTCATCATAATGAAGACCAGTGAGCATGCCAGCACATTGGAGATCGTAGCAGATATGTAGGTCGTCTTGGTCCGACTACAAAAACCTCTCATATCCTGTGTAGGTGAGGTAGTGCTTCCCAGTGGACTTTCTCTGCACGATCTATATGACATCCATAGTCCTGTATGTTCCAGACCTGGGTATGTTTTCTGCAACACCTGTCCGATGAGGCAGAATGGGGAAAGCATCGAAATCCATTTCCCCCAATGTAGCGAGAACTCGTCCATCGCCACACTTGGAGACCACATTCTGCAGTTTCTCCTGGGTTCCTCAGGTACTACAAGTTCCTCCAGAACTGGAGGACATCTGGTCCAGCTGCAGAGACTGTGCTCTAGGATACGCTCCATCATGCGCTCCATCCGAGCCATGCGACCACTGCCGCATATGCGGACAATAAGTCGACTTCCTCAGGTTCTGGAGAATCTCTGAGGCTTCTGTCATTGCCCCACACCTCGTCGAGGTGATGACAAGGGTGCAAGACAGGATGTCGCTGCCTGCCGCTCCTGCGTGGCTAAGCGACTCCCGCGCGGACCTGCCGCTTACTCCGCCGTCTTCCGGACGGAGGCGGCCCGCTGGTCTAAAAAGACATGATAGCGGTAATGAGTCGGTCCCGGCCGCTGAAGCGTGGTACCCCGACGTCCGCGCGGGCTTGCCGCCTATCCTCCAAAGGCGACGTTCGGTCACGTCCTCCACTACAAGGGGGTGTGGTGACCGAGATGAGACTACACCGACCTGCAACCAGGCAGGCTCCCTCGGTGCTGAGTCTGTGTCCTTCCCTTGGGACAAAGTGTCGTTCGGTCACGTCCTGCCGCTAAAGGGGGTGCGTGACCGCGATGAGACGACACCGACCTGCAACCAGGCAGGCTCCCTCGGTGCTGAGTCGGTGTCCTCCTTTGGGACAAAGCGTCGTTCGGTCACGTCCTGCCGTTAAAGGGGGTGCGGTGACCGAGATGAGACTACTCCGACCTGCAACCAGGTAGGCTCCCTCGGTGCTGAGTCTGTGCGGGCCGCACATGTGGTCCTCCAGACCCAGGCCTCAATCCTTCACCGGTCCACGATCTGGTGGCCTGCTCCAGTGGAAGTCGACCCCGGCTCTATGGCGGGTTTACCGACTGCTGTGCGATACTTCCCCTGGTCCTCTCTCTGGTGACCTGCATATTTGGGGAGAGAGAACGTGCCAAGAATATAACACGTTATGCACCTTTGCTCCACTGTCGCTATGGTTAAGTGACAGAGGTAGGGAGTCAGGGTCTTACCTACCCTGCTCCTGTGCGGTTACCACTTATGGCACCATGATCAGTCGTAGTGGAGAATCGGGTCCTGACTGCGCAGGGCTCCCCTGATTTCCGCGTTTTTATCCCGACCCGCAGAGCGGGTGCTGCCGACGTGACGGGCAGCTCCAGGAATGGTGGGCGTTGACTCACATCTGGAGGCGCCGGTATGTAGGTCCTTGCTGGCCTTCCGGTTTGACCCCGTTGCCTGGAATATGGAATTTTCCTGGCCGTTTGTCTGGTCAAGGTGTGCGACCTCATAATACCCACTGTCTTGGTATGGTCGTCTAAATCCTTGACCTGCTTCAGAAGGTCTTCCCTGAATAGTTGTCTGGGTGGTGGTGTTGGAGATGCTCTGCATAGCCCCGCAAATTTGGGATTTAGCGTGAGCTTGATGGCACTTTTTTCGAAGTGCATTATTTCGTATAGCGTGTTACATAATAATTCAAGAGCATCCTCCTGTACGGTGTTTCAAGTCCATCCCGTCCACCGACCTCGCAAAAGCGGTAATCCCAGATGTGAGCAGTTTTAGGATTTTCTGTAATTTTTACTTCCTGTGCTCTTATGCCCGGACTTATATTGCTCCAAATAGGCATGTTTACAATAGGTACATTGAGTGAGTTCCAATTACTCGATGCCTTGTATCCATTCATGGCCTCCGCAAGGACCTGATCCTGTATGGTGGTTGGTGAGGAAATCAATGGTAGTGGCCAGTTTAGTTTTGAGAGGTTGTCCCGATGATTCGGGTAACGCAAACTTGGCTGCCATGTCCAAAAGTTCTTCCTGAGGAACCTCAGGTGCCACTGGTTCGTGTACCAAGATATCCTCTTCTCCTGGCTGCCTCATGCTACCAATTGATGATGGGGATATATCCAAAAGTCCCCGGAACTGGACATTTCCTGCCGTTGATTTTGCTGCAGGATCCGTTCCATCATCCTCTCCATCCGTTCAATGCGCCCTTTATGGTGCGTAAATGGGAGGTCAGAGCCCTCATGCCCGAAGGAAGTCCTGAGGCTCCTATCATCGGCCCGTACGTCATCGAGGTAATCTCGGTGCCGTGACGAAAAGTCGCTGCCAGCCGCCTCAGCGAAGCTGTACGACTCCCGCGCGGATCTGCTCATTCGCCTCCTTGGATGAGCTAGGCCCGACTGCCTCAAAGGGCATATAGGGTGTGAAGTCGGCACCTGACGCCTGCGGCGTGGTGACCCGACATCCGCGCGGGCTTGCCACCTGTCCTACTCCTGGACTCAGGCGGCGTACGGTCCCGTCCTGCCGCATTTGGGGGATGCAGTGACCGTGGCGAGACTCCATCTGTATGAATCCACCTGGTCCAACTAGGTGGTGAGTATACACTGGCCCTCCCTGGTCTGCCAGTGGACTCGGGTCTCGGTAAACCACCAGTCCGCAATCTAGTGGTCTCTGGTGAAATTCCTGCCCTAAAAGGGCTTTGTTATTGAGCTCTATCCCTGGCTCTTTCACGAGGGCACGGGGAGAAGGGTCGTGCAACAGCATGTGAAACCCGTTTGCTCATATCAGCCAACGATTCTCTCCCTGTTGGAGATAGTGAAAAATGGAGTCAGGGTCTACCTGCTCCGGCGCCGTACCGACTTCCTGTTCTGCGGGTACCCCGCTTGTACACAGCTGTGTCGGTAGGTCGGGTCCTGTAATCACAGGGCTCCCCGACTTTTGCGCCTTTTTCCCGGCCCGTCTTTCCGGGAATAATGGCCGACGACTCCTTTCGGAAGTCCTGCGGCCTGTACTCCTTATTATCCATGTCCCTGTTGGAGAAAACACAATTCAAAACAGAAAGGACAACCAGCTCAAGGTTGCCTGTACTTACCTGAGTGGCCCTAATGAAGGGCTGGCGGTGAGCTGTCGTTCTGCCATTGCTGCGCAATGGTGAGCGTTGAGCCCGGACCCCGCAGGGTCAACGAGCTGCCCCATTGTAAAAATAAGTTGGGCTAAGAACAACATGATAATGGCTGCAACTCCATTACCTCTTAATTACAGTACTGGGATAATACAGGCTATGTAGAGTTGAGTTGGGGCTAACCCCTTACTCTGAGTAAATGCCGACAGCCCACAATATCGTGTGGGCTGCGGTGTAAGTCGGGCTGCATTTCTGCCATCCTGCAAGCCCCTAGTTCAATATACATGCCGACAGCCCGCAGTATCCTTGCGGGCTGCGGTGTAAAATCGGGCTGTGCTCTGCCGTTGCTTGCTGCATACGGCGAGTCTGCAAGCCCATATTACAATATAAATGCCGACAGCCCGCAGTATCCTTGCGGGCTGTGGTGTAAAATCGGGCTTATGCTCTGCCGTTGCTTATTGCACACGGCGAGTCTGCAAGCCCATACTTACTTGTAAATGCCGCCAGCCCGCGGTCTGCGGGCTGCGGCCTAGAGTCGGCTGCCTCTGCCGTCCTCCGCCGGTGAGTGCGAACCCGGACCCACCTGGGTCAACGGGCTCTCCCGACTCCATGAGTTAGAGCCGCCGCTGACTGCCCGCATTCCGCGGTCCGCAGTTGGCGTTGAAGCGGCCTGGAGCACTCTGGAAACAGAGTCTCTGTAAAGAAAAAACGGACGGCGGGTTAGTTTTCCACTTACCTGCAGGTCCCAGCAGTGGAGGAGCAGCGCTCCTCCCTGCCCGTCGCTCGCACGCGCGTCGACGATATGTCGCGCATGCGTGCCTGGCGGGTTCTTCACGAAGTCACTCACGTGACTCCGAAATGAAATGTATGTGGGCTCAGCACCTACCCCTCCAGTGTGCACTATTGGTCACAGTACTCCAAAAACAATCCTTCACATTTTTTTTTTTTTAGTATGTCCAAATGTTTGTTTAGTGTCGATGTGTCTTGTGTGTGTGGGGGGGTGGTGGTGAGGGGGGGTAAGGAGGTAACCGCTTTTGGTCGCCTCCTCCATGGAGAGGCGACTTTTTCCAAGTCACCTCCCTCGCGGCCTAACGCCAAGATGAGAAGGGAATACTCCGATCGATAGCCCGTGGACTATTACAGCGTGAAGTTGCGGTCTGCGGAGCTTCTAGCCGTGGGCGCGCAGTCCGTGACCCCTCGTCGGGGATCCTGGGACCCCTCGTTGGGGATCCCTGGGGGAGAAAAGCACCGTCCTGCCGGCCCACGGCCTACAAAATCTTGAAGCTGCCATCTGCGGAGTTTCTAGCCGCGGGCATCCGGGGCGGGATCCATCGTCGCGGATCCCTGGAGAAGAGCCCCGACCGCCGGCCTGCAGCCTACATCATCTTGAAGCCACGGTCTCCGGTAGGGAAGCACCGATTCAGGACTTACCTTCCAGAAGAGGGGACCTGTACATCTCTCTGCCCGCAGTGGCGACTGTGGAGGTTTATGGCCCCGACCACGGGGGAACAATGGAGGAGGACTGACTGTACTTTGTGTCTTCCACCACCGTGAAGAATGCTGTGGTGGATGTTTGTGTTACATTTTATTGTGTATTGTGTGTTCTTTTTTATTGTACTGCCGCTGACAAGTTCATTTCACTGCACTTTATTGTGTCTGTGATGAATAAATCTGATTGATTGAATGATTGATTGACCTTTTTCTCCTTTCTTCAAGCCAAGTTTGAAACCAACTGGCTAGCTCACCTTGGATTCCATACTTTCTAACCTTCTTGACATGCCCACCATGCGGGATTTCACCGAAGACCTTGCTAATGTCCATGTAAACAATGCATCCCCCCACCCCCCCGTACTCATCAATCTTCTAAGGGAGCTCTTCAATAAAATGCTATCAGATTATGTGTGAAACACTATTTCCCACACACAAAGCAATGCTGACAATCCCTAATCAGTCCATGGTTTTCCTGGTCTGATCTGGTCTGGTTCCTACCAGTCCTGGTAGGTCATCTTCCTAAGAATCCCCGCAACAAATTACTCCAACCTGTAGTTCATTGGCTTGTCCGTGCTAACCTTCTTACACAATGGTAAAATATTAGCAACTCTCCAGACTACCAGTTCTTGTTCCCATCCATCTTCCTTCTGAAAAGGACACAAAGTGCTGGAGTAACTCAGCAGGTTAGGCGGCATCTCTGGAGAACATGGATAGGTGACATATCTTAGCTCCAATATGGTTGTATCAAAGAATACATCTTGAATTTTACTTGTGGAATTGTAATAATCAACATGTGTAGGTAGGAACTGCAGATGCAGGTTTAAACTGAAGATAGACACAAAAAGCTGGAGTAACTCAGCTCTGGAGAAAAGGAATAGGTGACGTTTCGGGTCTCTCAGACTGAGAGTCAGGGGAAAGGGAAACAAGGGATTTGGAAGGGGAACAACATCCTACTTCTGACTGATTGCGGAGGCGGAGGAAGAAGAAAGCTGGAAGAGGGGAGATCCTTCCTCAGAATTCTTCAGAGTGCTTCCAGGATCTAAGCTGCATTGGCCATGCTTTCACTCGGATGTCCATCACCAGGTGGTTTGTTTGATTCCTTGTGGAGGCCATCCAACATTTCTGACCTGACTTTGGATGCTTTGCCCGTCTCTGTGCACTTTTCTAGATGTAACTCTTGTTTGTGCAGCATCTTTTCCTTAAGACATTCTCCCAGATCCCACAAATAATACAATCTCCGATGAGGGGATCTGTAAAGTATGTAAAATGACCATTATCTGCTAACAATCTTAGCTTCAATAAGAACGTGTCAAAGAATAAATCCGACTCATGAGTTTTGCTTGTGGAATTGTAATAGTCAACATATCCATTCAATCTGAAGAAATGGTACTCTTTTTCTCCAGAGATGCTGCCTGACCCACTGAGTAACTCCAGCATTTTGTGACTAACTTCCATTTCTGGGTTGTTTTGTAATGCATTTGCAATAATAATTCACTGCAACATTTGTTTTCAGATTTGTGGTACAGTTCAATTTTCTCCATCAGGATTCCATCCATGGATCAAATCTCTGGAGTGAGGGTCAAACCCAGAAACTCCTGATTAAGAAACAAACAGATTACAGTCTCTGACGCAACCTAGTAATGACGGAAACCACTGTAAACACAACCTTTTCCCTGGGCTTTTCCAAAATTCTCCCGACTGCTAACCAGAGATAAACAATGCCATTCTCAATTATAGTCACAGCTAACAAGTATCCTTTATCAAGATAAGATGTTGTCTAACACATACAAATTAAGCAATTGTTGGGAATTAAACCATAAATTACAACTAATGAATGATCGCTGCTGGGTAAACATTTCAGTTTTTAGATTTTCATGAATATATAATTACAGATCTTTGCATCTTCTGCATGATGATGTGTTTAAGTACATGAAGCAAGTCACAGCTATGGAAACGGAGTGTATAACAATAGTCTTCTGATGACCTGACTAGGTTAATATTTGAAAACGTACAGTTTAGCAATATGTCAGAACACAACATTTTTGAAACCACATCTTTAAAATGATTTAGGACAGCACAATCACTCAGCCCAACTACTTCATGTGGAGTGCTTATGAGCATCTTGAAAGCCTACTTCAACCAAAATTGGACCTGTCCATCTGTGATAGCAGTGAAAGATAATGCAAGTTAGGACACCAGCTATCTGAGTGCAGAAAGATTATTGAATCCACTATCTCTGTACTGGTTCCCGCACAGAACTATTCAGCTACAGTAATTCTACTATTATTAATCCAATAAAAAACATAGAAAAATGAAAGATACAGCACAGGAACAGGCCCTTCAACCTACCATGTACGTGCAAAACATAATGCTAAAATAAATTAATCTCCTCTGCCTGTGCACAATTCACATCCCTCCATTCCCTGCATATACATGTGCCATTACAAAAGCCTTCAAAATGCAATCTGCCTCCACCTCCACCACCACCACACTAGCATGTTCCAGACACTGCACCCCACAGCTTCCGTCCACAATCTTGCCCTGCATATCTCCTTGAAACATTGCCCTTCTCACACCAGCGACAAGGTAGTGAAGATTAACAGTTTTTGTAAAGGGACAAATTTTATGAGGATTCCAAGTGAAAAAGTACAAGGTCTTGCCCTCTAGTCTTTGATGTTCCCACCCTGGGAAAAAAAAGGTTATGACAATCTCTCTCTCTATGCTTCACATAATGTAATATGGATTTCCAGTGTTCTAGAGAAAACAATCAAAATTTGAAGTTTGAAATATAGTGCGAATTTCAAGCACTTTTTCGGTAAATCACAATGAATATTGTTAGACATTGTTCATGGATGAGGGGGTGTTTGTTAGGAGCTATTGAAAACAATGTAATGTAAAAATGCATGATGTTTCCCAATTCTGCAGCCATTATCACATGGGTCAATGAAAATTTAATGTTTGAATTGCTAATCCTCCCACAGCACAGATTTCAGAGTCCGTTACTTCTGTCACTTTTAACCACACATTGATTAAAAGTCCTGATGCCATAGTTTGTTCTGTTGTCCCATTGCATGTAGCAATTCAGTTGTCCCATTGCACGTAGCAATTCAACATTAAAACATACACATATGTCAAATAAAGGGGTCATTTGCTCTGTTAACAGTACAGTAATAGTAAAGTTAAGACCTTTTTTACACCCAGTTTTATTCCACTAGGGAGGTCTTACCTTCCACTACCTGCAACCTCCGGCAACCACCTTCAACTAGCATCGCAACCGGCTTCGACTAAAAAATTACCGATTTTTTAAACGGCAACCTATTTTTAGTCGTGGCCAGTTTTGAAATTTTTGAAATAATCGCCGGAACATAGAAGAAGCGGAAACCACTTTTGACCATTAGGTAGACTGACAAAAACCTCCGGGAACCTCCGGGAACCACACGGAAACCTTGGGTGGGGCGCAAAGTATCCAGAGGTTTCCGTTCAGGTTTCCTATGTGGGACAGGGGCATAAGGAGTAAGGAAGACAAAAGCAGTATTAGCATTCATTTCATGAGACTAGAATATAAAAGCAGTGATGTAATGTGAGACTTTATAAGGCACTCATGAGGCTATAATTGGAAGATTATGAGCAGTTTTGGGCCACATATCCGAGGAAGGTTGTGCTGGCACTGGAGATGGTCCAGAGGAGGTTCACGAAAATGATACCAGGGATGATTGCATTAATGCATGATTGGCATTTCATGGCTCTGGCCCAGTACTCACTAGAGTTTAGAAGTATGGGGGGGGGGGAATCCCACTGAAGCCTACCAAATAATAAAAGGCCTAGATAGAGTGTATGCAGAGAGGATTTTGCCGACAGTGGAAGAGTCTAGGACTAGATGGCACAAAGGATGTACTTTTAGAATGGAGGTGAGGAGGAATTTCTTTCGTCAGAGGGTGGTGAATTAGTGGAATTTATTGCCGCAGACGGCTGTGGAGGCCAAATCTTTAGTAATTATTAAAGCAGTGATCGACAGGTTCTTGATTAGTAAGGGCGTCAAAGGTTACAGGGAGCATGCAGGAGAATAGGGTTGAGAGAGAAAATTAGATCCGCCATGATCGAATGGCGGAGTAGACTCCATGAACCGAGTGACCTAATTCTGTTCCCATGTCTTATTGTAAATGAGGCATAAAGAGCTTAAGCAGAATATGTGTGGCTTATTCAAGGGTTCTGGATGTCCTTCAAAAAATTCTGGCAGTAGTTAGTCATGTTAAGGGGATTACAGTTTTAAAATAATAATTATTGTTCACAACCTATATATACCAGTGGGACCTGAATGATAAAGCTCCCTAGCACCTGGGAAGCAAACACAGGAACACAATGATACTGCGGTAACTTGTGAAAGAATGAACACTTGATTGTTGTACAATACTAATTTAAATTATTCTACTTGATCCATGTTATAAATCACATTAAAGCAATAAATAGGATAAAATAGATTATAAAGTTCAGAAGATGGTAAAAATAGATGGGTAAAACTTGCAGAGGGAAGAGAGTTATAAATAGCAATTGGAAACACAAGAGATTGCAGATGCTGGAATTTTGAGCTAAAGCAGAAGTGCTTTAAGATGGGCACATGGATATGCAGGGAATGGAGAGAGATGGGTCACATGCAGACAGAGCAGATTTGATTAACTTGGCATAATGTTCAGCCTGGACATTGTGAGTCAAAGATCCTGTTCCAGTTCCGCACTGTTCTATCTTTTATGTTCTGGATGCTACAAATCCCTGTAGATTTTCAAAATATATGTACTCACGTTTATATGGTAAAATACCATGGTCGCCATTTCATGATGGTGCTGTATTACCAGGGCATCTGGTAAAATGTTTGTGTGCTTTAAGCCCATGTCTCAATGAGGTGATTATTTTGGTGACTACAGGTGACTAGGCTGTCGCCACATGGTCGCCACATGGTCGCGGGGTGACACCTGTATGGTCACGAGCAGTCTCCACTGTGGAAGTTAAGAAAAAGATTTAAACTTACAAAATGAATTCAGCTGAAACTAAGACAAGCTTTAACCTTCTCCTATTAAATTGCAAAGCCAGCAAAATGCACTAACCTTTATTTCAGTAACAAAGCTAACAAAATGTTGATGTTCCATTTCCAATAACATAAGCAGGCACAACTTCATGAATGTATAATATAAACATTGCAGAGATTCAGACTCTTGGCACTAACCTTTGTTCTATAAGACTATAATGAGTGTCATAAGTAGAAAAAACCTAAATGCTTGTTTTGCAGAAATATAGCCTTCTCATATAACCATATATAGCTAGCCGTTCTACTGTCAGAAGAACCTGTCAATCTTAAGAAGCTGTCAATCTTAAAAAGCTGTCAATCTTAAGAAGCAAGAGGCTGTACTATGATCTGTAGAAAAGGTATTGCTGAATCATTGGTCATTTGAGTATATATATGTAATTAGATCACCGCCCCTTTGTGTGGGGATGAGAACTTTGTATAGTCTGTAATCTGCGTACTGTAAAGGGTTTTACAACACCCACCTGGCGAAATAAAGATTGTACTGCTTGATCACTGATTTCATTTGTGTCCTTGTCTGTTTAAGAACATTGAAACACAACACTGCAAGTCGCCTAAAGAGTCGTAACGTTTTCCTAGTTGCCGCTGGATTGTGAAATTTTCAAATTTTTTCGGCGACTGTGGACTTGACATAACTTGTCTTCGTCTGTCAAAGGTTGTCACCAGGACAACAGGTATCATCAACTGAATTGTCTTCAGTTGTCTTTATTTGTTGCCGACAGGGTCGTTGCTTGTCTTAGCTTGTCTTGGGTGGAAGTAGATTGACTTTGGTTGTTGTAGGTTGTCGCCTGTGTGGTCGTATGTTGTCGTAGGTATGGTTCTAGGTAGATGTCCTAATGTGTTGCCGGTTGTTGGTAGGTTGCTGTAGCTTGACGTTGCCAAAGTGGTAGGTTGTCGTAGCTTGCCGTAGACATTATCGTAGCGGTGGGGGTTCCAGTCGCCGTTTTCTCGACAACCTGCTATGACTGTGACAGTCTCCAAAAAAATCGCCAAACAGGGACAGGCCCTTTAATTTAACGCTATGCAGCCGAACTTGCATTCAACACAAGGAGTGACCATTACAAACATCCGTTAACCTGTTCTCTGCCAAGATGTTTTTTCACTTGTATACTCTGACCTAAGTGGTTGCACTGAACAGGTTAAAGGAGTCACTATCCAGGTTAGCTGTTAATATACTTTTGCTGGCAATTGCTATGATATTATAAAAGTGTTTGATGCTTTCCAAAATTAATTCCATTCACACAAGTCTACGGGGAATGTCTACTTGTGCAGTCAAGGCAAATGGATTAGGCTTTTACCTTATCAAATCCTTCCAGTGTTTCTAAAATCTTTGTACACATTTTTGAGAAGTCTGTGATATTCTCACCCTTCCAGTTTAGCCTCCAACTATCCAATAATTCCCACCTTCTCTCTCCATTTCTTGCTCATTAGTTTCATTCAAATAGTTCTTGGCTGAGGAGAGCCATTAACCTAATTAAATTATCTACAGATAAATAACTTATGAAATCACTGCATTGAAAATTCACATAAAACCCCCTGGTGATCCACAGCTCAATAATGGGCCTGTCCCACATAGGCAACTTTTTAAGCTACTGCAGGAGACTATGCAGTTGCCATATGGTCGCCACGTGTTCACGGGTGATTGCCGAGGAGTTCCCGCATTCCGGAACTAGTTGTGGCCTCATTATGGTCGCCGCAAATCTTTCAATATGTTGAAAAATAAGCGGCAACCAGAATTATGCCGCCATGGAGCGTGGCAAAAATTCTCCAGCCGTGGGTGGGTCGCTACGAGGTCCAAGTGGGTTGCCAGGAGGTCAAATGTTCTCGTAGGTTGTATCCAGTGCTGATAGGTGAATTTCATTGGCTCATTGGAAAAAAATGTTAATGTCCGCCGAGCTTCACAGCCATGTATCTCTGGCTTCTTAAAAGTTGACTCCACTCCTTCTCCACCCTTCTCCCACTTCTTCCCCCTTCCCTTTTCTCTCCCCTCTTCACCTCCCCCCCACCTCTTTTAAAGGGCTTACGTGACCTTTCCCATACACTGTGCTTTCACCGTCTGATTTACAGCGCCAACCTTCCAGTTCATCGCGGTGTGTGTCTGTATCACATTGGCTTTGCACTATGTGAATTTCATTCAAACAGCGCTCCCCCCACTTGCCCTGTCCCCCGCCTGCATAACGGGCTGGTGGAGGAAGCGATGTGTGTGTGTGTTCCACTCTGACAGTCGCCGTTCCAGTCGCCGTTTTTTCAGGCCTGAAAAATCGCCTAATTGGGACAGGCCCATTCTGATGAGAATATGAGACCAGCTGGAGGAGATTCAATTGTGTAGTTATGAAACCGACACCTGCTTTGTTTACAGTACACGACACAGGATGTCCTCATCCAGTGACAATGTCCACAAAAGCTCAATGTAGATCAGACGATATCCTCTGTCAAGCGATCAGGTAAATCTATGGTCAACACTACAGGATTTATTTTACAAATTTTGATGAATGCAACTCAGCTCTTGGGAAATAAATACATTTGCACATGCACCGTATCTTTCATGACCTCAGGCTGTTCCAAAGTGCATTATAGCTACAGTAAGACTCCACTAATCCAGCACTTTCGGAACGTTGAAGTACCGACAAATCGTTGGATGTTTTTTCTATTAACACTACAACACACTTTTGATTTGTTTATTACATTAACTTTACCACTAACTTCTATCCTGCCGACAAATTAACTTGGACTATATCAGATACCGCACTCCTCTGTTCTCGCTCCTCCTCTCGCCCGGCGGAATAAGAATAGATTTTCCCTGGTCCTCACCTTTCACCTCACCAGCCTCTGCATCTAATGCATCATCCAACATTTCCATCACCTTCAACGTGATCACACCAACAGTCACTTCTTCTCATCCCCATCCCTTTATGCCTTCTGCAGTGACCACTGCGCCTGCAAATCCTTGTTTTACTCATCCCTTCCACCCAAGGCAATTTCTCCTGCTACCGCAGGAGATGCGACACATCCCTCAATGCTGCTTTCCTCACCTCCATCCAGGGACCACAGCCATCCTTCCGGATGAGACAGAGGTGCACATGCTGATGAGGTGGGAACTCACTGGACTAGCCTCATTAATTCTGGTGTCTTCCACTGTGAAGACTGATCCCAAACACGTAATCAATTTGCCTTATCATCTGGAAGGACTGCTGAGGTGCCTGGATGGAGGTATGGAAAGAAGCATAGGAATAGGTGTTACATTTCTTTATTCCTCATTACTACTTCATTTGCATAATTTTCCAATGGTCCAATGTCCACTCTTGCCTCTTTTTAACTATTTATATATCTGAAGAAACTTTTGCTATCCTCTTTCTCTAGACCGAAAATGTTGACTGCTTCTCTTTCCACAGATGCTCCTTGACTTGCTAAAAATTTCCCAGGTTGCTGCAAATTAGTTTCAGATTTCCAGCAGCTGCACTTTTTTCTGTGATTCCCAGGACTCATCACTCTGCTCCCGTTTCCCAGATTATAACCCATCCATTGTCTTTTATATTGTATCACAAGCACAAAAGGTTGTGGAGACAGTTCTTGGTTCTTGGTTCTTGGTTACTTGGTCCTCCAAATTATTCCAACTGGAATTTAAACTGGAGGTGGTGAAGGGAGGGGTTTAGCCAGAGAGGGTTATTAGGAACAAAGTGCCACTTTAAATTGTTGCATTTGGCTGGGCAACCGTGGCTTGGTGGAGATTATTCCATGCTTTAATAGTGCGTGGAAAGAATGAATTGCTGTACACATCTGTCTTTGAGGCTGGGACCACAAATTGGATCGAATGCCCTCGTCTGCTCCTAATTGGTTTGGGGTTGGTGTAGGCCTTGTGATCTATGTCTAGCTGACCATTTAACATTTTGTAAAAACAGGTCAAACGGTGAGCTTCACGTCTGTCTTGGAGAGGGTTCCACCCCAGAGAATTCAGAAGTTTGGTGACACTCGCTTCTCTCTCGTAGGTGTTAGTAACAAATCGAGCAGCCTGACTTTGGACAGGTTCGTGTTAAAGAAGGAACTGCAGATGCTGGAGAGTCGAGGGTTACACAAAAAGCTGGAGAAACTCAGCGGGTGCAGCAGCATCTAAGGAGCGAAGGAGATAGGCGACGTTTCGGGTCGAGACCCTTCTTCAGACGATGGATGAAATGTTTTTTGGGTAAGGGTAGTTGTAAGGGTAATATAAGGGAAAGCCCTATACATCTGACAGCTGACTTCAGTGATTAAGATATGTTTTTTCTCATCTTTCAGATGTAATGTTGAAATCTAATACAGAAACTTGGCATGTATAAATCTCATCTCTCCAATCTGTAATCAGATTAAAGAAACCTATAAAAGTCCTTCCCATAAACCTTGTGCTATTGATCATATTTTATATCCGTTAACAGTGCTTCTTTGTTTTAAAATGATCATGACCACATCGTATGTTTGCCATATGTTTCCGAAGACTACGGAAAGCAGGTCTCCCCACTGCACACCTACGAACCTTTTATAGGGGGACAATCGAGAGCACATTAATCTACGGCATCACTTCCTGGTTCGGGAGCTGCAAAGCGTACGAACGGCACCAACTAGACAGGATTGTGAAGACCGCCAGCAGGATTATTGGTGCTCCACTCCCTTTCCTGCTGGACATATACAGGAAGAGATGTATCAACAGAGCCATCTCCATCATCAAAGACCCCTACCACCCATCGCATCACATATTCTCCATCCTGTCATCTGGGAAGAGGTGCAGGAGCATCAGCTGCAAAACCAACAGGATACTCCTCAGCTTCTTCCCGCAGGCTATAAGACTGATGAAATGACTTTGCCCCCTGCCAAAGTATCGCGCACCAACCACCAACCTGGACACACTGAAGCAGAGCCATTGTCGTGCCGCTGCCGATTGGAACTCATGATGATAGATGCATTTTTATTTTTATTTCTATTTATTTTTTACCGCACACTGAATGGACACTCGTTGAGCAACGTTTTTTTGTTTCCTCTGGGTATGTAAGTACTCAGGAAAATGATAATAAAGATATACAATACAATACAATACAATACAATACAAATAAGAGCCAAATCAAATATAAATATGTCACTTTAAAATAAAACAAAATAATTTTTGCTTTTAAAATTAATTCATCTTCCACTGCTGCAATGTCTAAACTTGCATTGGTCGACTATGCATATGTCTTCACAGATGCTGCCTGACCCCTTGAGTTCAATGGTACTTTATTGTCTCATGTTCCTAAGTACAGCAAAATAATTTTTTTTTGCATACAGCTCAGTGACAATCCTGCTATACATTAGGTACAATCATACTAAATATAAGATTGTAAGACAGGAGACTACACTGAGGCAGTACACAAGAGTCACCATGTTTCAGGTGCAATCTTGTACTCTTCAAGTCTGATTTTTTTTTAAATAGTGGAATTTAAACTTGATCTAGCAAGCCCATTGTCCTGGTGGTTGTGCTGGTCAGAGTTGGAGGGGTTGTACTGGCTCGGAGATGTTTCAATGTCCTCAACCGCTGCTCCACATCACTGCAGGAAACATCCGCTCCATGTGCACAGCCACTTGGCTAATGCTCTTGATCTAATGGAGTTCCAGGCTGCTTCATGGCCTCCAGAAGCTCACTCTGCTGATGTAACCTTGTTTTTCTTCAGCTCTGGGAAAATACCCGTCTTACAAAAGCAGGTGGGATTTTCGGATAAGATTTTGACTTTGGAGATATAGCGCGGAAACAAGCCGTTCTGAGTCCGTGCCGACCAGTGATTGCCCCGTGTAATAATAATTTTCTGCACACTAGACACTATTTACAATTTTATCAACTTTCCTTAACCTACAAACCTGCAGGTCTTTGTGTGGGAGGAAATTGGAGCACCCGGAGAAAACAGCAGTCACAGTAAGAACATACAAACACCATACTCACTGCACTCAAAGTCAGGATCGAACCAGGGTTTCTAACGCTGTAGGACAGCAACTCTACCGCTTCATCGCTGTATTAACCTGTTACAGTTATTGACGTTGCAAATACTTCCACCAGGTTCCTTGCATCTGCAATCGCTTGTGCCTCTAAATAGTGCATTGTACCCGCCTTGGGGGCCATTATAGCTCTGCTCAGTTACAGTTATCATGAAAGATAAAATCAAGGGGCATTAACTAAACTAAACTAAACAGGAGGATGCAGACAACTACAAACTGCATGCATCAGGAGCATGCAGGCTCAGTGGCGCAGCGGTAGATTTGCTGCCTTACCGCGCGTGCAGCACCGGAGACCCGGATTCGATCCTGACTACGGATGCTGTCTGTACAGAGTTTGTACGTTCTCCCCGTGACCGCGTGGGTTTTCTCCGAGTTCTTCGGTTTCTTCCCACACTCCAGACGTACAGGTTTGTAGGTAATTTGGCTTGGTATAAGTGTACAATTGTCCCTGGTGTGTGTAGATGGTGTTAATGTGTGGCGATGGCTGGTCGGTGCAGACTCGGTGGGCCGAAGGACCTGTTTCCGCACTGTATCTCTAAACTAAACTAAACTAAACTAAAGCCACAGAAGGAGAGCACCATGTCACAGATTCTCCTTTCCCTTTACCCATGAGGCTCCTCCTGCCTCAAATATGTAAGAGACTGTGATTCACACATTGATCTTATCAGTCACTTCAGAACTCATTGATCCAGAGTGGATATAACTAATCATCAATCCAAGGGCCCACTCAAGAAGAACAAGATACATAGTAAGATTTATGTCTATGTTTACCTATACTCCAATAATTATTTTCTAGTACTTTCTATATTTACAATTCGTTTCCATCCCAGACTTAGTGATTGCACTGTTTATTAACTCATTTAAGCAATGAATATGGAAAGAAAAATATTGGGCCTATGCCTGATGGTATTCAGCTACATCATTCCTAATTATTGGAGAAAGATGGGGACCCGTAAGCAACATTAATGAAAGTGTAAGAGGTGCAAGTCTCTTTATTTCCTGGCTGTCTATTCACTCTTTTGCTTTGAAACATCTTCATTGGCACAAGCACAATGCAAAGTCACAGATAAATACCAGTACTCTAATAAGCTCATTCTAATTTGATTTCGTGTTTGCATTTAAACAATGCCTATTATCATTAGAAGGCTGGAGAATCCCGTGGGTGCCAAGCAAAAACATAGCCAATACTGAAATGTAATCATTTATTTATTCACAATTAAATGTTCAAAAAAATCAATATATCCTTATAATATATTTCAGTGCTTGTTATTTCAATTATTTGCTGCTCTCGCCAATCCTATTTTGCAACTGACAGAACAGCTTTCTCCTCCAACCTTAACATCTTCTTGTCTGTCAGCCGTACTGATAAACTCTGGACCCAGTGATTAGTTGCAGCCACTGGTGGCGCTTTCTGGGAAACATCTCGTTCTCCGTAAGTTTACCCTCATTAATACCGCCCATGTTATTGATGTATAGTTATGAAATCAGAGGAATGCACGTTTGTCTGCACAATCAATACTATTCTGATTGATATTTCAAGGTCAAACATCCCGATTGGAAGTAGAAATAAGGAACTGCGGTTGCTGGTTCCCACAATAGGAGAAAAAGTGGTGAAGTAACTCCACGAGTCAGGTGGCATCTCTGGAGAATGACATAGATGACATTTCAGGTCCCGCCCCAAAACTTCACCTACCCATGTTACTGAGTTACTCCAGCACTTTGGATCCTTTTATCCTTATTGGAAGGTATGATCGTTTGTTCATTCAATCAGAAAGGTGTTTGAACTGTATCACTTTACTCCACAATCAAAACAATACGTTAATCAAGTAAGTTGATGAGAGGTCGGGTGAATATATTGACTCCGTTGCAAAAACACCCAGTTTTACAACACTCACTGCTTTTCCTTCAAAGATAGACACAAAATGCTGGAGTAACTGAGGGACAGGCAGCATCTCTGGATAGAAGGAATGGGTGACATTTTGGGTCAAGATCCTTCAATCCAGAGATGCTCCCTGTCCTGCTGAATTACTCCAGCATTTTATATCTATCTTCGGGTGTAAACCAGCATCTGCAGGTTCTTCCTACACTACCTTTCTTGCAGTTGGTTTTGTTTAGTTAGAATTACTGCATGGAAACAGGCCCTTTGGTCCACCGAGTCCGCGGTGGTCAGCAATTCCCGTACACTTGCACTATCCTACATACTAAGGACAATTTGCAATTCTTACTAAAGTGAATTAACCTACAAACTTGTATGTCTGGAGTATGGGAGGAAACTGGAACATCTGAGAAAACCCACTTGGCCATGGGGAGAATGTTTAATCTCCATACAAACTGCTCCCATAGTCAGGATCAAACCCGGATATCTGCCTCTTTAATAGGAAAGATTCCAATTCACTATCGCCTCCTCTGCATGCCAACTACAGCCAAAATCTGATTGTCAGAGAATATGGGAAAGTTTATAAATTGAGTTGCCTTAAACTAACACGAGCAAACTGCTTCAACTGAAATAAGCATGAATGATTAATGAACCACATAGGTTGACTTTCTCTTTGAACCAACAGGAACTTTATGTCTTGGGAACAGTCTTTGAGGAATCTGGAACATAAGGGATCTCGTTCTTCAAATTGTTTTTGTAAGTTTGATTAAAAGGCGTGGCATAATGCAGTGGGCGGAATAGTGGCATATCTGGTATAGCTGCTGCCAGCACCTGAGATCCGGGTTCATTCCTGACCTCAGATGGTGTCTGGGTGGAGTTTGCACGTTCTCCCTGTGACTGCATGCGTTTCCTACGGGTGCTCCGGCTTCCTCCCACATCCCAAAGATGTGCAGGTTTGTAGGTTAATCGGCCTCTGTAAATTGTCCCTAGTAGGTTGGGATGGGATGAGAAAATGGGATAACATGTGTGAACGGTTGATTGATGACTGGCATGGACCCGGTGGGCCGGAGGGCCTGTTTCCATGCTGTATCTCTGAACTAAAGAGAAATTATTTATTTGCTTTGGATCTGTCTTTTCTACTCTGTTACCATATTGTTCTGTTCCTGAGGTAGTGTTGAATAAAAGATCCTGCCCTGTCTCATGTCTCAACAACAATGGAACTAGTTTTGTTTCAGGGGTTTTGTGATTTCTTTGCCAATATTAGCTGGATGAGTTGGCCAGTTCCTATGGAAATCCACTCCTTAAATATTCAGAATATTCTCTGCAAAGACATTTTTATATCTAGCAACCTGATTCTTTGCAGTAATATATTGTTTTGTTTGGATTAGAAAAAAATAAAGCCACAGCATACAAAAAGCTGAAACAGTAAATATCCGAGCACTTAGAATTCCCTTCGGGTGAAACACTGTGGGGAACTCTAGTTAACAGAAGACCTTGAGCTCACTACCTTGACTGAACTAAAGAGCTTAAAATTGCAGCTTCAGCTTCTTCCCAGAAACTCATTTCACAGGCGGTGACCAGTGCCATAGGAAGTTCACATACCAAGCTCATCAAGAGTTTCCCCTATTCCCCCTGTGCTAACTGGTCTAAATTTATAACCCAAAGTTCTGAAAGAGCTAGATGCAACAAACATGAAGAGGCATCAAGCAATACATGAGCCAATTATGCTATCAACATGGATTGTGATTATTCAATCTTTCTTTTGCAGTACAGGTGTCAGAGGTTATGGGGAAAGGCAGGAGAATGTTGTTCAGAGGGAGAGTTAGATCAGCAATGATTGAATAGCAGAGTTGACTTGATGGTCCGAATGGCCTAATTCTGCTCCAATCACTTATGATCTTATGAGTCCGTTTCCCTTGGTATTTTAAAGGACCAATACTGTAGTATAGCTGGAAAACCTTTAGGATAACATGGATAGGTGACATTTTGGGTTGGGACTCCTCTTCAGACTGGCTGTGTGTGGGGAGGGGGGAAGGATGCTGGGGAATCCCTCCCCCTTGACCGCCCACAATCAGACTGATGAGGGTCCTGACCGAAAATGTCACCTCTGTGTTTATGTTGTCCAGAGATACTGCCTGACCCACTGAGTTACTCCAGCAATTTGTGTCCTTTTATGTAAACAAAGCATCTGTAGTTCCTTGTTTCGACTGCTAGATGTTTGGTCCCAATGGGATTTGGTGACCACTTGTGTGGTATTTATGTTTATAATTTATGTAGTAATGTCAATAAAATGGAACGTATACTGTTGATAATGCTCTCCTCCATGCTAGGAGGGTCAAATCTCTTTTATTTGAAGGATAACGCGGAAACAGGATCTTTGGCCCACTGGGTCCATACCGACAATCGAACCCACATATTAACACTATCGTACACATACTAGGGACAATTTGCACATATAACAACCCACATACCTTTGTAGTGCGGGAGGAAACCGAAGATCTCGGAGAAAACCCACGCGGTCACTGGGAGAACATACAAACTCTGTACAGACAGCACCCATAGTTGGGATCAAACCCTGGTCTCTGGCACTACAAGCACTGTGAGGTAGCAACTCTACCACTGCACCACCGTGCCGCCTTAACTTGTGCCACTGCTTTGATCTTCGGTAGACACCATTTTGGTTGATGCCTGAAGGAGATTAGATTGCAGACATGTGCACTCAGCAAGCCTGAAGAAAATAAATAAATATGCTGATGGACATATCTCAGCCTCCACCTTCTTTGCATATTAAGATATAACAAAGTGTCGTGTGAACTTTAATGGTGACTCTGGTACACACCGAGGTGAATCGATGGTCAGCCATGTCGCTAGTGAGTTGTCAATGTCCCTACTGTGGAAGGAGCATTTAGTATCTCAGCCAGCTCAAAATCTGGGTTTCCAAACTGATCCATCCCACGGCCAGAAACATTATTAGATTTCCTTTCTTGCCAAACGGGACTGATGAATTCCCATGTTCAATCTCCACAGATTTTCAGATTCACCTCCCTCTGGCCAAAGAAATTCTTCTTCACTTCACCTTCATTCTAAAGGTATATATTTATATTCTGAAACTGTGCCCTCTGGTCCTAGACTCCCACTATTAGAAACATCCTTTCCACATCCACCCTGTCTGGGCCTATGTAGGCCTATCCAAGCAGGAACAATTTATTTGACCTGAGAAAGATAAATAAATTAGCTTGGGTAGCAACAAAATGTGGACAGGAGTGAAAGGGATTACTCTGATGGAGTTTTGGAAAGGTCATTTATTGAAAAGATCATGGAAGAGAGGAAAAATGTTCATGGAAGCAATTTCAGAGTTGAGTAAATAATAGCTTTTGCCTCTACTATGGATAATGGAAAGGATTTGCAAAAAAAAAAGCAGATTCTAGAATATGAAGATTTTTTTTCTTCACTTACACAGCAAAAATGGCATTATATATCGGCACACTAATCAACTTATTATTTATATTACACCATATAACTTCAAGCAATATAAGTAATATTTTGAAATCTCTTCAGATTTCTCTATTACAGGATGTTTCTGCTGATGTTAGGTATTGTCATTTTAGTTGGATTTATTCTTATTGTATTTAACAGATTTATTGGCCATTCCTTACTCTTCGCTCTTGTGACTAAATTAGTTCCCATGATAACCTGTCATCATATGTTCCTATTTTTTTATTGATAAAGTCGCTTATTGTAGGCCAGTCCAGAAGATTAAGATGCATGAGATCTATGGTAATCTGGTCATATGGATTCAGAATGAGGTTACCCGCAGAAGGCAGAGGATAATGGCGGAAGGGTGTTATCCCCTAACTTATATATATATATTTATACATGTATAGAATATAGACTTCTCTAACTTCTAGTTAGCCTTGCTTTCCTTCTCTCACCATCTCCTCCCCATTTATCTGTTTACTTTGTTGTTACCTTCTTCCAACTAACAATGATCTATTCTACATTTTTCCTTGATCTCCATTCCCTCCGTTCTGTTTTCATGCCTTACCTTTCCTTACCTATACACTTCCTTATCTATATACCTCCCACTTCCCTGACATCAGTCTGAAGAAGGGCCTCGACCCGAAACATCACCCGTTCCTTCTCCCCAGAGATGCAGCCTGACCCACTGAGTTACTCCAGCATTTTGTGTCTATCTTCTATTTACACCAGCATATACAGTTCCTTCTGACACAGGTTGTTATCCTAGCTGGATATCTGTGACCTGTGGAGTTCTGCAGGAATCCATAATGTTTGTGTATATAAATGCCTTCCCGGAGACTATTCTGAGGGATAGAACATATATGCACTTGGATAAACAGGGATTCATGGGGATAGTCAGCATGGTTTTGTATGTGGGAGATCTTCTTACAAATCAGATATATTATCCTTGAAAAGCACATTGAGGTTTTTAAAGAACAAAAAAAGGGTGATGAGGCCTTCCGGTGGCGCCATGTTCTGAGAGAGAACAGCGCCAGATCAGCTCCACAGAAAATCTGCAAAAAATCGGGGGTTAAAGGAGGCTACTAACGGTACTTACCGCAGGAGTGCGATTCCAAACGGCTCCGGTGCGATTGCAAGCATCGTGACGTCATCAGGCGCGCGACTTCGGTAAGAAATTCAAAATGCATCCCTCCTCCCCCCCCCCCCCCCGCGACAAAAAAAGGTCCAAGAAGGGAAGCAGGCCTCAAAGCCTCGGGCTCGAGTTTGGCTGCCTCCCAGGAAGAGATTTCACAAAGGAAAAGTGAAATGGAAGAACTTAAAAATTCTCTGCTTGGTGAAATGAAGAAACTGATGAAAGAAATGAAAGATTTGAAGAAGGAATATAAAGATGAAATAAAACTGTTAAGAACGGATATCAAGGAGACTCAGGAGAGAATTAAAGAAGAACTAAAAAAAGAAGCTACAGAAACGGTAAAGATTATGACGAATGAGTGGAAAATAAAGGCGGATGCTGAGTTTCAAAACCGGATGGCTGAGGTAAATGACAAGATTGCTGAGACGGAACAAATGCTGGATGCGAAGATTGATCCTATCTCAATTTTACTTGACCAGCACAATGATGCAATTAAAGAATTGACTAACTTTGCTGTAACAAGTGCCAAGGAAAATGAGATGTTAAAAAAGGAGAATAAATGTCTCTCAGAGATACTACATAAAATAAATGAGAAATGTATTGATCTGGAGGGACGACAAAGACGTAAGAATTTACGTATCGTAGGAGTGACCGAGGGGCGGGAAGGAAATCAAGACCCGCGAAAATTTGCTGCAAAACTCCTAAAGGACATTCTGGATTTGGATCAAGAACCCCTGTTGGGCCGTGCTCACAGGGCTTTAAGACGGGTCCCTGGGAGAGGTGCACCGCCAAGACAAATAATTGTAAAGGTGGCCCACGATCATGATTTTGAAGAAATGATGAAGGTAATAACAAGAAAGAGGAACTTGAAATACGAAGGAGATAATATCAGCATCTTCAGAGATTACCCGGCGGAAGTAGCTAAGAGAAGATCTTTATTTACAGAAACAAGAGGTATTCTTCGGAATATGAAGGATAAAAAGGATCTCAGATATGGTCTGTTGTACCCAGCAACACTTAGAGTGACCTATGACAACAAGGAATACCGCTTTGTTACGCATACCAAAGCACTGGAATTTGCTCGAAACATACAGAAGAAGGCAGAAGAGGAAGCAGAAGAAGAAACAAGCGAGGAAGGAGAAGAAGGAGAAGAAGAATGAACTTTTAACATCGACCTGCGGTTATGAATTATTCATCAGGAAAGAGCGGCAATAATGGACATGTTGTTATAGTTTGGTATTAATTAGTAAAATTCAATTGTCCCCCTAATATAGTATTACTTATTATAATATTAATTATAATAGAAAGTAATAACTGGCAATTAGTAATTAGTAATATGAATAATAGAAATAATTACTAAGTACTTAAAGTTAGTACCCCACCCCAATAGACACAGCATTATAGACAGGAGCTGGAATAATTAACATTTTTTTTTAAAAAAAACGGAAGTCATTAGATTAATAGCCACGCTAGTGTGGCTGCCACTAATACACACTACACAATATATCAGTGTAGTTTCTTTTTTTTCTGAGCACCCTGTTAACACCCTTTTTTCTCTTTTAAATTACATTCTGTATTTTTTCTTATATATTAAATATTTGATTTTATGTTATATGTTATATGAATGTAGTTATAAGCGATATTGTATAATTGCTTTAAGAAGATATGTATATGGATTACTGTGGATAGAAATTCTCATCGGGTTGGCGTTTGGGTATACCGCTAGGCTGGAGGGGTCGAGAAGGCTACTCCAAAAAAAACCACCCTAACAGTAAAATGCAAGACATGAATGTGAAGACTGTGGGGGGTGGAATTACCTTCTGTAGTTGGAATGTTAAGGGAATTAACGAACCAATTAAAAGGGGAAAGGTGCTAGCATTGTTGAACAGATTGAAATCAGACGTGATCTTCCTCCAAGAGACGCACCTTAAAAGAGATGCCCAATATAGATTAACAGCAAAATGGATTTCTAAGGTATATCACTCTTCATTTATACACAAATCTCGAGGAGTCGCAATAATTATTCGGAAAGTTATACCCTTTAAACAAACTTCCATAATAGAGGATAAAGAGGATAGATATGTAATAATTACAGGGGAATTATATTCACAGAAAGTAATTTTGGTGAATATATACGCCCCTAATTTTGATAATCCATTATTTTTTAAGAAAATATTTAATAATATTCCTATTTCCACTCAATATAATTTAATTATTGGGGGTGATTTTAACTGCACCTTAGATAGCTACCTAGACAGGTCTTCTATTCATCTAAGGTAACAGGCCAAACAGTTGGTATGGATACATTTCTGCAAGAGTGTCAAATTAATAATCTAGATCAGGAAGGTAGACATTTGTTAAACGCTGAAATAACAGTAAAAGATATTGAAGAAGCAATTAGTTTGTTAAAGAATGGAAAAGCAGCGGGCCCTGATGGCCTGAGTGCTGAATTTTATAAAAAATTTCAAGACTTGATTTCCCCAAGACTACATACAGTATATAGATACGCATATGAACAAGGCAAATTACCAGACTCTTTAAACGAATCCACAATTACACTCATACCTAAGGTAGATAAGGATTTGGAAGATCCAGGATCATATAGAGCGATCGCACTTCTGAATACAGATCAAAAAATATTAACTAAAGTTTTATCTCAGAGATTAAGTTTAGTGATTTCTAAATTAATACATCATGATCAAACAGGTTTTATTCCAAAACGCTACTCATCCCATAATCTTAGACGCCTGTTTAATATTATATATTCAAAAAAAGTACGGGATGGGGAACTAGCAGTTATATCGCTAGATGCGGAAAAAGCATTCGATCAGGTGGAATGGTTATATTTATTTAATATAATGGAAAAGTATCAATTGGGGGATATATTCTGTAAATGGATAAGAATTCTATATTCGAATCCAACGGCAAGAATCTTAACTAATCAAATGTTATCAGCTAAATTTAAACTCTTTAGGGGTTGTAGACAGGGATGTCCATTATCGCCTTTATTATTCGCTTTGATGATAGAGCCTTTGGCGGAAAGAATCAGATCTGAACCTGAAATCTATGGCTATAATACCGACACTACAACCAACAAAATATCTTTATATGCAGATGATGTGTTGATTTATATTACAAAACCGGAAATTAGTATACCAAAGCTGTTTAATGTTATAACTAAATTTGGTACATTTTCAGGATTTAGGATTAATTGGAACAAAAGTGATATTATGCCTATAACAGGAATTAATTTAAACATATTACAACAATATCCATTAAAATTAGTTAAAGACAAATTTAAATATTTAGGAATTAATGTAACTAAATCTTATAATTCGCTAATTAAATCTAATTACCCTCTACTATTAGATAAACTTAAAAAAAATATTCTGTATTGGAAAACACTTCCTATATCCATGATTGGTAGAATAAATGCTATAAAGATGGTGTTTTTACCACAATTATTATATTTGTTTCAGGCTATTCCTTTTTTTCTCCCAAATACTTTTTTTTTTTAAATAGATAATATTATTTATAGTTTTATTTGGGATTATAAAAATCATAGAATAAGTAAAAAACATTTATGTAAATCTAAGATAAATGGAGGATTAGCACTTCCAAATTTGTTATATTACTTTTGGGCAGTTCAGATTAAGAATATGAATTTTTGGTGGGTAAATGTGGATCAGGAACCAATGTGGTTAAAGATGGAAAAGGAAGATTGTTTACCTTATAAGGTAGGCTCGATTCTCTTTGCTCCAAAGGATGTACAAAAAAAAATGTATAGGGATAACCCTATAATTTATAATAATAGACGTATTTGGAAACAAATAGTTAAGACTTTACAATTAGATAATCTTTCACTCAGACTACCAATAATGAAAAACCCATTATTTAGACCCTCTATATTGGATGGAGGGTTTAGACATTGGGATGATTTAGGAATTAAAAGGATAGAACACCTTTATAGTAAAGGAAAATTTCTTTTATTTCAAGAGTTACAAGAGATTTACGGACTGTCTCCGCAACATTTGTTTAGGTACTTACAAATTAGAGATTATATAAAATCCAACACACAAGATTACAAAAATAAAGTACCAGGATTATTAGATGATGTGTTTAATTTACATCCAAATACAGAAAAATTAATAGCATATATATATATAACATAATTTTGGATAAGGAGAAACCAACAACTGAAACATATCGGCAAGTATGGGAAAAAGAAATTGGGTTATCTATATCAAAAGAAATCTGGGAAGAAAGTTTACAGCAAATACATCGGTGTTCGTTAAATGCCAGACATACACTGATACAATTTAAAGTATTATATAGATTACATTACTCAAAAACTAAATTAAATAGTATCTTTCCCAATCTCTCTGCAATTTGTGATAAATGTAAGAATTTAGAAGCAAATTTAACACACAGTTTTGCTACATGTTCCAAATTGAATCATTACTGGACAGAAATTTTTAAGGTTATCTCTGAGGTTTTTAAAATTAGATTGGATCCAGACCCAAAGATAATAATACTTGGAATTTTGGATTCAAACTCGGTCCTTACAGTAAATCAAAGAAATTTCTTTGATTACTGTTTGATAATAGGGAAAAAATTAATATTGAAATTTTGGAAGGGAACTTTAACCCCCACAATTAAAATGTGGGCGGCAGAAATGTTGGAGACGTTACAATTGGAAAGAATCAGATTTGTCCTACTGGACAAATATAATTCTTTCGAACAAATATGGTCTCCATATATACAGTACCTAGAGAAGTAGCTGCTCTTGACAACACAGCTTGACGGGTACCCTGCGGGACTTGATGAGATTAACATATTCTTATACTAGGATAAATAAGCATGTCTTCATTGATACTATTATTTGTAATAGTTTTAGATAAAACATATCTGGTTGTTTTTCATTTATATATATATATATTTTTTTTTTATTTTTCTGGTAACTTTATTTTCTTTTTCTATTTTCTTTTTCTCTTTTATATAATCAAAGTATTATTTAATCACTCTCTTATTGATTTAAAACTACTCTATCTCTATCTTTTTTTCCTAAAAAATAGAAGATAATAACTTTCAATGGGTTATTTAAAAAAAAATTTGGAATTAAGTTAATGTTTGCAAAACTGTTTACAATATTGTAAATCGATTACTTCTAATAAAAGAAATTAAACAAAAAAAACAAAAACAAAAAAAAAAAGGGTGATGAGGGCAAAGCTATAGATGTTGTCTATATGGACTTCGTTTGATATGGTTCTGCATGGTAAGTTGCTCTGGAAGTTTACATCACGAGATCCATGAAGTTCTAGGGTGACTAGTGGTGTGCCTCCGGGATCAGTGCTGGCCCAATTTATGTTTGTGGTTCATATCAAAGATTTGGATGAGAATATACAGCCATGATTAGAAAGTTTACAATGACACTAAAGTAAGTGGTATCGTAGATAGTAATGATAGTTATCAAAAATTACAGCAGGATCTTGATCAGTTGGGCAAGTGGTCTGAGGAATAGTTAGAAACATAGAAACATAGAAAATAGGAGCAGGAGTAGGCCACTCGGCCCTTCTAGCCTGCACCGCCATTTAATATGATCATGGCTGATCATCCAACTCAGTATCCCGTACCTGCCTACTCTCCATACCCCCTGATCCCCTTAGCCACAACGGCCACATCGAACTCCCTCTTAAATATAGCCAATGAACTGGCCTCAACTACATTCTGTGGCAGAGAGTTCCAGAGACCCACCACTCTCTGTGTGAAAAAGGTCCTGCTCATCTCAGTCCTAAAAGACTTCCCACTTATCCTTAAACTGTGACCCCTTGCTCTGGACTTCCCCAACATCGGGAACAATCTTCCTGCATCTAGCCTGTCCAACCCCTTAAGAATTTTGTAAGTTTCTATAAGATCCCCCCTCAATCTTCTAAATTATAGCGATTACATGCCGAGTCTATCCAGTCGTTCTTAATATGAAAGTCCTGCCATCCCAGGAATCAGTCTGGTGAACCTTCTCTGTACTCCCTCTATGGCAAGAATGTCTTTCCTCAGATTAGGAGACCAAAACTGTACGCAATACTCCAGGTGTGGTCTCACCAAGACCCTGTACAAGTGCAACAGAACCTCCCTGCTCCTATACTCAAATCCTTTCGTTATGAATGCTAACATACCATTTGCTTTCTTCACTGCCTGCTGCACCTGCATGCCTACTTTCAATGACTGGTGTACCATGACACCCAGGTCTCGTTTCATCTCCCCTTTTCCTAATCGGCCACCATTCAAATAATAGTCTACTGTCCTGTTTTTGCCACCAAAGTGGATAACCTCACATTTATCCACATTATACTGCATCTGCCATGCATTTGCCCAGTCACCCAGCCTATCCAATTCACCTTGCAGCCTCCTAGCATCCTCGTCACAACTAACACTGTCATCCAGCTTCGTGTCATCTGCAAACTTGGAGATGTTGCATTCAATTCCCTCATCCAAATCATTAATATATATTGCAAATAGCTGAGGTCCCAGCACCGAGCCTTGCGGTACCCCACTAGTCACTGCCTGCCATTTTGAAAAGGAACCGTTTACTCCTACTCTTTGCTTCCTGTCTGCCAACCAGTTCTATCCACATCAATACTGAACCCCCAATACCGTGAACTTTAAGTTTGCATACTAATCTCTTATGTGGGACCTTGTCGAAAGCCTTCTGAAAGTCCAGATATAACACATCCACTGCTTCTCCCTTATCAACTCTACTAGTTACATCCTCGACAAAGTCTATAAGATTCGTCAGACATGATTTACCTTTCATAAATCCATGCTGACTTTGTCCAATGATTTCACCACTTTCTAAATGTGCTGCTATTCCATCTTTAATAACTGACTCTAGCAGTTTCCCCACTACTGATGTTAGACTAACTGGTCTGTAATTCCCTGTTTTCTCTCTCCCTCCCTTTTTAAAAAGTGGGGTTACATTAGCTACCCTCCAATCCTCACGAACTACTCCAGAATCTAAAGAGTTTTGAAAAATTATCACTAATTCATCCACTATTTCTGAGGCTACTTCCTTAAGTACTCTGGGATGTGGCCTACCTGGCCCTGGGGATTTATCGGCCTTTAATCCATTCAATTTACCTAACACCACTTCCCGGCTAACCTGGATTTCACTCAGTTCCATCTCATTTGACTCCTGGTCCCCTGCTATTTCCAGCAGATTATTTATGTCTTCCTTAGAGAAGACAGGACTAAAGTAGTTATTCAATTGGTCTGCCATTTCCTTGTTCCCCATGATCAATTCACCTATTTCTGACTGCAAGGGACCTATATTTGTTTTAATTAATCTTTTCTCTTCACATATCTATAAAAACTTTTGCAGTCCGTTTTTATGTTCCCTGCCGGTTTTTTTTCATAATCTATTTTCCCTTTCCTAATTAATCCCTTTGTTCTCCTCTGCTGGACTCTGAATTTCTCCCAGTCCTCTGGTAGGCTGCTTTTTCTGCCTAATTTGTATGCTTCATAGTTAATGCAGATTAATGCAGATGTGCAAGGTGTTGCATTTTGGGAAAGTCAAATCAGGGCAGGACCTACACAATGAATGGCAGGACTGGTGAGTGTTGTCAAGCAGAGGAATGCAGGGTCATGGGTCATATGCAGGCAGAGGAAGTTGGTTTACCTTGGCATCATGTTTGGCTCCAACACTGTAGACTGAAGTACTTGTTCTTGCATTATACTGTTTTATGTTCTGTATTCTGGTCCTTTTCCTAGTCAGGAAGTAATTGGTTAAACTTGACCTTTATCTCATTGTCTTTGTTCAAACTTATATTATTGTATTTTTGCAGAAGCAGAAAATGATTTAATTTCACAAGCTTTCTTCAACTGAATCTGTTTATGTGTGGTGGATGACTTTCTACTCTGCAGGTTAATGCCTAATTGAATCAGAAAGACCTGTTCTTGGCTGGGAAATAGTAGCAATGAATCTAAAGTGAAGATAATTACATTTTCCCCTCCTCATTTCTGCAAATTTCTCACACACTAGAATTCACATGATTTATATTCTATTTGGAATCATAAGTTCATAAGACATAGGAGCAGAATTAGGCCATTCGGCCCGTCGAGTCTACCCTGCCATTCAATCAAGGCTGATCGATATTTTCCTCTCAACCCCATTCTCCTGCCTTCCCCCCATAACCCTTGATATGAGTGAATGAATTAGGCCTCTTATTCACGCCCAAATGTAATCACTCCACTAATACCATATGTTTGCATTTTTCCTCATGACACATTAGCTGCCATTTTGTGCTATGGAGATTAGGTTGTTCACAGACCAAGCCCTTCCCTGTAACCAAATAGGGCAGCATGGTGGCGCAAACTTAGAGTGACTGCCTTACAGCGCCAGAGACACGGGTTCAATCTTGACCACGGGTGCTGTCTGTACAGAGTTTGTACCTACTCCCCGTGGCCTGCATGGGTTTTTCCTGGGATCTCTGGTTTCCTCCCACACTCCAAAGACATACAGGCTTTGTAGGTTAATTGTCTTTGTAAATTTGTAAATTGTCCCGAGTGTGCAGGATAGTCTTAATGTGCGGGGATCGCTGGTCGGCGTGGACTCGGTGGGCAGAAGGGCCTGTTTCCATGCTATCTCTCTAAACTAATCTTTAATGCAATATAATCCATCCCATTGTGGTATCTAATCACCATGCAACAGCATTAAACTGAAAGAAGAAATAACTAAATTATCAAATGAAGCAGATTAATCCTTTGGAGCACTTCTGGACTTTGTAGATTCATTAACTGCCAAAATGTATAAGACATAACATATTAGGATATCTGCCCTATCTGTGATTAAGAATGTAAGAGATAGAAATAGGAGCCGACCTTGCAACTCTCAGTAGATCAGGGGGGATATCTATCTCAGCACTGTTTTCCTGCACTAACCCCGTCTGCTTTAATGCCCTTAATATCCTTTAAATTAATTTTCAGTACTATGTGTGCAGCACAGCCAAATCCTGTTGAATATCATTGGGCTTCAAGCTCGCATTATTTAAAAAATATATCCTAATGGGCCTGTCCCACATAGGCGACCTTTTAGGTGACTGCAGGAGAATATGCAGTCACCACATGGTCGCCACATGTTCGCAGGTGGTTGCGGGGAGTCGCCTTCATGGTCGTGAGGAGTTCCCACATTCTGTAACTAGTCGCAACCCCATGTTGAAAAATTAGCGGCGACTAGAATGAAGCCACCATGGAGAGTAACGAGAATTTCCGTGCCATAGGTGGGTCACCAGGAGGTCCTAGTGGGTTGCCAGGAGGTTGAAGGTTGAAGATTCTCGTAGGTTGTAGCCAGTGCTGACTGGTGAATTTCATTGGCTGATTGGGGGGAAAAAACGTAAGCAGTAGTTTTCAGAATCAAGGATAACCAATGGGTAATGTTAAATGTCCGCCAAACTTCACAGTTGTGCATCTCTGGCTTCTTAAAACTTGTCTAGCTTCTTAAAAGTTGTCTCCACTTCTTCTCCCTCCCTATCCCCACTTTCCCCCCCCCCCCCCTCTTTTAAAGGACTTACCGTACACAGTGCTTTAGCTGTCTTAACTACAGCGCCAACCTTCCTTTTCATCGCAATGTGTGTCTGTATCACCTTGACTTTGCACCGTGTGAATTTCAGATACTGCTCCCCCTGCTTGCCCTGGCCTCCGCCTTTGCGATGTGTTTTGGATGTGTTGACAGTCGCCAGCAGTCCGCTGAAAAATCGCTTGTGGGATAGGCCCATAAGTTGTCGATGGGGCTGTTTCAGTGCAGTACTGTTCTATGTTTTATGTTATACATTTTATATTCTATATTCTATGTTTTATTCTCTATGATCTGTGCTATTTTTTTCCATCAAAGTATATGACCTCACATTTTCCACCTACCATGTCTTTGCATAGTCATTTTAAGTTCTCATCTCTTAATGTAGTTTCCCAATCCTCCATAGTCAATTCACATCTCATGTGATTGAAGCTTGGTCCATTCAGATTTAAGGCATCGGTTCACAATTGAACTAAATCATTCTCAATCTTCAAATGGAATTATATTATATTATGATCATTGTTCCCTAAAGACCCGTTAACTACCACTTCTGCAATATACCTTTTCTCATTACACAGAACTGGACCTATAATAGCTAGTTCCTTACAGCATACCAGTCTTGAAAACCAATTCCTAAATGTACCACTCCATAAATGCATCATCCATCCTCACATTTCTGATTTGATTTACCCAGTTTGTTTGTTGATTCTTGTGATACCTATGTTACACCAACCTCAATTTTTTGATTAATATTGTTTGAAGACCTATAGAGAATTCTTATCCTTGCTTTCTGCCCCTTGCTGCAAATTGCTACACTAAGTACTCACCAATCAATATAAATTTCCTGAATGGTGCTCTCCTTTGTAAACCCAGAACAATTATATTCCCTGTATTTATAGCAAGAGTTATTGCCATGTGCCAGAAATGAAACGAGACATCAAATAATGGGATTGTTTGCAAAAACATGGCTGGATTTTTCTTACGCACAACATTGCCTACATAACAGCCCACATTTGCTGTCCTGACCCAATTGTAAACATGGCTCATCTTTTCTGTTCACGTCACGGTGGAAGTATTTCTCAAAGATCTCAGAAGATCAGAGGCTTTCATTGTAACACTGATTAAAAAAACAGACAGGGCTGAGAACTGTGCTGCACTTTAGACTTTATAATTTGGAGATGCAGCGCAGAAACAGGCCATTCGACTCACTGAGTTTGTGCTGACCGACAATTACCCCATACACTTGCACTGTCCTTCACACTGGGAACAATTTACATTTTAACAAAGCTAATTAAGCTACAAACCTCTATATCTTTGGAGTGTGGGAGGAAACTGGAGCACCAGGAAAAAAAACCACGTGGTCACAGGGAGAATGTACAAACGCCATTCAGACAGCTCTCATAGTAGGAATTGAACCTGAGTCGCTGGTGCTGTAAGGCAACAACTTTACCGCTGCATTTAAAAAAAGGGTCAAAATCAAATTAATCACCCCCTCATCAGCATCTATTCTTTCTGGTATCCTATACCTGCTCCTGACCCCATTACCTGGGTATAATTTTGAGTCTGCAATCTGGCAATTTCTGGGTACAATTAGCTTCATACAATTATGAAATCCTTTCAAATGGCATTGTAGGGAGCGACTATAAAATCAAAGTATATTAATGAATGGACTGTGGGATGAGTGGTACAAGGTACTGGCTCACCAGCTGCGGAACCTGTAAACCCACTTGAAGAGGGAAGCCACTGAGCCTGGCCCATGTACGCTCCAGAGGACCGTAGAACCGAGAGTCAGCGATAGTGGATGTAAAACAAAAGGGTCAGCAAGAGGAACCAGGGTCTTACCTTGCATGCCCTCAAGGTCGGCTATAAGAGGCACCCTCATGGTACTAAGGCTGGATGGTGGCCGGACGAGGAAAGGGATAATGGTTCACTGGATTGAGGCCTTTATGGCTGCAGCTTGGACTCTTGTACAACATCTCAATGTATTATCCCTATACACCTGTACTGAACTAAGATTGTGCTTATGTATAGTAATTCCAAACTGCATGCAAAAAATGAATTTCACTGTACTTTGGTACATTGGCAATAAAGTACAATTGAACCACTGGACCATTGGACTTTCAAAATGGCACCAAACCTGGTGACTTTTGTACATGATCTCAGTGGGCTATTTCTATACACTTTGACTTAATCTGGGATTGTGTTTGTGCATAGTAATAATTTAGTGAACTGTATACACAAAATTAATTTCACTGTACCTCGGTACATGATAATAAAGAACCATTGAACCATTAAATGGGCAGAGGATAGACTCAGAATGCTGGAGTAACTCAGTGGGACAGGCAGCATCTCTAGCAAGAAGGAATGGGTGACGTTTTAGGTTGAGACCCTTCTTCAGAAGTGACCATAAACATCACCCATTCCTTCTCTCCAGAGATGCTGCCTGTCTCGCTGAGTTACTCCAGCATTTGTGTCTATCTTTGGTTTAAACCAGCTCACTGTACCCACTCTATACTCATGACTGCGTAGCCGGTCATAGCACGAACTCCATCATCAAGTTCGCTGATGACACCACTGTTGTGGGACGTATCACTGATGGGGATGAGTCCGAGTATAGAAGAGAGATCGAGCGACTGTCATATGGTGCCAGCACAATAACCTGGCCCTCAACACCAGCAAAACCAAGGAACTGATTGTGGACTTTGGAAGGAGTAGGATGGGGACCCACAATCCTGTTTATATCAACGGGTCGATGATTGAAAGGGTCAAGAGCTTCAAATTCCTGGGCGTGCTCATCTGTGAAGATCTTTCCTGGTCCGGGAACACAGATGCAATTATTAAGAAAGCTCATCAGCGCCTCTACTTCCTGAGACGATTACGGAGAGTTGGTCTGTCAAGGAGGACTCTCTCTGTAACTTCTACAGGTGTACAGTAGAGAGCTTGCTGACTGGTTGCATCGTGGCTTGGTTCGGCAACTTGAGCGCCCTGGAGAGGAAAAGACTACAAAAAGTAGTAAACACTGCCCAGTCCATCATCGGCTCTGACCTTCCTTCCATCGAGGGGATTTATCACAGTCGCTGCCTCAAAAAGGCTGGCAGCATCATCAAGGACCCACACCACACTGGCCACGCACTCATCTCCCTGCTACCTTCAGGTAGAAGGTACAGGAGCCTGAAGACTGCAACAACCCGGTTTAGGAATAGCTACTTCCCCACAGCCATCAGGCTATTAAACCTGGCTCGGAACTCTGAACATTTATATCCCTCCATCTGTTATTTGCACTTTATTAATTTATTAAGTCATGGGTGTATTTATGTATAGAATTGTAGTCAATGCCTTTTATGTTCTGTTGTGCTCTGCAAAGAAAGATTTTCATTGTCCTGTCAGGGACACATGACAATAAACTCTATTGACTTTTGACTTTGGCATCTGCAGTTCTGTCCAACACATTGAATGGGCGCCACAGATTGCTGTTGCAGAGGTATTTGGATCTTCTAAAAGCCCATTATTAGTTTTATAAATGTATTTGTTTGTTGAGATGTGGCCATTGAGGTCAAGGTTTTTGCCTCATAAGTGGACTTTGCTTTTGATGGGACCACATGGATGCAGGTGGATTCCAAGCGACTTAAAAGAAGAGAAAACAGAGAACCTAATTAAAAGTAAATTGTATGTGATGGCAAGTGATGGGTTTGGTCACAAGAATCCGTGCTGGAATCTTGAGCTTTAACAAGTGGAAATATAATGTCAAAATGTTCTTCTCATTTGATCATAGCTACACCTCATTGTAGGTATGTTACAAAACTTACCTTTAGCGGTGCTGCAGTTCTGCCGCTGGCCGTGTGCGTGACTTTGGCGCCTTTGGGGGGGAGGGGAGTGGCGGGGTTTAAATGTGGTTTTCCCCATGCAATCTGGAGCTTTATTTTCTCGGAGTGCGAGCTATTTCTGGAGATTCGTTCCGACTGCCGGTAAGTCCGTGTTTTTTTTATAAATAGCCCGACTATTTCATCGCTGCAGTAAAATACAGATTAGCTCCTAATGCCGTGAACGCCAACAACGGGGACGGATTTTACATAGGGGACAGGTAAGTGAAAGCTGTTTATTTTTACATATAAACTTGCTTTTTTAGGGGACTTTAATCAATATTTCATGTTGCGAAACGGTGATTTAGTCCCCATATGAACTGGCAGAATTTTTCCTGACGATATTGGGTTTAAATTCACCGCAACCGCAACGTTCTAATCCATCGCGTTCCAGAAAATCCCACTCGCAAGCTGTTTAAAATGGCCATTAATTTACAGGCATTAAACACTGAATTCCTTCAATTTGGCCTATAAATTAATGACAATTAGATTTAAAAATCATGTTATATTGTGAATTATTGTGTGACTGTTAATTGGACACTTAGGCTTTAAATTTTTTTAAAATTTTTTCTTAAGAAATTGATAAATGTTTAGATCTAGTAATTGAATTTTGTAATTGGCTACAATTGGGTAACTAACTAATTATATGCTTTAATTTCAGGTCATCCAAGTAAGATTGTTTCATATTTGTTTCAGAATACTTCAATCTATAATAAGTGAAAATTTCTTTCAGTTCTCTTAGATTTTAAGGAAGTTATGGGCCTTCCACTTCCTCGATCACAACTTTTGTGTTAAGTCAATAGAAAAGCAATAGGAAGCAAGTTCCTAATTTCCGAGTATGAAAATGGCCCTAACTTTTTTAATACTGAAGATATGAAAGTGAATTAGGTGTCAAATTAAACTTATTTTTATGCTTTATCTGATGGGATAAATTGCAGACTTGATTTTTTTTATCTCAAAATTTTGTAACATTGCTACTCATTGGGCGGCACGGTGGCGCAGCGGTAGAGTTGCTGCCTTACAGCACTTGCAGCACCAGAGATCCGGGTTCACTCCCGACTACGGGTGAAACCTGTACGAAGTTTGTACGTTCTCCCCGAGACCACATGGGCTTTCTCCGAAACCTTCAGTTTCCTCCCGCAATCCAAAGACTTACAGGTTTGTAGGTTAATTTGCTTGCGTTTGTATACTTGGTATCAGTGTAAATTGTCCCAGGTGTGTATAGGCTTGGGTTAATGTGCGGGGATCACTGGTTGGCACAGACTCAGTGGGCCGAAGGGCCTGTTTCCATGCTGTATCTCTAAACTAAACTAAACCATGGTAGAAAGAATATTAAAAATGCTGATCAGAAAGTCCCTTCCAATATGAACCATATTCATTTGACAATCTTAATTAAGGTGGTTCTGCCATGAACCAGAATAGGTAAAGCGTATTCCCACGTTCAATAGTTTATTAGTCAAGTCAAGAGAGTTTATTGTCATGTGCCCCAGATAGGACAATTACATTCTTGCTTGCTGCAGCACAACAGAATATTGTAGGCATAAATACAGAACAGATCTGTGTGTCTATACCATAGACCATATATATACGCATAAATTAACAGATAAAGTGCAATACGCTGTTATGGTTCAGAGTTTGTTTGAAGTTGTGTTTAACAGTCTGATGGCTGTGGGGAAGTAGTTGTTCCTGAACCTGGATGTTGCAAATTTCAGGCTCCTATACCTTCTACCTGACAGCGGAAATGGTGTGGGTCTTTGATGATGTTGGCAGCCTTTTTGAGGCAGCGACTGCGATAGATCCCCTCGATGGTAGGGAGGTCAGAGCCCGTGATGGACTGGGCAGTGTTTACAACTTTTTGCAGCCTTTTCCGCTCATGGACACTTAAGTTGCGGAACCAAGCCACGATGCAACCGGTCGGCATGCTCTCTACTGTGCACCTGTAGAAGTTCGAGAGAGTCCTCCTTGACATACTGACTCTCCATAATCTTCTCAGGAAGTAGATGCAATGATGTGCTTTCTTTATAATTGCATCAGTGTGCTGGGACCAGGAGAGATCTTCGGAAATATGCACACCCAGGAATTTGTAGTTCTTGACCCTTTCAACCATCGACCCGTTGATATAAACGGGACTGTGGGTCCCCATCCTACTCCTTCCAAAGTCCACAATCAGTTCCTTGGTTTTGCTGGTGTTGAGAGACAGGTTATTGTGCTGGCACCATTTGGTCAGTCGGTCAATCTCCTTTCTATACTCTGACTTGTCTCCATCAGTGATACGTCCCACAACAGTGGTGTCGTCAGCGAACTTGATGATGGAGTTCGCACTATGTCTGGCTATGCATTCATGAGTATTAGAGTGAGTACAGCAGGGGGCTGATCACGCAGCCTTGAGGTGCTCCCGTGCTGATTGTTATCGAGGATGACACATTTCCACCAATACGGACAGATTGTGGTCTGTAAATTAGGAAGTCGAGGATCCAATTGCAGAGGGATGGGCAGAGACTCAGATCTGTGAACTTGGTAACCAGCTTGGAGGGGATGTTATTAATTGCCAAGCTGTAGTCAATGAATAACAGCCTGACATATGAGTTTTTGTTGTCCAAGTGGTCCAGAGCGGAGTGGAGAGCCAGCGAGATCGCATCCACCGTTGATCTGTTGTGGCGGCAAGCGAACTACAGTGGTTCCAGGTTCTTGTCGAGGTAGGAGTTGATTTGCGCCATGATCAACCTCTCAAAGCACTTCATCACCACCGACATTAGTGCCACTGGTCGATAGTCATTGAGGCACATCACCTCGCTCTTCTTGGGCACCGGTATTAATGATGCCCTTTTAAAGCTGGTGGGAACCTCAGACCACAGAAGTGAGAGGTTAAAAATGTCCTTAAAGACTCCAGCCAGTTGGTCCACACAGGTTTTTAAAGCATGACCGGGTGTACCATCAGGTCCAGGTGCTTTCCGAGGGTTCACCCCTCTGAAGGGTCTTCTGATGTCGGCCTATGTGACTGTGACCGAAACTGAGTGACTGCCATTTTGGGATGCTATGGTCTAAAAGGCTGTCATTCGGAGGCATAATGATGATCGACACCCATTTACATGTCGCACCAATGATTAATTTGCTCATTCACGTTTTGTGTCATGAGGGAGCAGATGTGGGCCATTCGGGACCAGATGCTACCTGTTCAGAGACTGTCAAAGCCTTTGATCCTGGCTGCATCAGAGAATAACAGCACAATATCAACAGAAACCTGAAGCCGTTGCAATCAGCAGATACAACCACTGCGTGTCTTTATTTTACTCACCCCTTCCTTCAATCTGCACTGATGAACCCGAGTGACACTTTGGATTGTGGGAGCAATGACATTTTGCTCGAAGAATTTTACCTTCTGGCAAGATGAAGCCAATTTTTGTTCCAGCTGATAACTATAAAGCCAGGCTTCCCAAAGATCAGCTATCTCTGCCTCCCATAATCGGTCCACTGAGATAAGGAGAGTGGTGTTAATATATTTTCTACCTCTCCAGGATGAAATGAGAAATGAATGGCAAACTTCAGATTAATTTTGCTGCAGTGCCTTGCAGCCCATGAACAGAGGATATGACATGGGGCCGCATTATGGCGCAGAGGTAGTGTTGCTGCCTTACACTACCAGAGACCCAGTTTGGTCCAAACTATGGGTGCTGTCTGTACAGAATTCGTACGCTCTTTGTGACCGCATGGAATGTCCCCGGGTGCTCCGGTTTCCTCCCGCATTCCAAAGGCGCACAGGTTTGTTAGTTGATTGGCTTTGGTAAAAATTGTAAATTGTCCCTAGTGTGTAGGATAGTGCTAGTGTAACGGGTAATTGCTGGTCAGCATGGTCTTTATGGGCAGAAGAGCCTGTTTCTGTCCTGTATCTCTAAACTAAACTCAGGAGATGTTCATACTGCCGTGGTAGTAGCAATGAACAGGAAAGCCCAATGCTTCAATGACGTACCTATACCTTGCCTTGCTTAGAGGGCTGTAACCCCATCTTCCAGATGCCACTTCCCATGGAGTGTTCACTGCGGCTAGTGGTTGCTATGCTCAAATAGCCCCTGAAGTCAGGCCGATTGAAGATAGAAATTGGGTTGCTATTGGCAGCACAGTGACATAGCTATAAAGCTACTGCATTACAGCGCCAGAGACCCAGGTTCGATCTTGACAAACTTGTCTGTATGGAGTTTGTATATTCTCCCCATGACCTGTGTGGGTTTTCTCCAAGATCTTAGGTTTCCTTCCACACTTCAAATACGTGCAGATTTTTAGGTTAATTGGCTTGGTATAAATGTAAAATTGTCCCTAGTGTGTGTAGTGTCAGTGACTCAGTGGGCCAAAGGGCCTGTTTCCGTATGGTTTCTCTAAACTAAACGAACATTAACATCACCACCGATACTAAATTTGCTTGACACTGGTTGGAGCATTAATCATGCACTCTCCACAGTCACCCATCATCCAGTATCATCTAGCAGTCATAGAGTCAGAGTCATAGAATGATAGAGTGTGGAATCAGGCTCTTCGGTCCAACTTGCCCACACTGGCCAACACGTCCCAACTACACTAGTCCCACCAGCTCGTTTTTGGTCCATATCCCTCCAAACCTGTCTCATCCATGTATCTCTCTAACTGTTTCTTAAATGTTGGGAGAGTCACTGCCTCAACTACCTCCTCTGGCAGCTTGTTCCATACACCTACCACCCTTTGTGTGAAAAAGCTACTCCTCAGTTTCATATTAAATCTTTAACCTTAAACCTATATCCTCTGGTCTTCGATTCAACTACTCTGGGCAAGAGACTCTGTGCATCTACCCGATTTATTCCTCTCATGATTTTGTACCCATGTGAGTCCATGTGAGATAGAACCAATGGACCATTACCTCATGTTTGTGAACCCAAGAAGAGCGGAAACATTCCTCCTGTCCCCACAACATCAGTCTTGATCTCTGAGGTTTAGCTCAGCTTCTCTGTGGGTCAAGCCCTACATTCCATGGACTTGCTAGAGATACAACGCAGAAACAGGCCCTTTGGCGATCCCCGAACATTAACAATATCCTACACATACTAGGGACAATTTAAAAGTTAACCAAAGCCAATTAACCAACAAGCCTGTATGTCTTTGGAGTGTGGGAGAAAACTGGAGCTACAGGAGAAAACCCACGCAGGTCACGGGGAGAATGTACAAACTGCGTACAGAGAGCACCCATAGTCAGGAACGAACCTGGGCCTCTGGCATTATAAGGCAGCAACTCTACTGCTGAGCTTCAAACCCAGTGCTGGTGGTGTATGAGGTGAGGTGCCCTGACCCAAGGAACACCATTTCTGACCAACTTTGCCAACCCAGTAAAAGTTAACCCCAGGATTGCTGAAGACATGAATATTTTCTCACCATTACTAAGTTAGAGCATGTTTTACTGAACATTCCTATGTTACAAGAAAGCGAAGTTAAATAATAGTCAATTTGAGTCTTTTCCAAGATTAAGAGAAATACTGTGTAGGAAGGAACTGCAGATGCTGGCTTACACCAATGATAGAAACAAAATTCTGGAGTAACTCAGTGGGTCGGGCGGCACCTCTGGAGGTGGTATTTCCTATTCTTAAACGTCAGCTATTCCTTTTCACCAGAGATGCTGCCTGGCCCGCTGAGTTACTCCAGCATTTTGTGTCTATCTTAAGAGAAATACTGCTTGCATAAGTCATGTTTTTTTTTAAATCACTCCTTGCATAGGTTTGTTCTTGATCCACGGACATAGCTAAATTTATCTTTATAGAACCTTCTATTAAACTGCATTGGGTTGGAAGATCCAGATTGCTGTGCGATGCTTTCAAGATATTCCGCACCAGTCTTGCAGTCACTAACATTTGTACAGATGCTCATCTGGTTATAAAACACCATAACATTACCAACAGCACTGACGACACCACTGTTGTGGGACGTATCACTGATGGGGATGAGTCCGAGTATAGAAGAGAGATCGAGCAACTGTCCATATGGTGCCAGCACAACAACCTGGCCCTCAACACCAGCAAAACCAAGGAACTGATTGTGGACTTTGGAAGGAGCAGGATGGGGACCCACAGTCCTGTTTATATCAACGGGTCGATGGTTGAAAGGGTCAAGAGCTTCAAATTCCTGGGCGTGTACATCTGTGAAGATCTTTCCTGGTCCGAGAACACAGATGCAATTATTAAGAAAGCTCATCAGCGCCTCTACTTCCTGAGACGATTACGGAGAGTTGGTCTGTCAAGGAGGACTCTCTCTAACTTCTACGGGTGTACAGTAGAAAGCTTGCTGACTGGTTGCATCGTGGCTTGGTTCGGCAACTTGAGCGCCCTGGAGAGGAAAAGACTACAAAAAGTAGTAAACACTGCCCAGTCCATCATCGGCTCTGACCTTCCTTCCATCAAGGGGATTTATCACAGTCGCTGCCTAAAAAAGGCTGGCAGCATCATCAAGGACCCACACCACCCTAGCCACACACTCATCTCCCTGCTACCTTCAGGTAGAAGGTACAGGAGCCTGAAGACTGCAACAACCCGGTTTAGGAATAGCTACTTCCCCACAGCCATCAGGCTATTAAACCTGGCTCGGAACTCTGAACATTAATATCCCTCCATCTGTTATTTGCACTTTATTAATTTATTAAGTCATGGGTGTATTTATGTATAGAATTGTAGTCAATGCCTTCTATGTTCTGTTGTGCTATGCAAAGAAAGATTTTCATTGTCCTGTCAGGGACATGTGACAATAAACTCTTTTGACTCTTTGAACCATAAGAAAATACCCAGTAAGCTATCATTTTCTAAACTCACAGGTCAATAATGTTGTACGAGGAACATTGGAAAAAAAAAGCAAGAAGCCATTTAGACTCGTAAGCTTTTTCACCATTCAATAACATTATGGAAGATCTGTGGCCTAAATCCACCTACTTTGTCTTGTTGTTCTCAGAACATTTGGTTGCAAAAACCCATCAGTCTCAGAATCTAAAAGTAACAATTGATCATCCATCAATTGTGGTTTGTGGAAAAATGCTCCAAATGTCCACTATGGTTTTCAGACTGACTTATTTCTGAATTGCAGGGATTATACAGGAGTTATGAAATTATGCAGTTTTGGCAAGCATTAATTCAAACAAAAACTGGCCTTCAGGAAAATCTGTTCTAATGAAAATTAGATTCTATTATAAATTAGGATGGCACAATAGTGCAGCTGGTGGAGCTGCTGCCTATCGGTGCCAGAGAACTGGGTTCGATCCTGACCTCGGGTACTGTGGGGGCGCTGTGTGGCAGTCTCTGCTGCCGTGCGTATCCCATGGCAACTTGCCTGCCCAGATTGGAAGGACTCAGACGAAGGGCCGGTAAGCAGGCCTCGACGGGCCGCTGGAGGTCCTGCAGGAGCCTGCAGTTTGGCTGGATTGGTGTCGCTCCAAGAGGCCGAGCGCAGCCGACAGCGATGGGGTAGCGGCAGAGGACACCATGGCTACGCTTGGCAGGCCGACCTTTCAACGTCACCAGGGCAACAGGCCTTCATGATCAGGTCAAGAACCCTGCACTAATAAACTGGGACTTGAAAATGGTGCCAAATCTGGCGACTCTGTGTACTGTCTCAGTGTATTACAGCTGTATATTTGTACTGTACCTGAGATGCTTGTATAATGCTTATCTAAGTGCTTATGTATAGTGATATTTGAACTGAACTGTATACATAAATGCATTTTACTGTACCTTGATAGGTTTAGAGGGTATGAATGCTGAGCTTAGTCGATGAACAACAGCCTGACATATGTGTTCAAATTGTCTCACTGGTCCAGTGCAGAGTGGAGAGACCGCCAGATCCCACCCTATTGATCTGTTAATTGATCATGTAATTCTGTGAAGGCAAAAAATTGTCATTGTGGCTATTGAAGTTGTATTAAATCACCTGCTGTTATCTTTGTTCTAAATAGTTTAAAAACCCGATGTACTTGACTTGACGAGTTCAGAGAGATTCCACTGAAAATGGCTCCAAGAGAATGTCTGCATGTCATTGTGAATAACGACTTTATATTCTCCAACTTCAGTATCTCCAATGGTTTAGTTCACTGTCACAACTATACTTTATCTCTGCAAGCAGGATGCTGCAGATATTGGAAATCCAAGATAAAGGCCGAAAATACTGCAGATATTCAGCAGGTCTGGCAGCTTCTTGGAGAGAGAAACAGAATGAATATTTACAATCAATGACCCTTCAGGAGAACTTCAGGCTTTCTTGTTTTTATGTATGTACTTACAAGAACGTTACAATATACAATACGTCTGGTGGAATGTCAGCCTTTGACATAAGAAGGAAGTGTTGTTGCCAATTTGCATCAATTGTGCTGGAGTTGAGGAAGGTGAGAGTCAATAACCAAACTGTGGTTAGAATTATCCAGAGCATTGAAAACACTTCTAGGCACTGCACCTCAAGAAATGCATGCAAATCAGAAGCACATGACTGATCTAGGGCCCGAAAAAGAGTTTAGACATCTTTACATTGTTTAAGCATTTTCTCTCATGTTTACAGAACATGAACAGACCACAATCTGCACACATTGGCAGCAACATATTCTCTTGATAACTATCAACAAAGGAGCTCCTCATGGATGGGTGTTTACATATCTGTTATGCTGCTGCAAGTAAGAACGTTATTGTTCCATTACAGGATATATGACAATAAAATACTCTTGACTTGATTAAAGGGTTATCAGTTGATGTGCTTGATCCTTTAAAGAGCTGCCAGGTTAAATGGGTAGAAACAATGATCTCCAATGGGTAACCAGATCAAAAGTATGTAATTTTAAAATTACTCCTTCACTGTTGATGGTCCTGGGTTGCAGCCAGGAAGCATTTATTCACAAAAAAGAAGCCCTTCTAAAAATCTAATTGAGGATAGCGATCAATTGCAAATTTTAAAGTTGGGGATTAACCCATTCTTATCAGGTGTGGCTGTTAGGGTTCTAGACGCAAGGCAGAAAGAAAGTTAATGGTTAGTTATGAAGGTTGCTGGGTCTACAATGCAGCAGCTCCCATGCTAACAGCACTGCGGAAGCATTTTCACCAGAAGAGCTGCAGCAGCTCAAGAAGGTACCGCGCCAGCACCTTCTCAAGGGCAATTAGGGATGGGCCATAAAAGGTGGCCTTTCCAGTGATGCTCAGATCCTGAATAATGAATACATTAAACAAAAAATTTAACCGAATTATGGAGCAGAGTTAAGGGTTGAATTGCCTATGCCTATGCCCATTGCAATAGTCCCAGATTAGTAAGAAATCATTTGATTCTAAGGCGTTTCATCTTTAATCAGAATCTACTGAAGCACTCTATCCTTCCTTCCACCATTTCTCAAAGTACCAGCATTACAAATTGATGTGTTTAAAATGTCAATTCAAAATCATTGACCCTGGTCTTTTCAAGGGCATTTCTTACACATTTGAGTTACTCAACCATAATTATAGGAATTAAGTGTGTGGACCGGCACTGCTTCGAGACATTGCTGCCACACTAGTCCCACTGATGAAAGATTTGTTATTGAAGTGTTCATTAAAGAAAATGGAGCAACACATATTAATTTATATCAGATCACTACACAGGCTTTTGGGAAGCTATGCAATAGGAATAAATAAAAAGGCCAGGAATTCTGTTGAATGACAATTTTTGTGTGCTGAGGAAGTAAAAATTGAGAAGAACAAAGTAAAATGAAGCAATTCATGCAGTCCGCAAATTTCTATCCTCACATCTTGCTCTAAGCTTTCTTTTCAAAAGCAGTCTTTGAGAAGAGTTTGGTTATGCCTAGAAAATGACATAACAATGTACATAACAAGGGCAGGAATAGGCCAAGCAGTACCTTGAATTTGTCAAGAATTCTCAGAAAATCTAAATTTAACTTATACACTGGCTCCCTTATTTATTCATCAAGATCATGGCGTATCTTTTGCCAAAATCCCTTATTTTATAGAAATGCATGTCAGAGGTTATGGGGAGGTAGGAGAATGGGGTTAGGAAGGAGAGATAGATCAGCCCTGATTGAATGGCGTAGACGATGGGCCGAATGGCCTAATTCCACTCCTATTCCTTATGATATGAGCTCTGCTTTGAATTTTGCTGCAAGGAGAAATTAGGCAAACGTAGATTGTTTTCTCTAGCATACCAGAAGTTAAGGGAAGACCTGATTGACGTATATGAGATTATAAAAGGAATAGCTAACGTAGACATTCAGAATCTTTTTCCCAGAGTAGAACTATCAAAGACTTCTTCTTCTTGCGATTGAGGCAGCAGACATCTGCAGCACGGTGATGTGATCTGTTTCGACATCCATAAGTGCCAGCCCTAAAAAGGGCGCATGCTCCGGGTGGGCGGCAAGCTGCGGTGACTGAGGTTGCATTTTGCTGTTGTCTCTGTCTGTTGTCATTCTGAGGTCAGTTGACAGGGCTCTCCACGGGGAGGTCAACAACATGAGCCTGAGACTAAGGCATAGGGTAAATTTAAAGGAGAGGTGTGGGACAAGTTTTTTACACAACCGGAGGTTGGTGGCGGAATGCATTGCCAAGGGCGGTGGTGGATGCAGTTACGATAGTGGTGTTTAAGAGGCTTTTAGATAGGCACAAGGATACGCAGGGAATGGAGGGACCTGGATCACATGCAGACAGATGAGATCAGTTTACCTTGGCATCATGTTTGGCACAGACATGGTGGATCAATGGGGCAGTTCCTGTGATATACATTTCTATGTTCTATCTTCTATGAATTAATTCAGTGAATGAGCACCCACAGCCCTTTAAGGCAGATAATTCCAAGGGTTTGCCACCCTTTCAGTGTAGGGATTTCTCCTCATTTCAGTCCTTTATACCGAAGATCGACACAAAGTTCTGGAGTAACTCAGCGGGTCAGGCAGCTTCTCCTTTTTCTCCAGAGATGGTGTCTGACCCACTGAGTTACTTCAACACCTTATGTCCATCCTTCATTCTGTGTCTGTGACTCCTGATTCTGGAAACCACAGCCAGGTACACCTTCTCATGTGATAAATTTCTATGAGATCACCACTCACTGTTCTAAACTCTAGAGAATACAGGCCTAATCTATTTAGTATCTCATCATCTGCTAAATCTGCCATAGCAGAACTAGACGGGTAAATTTTTTGTTTCACTCCCCTATGATAAGTATATCCTTCTATTGTTAAGGAGTACTAAATAGTACAAAATCCCCAGGTGCAATCTCACCAAGGCCCGATAATTGCAATCAAACATCTTTACTATTGTGTAGGAAGGAACTGCGGATACTGGTTTACACTGCAGATAGACACAAAATTCTGGAGTAACTCAGTTCGGACAAGCAGCATCTCTGGAGAGAAGATATGGGTGTCATTTCGGGCCAAGTCCCTTCTTCACTACTATATTCATATCCTTTTGCAATGATGGTCAACATACCATTTGCCGTCCTAGTTTTTTCTGCGTGGCAGTTGTCAAAGCCTTGTTACAAACAGACCTAGGTCCTTTTGATCATTCACATTTCCCAATATACCATCATTTAAAAATAACATGCACTTGCTTCTGCTTTGTGCTTTAAAGTGGATGATCTTTGCCGACTTAACTTTTCCATATTGCTTTGAATTAATTCTCTTTACATTTCACACCTTACTCAATACAGATTTCTGGGGTACAGCACTTATCACAGTCTGTCAACCTGAAAAACATAGAAACATAGAAACATAGAAAATAGGTGCAGGAGTAGGCCATTCGGCCCTTCGAGCCTGCACCGCCATTCAATATGATCATGGCTGATCATTAAACTCAGTATCCTGTACCCTCCTTCTCTCCCTTTAGCCACAAGGGCCACATCTAACTCCCTCTTAAATACAGCCAATGAACTGGCCTCAACTACCTTCTGTGGCAGAGACTTCCAGAGACTCACCACTCTCTGTGTGAAAAATGTTTTCCTTATCTCCGTCCTAAAGGAATTCCCCCTTATCCTGAAACTGTGACCCCTTGTTCTGGACCTCCCCAACATCGGGAACAATCTTCCCGCATCTAGCCTGTCCAACCCCTTAAGAATTCTGCAAGTTTCTATAAGATCCCCCCTCAATCTTCTAAATTCTAACAAGTACAAGCCGAAAGGCCCATTGATTCCCATACCTTGCATTTAATTTGTCAACCAATGGCAGCTCCAACTCTGCAAAGTTTGTTGATCAGTTTTCTGCGCTGGACCTTATCGAAACCTCACTGAAAGTCTAAATACACCTCATCGACTGACACATCTTGTTTATTCTACTAATCACATCCTCAATAAAATGCAATCAATTAGTCAAACAGGACTTCTTTTTCTTAAATACATGCTGATTCTGTTCGATCCTAGTGCTCTTTGTTGGCGTTCTGGTATTGAACATTCCAGTACAGATTCCAACATTTTCCCAAGTATTGATGCTTGGCAAACAGGCCAGTCATTTCCTATTTACTCTCTCCCTTTCTGAAGTAATAGGTCAAAAGCTACCCTCAGCATATTGAATTGTAAAAGGTGATAATTAATCCATCTATCTCTTTAGATAGTTATTTTCACAATCTGGGATGTGGATGATCTAGCCCTTGGGATTTCTCTGCTTTCTGTCTCATTATCCTTCTCAAACCCTATTTTTAAGCTCATACTATGTTCCTTCAGTTCCTCTGTTCAGGCTTCCAGACAAAGTCTTGTTCGGGGCCACAGATGTGTGACGTGGGGCGCCAACAATGGTGAGGTCTCGGTGGCGGCAGCTGTGAAGCCTCGCGACGCTGGGGCCTCGGTGGTGGTGAAGCCTCATGGTAGCAGCGATGACTCGTGGGTCGACGGTCGATGAGAGCGTGGAGGACCACTGTGAGGGAGGAGAGGATGAGCAATGGAGGACCCAGTGTGGGGGGACCGCCGTGAGGGAGGTGGGGGGGGTCAATGGACAATGTGGGGGGGTCAATGGAACTGTTGGAGGGGGGTATCAAAAGGGGGAGATGGCATGCATTGTAACTTTGTCATCGCCGTAGGTGGCTGCTATTTACATTGTGTATGCAAGCAAAGAACCTCACTGTGTCTAGTCACATGTGACAATAAAATATTCTTATTCCTGTTCCATCCTCTTCTCACTAGACTCTCGATTCCCTTGTATTTCGGGCAAGGTTTCGCTTTGTGTCTTATTCTCCAAAGACAAATTCAAAGTACTTGATTAATTTCTCTGCCATCTTTAATCCCCGTTATGAATCCTCCAACTTGTCACATGCAGCTATTTTCAGATGGCTTTTATGTCTCTTGCTTTGCTTTATGAATATGAACCATTTGTAATTTGGGATCTGCTGGCCCTGGCCTGCTGCCTCATTTCTCCGACCCATGGTGTTATTACACCTCGTTTCACCTTTGCTGAATTCCAAACAGATCGCATTCCTTTTGCTAGTTCTACCTCTAAACTTTACAAGCCTCGTCCTTAAGGTTAACATGAACTTTTCTTGTCAGTCTCAGACGGGCCATCTTGCTATTGGTGAAAAGGAGACAAAATGGTGTCAGACAAATGATTGCTGTTTTTTTTTTTAAATCTCTAAACTTTTACCACCCATCTGCCAATCACCACCCCCCTCCGCCTCACCTGTATCCACCTATGACTTGACATGCCCCATTTTCTTCCAGTTTTCTGCTCTGAATCAGTCTGAAGATGGGTCCTGACCTGTGATGTTGCCTATCCATTCCCTCCTCAGATGCTGCCTGACCTAGTGAGTTAACCAACTATTCGTGAATAGTTTAGCATTTGCCTCACCTAGGTAAAGTATGTTACCTTTTCCATTCAGTGGGGCTCCAATTCCCATGCTTCCTTTGCACTCACCATGGACACAGATATTTGCACTTTTTCTACTCATCAGGACCCTTGTTCCTACATCCCTTTCCACTCACAAGGGCCCCATCCCGGTGCTACCTATACTCTCACCAAATCACAATTCTTTGCTCCTTTTGAATTACCAGCTTCATTGAGCTGAAATCTCTTTCCACCCACCAACTCCCCTTTCCTGCACTCTCTTTATACCCACGGAGGCCCTTGTTTCCACAATCACTTTCATTTTATCTGGTACACTTGAAAATATATTATCATACTATGTAACATCTTTAAAAAAACAGACTCAAAAAACTGCTGAGATTATAATAGAAATAGCATCCAACAGTTTGGAAAATCTGACCATCAAAGTTCCAGAAATGCTGAATTATCAGACGTTTACAGTAGATGATTTCACCCCTTTGCAAATATGTTACTTGAGTGACCTCTTTGATGCTTCAGGGAGTTACAAATTGTGAAGGATTACAGAGATAGAATGTAGGATGTGGAGCAGTTCAGGGTGAACACAAAATGCTTGAGTAACTCAGCAGGACAGGCAGCATCTCTGGAGAGAAGGAATGGGTGACGTTTCGGGTCCAGATCCTTCTTCAGACTGTATCAGACTCAGTCTGAAGAAGGGTCTCGACCCGAAATGTCACCCATTCCTTCTCTCCAGATATGCTGCCTGTTCCTCTGAGTTACTCCAGCATTTTGTGTCTACCATCGATTTGGACCAGGATATGCAGTTCCTTCCTACACATAGAGCAGTTCAGTACAGCAACAGACCTTTCAGCCCACAATGCCCATGCCAAACATGATACCAAGATGTAACTTCTCTGCCTAAACATAATATATATATATATCCCTCCTTTCTCTGTATATCCATGTGCCTATCTAAAATTCTCTTAAATGCCACTGCTATATCTGCCTTCACCACCACCCCCAGTAACACATTCCAGACACCCTCTGTTTAAAAATGTGCCCAGTACATCTCCATTAATAAAGAGATCTGATGTAATAACTTGAAAAGTCCCTGTGGCAAGAAGGTTGAGAGTCAACATGACCTTGACACTGGCAGAGAGAGCAGTGCAGAATTCAAATAATGTCCTCAGGTTGTCCTGCAGCCTGCAACATATGTCATTAAAGACAGCCTTGAAAAACTGAACTGTGCAAGCGTATTATTCATCATAGAGGAATTGGTTTGGTTAGGGAAGGATGTCTCTGAAGATGTTCTGGGTGTAATTCATCACTCATGGATATATCTTTGCCTTCTACCGAGACGTCCCCAAACCATCCTGCGTTGCCAGCCATTTTCAATCATTATGTGTCGAATAATAAGCTAAGTGTAGAAAGGAATTGCGGATGCTGGTTTATACCGAAGATAGATACAAAGTGCTGGAGTAACTCAGCAGGTCAGGCAGCATCTCTGGCGAAAAAGCATGGGTGATGTTTCGGGGTCAGGTCCCTTCCTCAGACTGAAATTAGAGAGAAGGGAACTGGAGGTAAGAAATGAGCAGAACAAAGCAAGACAGGTAACAGATGACCACAACAGGGTGGAGCCCATAATGGCTCAATGTTAATATACCCAAAATGCTGCAGTAACTCAACAGATAGCATCACTGGAGAAAAGAAATAGGTGATGTTTCAGGTAGTCACCTATTCCTTTTCTCCAGAGATGCTGCCTGACCCGCTGAGTTACTCCAACATTTTGTGTCTATCCTCAGTGTAAACCAGCATCTGCAGTTCCTTCTTACACACATGGCCCATTGTTGACTGAGGTAGAGGTGATAACAAAGGTATACAAGGATGGAACTAGTAGGACACTAGGGCAAGGGAGATGGGGGATTGGGGGAAGAATGGGAATGGAGAGGTTACTGGAAATTAGAGAAATTACCATTCATACCATTGGGTTGTAAGCCGCCCAAGAATAATAAATTAAGTTTAGTTGATTATTGCCACCTGTACTGAGGTACAGTGAACTAAACTAAACTAAAGTGCCTCCAGAGAATTTTCACAGAGACTTCTGATACATTACAGCAAGCGTTGGAGAAAACAATTTCAAGTGGGTGAGATACACTCTCCAGACTCTGATATGTGTGCAAGATGCCTGCTTTTATATCTGGGACAGCACAGACAGACTCTCCGTATCAGAGGATTGCTCAAATAACAAGAGGAGCCTCAGAAGAACACCATGGGCCACAGTTCTGAGACTGTCTCTCTCCACAAAGTGCCAATTTAAGTCAAGATGATGGAAAGTGTGTGTCGCATGAATAGCGATGTCATTAGTATATATCTGAAGCTGGGAAAACATTGGAACATGTAACATAAAGAGGACTCAGAAGTGTCCTATCTAGATCTCCAGCAGCCATCTGTAAATATTTGCTTGAACAATCTGCTCCAGATTAAATAGATGTGTGTATGATCAGAGAGAGGCAGTTTCTAGGCTGAGATGTCTGACATTTGTTTCTACATCTCATTTCAACTACAATGCATTTTTATCAACATGACAGGAGTCTTAGTGCAACCAATAATCACAAGGATTTCATAGTTTTCCACAGTAACATTTCACCATATTTTAAATGGAAACAATATAGTCTGACAGTTTCACTACCTTTCCTTTGAACTATCGGGTGCTAAAATACAGAATCAGAGCATTCCATTCATCACGTCTGCTCTAGTGTTTATCTCCACAGTTCCAGTTTGCACCCTTTGTCCTTTAGTATTTCTGTCTTTAAGGTTAATTTCTATTTAACTGAGCTGTCTGGCTGCTGTTTCAATGTTAGTCTGCAAGAGACTTCTGCATTTTAATCATCTGCTGTGGAAAGAATATATTCCAAATTGTTCCTTTAATTCTATGTCAAATCCCCATCTCTTTAGAAAGACACAAAATGCTGGAGTAACTCAGTGGGACAGGCAGCATCTCTGGAGAGAAGGAATGGGTGACGTTTCGGATCAAGACCCTTCTTCAGACTGTCTGAAGGAGGGTCTGACCCAAAACGTCACCCATTCCTTCTATCCAGTGATGCTGCCTGCCCTGCTGAGTTACTCCAACATTTTGTGTCTATCTTTGGTTTAAACCAGCATCTGCAGTTCCTTCCTACCCAATCTCCTTATTACTGTTTCACCAGCCAGTGGGAGAAATTTACCACATTCACAGAGTGTAATGTTGTTTGAAGTAGTAAGGCAGAAGCAGGAGATGAGATATCTTGATATGTCCTGATTAACATGGAAACAGGCCATTCGGTCCTCCGAGTCTGCACTGACCAACAATCACCTGTACACTCATTTTATCCTATACACATTATGGACAATTTACAGCAATTAGAACATAAGCCACCAATAACTCGCTGGATAAGTTGGGATGGAAAATCTATTGAATGAAGTGTGAGCCAAAATGACCTATGTTGGACTTGACCTTTTAAATGTCTATCACAATGGAGGATACCTATAAATAATTTAAATTGAATCTGATAAAATTGTTCTTGCAAAAAAAAGACCTGCACTTGAACTCAATTTCTCTCTTCAATGAAGGTTTAAATTAATACATTAAAATATGCATTAATATGGCTTTAAAAGAATTTTAGTAGGATCATCCTGACTACTGGAATGGGAACGGAATCACTTGGAGATATATTCCCTAGTATAGATCAGACGTTACAAAACATGGATAATGTGGAAATAGATTTGCTCCACAAATTGTCTGTACATCCTTTGAGATTGGGTTGAAAGAGTTCCTGTGGAAAATTAAATGAAAATCTGCAGTGGTGGCAACGCAGTTAATAAGAAACCTAATAGGGAATTCTATCCTTTTCAATAAAACAGCAAAAGCAATTTCTTCATACAGTTTTAAGAATTAATTATTACCATGGGCTGTTGCTGCAAAAGGGAGGAAAAGATCAGATTGGAAACAAAATGATAAAACTATTTAGAATATCTAAAGAGGGGCTGTCCAGAGAGACAACAAAATGTGCTGATTTTAAATATATTGATCATAGTGATATGTGTTGAAAACATATTGTAATTATTTATATTCTATGGTGAATGACATAGAAAATTAATCAGAAAATTTAGTTCAGCTTTGGCATAAAATAGTAAGATTAAATGAGAACTTACCAGTTTGAAGTTTGATCTTTATTTTATGAGGAGTTGCGATGAGGGATTACGTGAAGAACCTCAACTGCCCACAGAGCGCGTCAATATTCAAAGCACCGGTGTGAAATCACAGATAATAGTGACTGAAGTATAATAGTAAGAAAACAGAAGACTAGAACTACCAGATGACATTTATGAGGGTTGGGAGCGGAGGGCCCGTAATCCCTCATCGCAACTCCTCATAAAATAAAGATCAAACTTCAAACTGGTAAGTTCTCTTTAAATCTTACTATTTTACTTCGGAGTCACGTGAGTGACTACGTGAAGATTTCAAAGCTCTGTGATTTCACGCCGTGAGAACGGGTCTACACAGCCACAACTGTCTCATCGACAAGGAAAATATATTCATAATACATACAGTTATGACATAGATTTAAACATGCTGATGTTATTAATAAAGTAATAATAATAGTCACACCTTTCACTTGGATGGAATCTATAATCAATAAAATAGAGTTGACAAATACCCTTGGCCTAGTAATGGGTTAGTATAAATGTTTGAAATTAGTTCGCTTGACCATGCTTCAAGTGTTAGGACTTGGTGCAATGGCACGTACGACCCTTGCTGCTGATGTTATAGCAGCCCTGGTGGACTGATAACTAGAATCAGTATCTACTCCTACATAATCAAAGTCCATTTTATCCTCTGGAAGTGACCTGAACAGATACGTTCATATAAGTTTTTGTGACTAACAACATAACCAGTTCAGAACCTCGAATACTCACAGTGACCTAACGTATGATTATATATGTGTTCTCACTTTACCAAATTTCCATGGGTATGCCTTGAACTATTTAAGACGCCGCTTGTGCTGCGCTTAAGTGAATTATAAGCATAAATATTACATATTATTGTTTACAGACGTAATCATCTTGTTCCATTGCAACTATGTAGCGACTAAACCTGTTGCGCTAACCAGCGCTAGGAGGATAACCACCTATGAGATCCGGTGAAACTAAGGATGTAGCTGGACCATCCTGGTGAAAAGTGTTCACACAATGTTGACATCCCATACTGCATTGTACTTGTCCTAGGAAACATTGTGTTAAAGATATGTTACCAACTTGATATCCAGGGTGAACCTGACAGAGCGGTCTTGTTTGCTGCAGCCAATGCAATGAGAAGGCACGATGGCACAGGTAATGGGCATACAACTTAATTATTGACAAAGAACATTTAAAATGAACTCCAAACATCAGTAATTTGTACCGTCCTCAATGCTACATGAACATTCAACAAACGTTTTACATCTCCTGGAAAAGAAAGTCTTGCTTTTTTGGTGCTATCGCAGCACACTGAACGTATACAAGGACTGATGTGACAACCCAAGCCGTAAATCAGTCTATTGAATCTGCAGAACATAATTTGATTTTAACATGCAACGGCTGATTTCTCAAGCCACAGACTTCTCCAGCAAGTTACATTCAAAATAACGATATAAGGATATATTATTATTCCCGACAACCGGAGCATAGGCCAATCACACAATAGGAACCTAAACGGTTCTTAATGACTTCATTTGAAGCCCCGAGAAATGAAGCAAATGGAGAAAGACACAAAGACCTTCCTTCTCCTTGTAGCGAGAATGTATCTTATGCCACATATTTTGCAACCTGTGAATAAGCATGAAACAAACATATGTACATTCGGTGTAATTCAACTCCCATTCTGTGTCATTGACCTATACCTGATGTTACTCCAATGGCCAGCGAGATTATGTAACCATAACAGAATTCTTTACTTGATTGCACCCATGTGACTAACATATGCCACCATCATAACGTGTCAACATGAAGTCGAGCATGCAGATGTGCATATCCGCTCAATTACTCTTAACCCACAAAATGCGTAGGGTCTATAGATATTTGACACTAATAACAGAAGAATTGGCAACTCATACAAATCTCCTCTACCTCCAAACCAGAGATGATATTCGCAATTTCCCATTCTTGGACCATTAGCATAATTTTGCAATATAATGAGATATTTATTGATTAACCTACTGGAACAATGCTGAACAATGTCTATCCTTCATTGCGACTTTGGCAGTTTCAGCTGATAATAGTAAAGTGTGTCAACCATGAACCACATGGTACTTCAAAGTTCTCCATTTAGGATGATTTCAATTCTCCCACTTACACAGCTGAACCACATCCATGATATTGCCAATTAGTCTTAATGACTAGAGTGCTGTTTTATAATAAACAAAGCTGTAACAGGCTTATATCGCCTCCAATCTGTTGCCTAGGATGGTGTCACAAACCAATTGATAACTCAATGTAAATTGTAATTACCTAATAGAGTGCATGGAACCTCTGGCCAGCTTTCATGCTGCTACCAGCTTCAGTGAACCGCTTACCATCATCCTGCAGGATTTGCCTGTTGAATAGGTCTTACCTGACGAACAGATTCGGCAGCTGGGTCTAATGTCCCCCTGATAGCGGTGTTCACTTCATATGTGTTGTGATGGCAAATCTTGTTTTCAGTAATGATCTCTGACACGTGACCGTCATCCCTTTTGGTATGTTCATGGCTATACCATCACTCTCCTCCTTCATGAGGAAGCCATTAAACAGCCCTACTACAAGGCGCTGCTGGCGCGGCCCCTCAAATTGGCCAACAATGCCATGGACCCGGCGTCAGACTAAACTGACCCGTTGGCTTCAATGTGTTGGGGTATGCTCTCTGCAACATCTCCAACAAGTCTATTTGATAACAACTTAATTTTAATTGAATAGAGGAGCCCAATTTCTCAAATATGGTTTGAGACTGAAAACAGTGGATTATACTATTGTAGTACCTCATCACAGCAATGCCTCCACCAAATATCTCCAATGATACTGTAAATGGGCACCCCTTTGACTCCAGTTGTTAACCAGCCATTTTTCATAATGAACAGGCCACACCTAATGAACCTGTCTGCTAATTTTAACTTGTCTAAAACCATCCAAACCATAATTCTGACCTGCCTCGAAAGACAAGTCTGCCCAAATTTTTGAATCCATCTTGAGGGGTCAAAGTACTCCACCTACCTAAACACAATTCTGGTCCAATACCAGCCTGCTTAGAATGCTAGTATCGTCCAATGTTGCATGGTTTGATGCCTCTAAATTGAATGTCTTGATGACTTGAATTGTTCAACCAAATGTAAATCTTGTCCACTTGTAAATGGTTCCTTGCTGTAGAACTTCAGTGTAAGAGCAAACTGCCCCGGGAAGCTCACCTCTCCCATGAGGGAAACATTATGTAGCCCTTCTACAGATGTTGCTGCCTACATTAAGCAGCCCTGTTACAAGGTGCTGCTAGCGCGGCTCTCCCATATGCTGGTGCTGCCATAGCCTCGGCTGTAATATAAAGCAGCCCTGGTACAAGGTGCAGCTGCTGTGGCCTGTCCCATAGGCCGGCGCTGCCATCACTGGTATCTCATAAAGCAGCCCTGTACAATAGGTACTGCTGGCTCGGGCTCACCCATGTACGCGGCATTGCCATAGACTTGGCATCCAATAAAGCAGCTCTGTACAATAGGTACTGCTAGCTCGGGCTCATCCTTATGCCCGGCTTCCCATCAAGCAGCCTTGTGCAATAATTGCTGCTGACGTATGCCCGGTATTGCCTTAAATTTGGCATCCCCTCAAGCAGCCCTGTGCAATAGGTGATGCTGACTCAGGCTTATCCATATGCCTGGCATTGCCATAGATTCGGCATCCCATAAAGCAGCCCCGTGGAATAGGTGCTGCTGGCTCAGGCTTACCTATATGCTCAACATTAACTAGAATCAACATCCCCTAAAGCAGCCCTGTGCAAAGGTGCTGCTGGCTCAGCCTCACCCATATGCCCGGCACTATCATAACTCATGTAGTTGGGATGTATCTAGATGTACCCTCCTTTCCACAAGGGCTCCATCCTGGTCAACCTATAATGTTTTCCATACCAGGAGGGGAACCCTCCCGGCATCAGGGCTGACCATATTGGTCGGTTTCCCCCCCCCCCCCCCCCCATCCTATAACTACTGTGGTCTGGACACCGCAATGCTGCTGGGTTTCCCCCTCCCCCAGGGTACCCTAGCGTCTGTGTGCCTTACCAAGGGGAACCCCCCACGGCACCCGGGCTGACCATTCTGGTCAGCTTCAGCCCCATATCGTGGGCCACAACGGTCTAAAACTGCACTTCTGCTGAAGTCCCCCTCCCCAGGAACCCAGCGTTGAAAAGTTACTGACCATTCAGGTCAGCTTCAGTCCCATATCGTGGACCACTGCGATCTAAAATCGTGGACCACTGTGATCTAAAACTGCACTTCTGCTGGAGTTCCCCTCCCTGGGTACCCAGCGTTCCGAAGTCACTGATCCTTTTGTCAGTGACTGAACTCTGCGAGCCCGACATTCCCCAGCTTCCCGCTTCCGCGGTAGGACCGGGGTTTCCCCACAGCCCGCAGCTGGTTCCCTGGTTGGCACCCGCGAAGCACCTGGCAGAAACCTCTGTGGAAGAAAAGTTTCCTGCAGGACATCAAAAAACAGGTAAGAAATACCACTTACCTGGAGTTTAAACTTACCTCTGGCAGGAGCGACGTACCTGCCAGACCGGTGCTTCGCTCTGCGTGTGTCATAATGACGCGCTCTGCGTCTATGGTTCTTCACGTAGTCACTCACGTGACTCCGAAGTGAAATAATAGAGATGTTGGTGCAGATCCTGAATCAATGAGTGGAGGAAATGGTGCAACTGAGCAGTTGCCTTTTTTTTACATCGCAACCAATTTATATTCCCCTCCAGACATAGGAAGTCGTTCCTGTTGAGCTGCTGCACTAATAGCTTCACATTTTAAAGGAATTCATTTTACGTAAGATATGTTCAATATCAGCTCAATGTTCAATGTTTATATGTCAGAGATGGCGTGGGTAGGGTGCCCTCATAACTGCCTTTATCTCCGTGCTTGTGAGTTCAACCTGAACCTGTCCAGGTAGGAATGGTTAAGGCTCACAGAGCGGTGCAACTCAATTTTCTGTTGACGATATATGGTGTTTAAAATTATGATGTAAACACTGCATAGGAAGGACTACTCAGCAAGTACTGCTGATGTTATATACATACTACAAATACAAGGTAAATACCAAGAAATGCCAGGAAAACAAACCTACAAAATGCAAAGTAAAACCTAAAAATAAGCTTTGGAAATACCACCCCTTTCATTTATTATTGCCTTTATATGCACTCTCATGTGATCCTCTGCCTAAAGGGATCTTCTGCAGCAGTAGGGCTGCTGCCTTACAGCATCAGAGACTTGGGTTCGATCCTGACTACGGGTGATGTCTGCACGGAGATTGTACGTTCTCCCCGTGACTGCCTGGATTTCCCCGGATACTCCAGTTTCCTCCCACACTCCATAGACATACAAAGTCAAAGTCAATGTCAAAGTCTATTTTCTTTGCCACATACACCCGAAGTGCAATTAAGTTTGTAGGTTATTTGGCTTCAGTAAAAAAAATTGTAAATTGTCCCTAGCGTACGGGATGACGGCGGAATAGCATAGACTCGATGGGCCTGTTTCCGCACTGTATCTCTAAACATAACTGTAGCTGATTCTGAACACAATGCACTCTGGTGATCATTCCTCGTTGCATGGTTCTGCTCAGGATAATCAAGATAGTCAAGGATGATCATATAAAATATCTTTGCAGTTGCAGTGGCACAATCCTGGAAGTTCCTTCACAGTGGCACTATTTGAGTTCCTTCAAGTCAAGTCAAATCAAGTTTATTGATATGTGCACAGGTTTGGTGAGCTGCAGGTAAATGACAGTGGTGCTTTGCAGCAACATCATATTCACGTAAAGACAGGCAGCACACAACAAACCTAAATTATACATTTTAAAAAATATATATTTTCTTATTTTATTTATTAGAAGTAAGTACGTTACATTTTCCCAGAATTACAGGTTCCCAGAATTATTAAAACATTCTTTGTACAACGTTCCTTTTTTTTTAGAAAGAAATGAGAAAGAAAGAAGTAGTGAAGAGTAAAGGAAAGTCTAGTGAGTGTGATGTAAAGAAAAGAAATAAGTGAGAAAGTGAAGCAGAAAGGAGATTCTCCCTCACCACAAGTCGATGCTTTTTTATATTCTTAATCATTTTTTGCCCAAACCCAGAATTTTTAATTTTATGATACTATTGCACCACATGAATCCACAAGGTCAATAAATGAAGACCAACTCGTGAAGAATTGGTCTTTTTTTTCTATTAGGAGGAGTCTCATTTCTTCCGAATGGGCCGTTTCCAACATATTACCAATCCACATTTTGAGTGTTGGTATAGTAGCCTTTTTCCAAAATTTAAGTATGAGTTTTTTTGCTGTTATTAAACCATAATTAAAAAATGAAATTTGGGATATATTTAATTTGTTTCCATATCCTATTACTCCAAAGATAATCATTTCCATCAAATATATCACACCAAAATCCTTGAAGATTTGTGCAAGAAACAAAAGAATGTGTGATATTGGCATTTTGAGAAAGACGTTTATCACAGATGGGAGAAATATTTGAATAACATTTATTCAACCTAACTTTTGAATAATATAATCTGTGTAATATTTTAAATTGAATTAAATTATGTCTAGCGTTAGTCGAACATTTATGTACCTCAAATCAAATACCTCTCCCATGTTTCTTTAGACATTTTTGTCATTAATTCCTTTTCCCAGTCTTTAATTGCCTCTGTTGATTGCAATTCTCTATTAAGAATACTATTATATAAATATGATATTAATTTTTTGAGTCCGCCTTAATATTCAATGCTTCTCCCAGTGGGTCTATCATTATGCTCTGTAGTCTTGGTATTTTTATAAAGTCATATATCTGTAAATATTTAAAATATTGGTTATTATTCAGATTAAATTTTGATTTTAATTGTTGAAATGATAATCAATTTCCCATTTCATACATGTCACCCAACTTTTTAATTCCCAATCTTTCCCATTGTCTATATGTTTTATCCATAAAAGATGGTTTAAATACCGGATTATTCATTATTGGTGATAATGATGATAAGTTTCTTAATTTTAAAGTTAATTTTATTTGTTTCCAAATTCGAATTATATTGTGTATAATTGGATTCTTCTTATATAATATTTTATTCAATTTTATCCAGAAGAGGATCGCTCCTAAATCGTAAGGAAAACAATCCTCTTTCTCTATTCTTATCCATTCCATCTGTTGAGAAGGACAGTCCAACCAATAAATGATATTCTTAATATGCACTGCCCAATAATAATATAAAAAATTAGGCAGTGCAAGTCCCCCTACATCTTTAGGTTTACACAAATGATTTATTTTAATTATATGTGCTTTGGAGTCCCATATAAAATTAGTAATATTAGAATCAAGTTTAAAAAAATAATATTTTGGTATATATATATTGGTATGGACTGAAATAAATATATTATTTGTGGTAGAACTACCATTTTTATAGCATTTATTCTGCCAATTAATGAAAGTGGGAGCGTTTTCCAAAATGTAATCAGAGCGTTCAATTTATTTAACAAAGGACAAAAATTAGCATTAAATAATGATTTATATCTTCAAGTAACTTGAATACTTAAATACTTAAATTTTTCCATTGCAATTTTAAATGGAAATTTTAATAGATGATTCGCTTTCTGGGGTTGTAATGACATAATTTCATTTTTATTCCAATTTATTCTATATCCAGAAAAAGAACCAAATTCCTCTATTACGTTTAGTAAATTTGGGATACTCGTTTCTGAATTTCTAATATATAAGAGTATATCATCCGCATATAATGAAATGTTGTTATTAGAGTCCTTAGTATTATATCCCTGAATATTTGGATGTGTTCTTATCCTTTCAGCCAGAGGCTCTATCATAAGGGCAAATAGCAGGGGTGATAAAGCACATCCCTGCCTATTGCCCCGTGATAATTGGAATTTTGGAGACAACATATTATTAGTTAATATTCTTGCTATTGGTTTATCATATAATAATTTTACCCATCTAATAAAATTATCTCCCATATTAAATTTTTGGAGTGCTATGTATAAACACTGCCACTCTACCTGATCAAATGCTTTATCTGCATCCAAAGATATAACTGATAAATCTTCCTTTTCCCCTTTATGTGAATTCATTATATTAAAAAGTCGTCTCAAATTGTAAATTAATGATTGTCTTTTAGGTATACACCCCGTTTATCAATTTATTAATATACTTACTCAATCTTCTTGCTAAAATCTTTGCTAAAATTTTTTGATCTGTGTTTAAAAGTTATATAGCTCTATACGATCCCGGATCTTCTAGATCTTTTTTTGGTATAAGCGTAATTGTAGATTCTGCTAAAGTTTCTGGTAATTTCTTTTCGGTAAAAGCATAACTATATAATTTAAGTAATCGTGGGACCATTAACTCCTGAAATCTTTTATAGAATTCATTATTAAAACCATCAGGCCCTGGTGTCTTCCCATTTTTCAGTTCTTTTATTGTTCCTCTTATTTCTTCAATGGTAATCTGAGCTCCTAATTCCTCTTGTTCTAAGATATCCAATTTTGGAAAAATTACAATAATCTAAAACATTTATAATTTTATTGTCTTCAATGTTAGTTTTAGATGTATATAAATTTTGATAAAATTGAGCGAACCTTTTGTTAATGTCCTTAGGTAAAGTTAATAGTTCCCCGTTCTCTGATTTAATTTTAATAATTGTTTTTTCCTTTTCTTGCTTCTTCAATTGTCGTGCTAGACGTTTATGTGGTTTATCCCCAAATTCAAACTGTACTTGTTTTGTGATCTGAAATAATCTTATTACTCTTGCCGATAATATTCAATTAAGTTTAAATTTCAATAATGTGATCTTATTATGTTTACCTATAGTTTGATCTTTTGCGTTACCTAATTCTAATAATTTAAATTCCTTTTCTAACGTCCATTGTTCTGTCCTGGTTTTTTTATTTGGAAAACTTTGATACAAAATTATAACTCCACGGATGAGTGCCTTAAAAGATTCCCATAATAGAGATGGTGAATTACCTGGTGTCTCGTTTGTTTCAAGAAAAGAATATTCATTTGTTGTTTTAAATACTCGTAACCTTGTGAGTCATTAGTTATTTGTGTGTTAAATCTCCAAAAGGATTTTATACCTCGCATTCCCTCAAGTTTTAAAGTAAAAGTCAACGGGGAGTGATCAGAAATAGTACTATTGTGGTATTTAGGATTAATCGTATATGGTATTAATTTTGTATCCGTTAAGAAATAATAAATTCTTGAATACGTTTTGTGTACTGATGAGTAAAACAAATATTCCCTTCCAGTTGGATTAACTATTCTCCATACATCTGTTATATTAGTGTTTTTTTATATATGTGTTTAAGAATTCACTAGACTTGGATTTGACACTACCCTTCCTTAATTTTATTGATTTGTCTAAGTATGAATCTATAACACAGTTAAAGTCCCCCCCTAGAATTACAGTTTGAAAATTATACTCATCTATTGTATCCATAATTTTCTTTAAAAATTGGGGATTATCAAAATTTGGTGCATAAATATTTATCAGAGTCAGTGGAGTAGAATAAATTTCTCCCGCCACTATCGTGTATCTTCCTTCTTTATCAGATATTGTATTCTTTAATATAAATGGTATACCTTTCCGAATAATAATAGCCGTTCCTCTAACTTTAGCAGTAAATGACGAATGATATGTTTGGCCTATCCAGTTTGCCCTTAGTCCCCTCTGTGTTTGTAGTTTCGTATGCATTTCTTGCAGAAAAGCTATATCCACATTTAAAGATTTTAACTGGGCCATAATCTTGCCCCCTTTTAATTGGATCATTTGCACCCCTAATATTCCAACTACAGAATGTGAGTCCTCCATTCTTTTTTTCCTTATTATCCTGCATTGTAAATAGGTTTTGGTAATTTTGTTCATGTGGTGAAGTTAGGTACCTCAGACTTTTGGGTATATGGGTATCATCCCACACTTCTGACGTCAAACATAAATTATGCATAAGGACAGAAATATACAATTAGAAAAATAAACAAGTCAACGGTAGTGCAAGAAGTATCAGTGTTCCATTGCTGACGTAGGTGTTAAAAGTATGTTTTAGTGTTCCTTGGTCTGTTTTATACAGGCGGGGGGGAATTTTTTTTTCAATCTCTAAACTCGACAGAGATGAGATTTGTTTTCCGTATCGTATCCCCGTCCCCACTGAGGTCTAACATCGTGGAGTTGGCGGCCTTTCCTGGAGAAGAACCCGGCGCTCGAAGCCGCAGGAGTCTGTGGGACTTTAACATTGTGGAGCTTGCGATCCCTTTGCCGGGTATCGAAGCTCCAACCACGGGGCCTGTTGACTTTAACATCGTGAAGCCTGCGGTCTCTGTTAAGAAGAGACCGACTCGGGAGCTCCATGCCGTGGCGAGAGTTTCAACTGCCCCAACGTGGGAGTTTCGATCACCCCGACGGGGGGCTTCGATCGTTGGCTGCGGGGGCTTTGATCGCCCGACTGTGGATGGTTTGACAGCCCCGACCGCGGGAGAACAAAGAGGAAGAAGATTGAACTTTATTGCCTTCCATCACAGTGAGGAATGTGGAATCCACTGTGATGGATGTTTATGTTAACTTTTATGTGGTTGTGTATCTTGTTACTTTTCATTTAGTATGTCTCAAATTTCACTGTACCTTTATTGGTACATGTGACAATAAACTGACCTTGAAACCTTGAAACTTTGAAACATTGAGGATTGGGGGTGAACGGGTCAGTTCAAGAGCCTGATGGTTGCAGGCAAATAGCTGCTCCTGGACCTAGTGGTCAGCAGGAAGACTGCAATAGTTCAAGAAAGCAATTCACTACCACCTTCTCAAGGACAATTACAGATCAGTCATAAAAGCTAGCCCTAGTAACAACACCTTTCTGTACACACATTTTTAAACAAAATCTATATTGTGTGCTGGGTTGATGGACCTTTACCTTTATATCAGGGAGCTAAGTAGACTAGCCCATTGGAAGTATTTAAAGAGAAAGATGGTAGATTCTTAACATAGCAGAGATTGAGGGTGATGGGAATGTGGCATAGGGATGGAGTTAGGACCTGCAGTACATCAGCCACAATCATATTGAATGGCAGGGCAAGCATTAAGCAGATGACCCATTCCTGTTCCCACTCCCCGTGATCTGATGTTCTCTATTTATCTCACTGCTCAGATGTACGGGAAATCATGACAGTTACTGGAATTAATATTGCTTTCTTTACAGATAATCCCACAGGAAGAATGGTAAAAATGATATGGGAAAATGTGGCTAGTGGTGGGATCCCGTTGGAGGTGGCGGAAATTTCGGAGGATTATGTGTTGCTGTGCTGGGCCCATATCCCTCTAAAATTTCTCTTTTCAAATATCTGTCCTAATGTATTTTAAATACTATTATTACACCTGCCTGCACTACTTCCTCTAGTAGTTCATTCCATATACTCACCACCATGTGTGTAGCCTATACCCTCTTGTTCTATTGATACCCCTACACTGGGAAAAAGACTATGTACATTCAACCCAACCAACCATTCCCCTCATAATTTTATACAGCACCTTAAGTTCATCCCATAAGGGGCTGCCCCACTTGGGCGACCTAATCTGCGAGTTTAGAAGATTCTTCAAACCTTCAAACTCGCAGCATGGTCGACACGTGGTCCTAGGAGGTCCTATGAGGTCGCTGGAACTCTCCTTCATGCTCAAGGGAGGTTCCCGAATACTCGTAGCATCAGCTAGGTCACGGAAACATGGTCACCATGTTGAGAAATTTTCCGCGAGTAATATTTGGTCGGCATGGTTCTTTTTGACTCGTAGTGCAGTGGAGTGGGTCGCTATTTAGTTACAGGCAGTCGAGGGCAGCTGTAGGTAATCTCCTTCGCTGACCGGGCATTTTGATTGGCTCATTGGAATTTTCAGGTCCAAGGAAAACCTACCGGTAGGTAAAATGCCCGCTAAACTTTATTATACTTCTTAAAAGTGTCTCCACTCCTTCTCCAAAGGGCATCACGGTGGCACAGTGGTAGAGTTGCTGCCTTACAGTGCTTGCAGCACCGGAGACCCGGTTTCGATCCCGATTATGGGCGCTGTCTATACGGTGTTTGTATGTTCTCCCCGTGACCTGCGTGGGTTTTCTCTGAGATCTCCGGGTTTCCTCCCACACTCCAAAGACGTACTGGTTTGTAGGTTAATTGGCTTGGGACAAGTGTAAATTGTCCCCAGTGCATGTAGGATAGTGTCAGTGTGCAGGGATCACTGGTCAGTGCGGACTCGGTGGACTGAAGGGCCTGTGTCACTAAACTTTAAAAAATCTTTCTTCACCACTCTATCTATGTGCGACACCAGTTTCAGGGAACTATGTGTTTGTACTCCTCAACTCTTTTGCTACCCACTACTCCCCAGGGCCCTACCATTCATTGTGAAGGTCCTGCCCTGGTTTGTCATCCTAAACATAACACCTCATGCTTTTCTGAATTAAACTCCATTGACCACTAATCGGCCCGAACTTGAGCCTTGTACCTGAGCTTAATTTCTCTTGCAATATCTGGGAGTGAGTTTGACGATGAAAAGGAACGAGGCAAACAACATGTGCATGTAAAGAGCAAGAGTGATTTTCCCAAATGAGATGCATCAAGTTTGATTAATTCCACCTTTTAAACAAAATGAATTAGCTGTCGCAGGCTGAGTAGAACATCTTTCCCAATGCAACAATGAAACCACACACAAAGTTAAAGTGCTGGCGCTGAGGATAAGTATCATGTATGTAGAATCTTCCAAACAAGTCTCAATATAGCAGGCATGCTGTTCCCAGATGCAATGTAAGAATCTATATTCAATAGATTTTCAGCAATCAAACATTTCCCAAAACAAATACATCACTGGTTTTATATAACAGATTTTTCTAATTAAACATAAAAGATGATGTAAATATGCATTTCTGTTCAATAAAATGCACAATAAAAACCCGCTATGTAGTCTAAGAGGATTTCCTTATCCATAATTAATGTGCTTTTGCTTCACTCAACCATTTTCACACATAAATATGAAGAAGTGTTTCCAACAGCATCGTGGACATACTCCTCATGAAGATGGTAATTACCTTGTACTTTTTGCAGTGCAACTGTCTCATATCCCCAACGATCCGGTTCAATCCTGATGCCCTCTCAACCACATCCTTGGCGCTACATATGTGAAGACTGCACGTTCTCCCTGAGACTGCTGAGGTTTCCTCAGGTATGAAAAGTCATTCTCGCCTCACCGTTGGAATTTAGCTCTTTGTTCCACATTTGGATCCAGGATGTTATATGATCTGGAGCCTCATCTTCTTGGTGAAGACCAAACTGGGCATTGTGGACAGGTATTTTAGGCGCCAATTGGTAACAGTGTTTTGGCAACATATCCATTCTTCACTCGTAATTGAATGGTAGCAAAAAAGACAAACTGCTGAACGATAAAAAGGACACAAAGTGCGAGAGTAACACAGCGGGCCAGACGGCATCTCTGGGGAACACGGATAGGTGACATTCGGTTGGGACCCTTCTTCAGACATAGAGTCTAAAGAAGGGTCCCATCCTGTGACCTATCCACATTCTCCAAAGATGCTGCCTGTCCTGCTGAGTTACCCCAGCACTTTATGTCCTTTTTTTTGTAAACCAGCATCTGCAGTTCTTTGTTTCTTCAAACTGCTGGAGGAACTCAATGGGCCAGGCAGCCTCTGTGGAGGGATATGGACAATCGACATGGGTCGAGAACTATATCTGGAGTCAAAGAATAAAGGAGAGATAGCCAGTATAGCGTGGTGAGGGTAGGGGAGGTAAAGAGCAAAAGAAAAACAAACAATAGAGCTATTGGGGGTATAAATGGAGACAACAATGAGCTGCGGATAATGAGATCTTGTAAGAAAAGGAAACTAAATAAGGGCAGATGGGAACAGTGGGAGTGGACATGGCAGTCAGTGGGAGGAGTGTGTGGGTGGTGGGCAGAAGGGATAGTTGGGGGAGAGGAGGAAAATGGGTGATAGGGGGGATGTGGAGAGTGGTTGGAAGGAACTGGAGGAGGTTATGAGAGTTCCCAGAAATTAAGGTGCAAGACTAGTAAGATTGAACGAGAACTTACCAGTTCGAAGGTTGATCGTTATTTCATGAGGAGTCGCGGTGAGGGATTTCGTGAAGAGCCCGCCGGCGCGCATGCTCGACATTCTTCAAAGTAGCGGTGTGGAATCACAGAAACCAATAACAGAAATGACTTAGCATAGTAAGATGAAAGAGACTCAAATTACCAGGTGAAGGCGATTGAGGGTTGGGCGTGGAGGGCACGAAATCCCTCACCGCGACTCCTCATGAAATAACGATCAACCTTCGAACTGGTAAGTTCACGTTCAATCTTACTATTTCATTTCGGAGTCACGTGAGTGACTTCGTGAAGACTTCAAAGCTTCTGTGATTACACGCCCTGGACCACGTCCATACTGACACACCACTAGCAGGGATGGATGGGAGGAACAAACTTGCTCAAATAGTTCATACTGCAAAACAAGAGCATATTTATTAACAACAAATCAAAAAACCCCTCATGCGGGGACACCTCCACGTTCTCGACCTGCATTCAGCACGGCTTCCGCGAACTGTAGAGGAGCAGCAACAGGCTTGTTATAAAATCGCTGAAACACAGCTTCATTAGCCCATCCTGCTGTGGTGAGAATATGGTCCATGGGCACCTCCATGACCCTCGCCGCCGACGTCGATGCAGCCCTGGTGGAATGAGACGTGAACACATTAGTGTCGATACCTGACTTACCCAAGACGACCCGGAGCCACCTGGATATCGTCTGGACTGTCACTCGATGATGAGGTCTTTTATGAGTGACAAGCAGGTATCTCTCCATTCCTCTGATGCCTGCCGTCACCTTGACGTAGTGACGGATATGGGAGGCTAAACACAGCCTAGCATCTGCGGGGTATGCCGGGAACTTCAGCTGCAGCCCTGTGCACCCAGGTCTATGCTGCTTTAGTAGCTCATCAACGAAGAAGACTACTTCTGTAGGGGTAGACATCATTCTGTCGACATGTAGTTTATGGAGTGTCTGTACCCTCTGTGCTGAAGTCAGCGCTAGCAACATCACCAGCTTCATGGTGAGTTTGTCCAGCTGGAGCCCTTCCATGGGGGACCACGTCCTGAGCAGGGTTAAAATGTCCCTGACATCCCAGGTGATATTGTAGCGTGGTGTAGGCGGATTCATATTGAATATACCCCGCATGAGCCTGGACACTAGCCTGTTGGATCCCACCTCAATCTTGAGGTAGAATGACAGCGCGCTCCTGGCGCTGTTGATGGCACTGTAACTTAAGTGTTCATCATGGTGCAACCCCGCGAGGAATTCCAGGACGTCGGTTATAGTCACGGCATCGTACGTGATGCGAGAGCGGCTGCAGAAGGCTTCCCACTTCTTGATATGTGAGCGGTATCTTCGCCTTGTTGACTCTCGACACGACGCCGCAATGGTATCCATGGTCCGAGTTGAGAGGCCGTATTGGGCTAACGGCCTGTTCAAAACCTGCAAGCCAACAAATGCAAATAGCCATGGCAGGGATGTGGCTCCCCTGAGACAGGGTGAGTAACTAATTCTGGGCAACCCTTCAAAAGGACCCAAGGCTCACTGAGCATGTCAAAGACCACCGGATACCACGGCTGTGTAGGCCAGTCGGGTATAATAAGGATGCCCTTAGCTGCATCCATCTGAATCTTTCGTAATACCCGACTGATGAGGCAAAACGGGGGGAATGCATAGAAAAACCAATTCCCCCAGTCCAGCGAGAATGCATCTAGCGCCATAGCCCCAGGATCTGGTTCCCACGAAACGTAGGTTGGTACCTGATGGTTCAACCGGGACGCAAAAAGGTCAATATCCGGTTTCTCAAATTTGGCTGTGATTCTGGCAAAAATTTGAGGATGCAACATCCATTCAATATTGTCATTGAACTTGCGTGACCTGGTGTCCGCCACAGTATTAAGCTCACCTGGCAAATAGGTAGCTGAAATCCAAATGTCTCTCTGAACACACCAGAGCCAAATTGAGTTAGCCAATTTATCACACGAAACTGACCTGGTACCGCCCATATGGTTTAAATATGCCACCGCTGTGGTGTTGTCTATTTGGAGACGGACATGTGCCCCAAAAAACTTGGAACAATAAGCACGAAGTCCGTGGAATGCTGCAAGTAGCTCCAAATAATTGATCCCATGTGACAACAACATAGTAGCCTCAAGGGTATCCCATCTGCCTCCACAACTAGAGGAATGATCCATAGCTCCCCAGCCATAAGAGCTCGCATCAGTTTGCAAGTATACCACCGGATTAGCCTCAATAATAGGCTTAAACGAGTTACTAATGTGGCGCACCCACCATCGTAACTCATCCGTCGCTTCAGGCGGCAGCTGCATTGGTCGATCATAATGACCAGCGTGCTGTCTTAACGCAGCGATCTTGGCCCTTTGCAAATTCTGATAATGCAAAGGCCCATATCGGGCTGCCGGAAACAAAGCTACAAGTTTGCCAATTACTGTAGCTGTATGACAAATCGATGGTATACCAGCGGTGATTAAACCTTGACACACCTGGGTGACCTCCTCAACCTTATTAGGTGGTATGGTGACCCTCATGCGAATAGAGTCCACCGTAAACCCCAGATAATGAATTACCTGGGAGGGGCAGAACTTTGATTTGGCTGGATGGACAATGAACCCCAGCTGCTGAAATAAATTGACTGCAGCTGCAACACCCTGTTGAGCCAATTCCAGGGTGTGGCCCACAATTAAGATATCATCTAAATCATTACTATATGATATCGTTGTCGTAAATAGGCCATTATTGGCTTCACCAATTTAGTGAATAATCGAGGGGCTGTGGTAAGCCCATTGGGCAAAGCCCTATATTGCCAGAGTTGACCCATCCAGATAAATTTCAGAAACCTCCTATAATATTTTTGAATGGATACAGTATAGTACGCATCTTGTAAATCAATGCATGCCATAAAGCAACCATGTGAAATCAATGATTTGGCTGTTTCAAAAGTGTCCATTTTGAAATGAGTATATGTTACAAAAGTATTTAAACTAGTCAGGTCAATGATGACTCGACAGCCTCCATCCTTCTTTGGTCGAGTGAATATATTGGAAACAAATTCCACGGGCTCATGAACCGTTTTCCCTATCACTCCCTTCTGTTCTAGCCTCAAAATTTCCTTATAGCCCGCTGCCTGTTCTGCAGCAGACAATTTAAATGTTCGACCAGGCCTGTGCTGGGATGGAGGAATGTCCCCATTAAGAAACCCAATGCTATGACCCTGAACATTTCGTAACACATACTCATCACCAGTAATATCACCCCATGCACCCAAAAAGAACCGAAGGCGCCCACCAACATGTGAGGTTAGACAAAGAGAAAAGAGAGAACCAGACCGCCTCACCTCCGTGGTTACCGGCGGTCCTTGACACGTGTGGGTGGACGTGGAGGTGCTGGGTTGGCTTGAGGGCGCGGCGTCCTCATCTTCCACCAGGGTTTCTGCCGACCTTGTCCTAAAAAAGCTCCCTGGTGCTGGGGCGGTTGGTAACGGGGTGGAGCTGGAGGGTAGGTCCTCGTAGAGGTGCAGGCAGACCCTCGTGGTCGAACAAGCGGAGCTTTCAAGCCCGACGGCGTGGGGGCACCGCGAGGGCGCATGAGTCCCACCGTTTTGGCTTGTTCGTCAAGCTCTTTGACCCTCTTAGAGAGATCCTCGCCAAAGAGCTGACGGGGTGGCGGCGGCGGCGGTGGTTTGCACAACCCTGCAAACTTAGGGTTGAGCGCCGGGCGGATGCTGCTTTTGCGGAACCCATTGATTTCATGTTGAGTTGCGCACAATAGAGCCAGAGCATCCTCCTGGTCCAAATTTAAGTCATCCCCATCAACCAACCGCACAAAGGCGGTAATACCGGCCGTGAGGAGCTTCAGGATCCGCTGAATTTTCAGCTCCTGTTGACGGATAGCCGCACTGATGTTGCCCCATATCGGCGTATTGACCACAGGCACGTTGAGGGAGTTGCAGTTGGATGGAGCCTTGTGACGGCTCATGGCCTGAATGAGAACCTTCTCCTGGAGCTGATGGTTGTTGAGGAAATCCACTGTGGCTGCCAATTTCGAGTTGAGGGGAAGCCCAGACGAGTGTGGGGCCGCGAACTTAGTGGCCACATCGAGAAGGCCCTCCGCTGGTAAATCAGACGGAGGTGGGATGGGATCGACCAAAACCTCCTCTTCCTGCTGCTCCAGGCTGATGGTGGAAGTTGGTGAAACAGCCCTGTACCTGTCGCTGCTGGACGCTTGCTGCTGTTGACCGTGAAGCAGGAGCTCCAGCAGCCGCTCCATCCGGTCAATACGCCCTTCATCCTGAACACTCAGGTGGTCGGAGTCCTCCGGCTCTGAAAAATGGCCGGGGCCCCTATCATCGGCCCGCACCTCATCGAGGCCCACCCGGTGCCGGTAGTCGTCGCTAGCAGCCGCCGAAGCGAAACTGCGCGATTCCTGCGCGGGTGTGTTCAACCGCCTCCGTTTAGCGGGAGCGGACGCCGCTGCCACTAAGGACACTTGCAGCGTGATGTCGGCACCAGCCGCAGCCTGGATACCCGATGCCCGCGCAGGCTTGCCGGCAGCCCACGTCGTGGACCTCGCCGACGCATGGTCTCGCTCACCCATCCATGGGGGGCTCGGCGACCGCGACGAGACCCGACCCAACCGACCCATCCCGGCGTCGAGAGTTGGGGGGCGTCGTCTGGACCTCACAGCCGCCCCGGGTCCCGCCCTGGAACCTGACCGCTCCTCGGCGGCAGGTAAAGCCTTAGCCCCAACAGGGTTAGACTTCCGGGCTCCTGCCCTTCCCCTCCGCGGAGGGCTGGGTGAAAAGGGCCGTGCAGCCGCACGCACCCTTCTGCTCGAGGCCGCCAGCAAGCCTGCTGACGACCTGACTGCCATGGCAGGATCCTCCTGCTCTGGCGGCACACCACACTCCTCCTCGTCGAACTCCTCCGAGCTGTGGTGTGCTGGCGGATCCGGACCTGTAAACACAGGGCTCACCGACATTTCCGCCCCTGTCCCGGCCTGCGCTGCAGGTACCGCCGATATCACTGGCTCCGGGACTGTTGACCGGCGACCTCGTCCAGACGTTCTCCGGCCTTTAACGCTCCCATCCATGTCCTTGCTGTGAAAACAAAACACAACAAGAACCACCAACTTAAGGTAGGATACTTACCTTAGTGGTTCCCTTATGAAGGGCTGGCGAGGAGCGCGCTCCACCGCCAGCCGTCGCAGCAACGCGATACGACGATATGTCGAGCATGCGCGCCGGCGGGCTCTTCACGAAGTCACTCACGTGACTCCGAAATGAAATTACATACACAGCCTACTGTGGATGATGCTAACTCTTGATCCCTACTCAATTTAGGTTGGCTGGTTGGAACTACCCATTTGTAGGAATTAAAGCCATGTAACTGTGAGTCCTACTGGATTAGCCCCCCAAACATCTCTGCACAGGCTGCTTGCAGCAAGTAAAAAGTATTCCATAGTCAGTGGTTAAGGATACATTAATAAAAGCATGACCGTGGGAACGGTGGAACAGACTCTATTCCAATTCCAATCTTCCCAGGTCAGGCAAAGAGTGATTTGCAAGAGTCAGGCATAGCAGAGGTGAAACAATTAAATCAGCCAATTCTAAATGGGATATACAGGATCTGGTGAGAACATCACCAGCACAGTGTGTACCGCTAGACAAACTGAATGAGGAACACCACTTATTGTAAAAAGAGAAAAAAAACCCACCATGTTTGGCACTGCTTTTGACAAACAACAGCAGAGTTTTTAATTTGTGCAATTACTATAATTCTCCAAAATATTACAATAGTCTACTTTCCAACTGTAACATTCAAACTCATAAATTAATTTTTGAGCAAAGAATTGTAAAAGTGAAATTTATATGCTGTTTGAGACATAAAATCAAAGCAATTTTTCCATGCCATCTGCAATCGATAACAGTTACCAGACATCCTCCTAATTGGAACTTGTTACAACTCATGTGTGACAGCACTTGTGAAGATTTATAACTGCAGTCATCTCCAACCCAACTGATTACAGGCTGGAATTTATTATAGAGGAAGGTAGACGTAGAACGGAAGAGACGGGGTGAAATGGACTAGATTATCTCCTTATAAATTGTACCTGACTTGATGGCTTGACCTGCAGAAAGGAAAGGACAATAAAATCAATTCCATCAGAACAAGGAACACATAGTTCAGTTCGAGACATGAGCCAATGCTTAAAATTACAGGTTCCATTCTGGCACATCAGTTATCAGCAGATTTGCTTCAAATGCCACTCATCGCAAAGACACAAAGCTCTTTATTTTAAACAGTTCACTCCTCCATTGAAATACAATAAAGGAAATTCACATGTTAATTCATTCACAGTGCATGAAATCTCAAGATCGCGATGTCTCATGGAGTCAGTCCTCAGATCATCTGCAAATCCAGTTCAATTTGGTTTGATTCAGGGAATTTCAGTGCAGAAGGAGTCACTTCACCCTTCCTCTCTGTGCTAATTACCCTCACTCATATTCTAGTTTAGTTTAGAGGTATAGTACGGAAACAGGCCCTTCAGTTCACCGAGTCCATGCTGACCAGTGATTCCCACACACTAGCACTATCCTACATACTACGGATAATTTACAATTTTTACCCAAGCCAATTAGTCTACAAATCTGTACGTCTTTGGAGTATGAATGGAAACTAGAGTACCCATAGAAAACCCAAGCAGTCATGGGGATAAAGTACGAACTCCATACAGACAGCACCCGTAGACAGGATTGAGCCCAGGTCTGGCACTGCAAGGCAGCAACTCGATGGTTGCACCACTGTGCCACCCTTTACCTTTCATTTTTAACTGGAGTAACTCAAAGGGTCAGGCGGTGTCTCTGGAGAACATTGATAGGTGAGGTTTTGGGTTGGGGCCTTTTCAAATTTCATTGTTTGCTGTTTTTCTAATATATCTCTAATTCTTTTTTTGAAGATTACCACTGATTCTCCCTTCACCATGCTATCAGGCGGCATGTTTTACATCATAACAATTTGCTGCATTATGTGAAACATTTTCCTCCTGAAATGTTTGCCAATTACATTAAATCCATGTCCTACAATTAGCAACTGGAAATGATTTATTCCTTTCTATCCTCTTAGGGTGGATGTTACATTGGGATTTGTTGGCCAGAAGTTGCCTCAAATGAAGCTCACAGATACCTTTCAGAAAGATTGGCTTTGTTTAATCATGTGTACATGGGCAAAACATGACAGGGACTGCTCTCACCTCCATCAAAAGCATCTACATGAGGTGCTGCCTTAGGAAGATGGCATTTATCATCAAGTAAACATAGAAACATAGAAACATAGAAATTAGGCGCAGGAGTAGGCCATTCGGCCCTTCGAGCCTGCACCGCCATTCAATATGATCATGGCTGATCATCCAACTCAGTATCCCGTACCTGCCTTCTCTCCATACCCTCTGATCCCCTTAGCCACAAGGGCCACATCTAACTCCCTCTTAGCCCCACCATCCAGGTAAACTCCTCTTCTCCCTGCAGCCATTGGGCAGGAGGTACAGCAGCCTGAAGTTGCACAGCATGAGCTTCAGGAACAATTACTTTCCCACAACTATCAGCTTCTTGAATCGACCCACATAACCCATGTCCTACAATTGACAATGCAAGATTAAGGGCCACCTCTCGCACTTCTGTGGGGTAGTTTTTTTAATCTCTAATTGTGCTTTTATATTAAAGTTGTGGGGTTTTTTTTCATTATACTATCGTGCAGAATTTGTGTGACGATTTATGTATGATTTATACAAGATTTATATTTCTGTGTGTTGTCTGAGTCAATATGCCTGTGATGTTGCTGCAAGCAAGATTTTCATTGTATCTGCACCTCACTGCACTTGTGCAATAAACAACTTGACTTGATTTGAACACAGGAAACTCCTCAACTAGTCCTGGTGTCTTCATATTGCTGGCTGGTTATGACAGTAAGAGCATAAGATATGGGATATTTGACCCTTCATGACTATTCCACCAATACCTTTGCTGACTCTTTATCTTCATGCCATTTTCCTGCACTAACTCCACATCCCTTCATTCTCTTAATGTCCAAATTGCTTATTCATCTCTACCTTTATTCAATGAAGAAGTCTCCATAGTAAACAATTCCAAAGACTCGGGTCTCTCTGGATTCAGAATTGTCTCCTCTCCTCATTCCCAAATGGCTGATCCTTTATTTTAAGACTGAGTCCCCAGTTGACTGTTAACTGGAACCCAGTTAAGAGACCCGGGTTCAATCCCGATCTTGGATGCTGTCTGTATGGAGTTTGTACGTTCTCCCCCTGACCGCATGGGTTTTTTCCAGGCGCTCTGGTTTTCTCCCACATTCCAAAGATGTGCAGGTTTGTAGGTTAATTGGCTTCTGTAAATTGTTGCTAGTGTCTAGGATAGAACTAGTGCACTGGTAATTGTGGTCGATGTGAACCCGGCGGGCCGAATGGCCTGTTTTCATGCTTTATCTATAAACCAAACTAGACTAAACTAAACTAAACTGGACTAAACTAAATTAAACTAAACTATCATTTATTTATTTGAAGTGTTGTTGAATTCATGTTACTGCAGCAAATAAACATTTTATTGGTCTTGTCCCGGTGCACATGACAATTAAACACTCTTGACATTCTATCTCGTTATTCAAATGAGGAGACTAGTCCTGTATAATATTATAGATGCAGATCGAACAAGATGATAAGTAATTAATGGACGATGTCTTTACTCTTGCATTTTCAAAATGATTGCAATAAAAGCTAACACTATATTGCCTTCCCCAATAGCTTGCTGTGCTTAAATATTTGGCTTCAGTGATTTTAGTACGAGGACACACAGATCTTTCTGAACACCAATGCATTTCAATCTTTAACCATTGTGTGGCACAGTGAATGTAACCGTCACTAAATAACAACTCCAAGCAAAATGCAGGAAGCAGGACGAGCCACTGGTAGAGCAGTGAATTATCAGGCAGAGCTGCTGCCTCACAGCATCAGTGACCCAGGTTCAAACCTGACCTCTGCACTGTTTTTGTGGAGTTTACACATTCTCCGTGGGACCTTGTGTACTTTCTCCCACTCCACCCCTGGTGCTCCCCCACTCCACCCCAGTTTCCTCCCATGTCCCACAGATGTGCGAGGGGTCGGTAGGATAATCGGTCACATAAATTGCCCCTAGCACGCAGATGAGTGGTGGAACCTGGGGGCAGTTGATGGGAATGCAAAGAGAATAATATGGGATTAGTGTAGGATTAGAGTATGCATGCAGTCTTCGTGGATTGATGGGGTCTGATTCTGAACTACGTAACTTTATAACTTCCCATGGTTCGTAATGGCCACCTCGCCAATAGTTTGTCTTGTCCCTTCTCTGTTTTTATTGTTTTAAGTATGTCTTGAATGTTTGTTTCAATGTTTCTTGGTACGTTTTATGTGGGGGGTGGGGGGAATCGGGGGAAACATTTTTCAGCCACTTACCTTGACGGTCCATGATATTGATGACACATTCAATAGAGCATATGAGAGGCTGGGCCTGACACCAATCAACTCTTGCTTTTGTTTTGGATTTAAGATCCTGAACTCAATTATTTTGAATTTTGATATAAAAAAAGCAAGCAAGTTGATTTCACTCTGTCAGAATATTTTGATATCTTCTTTCCATTAGTCCATGACCCTTTTTGTCCAAACCAACAGCAGCAATACAGCAAGACATTAATTATAATATACTTTTTGTACTCATTTTCTCATGTTTCTCATTCCAATGACAAGCTATCAAGTGTGCCTACTCTTGTGAATAGTTCAACGCTGAGTATAGTTATCACATAATGTTTGTGATTTGCTGAATTTTAATGGCAGTCTTATTTTGAGATGGTCTGACCTCATTCAACATAGCAAGAAAAAATCTTATTTACCAATTACTTCTGACAGTTTTTTTAATGTTCCTCTTACACAGCTTGTATTTTAATATAATTGAGCTATCGTTAAGGTTCTAGCATATTACTTGGATCTCCAAAATTTGTAGTGTATTTTAGTTTAGTTTAGTTTAGAGATACAGCATGGAAACAAGCCCGTTGGCCCATCGGGTCCACGCCGACCAGCGATCCCTGCACATTAACACTATCCTACACACACTGGGGACATTTTTTACATTTATACCAAGCCAATTAGCCTACAAACCTGTACATCTTTGGAACGTGGGAGGAAACCGAAGATGTTGGAGAAAACCGATGCAGGTCACAGGGAGAACATAAAACTCCGTACAGACAGCATCCATAGTCGGGGTCGAACCCGGGTCTCCAGCGCTGTAAGGCAGCAACTCTACCGCTGCGCCACCATGCCGCACAAATTCTGCTTTTGAATTGAAGTGCTTCTTCCTCTTAGCAATGCCTGGCAATGTTTGTGTCTGCTACAAGAAATAACTCATTCCCAATATCCTAACATCGTACCCCAACAAAGTTCAACACTTTTTCCTACAAATAATGGCTAAATTTGCACATATTCTGCATCTTTTCCCTTGTAACTTCAATGCCATTGAGTCTTGCTGCATGAAAACAGGCCCTTCAGCCAAACTCATCCATGTCAACCCAGATGCTCCATCTAAGCTAGTCCTATTTGCCCATATTTGGCCGATATTCTGCTAAACCTTTCCTATCCATATACCTGTCCAAATGCTATATAATTTCCCAATTTCTGAACTCAGTTCCCTGACTGATGAAGGCCAACATGCCAACAGCCTTCTTCACCATCCCATCTACTGTGATGCCACTTTCAGGGAACTATGTACTTGTACACCTCAATGCCTGTTCTCCACAGCAACCTCCAGTGCCCTATTATTCACTGTGAAAATCCCAATCTGCTTTGACTTCACAAAATGCTACATCTTACATTTATCTGAATGAAACTCCAATTGCAATGTAAACTTGTTCCATTCGTTGTTAAGATGTATACTTCATTTTTTAAAATTATATAATAATTGTTTTCTTTTAATTTTTTTTTAATGTATTCTTTTTTTTCTTATATAATCATAATCATTATTATTTAATCACTATATCTATTGATTATAGATCTATTCTTTTACTTCTTTACTTTAAAAAAAACAGAAGCATACAAATCATTTTGTAATATTTGTATAATTTTTGAAACAAGTGAAATGTGTATTTGAAGAACTGTTATATTGTTGGCAATATGCATTGCTTCTAATAAAAATATTTAAAAAAACTGAAAAAACTCCATTTGCTATTCATCGTGCGTGGCAGAGCCTGTTTCTGTGCCATACTGTTCAATGTTCTATAATCCAAGTGCATTGAGATTATAGAACATCTCACGTGGAGGAATCCTCTGGTGTGTTTGATTAATTGATTGATTGATTGATACTTTATTATCATGTGTGACATGTCACCGTGAATTCTTTGTTTTGCGTACCATACACAAAGTATGCAAAAAGCCGCCACATATAGAGTGCTGAAAAAGCTACGGCTTCCATATAGTCCACATTGGTCTCTCTTTGTTATTGGTGCCCCCCCCCCCCTCTTTTGTTCTGGATCTCATCAACAAGGTAAACAGCTTTCAAAACTAATTATCATTTAACATTATATTATGTCAGTCTTTAATGTTTTAAATTCAAGTGAACACAAGCCACTTGCCTTCCTGACTTCATTTCACTTCTTATGCTGCATTTCAGGGAAAAATCATTGCATCCACACGAACATTTTATTAAACAATCCACTTGGACCTGTTCATTTGCTGAGAAGCAGCACAGTGGCACAGCTGGTAGAGCAGGTGTCTCACAGCACAGGAGACCCGGGTCCGATCCTGACACTGCATGGTGCATGTGTGGAGTTTTCTCTGTGAGGGCATAGGCTTCCTCCGAGCACCTCTGGTTTCTTCCCACATCCGAAAGACGTGCGGCGTTGTAGGTTAATTGGTCTCTGTAAAATTCCCCTAATGTGCAGGGAGTGATAACAAGAGTAAATGCGTGATCGATGGTCGGCATGGACCCTGTGGGCTGAAGGGTCCGTTACCATTCTGTATCTCCAAATCAAACTAAGCTGAACTAAAGCAGAATCGCAGAGGAGCTGACATTGGATAGAATCATGTCCAGCACTTGCCTCTGTGGATGCACTGTTTGCAGCCTTGCCCGTCCACTTGAGCTGGAGGCCTTGTTGCCATGGTAATCTTGCTGCTCGGCCTCAGGTGGATAAACTACCTAATTTATCCCCCATAACAATCCTGGTGTCAGTCTATCAGTGATATTCCCTTTGTCCTATCCATCTCTCCCTGACTTCTCGGCAATATAAAACTAAAGGCCTGTCCCACTTTCACGACCTAATTCACGACCTCTGCCGAGTTTGCCCTTGACTCATACTCGCAGCATGGTCGTCACGAGGTCGTCACAAGGTTGTAGGTAGGTCGTAGCAGGTCGTGTTGCTAGTCATGGGTACTCGTGGCATCAAGTAGGTCACGGCGTTTTTCTAGCCTGACAAAAAATGTCCACGAGTAAAAAAGGTTGTGAATTAAGTCGTGAAAGTGGGACAGGCCCTTTACACAATTTCGCTCTTTCCTAGTTCACAAGGACTTTTGAACTTAATCATTAACTTTGCTCTTCCCTCCACATTTTCTGTCTGACCTCTCGGGTTATCCAACATTTTCTATTTTTATTTTAAAATTCCAGCAGCTTCATTTCTTGTTTTTGATTTTTATTTTCATGTTTTTGAAATAACATGGCCAGTCGAGGTGTGTAAAATGACAAGAAATCTGGAGAGAGTGAATTAAATGGACCTTGCAAATAGAAAGTCAACAACCAAGCCCCAAAAGTCAAAATAATTGGAAGAAAGATTGTAAAGGAGTTGACGAGATATATGCCAAGTCTTGGAACCTGCAGATCAAGAGCTGGAAGATGACAATAGGCTCTACAGACCTTTCCTAGTTGACAAGGACATGACTTTTTTGTGTGCCATTAGTTTTGAGTATTTCATACAAGAATAGACCATAAAAGATATATAGCCTGTATAATACTGGCTGCTTTTTACTCTGTTTGAGACTGTCTTCATGAACATCCTTCCTCAGCTTTCCACTAACAGGTTTAACTGGAAAAACCATGCATTTCTTCATCACCGAGACTAAGACTAAGTACTTTTTTCAAACTTTTCAATACAGATTGAGGTATTTAAAATATTATGCAAGTTTTAAATCAATTAATTTAAATATCCCCACAGTAGAGGATGATTTTCTTGCATTAGATTAATCATATCTCAGGTGACTTATTCAAATTCAATTCTAGCTTTAAGCAGAAAAAATAAATCATTTAAAATGTAACTTACCTTATCCCTGTTAATAAGCTCTGTTTATTTCCCCTGATCATTCTTCTGACCCGGACTGCCTGATTGTTTGTAACACTGCATTAATTGTATAAGGCTTGCTCGTCAGAATGACATAATTGGGAGAGTCAAGGACTGGAGGTCATAGCCTTGGTTCTTGGTTACTTGGTCCTCCAAAATATTCCAACTGGAATTTAAACTGGAGGTGGTGAAGGGAGGGGTTTAGCTAGAGAGGGTTATTGGGAAGAAAGTGCCACTTTAAAAGCTTCAGAAATAAAGGATGTTCCTTTAGGAAGGAGATGAGGAGGAATTTTTTTAGTCAGAGCGTGCAACCCTATGGAATTCTTTGCCACAGAAGGCTGTGGAAGGCCAATTCAATGGATATTTTTAAGGCAGAGATAGATAGATTCTTGATTAGTACGGTTGTCAGGGGTTATGATAAGAAGGCAGGAGAATGTGATTAGGGAGAGATATAGATCGGCCATGATTGAATGGCAGAGTAGACTTGATGGGCTGAATGGCTTAATTCTGTTCCTATCACTTATGACCTTATAATTGACTGTCCAATGCACCTGTGCTCCCATCAAGAAACATGGCGATAATTTTTAATTATTCCCAAATTCAATGATTTTCCACCAGGATGAACAATAGAACCAATCATCCCTATTTTCTCTTGGCATGCAGTTTATAGCAAGTTTATTCTGTTACTATCAAAACAAAAAAAACTATACCGTAGACTGGGAATGAGATTCTTTCTTTGCATTTGAAATCGATTGTGAACTTATTCCATAAATTTGAACATTGAGTTATATTATACAACTTTATTACATATTGGCTGATGATTAATTTTGTTAAATCATTTGCAAAATCACGATATGATCGCACAACATAAAATATAACACGTATCCAAGTATATAATAGAAATATACAATAACAAAAGGTAGAATCAATAAGCACAAACTGAAACCAGTCGACAGGTTTTACATTCTAGTCACAAATACGCTGCACCATTATCCCATCTCTGGTACCACTATTAATGCAAGGCTTTCCAAAGCTTGGAACTTATCCAAACCTTAATAGAATGACAAGAGATGTGTCGGAAGACTGGCTTCAATCAGTGGCATATCATTTGTGGCATCAATGTGAATATTTGACCAGCCTTTGCTAGCACATTCTACTAATAGTACATGAACATTGGCAAATATTTAAGCAGTTTCTCAGGCGTATTACCTGACATAGCATAACATATAGATTTCAAACATAAAACATGAACAAATACTGCACAGGAACATGCCTTTAACCTCAATGTACATGCCAAACATGATGCCAATTTAAACAAATCTCCTTTCCCTGGACATGATCCATATCCCTCCACTTCTTGCATATCCATGTGCCTATCTAAAAGCCACTTAAATGCCACTATTATATCTGCCTCCACCACCACCCCTGGTAGCATGTTCCAGGCACCCACCATTCTGTGTAGAAAACGTGCCCCACACATCTCCTTTAAACTTGCCCCCTCTGACCTTACGCCTATGTCCTCTTTATTTTTGTCATTGCCATTCTGGGAACTAGGTTGTGACTCTCTATCCTGTCCAGACCCCAGAATATAACCACAGAACAACTTGCATTTTTTTGTACTTGGTGTGAAATTCTCCAGATTGAAATATTTTAGTTAGAGAAAACCGAGTGTACAGTAAATTACTTAAGCGCTACATCTTAAATGTATCAGCCACATTTTCTGTTTCAGAGTACTCATTTCAAATCAAGTCAAGTTTATTGCCATGTGCACAAGTAGGGTGAGATGTAGGTACAATGGAAATCTTGCTTGCGACAGCATCACAGGAACATAGACTCAAACATACACACAAAAACAAATTGTACATAAATCTGACATTAATTCAACAAGACAGTTTAAAAGAAAAAGGTGCTAGGAATAAATCAAACCTGCTACTGGAAATGGATCTTCTAATCATGAGAAAGAGACATAAGGAAGATACCAAAATGAAATGCAAAGCATAAAATGATACATTGTTCGTGGATAAGAAGATTGGGAAAATTCAAAACCTGGAACACGGCTGAAAATTTGACACTAATTTTAAGATGGCTCACTTTCATCAGAGGAGATTTAGACTGGGTTAATTCAGTTAAGTCCAGGGATGAAAGGGGTGACTAACGACACAAGGCTGAGACTGCACTCACTGTAATTTAGAGGAATGAGCGATGATGGTGTTATTGAGGCACTTAAGATTCAGAGGAGGATTGATAGAGTGGACAGAGTAGGGTTTAGTACAGGTGCAATGGAACTTGCTTGCAGCAGCATCACAACCACATAGACTCAGAAAATTACACAAAATATGAATTATACATAAATTTAACCAGACAGTAAAAAGAAAAAGAATGTGCAGAAATAAAGCAAATCTTTTACTGGAAGCTCACCTTCGAAACAAAGAGGTGAGGAGGAATTAGTTATCTGTGAGAGTTACGAATATTTGGAATTCTCAGCCTTGTGGAGCTGCGAATGATGAACCATTGAAGGTTGAGATTTTCAGTTTGTCGATGAGTCTTAGGTTATGGGAAATGAGTAGAACTGGATATCAGATTATCACAGATATAATCTAATTTAAATGTTGGAGCAGACATGACGGAGCTATATGTCCCGTTTGTGCTGTGTCATTTTATGCTTTTACGAATAATCCCAAACAAGGCTGTTATTGAGATGTGCAGTATTGCAGACATTGAAATGGTCTTTATTGGCTGACCACATCAATATTCATTGCCTTTCAGCATTCCAAAGATCCTGCATGGTTCTACAGTCAACCACACCAAGTATTATACATCCAGGCAGGAATAAGATAGAAGTATCAAGGCTCACATTATGCAGCCACATAGCGGTGCAGCAGTTGAGTTGCTGCCTTACAGTACCAGAGATCCAAGTTCAATCTTGACTACAGGTGTTGTCTGTATGCAGTTTAGATGTTCTCCCCGTGACTGCATGGGTTTTCTCCGAGATCTTCGGTTTCCTCCCACATTCTAAAGTCGTGCTGGTTTGTCAGTTAATTGGCTTGGTATAAATTTAAAATAATTCCTAGTACATGCAGAATAGTGTTAAGGGCCTGAACACCGAAGGTTTGTGCCATAGATATGATGGGATAGGGGAACCAATTCAAATAACATACAAGGCACAGGCTGCAGTTCAAGATTTCAAATGGCATCCAAAGTGTTTCAAGGAAGAGTGGAGTCGATTGGAAGTCTGGTCCGTCAGCACACTTGCATAATGCGGAAGACAGATTGATCTCACAACACACAATGGAGTTCACACATGAAAAAAAACCTGTCAAATAAATTCAGATTTAACAGAGTTTGAAGGATGGCTCATGTTTTGACGGCTGATAAGTGGTTCTGTTTTTTGTAAGAAGGTTATTCAAAGCCAATGTGTTAAGGGATTTGGAATAAAGATGACGTACGGCCATCGCTAATATCATTGAATGGTGGAATGACTTACCAGATGGGGAAAATAAATTATCTACATCTGAGCCTGTATTTATTTAAGATGTAAGAGTTTTTTTGAAGCAACTCCATTTAGGGTTTAATCGTTGACCTTTAAACTGGCAGCTTGTTCCATGCACCCACCAGGCTGAGTGAAAATGTTACCCCTTGGGTTCATGGTAAATCTTGCCCCTCTTACCTTAAACATATGTCTTGGAGGTCTTCATTCCTCTGCTCTGCGAAAAAATGACCCTTAGATCCTTGGAATCGTCTGACCAGTGAACTGTGCACTCTGGTTTGAATGATCATGACCTAGCACTGAGAAAGAGCCACTGAGATTCACGGTCAACTGCAGTTTGTGCAAGATTGGAAGGTAACTGATAGTGGGGAGGAAAGCAATGAGGGGATGAGAAGAGGCCATATCAGGTTGAGAACGTAGCTTGAACAATGGTTGCCATCATTTTGATACACCTCTATGTGGCATGTGGAGACCCCCTTACTAACTTAGGTGGCAAGCAGCAAAAGCACACGTAAAGAAAATATGCCTTCAAATGAGTCAAATAATTATAATTATTAGCAGCAACAATCCCCTTTTCTGATCTTCTGGTCTATCCCACAGAAAACTAACAATGCAGGGGTCACCTTGCCCCCATGTGCAAATGCATCAGACTGCTGTTCATTGGATTCAATTCTGTCATAACGTGAATATGCACCTTCCTGCATGGCCGACTGAAGGTTATTTAACATCGTAAAAATTGTCAGAGCACCCTGAACATTTTACTCTGTCATTTTGTAATCATCTTCTTCATGAAAACATTCCTTTCACCTTCCATTCATTCTCCCAGTCATAACTCACAGCCAGAACCTCTTAATTGCCATAATTATCTCCTGAATATTTAGGATTCCAAATTGCAGCCAAAATCTTTTAATCACTATAATTATTTGACTCTTTCGAAAGCATATTTTCTTTGGGCGTTCTTATGATTTGCAGATGACACAAAGCTGGGTGGCAGTGTGAACTGTGAGGAGGATGCTATGCGAATGTAGGGTAACTTGGACAGGTTGGGGGAGTGGGCAGATGCGTGGCAGATGCAGTTTAATGTAGATAAATGTGAGGTTATCAACTTTGGTAGCAAAAACAGGAAGGCAGATTATTATCTAAATGGTGTCAAGTTGGGAAAAGCGGATTCTGGGGGTACTTGTTCATCAGTCAATGAAAGTAAGCTTGCAGGTACAGCAGGCAGTGAAGAAAGTGAATGGCATGTTGGCCTTCATAACAAGAGGAGTTGAGTATAGGAGCAAAGAGGTCCTTCTGCAGTTGTATAGGACCCTAGTGAGACCACACCTGGAGTATTGTGTGCAGTTTTGGTCTAATTTGAGGAAGGACATTCTTGCTATTGAGGGAGTGCAGCATAGGTTTACAAGGTTAATTCCCGGGAGGGCGGGACTGTCATATGCTGAGAGAATGGAGTGGCTGGGCTTGTATACTCTGGAATTTAGAAGGATGAGAGGAGATCTTATTGAAACATATAAGATTATTAAGGGTTTGGACACGCTAGAGGCAGGAAACATGTTCCCGATGTTGGGGGAGTCCAGAACTAGGGGCTACAATTTAAGAATAAGGGGTAAGCCATTTAGAACAGAGATGAGGAAACACTTTTTCACACAGATGGTTGAGAGTTTGTGGAATTCTCTGCCTAAGAGGGGCAGTGGAGGCCGGTTCTCTGGATACTTTCAAGACAGAGCTAGATCGGTCTCTTAAAGATAGCGGAGTCACAGGATATGGGGAGAAGGCAGGAATGGGGTACTGATTGGGGATGATCAACCATGATCACATTGAATGGCGGTGCTGGCTCAAAGGGGCCGAATGGCCTACTCCTGCACCTATTGTCTATTGTCTATTGTTTATATTGCTGCCTAGCAGCACCAGAGACCATGTTCGATCCTGACGACGGGTGCTGACTGTATGGAGGCTGTATGTTCTCCCTGTGACCGCATAGATTTTCTCCAGGTGCCCCCGTTTCCTCCCACACTCCAAAGCATACAGGTTTGTAGGTTAATGACCTTAGTGTATGGGTGTGATCAGTCAGCGCAGACTCGATGGGCCAAAGAGTCTGTTTCCCCACTGTATCTCTGAAGTCTAGAGCAGGAATTCCCAACCATTTTCGTCCCGTTTACCCCTGGCAACTTTAATCGCACATAACAATGTTATTTCATTTATTGACGAACAACTAATGATGAACAGATACCGGTAAATCAGAACCAAACAGTCAGTCAATGAGAAAAAATATGTACAAATGAAGGATCAACAAATTTACCTCCTTCGGCAGGCGAAATGTACCCCCTGCAGGTAATTTACCCCAGGTTGGGAACTCTTGGTCTAGAGTCTAAAGTAAATTTCTCCAGTTTGGCAAAATATGTTGAATACATCTAATATTCAGAAACAGTGAACAGAATTTTAAAGCAAAAAAAACACGTTGAAAAATTGATAAAAGATTTAAGCATTTAAAAAGACTTACAAGCCTGAAAATAATTAGCATGTTTATAAAACTCAAACAATTTGAGTTATTTAACAATTCATACCTTGAATCTATTCACTATTGAAATGAATGGCGAACTTAACAGTGCTAAGTTCATACTTGCACAGCTTTTTCAAGTGGCTCTTTCTATGTAAACGATGGGGAATAATTGCAACTTCTTGCTTTGGCGCCGGTCACCATGAGAAGGAAGTGGCAGTGCCTGACCATGAACATGACAGCAAACATCTGTTAGTGTAGCTGGGAACTCTGTGCTCTCCTACGCATGAGCAGAAATCCCAACCTGACCGGCACTCACTCAGCGACTAGTACAACAGGGGTGGAATGCTGAGGCTTTATAAGACACTGGACAGACTGCATCCGGAGTATTGTGCGCTGCTTTGGGCCCCATATCTGAGGAAGGATGTGCTGCCGCTGGAGGGGGTCCGAGGAGGTTTACGAAAACAATCCCAGAAATGTTTGGGTTGACAAGTGATGAGCATTTGACGGCTTTGGTCCTGTATTCGCTAGAGTTCAGAGGGATGAGGGGGGACCTCATTGAAACTTACAGATTAGTGAAAGGCATAGGTAGAATGGATGTGGAGAGGATGTTTCCACTAGAAGGAGAGTCTAGCACCAGCCTCAGAATAAAAGGACATACCTTTAGAAAGGAGATGAGGAGGAATTTCTTTAGTCAGAGGGTGGTGAATCTGTGGAATTCATTGCCACAGAAAGCTGTGGAGGCCAAGTTAATGGGTATTTTTATGGTGGAGATTGATCGGTTCTTGACTAGTGGGGTGTCAAAGGTTGTGGGGAGAAGGCAGGAGAATGGTGTTGAGAGGGAAAGATAGATCAGCTGCAATTGAATGGCGGAGTAGACTTGAAGGGCCGAATAGCCTAATTCTGCCCCTACAACTTATCAACTTAAATCTGAACAGCATTTAACAACTCACTGAAACATGATCAAATGTCCCAGTTTGCTTCTAGCTTCTCTCTTCTTCCTCCTGACCTTTTTTCTTGTCTGCCTGCTGATCACCTGGCTCATTATGTGAGCAACAAAGATGAATAGTTTGTCCTGTGTAGTTTTAAATTGAAAGCGAATGGAAAAAAACCTCACTTTAATCATATTTCATTCCAGACTCACTTATCTTCATCGCTCGTTGTTTAGCCCCGTCACATCTGATCAGTCTGAGAACGGTTAGTTCACTGCACATTCACTTTGGTAGAACCATGCTACTTATTCTTAGATTTTAGCTGCCAAGAAGAGAAACTATGGGGAAGCTCAATGGAGGAGAACACGTGGCATGGGCAATTTGAAATTAAGTTTAAAGAAAGATTGAAAATTAAGGTGGCTCACATTTTTGCATTGCATTTCCCCCTGCAATGTAACCGATTTCCAATGATGCTGAGATCTACTGTACAATCAGCTTTTTTATCTTATATGGAATAGTAACCATGAAGGAGCCTTGGGGAGAGAGGTGGAGATAAAAGGCATTAAAAAAACACTCACTGCATTTCCTTTGATTAACTTGAAATAGAGAATGTGTTCAGCAAACCATTGCATACATCCTCTTAGCCAGCTTTAATATTTGGACAATAGACAATAAACAATAGACAAAAGGTGCAAGTGTAGCCCATTTGGCCCTTCGGCTAATCATCCACAATCAGTACCCCATTCCTGCCTTCTCCCCATATCCCTTGACTCCGCTATCTTTAAGAGCTCTATCTAATTCTATCTTGAAAGCATCCAGAAAATTGGGCTCCACTGCCTTCTGAGACAGAGAATTCCACAGATTCACAACTCGCTGGATTTCTCAATGATAGTAATCCCTATCCATACATCCAGTTTTGTGGCAAGAGTGGGCACTGCCTCTGAGAGGTTTTCTGCCTCTGTTTCTCCTAAGGGTTTGCATACACTTTTCTGTATTACATACGAGATTATGGGATGATGTAATAGAGGTGCATGAAATGCTGAAGCGATTCAATGGAGTAGATGCAGAGAAATGGCTTCTACGAAGAAGGGATGTCATTCATCAGGTGGTATTGTTGAATTCTATCATCGGCAATGCATTTAGACTTTAGAGGCACATCATGGAAATAGGCCTTTCGGCCCAGCGAGTGCGCCGACCAACAATCACTCTGTACACTAACGTACAAGGGAGAATTTTACAACTTACCAAAGCCAATCAATCTACAAACCTGTACTCTTTGGAGTGTGGGAAGAAATCAGAGCACCCGGAGTAAACCCACGCAGTCACAGAGAGAACGTAAATGTCTATGAAGATAGAATAGAAACATAGAAACATAGAAAATAGGTACAGGAGTAGGCATGCCTTTCATTCGGCCCTTCGAGCCTGCACCACCATTCAATATGATCATGGCTGATCATTCAACTCAGTATCCTGTACCTGCCTTCTCTCTATGCCCCCTGATCTCTTCAGTCACAAGGGCCGCATCTAACTCCCTCTTAAATATAGCCAATGAACTGGCCTCAACTACATTCTGTGGCAGGGAATTCCACAGATTCACCACTCTCTGCGTCAAAAATGTTTTCCTCATCTCGGTCCTAAAAGACTTCCCTCTTATCCTTAAACTGTGACCCCTTGTTCTGGACTTCCCCAACATCGGGAACAATCTTCCTACATCTAGCCTGTCCAACCCCTTAAGAATTTTGTAAGTCTCTATAAGATCCCCCCCTCAATCTTCTAAATTCCAGCGAGTATGCCATCCCAGGAATCAGTTTGGTGAACCTTCTCTGCACTCCCTCTATGGCAAGAATGTCTTTCCTCAGATTAGCCACTCCATTCTCCCATCCTCCCTGCTCTTGTACTCAAATTTGCTATGAATGCCAACATACCATTCATTTTCTTCACTGCCTGCTGCACCTGCATGCCTACTTTCAATGGCTGGTGTACCATGATACCCAGGTCTCGTTGCATCTCCCCTTTTCCTAATCGGCCACCATTCAAATAACAGTCTACTTTCCTGTTTTTGCCACCAAAGTAGATAACCTCACATGTATCCACATTATACTGCATCTGCCATGCATTTGCCCACTCACCCAACCTATCCAAGTCACCTTGCAGCTTCCTAGCATCCTCCTCACAGCTAACACTACCCCCCAGCCTTGTGTCATCCGCAAACGTCAAGTTCAAGTGAGGTTATTGTCATGTGTCCCTGGTAGGACAATGAAATTCTTGCTTTGCTTGAGCACACAGAACATAGAAGGCATTTACTACAAAACAGATCAGTGTGTCCATATACCATATATAAATAAATACACACATGAATAAATAAACTTGGAGATGTTGCATTCAATTCACTCATCCAGATCATTAATATATATTTTAAATAGCTGTGGTCCAAGCACTAAGCCTTGCAGCACCTGTGGTCAGGTTCGTACCCGGGTCTCTGGTGCTGTAAGGCAGCAACTCTACTGCTGCACCACCGTACCGCACTAAATACATGGTAGAAATTGCACTAGTCACACAAAAAGATGAGGAGGATTGGATAATTTAAATTTTCAGGACAGAATTCAATTGCTTTGGTTGGGTGTCAAGGGATATGAAGCAATGTCACATAAATGAACTCAGATTCAATTGATTGGCTGTATATTACCAAGAGACAGAAAAGCTTACACCTCTTCCTAATGTTCGACCGCCCAATGCTTGACAATCACAGTTGGAGGCTGGCAGCATTACTAAGGCTCTCTCTGGCTGTATGTGGCAGCTGAGGAAGAACCCTATAAACTCAACGAGTCAGAGCAAGCTCAATCCACTGCTCATGTACAATTCACTGCTCACGTTCCCCAGCATGTAGTAGTTTAGTTTAGCTTAGAGATACAATGCAGAAACAGGCCCTTTGGCCTTTTGAGTCCCCGCCGACCTGCGATCCCCGCACACTAAATCTATCCTACACATTTTAAAGACAATTTACAATTTTATCAAAGCCAATTAACCTACAAACCTGTATGTTTTTGGAGTATGGGAGGTGACCGGAGCACCCGGAGAAAGCCCATGGATATCACACGAAGAACGTACAAGCTCCATACAGACAGCACCTGTAGTGTCGGCAGCACCCGAGTCTCTGGCGCTGTAAGGCAGAAACTCCACTGCTGCACCACTGTGCCATGTATTCTTTCTAGCTATTCCACTGATTCCTATAACAATGCCAGGTAGCTTAGGTATACACCCCACCCTTCTTTCCACCTTTTAACCTTAAGGTAGAGCAAGACAGGTTTTTTTTGCTGCATTGTACTGGTCAATAATAATCTATTTTCCCCATGGTGGGGTACGTAAAACTCCAGCTGCGGCTTTACAGATGCTATATATAGATATAGATATGTATCTATATATATAATCTATGTATACAGTAGATATAATCCACTATAATCCACATGAAAGCCCAAGAGTCCACATACTGTTTTGATTATTTTGCTGAAAAGGTAGATTACTCTTGAAAAGGATAAGGAAAAGGATAAGGAATCCTTTTCAGATTACTCTTGAAAAGGAAAGCGTTCAGTTCCATGACTCTATGACTCGATGACATGAAAAGGGAAATCTCCTGAGATAAGATGCTCACTTCATTTAATTTGGGCAGCTTGTTTTCGTGTTGAAAGGATTCTGCCTGACCCAGGATAAAGAATAGGGAAATTATCAAATTTTCAAAGATTCTGAAGGCAATGGATGATAAGGATAGTACATTCTGCAGATGGAACAGTATATTGCGACCATAGATTTAGCACATCATTATCAATTGACTTCCCCTCAATGTAGCCAGATTCCCTAGCAGCATTCATGAAATTATTTTGCCAAATGTATCTGAATCTACAAAATAAAAATGCAGAATTCCAAGAAAATATGGTTAAATATTCAAGCAAAACCTCTCATTAATATCACCATTCCCTGGGGTTGTAACTATTCATCAATCTTGAAAATGTAACAATGAGCTATCAAGATAAATGAATCCCCGGAAACAAATGACCAAAATGTGATCCCAAGTGGATTAGTAAATACATTAGAAGTGGAAAAGAGGAAAAACAGTCCAGACAGATCTATGTTGACTATAAAAAATGCAGAAGCTCATTAAAAATGTGATTATGTTGGTGATGAATGGTTTTGCGACAGGCAAATCTGTTGAGGCTAAACATAAGCAAAGCCTTTCACAAGCACAGCAACAAACCATGGTCAGAAAAAAAAAGAGAAAATCTGAAAAGATGTAGATTGAAGAGAGTAAGTATCTAAATTATGTTTTTAAGTCACGTACTCCTTCCAAGAAGATATCCAGTGTAATATTTACCTGACTTTGCAGCCGGTCAGATAGGTTGTACAGTACTGATCTTGAAGGAATCTTCACACCAAATCCCATGGATCCAAGATGTGTAGTGGCAATGTTGCCCAGAGCAGCCAATTAACATCATAAGCAATCTTATTTAGCAAACTGGAAACATTCTACAGAGGGAACCTTAGGATTTAGATGTGAAATTATATCAGAATGTGAAAATTCATAATGATAACTTCTTAAAATTGTTTTAATTGCTGAAAAACACACAAAAAAAGATATAATTATCGGGGAATTCAAACCCACCGGTATGAATCAATGTTTAAGGAGCAAAGACTGATTTAGCATGCTATTAAACTGTTAGCTGAGCCTCAAGCACCATAGCAGGACCTGTTCTGAAGAAGGGCCCTTGATTTGAATAATAATTTTTTTTTCACTCTGCCATTGATGCTACTTGACCTGCCAAAGCTTCCACCATGATTTATTTTAGTTATAGTATAATGTAGTTCCCTCCCTTCTCCCCCACCCCCCACCCCCACTCCCCCCCAATATTTGCACATCCCCAAACCTTTCCACTTGTCACTTTCATTGCATGTTTCATCCATCTTGTGTTTTATGACTGTTGACAGATCAATTTACCTCCTGGGATAAATAAAGTTCTATCGTATTATATCGTATCGTAGTCCAGCACCATCTAAATTTAACGTCAAACTCAGGAAACTGGGTCTATGGAATTGTGCCTGTTTCCATGCCGTATCTCTAAAACTAAAACTAAAACTAAAAAATTAAGAACGGTGAAAATTGGCAAGGTTTGACCAAATATCATTGAAATATCAGGAAGTAGAATTTGATTTGAAGCCTTCCAACATGATGAATAGATATCAAATAGCTTATGAAGCAACTAACTAATTAATTACTTTGACGTCATGAAAAATGGGTCAAGTGTCAGCATCACAGACACAAGTTAAATTAATTTATCATTCACCCTTTTACATTGTGTGGATGTTTAATATGTACAACTGATTGCTTGTTTATGTTACTACAGCACCCACTTCAAAGGTTTGATGGCATGCACCCTGATGGTGAAAGAAACTAAAGGATTGCAAAGGACTGAAAATTGATATAAAGGTGTCATTAGATACTGTGAATATGCCCATGTGTTAGAAACTGGTCGATGTGGTGACTGGTCAGTCTTATTTATTTTCTCCCTCAACATAAGCTATAAGGAGCAAATAAGTGGAGGACTTGCATAACAATAAAGTGAAAGGTTAGGAAGTATATAATCTGATGAGGAATAGCCTGTCTGCTAACTGCAGCTTAATTGAGGAAGCGAAGATCCAGGCAAATTGTTGGAAGCCCTTAATTTCCAAACGGCTTTTGATAAAGTTCCACACCAAAGCCAATTAACCAAACTTCAATGTTTTGGGGTATCAGAATAAACTTTGGAAAAAGATGAACAACTGTGATTGGAAAGACAAAAGTTAGTATTTGTGGAGAGGTTTTGGCAGAGTAAAGAGAAGCACTGAGCAAGATAACTCAGGGAGATATTGGTGTGCATTAGTTGTATAGCTGAAATTCTCTCTCTTTTATTTAACCCAAATTTTACTAATTATCTTTTAACTTGTCTTTCAGATGTGCAAATGACACAAAGCTGGGTGGCAGTGTGAACTGTGAGGCGGATGCTATGAGAATGCAGGGTAACTTGGACAGGTTGGGTGAGTGGGCAGATGCATGGCAGATGTAGTTTAATGTGGATAAATGTGAGGTTATCCACATTGGTAGCAAAAACAGGAAGGCAGATTGTTATCTAAATGGTGTCAAGTTACAAATGGTGTCATGGTGTCAATGGAAAAGGGGTAGTACAACGGGATCTGGGGGTCCTTGTTCATCAGGCAAAGAAAGTAAGCATGCAGGTACAGCAGGCAGTGAAGAAAGCGAATGTCATGTTGGCCTTCATAACAAGAGGAGTTGAGTATAGGAGCAAATAGGTCCTTCTGCAGTTGTATAGGGCCCTAGTGAAACCACATTTGGAGTATTGTGTGCAGTTTTGGTCCCCTAATTTGAGGAAGGACATTCTTGCTATTGAGGGAGTGCAGCGTAGGTTTACAAGGTTAATCCCGGGATGGCGAGACTGTCATATGCTGAGAGGATGGAGCGGCTGGGCTTGTACACTCTGGAGTTTAGAAGGATGAGAGGGGATCTCATTGAAACATATAAGATTGTTAAGGGCTTGGACACACTAGAGGCAGGAAACATGTTCCCGATGTTGGAGTCCAAAACCAGGGGCCACAGTTTAAGTATAAGGGGTAAGCCATTTAGAACGGAGATGAGGAAACACTTTTTCACACGGAGAGTTGTGAGCCTGTGGAATTCTCTGCCTCAGAGGGCGATGGAGGTCAGTTCTCTGGATATTTTCAAGAGAGAGCTAGATAGGGCTCTTAAAGATAGTGGAGTCAAGGGATATGGGGAGAAGGCAGGAATGGGGTACTGATTGGGGATGATCAGCCATGATCACATTGAATGGCATGAAGGGCCGAATGGCCTACTCCTTCACCTATTGTCTATTGTCTATGAAAATGCAGCAGTCAAATTGCACACACCAAAATTCCAAAAACCACGTTGAAGATCAGATAATATGTTTAAGTGATGTTGATTGAACAATTAATATGAATACTCGCTTCAATAGAGTTTTAAAATAAAAACAGAAAATACTTGAAGCTCTCAACAGTCACGAAACATCAGCAGAAGGAGAAACAGCTATTACTTCAATACTAGGTCCCTCATAAAATTTAAAATTAGGGTGGTAAAAGGGTAAAAAATAGGAACAGGATTACGCCATTTGGCCTCACGAGCCTTTATTTCATTCAGTACGATCGTTGGTGATAGTCCACACCAACTGAAAGTCTACAATCCCCTTGGGTGAGTAAATTCCAAAGATTTACCACCCTTCCAGTGAAGACAGGTTCCTGATTACAGTCCAAAATGGTCTTTTCCTCAGGCTTTTGAACTTGCAATTGCAATAAGAGTGTCTGACAAAAAAATGAGCACCATGAAAATGCCCTTGTGACTAATTCCAATTTACTCCACACCATTATTCAGTATCTCATTCCCCAATCATTTAGCATTATTAGATCATTTGAACCATCATCAACTCCCAAATTTTGAGCCTCATTTTGTCTTGCAACTTCTTTTTCAGCTGTGTGTTAATCATTAAACATCCTCATCTTTGCTCTTGTTTTCGCTTTTGCAAAACAATCAGAGGCTGGGCTGATATATGGACGCAATCTGCGATCCCCTTCACCAATTGCATATTTGACATCCACAATGATAATGGCAGCTCAAGGTGTAGATTCATTTGGCCGACTGGCAATTTATGCAATTGCATTCCACACCAGTAAACTATTTCTTGTTGTTTCAGTTAATGGAAACAAAATAGAGAGAATTGACCCTAATGGAAAATAGCAGCTTACCATTATTAAAAAAAATCATGTTGCCAAGTATAAGAGTGTTAGCTGGGGAAAAGGGCATTGGTTTGCTAATTTGTACTTTGGGCTTTGTCAGAAGTAATTAGTCTGTCTGTCCCTACCATTACTTCTTCAACAAATAAAGTTTGTGATTTGCCACAAACAGGTGCAAGCCCCAGATTGTTTGAGTCACACATTAAATAAAATAACAGGCTGTGTAAAGTATAAAAAGAGTCAGTATTCACACAAGAAATGAGAAATTACACCCCATTAAACTGTTGCTTTTACTACTTTCTGAATTGGCACGAATATCTAAAAATATTAATGTTCCACTCTTATTTCTCAGTTAATGATTTTGGAAATAGCATTTATCTTTTATTCTAAGGAGAGTATCAAACTATTTGAATTAATAATGTTCTTTACTTTCATATTACATTTTTAACACCTTCTGGATTCCCCTTTACGAATTGCCGATCATACTCTCACATTGATGGTTGGTGTTCTATTCCCTGTGTTAAAAATAACCTGGACACACTTGATCAGTAGGACAGGCATTCAAGGCTAGGGAAGTTTGGACAGAATGACTTCAACAGAAAAAACTGGATAAACGTCAAGCACCAAAATCCAGCATGGTCATCAGAATGAAGTTACACACATCAACTCTGTATGTAACAATTGGTCCAATTACTCCATGAACCAATTGATCTCCAGCGTTTGTGTTCCAGAAGAGCACACTCAAAATTGCACACATTGCCAAAATTGCAGAGAATTGTGGAAGCAGTCCAGACCATCACACAAAACAACCTCCCTTACATTGATCAGATTTTACTGGACTTTGTCTTGCAGTAAAAGTTATTCACCTTATTTGTTTTATTGTTTATCTGTACACTGTGAATGGCTCGATTGTAATCATATATAGACAATAGACAATAGACATTGTCTTTCCGCTGATAGGTTAGCATGTACTGTAGCAAAAGCTTTTCACTGTTCCTTGGTACACATGACAATAAACTAAACTCAACTTGAAGAGCAAGGAAGATAAATTATCTAGCCAGAGAGTCAGGGAGTCATACAGTATGGAAACATGTACTTCAGCCCAACTCATGCATGCTGACCAAGATACCCTATCCAATCTAGTCCCATTTCCCATTGACTGACTCATATCCCTCTAAAACTTTACTATCGATGTACCTGCCTAAATGTCTTTTAAATGTTTTTGTTGCGGGTAGAATTACATCTTCGAACAAAGATTTGAAAATTTTCTATTTTAAGGGTCTTTTTCCATTTCTACTTTTTCTTTTCTTATATACACACTTCACATTTTTCTACTTTCTACTATCTATTTTTCCTCTTTTTCTTCTCTCTATTTCTTGTCTTTTTTAAATTTCCTTTTCAAAAACATAAAACTAGAGGTTGTACATAGAATGTGTTACATTATGACATAGTTGGCATCTAAAATTAGGTGCCACTGTATTTTTTTTGTACTGTATTAACTTCTAATAAAAAAAACAAAACAAAAAAAACAAAAAAAAGTTTTTGTTGCACCTGCCTCAACTAGATAACAACCATCCTCTGTATGAAAAATATGCCACTCAAATTTCTATTAAATCCATCTCCTCTGGTAAACATGTGCCCACTAGTTCTTGATTCCCCTACCCAGTGGACAAGACTCTGTGCATTCACCCTATCTTTTTATGCTTTTAAACACCTCCATAAGATCACTTCTCAGCCTCTTGTGCTCCAAGGAATGAAATCCTAACCTGTTCAACCTCTCTCTAGAACTTCGGCCCTTGAGACCTGACATAATCCTCGTAAATATTCTCTGCTTCTCTGCACTCTTTCCAGCTCAGGAATGGTGAGATGGCACCAACTTTGTGCATTTCTATGTTTGTTCTTGAGATATACACGTTTCTATCTTGTGTAAAATGTATTGTCCATCTACAGTTGGCAGTGGCTCTTCCATCTGAACTACTGTGATCCTTGTGGTGAAGATACTCTTATAACACATCAGGAATGGCAATATATACTGAACATGGGATAATTTGAGGCTTGAAGACAAATTAATGGATTGGGATTCCCATGCACCTGTTGTCTATGAGAAAACAAGCAGGGAAAACGTGGCTAATTGACCCAGCAAGTATGTGTGACAATAAATCACCTGCATCACCATCAATTCCCTCCAGATTCATCCACACTCACTCACTAGTGACAATTTACAACGGTCAATTAGTCAACCAACCTGTATGCCTTTGGGATAAGGGAGGAAAATGGAGCAGCTGGGAGAAAACCTAGTTTAGTTTAGTTTAGTTTAGAGATATAGTGCAGAAACAGGCCTTTCAGCCCATCGAGTCACCACTGACCAGCGATCCCCACATACTAACACTCTCCTACACACACTAGGGACAATTTACAATCTTTTTACCGAAACCAATTAACCTACAAACCCGCACGTCTTTGGCGTGTGGGAGGAAACCGGAGCACCCGGAGAAAACCCACGCAGATCATGGGGAGAACATATAAACTCCACACGGGCAGCACCCGTGGTCAGGATCGAACCCGGGTCTCTGGCGCTGTGAGGCAGCAACTCTACCGCAGCGCCACCATGCTAGTATCCCAGGGAGATGAAGCAAACTCCAATATTGAACCTGGGACACTGGAGCTCTGAGGAAAAGTCTCTAATAGCTCCCATAGCGTGCCACCCAGAGGTGAAAACCGATGGTTTAAATGAAGAGTTGATAAAGTGTTGCAACACATCCTCTTATACACAGCAACATATTGTAGGCTCAGGCACGAGAGAGCATCCCACTGGACTGCTGATGATTAGGGAGTTTCCCATTCACTTGCTGAAATGACTAAGTGAGAAACAGATTAAGTGAAGGGAAAGATAAGTCGTATACAGCAGAATAATGTGCATACCAAGATACAATAAAACTTTGCTATTCACGCACATCATGCTGTACAAGAGTATAGTAGGTAGTGCAAAAGAGAATGGATACAGTACAGAATATAGTGTCACAGCCGCAGATAAAAAAAATGCAAGGGCCAAAACAAGGTAGGATGGGAGATGGAGAATGCACCCCTTAGCTTATGAGAGGTCTGTTGAAGACAGAAAACCAATTGTACTTGAATGTTAACATAAATCCATCAGATTTTAATTCTAGTTCTACCTCGATTCAGTTCTAAATTGAACGACTAGACCAAAACCCTTGGCCACCCATCATCTGTTTGGTTAATTTTAGTCTGATGTGTTGTACGCTCTCTGCATGCTGACGGAGTGTAAGGCATAGCACTCAACCATTGTGGCGCTTTCACCTGCTTGAATCTAGTTAAACTGCTTGACCATGAAGTCCATCAGAGTGCAACATTAATCCATCAACAGTGCAGTCACATTGGATCTGAGCAATGCAAAAATGTCATGTTTGTTCAGCATTCCCAAGTGATGCAGGTTGCGTTGGGAAGGACCTCAGCTATACATTAAAAAGATCAATTATCAGCAAACTAGTGACTTCTTGGTTTTTCTCGTTATTATAGTTGAGCAAAGGGGACTATGGAGTCATGAGGGAGGAGATTGTGGATGATCACATTGAATGGCGGTGCTGCCTCGAAGGGCCAAATGGCCTATTCCAGCACTTATTGTCTATTGTAATCTGTTGAGAAAAGTAGTATTAGGTGTCCAGAGTTTTTCAAAGACTTCAGGCGGAATGAAAATGTGTGAAACTTTGCAATGAATTCCAGACCTCTGCTGTACCTAGGAACTCCTTGGCAAGTGCAAGCTGGCAGAAATGGCTGGGAGTGTCAGAGCCAGTGCTGGAAAATCATGCTGGTTGCAAAAGGAGAGAGGCATGGAATGATGGCTGTGGTGAGGGGCCAGTTTGGAAGCAGATATTGTTAGATTGTTAGAGGCGGTTCACCATCGGGGTAGTATATTTATATTAACAGAGTGGCACAGTGACACAGCTGCAGAGTTGTTTGCTGCCTTCCAACACCAGCAACGCAGGTTCGATCCTGACCATGGATGCTATCTGTACGGACTGTACGTTCTCCCAGTGACCGCATGGGTTTTCTCTGGGTGCTCCGGTTTCCTCCCACACTCCAAAGACGTGCAGGTTTGTAGGTTAATTGGCTTTTGTAAAATTGTAAAAGGTCCCTAGTGTGTAGGATAGGGCTAGTGTATAGGGTGATCGCTGATTGGCGCTGTCTCGCTGGGCTGAAAGGCCTGTTTCCGCACTGTATCTCTAAAGTCTAAAGTCTAAAGAGAAGGCACTATGAAACATATGCACTACTTGCATTGGGTTGAATGGCTATAACTGAATCACACATTCTGTTTTTAGAGATACAGCACGGAAACAGGCCCTTCGGCCCACTAAGTCTGCACCAGCCAGTGATCCCAGCACATTAACACAAGCCCAGGGGCAATTTACACTTACACCAAGTATACAAACCCAAGCCAATTAACCTACAAACATGTATGTCTTTGGAGTGTGGGAGGAAACTGAAGATCTCAGCGGCCATGGGGAGAACATACAAAGTCCATACAGACAGCACCCGTAGTTGGGATCGATTCCAGGTCCCTGCCCCTGCAAGTGCTGTAAAGGGGCTGTCCCACTGCGGCGACCTAATCTGCGAGTTTAGAAGAGTTTGCCCTCGACTCAAACTCGCAGCATGGTCGACACGTGGTCCAGGAGGTCCTATGAGGTCACTAGAACTCTCCTTCATGCTCGAGGGAAGTTCCCGCATACTCGCAGCCTCAGCTAGGTCGCGGAAAAATTTTCAGCATGTTGAAAAATTTTCCGCGAGTAAAAATTGGTCGGCATGGTTCTTTTGAACAGTGTAGTGGGGTCGCTATGTAGTTGCAGTCGACGGCAGTCATAGGAAATCTCCTTTGCTGACCGGGCATTTTAATTAGCTCATTGGAGTTTTCAGGTCACAGGAAAACCGACTGGTAGGTTAAATGCCCGCTAAACTTTATTAAACATTGTCTGACTTCTTAAAAGTGTCTCCACTCCTCTCCCCCCCTTCTGCCCCCTTCTCTCCCCTTCACTCCCCCTCTCCCCCCCCCCCCCCCCCCCACCCCCCGTGCTCTCAAAAGGACTTACCGTACACTGTGCAGCGGTCTTTTACCTTGCTCTTCATCGCGGGTGTGAATTTCAGACAGCTCTCCTCCGCTTTCCCTGGCCCCCGCCTTTGCGATGTGTTTGTGCGTGTGTGTGTGTGCATTCGCGTGGTCGGTCGATCCAGCTCGCGGTTTCAACGCTGACATTCGATCCAGCTCGAGCTTTTCCAGACGAGTGCCCTTGAGCTTGAAGGTCGAAGACAGTCCTCTGAACTCGCGGATTAGGTCGCCGCAGTGGGACAGCCCTTAAGGCAGCAACTCTACTGCTGCACCACCATGCAGTTAAACATTTGATGTCTGCATCTTCATTTAACTTGATTAAAAGTTCAGCGGGGCATCACAGTATGCATCAGCAAGGGGGAACGAGAGAAGTAACACTGTGCTTTGAATTTACCACTTCCGGTACCTCTTAAATACTTTCCGCAGGCAAAATATTGATGCTGGATTATAGATGTCAAAATGTTGTAGAATGCATTCTGCGAAAATGCTAAATTAAAGCAAGTATTCACTTGAAAAGAAAGTACAGTCACAATGTAATTATATCACAGTTATTATCTGAGGCAAATTTGCTGAATTAAATTGATTGCTTCTTGCCATTTTAGCCACCTTTTCAGTATTTATAAAATAACTGTTGGATTTGTCCTCTGGTCCACTGCAACATATCACGCCTTATGAATATCGAAATGCATAAATTGTAGACAGCTCATGGCAACACCTCCCTGCACAGAGACAAGTATTTAGTTAGGAAAATAATGGTGCGCTTTGGAGCCATTGATTACAAAAGCTAACATACATTTTTGGTTCTAGATTTTAATTAAAATATGGATTGATGAGAATTTACAGTTATTATTATGGTAACAATGATTTCTGAAAGTACATTGTACATTTAAACAGAAGATAGACACAAAATGCTGGAGTAACTCAGAGGGTCAGGGACCATCTCTGGAGAAAAGGAATAGGTGACGTTTCGGGTCGAGATCCTACTGTTTAAATATCCATGTCAGGGTATTTAAACAGTATGTTGACTAAAAGCATAAAAGATAATTAAAAACATAAAGATTTCAAGTCCGAAGAAGGATCTCCTGTGGTGCAGTGTTCATTAGAGAGTGAGGTGCATAGTTTTGCTCGCCATTATAAACCGTCCATGCGTCAGCCTCTGGAGTTAGGCAAAAGCTGGATGAAGGGATGCACAATATTGATTATTTTATTGCACGGGCTGTTGCATGAGTTAGTTTGGGTATCAAAATGATTTTTGTAGAATTTGAATTTGGAAGCAGGGTACAACATACCTGTGCGACAATATTGGAAATTTAACACATGCAATTGAGGACTCATTTCTACCCCAGTGTTCGTTAAGCCCTGCTTCTCAGCTTATTGCAATATTATTCAGTTTTCTAGTGCCCACTGTTTTGTGCCTTTTGTTTTAAAGTGATATCCACGTGGCACTTTGCAACAAACTTAAGGTCCTGTCCCACTATCCCGAGTTACTCACGAACTCTCCCGAGTTTTCCCCTTGATTCGAACTCAGGGAATGTCCGTAGCGAGTCCTTAGCGAGTCTGTAGGAGTCCATAGATGTTTCATAGCGGTTTGTAATACCAGCCGTAGGAACTCGGGGCATCAGGTAAGTCAGGACGTTTTTTCAACATGTTGAAAAATGTCCACAAATTAAAAAAATAGCCCCGAGTACCTACGAACGGCTATTACCGTGATTCTCCGAGTTTGAATCAAGGGGAAAACTCTGGAGAGTTTGTGAGTAATTCGGGAAAGTGGGACAGGGCCTTTACTGCTCCGCAGGACATGAATGAAAGCAAGGACTACTTTACCCATTTCCAATCATGGTATACCTGTAATTTTAATCCAGGATTCCTATCAGGAAACCACTGAGAGTAATTCAGTAGATTGCTTGACAATCCACCCTGTTGTATTCTCACCAGCTTTAATGGAGATTGGAATCAGCAAGGGTTTAAGACTGTGGATTCAGTCCTATCAATCTTCTATATTAGGCAATGTAGGAACAAATTACACCCACATATCAATTTGGCAGCTGTTCCAGAATTAGTGGTACTTGTTATATATATATCCAGAATAAAGAGCTCAGTGTAATTTCATCTGCAAACTAGTCAATAAAAATGCCCAGGTCTGTCCCACATGATTCCACCCGTTCTTATGTGTGACATGCAAGGTCCAGAAACAGCAGCTAATAAATTAAATAAGTTTCCTAATTAATTTCTGCTGCTTTAGTTTAATGAAAATGAACACAAAGATGACAAATGACCTATATTTCTGTCAAGATATCAGATAATTAAATAATCAATTAAAAATTGCAACATCTTATCTTATTTTTTAAATTAGCACTTTATAACTAAATAGGGGTGGAATATAATAGTAAGATTAAATGAGAACTTACCCGTTTGAAGTTTGATCTTTATTTTATGAGGAGTTGCGATGAGGGATTTCGTGAAGACCCCGCCAGCACGCATGCACGACATTCTTCAAAGCAGCGGTGTGGAATCACAGAATTAAACAACAATGACTAATATAGTAAGATTGAAGAGACTCTAATTACCAGTTGACCTTATAGTAGAGGGTTGGGAGCGGAGGGCACAAAATCCCTCATCACAACTCCTCATAAAATAAAGATCAAACTTCAAACTGGTAAGTTCTTGTTTAATCTTACTATTTCATTTCGGAGTCACGTGAGTGACTTCTTGAAGATTTCAAAGCTCTGTGATTACATGCCCTGGATCACGTTCATGCTCACACACTGCCGCAATTCTGATGGAAGGAGTATGTTAACGTATTTCAGACTTGACAAGCTCAAAAAATAATGTAATATTTATTAACACAAATCAAAACCCCTCACTCGGGGATAAACGTTGCTGGGTGACCAGTACTTAACACTGTTTCCCAAACGTAGCAGGAGTGGCTGCTGGAACGTAGCTTCACTGGTCCAGCTCGCTGTAGCGCAGATATGGTCCATGGAAACCTCCATGGTCCTCGCCGCTGATGTGGATGTAGCCCTGGTAGAATGGAATTTAAAGATATTAGTATCAATACCTGCTGCATCCAATACCACCCTGAGCTACCTGGAGATTATCTGCACCGTCACCCTGTGATGGGGTTTCTTATGGCTGATCAGCAGTCCTTTCTCCATATTCCTGATGGTATGCGTCACTTTTATATAGTGACGAATATAGGTGGCTATGCAGAGCCTCACATCGACAGGGTATGCTGGAAAAATTATTTGCAGCCCTGTAGTCCCAGGTCTGTGCTGCTTGAGTAACTCATCAATAAACAAGATTACTCTCTCAGGGGTTGAGGCCATGTTATCCAATTTTATCTTATGCAATGTCTGAACCCGCAGAGCCGATGTTAGCGCCATTAACATCACCATCTTCAGAGTGAGTTTATCCAATGGTCGTCCAATCATTGTCGACCAACTCCTGTGTAGGGTCAATACTACCCCTATGTCCCAGGTGATGTTGTATCGTGGTCGGGGAGGGTTCGAATTGAAGATACCCCTCATCAATTTGGACACAAGCTGGTGGGATCCTACTCCTATGCAAAGGTAGGATAATAGTGCGCTCCTGGCACTGTTGATGGCACTGTAGCTGAGGCCCTCATCATGATGTAGCTCCGAGAGAAATTCCAGCACATGCGGAATCATGGCAGAGTCATACGTGATGTTAATCCGGCTGCAGTAGGCCTCCCATTTCCTGATTTGGGTGAGGTACTGTCGTCTAGTGGATACTCTGCATGATGCTGCAATGGTGTCCATGGTCCTAGGTGTTAGTCCATATTGCAGGAGTGGCCTCTTCAGAAACTGCAGGCCAACGGGTTCAGAGGACCATGGCATGGATGGGATTCCCCTGTAGTGGGGTTAGTCACCAAATCCGGGCACCTGTTAATATGTGCCCATGGTTCTTTGATCATCTCAAGGACCACCGGATACCATGGTAGGCCAGTCGGGTATTATTAAAATGCCTGTTGTAGAATCTGATTTTATTTTCTGCAACACCCGACTGATGAGGCAAAATGGAGGAAATGCATAGAAAAACCATTTCCCCCAGTGCAGCGAGAAAGCGTCCATCGCTACTGCCCCAGGATCTGGTTCCCAAGATACATATGTTGGTATCTGATGGTTCAATCTGGACGCAAAAAGGTCGATATCTGGTGTCCCAAATTTGGCAATAATTTTAGCAAATATTTGGGGATTCAACATCCACTCAATGTTATCGTTGAACACTCATGACCTGGTGTCCGCCACTGTATTGAGCTTACCTGGAAGGTAGGTAGCTGATATCCAAATATTTATTTCTATGCACCAGAGCCAGATTGAATTTGCCAATTCATTACAAGATATTGACTTGATACCACCCATATGATTTAAGTATGCCACCACAGTGGTGTTATCTATTTGAAGATGGACATGCGTATGACGTAAATTCAGGCAATATGCTTGTGGTCCGTGAAATGCTCCTAGCATCTCCAAATAGTTTATCCCTTGTGATAATAGAAGGGTAGATTTGTGTAAATCTCATCTACCGCCACAACTGGAAGTAGTGTTGGTAGCTCCCCAACCTTGGGCGCTTGCGTCGGTTTGTATCATGACTGACGGGTTCGGTACAATAATGGGACTGAATTAGTGTCAAATATTATCAATCCACCATTGTAGCTCAACTTTTGCCTTGTTTGGCAGCTGCATAAGCCTGTCAAAATGTCCAGCATTTGTTTTTAATGCTGCAATGTTTGTTCTTTGCAAATTTTGATAGTGTAGAGGGCCAAATCGTACAGCTGGAAATGTAGCTACTAATTTCCCAATTACCTTGGCAGCATGTTGTTAAAGAAGGAACTGCAGATGCTGGAGCATCGAGGGTTACACAAAAAGCTGGAGAAACTCAGCGGGTGCAGCAGCATCTAAGGAGCGAAGGAGATAGGCGACGTTTCGGGTCGAGACCCTCCTTCCTTGAAGAAGGGTCTCGACCCGAAACGTCGCCTATCTCCTTCGCTCCTTAGATGCTGCTGCACCCGCTGAGTTTCTCCAGCTTTTTGTGTAACCCTACCTTGGCAGCATGTCTGATTGTTGGTTTCCTGGCACAAACAAGGTTTGTACATGCTTCAATAACATCTAATACCTTGTTATCTGGTATGGTAACAATCATTTGATTGGTGTTAATTGTGAACCCCAGATAGTCCATGACCTGTGAAGGGTAGAACTTAGATTTGTCTGGATGGATGACAAACCCTAATTTTTGAAACAATGTCTTAGTAGCAGTTACTGCTAAATCTGTTGATTCCATGGTCTTTCCTACAATCAAGATGTCATCTAAATATGACATGACAATATGGTTTTGTTTCCTCAGGGATGCCAATACTGGTTTCAACATTTTTGTAAATAACCTAGGGGCTGTAGTAAGCCCATTAGGTAGGGCTCTACACTGCCATAGCTGATCCATCCAAACAAACTTCAAGAACTTTTGGTTAAATTTCCGTATGGATACTGAATAGTATGCATCTTTTAAATTGATGCATGCCATAAAGCACCTTTTGGAAATCAGTGATTTAGCTGTTTCAAACGTGTCCATTTTAAAATGGGTAAATGTCACAAAAGTATTCAAATGGGTTAAATCAATAATAATCAGACATCCACCATCTTTTTTAGTTTTAGTAAAGGTGTTGGATACGATCTCAAGTGGTTCATGGATCGTTTTCTCTATCACTCCTTTTTCATGTAGCCTCAAAATTTCCTCATGTCCTTCCGCTATTTCCTTATGAGAAAGTGCAAATTTGGTCTGGTACATGTTGAGGCGGGGGAAGTTGATCATTTATGAATTCAATTTCATACCCCTGAATACTTTGTAAAATAAACGAGTCTGAAGTCATAGAGCACCATGCATCCCAGAATAAACGTAACCTCTCACCAACTTGTGAGGTTAAACATGCAGCACTTGCATGAGAACCAGGCCCCCTTACCTCCATGGTTACCGGCGGGGCCTAACGTTCTGGGCTTTGGTGTTCCATTGTGTTGCTGGATTGTGGGGTTGGCGCATCTTCCACGCCGGTCGCTGTGGCCCTGCCCTAAAAAAGGCTTGTTGACTGTTGATACATTCAATGATATACAGTTGTTCGGGGCCTTGTACTTGTTCATAGCCTCGGTTAAGACCTGATCCTGCAGCTGGTGTGTAGTAAGGAAGTCAATACTAGCCGCTAGCTTGGGCTGCAATGGCTGTCCTGAGGGCTTGGGCTGGGCGAATTTGGAGACCACATTCAGCAGTTCCTCTTGTGCTGCAGGCCCCTCCGCCAAATCTTCTTCCATGTCACCCAGCTGCTGATCCCTGGCACTCCCCACCGATGATGGGGACATGCTAGGTGGCCCAGTAGCATATCTCCTGGAGCTGGAGGACATCCGGTCCTGCTGCTGGAGATTCTGCTCTAGGAGACGCTCCATCATGCGCTCCACACGGCAATGCGACCACCGCCGCTATCTGCGGACAACAGGTCGACTTCCTCAGGTTCTCCTGAACCACTGAGGCTTCTGCCATCGACCCGCACCTCGTCGAGGTGATGACTAAGGTGCCTAGGCAGAATGGCGCTGCCTGCTGATCCAGCGACTCCCGCGCGGACATGCCGCTGGTCTGCAGTCTTCCGGATGGTGGCGGCCCTCCTGTCTGGAAAGACATGAGCGGTGAGGAGTCGGTTACAGCCGTCGAAGTGGGGTACACCGACGTCCGCGTGGTCTTGCCGCCTGTTCTCCCCCGGGACAAAGGCGACATTCGGTCACGTCCAGCCGCTAACGCAGGGTGCGGTGACTGAGATGATATACCACCGGCCCGCGATCTGGCAGGCTCCTTCGGTGGTGAGTCTGCACCGGCCGCACCTGTGGGGCTTCCAGACTCAGGCCTCGATCCCTCACCGGTCCGCGATCTGGCGGACTGCTCCGGTGGCAAGTCGACGCCGGCCGCTGCAGCGGGGCTCTCCGACTTCGTGCGATCCTTCCCCTGGTCCGCCCTCTGGTGACCTGTATAGTAGGGGAGACAGAACGTGCCGCAGAGCGGGTAACACGTTTACGCACCTTTTTCCCACTGTCCCTATGCTTAGGTGACAGTGGTAGGGAGTCAGGGTCTTGCCTACCCTGCTCCCGCGCGGTGCTCCTACCACTGTGCGGCTCTATGGACAGCCGTGGTGGAGAGTCGGGTCCTGGTTGAGTAGGGCTCCCGACTTCCGCGTCCTTTTCCCGGCCCGACGAGCGGGTGCTGCCGTTGTAGCGAGCAGCTCCGGAGAATTCAGCCGCTGACTCCTGTCGGAAGTCCTGCGGCTGGAGGTATTTCTTGAACTCCTATCCATCGTCCCTGTGAACAAAAAAATGGATTCACAGGAACGAACTAACTCAAGGTTAGTTCCTCTTACCTGAGCGGTCCTTTTTGAAGGGCTGGTGAAGGAGCGCACTCCCAGCTCCAGCCGCCGAATGCAACTGCGAGCGACGATATGTCGCGCATGCGTGCTGGCGGGGTCTTCACGAAGTCACTCACGTGACTCCGAAATTAAATTGATATTACCCTTTCATCAATAGATTACTTTTACATTAAGTGGAAATGGAAGAACTGACAAACATTTCAATGGCAGCTTGTGTTAGCAAGCTGGTAAATATTGGAAATTGGAATTGTAAATATTGGATATTGGAATTGAACATTACATTTTCATGCTGCAAAGATGAAATGACAAGTTGTCAGGCAAACAGCATGGGTAAACTGAGTCCTGTGCCAATTCTTCATTGCAATATTTTGGCTGTGCAGCTTTCTTCACATCTGCTTTGCTGTTGCAGCTGGGGAACATTGTCCAGGGCTATTGGTTCCTCTGTTGCCATCACTGAAGCTGCCCCAGTATGGACTATGTATCGTACAGTGAATGCTCTATGGCGTGGCTGTAGTGAAATTTCAAACTCTCTTCAAATTACTTGACCGAGCCAATAGACAATAGACAACAGGTGCAGGAGTAGGCCATTTGGCCCTTCGAGCCAGCACCGCCATTCAATGTGACCATGGCTGATCATCCCCAATCAGTACCCCGTTCCTGCCTTCTCCCCATATACCCTGACCCTGCTATTTTTAAGAGCCCTATCTAGCTCTCTCTTGAAAGCATCCAGTGAACCTGCCTCCACCACCCTCTGAGGCAGAGAATTCCAGAGACTCACCGCTCTCTGTGAGAAAAAATGTTTCCTTGTCTCCGTTCTAAAGAAAAAGTGTTTCCTCGTCTCCGTTCTAACAAATCCACAAACATTGCAAAATTTGTAAAAACCGCAACAGAACTGGGCGGCATGGTGGCCCAAGGGTAGAGTTGCTGCCTTACAGCTCTTGCAGTGCCAGAGACCCGACTACAGGTGCTGTCTGTACATTCTCCCCATAACAACGTGAGTTTTGTCAGAGAACTTTAGTTTCCTCCCACACTCCAAAGACGTACAGGTTTGTAGGTCAATTGTTTTGGTATAAGTGTAAATTGTCCCTAGTGTATGTAGTATAGTGATAATGTGTGGGGATCACTAATCGATGTGGACTCAGTGGGCTGAAGGTCCTGTTTCTGCGCAGTATCTCTAAACTAAACTAAATTAAACAGGCCTAAAAATGTTACCAATGTGATGATTCCTAACTTGTTGAAGTTCGTTGCTCATTTGCTTGAGCTATCACCACTCTCTGCCTTCCTAATGGGTTTAATTGCTTTAGAAACAAGCCTTGGCTCCTCAACATCTTTAACAAAACATTCCATGGGCTGTCCTACTGAACCCGTTATAGTTTACATAAGTTGGAATCACCGACTCTTTGTCTGTTTTCCATCCCTTGCCCAAGGTAACTCACTGAGAGTATTACTTGGAATCCAGCATACAAGGCATAGCTCTGCATGCTTTGACAAATCCTTGTCTTTCATTTCGCTCAAACCATGAGTCAACATTGCTCTGCTAAAGCTGACTGTTTCAGTGGCATCCACCTGTGACTCTGTAGTACCTAATAACTCAACACCTCGCCACAGTATCTGTGGAGGAAATGTACATCCATGTCCTCCAGAGATGCTGCTTGACCCGATGAGTTACTCCAGCACTTTGTGTTTTGCTCAAGTTACTAGTAAACTTGAGTTCTATCTCACCATTTACTACAGGTGTCAAAGGTTATGGGGAGAAGGCAGGATAATGGAGGAGGGGGAGATAGACCAGCCATGTTTGAATGGCGAAGTAGACTTGATGGGCGGAATGGCCTAATTCTACTCCTATTCCTTATGATCTTATGACCGTTGGGGCACTTTCTGTGGTGCGCAGCCTTCCATTGCCAGCTTGTTTCCGATCTAAACTTGAGTGAGCGTACAGTGTTGTGGAAATTACAAATGGCATTGATTGCACTAGGGATGAGTACAGAATTGTTTACGTAAGTGCAAGTTTATGTGAGCTCTCTATTGAATAAAAGAGGAAGTGTGTGTACTGCTTTGTCACAACCCAGGGCCATCGTGTTCAAAAGGACGGGGAAATTTGTCCCAGGGCAACATGTTAAATCTGCTGCACCCCAACATCCTGTGCCATAAAATAAATACAACTGCAGCACCCTTTCATGAGATTTGATGAAAGGTCTCTGCCTGCAACGTTGCTTTTCTCTCCACAGTTTCTACTTCACCTGTAATCGCCAGTATTTCCTGCTTTGATTTTAGATTTATAGCACCTGCAGTATTTTGCCTTCTGATAAGAAAAGTAATCTTTGCATGACTTGGCTCGACTTTGTTATCAGGCAACTGAATCTTCTTCTTCTTGCGTATGGCGTGCACAGCCTAAAGTTGTAGGACAACTTGTTCTATTTGATCTTATTTGATTGTGCATGCCAGGTTGATTGCATTCATTGAAACAGAGCGGACCACGTGAACGTTGCAATCTCTCACGCCAGGCAAATGAATCATCCTACCACAACCAGTGCTGAACTACTACCTTCCTCTTTGATGACCCTCGTACTACCTTTGATCGGATTTTGCTGGCTTTACCTGCACTAAACGTTATTCTCTTATCATGTATCTATAAACTGTAAATGGCTCAATTGTAATCATGTTTTGTCTTTCTGCTGACTGGTTAGCATGCAACAAAAGCTTTTCACTGTACCTCGATACACGTGACAATAAACAATATACTAAATTTTTGTTTACTCTCAAGCTTTTTTTTGTGAAACTTTCCCGAAGCAAGGATATTTTGTGAACTAAACTCAAAATCTATATGCAAAGGTTCAAAGGTTCAAAGGTTCAAAGGTCAATTTATTGTCACATGTACCAATTAAGGTACGGTGAAACTCGAATTATCATACAACCATACTAAAAAATCAACAAGACACACAACTGCATAAAAGCTAACATAAACATCCACCACAGCTGATTCCCCACATTCCTCACTGTGATGGAAGGCAATAAAGTCCAATCTCCTTCCTCTTTTTTCTCCCGCAGTCGGGGCAGTCGAACCATCCACAGTTGGGGCGATCGAAGCTCCCGCGGCCGGTGTTCGAAGTCCCCACGTCGGGGCGATCGAAGCTTCAGCGTCGGGGCGATCGAAGCTCCAGCGTCAGGGCGGTCAAAGCTCCTGCGGTTGGAGCTCCCGAAGTCGGTCTCTAACCAGGGACCGTGAGCTCCGCGATGTTAAATTCCACAGGCTCCCGCGGTTGGTGCTCCGAGGTCGATCTCCAGCAGAGGCCGCCAGCTCCTCGATGTTAGGCTGCAGTGCGGACTGAGATACGATATGGAAAATCGCATCGCCAGCGAGTAAAAAGGTTTCCCCCACCCCCCACACAAAACAAGCTAAAGAACACTCAAAGATTTAACACGTACTAAAAAACAACAAAAAGGAAGGGACGAGACAGACAGTTGGCGAGGCAGGCATTGCGGGCTCCACCCAGTGGATAAACTTGCAGTGAGGTATTTTAAAAATAAGTTTGAATCATAATTGTAAGATAAACCTAAATTAGTTGAGATAGTTGACATAAAACTCATAAATGTAAATTAGAATATGTGCCACAGATGTTACTTAAAGCAGATGTAAGCCATGGAAGATATTGAACAGCATAACAGGAAGCAGTGGGATATGTGCTCTCTTTCAAAACAGATGTGTTCATGATTTTAATACCTTGGATCATTACACTGTAATCTCTGCAGGCCATTGTTCAACTATATATCTGTAAGAACATTCCTAAAATAGGGTGGTAACAGCCTTTGCAAAACAATGACAAGTTTGGATTCATGAAGATTGCAGGAGCCAAAGACTATAATTTGACATTTTGTCCTGGCATATGAAACCACAATATTCTTACCGAGGAAAATTATTATTACAGTATCTGCATGAAGTAGAGAATAAAATAGCGAAACAAAATAACATGAATTCAAACCCGTGACGTTTCAGTTTAGTTTATTGTCATGTGGGCCCAGGGATAAGCGTTTGTTGCGTGCTAACCAGTCAGCAGAAAGACAATACACGGTTACAATTGATCCATTTACAGTGCATAGTGAGTTAAAAGGAGCTGCAGATGCTGGTTTAAACCGAAGGTAGACACAAAATGCTGGAGTAACTCAGCGGGACTGGCAGCATCTCTGGAGAGAAGGAATGGATGACCATGCACCCATTCCTTCTCTCTAGAGATGCTGCCTGTCCCACTGAGTTACTCCAGCATTTTGCGTCTATCACAAATGCACACTTGTTTTCTTTGTCAGCGGAGGTTGCAGATTTAATTTTTAACTATTATCCTGAAGATTCAATTTTTTAGGTTCAGCTGCTGTTTAATTCCCAGCTGTTATCAATCTTTCCAGTCTGCCCACCTTTGTGAGATACCATCAAACTGGATTTCTCTATTTGCAATTTTATCTGATGTCAGCTACACTTTAATAAGCAGCAACGATTGTCCACAAAGACTGAGCAATAATGTATGAAAAATGGTGCCTTGTGCTGCTTTTCAATCATCTGAGAATAAATTGGAATGTTTTACCCAACTTTACAGCCTGCGCTGATTGTTCAAACTTGTTTTATTTTGCAGGAAGAGAAGTTAGTTTGATTAATGGGCTCTCTATTTCCCATTCTTGAACCATGCATTATAATGATGGTTAATTAGCAGTGGCTGCCTCAATGGAGAAACCAAAGTGTCAACACAAATCTAAGCTGCTGGGAGTTGGCAGCGAGAAGTTATTCGATTTATTACCTCTGAAACAAAATGCGACATTTTGTGAAAAGGGAAAAGTACAAGTGACTTTCTAATTTCTTCACCTCCGACCAGTTCCTAGTAGAGCTGGTGCCTCACTGCGCCAGAGACCTTAGTTCGATCCTGACCTTGGGTGCTGTCTGTGTGTGGAGTTTGCAAGTTCTCCCTGTGACCGTGTGGGTTTCCTCCAGGTGCTCCAGTTTCCTCCCACATCAAAAAGATGTACAGGTTTGCAGGTTAATTGGCCCTCTGTAAATTGCCCCTATTGTGTAGGGAGTGGATCCGAAAGAGGAATAATGTAGAACTAGTGTGAACGTGTGATCGATTGTCAGCATGAACTCGATGGGCCGAAGGGCCTATTTCCGTGTTTAACAGGACGGCATAGTGGCGCAGCAGTAGAGTTGCTGCCTTACAGTGCCAGAGGCCCTGATCCGATCCTGACTATAGGTGTTGTCTGTACAGAGTTTGCACATTCTCCCTGTGACCACCTGGGTTTGCTCCAGGTGCTCCAGTTTCCTCCCACATCCCAAAGACATGCAGATTTGTAGGTTAATTGGCCTCTGTAAATTTTCCCCGAGTGTGTGAGTGCACAAGAAATGGGATAACATAGAACTGGTGTGAACAAGTGATGAATGGACTCAACAGGCCAAAGGGTCTGTTCCATGCTATATCTCTGAAACTAACAGTAAAACAGTAACATTTGTTCACATCTGTCCAAACACCAGTTAAATGCAGATGCCCACTGACATTATGGTCCGTGCTTTTGCCAGAGGTATAGGGTCAGGGGTCTCCCTAGGTTCCCGATTGTAGCTTGATTGGGACTCCAGTACAGAGCAGAGAGTAGTTTCGAGGAACAATCACTGTTCACAAAAGCAAAGGAGGACACTTAGTTCACTGCGCTTGTGCTTGCGATTGATGTCAAGCACCTGCAGCTGTGAGGCGACAGCTTTATGCCACTATTTAACAAGCAAGAGCCATGTTGGAATATTGGGTGGCGCAGTGGCGCAGTGGTAGAGTTGCTGCCTGACAGCGCCAGAGACCTGGGTTTGATCCTGATTACAGGTGCTGTCTGAACAGAGTTTGGACATCCTCCTGGGTGACCATGGGAGTTTTCTCCAGGTGTCCTGGTTTCCTCCCACATCCCAAAGACGTACAGGTTTCTAATTTAATTGGCTTCTGCAACTTATGCCTCATGGTCGGCACGCACTCGGTGGGCCGAAGGGCCTGTTTCCATGCCATATTCATGCTAAAGACTAAATCTATTCCATCATATACCCAAGGGATCTTGTCTACTTCAATAATATTATCTCTTATTATTTGTTAACTTCCTGGTCAGTATGAAGACTTCAACAGCACACCCCTTGTCCTATGGAATCATCATTTTACAGTACGGTACCATCCTTTCATTTGTTTATTGCTGAGTGTACTGCCATTGTTTCAGTTCACTGAAGAGGCGCTTTGCAATGTAACCGGTCTTGTCCGCAGATGATTTGTATTAAAATTAAAGGGTTAAGCACATGGATGATTTGGGGGAGCCTAGAAATTGTCATCAATGCATAGGTTTATGTTTCTTTTGTTGGAAGTTTTCAATCATGATCTTGAATGCAGCTCAATAAGCATCTGCCAACATCAAGTGGAGCATTACGGCACATATATTAGCTAGATAAGCATGCATAACTTAAGTGTATTAGACCCTGCCAATAAATATTGGCCTCATGCCCAGAACAGGTCTCTAAATCAGAGATGTGTTTTATCTCTTGCCTTTCGGTGTTAAGCATTGTACAAAATAAAAAACCATTGCTGAAGAGGTAATGGTGAAAATCAAATAAGTTCCAAGGCCGTGTGCGGCACGGTGGCACAGCAGTAGAGTTGCTGCCTTACAATGCCATTGACCTGGGTTCAGTCTATACAGAGTTTGTACCTTCTCCCTGTGGCCTGTGTGGGTTTCCTCCGGGATCTCCAGTTTCCTCCCACACTCCAAAGATGTACAGGTTTGTAGGTTAATTGGCTTGGTATAATTGTAAATTTTCCCTAGGGTGTGTAGGATAGCATTAGTGTGCGGGGATCGCTGGTCAGCGTGGTCTCAGTGGACCGAAAGGCCTGTTTCCATGCTGTATCTCTAAACTAAACTGAACTAAAAACGAATTCAAGTTGACATTTCTTTTCTTATTCAACAATGGACCTTCTGTGCAATTGGCTTGCTCTCTACAATAAATCTCTGATAATCCTCTACCCCAAGGACTGGCTGGTTTCCAGAATATTGGATATTTCTCTTATTAACATGCCAACACAATTTTAATTCACGTTCTTTTTAGATATTACAAAGTTGATGTGTGGCTTAACTTAAAATTGCTCTCAACGTCTGTCAATTTAGAAAATATTGATTAAGAATTGACATTCCCTTTCCATAGTTGGAAAATTAATTGGTTTGTATAACCATGCAGCACAAAAGAAGCCACAAAAGTGCTTTTTCTTTGTAAACATAAAGGTGCCTGTACACTAGATTAATAAAAAAATGTGGCCCTTGGCCAAAAAACAAAATAATGATATTTAATGTTTCTAGTGATGCCGATATACCATACTTATATGCACTGCTACAAAATAAAGCACTGCACAAAAGTGTCACAAAGATCTGTCTATGCTACCTCATTGAGAGAGCTATTCATAATAATCCCACTCACAATGTTCTTTCCACACCAACCCACAAACATTTATTTGTAGATTACCAATACCTAACCCCATTGCTATAAAATAGACACAAAGTGCTGGAGCAACTCAGCGAGCCAAGCAGCAACTCTGGAGAAAATGGATGGGAGACATATTAGGTCGAGACCCTCTTTCAGACTGCTCGACTTTTGTCATAACAGAACACAAAAAACATTGAAAACGCTCAGCAGGTCAGACAGCATCTGTGGTGTCAAAGACAGAGTCCACATTTCAAGTCCGTGATATTTCATTCAGTATATTCCAATCAGTATATACCAAGTTCATAACAATTTGTTGCATGACATCAAGAATTATCTGCAAGCTCTCTGGTATCCTTACTCTTAATCAATGGGAATAAGTTCCCCTCACACACTTGGTTATTTAATATTCTTGCTAGTCAATGCTACTTTGAAAATTTTGCACGAAAGGAACAACGTCAAGCTAAACCTTTAATAGACACGAAGTGCTGGAGTAACTCAGCGGGTCAGGCAACACCTCGGGAGAAGAAGAATGGATGATGTCACCCAAAATGGGCACCGACCCGAAATGTCACCTATCGTTTTTCTCCAGGGATGATGCCTGACACACTGATTGTATAACACGGTATAAACCACCATCTATAGTTCTTTGTTTCGACAAGCTAAACCCTTAGTATGTATATTTATTAGGACTATTTTCAACATGTTAAAGGTGCTGGTAAAAATGAGGCGATCATCTTCAACAACTAAGTCTAGCAGAGTGTGCTGGCTAGTCGAACGTAATCCTGGTGCCACCACTAACAACAATCTTAAGGCCTGATAGCACCCACCTGCATCGATAATTAAGTTATGTGGGATGATATCAGATGGGTTCCTGTTTAATAGCTTGTCAACTATCCATAATCAGATGCCAGCACGGCTAGAAATCACCTCTATGATATGCCCTAACCCATTAGCATTAACACAAGCCTGTCACGTCAAATACCTGTCTAAAATGATATGTTCTGTCCGGATAGCCTCACCACATGTGTGACGCATTCTATTATGCTGGCTCAGATTCTCAGCTTCCCCCACCCCGTACCATTTTCTTCACAGACCACGTAAAACGCAGCATAAAAGAACACTGTCACTGAAACTGGGCCGCATGCTGTCCATTATCACTGCTGCAGGCTGCACATTGGCTGCAGGCTGCTCGACCCACTGAATTCCTCATGCAGTTTGTATTTTACCCTAGGTTCCGGACTCTCATTCTCGATAGATCTTCCACCTTGCAGTGGCAAGTGGCAGCGTATAATTTTAGCACAACTTATATCTGGCAACTTAGTTCAATGCAAGAAGATAGAATCAATGATATCAAACCGTAAGCAGCGGCGGATTGTCACACACCTCACTGATGTCAGCCTTGCAAAACCACAATTTGCTGCAGCTCTGCCTGCAGGAAGAGGGGCTAATGGTAACTTTAGCCATGGGGCAGAATGGCGAGGCAATGAAGAGTTTTGTGTTTCACAGTTTCAGAAATTGACTGAAAGTGCAGCATCTCAGTGTGCCCTGTGCAGTGAGCTAAAAACAGAAAATGCTGCAAACAGTCAGCAGCAGCTCAGACAGCATCAAAAGCATAAAACACAAAGTGCTGGAGGAACTCAATAGGTGAGACGGCATCTGTGGAGGCAATGGACTGATGATGTGTCAGGTGATTCAGACTGATTGTATCAAAAGGGTTACTGATTCAGATACATTTTTCATCCCCTTTTCAGAATCGAGACAGTAGGAGAGTAAGTGAGTCTTCAATTGCAGAGAGGGTGGGGGAGAGTTGAGCATCTCTAAGGGAAATATCTTTTAAATTTTTGTTTAAGAGACAGCGTGGAAACTGTGCTCTTCGGCTCACTGAGTCCACTGCGACCAAGAATCATCACCCATACACTAATTATAGAGTCATAGAGTCATACAGTGAGGAAACAGGCCCTTCAGCCCAACTTTCCCACACCGACCAACATGGCCCATCTGCACTAGAGACCATCTACACCCCTGCCTGTATTTGGCCCGTATTCCTCCAAGCCAGTCCTATCCATGTACATATCAAATTGTCACTTAAACATCAGTTCTATCCTACAAACTAGGAACAATTTGCAGAAGCCAATTAACCTACAAATCTGTATGTGTTTGGAGTGTGGGAGGAAACTGGAGCACCCAGAGAAAACCCACATGGTCACAGGCAGAAAGTACACACTCCGTGAGATAGTACCTGTAGTCAGGATCGAACCCGGGTCTTTGGTGCTGTAATGCGGAGCTTCCAGCCGCGGGCGCGATGTCTGGAGCCTGGGATCCCTTGTTGGGGATCCCCGGAGAAGAGCTCCGATTGCCAGCCCACGGCCTATAATATCCTGAAGCCACGGTCTGCGGAGCTTCCAGCCGCGGGTGCGGTGTGGACTTACCATCCGGAGCCTGGGTTCCCTTGCCGGGGACAGCCAGAGAAGAGCTCCGACCACCGGCGTACAACATCCTGAAGCCGAGGTCTCCAGTAGGAAACCGCCGATTCCGGACCTCGAGGCCGCAGAGTGTGTTCGACCGTCCCGACGAGAGGGCCTGTACTTCGAGGTTTATAGCCCTGACCACGGGGGAACAATAGAGGAGGACTGACTGTACTTTTTGCCTTCCACCACGGTGAAGAATGCTGTGGTGGATGTTTTTGTTAAATCTTATTGTGTATTGTGTGTTCTTTTTTGATTGTACCGCTGCTGGCAAATTAATTTCATTGCACATATATATGTATGTGACGAATAAAACTGATTGATTGATTGATTGATCGATAGATGAGACCAAATGGATCATGTGGCAGTTAGAAGCATCATTTTTCTAGCCTTATCTGGTTTTATAATTACTGAACTTACTTAAATCACTTGTAATCTAATTTAAAGTAATGGCTTTGCAATATTAAGGTGGCAGCCACAGGCTCCATCCAAGAATGGGGGAATGTGCAGAAGGACCGATCACTCAGGCTAGAGGGGATGTGAAACTCGAAGTTAGTTCAAGGTGGAAGCTATTATTTGTGCCAGAAATGTTTTAACTTATAAGTAAGACAGAATGTTGCTGCTGTCAAGAAAGATGAATGTCATTCATAAGTCAGTGGACAATAGATGGACAACAGGTGATAAAGAGGAAAGGAGTGATTGGTCACTCACCCAAAGTCATCTTTCATTAGATCTGAAGAATCCAATTCTGTAAAGCAAGGATCCGAAGAGTCTGAAGAACGCTCCTGAGCCGAAACCTCGCCAATCCGTGTGTCTGCCTGACCCGCTGAGTTACTCCAGCCCTTTGTGTCTATTAAAGGTCCTCTTCATGCAAAAGATTTGACTAAACAAGAGTATTAACCAGCCAAGTGAATGAGGAGAACTTATTCCCATTAACTAAGAGCAAGGATACCAGAGAGCTTGTAGATAATTATTGATATCTTGCAACAAATCGTTATGAACTTGGAATATGCTGAAGGAAAAGTCATGGACTTGAAATATTAATTCTGTTTTTAATCTAATCTCGTTAGATTTTTGGCAGATATGACCTCTAAAAGAGTTGTGAATTAACACATGGCTATGATTTTAGCAGTAAAGTGAAAGGTAAGTGTATCCTAGTGCCAGCTGTTACATGAAAAATACCGGTACCTCTCAAGCTCAGATATTTGAACTTCCAAAACACAGGATAGTTAATTTTAGTCTGTTGGTAAAAATCCAGTGTAGCTGGCAATAATGCAATTAGCAGCCCCATGTTAAATGTGCAGGGTAATGGCTAATCATGCCTTGCAACACACATGATTGTTGTGATCGCCTACCCCCTGCATTTACAGCAGGGCTGTCAATTGCATTATTGCCAGCTATACTGGTGTCTTGATGAAGGATTTTTATCAGCTGAGTAAAAAAAGCAATCTGTGGAATTCATTGCCACAGAAGGCTGTGGAGGCCAAGTCAATGTATAGTTTTAAAGTTGAGATAGATAGATTCTTGATTAGTATGGGTGTCAGGGGTTATGGGGAGAAGACAGGAGAATGGGATTAGGCCATGATTGAATGGTGGTGTAGACTTGGTGGGCCGAATGGCCTGATTCTGCTCCTATCACTATGAACTTATGAGCCACCATAATGGCCTCCTGATGATACACACCACGAGGCAATCTTCCCCTCAGTTCCAAATGTCTCTGGTGATCAGAACCATTTGGGATGTTGGAGAATTTATTGAAACTGATTAGACCTCATTGAAACATAGAGAATAGTTAAAGGCTTGGATAGAGTGGATGCGGAGAGGATGTTTCCACTAGTGCGAGAGTCTAGGGTTAAAAGTCATAGCCTCGGAATCAAAGGACGTTCTTTTAAGAAGGAGATGAGGAGAAATTTATTTAGTCAGAGGGTGGTGAATCCATGGAACTCTTTGCCACAGAAGGCTGTGGAGGCCGTCAGTGGATATTTTTAAGGCAGAGATTGATAGATTCTTCATTAGTACAGGTGTTAGAGGTTATGGGGAAAAGGCAGAGAATGGGGTTAGGAGGGAGAGATAGATCAACCATGATTGAATAGTGGAGTAGACTTGATGGGCCGAATGTTTAAGTTGTTTAAGCATAGCTCAAACATTTCCCAAGAAGCTCAACAACATCCAAGATAAAAGATTCTGATTGATTGGTACTCGTTCTTCAAAATATACTGTGGGTTACTCTGACTTCTGCCCAAACTATCAACCTCTATCAGCAAGAAGACTAGGGGTAGAAACCTATCATCAGACTCAGAGGGTCTCGACCCAAAATGTCACCTATTCCTTTTCTCCAGAGATGCTGCCTGACCCGTTGAGTTACTTCAACATTTGTGAATATCTTCGGTGTAAACCAGCATCTGCAGTTCCTTCTTACACAGAAGGCCAAGGGCAGCAGGTGCATGGGAACACCACCACTTGCAAGTTCCCCTTCAAGCTGACTTGGAAGTACATGTTTTTTCCTTCATCATTGCCAGAGTTATAGAAGTCCCTTCCCACCAACAATGTAGAAGTGCCTACCTTCATCAAAAGGGTTGCAGCAGATGGAGGAAGTGTCTTGCTGGCAAGGTCAGTCTGGGGCAGCATGAAATGCTGATCCTCTCAGCAATGTCCACGTCCTGAAAAACAAATGAATAAATAGATTCATGGTGTGCATGTCCTGATTCCACCACAGCTTGTTGTCACCTCTCTGAAGGGTGCAGATCTTGATGTATTTTCAAACAAACTCGGTGCATTTCCAATTCAGCCGGTCTCTGTCTGAGTTCTTACGAAGTTCAATATGTTCACAGTGACAAGAATTCTCATTGCCAGAGGGAGCTGACACTAGCTGCAATGACTCCAGTTTTCATTCAGACAGGAGAATCACATTTAATTGCCTACCTGAGCTGCATCTCAAACTCGCCTCTGCTGATACCCTCTGCTTTCCCACTTATTATTGTATTGTTACAAAATCATGAGAGGAATAGACGGGGTTGACGCACTGAGCCTCCTGCCCAGAGTGGAGAAATGAAGAACCAGAGGACATAGAGTTAAGGTAAGGGCGGGAAGATTTAATAGGGACCCGAGGGGTAACCTTTTCATGCAAAGGGTGGTAGGTGTATGGAACGAGCTGCCGAAAGAGGTAGGTGAGGCAGGTACTATTGCAACTTTTAAGAAATATTTGGACAGGTACATGGATAGGAAAGGTTTAAAGGGATGTGGGCCATATGTAGGCAGGTGGGACTAGTGTCAATGGGAAAACTTGGGCCGAAGGGCCTGTTTCCACACTGTTAAACTCTATGACACTATGGCTTAAAGTAGCGTTCTTCATTCTGCTGATAAATCTCTATTCCACGTTCTATTCTTAAACCTCCCTTTCCTCACATTGCAGCAAGCCGATCCAAACTGATTTACCCTGGAATTGTTGTAACTATCCTGATGATAATTCACTTCTTGGGAAGATTACCCAGCTAGAACCCAGTAAAGCAAGTGTTTGTTCACAACCAGTTCCTGTTTTTAAGGTTTGTTCATTGAATCCTATGAGCTGCAAAATGGTGGGAAAATGGTTGATTAACTTACTGGCCTGCTCGAAATACCAGGATGCATTTGAAACAACAGGGCAATTCATTATTGTGCTGTAGATACATCGTCTCGAATAGTCCTTTGTGAGCAGATTTCTCTTCCACATTTAGATGTGAAAGTCTTGCTACCCACAGTGTTATTGGCCTGCACTGAGTCACAGCAGTTCACTTCTGCATTGAGTGATGGCTTATACATGAATACATTTGAATCTGTTCGTCAAGAGATCCATACATCTGTTAAGAAACCTGGTGTGGCCATTAAATGTACTAATCACTTGAAATGTATCTTGCTAATGCATTAAATGATAAATTAATGCTGCTTTGTTTTCAGGAACAACCAGGTTTTGTTACAAACTTTCCATCAGTTTTGTTTCCCCTTTGATCAATTTCATTGAGGTTAAAGGACAACCTGCTGAGATCTGTTAGATTTTTCTCAAAGCGGCCTCTCTAGTGCATGTTCTGTGCATTTGGGAAGCTGAACACCAATAGTCAATATATTATCTTGAGAATGGGGGTTTGCAAGATTTTGAGAGAGAGAGAGAGAGAGAGAGAGCTGTGATTTAACTGCAAGCGTACAAATATTCTGCTGCACAGCTCCTACAATATCGACCTATCACGCTTCCAAAATAGCAGGCAGAAACTATGTTCTCGTCCAAGTTAGAAGCACCAACACTGGAAAAGAAAATTATATTTATTTTATGTATCTTTCCAAAAAAGACCTTGGGATCGTGGGATTTGGATTAACATGGAACAAAAGAATAACTCACAGTCTGTTCTCAGGTCAAATATTTATTCAATCGATCTTTTATCTTGAAGAGGGAGAGAGAAGCCCTTTCACCTTATTAGTGCAGAGAATTTTCTCTCCCTCTCTCTCTTTTTTTTCTTTTTCAAAAACGTTATTCGACACAATCATATAATACAACACATCAAAACATAATCAAAAATAACACTATATCAAAAAAATCATTGTTGTACAACAGTACATTCATTGTTTACAATACCCTCAACCCCACGCGGTGACCAGCGTTGACGGAAGGCCTCCAGACCCTGTGGACACCGCGTGTTCCCTCTCTCTCTCTCTCTATAATGCATTACAATTTTATATCTATTTATATGTAAGGTGGAAACATTTTGCCAATATGCCGACATTCAGTCATTGCCTTCTGACCAACCCAAGAGTAGAAAGGCTCGATTGTAATTATGTATTGTCTTTCCACTCGCTGGTTAGCATGCAATAAAATCTTTTCACTGTACCTCGGTGTACCACTGTGACAATAAACTAAATTTAAACTCAAACTCAAAGCATGTGACAAATTGCTTCTGGCATCACCACCCCCACTTGGTCATCCTGTGTTGACAGACCTCTGTCCTTGGTCAGGTCAGGCAGTCTCACACCTAATGTACCTCTTTGTTCAGCTCAGGCACTGGTTACCATGGTGATCCTGCCTGAAGCAGGCTCAATATCCCCAGTTACCATGCTCCTCAAAGGTGTATTGTGGTCATCTAAAACTTTATTGAACAGACCAGGTTTTACTTAAATGATAGGGCAGAAATTATTTTGTCTAAATAATAACAGAGAGCAGTGGGCGGCGCGACTCACGTTGCAGCGGCCCCTACAGCCTGTCTTTTTTTAAATTTTTTGTCTAGTTAAATGTAGTTGTTCGTGTTTTTTTTTGTACTGTTTCTAACTGTGTATGTGTGGGGGGTGGGGAGGAAGGGGAAACTTTTAAAATCTCTTCTCTGCACGGGAGACCCGACTTTTTCCCTGTTGGGTCTCCGTTGTCGTTGAGGCGTAGCGTCGTGGAGCGGCCTCCGACCGGGACGACCTGGGGGCTCCAGTCACGGAGCCTGCGGAGCTGCGGACTTACCATCGTGGGGCCGGCAGGCCTCGGAGCGAGGGGAGCGGTGGTGGCTCGCTGCTGCAGCCCGACTCCGGACCTCCAGTTCCAGCTCCAGCTGCGGCCCGACTCCGGGGCTCCAGCTCCAGTTACGGCCCGACTCCGGGGCTCCAGCTCCAGCTCCAGCTGCAACTGCAGACCGGTGGACTGTCGGGATATCGGGAGCTCACGGGTCCAGGTGAGAGACCGCTTCCCGGAGGTCCCGCAACACAACTTCTCCAGCCCGTGTCGCGGGGTTGGATCGACCCGGAGCGGGTCCGTACATCGCCCGGTGCGGCTTTAATGGCCGCGGGACATGTCAGCGCCCGCCGGGGGCTCCAAATGTGACTTTTGGACCTAGAGCGGGGCCGTACATCGTCCGGCGCGGCCTCAATGGCCGTGGGACTTAACATCGCCCACCTGGGGCTTCGACATCGGGAGAGAATTGGTGCAGGGGGAGAGAGAAGAAATTTGCCTGCCATCACAGTGAGGAGGAGATTCACTGTGATGGATGTTTGTGTGAATTGAATTGTTTGTGTGTTTTTTTATGAATTGTTCTGTTTGTATGGCCTGTAGAAACAGAGTTTCGTTCAAGCCTCTCTGAGGTTCGAATGACAAGTAATAAAATCTAATCTAAAACTGTATAAAACAATAAACAAGTTAACAACAGGTTCACCCTTGACTAGGCTGTATTCTATTGAGCTGATCTCTAGAAGTGTGAACTAATTAGAATAGCGCAAAGGCAAGGTCTTTAAGAGGTTTTTAGACAGACACATGGATGTCCAGGGAATGGAGCACTATAGATCACTCACATTGTAAAGAACATGCACGTACACAGAGAATTCTTTACTATAACTTTTATTACCTAAGCATACATCACTTCCCTAGCAGTACATGGTCTGTCACGTTCACTAAAGAGAGAGCTAGGGGTGGGGAGGACACAGTTATACTTGATTATAGGGGAGTGGTTAGCAGGGGCTACGTCACTACTGTTAAAGGGGCATGCACATAACATCTACATCCTTCCTCTACAAAACAAAAGAAAGAACAGTGACAGGCGACCATGTCTCATACGCTAGGGAAAGTACACAACAGTGAAGTAACACCGTATTACACATAGTCGCCATAATGGTCTGGCGGCTTTACAAGGCGGCCAGATCGAGTCCGCACCTTGCCATCACCTTCTCCCCCCACTGGAATGAGAGGGACCGGTGCGGGCGGCGAGCACTTAGCAGGAGAACCCCGGGGCGACGAACGCGGCGGGATGAAGGAGAAGCGGGAGGCGAGAAAGCCGGAGAGCCAGGGACAATCCCGGGAAGAACTACCGGGAGAGGCCGAGGGGACGGTGGACTGGGCAAGGCAGGACGCGGCAGCGAAGACACAGGGCATGCGGAGCAGCAGGAGGGGGACAGGGTTCATTCACCAAGCGCAGGTGCCGACGAGACCTGCGGTAGACCGTACCATCGTGGTTAACCAGGTATGAACAAGGCGACCTGGCAGAAACGACGACAATGGCAAGCCTATGATGGCCGGAGGAAGACCGCATACAGACAACCTGGCCCGGATATAGAGGATGGAGGACACGGCAGGACCTGTCATGGGAGCGCTTTTGGATAAGTTGCTTGTGGGCAATGCGCTTCCGGACCACGGCAGGTTTGAGCACAGAAGGAGCAAGGGATTGTTGAGCAACCGGGATCGGAGGGCGCATGACACGGGACATGAGGCGCTGTGCCGGGGTCCCCAGGGTATGGTCGCGGGGAATGTTGCGGAGGTTCAGGAGAGCAAGGTAAATGTCCGAACGAGACAGGCGACAGCAATCCCTTAGCACTGCGGACCGCGCGCTCAGCCAGGCCGTTGCTCTGAGGGTACTCCAGACTGCTGGTGTAGTTACGAAAGTTCCAGCGGTCAGCAAAAGCACGAAACTCAGCGCTAGTGAATTGGCTGCCGTTGTCCGACTGCAGGCTTGCCGGGGACCCAAAAGTAGCGAAGTGACGTCGCAGCTTCTCGATGACAGCAGAAGAAGACAGAGAGGGGAGCTGGTCAACCTCAAACCAGCTGGAGTAGGAATCAACAAGCACCAGGAAATGCTTGCCGCGCCATTCGAAAATGTCAGTCGACAGCGCAGACCAAGGGAGGTCCGGGGCGGGCTGCTGCAAGAGGGGCTGCCGTTGCTGTTGAGGGGCGAGGCTGTTGCACGTAGGGCATGACGAGACCCTGTCCCAAAAAAAACGAGCCATATCAGGCCAGTAGAACTGGCTCTGAGCGATGGAAAGAGTAGCTTCGGCCCCGGGATGGCCACAATGAGCAGTCTCAAAGTATTGTTCTCGTAACGCAGCGGGCACTACCACCTTGTGCCCCTTCACAATCACACCATCGCGCAGCACCAGCTCGTCACGGACTAGGAAGTAGGGCACTGCTGCAGCCGGCAGAGAAGAACGGCCAACCCCGCTGAATGACCGCAGCCAGCTGTTGGAGCTAAGCGTCAGCTGCTGTGTGCTTGACCAGGGATTTCATCTGATTGGAAGGCATGAAGTTCACATTCAGTACTATCAAATTGGACACCTCGTAAGGGTGACGGGTGGTGGATGCAAGAGGCACCCGAGACAGCGTGTCGGCGACAAACATGTCCTTGCCTTTTCGATAGGCCACAGTGAAGGTAAATCGTTGTAGCTGAAGCATCATACGCTGGTGACCAGAGGTTGGTGGTCCGTTTCAATGGAAAAACATGTGCCCAGAATATAGTCTTTGAACTTCGAGCAGGCGAAGACAACAGCCAACAGTTCTTTTTCAATTTGGGCGTAGCGCTGCTCGGCGGGAGTCATCGTACGGGATGCATATGACACGGGCAGTTGTACTCCATCATGGACCTGCAAGCAGGCGGCCCCGAGGCCAAACTTGGACGCATCGCATGTGATGACGATGGGGCGCTTGAGGTCACAGTACTTCAGCGTTGGGGTGCTGACCAGCTTGGACTTGAGGATATCGAAGGCTTTCTGGTGTTGCGGGAACCAAGCCCAAGCAGTGTCCTTTTTCACCAGGTCTCTCGGGAGCGCTCAATTCACTCAAGTCAGGGATGAACTTCCCCAGGTAGTTAACCATGCCCAGGAAACGCTGGAGGCTCGCCACATCATCAGGGTGCAGGCATCTCAGAAATTGCGGCTGTCTTCTGGGGGTCGGGCTTCAACCCCGACGCTGTGAAAACATGTCCCACGTAAGTGACCTCTGGGACGCGAAACCGGCATTTTTTCAGGTTGAGCTTTAGGTTGACCTCCCGGGCTTGTTCCAGGACCTGTCGGAGGTTGTGGTCATGCTCCGTGACATCCTTCCCATATACTAGGATGTCGTCGACGATTATAGCACACGGGAGCCCGGCGAACAGTTGTTCCATTGTTCTTTGGAACACCTCACTGGCAGAGTTGATCCCGAACGGCATGCGGAGAAAACAAAACCTCCCGAAGGGCGTGCTGAACGTCGTTAGGTATGAGGACTGTTCGTCCAGTGGTATCTGCCAGAACGAACTCTTGGCGTCCAGAACTGAAAACACAGTGGCTGGGCCGACTTGTGCAGCAACATCTTCAACAGTTCGCATGGGGTAATGCGGGCGCTTGATGGCCAAGTTCAGGTCCTTCTGGTTGATGCAAATCCGCAGCTCGCTTTTGTCCTTCTTCGCAGCGACAACCATGGTGGAGACCCACCGAGTTGGCTCACTCACTTCCATCAGGATGCCCATAGCCACCATGTCACGAAGTGTGGACTCGACTTTGTCTTTCATCGCGAATGACACCCGATGTGGTGGGCGGATAACAGGTTCGATATCTGGATTGAGAGCGATCTTGTAGCTGCAGGGGAGCTTCCCCAGCTTGTTATCGAAACGGTCTGGGTATTCGGCCAGCGGGTCCAAGGGTGACTGCACCATGTGGATGTCACGATGGAAGTTGACTAACCCGAGGTCTTGGCAAGCCCGAATGCCGAGCAGGGGGGCACATTTGCTGTCCAGTAGAAAGAAAGAAAGGGGCCGAGCGGCCTTCAGTACCTTGCCGTGGAGAGTGGCCTTCCCCACAGGAACGAGCAGGCTTCCCCCATCGGCACGAAGGACAGAGCGTTCAGTGGTAATACGCTCATTATTTCTTATCTTTTTGAATAAGCTTGTTGACATAACGTTTGCAGCAGCCCCCGTGTCGACCTTAGCAGAGAAAGTGGTGCCATTCACAGTAACTTGCACGGTCGGGTCCGTTATCAGCGCAGGTGCGCCTCACAGCGAAAACACGCTCAGCTCGCTCTGGGAAGAGCCCAAATCAGACAGTGGGAGTTCGTCTTGCAGTTGATTGGAACCAGACATAGTATCATCCCGTAACAGGTAGTTTGAGGGCTTGTGCTGTGGCAGCACAGGCTTCCCACGGGAACGACATGCCGCTGAGAAATGGTTGAGCTTGTTGCAAAAGTTGCAAGTCTTTCCTAATACAGGACACACATTGAAACGATGCGACGCAAAGTTGCAGTTCGGGCAGCGCTGACGGGGTCTTGAGCTGGACGCAGGGCTCACTCTCTGTCGCTGTGGGGCAGGGGTCTGGCGGCTGGCGAAACTGGCCGCGCGGACCTCATAGTCGGGCGGCGACACGGCTGAGGAAACAGCCTCCGCTAAGCGAGAGGCGTGCAGAGCCTCATTAAAAGTAAAATCGGGCTTGCAGAGGAGCTCGGATCGCAGCTTCACGTCTCGGAGACCATACACCAAAACATCGCGGGTCAAAGTCTCAGGGGTTGCAGCCTTCCGGCTGCAGCGCCAAGCCAGGTGCCACAACGCGGCGACAAAATTGTCCACAGACTCACCAGGGTGCTGGCGGCGGCCGAAAAATTTGAAACGCTCCAGGATGCAGTTAGTGGGAACGTCACACATTTCTGTAAACTTAGCAATCAGACATACCGGGTCCTGGGCGTTCTCGTTGAGCCCGTATACAAATGACTCCGATCGTTCCAGAGCCTCCGGTCCGGCCAGGTTGAGTAGGAGGGAGGCTTTGACCAAGGGAGCAACCGCAGGGTGAGTGATTGCAACGTAATGCTCAAAATCACGTCGGAAGACGTTCCAACGGTGAGCAATGTCATCATCGAAGATCAGTGTGTCAGGCTTACGACAGGATGAAGCCATCGCGATTCGGGGAAGGGGTACTGGGACAAAAGAAATAAAACCCAATCCAATACACAGGAGACGCAGGAAAAGAAACTTCTGACGCAATGTAAAGAACATGCACGTACACAGAGAATTCTTTACTATAACTTTTATTACCAAAGCATACATCACTGCCCTAGCTGTACATGGTCTGTCACGTTCACTAGAGAGAGAGCTAGGGGTGGGGAGGACACAGTTATACTTGATTATTGGGGAGTGGTTAGCAGGGGCTACGTCACTACTGTTAAAGGGGCATGCACATAACATCTACACACATGCAGAGGAGATTAGTTCAATTTAGCATCATATTCGGTTTTGGCATTATGGGCCGATGTGCCTGTTCCTGTGTACTATGTTCTAAAACCCTGAGTTCATGTTTCATCTCTCTCTCTGTTTGCCGCAACTAATTCAAAACCGCAGATTTTAAAAATGTAGTTTAGAGATACAACGCGGAAACAGTCCACCAAGTCCATGCCGACCTGCGATCTCCGCACACTAACACTATCCTAAACACACTGGGTATAATTTTACAATTTTACCAAGCCAAATAGCCTACAAACCTGTTCATCTTTGGAGTGTGAGAGGAAACCGCAGCTCTCGGAGATTGCAGTGGTAGAGTTGCTGCTTCACAGCGCTTACTGCACGAGAGAATCCAAGTTCAATCCCAACTACGGGCGCTGTCTGTGCGGAGTTCGTATCTTCTTCCCGTGATGGTGTGGGGTTTCTCCAAGATTTCATCCCATACTCCAAAGATGTTCAGGTTTGCAGCTTAATTGGCTTGCTCTAAGTGTAAATTGCACAAAGTGTGTGAAGGATAGTGTTAATGAGCGGGGATCGATGGCCAGTACGCGCTTGGTGGGCCAAAGGGCCTCTTTCCGCTCTGTATCTCTAAACTAAACTAAACTAAGACAGCACCCATAGTCAGGATCGAACCCGGGACTCTGTCGCTGTGATGTAGCAACTCTACTGATATGTCACTGTGCTGTCATTTCGGTCAGCATCTCAGATCTCTGAGATTTAATCTTACTTCCTGACTGCTGGAAATTATAAAATTATAAAACCTTGGGTTTACAAAGCTGGCACAAGGGCCTGTCCCACCAGCATGCAACTCTATGCGATTAGCGCGACCTAACGTGGTCGCTTGAGCCGTCCGGCGTCGCGGGGCCGGTCCCACTTTGATCGCCGGAGCAGTGCAGAATTGTGCGGAGTTTGTCTCGAGTTCGTCCCGACACCGCGCGGGGCTCCGAAAAACTGAATATGTTCAAAAATTCCGCGCGGCAACGGCTTGTCGGCTCGCAGTTGCCTCGACGTTTACACACCGCCCTGACATCGTGCCTCCATGAACCTATCTGTAGGTGCCTCTGTGACCCTCTATGTGTGTGGCTCTGTGGCCCTCTGTGTGTGTGTGTGCCTCTGTGCCCCTCTCTGTGTGCCCCTCTCTGTCCTGGCGAACTTACCTTAGACTTAGCTCCAAGTTCGCCTCACTTTGCGCCGCGTTGCGCCACTCACCCGACCTCCGCGCGGCCCCTACTGCTGGTTTGGTTGCGCTTGCCGCATGCAGGCGCATGCTGGTGGGAACGGCCCTGTACAGGGGATCACCCGACCTCCGCGTGGCCCCCGCTTCTAGTTTGATCGCGTTCATCGCATAGAGTTGCATGCTGGTGGGACAGGCCCTTTTTATCTGTTACTCCTACTTTGCACCTCTTGATAAGAAAACTGCTATTACTGTTCAGAGTTAACTAGTGTCAGAATTTTCAGTGGATTGACATGTATCCCGGTCAACACAAGTGTTTGTTGAAATATACATTTAGATGCTTCTACCTTGAGGCTGAGATCACAGATAGAGTTTGGCACAAACAAACCCGACAGTTCCAGGGCACAAAAGAATGCTGTGGACATGCTAGCAAAATGATACTATTTGTCATACTTTGAACTATGAACGATGGAAGTGATGGCTGATGTCAACAAATGGACAGGTAACAGAGTGCATGATTATGAGGTGTCAATAACTGAGCTGTTCCACATAAAACAAGGGGAAACAATCCAAAAGTGGGCTGAGATGATTTATGTGGAGAAAGGTCTAACATGTAAAACGAGTTGCTGATTCACATCACGGATATATTCATGGTCACATCAATTGCCTCTTTGGTTACAACAATTTCCATTCTGCAAAGTTGATTTTGCAGGAGTTTTCAATCTTTCTGTACAAAGACAGGCCTGGGAAGGAGTCTGAAACGTAGTCTATTTACTTTCTGTTAGGCTGTGAGCTTCCACTGTGGGAAAAATATGTTGTGCATGTGGGTACAAACGACGTAGAGGAGAAGAGGAAGGAGGTTCTGTTATGCGAGTTTAGAGAGTTAGGAAGAAGACTGAAAAGCAGGACTTCTAGGTTGGTTATCACTGGATTGATTTCTGTACCTCGTGCTGGTGAGGGCAGGAACAAGGAGATAGGCGATCAATGTGTAGCTGGGGGCTGGTGCAGGGAGCAGAGATGATGGGATTAAGAGTAACATTAGCAAATTTGCAGATGACACAAAGCTGGGTGGCAGTGTGAACTTTGAAGAGGATGCTATGAGGATGCAGGGTGTCTTGGGCAGATTGGGTAAGTGGGCAGATGCATGGCAGATGCAGTTTAATGTGGATAATAGTGAGGTTGCCCACTTTTGTGGCAAGAACAGGAAACCAGATTATTATCTGAATGGTGTCAAGTTAGGAAAAGGGCAAGTACAACGAGAATTGAAGGACTGTACATCAGTCACTGAAAGGTACAGCAGGCAGTGAAGAAAGCTAATGGCATGTTGGCCTTCATAACAAGAGGAGTTGAGTATAGGAGCAAAGAGGTCGTTCTGCAGTTGTACAGGGCCCTGGTGAGACCACAACTGGAGTATTGTGTGTAGTTTTGGTCTCCAAATTTGAGGAAGGACAATTTTGCTATTGAGGGAGTGCAGCATAGGTTCACAAGGTTAAATCCAGGGTTGGTGGGACTGTCATATGCTGAGAGAATGGAGTGGCTGGGTTTGTATACTCTGGACTTTAGAAGGATGAGAGGGAATCTTATTGAAACATATAAGACTATTAAGGGATTGGACACGCTGGAGGCAGGAAACATGTTCCTGGTGTTGGGGGTGTCCAGAACCAGGGACCACTGTTTAAGAATAAGGGGTAGGCCATTTACAAGAGAGATGAGGAAAAACGTTTTCACCCAGAGAGTTGTGAATCTGTGGAATTCTGTGCCTCAGAAGGGAGTGGAGACCGATTTGCTGGATGCTTTCAAGAGATTTAGAGCTCTTAAAGATAGCGGAGTCAAGGGATATGGGGAGAAGGCAGGAATGGGGTACTGATTGTGGATGATCAGCCTTGATCACAGTGAAGGGCGGTGCTGGCTCGAAGGGCCAAATGGCCTCCTCCTACACCTATTGTCTATTGCCTATTGTCCTCCCACATCCCAAAGATGTGTGGATTTCTGGATTAATTGAAGTCTGTAAAATTTGCGCTGGTGTGCGGGCAGTGGATGAGAACATAGAACTAGTGTAAATGAATGATTGATGGTCAGCATTGAGTGTGCTGAAGGGCCTGTTTCAGGCACGTGCCGTGAGTAATTACTCAGGCTAGGCACTCAATCGGCTTTAAAAAAAAATTAAACCGCGCATGCGCAGATTGTTCTCCGTAAAAATAAAAAATTAAAATTAAAACAGTAACAATTCAATTTGCCCAAGGCTTCCAAGTCTCCTTTATTCTGAATTACTGAATGGGTGGGGGGTGGGGGGGGGGGGTGAAGGGTGATGGCAGGTGGAGAGATGGTGGGAAAAACGGGAGTACAGGGAATAGTTGAATCAGTTGTCATCTAATAGAATTACAACACTTGTTCAAGGGACCAATTGGGGGAAAAGTTCCTTTCACAGCATGTAGTGAGTCTGTGCCAGAGGTAAAGTTGTGGGGAGGGCAGGAGTGTTGAGATGGAGGGGGTTGGGATACTGCCAGTAAGTCACTCACTTACTCACCGCTGCCGCAGCTCTCTGGGCGAGAAGCCACCGCACTGTATCCGGGGATAGAAGCAGCTCGGGGAGCTGCTAGCGGCCGCCGGGACCCTACAGCAGAACTGGCCCCCCCTTCAGCGCCTTCTGCCGGCCCGCTCACCTTTGGCAGTGCTTTCCGTCGGAACGCCTCTCACCTGCCACTCGCCGACTTCACTCATGTCAGCAGCTTCCTGCAAATCCTTAAATTCCCACATCCGAGCAACCTCAATCGCGCTGTCAGGATTTATGGACATGAGTGAGGCCAGCAAGCGGCAGGAGAGAGGTTTTTAGATGGAGAGCTGCCTGAGGTGAGCGGGGACCGGCAGAAGGAGCTAAGGTGGCGGCCAGTTCCGCTGTCCATCCCGGCGGCCGCTCAGCCACCCGAGCTACTTCTTCCCGCACCCCGCCTCAATGCGGTGGCATTCCACGCCTCCGTGCAAGGAGCGTCGCAAGAGGCATTATCCCGATCCACTCCTTCACAACATTCGTGCCCTCCCCGCAACTTTACCCCAGGCCAGACTCCCCAAACGCTGTGAAAGGAGCTCTCCCCCCACCCCCACACCCTGGGAAATACAGTATTTAAAAACATCACCAATAAATGTACTTACCACATCATTGGTACACAAACTCCATTCTTCTCTCGCTGTTTCCTAACATACACTTAAAATAATGCCAATCCATATTTGAAAATGGATTGCCAAGAAACTTGCGCTGCGCTGCGCAGTGGCCTGCTGCGCCTGCGCAGTGCTGCAAAGGCAGAATTTCTGCTGCCTTCAGCCCCGCTTGAAATTGATGCTTGAAGCAGCGCTGACAGCACGTGGGCTGCACAGAGCTTCCTGTGTTACAAGCGCTGCGGATGAAAGGCACGGAGAATTATGCCTACCTAAGAGATCGGTCTCTTACATAGGCATAATTCTCCCATGCCTTTACTATTTATATTTAGTTATTACCATTTTATAATTTTAGTCAGGGTAGGCAGTGCCTACCTTGCCTACCCTGACGGCACGTGCCTGGCCTGTTTCCACGCTATATCTTTAAACTAAAACTAAAGAAAACTAAAATGTTTTTTCTACATAGCTGTAGGTGCTAACTAAGGTGGAATTCAACTGCCAGCATACAGCTCACACAATGACATTTGCCCAATTGAATCGTGTAATGTTAAAAGCAAATATTGAATTGTGTAATGTCAAAAGCAAATATCCAACCAATGTTTTTTCTCGTTGGTGGCGTGATGCACCTAGTGGAGATGCTGCCTCATAGAGCTTGTAACGTTGCTTGTATATCGTCTGCACGTTCTTCCTGCGATTGTGTGGTTTTCATCCAGGTGTCTGGATTCTTCACAATGACCTGGAGGGTAGTGGATTATTTGGCCAGTGTAAATTGTCCCTGCTACACCTGCCATATCTCATCCTCCAATTTAAAGTTAAAGTTTAATTTAGCCTTTTTCATGGCCTTATCGATGTCTTACCTACGAATCTTTGTCACCATACTTGAATTCCCACAACCTAGTCCCTAGACGATTGCGGGCCTCTTGGTTCATCCAAGGCTCCTGGTTGGAGAAGACTCGGATGACTCAATTTTCCTTATGGAGTCGGCAACAACCGTGGTGTATTCATTCAGGTCCGTTGCTGAGTCCTTGTGCTTCACCCAGTTTACCGACTCAAAGCAATCCCAAAGTAATTCCTTTGCCCTTCCTGACTTTGCCCTTCCTGACTTTGCCCTTCCTGTCCTCACCACTGGGGCTGCGCTCTTCAGTCGCTGCCTAGACACAGCCGCTGTGGAAGAAGGTGGTCAGATTTTCCAAAATGAGGATGAGGGATGGAGCGACATGCATCTTGGATGGTGGAATAGCCATGGGAGAGGATATTTGATCATCTGGTGCTGCAGGATGCGTACTGGTGGAAGTTTGGAAGTCCCTTCACCAAGCCGGCCTTGTCGAACTCCCTTGCAGTGATCAGAAAGGCTTCATGGTACACCAACTGGTGTTTGTTGACCATGACATGCAGCTCCTCCAGTGCTGGACATACTGACATTCTTGCCATAGAGGGAGTACAGAGAAGGTTCACCAGACTGATTCTTGGGATGGCTGGACTTCCATATGAAGAAAGATTGGATAGACTCGGCTTGTACTCACTGGAATTTAGAAGATTGAGGGGGGATCTCATAGAAACTTACAAAATTCTTAAGGGGTTGGACAGGCTAGATGCAGGAAGATTGTTCCCAATGTTGGGGAAGTCCAGGACAAGGGGTCACTGTTTAAGGATAAGGGGGAAGTCTTTTAGGACAGAGATGAGAAAATCATTTTTCACACAGAGAGTGGTGAATCTGTGGTATTCTCTGCCACAGCAGGTAGTTGAGGCCAGTTCGTTGGCTATATTTAAGAGGGAGTTAGATGTGGCCCTTGTGGCTAATGGGATCAGGGGGTATGGAGAGAAGACAGGTACTCTTACTGAGTTGGATGATCAGCCATGATCATTTTGAATGGCGGTGCAGGCTCGAAGGGCCGAATGGCCTACTCCTGCACCTATTTTCTATGTTTCTATGTTTCTATGACGCAGCTCCTCCAGTGCTGGACATACGCCTGCCAGGGGTGGGATGAAGACCACAGTCATGATGATGAAGGCGAATTCCCTTGGGAAATAGACTTCACTGCCATGTGTGGAGAGCTGTAATCGGACAGCATCGCTACATACAAGCAACAGAGTGTACCATGAGACAGGCACCTCCGCCTCTACCTTGCTTCGATACCCCTGTTCTGTCCAATGGAGAAACCTTCAGGCTGGAGGGCTGAGTCTGAGAAGCTGACGGTGAGACATGTCTCAACAACACAGAGTATACAGCATTCCCTCATTTCTCGTTGATATTGTAGTCTCGCCGTTAATTTAGTTTTCTTAGTTTAGTTTGAAATACAGCATTGAAACAGGCACTTCGGCCCACCAAGTCCACACCAACCAGCGGTCCCCACACGTTAACACAAGCCTACACACACTAGGGGCAATTTACACTTATACCAAGTATACAAACCCAAGCAAATTAACGCACAAACCTGTACGTCTTTGGAGTGTGGGAGGAAACTGAAGATCTTGGAGAAAGGACGTTTTGCTGATACTCCAATAAATGTACCTCAGATATGGACACACAGCAATACAGAGGAGATAGCATTTGGTGACTTTGACCTCTGCGATACGCTGCAAGGAACGATTGTTCCTGTCACTGGGTGAAAAATCGGAAAGTGTTTCCATTTCTCAGCACCTCCATCCCTCAACATGATAAGCAGAATAAGGAATAACACATAGCAAGTAACAAGAGCACAATGTACTATTTCTGTGTTTTTCTGACACCATTTGTCATGAGTCACAAACATTTAAATCGTGTCTCTGACAATCTCCTTTTCTTGATCTTCTTATGTCAAACTTAAGCAAGACTGATTATTGCTAACTTTCAAAGCCATTTTGCAGAAAATATGCATTAGCCATTTTTATTTATTTATCCATTGCTACCATTGTTTCCTAGTTCTGATATAATTATGCATGATAAACAAACACTCATGGCAAAAGGGAATCTTAATGATTAAAAATTATGTACTCCATTGAAAAGTTTCAATTGAAGTCAGGTTTAGAGAGAAAACTTAGTATCAATTAAAACCTGATCACCAACAAACCTCCCTGGAGTCTGAAGAAGATCTCCAGCCGAAACATCAGCCAGGGATGCTGCCTGGCCCATTGAGTTACTCCAGCATTTTGTGTCTATCTCTGAAGTAAAACATCCTTTGTAATGGCTGAGTCTGCAGAAATAAACTTGGTTTAATGGGCTTAATGGTGTTATAGCCACCAGATAAAAAGCAGGGTTCGAAGAAGTTTTAAACTTGGCATACCTCGTTTAACTTTCCAATCATCTCACTGATAGAATTTCAGACTGAATAAGCAATTAAGTATTGATTACGTCTGGAGCTGGATTTAAAAGGTTTGTCAGCTTTGCCAGTAACAATAAAGATAATTGTCACCCTGAACTTCATTGCCACTGAGCCTTTACAAGATCAATCCAGTAACAGGGTAAGAATCAGCCAGTCTATTACATGTCTTTTTAATATATTTTTTTAACTTTTCTTTTAATTATTATTTTTTGTAATAAATCAAGTGACCCCTACATTCATCAATAAAATCAATATTGATCTCATTTTGTGGTTTAATCTTTTCAACATATCTCTCATTCCCCTTTAAATGGGTTCCTCAGCTAAATAATGGTTCCAGTCATTGCTTTACCTCCATTTATTATTAATGGTCAACATTGGTGATACACATAAATATTTCCTATCAACAGTTTAACAAAAGTTTATCGATGCATTTGGTGCCTTGGATTTTATAGTGATATTATGTTCCGTAACATGCAAGGAATTTACTTGGTGAAGAAGAGTAGTGATGTGAGAAGAGAGTAAAGAGATATAAAATTCTAATGGGATTGAACAGGTTAGATGCAGGAAAACGTTCCAGATGTTGGAGTCCAGAACAAGTGTCACAGTTTAACAATAAAGGATAGGACATTTAGGAATGAGATGAGGATTTTTATTTTCACCCAGAGAGATGTGAATCTGTGGAATTATTTTCCAAGTGAAGGCAGAGGAGGCAAATTCACTGGGTGTATTCAAGAGAGAATTAGATATTGCTCTTGGGGCTAACGGTATTAAAGGATGTGGGGAAAATGCAGGAACAGGGTACTGATTCTGGATGATCAGCCATGGTCATATTGAATGGCGGTGCTGGCTCGAAGGGCCAATTGGCCTACTCCTGCACCTACTTTCTATGTTTCTAGTAATAAATAGAGCAATCATATCATTAAAGCAGATTTTACTCATTGTTAGGCAAGGAGCGAAATAAATCCTAAAAGCTTAATAACAGTCTGAAAAGAGGCCCGACCTGAAACGTCATACATCCTTATTCTCCAGAGGTCCTGCCTGACCCGCTGAGTAACTCCAGCATCTTCAGCTTAACAACAACAATCATTTATATCGTGTCTTCAACATCATAAACTATCATAAGGTGCTGTCAGACACAATATTTCTCGAGAAAGCTTTTCTTTGTACCTGGCATGTGGTGGAGAACAAACACTTTCGAAGAGAGGTAAAGGAATGGGACATGTTGAAATTCTTAACTAACAACACGGAAAACAGATTATCTAGGAAGGAGTTTAAGAAGGAACTGCTGATGCTGGAAAATTGAAGGTAGATAAAAATGCTGGAGAAACCCAGCGGGTGAGGCAGCATCTATGGAGCGAAGGAAATAGGCAACGTTTCGGGTCAAAACTGCAGATGCTGGTTTACACCAAAGATAAACACAAAATGCTGGAGTAACTCAGTGGGACAGGCAGCATCTCTGGATAAAAGGACTGGATGACATTTTGGGCCTGAAGAAAGGTCTCAACCCAAAACGTCACTCATTCCTTCTCTCCAGTGATGCTACCTGTTCCGCTGAGTTACTCCACCATTTTGTTTCTATCTACGGAAAACAGATTGCCTGGCAAGATCCACAATGCGGTTCTTGGGATCTTGCTACACACCTATTTAGTTGTTGTGATCCATACAATGTATCAGTGATTAAGTGTATACCAATAACTGTAAGGCGTCTTGTGATATCCGGGAGGGGTTTAGTTAAGTTTAGAGAGAAAGCGTGGAAACAGGCCCTTTGGCCAACCGAGTCTGTGCTGACCAGCACTTCACTGGTGCACTACACTAACACTATCCCCTACACACTGGGGACAATTATTACTAAAGCCAATTAACCTACCAACCTGTACGTCTTTGGACTGTGGGTGGAAACCGGAGCACCCGGGGAAAACGTACGCGGTCACAGGGAGTACAAACTCTGTACCGACAACACCCGTAGTCAGGATCGAACCCGCGTCTCTGGCGCTGTAAGGCAGCAAATCTAGCGCTGGGCCACTGTGCTGTCTGGGAGTGTCCAGTTTAAATGCTTACCCTGTTCCTTCCTTTAACGGAGGGAAGGATGATTGAGGGGCAGGCAGACTGACCAAGGTGATAAGAATTTCACTGCCATCATCATAGCAAGCGAAAGTGTGGCCTTTAGTTTACTGTCAACCCTAAGAACATCATCAGCTTGAGTAATTGGTGATGTGTGCAGTTGCGAAGGTAGGTCTTCTCACTGGTATAAACTCCATTGGTACAAGATCACAATATGTCCCTTTACTATCTAAGGAATCGAGGGAAATGAATCACCATGAAAGCAGTTTTGCTTTTTTTGTGGTCTACAAGCCCTTTCTATGCTGGAACAAAGATATTTCCATTCCTGCTGCTAAGCTAAACTAATGATCTAGTCATGCTGTATCAGTGTGGTGTATGTGGTTACATTGCTAGAATATTACCAGACTCAACAAAGTATGCATCGATCAAAAAACGATGCCTGTTATGAGGTGATAAGGCAAGTAAGAGGGAGGTGTTATGTCAGATACTGAGAACTCAATACCGTAGAAAGCCTGGAGGAGTCCTAACAAGCACAGGAAATAAAGTATAAAGGAAACTAAGGTAACAGAAGGCAGCTACAATGAAGACAAATCTGAGGTTTTCTTTACAAGTATATAATGAGAAATAGGATACCTGAATACAGATATAGTAGAGACTAAAAATCAGGCTGTTCTGTGGAGTTGGTAGATGTACACACAATGTTCTGTCTGCCTTCATAAAAGAACAGGGGAATGCAAAAATTGCAGTTGAGCAATGGAAAATCTGGAATATTTGACAAGATAAGCACCCACGGAGAGGTAATATTAAGGGGTTTGATGTCTTTGGAAGTCTGTAAATCACAAAGCTTGGATGAATATTATTGTGGGCTTGTACAAGATGCAAGGAAAGAGGTTACAAATATCATTATCAAATCCTTTCTCTTTGCAGGCATGACTCATGTATACTGGAAGACTACTGCCTCCTGATGCTATAGATTTGCAGTAATTGGCTGAAAGCAGTTTAGGAGTTTATTCTCTGAAAGCATACAGGTGCGTATGGGATGAGAGTGTAGTAGTGGCATTGGTGGAGGTGTAAACCCCAAGTGCTTTAAAAAAGCCAGTGAATATGTATTTTGTGGGCACTAACCCACAAGGTTACAGGCTAACAGATGGACTAGGCTGAATGCCTTGTCCTTGAATGGCACAGACACGGTGGGTTGTATGGTCTCCTGCTGCTCTCTACACTCATATAATTCGATAATTTGATAATTTGATAATTTCACCTTTAAGAATTATTTTGTCAGGCCGCATTGGTTGCAAAAGGCTGTCACAAGTAAGAGTTATGCTTGCTTTTAACTCTTCAAGCCAAGAAATGTTGACAAATTTGCAATTCGTACAAGTGCAAAGGAAGATTGAAAATCACAGGTGCTTAATGTACATAGGAATTGTCATACAGACCCACACACATGTGCCCTCAAAGACACACATTGAGAAAAGATGGACATACAGAGATGCGCAGGCACAAGGAGTGCCGCAATGCTCGATACTGGGGCCGCAACTATTTACAATATATATTAATGATTTAGATGATGGGATTAAAAGTAACAATAGTAAATTTGCAGATGACACAAAGCTGGGTGGCAGTGTAAACTGAGAAGAGGATGCTAGGAGGTTGCAGGGTGACTTGGACAGGTTGTGTGAGTGGGCAGATACATGGCAGATTAAGTTTAATGCGGATAAATGTGAGGTTATCCACTTTAGTAGCAAAAACAGGAAGGCAGATTACTATCTAAATGGTGTCAAGTTGGGGAAAAGGGGAAGTACAACGGGACCTTGGTGTCCTTGTACACCAGTCACTGAAAGTAAAATAGAAGGTATAGCAGGCAGTGAAGACCGTGAATGGCATGTTGACCTTCATAACGGGAGGATTTGAGTTTAGGAGTAAAGAGGTCCTTCTGTAGTTGTACAGGGCCATGGTGAGACCACATGTGGAGTATTGTGTGCAGATTTAATCTCCTAATTTGAGGAAGGACATCCTTGCTATTGAGGGAGCACAGTAGGTTCACGAGGTTAATCCCAGGGAACGCTGGACGGTCATATGATGAATGAATGGAAAGACTGGGCTGGCATTCACTGGAATTTAGAAGAATGAGAGGGTATCTTATAGAAATTCATACATTTTTTAAAAGAACTGGACAAATAGATGCAGGAAAAATGTTCCCAATGTTGGGTGAGTCCAGAACCACGTGCCACAGTCTAAGAATAAAGGGGAGGTTATTTAAAACTGAGATGAGAAAATAATTCACACAGAGAGTTGTGAATTTGTGGAATTCTCTGCACAGTGGAGGCCAATTCACTGGATGAATCTAAAAGAGAGTTAGATAGAGCTTGAGAGGCTAGCAGAATCAAAGGGTATGGGGAGAAGGCAGGCACGGGTTACTTATTGTGGATGATCAGCCATGATCACAATGAATGGTGGTGCTAGCTCGAAGGGCCAAATGGCCTCCTTCTGCACCTATTTTCTTTGTTTCCACACTCACAGACCCCTGTGCGAACAAAGATACACACAGATACACACACGGACACACACACACACACACACACACACACGGACACACACACACACACACACACACACACACACACACACAGACACACACACACACACACACACACACATACACACACACACACACACACACACACACACACACACACACACACACACACACACACACACACACACACACAGTCCGCATGCGCGCGCGAGAGAGAGAGATAGAAACATATGCCACCAAAAACATAGATATAGACACAGATGCGTGGATTTTCTCCGAGATCCTCAATTTCCTCCCATACTCCACAGACGTACAGGTCTGTAGGTTAATTGGCTTGGTATAAATGTTTTAATAAATTGTCTTTAGTGTGTGTAGGATAGTGTTAGTGTGTGGGGGTCACTGGTTGGTACAGCCTTTGTTGGCTGAAGGGCCAGTTTCTATGCTGTATCCCTAAACTAAACTGGTCAAGAAATTCAATCAGAGAAAGCGGGTTGGTCGGGATAATCACTAAGGACCTAGGCTCTGTTCACTCGTGAGTTCAACCCAGTTCAATGGATGTTTTTATCATGAAGCTACATTTCTAGGTCAATGGGGTCAACAATTGATTCCTCTAAGTACAACCAATGATGCAAACTTTAATTTATTTGTGTGTCCACAGTGTGACATCTGGAGGGATTGAAAGCACTCGGGTGATCTGGAAACATTCTCAGTACTATAATGATCTGTCCTTCCAACTGCAGCCATTTACATGGTTACAAAGTTCAGTCAAACTATATTCAAAAGGGTCCTCTTCAGATGAGATGTGCTGGATCTATTTTAGCAGCAGGCTTTTATTTGTATGATGATCTTTCATTGCAGAGCTTAGTAAATGAAGACTCTGCTATTATATAACAATGGTACATTACAAATAAAATATTTATGATGAGACTTCAATTATGCAATTGCTCTTTCTCTCTGACTGTCAGTTAAATGTGACAGCTCATTCGTGACCTGCACAATATCTTTCTGTCAAACATCAGCCTCTTTGCTGTGAAAATTATAATATACCAGCAGTAGGTTTTTGCACATCATCTGTACAATAATTTGTCTATCAGAGTAATCATGGGTTCAGATCCTGTTCTGGAGACCTGAGTGCACATTCTAGAATAACGTTTGCATCAGGTTGCATTGAGATACTCGCACCTATACTATGAACACCTACACACAGAGAGCTCCGTTATCTTTCAATTTGTGTTTTTTGGTGCAATTCTTCTTTATGTTTTCTCGTTTCCAGAAGAATTGCACCAACACTGATTATAGTGATTTACCCTTGTTAATTTATACCGCTAGATATTTCCAATCTTTTGTTTTCTCCACAGAGAAATTGTGCTGGCCAAAGGAGCTCTCTTGTGCAATTGTACTCAGGCAGGAAAGAAAGCAAAGCCCAATCACTGAAGAAGTCACCAAGGATTCTGAAGAAGGGTCTCGACCCGAAACGTCACCTATTACTTTTCTCCAGAGATGCTGCCTGACCTGCTGCGTTACACCAGCATGTTGTGTCAATTTTAGGTGTAAACCTGCATCCAGTTCCTTCCTACTATGCTGATCTATCATGATCTGTATGTTCTTACAAAGTGCTGTTCACTAGAAATAGAGGTGGTGGTTAGTGTAATAAAATGCTGCAATTGTTCAGTAGGAAAGTCAGTATCATGAGTTCAGGTTTGTTAGAGACTTTTGCACAACTGTAGAATGATGCAAAGGCTCATTGCTGCTCCCGTGAATAAGATTGTTGTTCAAAAAGTCATCATCTGCTTCAAAGTAATGAATCAAATAAGGATTAATCTGCTTCAAAATTAAGAATAAGTGGGAGGCCACTTAGGACTGCGATGAGGAAAAACGTTTTCACCCAGAGAGTTGTGAATCTGTGCAAATTCTCTGCCGCAGAAGGCAGTGGAGGCCAATTCACTGGATGGTTTCAGGAGGGAGTTAGATATTGTTCTTAGGGCTAATGAAATCTAGGGATTATGGGGAGAAACCAGGAATGGGGTACTGATTTTGGATGATCAGCCATGATCATATTGAATGTCGGTGCTGGCTTGAAGGGCCGAATAGCCTACTCCTGCACCTATTTTCTATGTTTCTATGTTAAAAGAGCTTTGCCACAAATGGGGCTGCCAATTATGATGTGGATTCCAAGGAAAGGTGAAGTGAAACAGAGGCACATTGTAGAGGGACTATAAAGAATTTGCTATGTCATATAATCAGCTGAATAGATCATGCATACATTTGCAATTTTCCAGTGAATACTGAGCATCTATCACTCACATTGTTCACTTTACCCTGAAGCCATTTAAAAATTTTCATTAAAAAATGAAATTTCTGAAATAATCTTCCAACAATACCTTTTAATTTGCCAAAGCACTGAGTTATTTCATCACCTTATGTTTTTGGGAGAAATCATGCAAACACATTCCCAAATATTCAGAAGTATAATTTTTGTATTTCTTTGCATCATAGAAACATAGAAACATAGAAAATAGATGCAGGAGGTGGCCATTCGGCCCTTTGAGCCAGCAATATAATTGTATATGTTTCTAAAAGATCTCCCCTCATCCTTCTAAACTCCAGTGAATACAAGCCTAGTCTTTTCAATCTTTCCTCATATGACAGTCCCGCCATCCCAGGGATCAATCTCGTGAACCTACGCTGCACTGCCTCAATCACAAGGATGTCCTTCCTCAAATTAGGAGACCAAAACTGTACACAATCATTGAAGCAAGCCATTTAGTCCATTGATGCCTCCAGGCGGGCCACGGAGTGGCCGAGGGCAGAGCCCCCGCGGGTCAGAGCCCAATGCCAACAAGAGTTGGCGAGGCCTGCGGCTGACAGAGCACGTGGCTGATGGAGCCTGGGTCGGCGGAGCCTGTTGCTGAGATCAGAGCCCGCGCGCCGTGAGATGACGGAGCCCGCATCTGTGTGCTGGGGCCTGGGTCGGTGCCATGGAGGCGTCTGGAGAGGACCAGGCAGTGGTAGTGGAGAGGTCGGCGTAGTGGTCAATGATGGCGCAGACCGATGGACGAGGATGGACCACGTGGAAGTAAGGGCGCTGCTACCGAGGGAAGGAACAAAGGAGGACCTGCATGGGGGCAATGGGGACAGAACGTGGGGGGACCACCGTGAGGGAGCGGGGGGGGGGGGGGGGGGGAGGAGAAGTTGTAACTTTGTAGGCGCCCTTTATGGGCGACTATTTACATACCTTGGGCATGTAAGCAAAGAATTTTATTAGGACTTCTTACATGTGACAATAAAGTATTCAATTCAATTCAATCTATTCTGGCCAACTCCCCTTTTCCAATACCCCACTTGTTTTCCCCATGGTCTATTACATCACGCATGTTCATAAACATCCATTGGATTCTCTCACCAGGAACTCTCACCAGGAATAATTTACAATAACCAAATAACCAAATAACCAAACAACCAGCGTGAGGGCAGTACAGTTGTGCAGCGTTAGAGCTGCTGCTTTACAGCGCCAGAGACACGCGTTCCATCTTGACCCCAGCTGCTGTCTGTACAGAGGTTGGACGTTCTCCCTGTGACTGCATGGGTTTTCTATGGCTGCTCCAGTTTCAATGTACAGTTTTATTGGGTAATTGGCTTAGGTACAAATTGTAAATTGTCCCTAGTGTGTAGGGTAGTGTTCGTGTACGGGGTGATCGCAGGTCGGTGCGGACTCGGTGAGCCGAATGGCCTTTTTCTGTGCTGTATCACTAAAGTCTTAAGTCTCTGGAAGGTGCAGGAATCTGGAACATGTGAGGTAAAGCCATTGTCACTGGGAGTGCAAGTGAGCTCCACATAAACGGCACCACAGGTCAGAAATGAACCTGGCTTACTGGAACAGTGAAGCAACTGCACCACTTGCTCTACCACTGTGCTGCCCTTCTTAATAAAAAAGCCCCACACATTATTTAAATGTCCCTTTTGTGAAAATGAAAAACCATATTATATTCTACAAAGACAGTAACATAAATAACAATAGGCTGAAACCACACATAAAGTCTGTTGTACATGGGTCAGGTTTCATTTATGCACCACTATACAGTATTGGTATTGGTTATGATACAGTGAAAAGTTTTTGTATGTGTGCTATCCAATTAAATCATATGAAACTATTAGTGAATACGATCAAGCCCTGTACAATAGGTAGAGCAAAGAGAAAAATACCAGAGTGCAGAATATAGATTTCCGCATTGTAGCATTGCTGGAGCAGAGAAAAAGTCCAATGTGCAGAATGAGATAGTTGGGAATAGTAAGATTAAATGAGAACTTACCAGTTTGATCTTGATTATATGGTGATTACGTGAAGAACCCCACCTGATCACATGCGCATCAATCTTCAAAGCAGCGGTATGAAATCATAGATAACCAAAAATCGAAGTTAACATAGTAAGATTTGCAACCTGAGAACTATCAGATGACCTTTATGAGAGAGGTCGTGGAGGGCATGTAATCACCAACGTAACTCCTCATAAAATCAAGATCAAACTTCAAATTGGTAAGTTCTCATTTAATCTTACTATTTTACTTTGGAGTCACGTGAGTAATTCCATGAAGAGTTCAAAGCCCTGTGATTTCATGCCGCAGATCCAAATCTCGGCGTCTCACTGCATCAATTGACTCAGAATGAGTGAATAATTAAAAAATGCATTAAGCATGACATTGATTCAAATGTATTAATGGTTCACATTAATAAAGAAATCAATAGCAGCCCCTGTATCTCAGGGGAGGCTAAAGTGGACGAAAAACAGAATGGGCAAAAACAGCAGGTCAGTAACCTACCTATGGTAAAAGATTAAAAAAAAAACAATTTAGTTGACCATCCTGCAGTCGTGAGGATACAGTCGATGGGAATGTCCATTGCCCTGGCTACTGACGTTGATGCTGCCCTGGTGGAATGAGATATACAATCGTCAGTGTTAAACCTGCATAACCAGAACCTGCTGCAGCCACCTTGAAATAGTCTGAACCGACCTTTCCTTGTGGTTGTTTGTCACTTAATAGACAATACTGATTCTACACTTTTGAGGATTCTGGTGTCCTTGATATAATATAGCAAGCCTGCCCTCCCACATAGACGTGAGTCCGTGGGGTATCTGAAAAATGATCTTCAATCCTGCCACCCCTGGTCTGCTCTGCTTGTGTAGATCAGAATGTAAAATGCAATGGCACCTGCAGCCAATTCCATCCTATCTAGCCACAACGTTTGCAATGTTTGCCCTCGTTGTGCTGATATTAGTGTCATGACTAAGGCTGTAGCTGGAACCCCTCGTGAAGTAATGTTAACACATTTTCAATATCCAAACTGCATATTCTTGTAGTGGGAGAACTTGTGTCAAGATCTCTTTTACAACTTGATATCCGGGGTTGCACCCAACAGAGTGGTTCCCGTTTGTTGCAGCTGTAGTGGCTCTATAACTAAATTATTGTCAAAGACCATTTTAGAATGAACTGTAAGACATCAATAATCTGTACCGTATTAAGTGTAACATTAACATTTAAACAAAACCACTTCCGATCCTCTCAATAGGAATGTACTGCTTTTTTGGGTGCTATCCCTGCACTCTGTAGTGAGCACATCCATGGCTTGATGTGGCAACCTGAGCTGTAAGTCAATCCATTCAGAATGTGTAAATAAATAATTGTTTTATTATGCAAAGGCCGGTTTCCTGAACCACAGTTTGAACCAGCAAAGTTTCTGTTTTTTAGAATATCCGTATACCGTTGTATTATTATGCCTGACGAAAGCAGGCAACATGGCCAGACAGTACGAAACCTAAAGTGAGGTCTTGCTGATTGTTTTAAGACCCAACTAATGAGGCAAAATGGAGTAAGACATAAAAGAGCATTCCTCCGTTTTGTAGCGAGAAAGTATTTCTCCGCACTGTTCTGCCACATATTTTTGCAATCAGTGAATAAACATGAAACCAACACGTCGATGTTCGATGTAGCATTGAACCATAATTTCATACTTTGAGATCCAATACCTATTCTGTGTTGTCAACGATCTGAACTAGATGATACACCAGTGGCAAAGGAGATTAGGTAAGTTATTACAGGATACTTTTACTTGATTGCCATGTGACTAACATATGCCACCACGGTAGTGTAGCAACTTGAAGTTGAGCAAGTAGATTATGTGCAGTGGCTTGCAAACGTTTTCATACCCCTTGAACTTTCCACATTTTGTCACGTTACAACCACAAACGTAAATGTATTTTATTGGGATTTTATGTCATAGACCAACAAGTGGTGCATAATTGTGAAGTGGAAGGAAAATGATACATGGTTTCCAAATTTTATTACAAATAAAAAACAGAAAAGTGTTGCGTGCAAAAGCATTCTGCCCCTCTGAGTCAATACTTTGTAGAACCACCTTTCACTGCAATTACAGCTGCAAGTCTTTTGGGGTATGTCTCTACCAGCTTTGCACATCTAGACACTGAAATTTTTGCCCATTCTTCTTTGCAAAATACCTCAAGTTCAGTCAGATTCGATGGAGAGCATCTGTGAACAGCAATTTTCAAGTCGTGCCAGAGATTCTCAATTGGATTTAGGTCTGGACTTTGACTGGGCCATTCTAACACATTAATATGCTTTATCTAAACCATTCCATTGTAGCCCTGGCTGTATGTTAAGGTCGTTGTCCTGCTGGAAGGTGAACCTCCACCCCAGTCTCAAGACTCTAACAGGTTTTCTTCCAAGATTGCCGTGTATTTGCCTCAATCCATCTTCCCATCAACTCTGACCAGCTTCCCTGTCCCTGCTGATGAAAAGCATCCCCACAGCATAATGCTGCCACCACCATGTTTCACAGTGGGGATGGTGTGTTCAGGGTGATGTGCAGTGTTAGTTTTCCGCCACACATAGCATTTTGCATTTAGGCCAAAAACTTCAATTTTGGTCTCATCAGACCAGAGCACCTTCCTCCACATGTTTGTTGTGTCCCCCACATGGCTTGTGGCAAACTGCAAATGGGACTTCTTATGGCTTTGTTTCAACAATGGCTTTCTTCTTGCCACTCTTCCATAAAGGCCCAATTTGTGGAATGCATGACTAATAGTTGTCCTGTGGACAGATTCTCCCACCTGAGCTGTGGATCTCTGTAGCTCCTCCAGCTGCTTCTCTGATCAATGCTCTCCTTGCCCGGCCTGTTAGTTTAGGTGGACGGCCATGTCTTGGTAGGTTTCCAGTTGTGCCATACTCTTTCCATTTTTGGATGATGGATTGAACAGTGCTCTGTGAGATGTTCAAAGTTTGGGATTATAACCTAACCCTGCTTTAAACCTCTCCACAACTTTATCCATGACCTGTCTGGTGTGTTCCTTGGGCTTCATGATGTTATTTGTTCACTAATGTTCTCTAACAAACCTCTGAGGCCTTCACAGAGCAGCTGTATTGATACTGAGATTAGATTACACACAAGTGGACTCTATTTACTTATTAGGTGACTTCTGAAGGCAATTAGTTGCACTGGATTTTATTTAGGGGTGTCAGAGTAAAGGGGGCTGAATACTTTTGCATGCCACACTTTTTAGTTTTTTATTTGGATAGAAAATTGAAAACCATGTATCATTTTCCTTCCACCACAATTATACACCACTTTATGTTGGTCTATCACATAAAATCCCAATAAAATACATTTACGTTTGTGGTTGAAACGTGACAGAATGTGGAAAAGTTCAAGCGGTGTGAAAACTTTTGCAAGCCACTGTGTATTCGCCCACTAGCCCCTTACCCATGGGGTGCATCCAGTGTATATATTTAGTTGATACCAACAACTGAAGAATTGGTAACTCATGCAAATCTCCACTACCTCCAACTAGAGATGGTATTCGTATAACAGATTTGGCGGCTGGCTCACACATCCCCCTGTTGGCGCTGTTCACTGCCAGCACATATGTGCTCTAGTATTTTCCATCAACCACTTTAGAGCCTGTAGTCAGTTATATCTTGACCTTTCTAACTCCCCTCCTCAGAGAGGGCGATTCATAGGCAGCCCTAAACAGGCGCTGCGCAGGCCGCAGGATACCTATGCTGATATGACCCCATTGGACCTGTACCCTAATGGAACATTCTGGTGGGATGGTAAATTTGTTGTCAGGAAAAGGTACCTCTGACACGTGCCCTTCATCCCTTGGGGTATGCCCCATGGCCATACCCTGAGACTCCGCGTCAGCAGGATACTGACCCGTCTTGGTCTCCACCTCCAAGAGGGAGACCTGAAGCAGCTCTGTCAACTGGCGCTGCTGGTGCGGTGTGCAGAGATAGAACATCTGGCTCAACCTTACCATCAGAGTCGGGGTCAAAGCTAAGATGACCCATGGCACGCGCCTCATCATCATTGAGGGTGCTATCAAGCAGCTCTCTACTAGATGCTGCTGGCACCTTTTGTTCAGGGTGGTGCTGAAACTCCTGCTGGTGTGCGCCCTGCTGTAGCACTGCATTACATTTTCCTTAAAAACTTCTTGTCCATTTGTTCTGCTGCCTTCTGATATCTACCAACATAACTAGGGCGACACGGTGGCGCAGTGGTAGATTTGCTGCCCTACAGCGCTTAAAGCACCAGAGACCCGGGTTCGATCCCGAATAAGGGTGCTGTCTATACGGAATTTGTACGTTCTCCCCATGACCTACAGGTGTTTTCTCAGATCTTCGGTTTCCTCCCACACTCCAAAGACGTGTAAAAATTGTCCCAAGTGTGTGTAGGATAGTGTTAATATGAGGGGATCGCTGGTCGGCGTGGAACCAGTGTACCGAAGGGACTGTTTCCACAGTGTATCTGTAAACAAAACTAAACGCAGAGGCAATCACCGTTCCTGAACGTGGTCTTATTAATCCCTCTGTTCAAGAAGAGAAGGGAAGTGAAAGCAGGCAATTATAGGCCAGTAACCTGACATTTGAAGTGGGAATATTAACACTATTGACAGGAGACCTGGAAAATAACAATCTGATTAGGTCAGCATAGTTCTATGATTAGGAATTTGAGTCTGGCAAACTAATTAATTGATGTAATTAGCAGGATCAATGCTTAGAAAATCAATCGGTGTATATTTGAAATTTCAAAAAGTGCTCGCTAATATGCCACACAAGGTCTTACTGTGAAGTAGTCACCAGGTTCTTGGGCCATCTCTCCACAATCACCAGCCCACACTGCCTGAACCAGCATTTGCCAATTTATTCTGCCTTCCCTTGTCATGTATGGCTTTTCTAAGAATGTGTAGGAGCAAATGGAAAGGCCACGTGTAGTTGTGTTCAAAGTAGCAGGCGATTTATTAAACTGGTGTGCACCAGGAGGCCAGGCCAAGGCCCTATGTTGTTGTAGGGGAAAGATTAATGAGAGCTGATGACTAGTAAACAGTCTCTAAATTAAAATTGAAATTATTAATGTACGCTCTGATCAGTCAGAGCTCAGCACTGAACTCTGTGGTGTTCCACTAGAAAGCGAGTTTGAGGCACAAAAGATACAGGTTGGCCACTGCTCTGTTGTCTACCACTGGGCTAACGTTGGCTCTAACAAGGCATGTTTGCTTCAGTCCCATAATTTCCATGAGAGAGTTTGATGTATGTTTGGCACCTCAAATTCACCGTCATTTGCCACTTTTGTCAAATTAATTGTCAGCACCCTCTTTCATTTCCCATAGAAGCACAGAATACTTCTCAGCTTAAATGGAGACCAATAAACAAACTGTTGGAGGAATTCAATGGGTCAGGTAGCAGGGAAACGGACAACAAGTGTCTCGGGTCAAGACCCTTCCTCTGGAATGAAAGAGTGGAGGGGAGGAAGCCAAGACAAAGAGGTGGCATACAGCTGGTGAAGCCAAGTGAGGGGGAATGGATTGATAGATGAAGTCTGGTGGGAGAGAGAGAGAGAGAGAGAGAGAGGTCGTGTTTTCTTCTCAGCTCTGCAGTTGAGAAGGATTGAAGCAGCCTTTCAAGGATTTTGCCGTTGGAGAGGGCACAGACCCAGGGGGCTTCATAGTTCAACTTATTGTTGGGCTGTTGAAGCTTTTCTCTGGTCTGGGAAGCCTCCATCTGTGTGAAGATTCCTGAGTTTCTCCACATTGTCGAGGGTGCGGTTGTCGTTGGCGGACTGCCATGGTGCCTGTGATCTCAGTGGGTTGAAGGTGTGCGGTGTCTTTGTCGTTTTTGGCACCGCTTCTCTGCCCTAAAGTCATTTTGCTCAGTGCGGCTGCCTGGCTTAATGTGAAGAAGGTACTTTTGCTTCCGGCGAGACTGCGATAGAGCTTTCCAAAAGCTGCTCTTGGCTGTGGACGAACCTGGGGACTTTCCTGCTTCAGCTGGAGGTTTCTGTTTTCTGCTGCCTGTCTTTGACTGTGACTGTCTCTGGGACTTAACTTGGAGCTGTGCTGCTGGGGTGCCTGGAGCTGGATCGTGCCTCTGTGAGGATGGCGATGGAAGGGGCGCGGCCGAAGGTCCGGACCTACGCAGCGATGGCATCAGTGGCGGGTGCGAGGCCATCTGAGCTTGAGCCTCATGTTGACTTGGATGGGGACAGTTTTGGTATTTCTGTTCAAACTGGGCCTATGATGTCGAGGGGGGAAATTACGAAGGCCATGAATGAACTTCTTGGGAGGGGGGCTATTGTCTCTTCTGAGCTCGAAAGAGGAAAGGTGGAGATGATACTTAAGACCCGGGAGTGTGTGGCCCGAGCGTTGGAGGTGGGGATCTCAGTGGGGGGGGTCCACATACAGGTGGATCCGTGGGTATTTAGGGTGAGACCGGTTCTCCTGCGGAGCTGCCCCACTTATTTTTCGGATGCAGTACTTATTCCACACCTGTCCAAGTTCGGGGAGGTGCGGTCTAAATGTTTTCGTCTCTTGCATCCCGGGGGGGACCCGGAGGAAAAAGGGGTCTTCAGTTTCAAGAGGAGGGTGTTCATGAAGGTGGGTGAGGGGGATGGTGCCGAGGGGAGTTTTGAGGTGGTGCATAAGGGTGTCCCCAGAACCGTGCATTGGAGTTGGGGAAAGGCACGGTGTCATGCGTGCGGCGAATTTGGACATCTCCGTAGGGAGTGTCTTTTTCGCGGGGGGCACTGCTAGAGGTTCTAGTGCAGTGGCCCAGGAAAGCACTGCTGGCCCATCTGGGGTGGCTTGCAAACCTCAGCGGCGCGGGGTGGTACTGCTGACCCGGCTAAGGTTGCCAGTTCTGCCTTGGTGACCCGGGGCGGCAGTGCTAAGCCTTCTGGGTCCGTAGGTTCCGCTTTGGGGACCCTGGGCAGTGAGAGCTCACGCCCCCCACGTCCTGCGCCTGTGGCGGCGGATGGAGGTGGGGTGCAGGAGGAGGGGAGTGCTGAGGGGGGGTTTTGGGAGAAGCAGGGGAAGCACAACAAGAAGAAGGAGAGGGAAAGGGCCGCCCGAGCGAAGAAAGTGCAATCGGGTGAGTTTAGCTCCAGTGTGGTGCAGACTGCACCTGCTGGGGCCCAGGGAGGAGTTGAGGTGGTTCGGAAGGGGGTAAAGAAGCCTAAACGTGTGGGTGGCAAAGTGGATGGGGGTAATGTGGAGGCGGATGACCCTTCCCTTATGGAGGTTACCGTACCTCCGCATGCGAGTGGGACTAAAAGGAGGCATCTGCCTGGTGAAGATGAGGAAGGGCGTGGGTCCAGAGCGAAGGGGATGTCTTTCTCCGGGCTTTCCACCACTGAGGTGGCTGAAAGTGGTCTTGACCCGGTGTCGTCTGGGTCGGTGGTTGGGCCTTCTCTTCATGGATCTACAGCGGGTGTCACAGGACCGGGTGCTGAAGTTGATTCCGGTGGAGTTGTGTCCACTGGGCGGGAGTCTGTCCCTTCATCTCAGGGGCCCTCTGAGGGAGTTATCTCGGCGGGTGCTGTGGTTAGCTCCCTTGGGTGTGTACCCTCTGGGTCGGACGAGGTCCCCTCGTTTCAGAGGCCTACTGAGGGTGCTAGCACGTTAGGTGACGTGGTTGGCTCCCCTGGTAGTGTGCCCTCTGTGACGGGGGATGTGCAGAGTCAGGCCGAGGGGGGAGTTTCGGGGGTGTTGTCGTTCAAGTCTGTGCTCCATATCAGTGCCAGTGGAGGTGCTGGGGGGGCGGGATGCCTCACCGGATGAGTTGTCTGGGGTGAGTTTAATAGCAGGTGGTGATTCTCTGGGTGATGCCTGTGGAGAGGGCACTCTGGATGATGTGGAGGTCAGGGCTGTGATGGGTCGTGATCCTCTTTCAGACTCCGAGGGTGCCAGTGTTCCACAGGCCCTGGGGATGCCTCTTGTTGTTGCTTCCCCAGGCCCAGAAGAGGAGGGTGATGGTAGCGTGCAGGAGCCCAGCCATTCAGAGGGCTGCGAGTGTCAGGCAGGGGTGTCGGGACCCACCCCCAGCATTGATCCGGGGGGTCGTGTCATGGCTGAGGAGGGGGACAGCGATGCGGCCAGTGGGTGTGGCACAGAGAGTGATTTGTCAGAGAGTTCTGGTCTTTCTGAGGTTGTTGATTCAGGTGCGAGCGGGTTGGCTGCGAGCCCAGACTCCAAGGCCGTGTCTGAGGCAAAGCTTATTGTTGAGGTGCGAGAGTTCCTAAAAACAAGCCGCGCTCCCAAAACATTATGGTTTGCTGCTACAAGGCGGTGGGGGGACTGTCTAGATTTGCATGCGAGTCTCGAGGCTATCCTTAGTAACAAGGATAGTGGTCTTTCTGACTCGGATTTGGGGCTGTTTCGGGGTTTTTTGAAGGTCCTCAGAAAAGGAGTTCTTGGGACTACAGGGAGTGTGAGGGTCTCAATCTAATGTGCCTACACATTCACAGTAGCTACATTAAATTTAAATGGGAGTAGAGCGAGTTTTCGAAGATTTCAGCTCTTATCAGCCCTAAGGGAGGGGAGATTTGCAGTTTGTTATCTGCAAGAGACACATACCGTTGCTAGTGATGAACCTACCTGGCAACTGGAGTGGGAAGGGAGGGTTTATATGAGCCATCTCAGCTCAAATTCGAGTGGGGTGACTTTTCTGTTGGCCCCAAATTTTCTGCCAAGCATTTTAAAAGTGCAGGAAGTGGTGCCAGGATGTTTGCTCCATCTGGCCGTGAGCCTGGATGGCATGCCGTTGCATTTCATTAACGTGTATGCCCCTAGCTCCGGCACGATGCAGGCCGGCCTACTTCGGGAGGTGAATGCTCTGTTGGGCACTATTGATAGGGGAGAGTGTGTCTTCCTTGGTGGGGACTTTAATTGCACACTTGAGGTGCGGGACCGTTCTGGTACTCAGTGTGCGCCTGCTGTAGCGAAGAAGCTGAGAGGCTTGATTGACTCCTTTGAGTTGGTTGATGCTTGGAGGGACCTTCACCCTGATTCCACTGCTTTTTCGCGGAGGTCTGAGGGCGGTGGTTCCCGCATTGATCGGTTTTATATTTCCTGAGCGTTTGTTTCCCGTGTCTCAGCGGCCTCAATGCGGCTGGTGCCGTGCTCGGACCATTGTCTGGTGCGTGTGGATTTTAATCCAGCGTGCGCTCGGGCTGGGTCCGCGTACTGGCACTTTAACAACAGGCTGCTGGAGGATCGGTGTTTCCGGGAGTCATTCACTCGGTTTTGGGTGAAGTGGAGAGAGAGGCAGAGGTGCTTCTCTTCCCTTAGGCAGTGGTGGGATGTGGGTAAAGCTCACATCCGTCTCTTTTGTAAGGAATATACATGGGGGTCGACTGGGAGGCGGGACTCAGCGGTCGAGAAGCTGGAGAGGGAGATACAGGACGCTGAGTCTCGCCTGGGTCAGTTTGGTGAAGACTCCAGCGAATGGGGAGAGTTTCAGAGGAAGAAGGAGGTTTTGAGGAGTCTGCTGCTTGAGCGATCTCGAGGCGCATATGTGAGGTCTCGGGTCCAGATGCTGCACGAGCTGGACCGAGCGTCGCCTTTCTTTTTCTCTTTGGAGAAGGGGTGGGGAGCTCGAAAACAGCTCGTGGAGTTGCTTGCAGATGATGGCTCCTCTGTCACTGATCCAGAGAGGATTAATGCCTTGGTTAGGTCCTTTTATGGGTCCCTGTTCTCTGCGGAAGGTTTCAGTGTGGAGGCTCAGCAAGATCTGTGGGAGGGTCTACCGACCGTAGATAGGGAGGAGGCTGATCTTCTTGATGGCCCCTTATCTTTGGAGGAGTTGACTCGCGCCTTACATCAGCTCAGGAGGGGTAAGTCCCCCGGGCTGGATGGGTTGACGGTGGAGTTTGTTAGAGCTTTCTGGGACATCCTAGGGGGTGACTACATGTTGGTTCTGGGGGAGAGCCTGGCGACTGGAGTGATGCCTCTCTCGTGGCGTAGGACGGTTGTTGTCTTGCTGCCTAAGAAGGGCGAACTCCGTTTGTTGAAGAACTGGCGTCCAGTCTCTCTCCTTTGCACAGAATATAAAATTTTTGCACGGGCAATGGCAAATCGCCTGGGCTCCGTGCTGCATCAATTGATTCATCCTGATCAATCTTATACAGTCCCTGGCCGGTCCATCCAGGATAACATCCACCTGGTTAGGGACCTGATTCATTTAGTCCAGGGTACTGGTGAGTCAGCTGCTTTTCTGTCTCTTGATCAGGAGAAGGCTTTTGATAGGGTGGAGCATGAATACCTATTTGGGTCGTTGCAAGCGTTTGGGTTTGGACCACACTTCGTGGCCCGGGTCCGGCTTTTGTACGCTGCTGCGGAGTGCCTTGTAAAGGTTAATGGCGCGGTGCTAGCTCCTTTTCATTTTGGGAGGGGGGTCCGCCAGGGGTGCCCTATGTCGGGCCAGTTGTATTCGGTCTGTGTGGAGCCGTTCCTGTGTCTTCTTCGGAGGAGGTTGACAGGCCTGGCCCTACCTGGCCCGCGGGTTGAGGTGATTCTATCGGCGTATGCCGATGACGTACTTCTTATGTTCACTGATCCTGGTGACCTGCGGAGGATGCGTGACTGCCAGGAGATTTTCTCGGCTGCATCTTCTGCTAGGATTAACTGGAGTAAGTGCTCTGGACTTTTGGTGGGTCAGTGGCGGGTAGACTCCCTGCCGGAGGAGATGGCATTGTATGCGTGGAGTACCACGCACCTCCTCTATCTGGGGGTGCACCTGAGTCCCACTGAGGATGTTTGGCCGGCAAACTGGCAAGAGTTGGAGACGAAGGTGGTTGCTCGGCTGGGGCGCTGGTCAGGCCTGCTTGGAGTTCTCTCCTTTCGGGGGAGGGTGCTGGTCATAAACCAGCTGGTGGCCTCTATGTTATGGTACCGGCTGGCTACTCTTGTCCCGCCCTCTATATTTGTAACTGCTATACAGAAGAAGCTGGTGGATTTCTTTTGGGGAAATAGGAAGCATTGGATTTCCGCGGCGGTCCTGAGTCTTCCGTTAGAGGAGGGCGGCCAGTCCTTGGTGTGCGTGCGTACCCAGGTGGCGGCTCTCCGTCTCAGGACTCTGCGGAGATACATGTATGTAGAGAACCCTCCCAGATGGCACGCTCTGGCCACGTATTTTTTTCGTCAGGGTCGTTGCCTAAGGGGGGTCTCGCGGCTCCCGGTGGCGGGCGTCAGTCGACCCGCTCTAAGGGGCTTGCCTGTCTTCTACAGGGATGTGTTAAGAGTGAGGAATTTGGCGGTGTTCAGCCAGAGTGTTGTTCCACGAGGAGAGGTGGATGTTGTGGCTGCGGGTGTGGCTGGTCCTCATCCTGTCATGGTGGATGTCGAGGAGAGGCGCGAGCCTAGAGTGGTTCAGATAGAGCTTACTCCCGCTCCGTCAGATCTGCTCATCGGGCCTAGGCTCCGGGATATTTCTCGGCCTCCAGCTCCGCATAATCTGAGCTGCCTTTCTGAGATGACCAGCATGCCATTTTGTGATGCAAGGAGACGCGCACTGTATAGGATGCTCCTGCACATTCTGAACCACCGTGCCTTCGTCTCCCGTCCTGACTCACCATGGAGGACGGTGTTACCATCCGAAGGCAGCGGGGGGCCCCAGTGGGGGTCCTTCTATAAGGGAGTCATACCCCTTTATATTGGGGACCTGGGGTGGAGAGTGCTGCATGGAGCGGTGGTTTGTAATAAACTTTTGAGTCGGTTCACGGGCTCGTCTGCCGCATGTATTTTCTGCGGAGAGGAGGAGACCGTATTCCATGTGTATATGGAGTGTGTGAGGTTACTGCCCCTGTACCAATATCTGAAGGGGCTGTTCCTCAAGTTCTGGCTGCATTTTAGCCCCACAATCCTGGTGTTCGGACACAAGGCAGGGAGTGGGGAGAGCCGAGTGTGGGGGGGGGGACTTACCTGTCGGTTTGCTCCTCGGCCTGGCCAAGATGGCCATTCGTGGGTCCAGGCAGCGGGCGGTCGACGGTCAGGTGAGAGTCGGCTGCCTGCCCCTCTTTCGGGCCTACGTCCGTGCACGTGTGTCCCTGGAGAGGGAACACGCGGTGTTCACGGGGACTCTGGAGGCCTTCCGTCAGCGCTGGTCACCGCGTGGGGTTGAGGCGATTATAAATGAATGTACTGTTGTACTACAATGATCTGTTCGTTATAGTGTGATTTTTGATTGTGTTTTGATGTATTGTATTTTATGATTTGTGTTGAATAAAGTTTTTGAAATGAAAAAAAAAGAAAAAAAAAGAGAGGTGGAGATAACAACAGAGGTAGGGAAGTAATTGGTGGAGGTAAACATGGGCTGCAAATGTAGGAATTTGATCGGAAAGGAAGATGGAGTATGTAGACTAAATAATGGAGATGGGCTAGGATGGGTTCAGTGGGGGGGAGGGGTTAATGAGGAGAGTGTGGGTGATGGTTGGAGAATAAATTGGGTGAGATGTTAAAGGAAAGAAGGGTATGTGTGTGAGGATCTAGGTGAGTAGAGAGACTAGGGGGCTAGGATACCTGAAATTAGAGAACTCAACATTCATGCTGTTGGGTTGTAGACTCTCAAGGCAGGATACAAGATGTTGATCCCTAATCTACTTTTGATACTTTACAGATACAGTATGGAAACAGGTACTTTGGCCCACTGATTCCGTGCCGTCAAGCGATCAGCCCATACACTAACACTACCCTGTACACCAGGCACAATTTTACAACTTACCGAAGTCAATTAACTCACAAACCCGTAGGTCAATTGAGTGCGGGAGGAAACCTGAGCACCCAGAGAAAACCCATGTGGTCACAGGGAGAATGTACAAACACTGTACAGACATCACCGGTAATCAAGATTGAACTCAGGTCTCTGGTGCTGTAAGGCAGCAACTCTACCGCTGCACCACTGTGCCTCAGTCTCTTGAGGAAGTAGAGTTGTTCTTAGGCTAAAGATAGACACAAACAGCTGGAGCCACTCAGTGGGACGGGCAGCATCTCTGGAGAGAAGGAATGGGTAATGTTTTGGATCAAGACCCTTTTTCAAACGTAGGCTTTCTCAGTTGATGCTCTTTCTCTCTCCCCCCTCCAAGGCTGGTTCTTCTGTTTGCCTGTATTTGCTTCAGTTTTATTTGTTCAAGTGTTATTAATCACATTGTAGCTTTTGAAAGATTCAAACAGGTATCAGACGCTTTCTAAGGGCTGAATCGGCCCGTTCGCAGGGCCTTTAATTGCCCAGCGTGGCTTAAAATCAAGCTACTGCATCGAAGCCATTGAGGCTCCCGATATTAAAGCCCCCGCCGGCCGATTTTAAGCCACGCCGGGCGATGAATGGCCCCGCAAACGGGCCAATTCAAGCCCCACGATTCTGAGCGGGGATGAAGCTGCTGTTGCTGGAGTTCGGAGTTGGTCGTTAGCCAGGTCAGCTCCAGATGTTACCGTCCACAGAGCCCACGGCCGAAGCATCGCGTGTGTACGTGTGCATGCGCACGGCCACCCAAAAATTGTGTCCCTTTCCCATGGTTTGATAGTGATTTCCGACCCCTGAATCAGTGTAAACCAGCATCTGCAGTTCCTTCCTACACATATCAATGATATTGTCTGCTCTTAGGCAAACAGCTGCCCTTTCAGGGAAAATAGTAAGATTAAATGAGAACATACCAGTTTGAAGTTTGATCTTTATTTTAGGCAAGGCAAGGCAAGGCAAATTTATTTATATAGCACCATTCGTACAAGCAGCAATTCATAGTGCTTTACAGGAAGAAAAAAAAAACAAAAGAAAAACATAGTAAAAAGACAGCAGAACAACCAAACAACACAGGACAACAAAATAGCCAATAATCAAAAGTTACAAAACAAGCAATACGGCAAATGCATGAATAGTAAAACAAAGTCACTAAAACAATAAAACAATTTTAAAAGCACATAAAAGGGTTAAGATTAGAAGGTTAAGATTACCTGCATGTTGGGTTATGGAAAAGCTACAGTAAACAACAGTGTTTTTTGGCCTGATTTTAATGAGCTTACAGTCTGTGCACACCTCAGGTGTTCATGGAGCTTGTTCCACAGGTGTGGAGCATAAAAACTGAACGCTGCTTCAGCCTTTTTAGTTCTGACCCTGGGAACACAGAGTAAACATGTCCCTAAAGACCTGAGGAGTCTAGGTGCCTCATATACAACAAGTAGGTCAGAGATGTATTTTTGACCATTCAGTGTCTTGTAGGCCAGTAACAGAATTTTAAAATCTATCCTTTTACAGGGAGCCAATGCAAAGATTTAAGGACAGGTGTAATGTGGTCCATTTTCTTGGTGTTGGTCAAGACTCTGGCAGCGGCATTCTGGATAAGCTGCAGTTGTTTAATTGATTTTTTACTGAGACCTGTAAAGATGCCATTACAATAATCTAACCTAAGTAAGATATATGCATGACAAGTTTTTCAGTGTCTTCTTTGGACAGAAATCCCTTGATTCTTGCAATGTTTTTTAGATGGTAATAGGCAGATTTGGTAATGGTTTTTATATGGCTATTAAAATTCAAATCTGAGTCCATAACTACACCAAGGTTTCTGGCTTTGTCTGTGGTTTTCAGTGCGATTGAGTCAAGTTGAGCACTCATCTCTAGCCTTGTATTTTTGGGACCAAAGACAATAATTTCTGTCCTATTTGCATTGAGCTGGAGGAAGTTCTGATTCATCCACTCATTGATTTGTTTGACACACTGACTCACTGAGTGTAGGGGACTATAGTCATGTGGTGACACTGCGATATAAAGTTGTGTGTCATCGGCATAAGTATGGTAGGATATGTTAAAATATTCTATGATCTGAGCTAGGGGGAGCATGTAAATATTGAACAAAATGGGTCCAAGAATGGAGCCCTGAGGAACCCCGCATGTGAGTTTTGTACGTTCTGATTCATAATTACCAAGGGAAACAAAATAATCCCGATCTTTCAAGTAGGATTTGAACCAGTCCAGCACAGAACCAGAGAGTCCTACCCACTTCTCCAGTCTGTCAAGCAGTATGTTATGGTCCACCGTATCAAAAGCAGCACTGAGATCGAGAAGTCCCAAAACTGAAGCTTTTGATGCAACACTGTTTTGATGTATGTCGTTTAGGACCTTAGTAAGTGCAGTCTCAGTGCTGAGGAGTTACGATGAGGGATTATGTGAAGAAGCCCCGCCAGGCGCATGCCTGTCATACTTCAAAGCAGTGGTGTGAAAACACAGAAACTATAGCCAAAGTGATATAGTAAGACTCAGACGACTAGAGCTACCAGATGACCTTTGCGATCATGAGGGCCGGCAGTGGAGGACACGTTCCGCGTAACTCTTCATAAAATAAAGATGAAACTTTAAACTAGTAAATTCTTGTTTAATCTTACTATTTTACTTCGGAGTCACGTGAGTGACTACGTGAAGATTTCAAAGCTCTGTGATTTCATGCCGTAGATCCATTCCATAGGATACACTGCTTCAGTTGACACAGTAGTGAATAAATAATGTATTGAACATTGCTTCGAATTATCCAATAATCATTTTTTAAATAACAAAACATCTTAAATAACAATTTCCCCTCTATCCCAGGGGAAATTCCAAATGAAATTTATAAGGACAAAGCAAATCAAATCAAACGGAACCCAAAACAGCATGCCCAAACCCTGGCACCGTCAGGACAGGTTTATCATAAATTTTAGAAAAGTTGATTCCTTAGACCATCCTGCGGCCTCGCTGCGGATGTTGATGTCGCCCTGGTGGAGTGAGATTTAAACACATGACTGTCTACTCCAGCGGAATCCAAAACCTGTTTTAAAATCTAGAAATAGTTTATACTGACACATTTTTATGAGGTTTTTTGTGACTGATGAGCATTGCTGTCTCAGAGCCTCTGAGACTCTTAGTTACTAAACCTCTCCCTTCACCACCTCCAGTTTAAATTCCAGTTGGAATATTTTGGAGGACCATGTAACCAAGAACCAAGAACCAAGAACCTCGATATATTGACTCAGGTGCTTAACTACACATAACGTTTGGTCAACAGGGTATGCTTTAAAACTTATTTTGGTTTCGGCCATTCCAGGCCTGCTTTGTTTGATTAAATCATACACATAAAACGTAATGTTTTGTTTTTTTTTAATTTTTTTTATTAGAAATAAATACATAATAAAAAACATTTTGTTTGTTGTAGTCATACATTATTAATATTGTTTGTATTATCAATTGTATAATAATTGTACTTCTATATATTTTTTAAATTTTTATATAGATAGAAAATAATAGAGAGGGAAAGAAAAGAAACAAAAAAAATTAAAAGAGAATGGAATAATCAGCTAATTATACATCATTGGAGATTTTGAGGTTAATCACCAAATTCAAAATGTAATTGTTTAGTATATTGGTAAAATTTTACAACTTGGTCTGAATATATTTAATTTAATTTATATTTCAATGCTGGAATTTTATTGTGTTTTATCATAGTTGGTGTAGCCGCATTTTCTATGTCTAATTGTTTTATTTCCCTTTCCAATGCCTGTTGTTTCGCCCGATTCTCTTTATTATGAAATGCTTGGGAGGAGATCATAGCTCCTCGAGTAAATGCTTTAAATGTCTCCCATAGTAGGGAGGCAGATGTTTCAGGGCTATCATTGATTTCAAAGAACATATTAATCTGTTTAGTGAGATATTCCTGACGCGTTTTCCTTTAAAATTTTCATTTTAAGAGTCTCCATTGTAACTGTTTCTCCGTCCTTCCATTTAATTTAATCATAAGGGAGCATGGTCCGAGATTATAATATTGTGATATTTCGAGTTATATGTAAATGGAATAAGCTTGGAGTCCACCAAAAAGTAATCTATTCTTGAATATGTTTTATGTACCGATGAATAAAATGAATATTCTCGTCCGGTTGGGTTTTCTATTCTCCAAACATCCTTGATATTACTAATATCTATATATGCATTTAATAAGTCACTGGACTGCGATTTTGTTTTCCGTTGTCTTGATGATCTATCTAAATAGGGGTCTAATGTACAATTTAAGTCTCCGCCGATTATTTAATTGTGTTGTATTAGTTCCAGAATTGTATTAAATATTTTCTTAAAAAACAAGGGACTATCAAAATTTGGTCCATAAACATTAATAAGAGTCAGTTTTTGTGCATATAATTCACCTATTAATACAATATATCTGCCATCACTGTCCGTTATAGTTGATATATGTTTAAAAGGTATCCCTTTACGGATTAGTATTGCAACACCTCTGGATTTATGTGTGAATGAGGAATGATATGCTTTATCAATCCATTTAGCTTTCAATCTATGCTCTGCATCCTTTTTAAGGTGAATTTCCTGAAGAAATATTACATCTGTTTTAAGTGCTTTTAAATGTGCTAATACTTTACTTCTCTTGATTGGTTTGTTTATACCCTTAACGTTCCAACTACAAAATGTTATTCCTTCACCCCCAATCTTCATATTCGAACCTTGCATCTTTTGTTTAGGGAGGTCTATAAAAGAGCAGATGGTTCAGCTCAACAAGCCCAACTTTACACCCGAACATTAGATAGATTAATTTTAAGTCTCGTTGGTATTTCTCGCTTATATATCTCCTCTGATTAACTACACATAACGTTTGGTCAACAGGGTATGCTTTAAAACTTACTTTGGTTCCGGCCATTCCTGGCCTGCTTTGTTTGATTAAATCATACACATAAAACGTAATGTTATCTGCAGAAGAATACATGCTATCTAGTCGTAACTTTAGCAATGTTTGCACTCGTTGCGCTGATACTAACGCCATGAGCTTAACCGCTTTAAATGTTAACTTCTGAAAAGACAATGACGTAATTGGAGCCCATTGCCGAAGCAGTGTGAGAACTATACTGACATCCCAGATTTCTGTATACCTAGGTTTAGGAGGATTTTTGTTAAAGATTCCTCTCATGAATCGGGGCACCAATGGATGAGACCCGATAGGTTGTTGTTCTGAAACTGCCCTAAATAGGAGGACAAAGCACTCCGAGCACTATTAATGGCACTATAACTCAAGTGTTCATCAAAATGCAATGTAGCAAGGAACTCCAATACATCCGGTATGCTTGCAGTATGATAAGATATATCTGACTGTAAACAACATCTCCCATTTCTTAATATAAGACACATATTGTTTCTTAGTGCTATCTCTCCAAGCTGCAGTTATCACATCCATGGTCCTATTTGACAGTCCAAGGCCTTCGAACGGTCTGGTCAGAACCTGCAGATTAACAAATTAATATGATCATGTAACGGATGATTTTCTCCTGTTCCTGGATGCACCAACAAATTGGGGACAGTCATGAATGGCCGAGTCATCATTCTGAGCACCAATGGGAACCATGGCTGTGTAGGCTAGTCCGGAACCACCAAAATGCCTAAGGCGGAGTCCTGCTCTATTTTGGTGAGACATTGCCTAATCAGGCAGAATGGGGAAAAAGCATAATAGAATGTACGTCCCCATTGTAGAGAGAATGCATCCACCGCTACTGCTCTTGGATGGTTCCCATGAAATATATTTAGGCAACTGGTGATTTAGTGTGGATGCAAACAGATCAATATCTGGCAAACCATAGCGACTGACAATCATTTTAAAAACATCAGGATTTAACATCCATTCTATGTTGTCATTAAATTTTCATGACCTGTTGTCTGCCACCACATTATCTCTACCTGGTAGGTAGATAGCTGAGACCCAGATGTTTCTGGAAATACACCAGTGCCACATGAGGTTAGCCAGATTATCACATGATACTGACCTTATTCCTCCCATGTGATTGATATATGCCACAGCCGTGGTATTATCAATCTGGAGTTGAACATCTAAATTATTCATTGTTGAAAAATAAGCTTTTAATCCATCGAATGCACCCAGCAATTCTAAGTAATTTATACCATGCCTGTGCAGGATTAAATCCTCTTGCACACTCCATCTGCCACCACAGCTAGACTCGCTGTCTGTAGCTCCCCATCCGGCAGCACTCACATCTATCTGTAAAACCACTGAAGGTTGCTGAACCAAAATGTTTTTGGCAGTTTGTACAATATTGATAATCCACCATTGTAATTCAGCTATGGCTCTGGTTGGTAACTGCATAGGTCTATCAAAATGACCTGCATGTTCTTTAAGTGCTAGTTCTCGAGGTCGTTGCAGACTTTGATAGTGCAGTGGTACAAATTGCACTGCAGGGAAAGCTGCCACCAATTTACCAATAACACTAGCTACTTCCCGGATGGAGGGATATTGTTTTTCAGCAGGACTAGTACAGACCTCACTGATCTCCACATCCTTGGCTGTAGGCAAAGTCACTGACATATCAACTGAATCAATGACAAATCACAAATAATAACATTTTTTTTTGGGATGGCTCTAACTTGGATTTGGTTGGATGGACCAGGAACACTAATCTTTCAAACAGGTGTTTGGTTGCTGAAACCGATTCCTCAGCTGTCTCCTGAGTGTTGCTTATGATTAAAATATCATCTAGATAAGCCATTACCATGTGATCCTGGGCCCGAAGTAGCGCCAGCACTGGTTTCAACAATTTGTGAACAGCCTAGGAGCTGAGGTTAACCTATTGGGTAATGCTTTAAATTGCCACAGCTGTCCCATCCAACTGAATTTCAAGTATCTCCGATACTGATGATGAATTGGTACTGAATAATATGCATCTTTCAGATCTATAGTTGCCATATAACAGCCTTGTGATAACAGCTGTTTCGCAGTATTGAAGGTGTCCATTTAAAAAATGCCTATACTGAACATAGGAATTTAACTGGTTTAGGTCCAGAATGACTCTACATCCCCCATCTTTTCTCTGTCCGGGGAATATATTGGACACAAGTTGTTGAGGATGGTTTGTCATCATCTCAATTACCCATTTTTTAGGATAAAACCGTAATTCCTTCTTTTACCTGCTGAGTTTTGGGTGCAGAAAAAAACCCAATACTCTATTAGGCGTGTTCTGTACAGGCGGATCAATTCCTGACATAAACTCTATTCGAGCCTGACACAGTGTCTAGTATAAACCGATCAGATGTTATGCAGCACCATTCATCATAAACAATTGCAACCTACCCCCAACCGGAGGTTGTTCCCCAGAAATCTTATCCTGGACAGAATGAATCACCTGTACCTCTACAGTCAGCCTTGAAGTCCTCCTTCTTCCCATATTGGGGTTGTAGCTGGGATACACAGGTGGGTAATACCGTCGTCCCACTGGCCCCACTCTGCTTTGCCCTGCCCCTGGATCCGACCCCTTTCACGCTGAAAACGACCTGCGAGATGGCATCCTGGCAGAAGGGACGTATGTCTTCATGAGACAGATTGTTTTAGCCTCTTCCTCCAGGTCCTTGACTTGTTTGAAAAGGTCCATCCCAAATAAATAATCTGGGCTTGGATATTGGTGGACCTACACAAAGCTTCAAATTTCGGGTTCAGCGTCGGCTTTATAGCTATTTTTCTTATGCAGTTGACCTCAAAATATGCGTTACAGAACAGGGCCAGCATATCTTGTTGTGTGCCAGACATTGCTGCTCCCCGGACCATTTTTCCAAATGCAGTGATGCCTGCTGCCACCAACTTGAGGACCCGCTGAAACATGATTTCTTGTCCACGTATCGTTACACTCATTTGTGCCCATATTGCAGAGTTCACGGTGGGCACTTTGAGCGACGCACAATTAACAGGTGTTTTATATCTTGTGGCCGTCTCTTCCATAATCGTATCCTGGAGCTGGTGAGAAGCCATGTAATTAACATTGACGGCTAGAGCTTCCTCGATAGCCTCACCAGTCCCTTCCAGATTAGGGAAGTTTAACGCTATGTCTGGGACACCTGGAGCATGGCTCATGTGCTCTGGTGTGTGCACAAAAGCAGTGACACCAGCTTCAGGGTCAGACTCCTCCTGCCCTGGCTCTCCCGAGTCATGCTCAAGGCAGATCTCTTCCAGCCCTAAACAAGGTACTGGAGAGGATGATTCCTACTGGTATCCATAAGCGGTGTTTTCTTCTTCACTGTATGGACCTCTGCGAGAGGCTGTGTGGGGAATCCTAGGGGAATTCGACCCCGATTGAAATTTTACATGGCTCTTTAAGTTTGGAGCATTTTCCCATTTGGTTGAGCCGTCCCCATACCTTTATATTAAAAGGAGGGGAGTCTTCCACATCATCAGACCCATCAGATAAGATGAGCCTGAGAATACTTTGTTTTGGCATTCCTCCCTGGTGGAGTAGCCTGAGTGCCCTGAAGCACTGGAGACTGATGGAGGCAGTTGAGCTGCCGATAGAAATGGTAGCCGGCATTAGCGCAGCCATTATCTCCAAACCCGATCTATATAGTGGTAATCGCGGAGCCGGCATTAGCACAGCCGTTATCTCCCGACCCGATCTATAAGCGGTAACCGCGGTCCCCGCGCGTTCCCCTCCACTACGGCAGTTTATATTTACAATACCTCCTTATCACTAACTCTCCGAGCCAGACTTACAGAGTTTAAAATACTCGCAGGGAAGGTTTAACATTGACTTACCTGTGGGTTACTACTTACTGCTGGTGGAGTTGAGCTCTCCAGCCCATCGGTGTGCCATGCGTCGGACGTAATGACACGCCTGCGCCTGTCGGGGCTTCTTCACGTAGTCACTCACGTTACTCCGAAGTAAAATGATTGTTTCCTCTTATATTCACCAAGCTAGGTGATGAAGGGCACAATCTAAATGTTGATTTCATGCGCAAGGGTATCTTCCAGCTCCTAGCAAAAATGAAACTAAATGGCGTCCCAGTTAAGCTTATCACTCTGTACACCAGGTGAAATGTGCAGTGATTCCTTAGGGCCTGTATCATTTTTGGGCCAGAGTGATTCTAGATAAGGTTCTAATTTCAGTAATCATTTGGGATAGTGTTTAGATATGAACACACCACTGCACAGCACACACATTCCTTACCTAAGAGTGGTGTGACATTGATGAAACCACCGGCCTGGTGGAAACTATCCGTCTGCTTCAAGCTCTAGTTGTGGAGGTGAAACATCAAAGCCCAAAAACAAACAGATGCAGAAAATATAAATGGCTCTCGAGAAAGTAAACATCTCAAATGTAAATGCTCCCCTTTTTTTGTTCATCAACCAAAGTTAATCTTACAGTGACACCAGCAAGTTTGCAATGAGTAAAACCAATTTCGACCTAAGGAAGATTAATGACCAGAATGCAAAATGAAGACTGATGGCTGGATTGTAAAGGATTTGGCTTGCGCACTTTGCAAGAATATTGATTCCCGAAACTAAAAGCAGCATTCATTTGCTAATCGGCTTCCATTAACATCAAAACTGCTCTGCTTCCAGTTTTTATTTCTGATGTGGCCCTATTATTGTTACCATTTGATGAGATATTTTTATTAGCATTGTCTTGTCATGCCCAGCTGGATTGGAGTATATGTGTAAGGACAAATTAGAACCAAATATCCAGAGATGATCGAGCGATCAATACCTTTGCACATTGTTAGCACCAACATTCAAAGATAAACTTTCTGCATGACCTTCAGCGTGCATCATATTTATATCACAGTCTGTCCCTCTGTGGCAAGTTTGTTTGGTGTCACAGTTAGTGACATTTGTCAGGTTAGTCAATCATTCATCTCCTGATGCATTAGGCAAGAGACTACAGCCTTGCTTGCTTTGTCACATATTATCCTGCCTGGGGGGAAGGGGAAGACAACATGAAAGAGTGCAGCACAGTTACTGAGTTCCAAAGTTCCCAGATGCATCTTTGAAGGAAGCAAGGAAAGAAAAATACCAGATAAATATATATTAGCATCAGGAGTTTGCAGCAATCAGCTTGACATCATCTGCTGGGCATTTTTTACTTTGAAGAGGAGTAGCTCCGTTCTGATTTGCAAAGATTGCGATGTATTCTGGTCGCAATCTACCACTCTCATTTGCCAGGCGCTGAGCACATTTTGTGACGGCTCCGATCAGGCAGCTCGTTAGTGGAACTTGGAGGGAAGAAGTGCGCAGGCAGGGAGCAGACTACAGAAGAAATGAGAGGTAATGGGAGTCATCACAGGCCACAAGCGATTAGAAGATCCAGGCAACTCCATTCTGCGTTGATTACTTGGATACATATAACGCCTGCTGGGGTAATGTTCCAGGTAATAGGCAGCCTGGTGGCAGGTAATAACATGGTAACAGATAAAGGAGGCCCAGCAGTGTTTCTGACATCAGCCAATGTTAGAGACTCATACTTTTGGAACCACAAGGCAATGAATTAGCAGTGTTTCCTTCTTGTGAGCTCGCTCTCTCTCAACTGTAAGCTATCAACAAGCTGCCTTTCCAAACGATGCACACACAACCAAAAGCAAATCTCTTGATATTAGCACAGAATGACTGTGAAATGAGACCTCAATGAACCTGTATTAATATAGCACCTCATTACATCTCCTGGAAACATCCGAAACCTCTTGTTGCACAATGAATTCCTCCGGGCATCTAATGTTGCTCGAGGAACGAAATGCAATGACCATTTTACACACACCAACATCCCAAATATCTGAAGTCTGAAGAATATTGAGTTTAAAGAAGGGGCTTGACCCATAACGTCACCCATCCTTCTCTCCAGAGATGCTGGCTGGCCCGCTGAGTTACTCCACTCCCCTCCAAGTATAATATTGTATCTATCCCAAATATTATACTTGGAGGGGAGCCAGAACTTAAGCAATCTTTCTGTGCACGTTATTGGTTTATCTATATATTACAATCTGTTGTCTCTTCGGAACACTGGCCCCTGTTAGTCCGCTGTCTGTAGTCAGGTACAACCACAGTAACAAAACACTTCAGTGGCATGCCCTAGCTCATTAGAGTTAACACAACTGTTGTGTAATGTGGCAACTAAAATACTGAGCTACCTGTTCAAAGTAACGCCCACTGAATGTCCCAAAATTGCTCGTAGCAGCCTCCTACTTTCAATAATAATTTAAACCAAAACTAAATATGTTCGTTATGGCCTAAATAGAAATAGGCAGTGAAAATGGGCTCCGTGGCATTAATTTCACTGGCTCAGTGGTTTAGTTATGACTTTCATTTGCTGCAAGGCCATTAACCTGAAATGGTAACCCTATTTTCACTCCACTGAAGCTGTCTGAACTATTGAGTATTTCCAGCAGTTTCTGCTTATGTCAGCAGGGATGGCTAATGAGGTAACAAATGCATCAAATTTATCTTCTAGAATTCTGTGTATCTTAGGATTGTCTCCATGACTGGAAAGTAATAAAAGTAAACCCTCTTTTCAAGACAGTCAAGTACAAGTGAACAGCCTCGTGGACATGCTGCAACCTGTCAATGATATGATGAATGTTCATCTGATTGTCCCATTAGAGGAAATATATGAAGACATTAGAGCGGTTGTATAGAAGTTTACCAGGATGCTCCCTGCATGTGAGGATATTAGCTGTTAGGAGAGATCTGACAACATTAGTTTCTCTGTTAGTTTGAAGGTGTGGAAAGTGTGCGTTAATGTGCGGGGATCGCTGGTCAGTGCAGACTAGGTGGGTCGAAAGGCCTGTTTCTGCGTTGTATCTCTGAACTAAACTAAACGGAACTTAGAGTTCGTAGCCATGAGATCAAAGGTAGAATATGTTAAGGGGATGTGCAGGAATGCTTTTTTACACAGAGTGATAGGAGTTTGGAACACACTGCCAGAGGTGTTGGTGGAAGCAGATATGATAATGGTATTTAAAAGGCTTTTGGATGGGCACATGTTTATTCAGGGAATGTAGGAGTATGGATAACATGCAGGAAGAAGTGATTAGTCTAAGTAGGCATCATGTTCAGCCCAGACATCATTGGCTGAAAGGCCTGATTCTTTGCAGTCTGAAGAAGGGTCTCGACCCGAAACGTCGCCTATCTCCTTCGCTCCTTAGATGCTGCTGCACCGGCTGAGTTTCTCCAGCTTTTTGTGTAACCCTCGATTCTCCAGCATCTGCAGTTCCTTCTTTAACACTGATTCTTTGCTGTCCTGTTCTATGTTATATAATTGGAGAAGGTCACTATGGTTTTATGAAAGGATATCAAGTTTGACAAATTCAAAATAGGACATACCAAGCAGAATTGATACTTGGGAGACCAATAGATATATTGAATTTTAAAAAGCATGTACTGATGCGTCACACAAGGTGTGATTATAGAGTCATTACAGCCTTCCCTAAACTTCTTTGTAAATGATCAGTCACAATCTGAACTAGCTCTCAGCCAATAAAAAACAAAAACATTTCCAGATTTTGGATGCAGGAAATCTGATGTGCTAGATGCTAGAAACACTCATCAGGTCAGGCAGCATCCGTGGAGAGTGAAATAGGTTTAATGTTGCAGCGGCTTACCAGAACTTGCTATTTTAATTATAGATTTCTGGCACCTGCACTGTTTTATTTATGTATGCATTTATTTAATTAATTTTGGAGATACAGCATGGAAACCGGCCCTTCGGCCCACCAGGTCCACGCTGACCACGGTCACCCATACACTAATTCTATCCTACACACCAGGGACAATTTACAGAAGCCAATTAACCTACAAACCTGCACGTCCTTGGAATGGGGGAGGAAACCGGAGCAGCTGGGGAAAACCAAAGGTGTCACGGGGAAAACACACAAACTCCGCACACTCAGCATCCATGGTCAAGATCGAACCGACGTCTCTGGTGCTGTAAGGCAGGAACTCTACTGCTGCGCCAATGTGCCGATAGTGGCATTTAATTTTGATTAATATTGCAAGGGCTGCTCTTTATTGCTTCACACCTTCCACATCGTACCCTGCAGCAATTTGAAGCAGCAAAGCCCCAGACAAACGATGTGATGGCTCACTGCACCATTCATGTTTATCAAAGGTCTCGGTGCAGCAACATCTCCAGATAGGAATCCAATTGTGTTGGGCTTTGATGAAAGCACATTGCACATAGTTTAGATTTTTTTTTCACAAGGAAGTGTATGTTTGTCTTGGAGGCAGAGCATCTAATTGTTTTCTGAGATCAGAGGTCACTCTTACTATTGGAAATTGAATTGAGTGGCTTTATAATGTGCAGCATAGATGAAAAGATAATCTCCTTGAAACAAACGAGGGAATAGATGGTTTGTGTGTTTTTTTTCCCTTGGAGAGTCAAAAACGAAAGGTCATGTATTCCTAAGATAAGAGGCCAGAGGTACAATATTTCACAGCAGATGCAAGTCTACAACTCCTTTCCAAAAATAATTCTGATTGGTCAATCAATGAGGACATGCACGAAAGGGCAATAAAACAATCTAATGATATAGAGATTGTCCAGGCCGATGGAGTGGATGTGAATGTTCAGCCTCATCTTAATGGAGAGCAGACCAAATTCCTGCTCCTATTTCTTAGTAAGAAATGATGTGTTTCCATGGCTTTATACCCAAACAAAACAAATCATGCTGCAGATTACATTAATGTGCCAGCGAGGGGCACAGTAGTAGAGTTGCTGCCTCACAGCGGTAGAGATCCAGGTCTGATCCTGACTATGGGTGCTCTCTGTACAGTGTTTGGACGTTCTCCCTGTGCCCGCATTGGTTTTGTCTGGGTGCTCCTGTTTCTTCCAACATTCCAAAGACATGCACATTTGCAGGTTAATGGGCTCTTTTGTTCTGTAAATTGTCCCCAGTGTGTAGGATAGTGGTCGTAGTCGGCGCAAACTCATTGGGTTGAGGGGTCTATTTCCACGTTGTATCCCAAATCTAAACTAAACGAATGCATGTCCGTCAGGTTCAATCCTTAGCAGTAGAGTTTCTGCCTTATGGCGCTAGAGACCCGGGTTCGATTCCAACTTCCGGTGCTGTCTGTATGGAATTTGTACATTCTCCCAGTGACCTGCGTGTTTTTTCTCCGGGATCTCTGGTTTGCTCCCACAGTCCACAGGTTTGTAGGCTAATTGGCTTGGTAAAAATTGTAAATTGTCCATGTAGTGTGTTCGGGGATCGCTGGTTGGCACGGACTCGGTGGGCCGAATGCCCTATTTCCATGTTGTATCTCAAAACTAAACTAAACTAATGCACATCCCTAAGATTCAATTTCAGGAATCTCTAGCACCATAGATGCCAGTTTTTAACAAGACATGTTCATGGTGTGAAACATGCAGCACTCATTCCATTGATTTAGAAATGTTGTTGGACACCGTGAAAGAAGGTGGAAAAATATGGGTAGTATGGTTTTCAGGTGTGGCTAAAAGGACAAATGAGGACCTCCACACACAGAAGTCAAGAGGCTATTTAGATCCTGAAGCGTCAATAGCTGGGGGTTGTGCTCCAGGCCAGACCCAAGGGAAGAGGTCACATGGACCGATGCAGTTCCACAAAAAGATTGATTTATCCCTCTTATTGAAGGTAAACCATTGCATCACAAAGACTATCACTAACATTTACTTAAATGCACACTTACCATGATTCAAGGTCACTCCCCCAATGCATAGCTTCAACATTTTATCCACATTCAACCATGGCAGGTACATGACTTTGATGCATTGTTACAAGGTTACTAACATACATCTTTCCTGGAGGGAGGATGACTCATAACTGGCACTGGATAAGAAGGTCATCCACTGGCTTATGGCCCAGGGAGTAAATTCTGGCTGAGTGCCTGCTGAAGAGTTTACGGCCAGAGGCAGTGCTCAGATCTGTGAGGATGAAGGTGCCCTGCAAATTCAGCTGGTGTGGTGCAGAGAACAGTAGAGGGAGAGGCCATCTTGGGTGCTGGGTGTCAGGGCAGACAAGTGGTCCTGACTTCACACAAAGGGTGGTGGGTTTATGGAGCGAGCTGGCAGATCAGATAGTTGAGGCATGAACTATTGTAACATTTAAGAAACAATTAAATAGGACAGGTTTAGAGGGATATGGGCCAAACACAGGCAGGTGGGACCAGTGTAGATGGGACATGTTGGTTGGTGTGGAGGATTTGGGTTGAAGGGCCACACTGTTTCACTCTATGACGGATGTAAAAGGTTATGGGGAGAAGGCAGGAGAATTGGGTTAGGAGGGATATATACATCAGCCATGGTTGAATGGCGGAGTAGACTTGATGGGCCAAATGGCCTAATTCTGCTCCAAACACTTATGATCTTATGATGACCCGATGACTGACTTGTAATTTAAACATGAAGTAAAGAGTTTGGTGAAAAAGGACACGAAGTTCGGGGGTAACTCAGCGGGTCAGGCAGCATCTCTGGAGAACATGGATAGGTGACGTTTCGGGTCGGGAGCCTTCTTCAGACTGAGTTGCTACCTGACCCATTGAGTTCTGCAGCACTTTGTGTCCTTTTGTGTAAACCAGCATCTGCAATTCCTTGATTCTACTCAAGAGTCTGGCGAGTCTCTAGTGACAGAAAGCACAAGATACTGTTTCCAGCTAAGCTTCTGGTCTCCGATATCCTCTAGAATGTTGATAGTGGGACACTTATCAATTGAATTATTTCACTCGTTCCTTTTTGTTGGATTGTGCCATTATCTATCTGTTATATGGTGTGATCTCTTCCTGCTCTTCTTGTTCTTCCGCTATGGATCAGGATGTCTTGCACTGTGTTTAAGTATCATGTGGATATAACCTCATACAATGTTGAGCATTAGAGCAAGATACAAGATACATTTATTTGTCACATGTGCCAGTTGGCACAGTGAAATGTAATCACCATACAGCCATACAATAAAAAATAAAGAACACAACACACGATAGAGTTCAACATAAAACATCCACCCACAGCAGAATCAAACGTTTCCCACTGTGAGGGAAGGCACCAAAGTCAGTCTCTTCCTCTGATGTTCACCCGTGGTCCGGGCGTCTGGAGCCCGCTGCTCAGGCCCGCGCGCCAGGATATTGGAACACCAACGTCGGAACGGGAGGCCAACCTCAGCGTCTTGGACCTCCAAATCGGCCGCTTCCCATCGGAGTCCATGGCTCCCGACGTCCCCAAGCCGCGCCGGGCGGGAATTCACGCTGGCGGCCCTCGGCAAAGGGTCCCAGGGACTCCGCGATGTCGGCCAGCGCTGCCTGCGCTGGGAGCTCCATGAACCAATGCCCCGTGATATTGGAGCAGCGGGCCCAAGGCTCCAGAGTTTCAAACGGCGATCCAGAATGGCATCGCCCGATCCGCAGTGAATCCAGCGCCACGCCGCCGCTGCCGAAGCTCTGGTGCGGTCCCCAGTCTCCGGTAGGAAAGGCCGCTCCGCTTCAATGGTAGGTTGCGAGGAGGGGGCGAGGAGGGGGGCAGGAGGGGGCGAGGAGGGTGGGAGGAGGGGAGGAGGTGGGGGCAAGGAGGGGGCAAGGAGGGGGCGAGGATGCGACTCAGAGAAATAGTCGCATCCTCGCCAGGAAGCGACTGGGACGCAGTTTCCCTCTTACCCCTCCCCCTGCCCCCACATAGAAAAACGAAAGAATCACCAGACAAAACTATTTAGACAAACTAAAATTTAAAAAAAGATAGGAAAAACAGACAGGCTGGTAGGCAGAGGCGCCTTCAATGCAGCTCCCCTAATGGAGTGAAACTCAATGCGGGTCCGGTGAAAATCCACATTGATCGGTGGAACCCTTCATACAGAGTGAATTCCAGCCCTCATTCCTTGCCACACAGGAAATCAGGCAGAGTCAGCAAAGCCAATCACCTGCACAATCCTACCAAAGGCAACTAGGTGAATTCCTGTCTCCCTAGGTATAAAGTGTGTGTCACCTATCTTGTGTCACCTATCTAATACATGTGACACTCCTAACAATTCTTGATTAGTACCGCTGTCAGGGGTTATAGGGAGAAGGCATGAGAATGGGGTTGAGAAGGAAAGATAGATCAGCCATGATTGAATGGCGGAGTAAACTTGATGAGCCGAATGGCCTAATTAGTCATATAACATGAACTTACGAACACAGCAAAAATAACAAAAAATGTGATATTTTATCACCATCTTCAGCTTGAAAGGTTATGAGCACCTATTGTAAGGGAGCAAACTATCATGCTTGCACTTAGTAGGATTCATACTCCAGATAGCGGTCTTAAGTCTAACTGGTATTTTTCTGCCTTCTATTCATTAACTTTCTCTTGCAAATTCAAATATAAAATCAATTCTCACATTCCAAATTAAATGCAATTTAATTATGACATCTCCAGTTCTAAGCAAATTTGGCAGGTACTTGACCCTGTCATAGCAGCACGCAGCTGTTTCTTCACCCAGTGTGTGAAACATGTTTGGTCAGTCATTATTTGCCAGGCACACTGCAATGTTAATGAGAGGCTTGTCGGAGTGCAGAGATGAAGCTTGTCAGAGACTTCGATAACCAGGGATCTTAGATTGAAGCTGGTAGACAAGAAGAGTACAGAGAAGTCGAGGAAGAGATTTTCTCTGAGAGATATTTGGTGGTATGGAACTCATGGAAGAAAATTTAGTGGAGGGAGAAATGCCCATCACAGATAATGATCACCTCAAGATAGTCCATTACCCTCAAGGCAGAAGACTCTTTAGGGAATTGGCCTAAATAATTCCTATCCAGCCAGCATCAAAAGGATGGACACATAACCACTACTTCTGGAATAAATGTCTATGATTCTATGATCTCACTGATTCTTTGCATGTTTTTAAATTAAAAAAAAACAGTTGTATCAATGTGGATTAAAATCTAATCACAATCAATTATATTTACTTGAATAACAAATCCTTGACATGATGGAGCTTGAAATTAAACAAAATGATAATAAAACACGCCATTCAATATCTTGGGTATAGAAGATGCATGCAAGTCTAAGATCATATGAAAATCAAATTTGCCAAATCTTATTTGGATTCGGTGACTAGGGTCCAATTCTATGTGAAGTTTCCATGTTCTCTCTGTGACCACATGCATGTAGTCCAGGAACTCTGATTTAATCTCACATCACAAGATCTTGAGTGCACAGGTGAATGATATTGGGAATATGGGGGAAAAATAGATGCAGTTGAAATTAGTGAAGTATGTGTCAGAAAATACACGATGAACCAAAAAGGGCTTCTTCTATGTCTTTGGTAAATATGGAAATGTGCACTAGAAACTATTCTCCATGCACCAATTAATTTAACAACTGAATATCAGATACAGAAGAGAAAACACATTGAAAGCGAAAGATACAACAACATCTGTGGAATGATCAAGAAGGGTAGTTACGTATCTGAAATTGATAAATTTAATATTAAGAGCTCAGAGCCTTTCAGTCTGCAAGGGTGACCAGTAACATGTGACTCCCATTCACTTTAATTCTCTATCATACTTCCAGGCTGATTCCCTCCAGCTTTCTTGGTTGCTCTAACAATGCCCAATATAAGGTTGAAGGCACTAAGATATAAAAATCGTTTGTGCGTTTTGGCTGACTTGCTCTGAAACCTTTAGAAATTCTAATGCTCAATAATTACTGAGTCACCAAGAAAGACTCGGTAAGAATGGTGAAGAATTTGATTATTGACATGTGTGTCTCATATCAATATGTGCTTTGCTTGGTTTAAAATAGAGAGCAGGAAAATGTTCCCCACCTGATACCCTGATACCCAATTATGAGTATTTAATTGCATTAACACTATTTTCCCACATGACACTCTGTGGAAGTGAAGTAAACTCGATAGTGGTGTTTAAGAGGTTTTTGGATAGGTACATGGAAGTGCAGGGAATAGTTGGATATGGATCATGTGCAGGCAGATGAGATCAGTTTAACTTGGCTTCATGTCCGTTGCAAACATTGTGGGCCGAAGGCCCGTTCCTGTGCCGTACTGTTCTATGGTTTCTTTCTTAACCCCGTTGAAAAGGTGTTTGACCACATAGAAAGTAATTCAGAATTTTGACATTGGAACATTTTAATTCTTGTATTAAACGACAGGTTCAAATGTAGACAGGAGAGGGAAGATAGCCAAGCCCTGATTACTGAGGCTAGCATGAGAGTGAGGAGCACAAAACCTGGTGTGATATCAAATGGAGAGCTCGAATTTCAGTTGATTTTGGTAAATTTGTGTGTGTGTGTGTGTTTGTGCGTGCATGTGTGCGTGTGTGCATATGCACATATATGTGTGTGTGTCACACGTATGTATTTAATTTAGTTTAGTGATGCAGCGTGGAAATAGGTCCTTCAGGCCATTGAGTCCGCGCTGACCAACAATCCACTGTACACTAGTTCTATCCTAATAACTAGGGATTAGGGACAATTTACAGGAAACAATTAACCTACTAACCTGCATGTCTTTGTAATGTGTGAGAAATCCAGAACTCATGGAGAAAACCCACACAGTCACAGGGAGAACGTACAAATTCCATACAAACAGCACCCGCAGTCAGGATCGAACCCAGAACTCTGGCACTGTAAGGCAGCAACTCTACCGCTGTGCCACTGTGTCGCCCCTATGTATGTATGTATGTATGTTGCACGTATGTAAATACGTGTATGCATATATGTGTGTGTCTCAAGCCAAAACATCACCCATTCCTTCTCTTCAGAGATGCTGCCTGTCCCACTGATTTACTCCAGCTTTTTGTGTCTATCATCGGTTTGAACCAGCATCTGCAGTTCCTTCCTACACATCTCCATTTGTGTGTTTGAACCTCGTAAAGCTAATACAAGCCAAACTGCATTTTCAAATTATTCAGTTGCCCTTTCTATAATTTACCTAAATTATTTTAGATTACTTATTGAATAGGTATTTCTTATTTATCTCATGTGAGCTTTAATGGAGAATGGCAATGGGGGGGAGGGGGGGGGGGTTGGCAACTGGGGGGTGGTGAGGGAGTTGGTGCATTTTACTGTTGAGTGTTAATGTGCAGACCTCTTCCCTGGTAAAGCAACCAATAAGTTAGATAACAATCTGTTTGAAATGATAGTTATTGCTGTTTCACACCCACACAAATCCTGTAATGTGGCATTAATAGCCCTTATTATTAGCTCCAAGCAATCATTTTCTTCATTTGATGTCACTGATAAATTAAATTATTTATAACAGCCTGTAGCTTTGGGTATGTGTGGTGTGTGTTTGTAAATGATATTTATATACCTGCATATGTAGTTTTGAGTGTGTGTGTGTGTTTATGTGTTGTGTATGTTGCATGTGTGCTAATGTGTGTGTATCTACAGTGTATGTTTACATTATATTTGTATGTGCATGGGTCATTTTGCAGATATTTTCATTTGTATGTTCTTGCATTTAAGCATGTGTGAGCATGCATGAATGAGCATGTGCATGTGTGCAAATGTATTTGTGGGTGAGGATGTATGTGTGCATCTGTACATGTAGGCATTTATACATGCATGTGAGTGTATGTCCATCTGTATATGTGTGGATTAGTGTGTGAGGATGTTACTTTTGATTCAGTTTAGTGAAGGTTACAAATTAATGAATTTAATCAAACACAAACCTTGAGGGGTGAAAATGTATTTAGAAAAATATGTATTTTTCTGTATTTATAATCCAATCTAATGAGTGGGGTAACATTTGAGGTAACATAGCTATATTACTTGACTGTGTGGGTATATAGCAGGGCTATTAATATGATTCAAGCCACATCAGAATTCATAAATTCATTTGGAATTCAAGTCAGACTAGCCTAACTGGGTGGAAATAGAAGAATGAATGTTGGCATTAATGCATCTCAGCAAGTTTCCTTGAGTTTAATAGTTGTCATGTCTCACTCCAGCTGTGAGCTTATAAACCATGCCTTGGCTGTCCAAAAATACTTGGAGCCATGTAAGGCCTGAATGATGAAGTGCTTCGCCAAATAGTACAATTATTTTTTGAGTGGTCCGCACACCAAGTCTGCGCCAACCTGTAACACTATCACACACACAATCGGGACAACTTACATGTACACCAAGCCAATTAACCTACATACCTGTGCGTCTTTGGAGGGAGGGAGGAAACCGAAGATCTCGGAGAAAACCCACGCAGTCACGGGGAGAATGTACAAACTCCGTACACACAGCACCTATATTCGGGATCGAACCTGGGTCTACGGCGCTGCAAGCGCTGTAAGGCAGCAACTCTACCACTGCGCCACAGTGCCGCCCGCAAATATTATGCACTACTAATCCAACTTGTAAGGGCTTAATGTTGTTGAAAGTGTAAAAAGTGATGTGAAGTTGATAGGCTTACTTGAAAGTGTAACTTCAAAACACAGCTTTGATCCAATTTGTTGTGTACAATAGTTTGAGCTCAACTAGGAGTGCTGAGATGGTACGTTTTGTCCTTCAACAATGATGGAAGCAGCATGTGTGGAGCAACACTCTTGTTCCCACTAAACCACTCCTAGTGAGGGTGTAGCCAGCAGTGGTAGACACGCAGCAATACAAATGACATTGGGTCAAGCACCAAAGAAGAGTGTGTGCAGGTTTTCAGATGTGGTACTGGAGGTCCCTGTGAAGGTCCTGAGGAGGAAATGAACCCTCCACCTATATCTGTCTTTCCTGATGTTCCCTACTACAGCAACCAATTCTGTTCCACTCCCTCTCCCACTCCAACTCCCCCTGAAGATTTGGACAATCTATGCTCAGTTAGCCTTGACCAAGTACTCCTTCCCCCACTGGTGATTTGTATAAATGTACAATGGTGTGTACCAGACAATATATATCATTTATAGATGTAGCCATAGAAACATAGAAACATAGAAACATAGAAAATAGGTGCCGGAGGAGGCCATTCGGCCCTTTGAGCCAGCACCACCATTCATTGTGATCATGGCTGATCGTTCGCTATCAATAACCCATGCCTGCCTTCTCCCCATATCCCTTGACTCCACTAGCCCGTAGAGCTCTATCCAACTCTCCGTTAAATCCATCCAGTGATTTGGCCTCCACTGCCCTCTGCGGCAGGGAATTCCATAAATTCACAACTCTCTGGGTAAAAAAGTGTTTTCTCACCTCAGTCTTAAATGACCTCCCCTTTATTCTAAGACTGTGGCCCCTGGTTCTGGACTCACCCAACATTGGGAACATTTTTCCTGCATCTAGCTTGTCCAGTCCTTTTATAATTTTATGTTTCTATAAGATTCCCCCTCATCCTTCTAAACTCCAGTGAATACAAGCCTAGTCTTTTCAATCTTTCCTCATATGACAGTCCCGCCATCCCAGGGATCAATCTCATGAACCTACGCTGCACTGCCTCAATCACAAGGATGTCCTTCCTCAAATTAGGAGACCAAAACTGTACACAATACTCCAGATGTGGTCTCACCAGAGCCCTATACAACTGCAGAAGAACCTCTTTACTCCTGTACTGAAATTCTCTTGTTATGAAGGCCAACATTCCATTAGCTTTCTTCACTACCTGCTGTACCTGCACACCAACTTTCAGTGACCGGTGTATAAGGACACCCAGGTCTCGCTGTACCTCCCCCTTACCTAACCTATCCCCATTGAAATAATAATCTGCCCCCTTGTTTTTGCCGCCAAAAGTGGATCACCTCACATTTATCTATATTATTCCTGAAGTCCCTGAAGATATGCTGAGAAATTCTATGCAGTCATGACGAAGTACCTCAAAGTCTCCCAAAATGGTTCAAAACGACTTCAGTACCAAATAAGGAGTGATATTGAATGTCTGCAATGACTACCTTACTGATTCTTAGCTATGTCGGCACTGTTAAGCGAGTACATCAAATTAACAGGTAACTGTTGTCATTGGCCCATTTTTATTTCCCATATCCTAGACATTTCCTTTTTTCTGGATATTCTTCTCTACCTACTTTCCTACTGAGACCTAACTTGTGTATCTATGTTTCCCAGTTCTGGTCACAAACCTGTGACTGTTTCTCATTTCTCACATGCTGCCTGACCACTTGTGTTTCTCCAGCATTTTCTAATTTTACTTAAAATTACTGCATCTGCAGCTTCTTTTTGATTTTACTTTTGACAAAGTCACTCCTGTTCCTGGATAGGGACTTTTAGGACTTCAACCGAGTGACCATGAAGGACTAATGATATACGTATTCTCAGGTTCTGCAACATGGAGGGGAAACCTTTAGGTGGTGGTGCTCCCATGCAGTTGCTGCTCTTATCTTTAGTGATACAGGCGGCAGGTTTGGTTGTCGCTAACAATGTAGATGTGTAACTGATGGGCACTTTATAGATAGTACGCACGGTGGCGCAGTGATAGAGTTGCTGCCTTACAGCGCCATCTGGTTTGATCCTGACTACGTGCTCTGTCTGTGGGGAGTTTACACATTCTCACCGTGAACTGTGTGGGTTTTCTCCAGGTTCTCCAGTTTCCTCCCACACACCAAAGAAGCGCATGTTTGTAGGTTAATTTTCTTCAGTAAAAATTGTAATTTGTCCCCAGTGTGTGTGTAGGACAGCGTTCGTGTGCGGGGATTGCTGGTTGGCGTGGACTCGGTGGGGCAAAGGGCCTGTTTCTGCACTGTATCTCTAAACTAAACTAAAAATAACCGAAAGTACACACTGCAGCCACTGTGTGCTGATGATCAAGAATGGCTAATGGGATACCCAGCAAAAGGGCTGTTTTTCACCTTGGATATTGATGTGCAATCTCATTAATAAATCTTTCTGACAATATGCTGTTTAAATATTCTCTGGGTAGCATTCCAAACCTGCACCAAATGCCTTTACTTGATGATGAAATAGTGAGCACTAGCTCCTCAGCTCAAGACCCATCTTGGTCACCTCACGGCGTCAATGAAGCCGCCAAACATTGTTTAAATATTTATTTCAATGTAACATCAAAGACAGGAAGTAAAATAAAGCAATTAAAAGAGAATTGGGGTTAAAAAAGTTGATTAAAAAGATTTTTTTGGAATGTGTTTTTACAAATCTCCAACAATAATTAAGATATGTTTGAATAAAACTCCACTCTTCTACATGTCATCAGCGATATCTGAAATCAAATGAATTCCACACAGCTTGCAAACCTGCACTTCACATTTCATTATTGGATATTCTGGGTGCAGCTGAAGGTCTTCATTGTGACAAAATATAAATTCTTAGCTGCATCTGAGCGTTGGCTGTACATTGACCAAGGAGCATGGTGATTTGTCAGCTAGACAACTATTTAGACAATGCTCAAACTTTCCTGTCCAAATAATTGGAAAATAATCATCGGCAATTACTTTCATCTTCTTCATCCCAGGTGGCAAAGTTCATTGTAGGATCATTAATGTTCTCGGTTGAGATTTCCTCATTGATTCTGAACTAAGTATGAACGTTTTGACTTCCGAATATCTATGGTTGTTTCACACCCACCAACAATGTGGGAATCTCTGAAAATTATATTTAGCAAAGTGTCATTGGAATCAACAAGTAATTATTAGCACAAAATAAATTTGTGATACATTATAGTGGCTTGGTCAGTGTTTGATGATTGGGGTCAGCAGAATGTAGTAGTAGGTAGCATTACTGTCTCACAGATCCAGTGATCAAGGTTCAAACCTGTCTTCAGATGTTTTTTCTCTGTGGAGTTTGCATGTTTTTGCTGTGTCTTACTGTGTTTTCACTTCCTCCCACATCCCAAAAAGGTTTGAGTTAATTGATAATTGTAATTTGTTCCTGGATTAGGTAGAACATCTAGAGCTATGTGAGAAAGAGCATGTTTTACTGGGAAAAGAGGGAGAATGGTTTGCGCTGAGAGCAGGGCTATACTTGAAAGACCAAACATATACACAAAATGCTGGAGTAACTCAGCGAGACCGAGAGAAAATAGGTGATGTTTCAGGTCGAGACGCTTCTTCAGACTGAGGTCAGGGGGAGGGGGAGATACAGAGATAAGGAAGTGTAAGGTGTGAGAACAAGATATCAAAGGAGGTGAAGGTCAAGGACAATGTAGGATAGATCATTGTTAGCTAGGGGAAGCAAACAACAAAGCAAACAGAGATAACATGTAATCAGGGACAGTCAGACTGGTCAGAGAACTGGGGAGGGGAAGGGTTTGAGAAAGAGGGAAAGCAACAGTTACTTGAAAAGTCAAATAGCCTTCTCCCATTTTGTGAAGAATATGAACATGGCTGAAAATGGAGCTCGGCACAAAGTGCTGGAGTAACTCAGCGAGTCAGGCAGCATCTCTGGAGAAAAAGGATGGTGAGGTTTCTGCTTGGATCCTTTCTTCAGATTTAAAATGATCCTCGCTAGGTGAATATCTATTGTAAATGGTTATATTAAATATTGCCTAATCAGAAATTTCAATTTCCTTTCTGTGAAGCGTGAGAAGGTCTGACAGAGATCATATCATATTGCAATTTTTACTCAGAAAATGCTAATCATTGTTAAATACCTCAGGAACTACTCAATCATGATTTGGGATAATAGACAACAGACAATTGGTGCAGGAGTAGGCCATTTGGCCCTTCGAGCCAGCACCACCATCATCTTATATGTTCGATAACTATTAGAATGAAACTGAGAGTGTATTCAATAATGAACATTTATATTCTGCCTCACTTGACATGGTAATAAATATCATAGTGAATTGTCAATGTCTCTGCTTCTTGCCATTTGTTTTAATGCCCTCTCCTCCTCTATCTCTATATCTCTCTCTCTCCCTTTGTCTTTCTCTCTCCTCCCCGCACCCTCCAAAGGTCAAATTATTTTATTTATTTATTTTTTTATCTTTGATGGGAAATAAGATGAGTGGAACTTTGATCCTATCTCATGTGCTGGTTTCAGCTAATTATGCAGTATCACAGTTTTATATGCTATATCGTTCAAGATAAAACAATAAAGGAAATACTCAGCAAGTTTAGGCAGCATTTATGGAGAGAGGAAAAATACTTAGAGTTACCATTTTAAATCAATAAACCTACATCAAAATTGTTGGAGATAGTCTTTTTCAGATGGGACCTTTTCCCCCTCAATAAGATCCCATAGACTCCTTTGATGAGAATTTCAACCCGGCATTCTAAGAAATAATTATCCCCTAATCATCAACAAGGTCAAAAAAGGGACATTATCTCATCAATATAGATACATAGACAATAGGTGCAGGAGTAGGCCATTCAGCCTTTCGAGCCAGCACCGCCATTCAATGTGATCATGGCTGATCATCTACAATCAGTACCCCTTTCCTGCCTTCTCTCCATACCCCTTAATTCCACTAGCCCTAAGTGCTCTATCTAACTCTCTTTTGAATGCATCCAATGAATCAGCCTCCACTGCCTTCTGAGGCAGAGAATTCCACAATTTCATAACTCTGTGCGTGAAAAAGTTTTTCCTCATCTCAGATAAGCAGGGCCCGTGACTGGAGGATGCTGGCGGACATCGGCAGACAACTAATCTTTCCACCTGAAATTGCTTCAACCAACCTCAGGCCAGACTTGGTGTTCTGGACCCCTCCACAGAAGACTGCTTACATCATAGAGCTCACAGTTCCATGGGAGAACTCTGTTGAGGAGGCCTATGAGTGTAAGAAGCTGCGCTACGCAGATCTTGCAGCAGAGGCAATGCAGCGTGGCTGGAACACCAAAGTCTATCCAGTTGAAGTGGGATGCAGAGGCTTTGTTGCGTCATCTACCATCAGACTGCTGAAGGAGCTTGGAATCCACGGTCAGGCTCTGCGGAAGACCATAAGATCACTCTCAGACGCGGCTGATAGAAGCAGCCATTGGATTTGGCTCGAGCGGAAAGACCCATGCTGGGCCCCAAGTACATCATGGTGAATCTTTGGGGCAGTTTGACACAGAACACGCGCTGAGGGCTGATCATCCTGCAGCGGGCCGCCCTTGTGGAGGGTGTATAGTGTTAAAAGGCCAAAACACCCAGTGCTGCAAGGGTACACTACTGATGATGTGTCCTGTGCCCAACTGTCCTGAAGGTTACCCAGGCCAAGATATACATATACGTATCTTCCCCCCTCCCCCCCCCCCCCCCGATGTTGAGCGGCTACCACTCTCAACAATCAACGAATGTCGTGAAATGCTCCCCACCTACTGGCACAAGGGACTTCTTAACATCTTGTCCTGTGTATTTCATTCTTCTAAATGGCCCACCCCTTATTCTTAAACGGTGGCCCCTGGCTCTGGACTCCCCCCACATCGGGAACATGTTTCCTGCATCTAGTGTGTCCAATCCCTTAGTAATTTTATATGTTTCTATAAGATTCCCTCTCATATTTCTAAATTCCAGTGAATACAAGCCCGGTCGCTCCATTCTTTCATCATCTGACAGTCCCACCATCCTGGAGCATTAACCTTGTGAACCTATGCTGCACCCCCTCAACAGCAAGATTGTCCTTCCTCAAATTATGACATTGTTCTTTGTAAGACTTTCTGTACATCCACCATTACAAAATGATATTTTGTCAAAGCGATGAAAAGCATCATATTTATGCCCAACTCTATTTTTGTTCTTTGCAAATGGTGTTTTCCCACAATTTGGTAAGCTTCAAATGATTGATATCTTAAGCTCATCGTAAATTCGCAGAATCCAGGCTATGTGAATACAGCAGTTCTTCAATACAGGCGGATTATAACAAAGTAATTAATTAAAGACATAACCTGTTGGGAATTTTTTTCTTAAATTTCCAGTTGATTTATTCAGTCCTGCTCTGCTGTTATGGGGAGAATTGGCTCATTTGGCCATATTTCCTAATTGGAGTTGCTTTGCTTACAAAGTTTAATGTGCTGATAACAGATTCCTGTCCGTGCTATTTTTACATGAACTTCAGGGATTACAAAGCTCACAAATCGTGCTGACTTGACCTCAGTTAAAATATAAATGATTGGACTTTGGCTCCCAAGCCCTGTACTGTAGCTGAAATGAGGATAGTTAACATAACAGGGTGGCCTCCACTTCACTGCAATACTATTATTGCTGTAATAGAAATTATGAGCATGGTTTATGGGGCCTGTCCTCTCAAACGGCATATCCTAAGACAAAATAAACTCTTTAAAATGTCCTCTGCAGGTTGTATGTTGGAAAGAAAACATTCTAGTCATTTCACACTGCATGAAAAGCATGGGAAAGAATCCAGTCAAACCCAAAGTGTTAATTTCTATCCGACTTACATGATTGAACACATCCACATGGTAGCAACAATTAATGTGCTTCACTGATCTATTAACTCGCATCATAATCTAATCAAAACAGTTCCAACACAAACAATATGTGTCATACACCATATGTGACCATCAAGATGCATTTGTGTATGTGTCATCGCGTGGGCACTTATTCATTCAGCTAAAATGGCTCGCTTTTACATGGTAGGTCTGCAATCCAAAAGGTTTTATGTACATATATAGCCAACACTTTTGATGTAAGAACTGGTCACATCCTTAATCCAGCCACAAAAACCGTGATGCACTTAAATCTGGTCTCAATTAAAATTTAAAGCAGTAGGATTTAAACAAAGGGAATGCAAGAAAAATAAAGTTGATTTTATTTGGTGAAATTTCTCAACCTTACTGTGTTTTATCAGACAAATGTAGACAACTTGCTGAGAGACATAAAATGCTGGAGTAACTCAGTGGGTCAGGCAGCATCTCTGGAGAGAAGGAATGGATGACGTTTCGGATCGTGACTGTTCTTCAGCATCTCTTGTTCTACCTTTCTCTATTGCTCTACATGCTCTATTCTTGAGCCTTCATGCAAACTCTGCCAGTTTTCCCCATCAACCTATATGAATAAATAGCATGTGCTCTCAGCACTGCTTTATGTTGGGGATTGACAGAATATATAATTGAGGGAAGCATGGCCAGGGGCTTCAAGGTGACGGGTTCAATCCCCTCTTCAAAGTTTCAAAATATAATTGCAAATATAGATGTACAATTTACCTTTGAACAAATGGTCAGCCTTACTTTAGTTTAAAGATACAGCATGAAAACAGGTCCTTCGGCCCATCGAGTCTGCAGAGAACAGCGATCACACCATACACTAATGGGCCTGTCCCACTTAGGCAAATTTTTAGGCAACTACAGGCGACTAGTTTGTCGCCACATGTTCACTGGGGGTCGATGGGAGTAGTCTCCTCAGTCGCGCAAAAAGTTGTAGCGTCTTTCTGGTCGCCGCTAAATTTTCAACAGGTTGAAAGATTTCCGGTGACCGTGGGTTTGACGCCAATGAGCGTATCTTGACTTCGCCTGATGTGGGTGCTGTCGCAGGTTGTTGTTGGTTTTTCGGCGACCTGCTATGACTATGACAGTCGCCGGCAGTTGCCTAAAAAACCGCCAAGTGGGACAGGCCCATAACACTGTCCTACACACAAGTGACAATTTACAATTTTTTACCGAAGCCAATTGACCTACAAATTTGTATGTTTTTGGAGCGTGGGAGGAAACCAGAGCACACAGAGAAAACCCACATGGTCACAGGGGGAACATACAAAATCCATACAGACTGCACCGGTAGTGTGGATCGAACGTGGGTCTCTGGCGATGTGAGGCAGCAACTCTACCCCTGAGCCACTGTGTCACCCAGCTGAGATTGCAAAATATGGAAACATGAATGAAGAGGGAGGAATTCTCTCATCAATTTTCACCTCCAATTTTAAGAACATTAGAACTTCATATTCATTTGAACCTGCTCCAAAATTGATCAAGATCATGGCTCATCTTCTACTCAGTACCATTTCCCACCACAATCTCCATGTTTCTTGATTTATTATTTGCCCAGAAATCCTGTCGTCTCTGCTTTAAATGATAATCAATGAATGAGGTTTTGTTCTCTCGGGAGTTAAGAATTCCAAAGGTACACTGCCATCTCAGTGAACGTGTTTCTCCTCATCTCAATGAAGAGAAGTTTCCTGTTCCTAGACTCAATCACCGGAAATTTCTTCTCTCCAAGTAGACCGCCATTTTGCAAATTTGATCACTTCAATGAGATCCTCTTCTGAACTCCAAAGATTACAGTCCGTTATTAACTCCAAAGTATACAGTCTCTTTACATGGCAAACGTGCCATACATGTCTAGTGAATATTTGCTGCTCTTCCTCCAAGGCAAGTACATCCTTTCTTAGGCAAGGAGGCCAGAATTGCACACAGCACTCTGGCACAGTCTCATAAAACTCCTATATAATGCAAAATGACTTTTGTCATCAAATCCTCTTAATATAAAATCTAACAAACCATTTACCCTCCTAATCGTTCCCTGAACCTGCATGTTGGCCTTCGGTAATTTATGGGCAAGCAAAACTAGGTTGCTTTGAACATCAACACTACCTATCCTTTCATCATTTAACAAGTGCTCTGCTTTACAGCTTTGTGCACTAACTTGGATCACCTCAGTAGTTTGCACACCGCTATTGGTTAAGATAGACCAGGAAAAGACAAGGGGAAAAACAAAATATTTTATGTGAAGAAGAAACAGCACAATATGAAATCATTTTATATTTATGTTGTAATTTTAATTTCATCAGCAGAAAACTCCCTAAGATGGACAAAATCTTCACAGGACATGATGTGGGAGATGCAGAGCTCATTGTTCAACTGAACAGGATAATAGCCGCAACTTCAGCACAAGAGGTCAGTCATTCAGTGTAGAGATGAGCAGAAATGTCTTCCCTCATCGATGGAATTCTCTACGGAAGCGGGTGTAGTGGATTAGTCTTTGAGGAAACTCAAGACAAAGGTTGGCAGATTTTTTAATATTAAGGGAAACAAGTGATACAGGTCAGTGCAGAAAATGGCACTGAGGTAAATGCTCGGACATGACCATGCACAAGGATGAAACAACCAACTTTTGTTTTTACTCATGATCTTTTTAATACATTTTATACCTGATGAAGTACCTTTCAAATGTAGTCATATTTCCTCGTATTTTCTACCAACAGGAGGCCATTGTGCCCATCGACCTGATGCTGGCTCTCCCAGTTATAGATGCAATCCCATTCCCAATATGATCCCCCAGTAATATGTTCTCTCTCACATGATCACTAACTATCCCTGATCCTACTATACTGGGGCAATTTACAGTGGCCAATTAACCCTTTAATCAGCACGCCTTTGGGATATGGGAGAAACTAGAACACCTGGCGATTACCTACATAGTCATTGAGAGAACATGCAAACCCCATACAGGCAGCACTGGAAGTCAGGGCAGAACCCGGGTCACTGGAGCTGGGATACATCAACACTAAACATCGTATTGCTCATCAAAGATGCCAAACAAGGATGCATATTTAATTGAAACGTCTCCCTTTCCGAAGGGACAAGACAGCTGTTTGCAAACCACAGACTCAATTTACAGGTACCCAGAGACAAGAAGAAGACTGGTGTGAAAAAAGGATTGCATCCAACAACTCATATGCTTCAAGGTATGCAGACAGCATTGGCCATGTAACCCAGTTACAATATAAGGCAAAAGGTAAGCTGACACAAGGTGCAACAAAGCTACTGCTCACAAGACTGAATGTATTTGGAAAACTCTTCTGTGGCATAAATATCACCAATAATCTGTACATGCCCACCCACTATGACACTGTGGCCAAGAAAGTACACCAAAGCCTCTACTTCCTCAAAAGAGAGGAAATTGAGCACATATCCATTTGCTACAGATGCACCATTGAAAACATACTGTGGGGATGCACCACGACTGGGTTTAGCAACTGCTGTACCCAAAGCAAGTGAGTTGTGAATGTAGCTCAGTCTATCCCACAAACAGCCTACCTCTATAGCCTCACGTCTATCGACTCGATCTACTCTAAATGCTGCCTCAGGAGAGCAAACCACATACACCTGGCCACCCCTTCTTCTCCCTTCTCCTATCAGACAGAAGGTACAAAAAGCTTGAAAGCACATACTGTAGCTGAAGCATTATATTCTGTATCTGGTTATTTTTTTCTCTTTGCTCTACTTGTTGTACTTGTGCATGGCTTAAATGCACTCGCGTTGTATCATTGGACTGGAATAGCATGCAATGCTAAGAGTTTCAATACATCTTGGTGCATGTGATGACAATATAGCAACAGCAATACCATTTCTGACAACTTCATTGCTTCCCTCCTCCATATGAACAGGCTTCTATCTGCCATAGTTTGGCAGCAGCTGGTGCTCATAAAAGTGAGAAGGTCTGGTGTTTACACAACAAAGTTAATGTTGTGAAACAAATTTTCAGTTTTTAATTATTTTGGGCAGCATCTCAAATGATTTCTTGTACAGTTATTGAAGATGTCTGAAATATCATTCAGAACTAATTATATGTGAGGATTTGTGAGGGAAGTTGGCAATAATGGGATGGGTTGCACAACTGGGCGTGAGGAACACATTAAGGTGCTGCAATAGATTGTAAGCCAGTTTGAACCTATTTATAATTTATTTCCCTCTGGGGTTCTCCACATATTCTAATTTTTACTTAACAGGAACGTTCCAGCAATTCACAGAACTTCCACATTCCAAAGGCGTGCAGGTTTGTTGTTTAATTGGGTTCTGTTAATTGTCCCTAGTGTGTAGGATAGAACTAGTGTCATAGAGTCATAGAGTGATACAGTGTGGAAACAGGCCCTTCGGCCCAACTCGCCCACCCCGGCCAACAATATCCCAACTACACTAGTCCCACTTGCCTCGCTTAGTCCATATCCCTCCAAACCTGTCCTATCCATGTACCTGTCTAACTGTTTCTTAAATGATGGGATAGTCCCAGCTTCAACTACCTCCTCTGGCAGCTTGTTCCATACACCCACCATCCTTTGTGTGAAAAGATTACCCCTCGGTTTCCTATTAAATCTTTTCCCCTTCACCTTGAACCAATGTCCTCTGGTCCTTGATTCCCCTACTCTTGGCAAGAGGCTCTGTGCATCTACCTGATCTATTCCTCTGTGTATGGCTGATCATTTGACCATGCAGACTCAGCATGGTGAAGGGCCTGTTTCCACACTGTATCTCTTTCATGAAGAGGTCATTCCCTCTACTCCCCCTCGGGAAGACTATGCTAAAGCTTGAAAGTATGTACCACCAGTTTCAGGAACAGCCCCTTCCCTACTGTTAGTAGACTATTAAATGTCCCTCCATAAACTAGAGTGTAGTCCCAATCTCTTAACCTACCTAACTGTGGCTCTTGCATTTTTTTTAAAAACCTGCTAAACTAGGACTTATATTCTGCCTTGTTTTGCTGGTTAATAATGTAGTCGTCCATCACCGCCGCTCAAACTCGTACTGGTAGGGAGATTTAAAGGAAGCTCCTACAAAATACAATTTAATCAGATAATGTTTTATCTTTTGTTTTGATCACTGTTTTAATATATCATATTATTTCCACTTGAGGCACCTTGGTCAATTTTTAATCTGCATGTTCTCTGTAATTGTAATGTTAAATCATCATCATCATCAGCGATCACTCGAGGTTGAGTATGATTGTCCTTCTAGTTCCCTCTAGCTGGATGCCTGTGCATGTCATCTTTTATTGTGGGGAGACCGGTGCACCTACTGCCACCACATGGTCCTTGACAGGTTTTCAAAATGAGTGAACCTAATTGTCACATGATTTCCCCCACCCTACCCCCTCCAGATTACTGCTTCCTGCTTAAATGAATCATCCTTTTCCATCACACCAACCTCCACATTCCTCTCCTTTGAAATCGTCGAATCGCATGATAAACAGAGATTCCTCTTAACTGAACCTCTCAGGCCTTTATCCGAGGGCGGCACAGTGACTCAATGTTAGAATTGCTGCCTTCCTGCGCCTGAGAACCAGGTTCGATCCTGACCTTGGGTTCTGTCAGTACAATGTTTGTACTTTCTCCCAGTGACCACATGGGTTTTCTGCGGGTGCTCTGGTTTCCTTCCACATTCCAATGACGTGGAGGTTTGATGTTTAATTGTCCCTAGTGTGTAGGATAGAACTAGTGTATGCGTGATCACTGGTCCACACGGACTCAGTAGCCCGAAGGGCCTGTTTCCACGTTGTATCGCAAAACTTAAACTATTGTCCAATCGGGTAGCCTAATATTTTCTATCCAACATTATACGTAGCTCCCCTAGAAAATCAGTGTGATCACAAGCTAATATATACATTGGATCTGCTGCACCTTCTTTATTTTAGAAACATAGAAATTAGGTGCAGGAGTAGGCCATTCGGCACCGCCATTCAATATAATCATGGCTGATCATCCAACTCAGTATCCCGTACCTGCCTTCTCTCCATACCTTCTGATCCCCTTAGCCACAATGGCCACATCTAACTCCCTCTTCAATATAGCCAATGAACTGGCCTCAACTACCCTCTGTGTCTCTGGAACCCTCTGTGGCAGAGAGTTCCAGAGACTCGCCACTCTGTGTGTGAAAAAAGTATTTCTCATCTCTGTCTTAAAGGATTTCCCCCTGATCCTTAAGCTGTGGCCCCTTGTCCTGGACTTCCCCAACATCGGGAACAATCTTCCTGCATCAAGCCTGTCCAACCCCTTAAGAATTTTGTAAGTTTCTATAAGATCCCCTCTCAATCTCCTAAATTCTAGAGAGTATAAACCAAGTCTATCCAGTCTTACTTCATAAGACAGTCCTGACGTGCCAGGAATCAGTCTGGTGAACCTTCTCTGCACTCCCTCTATGGCAATAATATCATTCCTCAGATTTGGAGTCCAAAACTGTACACAATACTCCAGGTGTGGTCTCACCAAGACCCTGTACAACTGAAGTAGAACCTCCCTGCTCTTATACTCAAATCCTTTTGCTATGAAAGCTATGAATTTCGCTTTCTTCACTGCCTGCTGCACCTGCATGCTTACTTTCAATGACTGGTGTACCATGACACCCAGGTCTCACTGCTTCTCCCCTTTTCCTAATCGGCCACCAATTAGTTAATAGTCTGCTTTCCTGTTTTTGCCACCAAAGTGGATAACCTTACATTTATCCACATTATACTGCATCTGCCAAACATTTGCCCATTCACCCAGCCTGTCCAAGTCACCTTGCAGTCTCCTAGCATCCTCCTCACAGCTAACACTGCCCCCCAGCTTAGTGTCATCCGCAAACTTGGAGATATTGGAGCAAGGTGGAGGATAAATGCTTGGCTGAAAGACTGGTGCAGAGGGCAGGGATTCAAGTTTCTGGATCATTGGGACTTATTTTGGGGTAGGTGGGACCTGTACAGAAAGGATGGGTTGCACTTGAACCCGAGGGGGACCAATATCCTGGCGGGGAAATTTGCAAAGGCCACTGGGCCTTTAAACTAGAATGGTTGGGGCGAGGGATGCAAATAGCAAAAGCTAGTAGACAGAATGGGAGGCAGGAAGCAGAAAAGGGAAGCATTCGGACACAAGAGGAGAAAGGAAATAAACAGAGAATAAGAGATGGGGGGTTTCTTAAATGTGCATATTTTAATGCTAGGAGCATTGTAAGAAAGGTGGATGAGCTTAGTCTGGATAGACACCTGGAAGTATGATGTTGTGGCGATCAGTGAAACATGGTTGCAGGAGGGCTGTGATTGGAAACTAAATATTCCAGGATTTCGTTGCTTCAGGTGTGATAGAATTGGAGGGGCAAGAGGTGGAGGTGTTGCATTGCTAGTCAGGGAAGATATTACAGCAGTGCTTTGGCAGGATAGATTGGAGGGCTCATCTAAGGAGGCTATTTGGGTGGAACTGAGAAGTGGGAAAGGTGTAGCAACACTTATAGGGGTATATTATAGACCACCAAATGGGGAACGAGAATTGGAAGAGCAAATATGTAAAGAAATAGCAGATATTAGTAGTAAGCACAAGGTAGTGATTGTGGGAGATTTCAACTTTCCACACATAGACTGGGAAACACATTCTGTAAATGGGCTGGATGGTTTGGAGTTTGTAAAATGTGTGCAGGATAGTTTTTTGCAGCAATACATAGAGGTGCCTACTAGAGGAGGGGCAGTGCTGGACCTCCTGTTAGGAAATGAGACGGGACAGGTGGCGGAGGTATGCGTTGGGGAGCACTTCGGTTCCAGTGATCACAATACCATTAGTTTCAATATAATTATGGAGAAGGACAGAACTGGGCCTAGGGTTGAGATTTTTGATTGGAGAAAGGCTAACTTTAACGAGATGCGAGATGATTTAAAAGGAGTGAACTGGGACATTTTGTTTTATGGGAAAGGTGTAGAGGAGAAATGGAGGACATTTAAAGGGGAAATTTTAAGAGTACAGAATCTTTATGTTCCTGTTCGGTTGAAAGGAACCAGTAAAAATTGGAAAGAGCCCTGGTGTTCAAGGGAAATTGGGCATCTTGTTCGGAAAATGAGGGAGATCTACAATAATTATAGGCATCATGAAGTAAATGAGGTGCTTGAGGAGTATAAGGAATGTAGAAAGAATCTTAAGAAAGAAATTAGAAAAGCTAAAAGAAGATATGAGGTTGCTTTGGCAAGTAAGGTGAAAGTAAATCCAAAGGGTTTCTACAGCTATATTAATAGCAAAAGGATAACAAGGGATAAAATTGGTCCATTGGAGAGACCGAGTGGACAGCTATCTGCAGAGCCAAAAGAGATGGGGGAGATATTGAACAATTTATTTTCTTCGGTATTCACCAAGGAGAAGGATATTGAATTATGTGAGGTAAGGGAAACTAGTAGTGTAGCTATGGATACTATGAGTTTCAAAGTAAAAGAAGTACTGACACTTTTGAAAAATATAAAAGTTGTTAAGTCTCCAGGTCCTGACAGGATATTCCCTAGGACATTGAGGGAAGTTAGTGTAGAAATAGCCGGGGCTATGACAGAAATATTTCAAATGTCATTAGAAACGGGAATAGTCCCCGAGGATTGGCGTACTGCGCATGTTGTTCCATTGTTTAAAAAGGGTTCTAAAAGTAAACCTAGCAATTATAGACCGGTTAGTTTGACTTCAGTGGTGGGCAAATTAATGGAAAAGATACTTGGAGATAATATATATATATAAGCATCTGGATAAAAGGGGTCTAATTAGGAACAGTCAACATGGATTTATGCCTGGAAGGTCATGTTTGACTAATCTTCTTGAATTTTTTGAAGAGGTTACTAGGGAAATTGACAAGGGTAAAGCAGTGGATGTTGTCTATATGGACTTCAGTAAGGCCTTTGACAAGGTTCCTCATGGAAGGTTGGATAAGAAGGTTCAACTGTTGGGTATAAATGCAGGAATAGCAAGATGGATTCAACAGTGGGAGAAGCCAGAGGGTAATGGTGGATGGCTGTTTGTCGGGTTGGAGGCAGGTGACTAGTGGGGTGCCTCAGGGATCTGTGTTGGGTCCTTTGTTGTTTGTCATGTACATCAATGATCTGGATGAAGGGGTGGTAAATTGGATTAGTAAGTATGCAGATGATACCAAGATAGGGGGTGTTGTGGATAATGAAGAGGATTTCCAAAGTCTACAGAGTGATTTAAGCCAGTTGGAAAAATGGGCTGAAAGATGACAGATGGAGTTTAATGCTGATAAATGTGAGGTGCTACACCTTGGCAGGACAAATCAAAATAGGACGTACATGGTAAACGGTAAGGAATTGAAGAATACAGTTGAACAGAGGGATCTGGGAATAACCGTGCATAGTTCCTTGAAGGTGGAATCTCATATAGATAGGGTGGTAAAGAAAGCTTTTGGTATGCTAGCCTTTATAAATCAGAGCATTGAGTATAGAAGTTGGGATGTAATGTTAAAATTGTACAAGGCATTGGTGAGACCAAATCTGGAGTATGGTGTACAATTTTGGTCGCCCAATTATAGGAAGGATGTCAACAAAATAGAGAGGAGATTTACTAGAATGTTGCCTGGGTTTCAACAGCTAAGTTACAGAGATAGGTTGAATAAGATAGGTCTTTATTCTCTGGAGTGCAGAAGGTTAAGGGGGGACTTGATAGAGGTCTTTAAAATGATGAGAGGGATAGACAGAGTTGATGTGGACAAGCTTTTCCCTATGAGAATAGGGAAGATTCAAACAAGAGGACATGACTTTAGAATTAAGGGACAGAGGTTTAGGGGTAACATGAGGGGGAACTTCTTTACTCAGAGAGTGGTAGCGGTGTGGAATGAGCTTCCAGTGGAAGTGGTGGCGGCAGGTTCGTTGGTATCATTTAAAAATAAATTGGATAGGCATATGGATGAGAAGGGTATGGAGGGTTATGGTATGAGTGCAGGCATGTGGGACTAAGGGAAAAAAGTTGTTTGGCACGGACTTGAAGGGCCGAGATGGCCTGTTTCCGTGCTGTAATTGTTATATGGTTATATTGCCTTCAATTCCCTCATCCAAATCATTAATATATATTGTAAATAGCTGGGGTCCCAGCACTGAGCCTTGCGGTACCCCACTAGTCACTGCCTGCCATTGTGAAAATGACCCGTTTACTTCTACTCTTTTAACTGATCTTAGTTGCCTCCCATCTTCTCAAAATCTGAATTCACGAGAGACTACAGTGTTTGCTATTAGATATGATTCTTTGATTGGAAACATTACATAGAACGTGAATAACTCTAATGGGTGCCTTGAAGCAAAGCATAGTCCAGCAGTTGTCAAGAAGATGAAAGGTATCAAACAAGCCTTCTTCAAATGATGAATCAAGAAACTTTTTGTTGCATGATATCAGTGCGCCAAACACAGTAAAGTTGTATGACATAATCCCACATCAACATTTGTTTAACTGAAGCCTTTTGCTTTTGGGAACCTCATTTGGTACTTTTTCACTGAAAGACACTGGATGATACGGAATGGCATATAGGTTTGTAGGTTAATTGGCTTAGTAAAATTGTAAATTGGCCCTCGTGTGTGTAGGGTAGTGTTAGTGTGCGGGCTTCGATGGGCCGAAAGGCCTCCCGTGTTTCTGCGCTGTATCTCTAAATGAAATTAAACTAAAAGGATAAAGACGAAAAAGGATAACTTTCAAGATGTGTTCTTTCCTGGAGACATTGTGTGCATTATAGCTGTCTCCTAGAACAGATCAATTGAGTAAATAAAGAGAACCCTTTTCCATCAATACCAGAATTGGTTGCCAGAGGACACAGATTTAATTCAATTGGGAAAACAGCCACAGGATGGCAAGCTGCTTGAGAGGATAGTAGAGGGAAATGTGGCCATAATTTTCAGAAGTAACAGATATATATTAGCAAAAAAAATGTTTTCAAGGCTTTGTGAGTGGAGGTAATAAGATAGCACTTTCAACGTTAAAATGAGCCAATAGGCCACACACATGCCTAAGTGCCAATCTTTTATAAATCTTTTATAAATCTCCAAATCTTTTATAATTCTTGGCATCTTCCCTCATCATATCCATGTGTTGTGTTCATTTGTGCTTCTTATTGACTAGTACTTACTTCATCAACGCATTTTGCACCTGAAGTTGCAGTGGTTTGGCTGGCTGATGTACTTAGTGCCCTATGTTCCCTCAGGACTGACTGCTGGAAGTCACAAGCAAGGTGATTCTTACATGTATACATATGAATCGATATCAAAAGTAGTGCTGGGTACTGGGGTGTGAGGGAAGTGGTAGCAGATCATAAACTCACATCCATTGGCATTTTTGTTTAACTATAGCCTCTTTCAGATCATGCATCCACTTTATCCCTCTGTCTTTGTTGTGATACTTCAAAAAATTATTGACGTTTAGACTTTCAGCCTGACAGCTTTTGTGGGCTCCGGCTTTCTTTGATCATCCTTGCTGGCCTAGATTTGTTATTTTCATACTTGTTCTTTGCATGTTTTCATGCCTCCAGTTTCCCTCTTCCCTGGCTCTCAGTCTGAAGAAGGGTCACAAATTGAAATGTCAACTATTCCTGTTCTCCAGAGATGCTGTCTGACCCACTGAGTCACTCCAGCATTTTGTGTCTATCTTCGGAGTTTGTACGTTCTCCCTGTGACAACACTGTGACCTGGGTTTCCACTGCGAGCTCCGGTTTCCTCCCACATCCCAAACACATGCAAGTTTGTAGGTAAATTGACTTCTGTAAATTGCCCCTAGTGTGTAGGATGCGAAAGTGGGATAAGATGGACTCCTGTACTGATAATCGACAGTCGGAGTGGATTTGGTACTCCAAAGGGTCTGTTTCTATGCTGTGTTTCTAAACTAAACCAAACCTCTTCCATCACACAAACTTACCCTTGTATGGAGCTGGACAATATCATTTCTTTCCACCCCTCAAGAGGAAACTTTCTTTTTGCAGTGGAGAAGAATATAAAATGATCTGCTTCCGTCCTTAATACATCATTCGTTAGTGTCTCTCCTGTTACAGGAGCCTGGTGAACTCTCACATCAAGGAAATAAATTGACTTCAATCCCGTACATTTCTTGAAATTGTGGTAGCTTTTGTGATTAGGTTATTGAAGTAATTCATGATAAGACAGATGCTGAGACAGAGAAAACAAAATGTGATTGTTTAAAAATGATTTTGCTACTCTCAGTTAATCATAAATTATTCCTTTCACACAAGGAGCAACCTTCTGTTTAGTCAAGAAATCAGATTCAAAAATGAATAGAAAATACTATTTCCTGCAACATAATCAAAATGTGTTCAGCTTCTTATTTCTTCTGCAATTGCCAATAACTTCAGCTTAAATTCCAAACAAGAAAGGTTTTGCAGACTACTGAGGAAATGAAAACTTTTTCTTATACACAACTCAAGTTGTCTATTCAACAGATACATTATTTCTGGTTGCATTTTTTTGAGAAAGATGCATTTTCTTATTACGTATCTTGAAGGATGCAATTGGCCAGAAATTACCCAATTCCTGTGATTACACATCAAACAGTGGCACTATCACAACCTTTAAGAACTATTTAGACAGATACATGAATAAGACATGTTTAGAGAGATATGGGCCAAACACAGGCAGGTGGGACAAGTGTAGGAACATGTTGGTCGGGATGGGCAAGTTAGGCCAAAGGGACTGTCTCCACGCTGTATGATTCTATGACTCTCGTGACTAGTGCTTCTTGGCTCCAGGGATCCGGGTTTAATTCTGACCTCTGTTGCTGATTGTAAGGAGTTTGCATGATCTCCCTGTGACTGCATGGATTTTCCCCAGCTGTTCCAGTTATCTCCCATGTGCCAAATATGCGTTGGGCGGTAGGTCATTTTGCTTATGTGTTGGTGAGTGGCAAAATAATTGGTGGAAAGGGTGATGCTATCGAGAGAAGAAAGTTGGGATTGGTGTGGATGTTTGCTCAACAGTCAACACAGATGTGACCTGCTTCAATGTTGCATGAACCGACATGAGGGCTTTTTTATGTTAGTTTGGATGAAAACCTCGACAATTTGACATTCAACACAAAGCATGGTGTGCAGTGGAAATTACCTTGTGCATACAATTGCAAAAACAACTTTGTCTCCTTCACTTCCAAGTATCACAGAACGGAGAGGGTGCTGAGGAATGGAATACTTGGACTGGGTGAAGAATCTTTGCTACAACGACCGTGCCCGCAGCTTCCTGCATTCTGTGCAAATCTCTGACAACCCTACTGTATCTATTATCTTAAGGTTACTGAGCAATGAGCAAGCATTATTTTCAAAGAAAAATATCTTCGTCCCTTTGCACTGCAGTGTAACCTCTTTAGTTCATTAATGCTCTTCAGGGAACAAAATCTACTGGCCTAAATTATTCTTACCTAAAAGTTCCCAGTAATGTAGTAGACTTGCAATGAGTTGAATGAGCTACTATGTTGCTTCAAAACTGAATAAAAGCAATAAAAAGACAGAGTAAAAATAAAACTAGGCAGATCTGTTATTTAGACATGGATGGGTGACATCGGGTGGAGACCCTTATTTAATCTGAAGAGGGGTCTCATCCCAAAACGTCATCTATCCATGTTCTCCAGTGATGCTGCCTGATCTGCTGATTTACTCCAGCACTTTATGTCATTTGGTGTATTAACCAGCATCTGCTGTCCCTTGTTTCTCCAGATGTATTAGCATATCTTTCATTCACTGTTCTTTATCTTTCTATATCATCGTCTATATCTCTCATTTCCCTTTCCCCTGACTCTCAATCTGAAGAAGGGCCTCGCCCCGAAATGTCAGCCATTCCTTCTCTCCAGAGAATAAAACTAGGCAGATCTGTTAGTAGGACATGAATGGGTAACATTTCAGGTGGAGACCCTTATTTTGTCTGAAGAGGCGTCTCATCCAGAAATGTCATCTATCTATGTTCTCCAGAGATGCTGCCTGTCTCGCTGAGTTACTCCAGATGTTTGTGTCTATCTTTGATCTATTAGTACTTGGTTTGGTTGGCAGTCTTGCAAAATTCTTCCTCTTGAACATCTGGAGAATGGTGTCCAAGAGCTGACCCACATACTAGTCAGGCCACAGCCTGGCCTAGTCATCTTTATGGGATCAAGCCTCTTACACACTGTCACATACCTCACACACCAGCCAGACAGAACAGATGTTATATGGGCAGAAAGAAGCATCCTCAGGAGAAAATGTCCACTGATGTTTCATAACAGTGGGTTGAATGTGAGCAAAGGAAGCTGCTCTGGATTACCATTTGTCATTCACCCATAGCTGATGAATCATTACCCTCCATTTCATAAGATCATAATATCATAAGTGATTGTAGAATTAGGCCATTCGGCCCATCAAGTCCACTCCACCATTCAATCGTGGCTGATATATCTCTCCCTCCAAACCCCATTCTCCTGCCTACTGCCCATAACTGCTGACACCCGTACTAATCAATAATCGATCTATCTCTACCTTAAACATATCCACTGATTATGCCTCCACAGCCTTCTGTGGCAAATAATTCCACAGATTCACCACCCTCTGATTAAAGAAATGTCTCCTCATCTCCTTCCTAAAAGAACGTCATTTAATTCTGAGGTTATGACCTCTAGTCCAAGACCTCTCCACATCCACTCTATCCAAGCCTTTCACTATTCTGTATGTTTCAATGAGGTCCCCCCGCATTCTTTTAAACTCCAGCGAGAGCCCAGTGCCGTCAAACACTCATCATGTGAACAGAACTTGGAAGAAATATTGAAAGAATCAAGATCATAGATACTGTACTGAATGGAGACATCAATGTCTGCCAACAAGAGTGGCTTCAGTGGCATCACTGTGACTGAATTGGAATAATCCCAGGGACATGGGTTTAAGGGGAGGGGGGGGAGAGATTTAACAGGAACCTGATAGGCAACTGGTGTGCATATGGAACAAGCTGCCATAGCAGATGGTTGAGGTAGGTCGTATCACAGCAATTAAAAGACATTTGAACAATTACTTGGATAAGAAAGGTTTAGAAAGATATGAGCCAAATGCAGGCAGGTGGTACTAGTGTAGCTGTGAATTTCTTGGTTGGTATGAGCAAGTTGGGCTGAAGGGCCAAGCACTTTAAAATAAATATTTAAACTTCTCAACTACAAACAAAATTCACACTTAAAAGCATTTTTTTTTAAACAAATACATTTTAAGGCTAATTAATCAGTGATGTTTTGCTAAAATATACACATAATATGCTTTAATTTTCTTCTTGAGTTGCTAAGTCACTTATTTTTAGTTTAGTTTAGAGAAACTTTAGTTTAGAGGGAACAGGCCCTTCGGCCCACCAACCAGCGATACTCGCACGCTAACGCTATCCCACACACACTAGGGACAATTTAAAATTATACCAAGCCAATTAACCTACAAACCTGTATGGCTTTGGAGTGTGGGAGGAAACCAGAGATCCCAGATAAAGTCCAGGCAGGCCACTGGGAGAGTGGACAAACTCCGTACAGATAGTATCCGTAGTCAGGATTGAACCCAGGTTTTTGGCATTGTGAGACTGCAACGCTACCACTGCGCCACTATGCTGCAAATATGATAACATGAATTATAATCATATAATTAAACTTCAAAAATTAACCATACACAAGTCAGGGACCTGACTATTATGTGAAACCCCTGCCTTCCAATGACTCCCACAATGACAGTGAACGAAGGTAGAATGGGTGATGCAGGAAATTACAGTTGGAGTTGTTCATGATCTGAAATGTTAATCCACCTTTGCAGTTGGCAAGTGGCAGCTTGTTTACTGAAATATCTGGCTTCTCCAAACACATCTATATTCATCAAATTAATTTCTTGCAGCCTTTCCCGGGTCCAAATGGATAATGTTTAATTGTTTGTAAAGGGAACCTGAGGACCTTTGAAACCAGAATGGCTCTTTAGATCAGGGAATTTTGCCAACTTGGATTGCAGAGCCTTAAATCATTTTGCAAATTGGAATATGCTCTGATAATCTGAGGCCATTTTCAGTAGCACTCAGGATTTTGACGTTGTTTTAAAAAGTAAAGTATTCTTTATTGGTCTGAATGAAATTTTGTTACCTTGCAGTCATAACATATAATAAAAAACAAAACACACAATAAACACATATTTAACATCCATCACAGTGAGTTCACCAGGCACCTCCTCACTGTGGTGGAAGGAAAAAGTCTTAATGTCTTTGTCTTCTTCCCTCCTTGTTCTCCCTCTGTGCTGAGGAGATCCAGGCCTCCGATGCTGTCGTCCACTAGGCCCGCGGCCGAGCCTCCGAAGCCGGGCTGCCGACACCGCCATCGCCGGAACGCTGGAACACCGCCACAGCTCTGAAGCTGGGTCGCCGTTGGAACGCCACCGTTGGAACGCCGCTGGAGCACCACAGCTCTGAAGCCGGGTCCGCCACTGGAACGCTGGAGCACCACATCTCTGAAGCCAGATCGCCGCTGGAACGCTGGAGCACCGCAGCTATGAAGCCGGGTCGCCGCTGGAACACCACCGCTGGAACGCAGCTGGAGCATGACAGCTCTGAAGCCGGGTCGCCGTTGGAACGCTGCTGGAGCACCACAGCTATGAAGCCGGGTCGCCGTTGGAATCCTGAAACGCCGCCACAGCTCCAAGGCCACCAGCTCCGCCATTAGGCCTCAGCACAGACGGTGACGGGGGACACGACAAGAAAAGTTGCATCCCCCCGAAGGGAGAGACTAAAACCCTGTTTCTCCCACCCTCCCCCACACATACACAGCCTAATAAACCAAAATTCTAACTAAAACAGACACAAGAAGACAAAAAGAAAAGAAAAAAAAGACGGACTGCAGGTGAGCCGCAGCTGCCAGACAGCGCCACCACTTCCGGAATTGGAAGGAAGTATGGCAGCTGTATTTCACATCTGTTTGTGCAAAGGTGCTGTATTTAATATACGTTAGTGGTGTTACCATAGATTTTGTCATAGAGTGACACAATGCGGAAACAGGCCCTTCGGACCAACTTGCCCACACTGGCCAACGTGGCCCAGCTACACTAGTCCCATCTGCCTGTGTTTGGTCCATATCCCTCCAAACTTGTCCTATTCATGTACCTGTCCAACTGTTTCTTAAACGTTGGGATAGTCCCAGCCTTAACTACCTCCTCTGGCAGCCTGTTCCATACACCCACAGAGCTAAGTGTGAAAAAGTTACCCCGCAGATTCCTATAAAATCTTTTTCCCTTGAACCTATGTCCTCTAGTCATCAATTCTCCTACTCTGGACAAGAGACTCTGTGCATCTCTATAATTCATTTCACTGCACTTTATTGTGTATGTGATGAATAAATTGATTGATTGATATAAATGGATGCTGAGTGTATTAAATGTGTTATACTGTGGACCAATTACTCCAGTGTGATACTAAGGGAATGGTGGAGGTGTTACCTCCCACCCCTATCGGATGTGAAATAATCTGAGCATTATTTGAAGAAGACTGACGGGTCCCCCCTAGAGAAAATAGACAATAGACAATAGGTGCAGGAGTATGCATTCTGTTCTTCGAGCCAGCACCGTCATTCACTGTGATCATGGCTGATCTATTTAGACTCTTTATTTAATACCAATTCTGTCCCTTATTTAAATACTTGGCGCATCCATTTTGAAGCTTAAATAGTCTAATTGTGGTAAATAAGTACAAGCAGCTTGAGGTTAATGTCTAATTATGTTTAGCAAGGGAACTTTACAAAATGGTTACAAATCAAAACTAATACTGAATTTACAACTGTGGCAGTGTTGCATCACAACAAACTTCCAACCCTGTAATTTCAGCCACCACATATTTTGGTTGGACAGCTTACAACCCAGAAGTATGAATATTGATTTATCCAACTTCAAGTAACCTTTGCATGTCCTCTCTCTCCACCCCACCCGCACCCTAGTTGCCTGTAACTCAGTTTCACCCAGCTCACAGGACCAAAGAGTAACCAGGGAGAGAGTAGAGCCGCTTAAAGATGAATGACGCTTGGATCCAAAGGACATGTGTTAGGTGCTAAATTAATATCTCTTGTCTATATTTACCATGGAGAAAGACATGAATGCAAGGGAATTGGAAAGGGTAATAGTGATATTTTCGCACAGAGGGTGGTGGGTACATGGAACAAGCTGCCAAAGGAGCTAGTTGATGCAGGTAGGAAAGCAACATTTAATACACATTTGGACAGGTACATAGATAGGAAATATTTACAGGGATGTGGGGCAAACGTGGGCATTAAGGACTAGCATAGATTGGGCATCTTGGTTGGCATGGGCTAGTTTGGCTGAAGGGCCTGTTTTCATGTTGTACAACTCTATAACGCTAATGTCTTGACAAGAGTCATATTCCAAAAAGGAAGTGCAGGAGGTCTTCAAATGCATTAAGAAAGATAAATCTCCAAGATCTGATCAAATCTATCCAAAGATATTGTGGAAAGTCAGGGAAGAAATTGTGGGACCACTGGCAAGGATATCTGTATCATTGACAGTCCTGGTGCCAAAAGTGAGTCTGCCTCTATTCAAGAATGGCTGCTAGGAAAAGCTTTTGAAATACAGAACATTAACCCCATCTGTGGTGGTAAGTTATTGGATGAGATTCTGAGAGATAGGATCTAATTACATTTGAAAATACATAGTCTGATTGGGGCTAGTCAGCATGGCTTTGCGTGGGGGAAAATCATTTCTCACCAATTTGATTGTTTTTTTTTAAAGAGGTAACCAAGATGATTGATAAGAACTGTGTCGTAAACGTTGTCTATAAGGGATTTAAGAGGGCCTCGTGGAGGCTAAGCCAATGGTCGAGGAGCGAATGTGGGATCTAACTCAAAGGGACGCAATAATGTATGGGTTTTTTTCAGAAGATGTTTTGATCCAGACTACATCTGTCAAACATCAGATATTGCCCTCTTTGATGACAGATCAGAGCCACAATTTTCAATCAACACCACTGACTTTCAGCATCCTCCATTTTAAGCACCAGCCTTAAGGATCAGGCAGTTTAACCATGCCAGAAACTCTACCATAAGTTATCCTCTTCAAAACAAAATCCTAATCATGGCCAAATGGTTTTGAACGTGAGTATAATCATCTCTTCTGAGTGAGTGCATTTACCTTGCCTGGATGTTTTTAAACCTAAAGAAGTACAGAAAAGATTCAGAAGGATGTTGCTTGGATTGGAGAGCTTGAGTTATAAGGAGAGATTGAATGAACTGTCTGGTTTCACAAGCAAAGGATGCTGAGAGGGTAATCGCTATCATGATTTTCCTCTGGAGGTTATACAGAGGCAGAGGCGTATAACATGATGAGGGACATACATAGGGTTGGTAGCTAGTGCCTAATTCCTATGGTAGGGATGTTTGAATCTAGAAGGCAACGTTTAAGGTGAGAGGGATGAAGGTTTACAGGGATCTGAGGGGTAAATTTTCACACAAAGTGTAGCTGGTATCCACAAGTCATTAACAATAATCAGGAATTCCTAACCAATTTTTGCCACTATTTATTGACTTACAATGCAGGTAACCTTAAGCAAAGGCTGGATGGTTTGCTAAGATGATAAAAAGTCTGTTAAAACTAGAAAGAACTCCATGAGCAGAGCATATCTCAGTAAACTGGGCAGATCTCCCACCACATAAGAGCTATGCCCAAATTGCCTCAAACCATAGGCAAACTGCTCGGCTGGGCTTATATTAATTGGAATTTAGAAGGATGAGAGGGAATCTTACAGAAACATAAAATTCTTTAGGAATTTGACAGATTAGATACTGGAAAAATGTTCCCAATATTGGTGGGAGTCACAGTTTAAGAATAAGGGGTAGGCCATTTAGGACTGAGATGAGGAAAAACTTTTTCACCCAGTGAGTTGTGAATCTGTGCAATTCTCCGCCACATAAGGCAGTGGAGGCCAATTTGCTGGATGTATTAAAGAGAGAGTTAAATATAGCTCTTTGGGCTAACGGAATCAAGGGATATGGGGAGAAAGCAGGAACAGGGTACTGATTTTGGATGTTCAGCCATGGTCAAATTGAATGGCGGCGCTGATTCGAAGGGCCGAATGGCCTACTCCTGCACCTATTGTCTATGTTCATATGTAAGTCTGGCAGATACCTATTGCTGGGCTGCAGAGGAGATACTTGCCAATGGAAGACCAGTGTGTGCTGGATAAAATTAGGACCATAGCAGCCTTTCAAATCACATAATCATTATTCTAATCAGTCTTATTTAATGACAAAAAACTACAACTTTCCACTATAAAAAATATTTAGTTTCATATTTTTGGAGAAACTTACCACACTGACTCTCTCTAACTGCTTGACCAGATAAAAAGCTATTGAACACTTAGTTTAGTTTAGTTCAGTTTAGAGATTCAGCACGGAAAAAGGCCCATCAGACAACCGCGTCCGCGCCGACTAGTGATCACCCGTACACTAACATTATCCTACACACTAGGGACAATTTTCAATTTACAGAAGCCAATTGGAAAAAAATGAAAGAGAAGTTTTAGGTACAATTCTGCACTAGGCAAACTCACCAGCAGCATCTATTATCTTTAGTGCATGGGTTGGTTGAGTTTAGTTTGGATTGTTATTGTCACATGTACTGAGGTACAATGAAAAGCTTTTGTTTGTGTGCCACCCAATCAAAGAAAAGACTATACATGATTACAACCAACCTGTCCATAGTGCACAGATAAAGGATAATACAGTAGGTACAAAATTCAGTGCAAGATGAAGTCCGATAAAGTCCAATTAAAGATAGTTCAAACGTCTCCAATGAGGTAGATGGGAAGTCAGGACTAACTCCAGCTGAAGAGAGGACCTTTTATTGCCTGATGACAGCTGGGGAGAAATTGTTCCTGAATCTGGAGCTCTGCGTTTAAAAATTCTGTACCTCTTGCCTGATGGGAGAGGGGGAAGAGGGAATGACCGGGGAGAGCCTGGTCCTTGATTATGCTGCTGGCCTTGCAAGGCAGCGTGAAGTGCAGTTGGAGTCAATGGAAGAGAGTTTGGTTTGGCGTTCTGTAAAAGTTGATGTGAGTTGTTAGGGACAAGCCAAACTTTCTAATCTTCTGAGGAAGAGGAGACATTGGTGTATTTTCTGTGTGTATTGCTTCGCATCCCGAAGTCAACCACAATCTCTTTTGTCTTGTTGACATTGTTGTCTTGGGCCCAGGTTACGAGGTTCTAAAACTCCTCTCTGTACTGTACCGTGTCATTATTTGACGTCCGGCCCCCTTGCGGTGGTGTCATGTACAAGCTTGTCAATTGAGTTAGATTGGCATTCGGCTACAGTCATGAGTTTGTCAGGAATATAGTGCAGACAATAGTAGATGCATCCAATGAGGATTAGGGGTTGGATGATTAAATAAAACATGACACCTAAACATTCAGGTTTTGTCACATGGACCCAAGGGATTAGAAATGAATTGTATACTTGGCAAACAACCAGGATTAGCAATTGGAGAGAGTTGATTGAAAGATGCAGCAAGGAAACGGGCCCTAGACCCACCGAGTCCATGCAGACCACCGATCACCCACTCACACTAGTTCTATGTTATCCCACTTTTACATCCATTCTCCACAACGAGGGGTGAAATTACAGAGGCCAATAAACCTACGAACCAGCACGTCTTTGGGATGTGGGATGTGATTTCATGGAAGGAAGCAGAGGGTGGTGGTGGAAGGATGGTTTTCAGACTGGTGGTCTGTGACTTGCGGTGTGTCTCGGGGATTGATGCTGGGCCCATTGCTGCTTGGGGTTTATATCAACTATTTAGATGAGAATGTACAAGGCATGATTAGTAAGCTTGTAGACAACAGTAGATTGTATTAAAGAAGGAACTGCAGATGCTGGAGAATCGAGGGTTACACAAAAAGCTGGAGAAACTCAGCGGGTGCAGCAGCATCTAAGGAGTGAAGGAGATAGGCGACGTTTCGGGTCGAGACCCTTCTTCAGACTGGTCAGGGATCAGGGAAACGAGAGATATAAACAGTGATATGGAGAGATAAAGCAAGAACAATGAGTGAAAGATATGCAAAAAAGTATTGGTGATAAGGAAAGCAGGCCATTGTAAGATGTTTCTGGTGTGAAAATGAGAAGCTAGTGCGACTTGGGGGGGAGGGGGGGGGAGATGGAGAAGGAATGTCAGGGCCCGAGGGCTGAGGGAGAGGTGGGGGGGTGGGGGGAAAGGAGCAGTCTGGGTTAACAGAATTGAGAAAATTCAATGTTTAAGCCCAGAGGATGCAGACTCCCCAAGCGGAATATGAGATGTTGTTCCTCAAACTTGCGGTGTTGTTCACTCTGAACATTGAATTTTCTCAATTCTGTTAACCCAGACTGCTCCTTTCCTCCCACCCCCCCACCTCTCCCTCAGCCCTCGGGCCCTGACATTCCTTCTCCATCTCCCCCCCCCCCCCCCCCCCAAGTCGCACTAGCTTCTCATTTTCACACCAAAAACAGCTTACAATGGCCTGCTTTCCTTATCACCAATACTTTTTTGCATATCTTTCACTCATTGTTCTTGCTTTATCTCTCCATATCACTGTTTATATCTCTCGTTTCCCTGATCCCTGACCAGTCTGAAGAAGGGTCTCGACCCGAAACGTCGCCTATCTCCTTCACTCCTTAGATGCTGCTGCACCCGCTGAGTTTCTCCAGCTTTTTGTGTAACAGTAGATTGTATTGTAGACATTGAAGATGGTTATCGCAAAATTACAGCAGGCTCTTGATCAGCTGGGCAAGTGGGCTCAGGGTAATACAATTTAATACAGATAAATGTAAAGTTTTGCATTTTGGGAAGTTAAAGGCAACGCCTTCATGGTGAATGGCAGGGCCCTTCACAGGGAGTATTACAAAGCAGATAGATCTAGGAGTAAAGGTACATAGTTCTTTGAAAATGGCATAAGAGGTTGCAAAGAAGGCTTTTGGTACATAGGCCTTAATCAGTCAGGATACCAAATATGGAAGTTGAAATATTATGTTACAGTTGTGCACAATATTGGGGAGGCTGCATTTGTAGCATTGTGTTAATTTTTAATCCCCCTGCTATAGCAAGGATGTTGTTAAGTTGGAAAGAGTGCAGAAAAGATTTACAACGATGTTGCCAGGACCTGAGGTCTTGAGCTATAAGGAGAGACTGCACAGGCTAGGACGTTATTCCTTGGAGCGCAGGAGGCGCAGGAGTGATGTTATAGGGGTATATAAAGTCAAAAGGGGACTGTATAGGGTGCATGCGCAGAGTCTTTTACCCAGGAGAGGGAATCAAAAACCAGAAGACATGCAGTAGGTTCCATGTAAGAGGGACAAGATTTAATATGAACCTGAGAGGTAGCCTTTTCACTCAGAGGGGGGTGGGTATATGGAACGAGCTGCATATAAAAGGGCTCCACCTTCCTTTGATCATAGTTACTTTTTGCATAACTTTCATTCATTTGTTCTATATCTCTCTGCATCACTGGCTCTATCTCTTGTTTCCTTTTTCCCTGACTCTCAGTCAGAAGAAGTGTCTAGACCCGAAACGTCATGTATTCCTTTTCTCCAGACAAGGTGCCTGATCCACTGTGTTCCTCCAGCTTTTTGTGCATATCTTCTGTTTAAACCTGCATCTGTAGTTACTTGCTGCACAATTCTTCTTCTTCTTTTCGTGTCCATCTTGTTACAAATGTTTTTAAAATTTATTTATTAATTTATTTATTTAAAATATATTTTAAAAGAGTTGTGATAGTGAAAGAGCATGCCAAAGGGGAGAAGAAACCCTTGGTATAAGAATTAGAAAAGGGGGTTAAAAGATAGACCCTAAAAAAAGAAAAGGAAAAGAAAAAAAAAGAAATAAAGCCAGTTATTATGTTATATATATCACGCAAAAGGAATCCACCAACTCGATAGTTTTTCATCCCCCCCCTACCAAGGCCCGAGGTACTCCTGCACCCTATCTTTGTAGTCATTCTATAAATGCAGACCACGTCTGATAGAAGCTTTCTGATTTTCCTTCCAGGCGGTGTCTCATATCTTCCAGATGTAGTGTTTCAAACATAGTTGAAATCCGTTGTTACAAATGTTGACCTCGCTGTCATCGTCCGTCCTGAAAAGGACGCAAGCCTCACGCGACAATCAGTGGAGGCCATCACTTGTCGCAAATATGATGGCGGTAGCAGAATTAGCTCAGGATGCTTCCAGGTCCGCGACGTGGATGCTTCTGCAATGGGGCCGCTGCACAATTAGAAACATGACAGCTTTTGTAAAGGGATATTAAAAGTGGCTTTTAAATGAATAATATAACATGAATACCATATGCAAAATGTGACATTTATGAAGCTTGGATTAGACAACCATGATACAATATCTGTGGTGCAGTTGTGATGAATTTTGTTTTATCTAGAGTGAATTATGCTCCTTAACAGCCACAGATAAATGCAAATGACAGAATGATGGCACGCACCTATCTCCCTTTGTAATAAACCATTGTGCCACGTAGTTATATTTAAGATTTTCCCTTGAACAAATGGATTATTCACCAGCAGACTAGAACTTTAATTTCCCGCAATATTAAACTAACTGTATCTGCAAACTCCTTTGTTCCTGTTTCATTCAACTATGAACTGGCTTTGAGAATATCTTATTCAGTTGAGAACATTTAATTATTCTGATGTGTATGGCACAGCTAAAAGGAGAATAAAGTAACAAAGGGGAAAAAAAGTGGCTGGTGATTTTGATTTAATGGTTTATATATAGTAAATGGAACACAGGTACTCCGAGTTTTATTTTAGGTTAGAGATACAGCACGGAAACAGGCCCTTTGGCTCACCGAGTCTACACTGACCAGCAATCTCCGCATACTAACACTATCCTACACACAAGGGACAAATTTACATTTATACCAAGCCAATTAACCTGAAAAACTGAACGTCTTTGGAGTGTGGGAGAAAACAGACAATCTCAGAGAAAACGCACACAGGTCATGGGGAGAACGTACAAACACCGTACAGGCATGTAATCAGGATCGAACCCGGGCCTCTGGCGTTGCTAGGCTGTAGTTCTACTGCTACGCCACCGTGCTGTCCAGTTCCTGAAATCGGGCATACTTTTGAATAATGGGATTTCCACCCGTTTCCATAATCCAGCTCTGGGATTAAATGAATATGCTTGAACCAGTACTTTGGACTCTATGTCACAAAGCATTTCACCAGCAACCAGAAAGTTAGGACAGCAGTTAGATAAGATGGATCTACCTTTATTTTGCGCTGGGCAAGCATTATTCAATAATTATGAGAGGCATACATATGTTGCACAGTCAGAACCTTTCTCCCAAGGTGGAAACTTCCAGCACTAGAGGGATAACAGGGGGAAGATTTAATGGAGATGTGCAGGTGTAAGTTTTTTTTTTACACGGAGAGTGGTGGGAGCCTGGAACACATTGCCAGGGTTCGTGGTGGAGGCAGATACAATAGTGGCTTTTAAGAAGCTTTTAATTATGCACATGGACTTGCAAGGAATCGAGGGAGATGCATTATGTACAGGCAGATGACATCTTGGCATCATGTTTGGCACAAATATTGGGCTGATTGGCCCGTTCCTGTGCTGTACTGTGCTGTTTTATGTTCTATGTTCTACGTTCTTAGAAAGGGCTTCTCGGTATCAGTACTAAGATAGGGTTCCAAAGGAGTGCTATTACTGTAATTCCAACTGTTTTACTGAAGACACATGTAAAATCAATTGTACTTGAAGTGCACTCTTGATTGCAAATTGGATTTTCTATGTGGTTTTCTTTAAATAGATTCTCCATCTGAACCTTCACTGAAACACTGATATTTGAGCAACTTCATTGAATAAAAGCTGCAAAATAAGCAAGCAAGTAGGATATCTGTATGTAACCAGTTATTGAAAGCATGATGGAATGTGAGCAGGTAATGGTGATGTTTTAAGAAAAATAAAAAACCTTTTGAGAGAAGGGCAACTATCTTATTCAGAAATGATATTGTCGAGAAATATCTAATGATCCATGTGGCATCTTAATACACCCCAAATGAAAAACTGAGGCTTGGAAACCAAAACAGAATTTCAAGTTGTTTGACAGGGCGGCACATTGATGCAGCGGTAGAGTTGCTGCCTTACAGCGCCAAAGATCCAGGTTCGATCCTGTCTATGATTGCTGTCCGTACAAAATTTTGATGTTTTCCCTGTGACCTCGTGGGTTTTCTCAGGTGCTCTGGTTTCCTTCCACACTCCAAAGACATACAGATTTTGGTTTCTGTAAATTGTAAATTGTCCCCAGTGTGTAGGGTAGTGCTAGTGTATGGGTGATCACTGGTCAGCACGGACTCAGTAGGCCGAAGGGCTTGTTTCCACGCTGTATCTCTAAAGTCTAAAGTCTGAAGCTCTAAATATGTATCAGTTCATTAACTACATTAATTTCAATGGCGAGAAAGGCCTGCAGGGTTGAGAGATGAGCATCAAGTAATTGGCATGAAAATTAATAACATCAAATATAGAGCAAAGAAAGTGCAGCACAGGAACATGCCCATAATGTCTGTGTCAAACATGATGGCAAGCAAAACTAATTTAATCTACCTGCACATTAGCCACACACCTCCATTCCCTGCAGATAGACACAAAACTCATGGCATGAACAGACATGCTGACATGACAACATTGGAGGTCCTTCCTTTTAACCTTTTATTTAACTCCCTAAATTTCCTTTGCAGGACCTCATCTTCCATCCCACCTATATCATTGGCACCAATATGGACCATGACCTCTGGCTGCTCACCCTCCCATCTCAAAAAGTCCTGTGCTTGCTCAGAGACATCCTTGACCATGGCATCATGGAGGCAGCACACCATACTGGAGTGTCACTGGAGGCCACAGAAATGCTTGTCTGTATCCCTGACGACAGAGTTGCCTATGACGAGGAAGGACCTTTAGTTACTTTAGAAAGGAGAGGAGGAGGAATTTATTTAGTCAGAGGGTGGTGAATTAGTGAAATGCATTGCCACAGATAGAAATATAGAAAATAGGTGTAGGAGTAGGCCATTCAGCCCTTCGAGCCAACACCGCCATTCAATATGATCATGGCTGATCATAAAAAATCTGTACCCCATCCCTGTTTTGTCCCCATATCCACAGATGGCTGTGGAGGCCAAGTCATTGGGTATTTTTAAGGTGGAGATTGACAGATTCTTGATTAGTAAGGTGCCATGGGTTATGGGACGAAGGCAGGAGAATGGGGTTGATGGGGAAAGATAGAACAGCCATGATTAAAATGCAGCGTAGACGATGAGGCAAACGTCCTAATTCTGCTCCGAGAGCTTATGAACTGTAATTTGCTTAGACTTAGCCTTACCCTGCTGTTCAATAGAGTCCCTGTTCTGGCGACTGCTGCTATTTGCCCCTGAGAGGCCTTTCCCCCACCCTCCAAACAGTATCTGAAATTGAATACTTGTTTGAGAGGGTATTAGCTAACAGGAAACTTCTCCACAATCTGCCTGCCTGTCCTGGCAGTCACTCTTGATCTGGCAGAACCTGTGGCGTGACGGCCTCCCTGAAACTACTGTCTATAACCTTCCATTCATCCTGTATGCATAATTGCTATGCTTCATCTGCTCGCCTATTCTGTTTTATACTCCTCTCAACATGAAACAACGCCGGAGATCACAGGAGCGAGAAAGACAAAAATATAATCATGTTACCTCAAAATATAATGCACGCTTCACAATGCTCCTTCTGCAAAGTATCAAGAAGTTCGAAATATTGGAAAGAGATAAAGGGCTTGGCCAAAAGGGCGTGCTTTACAATGAAATAAACAGAGAGCTACCATTTTTCAAAAAACATGGATTGGAGCAGAGGAGTATGCGGCAATATTGATGTACGTGGAATAGCCTGAAGTAGAACCTGTAGGGGAAAGAATGCTCAACATCAGTCAAATCCAAAATATGTCAAACCAATATAAAGAGTGTAAGTTGGTGTAATTTATCTAAATTGATAAATGATCAATATCACAGATAAATGTCACAAAAAAAAACTCTGATGTTTCCTTGCTCAACCTCTTAACCTTTCACTTTCCAAAATATTAAACATCTCGCAACATGCAGTTGTCAATTTTCTGCTCTCCTGCTGGGTTTTGCAAGCTCAGAGGTTGAAATTGCATTCATTCATATCGATGACATGGTAGGAATTCAATTTTAATACGATCCCATAAAAATTGCAGTTTTCCTTTGAATATTTAAAATTTAATTTTGTATTGGCAACGAGAAACTATTTCTGTCATTTACACGGCTATTTCTTCTTAAATATGTACCTGGAGCCACAATTTTGCATAAATTCGATAATGAATGGTGACCCAGATGTCCGTTCACTGTGTAAGAGGCATAGAATACATTAGTTGTGTGGGGAAGCAGTTTCAGATTAGTATATCGCTATATACACCAGGTAGCAATTAAATTCCTTGTTTGTATGAAGCTCATAGACTAAACAATAGCTGAAATAACTCCAATGATGCATGTAAAAACAGCAGAATGGTGTAAAGTTTGCAATATAAACTGAAGTTCTTGGAACATACAACAGTACAGCACAGGATAGTACAAATATTAACTAAGGTGCATAGAAAATAACCATAAAAGGTAGAGTTAAAGGGCCTGTCCCACTTGGCCATCATTTGCACGCCATTTACGCGACCTGATAGCATGTGGATAGCGCGTGACAGGCGCATGGAGTGGCGTGGAGGAGTGTGGAGCTGCATGCGGCATCGCGCAACGCTCCAGGGTTTTGTTTTGTGCAAAATCTTTGCGTGCCACCGGCCTATCGCCTAACTGAGTTGGCCAAAGTGGGACAGGCCCAAGACCCTGGCACGGCGCAACGTTTCACCTCCAACAGCAGCAGAAGCAGGCAAGCGATCACCGAGCTCAGCCTGGGGCTCATGGCCATTGCGTATCCGGATCCGCCCCCACTCTACTCCCAGAGCGGGGGCAAGACTATTGGAGATAGACACAAAAAGCAGGAGTAACTCAGCGGGACCGGCAGCATCTCTGGAGAGAAGCAATGGGTCACCTTTCAGGTCGAGACCCTTCTTCAGACTGAAAAAGGGTCTGAACCCGAAACATAATCCATTCCTTATCTCCTGAGATGCTGCCGGTCCTGCTGAGTTACTCCTGCTTTTTGTGTCTAGCTTCAAATGATGTCATGTGCTCCAGACGACTGTGCGGATGCATGATGACGCGCGTGTCCGTCGCGCGACTGTCGCGTATCAGTCTCACCAGCCTGTCACGTAAATGACGGCCAAGTGGGACGGGCCCTTTAGAGTAAGGGAACCTGACAGCAACTCTGTGAAACAGGCAATTGGTTCATCAGTCTGAAAGCCGTGGAGAAAACACTGTTCTTAACTTTGGGTTTTGGGTCTTCTGACATTTGGGTTTTCAAGCTTCTGTACCTTCTATCAGAAGGCAGATAAAATAAGAAATGGCCAAGGTGCAGGTGTCCTTGATGAGATGTCCAGCTTTCTTGATGCACCACACTATGAAGATGGACTGGATAAATCATATGATAGGAGCAGAATTAGGCCATTTGGCCCATCAAGTCTATGCCATTCAATCATGGCTGATCTGTCCCTCCCTCCTAACCCCATTCTCCTGCCTTTTCCCCATAGCCTCTGAAACCTGTACTAATTAAGAATCTATCCATCTCTGCCTTAATGGATGGACTGGAAGGAAGGAATTGATGAGCCTGTGGAGGACCAGGCAGTGTTCACTACTCTCTGTAGACTCATTTCAGTTTTAGGGTTGGCATAACAAATGTTTGTAGACTTTAGACCCTAGACTTTAGGGTGGCATGGTGGTGCAGCAGTATAGTTTCTGCCTTAGAGCACCAACAACCCGGGTTCGATCTTGACTACGGGTGCTGTCTTTACATAATTTGTACGTTCTCCCTGTGACCTGTGTGGGTTTTCCCCAGATGCTCCAGTTTACACCCACACTCCAAAGATTTACAAGTTTGTAGGTTAATTAGCTTCGGTAAGGATTGTAAATTGTTCCTAGTGTGTAGGATGGTGCCAGTGTATGAGTATCGCTGGTTCGGTGTGGACCCGGTAGGCCGAAGGGCCTTGTTCTGTGCTGTATCTCTACACTAAAGTAAGATACAGCATGGAAACAGGTCCTGTGGCCCACCAAGTTGGGCTGACCAGTGATCTGCCCATACACTAACACAATCTTACACACTAGGGACAGTTTGTAATTTTTTTACCAAAGCCAATAACCTACAACACTGTACATCTTTGGAGTGTGGGAGGAAATCGGAACACCCGAAGAAAACCCACACGGTCACAGGGAGAATGCGCAAACTCCGTACACAGAGCACCCGTAATCAGGATCGAACCTGGGTCTCTGGCGCTGTAAGGCAGCAACGCTGCCACTGTGCCACTGTGCCACCCCATGAAGCTTCTAGAACCCAAGGCCGTTGAACATTTTTCTAATCAGTCCTTGCTTTTTCCAAAACAAGGCAAATCCTGTCTCTCATAGTCCAGAACCAGGGGCCATAGTCTAAGAATAAATGGAAGACCATTTAAAACTGAGATGAGAAAAAAACTTTTTCACCCAGCGAGTTGTGAATTTGTGGAATTCTCTGCCACATAAGGCAAGAGCAGACAATTCACTGGATGAATTTAAAAGAGAGTTAGATACAGCTCTGGGGGATAGCAGAATCAAGGGATAAGGGGAGAAGGCAGGCATGGGTTACTGATTGTGGATGATCAGCCATGAACACAATGAATGGTAGTGCAGGCTCGAAGTGCCAAATGGCCTCCTCTTGCACCTATTTTCTATGTTTCCAAGTTTCTAATCCTCTCCTGTAACTTTCTCACCATTGATGTTAGGCTCATTGGCCTGTACTTCCTTGGTTTGTCCTTAAATGTAATTCACAGCCACCAGTATCCAATCAAATTAATGGAGAAATGTGATTCGTCCCAATAATAATTGCAAGGGTGAGCCATTGAATTTCTTGGTCTGACTGCCTTTGGAATGGTGTACAAATGTTGGCTGCAACATTTCTGCTTATCTGCAACTCAAAACGTCACCTATCCACATTCTCCAGAGATGCTGCTTGACCTGTTGAGTTACTCCAGCTCTTCTCCTTTTAGTGCGATAATGCCTGGAAAAAAAACAGAGCCAGAGATGGTCACCTTTCCTGGCCTGATTTGATTATTAACACATAAGCTACCTTGAAGCCCTCCCTTATTTTGTCAAACCCATCTCATCACCTTATTTGTCTTACCAAAATACATTTGAAATACACAGATCCATCTCTTTCTCAGCACTTCCTCATATTCAAGTCTGTCTGTTGACCACTGCCAAATTGTCCCACAATTGTTATTTTTTTAATTCTAGGTTGGAAGCATTACTTCTAATTATTTTCCTTCAAAAATAAACAATATGGAGGAGAATGTGTACCAAACAAAAACTGTGCTGAAACTTGTTATACATTCTCAGTGTCTATACATTCAAATGTGCCATTCTTAGTAGTGATCATACTTATCTTTAAATTGCTTATTCCTAATTGCTCCAAGCTAAGTGGTTCACTGGAGAACTCAGAGAACACTGAACTGCCGACTACATTGTCGTGACTCTGGTGTCACATTTAGACCTGCTGGAGAGAACGTGGATGATATCCTTCCCCGGCAGAGATTTGTGAACCAGACAAAGTCATGACAGTTTGGTAGATTTATGCTTACAACTGCTGGAACTAACTCTCTAATTAGAGATATTTTTAAAAATATTGACAGAATGTCACTGTAGTTGGTTTTAAATGCCTTTCCCCACATCAGTAGTCAGGAACATGTCATCAGTAACTTCGCCACACCCTCCGCCTCAGCCCACAACATAGGAACTGCATCCATTGGCGTGCAGGCATCATTGTCGTCGCACATAGGCTTATTATTCTTTACTGAGGGAGAAACAAAGCACCAATTGCAAGGTGGAGAGTGAAGACCTCCACTATCTGGCAACTGGTAACTACAAGGGGAACCACCGTACATTTGTAGCATTTCCACCTTTATTCACCGGGATGTATGGCTGGTGGACATTGGGAGACAGGAACCTCCCATCTACTTATCTCAAAGTACAATATTTGCATTAGCTATATTAGTGATACTTAAAACAGATTTTACATTCATTGAAACCTATTTATTGCTTTATGCTCAGAAAGACTATGGGATGAAGAGTCCCACTACATTTGTCATGATCGTGCATGAGTTATTCCATATACTGTAAGATCCCCCCAAGAACTAATAAGTTGAATCAATATCAAGTATGTAATTCTGTCTGGAAAATGATTCATACAGTGGCATTACATATAACTTTCACAATAAATTACTCAAACTTACTCATCTCGCATTAGCAGTTTCTCACAGAGTCATATCTCCAGCAGCTCTTGACCTTTAGAAAGCTATTACATGTATTGATGCTTTTAATTCACCCTCCACAAACCTATTCAGGGCTGCGGATAAAGTTATATTGCCGAATGCTTCTGTCTGTGAGGGAATTAACTGTCTTGACTAAAAATGGTACTGTATCAAAGTACAAACCAGTCAATTGCTGGTGAAATTAGTCAAAATACTATTTTGTTTCTGTGACAATCCTGAAGCCAAGGCTTCACGCATCTATTTCAGATTGATTTAAAATCAGTCAGGAAAACATTGAAGAGGTTAATAGGGTATAGTTGTGAAACCAAATTCAGTAAAATAACCCCTAATTGAGATGCTAGAAGGAATGGGCAAAATATATTTACAATGTGTGTACGAAGGAACTGCAGATGCTGGTTTAAGTCGAAAATAGACACAAAATGTCTATGGAGTAACTCAGCGGGACAGGCAGAATCTCTGGAGAGAAGGAATGGGTGACGTTTCAGGTTGAGACCCTTGAAGGACAGTGGAAGTTGACAACAAGGCTTACAAAGATAAAATTTAATCAGGAGGACAGTCAAACCAGTTAGGGAATTAGGATGGGGGAGGGTTGGAGAGAGAGGGAAAGCAAATGTTACTTGAAGTTGGAGAAGTCAAATGTTCATATTGCTGGGTTGTTAGCTACCCAAGCGAAATGTGGGGTGCTGTTCCTCCAAGTTGCATTGGGCCTCACTCTGACAGTGGAGAATGCCCAGGACAGAAAGCTCAGTGTGGGAATGGAAAGGGGAGTTAATGTGTTTGGCAACCAGGAGATCAGGTAGGTCTAAGCGGACTGAGCAGAGGTGTTCCAAGCGGATTTACTAAAAGCCTGTTCCAATTCATGTGTTGTCAGCTGCTCAGTCTCTGCACATCATTGAATAGTTGTTATTCAATTCTGAAGAACAGGATTTCTAAGCAATTTCAATTAGCATTCATGCACTTGAACTTTTAGGGGGCTGGAAAATGTATGTTTTTGATCTCACTATTATGCCTAAACAAGGAGCTATTAACTAGATACTGAAGGGTTGTATATCATGGATGCAATTAAATCATCTCATGTTTGTTTTGTTTTTCTCTAAGAATACATAATAACTGTTTTTTTGCTCCTTCTTCATTTGGTCAGTCATTTCCTGATATGCAAAATTATTTGGTAATTTATGCAATTTTTCAAGAATTACTGTCAGGGGAATTGTCAGTCGTAGTGGCTTCATGACAAAAGAGGTCGTTAAGGATGCTCATGTAAACTGCTTGTCACTTGAAGAAAATCCCAACTGTACAAATGTAATTAGCGCTTGTTACAAGGTTTAACGGGCTTTCAATTCACTCATTGATTCAATTATAGAATGGAAAACAGATTTAAGATTGAAATCTAACCAGCTATTCACAGAGTTGATTTGGGATGGATTTTACTACACTGTGATACACTTATTGATGATTATAAGAAACATCTCAATTTTTTACTCCCTGAACTCCTGTGATTAACTTTAGGAGTGCTCAGGGGCCTGGTTCAAACCAGTTCAATAGAAATGAGCCATCAATAAACAGAATATATTACTTGCAGCACACATGTAAGTGCCTATCAAATGGAAACACTACATTATAAATATCTATATGCGACAGATGAAGTTCATTGTATTCAAAGGGCTGAGGTATTGCTGCTCTGACGTCTTAATAAAGTCTAGTGAATCTAGATAAATCTGAAATAACAATCTGATTCTTTTGCAATAATTACAGTTTTTAGATCAAAGGAGTACAAAACACAGATGCAGTGTGATACTATTTGGTCCGTGCTCTGCCATTCGATGCACAATGGAGAGAGCACGATCTTCGCTGATCTTTCGCCACATCGTCCCATCTACTCCCCTTTCGGCTTTCCGCAGAGACCACAGAGACCGCTCCCTCCATTACATTAACAGCAAGTGGAAATTCATTCTTAACACTTTGCAGATTAAGAATAGTAATGCAAAATTCACACAAACTGAAGAATGCTTATTCTATAAAGAAGTACACTGGCACCATCCTACACTCTAGGAACAATTTACAATCCTTACCGAAGCTAATTAACCTACAAACTTGTACATCTTTGGAGTGTGGAAGTCTACTGCAGACTGTTTTAATTTGGTTTCAGTTTATAACATTAACCAAACATGATTGTAGTGCAGAATAAGAAATTAATAATTTTCTTGTGTTTCATGGCCAAAGTCCTTATCAACATGAAAAAAAATACTTTGCTGAACTCATAGCAGGTGAAGACACTATTTTATAAAACCAGAGCATAGAAAGGGACTAAAGAGAAAGAGGCAACATCAGTGGAATATTCATTATGATCCATCATTAGTAAAACCTTTACACTTGGAGCCATGAAGTCAAGCAGCACAAAAATGCACCCTTCTGTCCAGCTCATCCATGCCAACCAAGATGTCCACCTACACTAATCCCATTTGCAGACGTTTGGCCCATATACCTTGAACATTTCATATTCATGTACCTGTACTTGGCTTGTTATCTTCCAAATAACAACTTTGCTACAATTTGATCCGTGAATGTGGAAAATAAATTTGGTCAGGTTTAGTTGAAATTTCTCTTTGTGACACATTCATACATTTTAAAATCAATTTTATATCATAAAAGATAGATCAGCCATGATTGAATGGTGGAGTAAACTTGATGGGCTAAATGGCCTGATTCTGCTACTATCACTTATGAATTTGCGTCCACACACAAAATTTAACTAGTGAATGACTTTGCACTTCCATAGTAGTTTAGGTTCAGAATGACACTCTTCTGATAGGTCTGATCATTGCTCTGAACTGTCATGTTCTTCACTGGGAAAGTGTGTATCCAAGTCATGCTTCATGGAGGATAAAAGCTGTAAATTGACCTAATATGATGGACCTTTTATGGTGGACCTTTTACCTCATACTTATCAACATTCATAGACAACAGTCTTCTAAAGCTAGTATTGCCTCTCAATGACAATCAGCCCCAGCAATTAAATAGACCATTCATCTAGTTTTAGAAAATGTATGGTTCTGAATCTATTGGCAGATCAGGACTCATATGGTAGTAGATTGCTTGCAACAAGGCAATCACGTGCTAATGTCTCAGAGCCTTCCATTTCAAGTTTTATCTTCACTAAAACAATGCCTCGGATATTCACATGCTACAAAGTTTTGACAAGCTGATCAATACGATGGACAGGAACACTGAAAAGGTATTAGGATTGCCAACAACTTGCCTAGGAAGTCAAATTTGCTGTTCATGGAAGAACATTTGATTTAACCATAAGATTTGAATAAAACCATTATGAAGTACATTGGCTCCAGAAATATAAGATTACTTATATCATGTCTTATGTCTTATATTTTATAAGAGATCTTATATCTTATAAGCTTACAAGAATGATCCCAGGAATGAGTGGGTTAACATATGATGAGCATTTGACGGCACTGGGCCTGTACTCACTGGAGTTTAGAAGAATGAGGGGGGACCTCATTGAAATGTACCGAATAGTGAAAGGCTTGAATAGAGTGGATGTGGAGAGGATATTTCCCTAGTAGCCGAGTCTTGGACTAGAGGTTATAGACTCAGAATTAAAGGACGTTCCTTTAGGAAGGAGATGAGGAGGAGTTTCTTTAGTCTGGAGGCTGTGGAAACAAAGTCAATAGATGGTTTTAAGGCAGAGATAGATAGACTCTAGATTAGTGCAGGTGTCAGAGGTTATGGGGAGAAGATAGGAGAATTGAGTTAGAAGGGAGAGATAGATCAGCCATGATTGAATGACCGAGTAGACGAGCTGAATGCCGTAATTTTGCTCCTATCACTTAAATATAATAAATACTGTCATCTTGAAACTAGAAATGAGTATCTGTCCGAAGGCAAAATATCCTTTTTATGTTTGTTTTTGGTGACAGTCATCAATGGTTAAACGTGAAACATTAAAATGACGTCTTTCGAAAAGATTGGTCTATATAAAAGATTTGCTAGTCAGATTAAGACAAGCTGTTTTATTGAATTTGGAAATCATCCAAATCTGTTAGCCAGTCAAAAGTAATTCTTTTTTTTTCTTAAATTCACTATTATGTTCATCCTTGCCAAGTGTCATCATGGCTGATCTGCCTCATATAATTTTCATTTTCTTAATTTGCTCCTATGTTGTTTTTATTATGATCGTTGCCTGAACATTTTCAATTAAAATATATCAGATAATCCGTCGAGTATAACACATCACGAGGCCCCAAAACTGCATGATATTTAGTTTTTCCTCTTTTTTTCATCTTGTATGAGTGTTTCATTCTTTGCACCCTTTCCAGCTCAACAACATCCTTGTTCTAGCAGGATGACCAAAACAGACCAAAATACTCCAAATATGACATCACCGATGTTTAGCCGGAATATTGTATCAATTTTTGGAGAGGATGCATGAATAAGTGCTTTAGAATGTGTATTGGAATGTTTTTTTTGGAACAAGTGTTGGAGTTATTCTCCTTTCCGCAGAGAAGGAGAACACATATGGGCCAAAGGGTCTGTTTCCATGTGGTATCACTAAACTAAAGAAGGATTTAGAGATGGTAAATTAAGAAATGCTGTATTCATTTTGAGGGCACAGAGTTAACGTGATCAATAAAAGAGCAAAGGTGATACATGGGTAAAAGAAACTTTCATTTGATAAGTGGTGTTCACTGTATTTGTTCGACAGAATGTGGATATAAATTCAGTTAACATGATCGGTAAAACAAAAGAGCAAAGGTGACACATGGAAAAATAAACTTTCATTTGATAAGTGGTGTTCATGGTATTTCTTCGACAGATGTGGATATAAATTCAATATAAGAAATCAAAAGTGAATTGGATAAAACTTAATCAAGAAATAAATATAGTGTTCTAGGGAAATGCAGGGATTGAAATTAAAATGCATTGATCTTTGAAAAAATTCTGATAGTGTGAATAGGAAGGAACTGCAGATGCTGGTTTACTCTGAAGATAGAAACAAAATGTAGAGTAACTCAGCGGGACAGGCAGCATCTCTGAGTAGAAGGAATGAGTTTCTCCAGCATTGTGTGTATGTCTTCTGATAGAGTGATTAGGACAAGAACAGGCCCTTCAACCCACAATATCTGTGCTGAACATGATGCCAAGACTTTTTGCTTTCAAATGAATGGATGAATTTACACAAAATGTTCCAGACCAGACACCTGTCATGAAACCCTTAGACTCCAAACGAACTCAGACTTGGAACAAAAACGTGATCATGTTTAATGCACATTTGCTGCAAAAATTGCCATAAATCTTGATAAATGGAGCTCTGAATTTGGAAGCTAAAGTGCCTTTCAGGACATTAGAAAATCAATTGATGGAAATAGAAAACACACTTAGATGAAACTCTTGCTTATGCTATTATTGCCAGACATTGGATAAAATTGTTTTATAACTAATATACACCACAGCAATGTCATTGATGGACTTCTTTCATCTGCAGTATTGACATCCAGATGACATCCACAGCAGACTTGCCCACAACACAATATTTAATCTTTCCAGGAAGAATGAATGTTAAAATGATAACTAATTCAAACAAACTAATAAATCTCTCATTTAATTTAGAAATTGCTGTCAGCAATTTAGCATGTTGTCACTTCACGTGTTTGTTTGTACAAAACAGGTTTTCAATGCTGGTCTCTTCAATTTAACCTTTTAAAATGGTGCAGGTTATCACTAACATTTTTTGAAAAAATTGAGTAATTATATCAGTTATTGAATTATAGGTTCTGATCTTTGGCAAAAATATGGTAGAAGAAATGGAAAATTGCTTAGAGATTCCACTAGATTTTGAAACAAGTTTGCAAGTATTTGTGAATGTAAATCTTAGTAGTGTGTGTAAACAAAAAAGGGTATACACAAAAAATACACAAAAAAATATTTGTTCGATGTTATTTTGCGCTGGCATCATTTCCTTCCAGAAAATATCTGGCAATCTTAGTTTTGAAAATGTTTGCTATATTTTATTTCTTTTACAGGTTTTCTTTGTTGCTCAGATTTTTTGATAATTCCTTATTAACCCTGACAGTGAATAGCAATAAACTTCCTATTAAAGTTGTAAGTCATTGAATGCTGTCATGCTGTTCTTCCAAAGCATCAGCAGCAGCAGCAGCAGATAAAAGTAAGCATGCAGGCAGTCAAGAAAGCTAATGTCATGTTTGCCTTCATTGTGAGAGGATTTGATTTTTGGAGCAAAGAGGTCCTACTGCAGTTGTACAGGGCCCTAGTGAGGCCACACCTGGAGAATTGTGTGAAGTTTTGGTCTCCTAATTTGAAGAAGGACATTCAAGCTATGAAACCGTTCTTCAGTCACCCTCGACGGAGAAGCGACTTTTTTCATGTCGCTTCTCTGCCTCCCCTCTTGCGACCTAATAGCTCAGATTGGAGCGGCCTTTCCCGGAGTTGGGCCTGGAGCATCAGCAGTGGGCACAGTGTGGACTTTTTCCATCATGGAGCGGGCGAACCCTTGCCGGGGGACGCCAGAAAGGAGTGCTTCGATCGCTGGCCCGCGGACTACGACATCCTGAAGCCGCTGTCTGCGGAGCTTCAAACGCGGGCACGGCTTGGACTTTCCATCGCGGAGCCTGGGATCCCTCGCCGGAGAAGAGCTCCGACCGCCGGCCTGCGGCCTATAACATCCTGAAGCCACGGACTCTGGTAGGAAAGTGCCGATTCGGGCACTCCAAGCCGCGGAGTGTGTTCGACCGTTCATGGTCCCGACCATGGGTGAATAAGGGAGGAGGACTGGCTGAACTTTGTGCCTTCCAGCACAGTGAAGAATACTGTGGTGGATGTTTGTGTTAAATCTTACTGTGTATTGTGTGTTCTTTTTAAATGTTTCGCTGCTGGCAAATTCATTTCACAGCACCTTCGGGTGTATGTGACGAATAAAATTGACTTTGACTTTGCTTGTTCCACCGTTGAGGTCTTTATTGGATTGCTCTTTGTCAGAGACCTCCCCCTCGACCTTACCACCATGGGTAGGTATGTTGCAAAACTTACCTTTAGCGGCGCTGCAGTTCTGCCACTCCCCGTGTGCGCGACTTTGGCGCCTTTCAGAGGGGGGCGGGCTTAAAGTGCCGTTTTTCAACAGACCTGGAAAATCGATGAATGTCGGGCGATTTCATTGCGGAAGAAAAATCGCTCCGACATTTCATGAATGAAGGTATTTTTTAATTACTCTAAATTATTTATTAACTAGAGTAATTTAAAAATCACCTTCAAAAGCCGTGAGCACTGACAACCGGAAGGATTTTGCGTAAGGGAGAAAAAAAGGTAAATAGTTTATTTTTATATTAAAAGTTGGTTTTTCGGGAGGCTTTAATAATATTTTTATGTTGCGAAATGGGGTCCCAAAAAATGTATGAACAAACAATATTTTTCCTCCCGACTTCACCGCTAACCGCAACGTTCCAATCCACCGCATTCCACTAAAACCCACTCGCTAGTTGATTTAAATGGCCATTAATTTACAGGAATCAAACACTAAATTCCTTCCATTTGGCCCAGAAATTCATGAAAATGAGATTTAAAAATTATGTTATATTGTGGATTATTGTGTGAATGTTATTTGGACACTTAGGCAATTTAAAAAAAGTTTATCTTTTCTTAAGAAATGGATAGATGTTTAGATCTACTCATTGAATTTTGTAATTAGCTACAATTAGATAACTAACTAATTATATGCTTTAATTTCAGGTCATCCAAGTAAGATTGTTTCATATTTGTTTCAGAATGCTTCAATCTATAATAACTGAAAATTTCATTGAGTTCTCTTAATTTTTAAGAAAGTTATGGGCTTTTAACTTTTCCAGATCACAGCTTTTGAGTTAAGTCAATTGAAAGTCAATGGGGAGCAAGATGCTAATTTCCGAGTATGAAAATGGCCATAACTTTCTTAATACTGAAGATATGAAAGTAAATTAGGTGTCAAATTAAACTTATTTTTATGCTTTATCTGATGGGATAAATTGCCGACTTGATTTTTTTAAATTTTGTAACATTGCTACCATGGGTGGCCCTACCAGGAGCATAGCTCCAGACGGCATCGCTCTCAGGATCTCAGGTCCACACAAACCTCTTCACCACGGCAAGGTGACAATCCATGGAACAGTATATAAAATTATGAAAAGCATAGAGAGGATTGACAGTCAGAACCTTTTTTACCAGGATGAAAGTATCAAATATGAGACGGCATAGTTTTAAGGTGGGAGGGGCAAAATTGAAAGGAGATGTGCAGATGTTTTTTACAGAAAATGTGGTGGGTGCCTGGATGGTGGTGTTAGTGGCACTTCAGGGCTTTTGTATAGTCACATGGATGTGCAGGGAATGTGGGTATTATGTATTATGTGCAGGAAGATAACAGTTTTGCTTGGCATTATGTTCAGCACCGACATTGTGGGCCGACTGGCTTGTTCCTGTGTTTAGTTTTAGTTTAGAGATACAGCACGGAAACAGACCATTCGGTCCACCGAGTCCATGCCGGCCATTGATTCTCCTCACACTAACACTATCCTACACACACTTATAACAAGCCAATCAACCTACACACCTGTACATCTTTGGAGTATCGGAGGGAACCTAGGCAACTAAAGAACTAGGAGAATCATTTTCCCTGCATCTACACCATGAAGTTTGGTAAAACAATCTTTAATCCAAATATTTAGATACATGTCAGGGCAAGGCTGTGGCAAATTAATTAAGGAACAGTGATGGTAATGATTTCAATTAATTAAGGAACAGAGGTAATGACTTCATTCTTCGTAATACACTGTAGGAGCAAATTTCTCTGCCGTTTGGTACTGGATGTCAGATAACGTGCGAAGGAAGGAACTGCAGATGCTAGTTTACACTGAATATAGACACAAAATGCTGGAATAACTCAACGGGTCAAGCAGCATCTCTGGAGAAAAGAAATATTAACATTTCAGGTCGGGACCCTTCTGCAGACTCACATCATCCAACCCCAAATGTCACCCATCCATGTTCTCCAGAGATGATGCATGACCCGCTGAGCTACTCCAGCATCCCGTGTCCCTCTTTGATATAAACCAGCATCTTCATCTCTTTGTTTCTACATTCAGTGTTCATACTGTTGGGTTGTAAACTATAGAGGAGGAATATGAGGTTTGTCTAGTTTATAGATACAGCATGAAACAGGCCCTTCTGTCCACTGAGTCTGTGCCGACCAACAATCACCCGGTGCTCTTGGTCATCCACTCACTACACACTAGGGGCAATTAACAGAAGCCAATTAAGCTGCATGTCTTTGGGATGATACTCTGGCAAGCATGGATGGGTGACGTTTCGGGTCAGGACCCCTTCTTCAGACTAACAACTCCTGACCCAAAACCACCTATTCCTTTTCTCCATAGATGCTGCCTGACTTGCTGAATTACTTCAGTTTTCTGTGTCTCTCTTCTGAATGTTAGATAGCTCCATTATGATTCAGAGAGGAAGGTGGTGGAGAGTTAGAACTGGGTACTATTGCCTTTTGTGTGGAAACTGCTCTGTTTTTTTGTAAATTGTTGCTGAACTGCAGCATATGGACAAGAAATTAGAAAGGGGACGTGGGAATTATAACCATGTTTGGGTTACATTGTTTTGCAGCAGTTAGATCTATTCTCACAACCCCAAGGAGCTGGGTTCGATCCTGATCTCAGGTCTGTGGGGAGTTTGTGTGTTCTTCCCATGACACTGTGTGTTTTTATCAGGTTGTCCCTGATGATATGCTGATAGTTTAATTGCCTCCTGTAAATTGGCCCCTAGTGCAGGAAAATAAAAAACAAAAATCAATTGGGAGTTGATAGATGTGAGAGTGAAATGCATATCAGTGGGGTGTTGTGTAGGTAGGAAATGCAATTACTGGTTTCCACCGAAGATAGACAAAACGCTGGAGTAACTCAGCGGGACAGGCAGAATCTCTGGATAAAAGGCATGGGTGATGTTTCAGATCGAGACCCTTCTTCAGACTGAGAGTCAGGGGAGAAAGAAACAAGAGATATGGAAGGGTAAGGTGTGAAAACAAGAGATCAAAAGGGGCGATGTTCAAGGAAAATGTAGAAAAGATCATTGTTAGCTTGGGGAAGGTGACAAGGACATGGCCGTCTGAAGGGGGGGTGCATTGGGTGCGACTGCACCCCTTTTTTTCCCCCCAGAGTAAGAAAAAATCCCGAGGGGAAAAAAAAATCGGAAAAAACTACAAAACCCGGAAAAAAATCGCCCGAAATTCTGGTTCCGGCCGTTGGATGATTTGGGAGAAAAAAATGCGACCATCTGCGCCTGCGCAGTTGGGGAAGCGACCCAAAATGACGCCGCCTCTCCGCGCGCGCACAGTGGGCCCGGGCGGGATCAGACTGCCATTTGCACTCCACACATTAAGCTCGATGCCTCGTGTCGTCTACTCCAAGTAAGTAGTCGAATATTGTGTTGCAGGAGGGGGAGTCTGTTTTTTATCCTCGGTTCAAACTACCCATGAGGAGGTCTAATCTGGCCCACGGGATAAGCGAGTGCCCATTTCTCCAGGCCCCGGGGGGGGGGGGGGTTGCGGGGTGCGGTGTCTGCCCGCCCGGTCCAGCGTCTCCATCCGTGGCGTCGGAGCCTCACCAACGGCTTGCCTGTCGACCAGGAGACCATTCTCCTGTCGCCAGGCAGGAGTGACTGAATCTGAACCCAGCGGCTGTAACTCCAACACCAGAGTGGCGGGGCCCGCTCCCCTCATCTCCCCCCGCCGCAGCGGCCCAAGCCATCTTCCCCCCACGCCACCCCCGCTGGACCCATGCCACTCCCGCTGACCCCCACTGGGCTCCCTTGATAACAATACTGAAAAATATGAATTCCATAGTTTGTGACATAAATATACATTTTAATATGATCATTATACACAAACGTAACATTTCCATTTCGAGTTCGGGGCGGGGCGGGGGGGTGGGGCAAATATGCGTCAAGCCTATAGCCTAATCGTTAAAGAGTTAAAAGTAGCCTAATCGATAAAGAGCTGAGAAGAAGAATCAGAGCTGCCAAGGAAAGGTACTCTGAGAAGCTGAGGAGCAAGTTCTCAGCTAGTGACTCTTCTTCAGTTTGGAAGGGCTTGCAAGAAATCACCAGCTATAAGAGGAAACCCCCCCGCTCTTTGGACAATCGTCAGCTGACAACCTGAATTAGTTTTACTGCAGGTTTTTAAATCAGAAGCGTAACCCTGGTACCCCCTCCCCAACAAATACAGCCAGACCCCAGTCGGCAAAGAATGGACCCTGCACCCTCTCCTTCCCATTCACCACTTCAGTCCTACTTAAGGCAAGACTCCAGTCTGAAAAGAGCAGACCCTTTCCAACCCTAACCGACACTTCACACCCACTCACAGCCAGCCCACTCCAATCACCACTTCACACCCAATTACTCATTTTTAACCAGTCCCTGCAAAGATGTACTGTCCCTGCCTGCTTCAAAGTCTCCACTATTGTCACTGTACCCAAAAAGGTAAGGATTACTTGTCTTAATGACTACAGGCTTGTCGCACTGACCTCTGTAGTCATGAAGACACTCGAAAGGCCAAGCTGAAAAATATCACAATCCCTCTGCTGGACCCTCTGTATTTTGCATATTGGGCAAATAGATCTGTGGATGACGCAGTCAATCTGGGCCTGCACTTCATCCTCCAGCACGTAGACCGCCAGGGGACCTATGCAAGGATTTTGTTTGTTGATTTTAGCTCTGCATTCAACACCATTGTGCCAGAGCTACTACGCTCCAAACTTTCTGAGTTGACTGTGCCTGAACCCCTCTGTCGGTGGATCACCAGCTTTCTGACAGACAGGAAGCAGCATGTGAGACGGGAAAGCATATCTCAGACCCACAAACGCTCAGCATAGGAGCACCGCAAGATGCATATTCTCCCCTCTCCTCTACTCTCGCCACACCAATGACTGCACCTCCACAGACACCTCTGTCAAGCTTCTCAAGTTTGCGGACGACACAACCCTGGTTGGACTGATCCAGGATGGGGATCTCTGTACTCTTTTCAGTTTGACATCTTTGCTGTAACATGGTGCCCAGAACTGAACACAATATTCTAAATGCAGTCTCACCAACGTCTTATACAACTGCAACATGACCTCCCAACTTCTATACTCAATACTCTGACTGATGAAGGCCAAAGTGCCAAAGTACTTTTTTGACCACCTGATATACCTGCGACACGACCTTCAAGGAACCATGCAACCATCAACCATTCCTCTGCCCACCTGGCTAATTGATCCAAATCCTGCTGCAATCTTTCACAACCATCTTCACTATATGCAAAACCATTCATTTCTGTATCTTCAGCAAACTTGCTAATCATGCCCTGTTCTGTGACATTTTACAGAGTGCTGGAGTAATTCAGCAGGTCAGGCTGAGTATAGAGGTTGAGAGGTCATGTTGCAGTTGCAAAAGATGTTGGTGAGGCCACATTCAGAGTATTGTATTCAGTTCTGGGCACCATGTTATAGGAAAGATGTCATCAAACTGGAAAGGGTACAGTGAAAATTTATGAGGATGTTGCCAGGACTAGAGGGCCAGAGCTACAGGGAGAGGTTGAGTGGGCTGGGACTCTTTCATGGAGCACAGGAGGATGAGGGATGATCTAATAGAGGTGTATGAAATCATAATTTGAATAGATATCGTTGAGTCTTGTGCCCAGAGTAGGTGAATTGAGGAGCAGAGGACATAAGTTTAAGGTGAAGGGCAAAAGATTTAATAGGAATCTGAGGGGTATGTTTTCCACACAAAGGGTGGTAGGTGTATGGAACAAGCTGCCAGAGGAAATAGTTGAGGCGGGGACTACTGCAACATTTAAGAAACAGTTAGACAGGTACATGGATAGAACAGGTTCGGAGGGATATGGATCAAACGTGGGCAGGTGGGACTAGTGCAGATGGGACATGCTGGGCCAAAGGGCCCGTTTCCACACTGTATCACTCTATGACTCTCTCTACCAAGGCTGTGGCCACTGGTCCTAGACTCTCCCACTAGTGGAAACATCTTCTCCACATCCACTCCATCCAGGTTTTTACCAGGCTGGGACAGACGGCAGCAGCTTCACACCGTGTCCCAAAGCTTGTGTCCTGTCCTGCATCACCCAAGGCAGCAGAAACGTTATAGGAGAGGGCAAGCACTGTAACAAAGTAGCTCACGATGGTTTGGGTAACATTCAGGAATGTCTATGCATGTCATATCATGAATATTACTGAAGAACGGTCTTGACCCAAAATATAATCTATACCTTTTTTCCAGAGATGTTGCCTGACTCGCTGAGTTACTCCAGCACTCTGTGAAACATTGCCTATTCATATTCTCCGCAGATGCTGCCTGACCCACTGAGTTACACCAGCACTTTGTGTCTATTTTCCCTTCACCCATCTGCCCAAGCCCACTCTCCCCCCTCCTTTCCTATGTTTTTTTCCACCCATAAACCTCTGCCTTTACATTTCACTCCTCTTTCAAATCTGCTCTACTTATCTACATGCATTTTTCTTCTTAACTTTTTAGTCATAAAATGATGCAGTGTGGAAACAGGCCCTTCAGCCCAACTTACCCACATCGACCAACATGTCCCATCTAAACTAGTCCCACTCACATACGTTTGGCCCATATCCATCTAAACCTATCCTATCCATGTACGTGTCCAAATGTCTCTTAAACATTAGGATAGTCCCAGCCTTAACTACCTCCTCTGGCAGCTCGTTCCATACACCCACCACGCTTTGTGTGAAAAACCTACCTCTCAGATTCCGGTTAATTTCTGGAATATTGGTCATAAATTTGGTGCAGAAATGCTCAAAAATAAGGCTCAGAATGCATCAGAGAGCATCTAAAACCCCAGAGCTTCCAGGGCCCTTAAGCAGGCCCTGGACCCTGGCATCAAGTAACTTCATGCTTCGCACTCGTGATGTGCGCAGCGCACACATTATTTCACATTAAATTTTTTGTAATCCTGTCATGCCACCCCCCTTTTTGGAAACCTTCGTACGGGCCTGCAAGGAGGTCACAATGTGAAATTTAATCAGGACAGTCAAATTGGTTGGAGAACTAAGGCGGGGGAGGGGTGGAGAGAGAGGGAAGGCAAGGGTTACTTGAAGTTAGAGATGTCAATATTCATACTGCTGGATTGTAAGATGCCCAAATCAGGTGTTCACAGTCCCATCCAGGTGAGTATTTTAATGGAGGACAATGGTGTGATTATTTCATCAAAAGCTGCACACAGATTGAGGAAGCACCAACAACATTTATCACAATTATATAGGGTCTCAGTCTTTTCAATACAATGCAGCATTGATAAACCGATTAGAGGGAATCTAGGAGGAATTCTGGGAAAGATGGCAGAAATTTGGAAGGTCACAACATGTTCTAGGACTGAAGTGGAAAGAACAATGGAGTCACTGATTGCTAGGACATGGTCAAGGGTTGTGCTCTGAGGAGATACTTGTAGACTGTATTACTACTTAGATGATATCCACTCGACATTCAAATACAATGGGTTTTAAACCCCTTCTGGGCAATTGCTCGAAATACAAAAGCTACTGGATGTCAATTTTTCCTCTGTATTGGTGAATATTCAGGTCAAACTCTAATTGTTGTTGAAGTCCCCAGCATGCGTTTGTTCATCTCTTCCCACTTTAACAATTAAAGTACTGTAATTAACTGTCATACAAGAATCATGATCCCTCATCATTAATCATGAAATGATCACCACATGGGCTTGTCAGCGAGACTTAGTGTTATAGAGTCCTACAGCAAACCTTTTGGTTCAATTAGCACATGCCGACCAAAATGCTCCATCTAAGAGAACCAAATTTGTCGGCCTATGTCCCATATTCATTTAAAACTTTCCTAGCCATGTGCCTGTCCAACTGTCTATTAAATGCTGTTATAGTAGCTGCCTCAACTGCCTGCTCTGGCATCTCATTCCACATATCCACCACCCTCTGTATTAAAAAAATTGCCTCTTGAGATAACATTAAATCTTCTTCCTCTCACTTTAAACCTATGCCCTATAGAATTTCATTCCCATCCCCTGAGTAAAAGATCGTGAATTCACCCAATCTATTCCCTTCATGATTTTATATATCTTTTTAAGATCACTCTTCAGACTACTGTGCTCCAAGGAATAAAGTACTAGCCTGCCCAAACTCTCCTTGTAGCTAGACCGGTCAAGACAACATCCTAGTAAATTTTCTCTGCACTCTTTTCAGCTTAAGACCATCCTTCCTGTAGCAGGGTGACCAAAACTGGACAGTACTATACGGGTGGCGTCACCAATGCCTTGTAACATAAATTGTGCTGGACATGTGCAGAACAGTGAAGGCAAGCAGCCATGGAACTAAACCTCTTGCGTTATGGTCTAGGTGGAGTTTGGCGGCCCCACTTTCAAATGGCCCAGTTTCTATTTGTAAAGCAACGAGAAAGTGACTGTACTGAATGAAACAGAGCTGAATTGTACAAGCTCTCTAACGGTCACATAGTTTTAGATGAGTGAACAATTGAAGGTGATGTTCCATTTCTGCCCAGTGCAGTGAGAAGCAATGTTTCCCTTCTACCAAGACAGTGAAAGAGAAATCATTGATTTACTTAGTGACCTGCTGAGTCCATAAGGCCTGCAATAGCTTTCCAATCGAGCTTCGATCGCAGGCTATCATAAGATTAGTCCTCACATATCTCTGGAAAATGAAAGCCTGATTGCCTGCTTGCGTGTCGGACTTCAGGTACAGAAGGGAAGATGAATGAATATCGAAGGAAATAGGGTGAGAAGAACTGGTAGATTGGGACCTGGGTTATTTACTGGTAGGTCCAGTATTCCATTAGAAGGATCTAGTGGCATTGCACCCGAGGAGCTGATCACAGCAGTGTGTGTTGTATTTTTTATAGTACAACAGTTTTTCAGTGCAATGTTCAAAGCACTGGAGAATTAATTTGGAATTGCTTTTGGTCTTGTGTCTGGCCCTGCCTCACGGCAGTTACAACAAGCTGGTAATTGAATTACAGCCAGTTGTGCAAAAGTCCTATTTAGGGATTTTAGTAAATGACAAGCGACTGTGGGGATATACAGTACTTGCATCTGAGGTGAGAGATTGCAGTAACCTCAATATCACAGCTGATGATACAATGCCCACTCACTCTCTCTTACTGCAGAAGCTGAGCCTTGTGTAGTCATGTGTCGGAAGGAACTGCAGATGTTGGTCTACACCGAAGATAGACACAAAATGCTGGAGTAACTCAGCAGGTCAGGCAGCATCTCTGGAAGAAAAGAAATAAGTGATGTTTCAAGACGAGACCCTTCTTCAGACTGAGAGCTCTCTTCAGACTTCTCAGTCTGTAGATGGGTCTCGACCCAAAACGTCACCTATTCCTTTTCTCCAAAGATGCTGCCTGACCCGCTGCATTACTCCAGCATTTTGTGTCTATCCTCCCTATGTAGTCATGCCTATCTTGTGGGTAAATTTGGAGAATGACCCTAGCTACAGTGCCCTTGTGGCTGAGAGGTTTAACTTTGTACATATAACCCTACTGGCTGGTATCAACTAATAATCCCCCTCTGGTCTAATGCTAATTCTAACCCTCCTTCCAATGCCGGAGTTATACATATTGGGGATTGCTTGAAGAGGGTGGCATGGTGGCATAGCGGTAGAGTTGCTGCATTACAGCGCCAGAGACCTGGGTTTGATCCGGACTATGGGTGCTGTCTGTACGGAGTTTGTACATTCTCCCTGTGACAGCGTGGGTTTTCGGGTGCTCCAGTTTCCAATACCACGCTGCAGCTATACAATCTGTTTTTTGATGTGCTTGTTAACATGTAGGTAGCTGATTATTGCATATGGAGTTAGTTATTGTCCTTAGCATAAATTTGTATAATCAGTTTAAATAGTACTTTAGCGTTGGACTTGGTTTTCTTGGTTGAGCGCTTATCTTGGTGTTGTAGCACAAGTGTCTATGGAATTCTTTGCCACAGAAGGCTGTGGAGGCCAAGTCAGTGGATATTTTTAAGGCAAGATGGATAGATTCGTGATTAGTACGGGTGTCAGAGGTTATGGGGAGAAGGCAGGAGAATGGGGAAGAGATAGATCTGCATTGATTGAATGGCAGAGTAGACTTGATGGGCCAATGGCCTAATTTTCCTCCTATTCCTTATGACCTTAAGTACTTAGTGTTTTAATTGTAATTCAAAGATGTACAGGATTGTAGGTTCATTGGTTTCTGTAAATTGGCCCCAGTCAGTAAGATAGTGCTAGTGCACAGAGTGGTCGCTAGCCGGCGTGGACTCGGTGGGTCGAAGGGCGAAATGCCACGCTCTATCTCTAAAGCCTAAAGGAAATTGTTGCAAAGAATAACACATTTGCAATGGAGTAAAATGTTGGTTAGGAGGTTACAAACTTTAAGACCTCACTACCCACCTGTATATCTTTGTTGAAACAAGCTAACAGCATGTTGGAAATTATACCAAATGAAATACTCCTGGACAGTAACTCATTGATCAGATAGTTAAATAGCTCTCCTCATAGTTTTAACTCAATAGCTGCTGGCTATTAGCATTCCAAATGTTCAGAGAACAGAAACAAATGTTTGGACCTTTTTGTTATTCTTTTTTTTTAAATATTAGAGATTTTTGGATAGTGTTTTCTCACAACTTATACATTCATTGAGATCTTGTTAGCCTCATGGTGGAATATTAAGCTTACAGTCATTTCTGACACAATTTAAATTTGTAGCCATTTGGTCTTGCTAATACAGGTGAAGTCAGCCATTCTTCCTGAAATGTGGTCGTACATTCTAATATACACAGTTCAGTGCAATCAGTGATCCTTGTGCACCTGCCAATAGATATTATAGCAAATTAAAGCAGGAGAATAGCTCATCTGCTTTGATCTATCATAAAGACAACCTTTGAGCTGGTTGAATGCGAGGATTTTATTGTAAGTGAAATAGCACTGTGAACAGGGCATTGTTGAAACATTGATGAAAACACAGTCGCTGCATTACCAGCTGTCACAAAGGTAGTGAAGCAGCAATGAACCTATTAAAAATAGCTCATATGAGGTAAAAACTGTATTGCTTTCAAACATGAGTAAAGCAAACTTTCTCATTACAGAACTATTTACAGAACTTTCTCATTACAGAACAGCAAGAATTCTGGTTGGAATAGTTTAGTTTAGTTTAGTGTAGAGAGACACCGTGGAAACAGTGTCTGAGTCTGCGCTGACCAGCGATCCCTGTGCACCTGTGCTATCCTACGCACAGTAGGGACAATTTACAATTTTACCAATTAGCCTGCAAACCTGTGTGGGAGGAAACCGGAGCACCCGGGTGAAATCCCACGCAGGCCACGGGGAGAACGTACAAATTCGAAACTGACAACACCCGTAGCCAGGTTTGAACCCGGGTCTCTGGCGCAGTAAGGCAGCAACTCTACCTGATGAGGTCTGACACCAGATTTCCCAGGCAAAGCTTAAGTTGCACATCGGTGGGAAGTGGTGAGTAAGCGCCACCTGAGAGCACTGCCATAGAGTAATAGAGTCTTACAGCGTGAAAACAGGCCCTTCAGCCCAACTTGCCCACACCGCCCAACATGTCCCACCTACACTAGTCCCACCTGCCTGCATTTTGCCCATATCCCTCTAAATCTGTCCTATTCATGTACCTATCTAAATATTTCTTAAATGTTGCAATAATACCTGCCTCAACAACCTACTCCCGCAGCTCATTCCATGCACCTACCACCCTTTCCGTGAAAAAGTTAACCCTCAGATTCCTATTAAATCTTTCCCGCCCTCACTTTAAACCTGTCCTCGGGTTCTCGATTCCCCTACTCTGGGCAAGAGACTCTGTGTGTTCACCTGATCTATCCTCATGATTTTGTACACTGTTGGTGATCCTCATCAGCACTTTGCTGCTAATCAGATTATTAATTGGAAGGATTGGATTGGATTGTTGCAGCTTCAAAACTTGGTCTTACACCCAATACAGCAAAGACATAGGTGATGAGGATCCACTCCAAAACCAGCAACCTTATCCTTATGCACAGCTCTGCTCTAGAGGAGGTGGAAACAATCACATACCTAGGCAGTGTTGTGGACATCACCGGATGGGGCAGAGGCAGACATAAAAAGTAGTATGAATAAGGTTAAGGTGGTGTTTAACATGCGCAGGAAGATCTGGAGCTCAAAACACATCTAAATCAACACCAAAATACACATCTTTAACTCAAATGTGAAACAGGTGATGCTGTATGGATCAGAGACATGGAAAACAACAAAACACTCTACAAACAGGCTGCAAACATTCATTAACACCTGCCTTAGGAGAATACTTAACATCTGGTGGAGTGACAAAGTAAGCAATGTGGATCTGTGGAAAAGAACAATCCAGGGGCCTATTAACTTACAAATTTGAAGGAGAAAATTGAGTTGGATTAGACACACCCTAAGGAAACCTGTCACAAACATCACCCGGCAAGCCCTGAAATGGAACCCCCAAGGAAAAAGGAAAAGAGGTTGCCCCAGGAACAGGTGGAGATGAGGTGTCCAGACAGAAATGCCTGAGAGTGGGCTCAACTGGGGTGATCTCGAAAGAACTGTCAACAACCAAGTGAGGTGGAGCACATTTGTCAATGGCCTATGCTCCCGAGAGGAGCAAAGGGCTTAGGAAGAAGAAGATTGGATTGACCCGATTCTTGTTGTCAGAATTTGGAATGTGGGAGGTGGCACGGTAGCACAGCGGTAGAGTTGCTGCCTTGCAGCACTTGCAGCGCCAGAGACCCGGGTTCGATCCTGACTACAGGTGTCATCTGTATGAAGTTTGTACGTTCTCCCCGTTACCACGTGGGTTTTCTCCGAGATCTTCAGTTTCTCCCACTCCAAAGACGTACAGGTTTGTAGGTTAATTGGTTTGGTGTATGTGTAAATTGTCCCTTGTGTTTGCAGGATGGTGTTAATGTGCAGGGATCGCTGGTCAGAGTGGACTCGGTGAGCCGAAGGGCCTGTTTCTGTGCTGTATCTCTAAACTAAACTAAATTTACCCCCGTGATTGTTAGCATTGTATAGTAGATGCCTGTGTTGTAATGAAGTGAAATTTATCCGGTCACTGCACAGCTGGTTCTCAAATGCAAATCTTCCAAAAGGCAGTCAGAATGTAGCGTGGGTCCATAGCTATTGTTACCTCCACCACTCCCTGCTTTTCTTGATATCGACTGGAACGGATCGAATTAACGGAAGACTTTTGAAGCGGTTCAGTGGCACAGCGGTAGAGTTGTGGCCTAACAGCACCGGAGACCTGGGTTTGATCTGGACTGTAATCCTGTATGGAGTTTGTAACTGTAACCATGTGGGTTTTCTCTGGATGCTCCAGTTTCCGCCCACATTCCAAAGATGTGCAGGTTTGTAGGTTAATTGGCTTCTGTAAATTCTCCCAGGTGTATTGGATAGGATTAGTATATAGACGACCGTTGGTCAGTGTGGACTCGGTGGGCCGAAGGGCCTGTTTCCACGCTGTATCTCTAAACTATACTAGCAGGACCTCAGGAGGGTACACAAAATGCTGGAGAAACTCAGCGGGTGCAGCAACATCTATGGAGCGAAGGAGACAGGCAACGTTTCGTGCCGAAACCCTTCTTCAGACCTCAGGAGGTAGTTATGATGGATTATTCACTCATTGCTTGTAGATGAAGACAGTTGTAAATCATTAACTTTGGGATTTGAAGTTGGTAATAGTCTTGGAGTATAACAGAATATAATTAGGTTCACTGGAAACAGTATTTCCAAATTTCTGTCATTTATGTTCTCTTGCAGTTTACTGGAATAGTTTCATTTAATTGTCAATCAGATATTTGGAGCATGATGCAAACATTTCCGCACTGTAAAACTCGATGACTCTATTATAATGAATGATGGAGTCATATATTGGCAAGTTATAAAGAAAATCACTTGAATTTATGTGTGAGAACCAAGTTACAAAATATAAATCAGAGTGAATTTAAAAGGCATCAGGACATAGGTTTCCAAGTTTGAAAGGAAGGTGACAGTCTATTAATTATGTCTGAAACTGCAATTAACCTAGGTTCATTGAAGGGTTATTCCTGGCTGAAATATAAATGGCACCTCTTAGATAATTAGTAATTAATCTTACTTTCATTTCTTCTAGGATTTGAGTTACTACATTTTAATCCTAATTATTTACCGCAATGTTATATATTCTGACAATGAAGTGAAATACAACATCGATTTTGGATTTGTAGAATTAGTTTTATATCCTCAAATAATCCTTGTTTGTACAGTTCAACCCTATGCACAGCAATTTTATTAAATGGTGTTAAGCATAACTCAAATTTCCATGTTGTGATAAATGTGTCTCTATCAAGAATCTATTTTCTTATGCCCAAAATAGTTAACCCACTCCTGGTACTAGATTAACCTCGACGACATTCAATCATTCATTTATTGTCCATCCCCACTCACTTCCTAGAGGGGAGATAAGAAGCTACCACTTTAGTTTAGTTTAGAGATACAGCGCGGTAACAAGCCTTTCAGCCCACCAGGTCCGCACCGACCAGCAGTCCCCGCACATTAACACTACTCTACACTCACTAGGGATAACTTTACATTTTATACCAAGCCAAATAACCTACAAACCTGTACATCTTTGGAATGTTGGAGGAAACTGAAGATCCCAGAGAAAACCCACGCAGGTCATTGGGAGAAAGTTGAAACTCTGTACAGACAAGCACCTGTAGTCAGGATCAAACCCGGATCACTGGCGCTGTAAGGCAGTAGCTCTACCGCTACGACACCGTGCCACCCATTTAGGTGGGTCTGGAGTCACATACCTGTCAGAGCACATAAAATGGGCCATTTTATTCCCTGAAGCATCTTAAATTTATAAAGCAACACAATCTCAAGAAAAATAAATAAGAAATAATAGTTTTCTCTTAGGCAGTGGGAAGCAAAGCAAAGCAAATTGGTTGCATCAATTAACATTTACAAATTTTTTGGCTATAAATTTGAAATGTGGAAGGAAATATTAATGACAGATTTACTTTTGTAAACTTATGAAGCCAAACTGTGGATTTAGTAATGTATTTATAAATGTAATTCATATTCTATCCAGATTTGATTCTATTCACAAGTAAATATTCTATTTTTGTTCCATTTAATAATTTGTTAGATGTTCATGTCCATTAGTTATAGGAGCAGAATTGGGCCATATGGCCCATCGAGTCTACTCTGCCATTCACCATGGCTGATTTATCTTTCCCTCTCAGCTCATTCACCTGCCTTCTCCCCATCACCCCTGACACCCTTGCTAATCAATCTTACAAATCTGTCAATCTCTGCCTTAAAAATATCTCTAAAATATCTAAACGTTCTCTTAGAAAGAGATGTCAATCATCCACGTAATTTTCAAGTTAGAAATGAACAGAAATGGAAAAGAGGTGGTGTTGCAGTTGTCATCTTTTATATACTCCCTCACTCCCTACATGGATTTTCCTTCTGATGAGTTCAATATAATATAATCTTAGTTTGGAGTTACAGCAAGGAAACTCCGCCCACTGGGTCTGTGTCGATCAGCAATCCCCACACACTAGCACTATCCTACACGGTAGGGACAATTTACAATCTTTACCAAAGCCAATTAACTGACAAACCTGTGCGTCTTTGGAGTGTGCGAGGAAACTCGACCATCTTGGGGAAAACCCATGAGGTCACGGGATGAATGTATAAACTGCATAAAACTCCTTAAAAATCTGCTTTAGATCACAAAAGTGGTGATTATGCTTCTGAACACCATTATCACATCAACAAATGAAAAGCAGTTTGCTAGATACTCACTCGCACACTCAGTAGTGCAAAGTAAGCTCTTAATATAAGCTCATCCAATATCTAATTAGCGTGCGTTAGGCCAAGGCAGCCATGGTTAAAGTATAAAAGTTAAGATATAGTCGCCATTGATCATAACAAGAGCCAGTCTTCATGAACTGTTCCAAAGTGTAAACTACAAACAATAATTAGTTTTGAAATTAAAAGCATAGCTGCATGAATGAGCATCACTGTCAGAAGAGAGCTGGCTCTTGGCTCACACTGAAAGCTGCCCATTTGATATGGTTTGTAAACTGAAGTAACCATGACACATTCTTGGATGTGTTTGCCAAGCATACTGACAACTGGGCAATGTTAATAGGCCAACATCAAACCAGGCATTAGACATTTAGTTTAGTATAGTTTAGTTTAGAGATACAGTGCAGAAACTGGCCCGTCAGCCCACCGAGTCCATGCGATCTCTGCAAATATTACATTATTATACCACGCCTATTAACCTACACATCAATATGTCTTTGGAGTGCGGGAGGAAACCAAAAATCTCTGAGAAAACCCACGCGGGTCACGAGAAGAATGTAGAAACTCCGTAAAGACATGCACCCCTAGTCAGGATCGAATCTGGGTTTCTGGCGCAACAACGCTACTGCTGCACGACCGTGTCACCAGGCACCAATGTCACCTATACTATTTCTCCACAGATGCTATCTGATCCGCAGAGTTACTCCAGCATATTGAATGTACAGATACTGAGAATGTGTGAAGAGTCTTTGCACCGTTTTGTTTTGTATACATTTTAAATTCTGAATCAAATAAAATGGCTGTGCAGACTTTGTACATTCTCCCTCTGACCGTGTGGGTTTTCTCCAGGTCCTCCAGTTTCCTCCTACACTCCAAAGACGTACAGGTTTGTTGGTAAATTGGCTTTGGTAAAATTGTAAATTGTCCCTAGTGTACGGGAGGTGGCTGGTCGGCTAGGGCTGGGTTTTCCATACAGGCCTTTTTCTGCGCTGTATGTCTGAAGTCTGAACTCTGAAATCTAAAAGGTTTAGTGAAACCTCTGCTGACTATTCGTCATCATAACTGTGGCACCTATGCTTTATGAAGTAGACGTAGCGAGAGAAAGTTGGGAATGTAAGAACGGGTTGCAGGATAGATTATTTCCACGCAGCAAGGCAGGATTCACCAAATGTACTCACTCTTCCTGGTCTGATAATCATTAAACTGCTTTGTGCACTGGAACCGATGGCCTTTTACTGTCCATTCCCAGGCACACTTTCATGGCTGTTAAATTGTTAATAGAGTAGATGAGGTGTCAGGTGCCAGACGTTATAAGGAGAAGGCAAGAGAATGAGGTTAGAAGGAAGGGATAGAACAGCCAAAATATATGGCGGAGTAGGCTTGATGGGCCAAATGGCCTAATTCTCATCCTATTCTTTGTGGCCTTATGACATGAGGTTGGAGTAGGTGCAAGTGAACCTCTCCCTCACCTGAAAGGACTGTCAGAGTCCATGGATGGAGTCGAGGGAGGACGTATAAGGACAGGTGTTGCATCTCCTGCGGTTGCAGGGGAAAGTTCCTGTGGAGAGGATATTTTTTTTAATGAACTCCACACTTCTTGTGTAACAATGGGAATTTCATGGCTCCACCCTTCCTTGGTCATCTTTTACCAGCCCTGATTTGTTCTAGCCTTTTCCTACCTCTAATTCCTCCCTGCCTCCTTCAATCTGAAGATGGTTTCCAACCCGAAACATCACCTATCCTATTTCTCCACAGATGCTGCCTGATCCGCAGTTATTCCAGCATTTTGTGTCCATCTTCAGAGGATCCAAGTTTCATTTTATTCAAATGCAGTACATTTGGAAGATGTTTCCAGAAACAAATCTGATTTGTTTATCTAAAAGCCCCTTTTACAATAAAGGGATTAATTGCAAAAGGCTTTCTGTAATCTCTTGAAAGCAAATTCCAATTTTTTTGCGTTCAAGACATGCTGATTCTTCACACCACATATTTAGCAATAATTTATTTTTTTACTCAGATGTAAATCAGATTAATGGTTTTCACCTGTATGTATTCATATGATAACCTTCAAAGAGTCAGCGTGATCAGTAGCTACAAGAACACAAGTGAGCTGTCTTTCACAATTAGTAATTTATTATTGAACCTGAGCACATTAATCCATAAATAACTTGGTATAAAGATAATAATTGATACAAAATGTCCTGCTTCTAAAATCTTTCACGTGGTCAAGAGAACATTGGTCCTGTACCATTTTTCATAGGCACAGCTAAGATTAATGATTCCATTAACACACTTTACTAATTTACTATTGCCCTGAAGGAAGTGAATAGCAATACTGATGGCTTAGCTTGATAGCACAGAAATATTAACATTGCAGTTAGGAAGGGTTCCTTAAAAACATGGAAACATAGAAATATAGGAGCAGGAGTAAAGCAGATTCCATTCTGTTGTCATACCCTCAATGTCTTTTGTGTCTAGAAATTGACCAGTTATCGTCTTAACAATGTTCAGCTACAGGGCCTCTACAGACAACTGTGGTTGTGATTTCCATTGCTTCGCTACTCCCTGGGTGAAGACATTTCTCCTGATCACATTCTTCAGTCTCTAGCCTTGTATGCTGTGAGAGTGGCTCTTTGTTTTAGGAACCAAGTGAGGTGAAACCATCCTCCCCACATCTATCAGGGTATTGTCATTTTCAATTAGATTTTTGTAATTTTCAATTGGGAGTCCAATAATTCATAGTTATAAAGTCACATAGTCATACAGCATGGAAACAGGCCATGCCGACCAGTGTTTACCTTTCCATTTCAAATTCCATCATGCACCAAATGCCTTCTATGTCAATGGTCATCTGGGCACCTATTAAATTAATTCAGCAACTCTGCTTCCTCAATTCTCCCAGGCAGTCTGTTCCAGAAACTCACAACTCTCAGGATGTAAAAGATTCTCCTTAGGTCCCCTCCAGATCTCTTACCCCTTACCCTAAATCTGTGTTCTCCAGTGTTATTCAGCTTTGAGGGCGGCATGGTGGCACAGCCTTAGAGCTGCTGCCTTGCAGTGACAGAGACCGAGTTCGAACCTGACAATGGATGCTGTCTGTACGGTGTCTGTATGTTCTCCCCGTGACTGTGTGGGTGTTTTTCTGGGTTCTCCGTTTCCTCCAACACTCCAAAGATGTGAAGGTTTGTAGGTTAATTGGCTTGGTAAAATTATAAAAATTGACAAACATGTGTAGGATAATGTTAGTGTATGGGGATCGGTGCGGACCCCGTGGTTCGATGAGCCAGTTCCCGTGCTGTATCTCTAAGCTAAACTAAAGAAAAGGAAAAAACTCATGCAGTGTTTGTACACTGCCCCGTGTTTGTACGTACCATATAGCACAAATCCATTCTATTTAATTACATTTCTGTCAGATAAGGTCGTTTCCTTATTGTACATTGTGTACATGTCTGTTGCCAGAAGTGCTCTAATAGCAAAGTCCTCCCTTGGAGTTGAATTTTGATCGACATGACGTGAAAAAAACCCCATTATAATTGGCAGGATTTTCTGGGCAACATTTCTCCCTCAGTCAAAACCACCAAAAGTTAGTTATTCATCAATTGTTTATCAGGATTACACGGTGGCGCAGCGGTAAAGCGCCAGAGACCCGGGTTCAATCCTGACTAAGAGTGCTGTCTGTACAAAGTTTGTACATTCCCCCCGTGACCACGTGTGTTTTCTCCAAAATCCACGGTTTTGTCACACACTCCAAAGATGTACAGGTTTGTAGGTTAATTAATAGCTTGTGTAGGATAGTGTTAGTGTGTGGGGATCGCTGGTCGGTGTGGATTCGGTCAGCTGCAGGGCCTGTTTCCTTGCTGTATCTCTAAGCTAAACTAAACTAAGAAGACCTTGTACACAAACAGTCGATTATATTTATCCATGTAAATTAACTGCACTCAAAGGTAAATCATTGACTGTAAATTCATTTGAGATTTGTTGTGCAAGGAACAATGCAAATACAAATCTCTTTCTCACATGAAAAATTCCAGCAGTATACGCCTCAATAAAATGAAAATATTCTGATTCTTCTATATGTCATGTCTACCAAACCACAGCAAATTTTTGATTCCTCCATTAGAATATGCTATTTGCTCACTTTCCAAGGCATTTGAAATAAATAATTCTTAATTAAATAACATGAATCATTAGGCAAATATCAGTGCCTGTGAAACAATGAATAAGAGTCAAACAATAATTCCCTGGCCATTACATTTGGTGATGCTTTTTTGTTTTGTGCACTGCTGTCAATATTAGAAGACATTAGATTCTTGATGCATCGTTAAAAGCTAAAAATAATAAAACCACTGCTGCAAAATGTTTAACCTGTGCATTATTTCACAGCTCATTCAACTGCAAGCAAGGCAAGGAAGTTACACTACCATCAGGCTGAACATTTCACTTCCCACTTGCGAGCCTGACAAATCTTATGATTATTTTCATCTAATCTTCTGTATTCTTACAGGGATTTTGAACTATTCATTGACCCCAGGGTTAGCCAGAGGCCACATAAAGGATCATTTTAAAATACCTTTCTCATCATACACATTCAACACACACGCATACACAGGGAAACGCACATGCATGTGCACATGCACGTGCACACACACACATGTAAACACTAAACACGTACCACAGACAAGATCAGACCCTACCACAACACATACCTCACATGGAAATGCCAAGAACTGCAAATCCTTTTACACCACACTTCAATCTCACATTATTGACATTCAAATGCTCAACTCCAACCGGGTCAACCCTCCTAATATTGCATGAAAGCGCATTCAAAGTCCCTCTATTCCTTTTCAATTGTAACAGTGAGGGATGTGATATGGTTAGCTTTATCATTGTTGCATGTACTGAGATGCAGTGAAAAGCTTTGTTTTGCAAGTAATCCAAAATAATTATATATACGCGCATGTGTGTGTGTGTGTGTGAGAGAGAGAGGGAGAGATATAATTATATGTATACTAGACCAAGTGCAGACCTATTCCCCTAACGTGCGGTTGCAGGGGGGGGGGGGGGCAGCATGAGGCCTCACACACACTAACTACCACCCCGCACACACACTAACTACCACCCCACACACACGCTAACTACCCTCCTTGATATTATATTAATATTATTAATTGGTTCCTTTTACCCCATAATCGCCCTATCCACTGACACATAGCCCCCAACTCGCAGATGCATCTGGGGGGGGGGGGGGGGGGGGGGGGTTAGAGAGTGAGGGCAGAGAGAGAGTGGGTAGAAACAGAGAGAGTGGGGCAGAGACAGAAGGGCAAGAGACAGAGGGAGAGGGGGGTGGAGGGGAGGAGGAGAGGATGGGTGAGTGAAGGGGGGAGGGTGGGGAAGAGGGAAGAGGGAGATGGGGAGAGAGTGCGGAAGGGTAGGGGGAGATGGGGAGAGAGTGGGGAGGGGGAGGAGAGTGTAGAGGGAAGGGAGAGAGAGGGGATGAGGACGGGGAGGAGAGGAGAGCAGGGAGGGTAGACAGGGGTAGGGGAAGGGCGTGGTAGAGGGGAGGGGGGAGGGTGTGTGGTGGGGTACAGAGGGGTGGGGGAAGGGGAGCAGAGAGGAGAGGGAAAGAGGGGGAGGTGAGAGGAGAGGAGAGGGGTGGGGAGAAGAGGGGAGGAATGGGAGAGGGGGAGGGGAGAGGAGGGGGGAGTGGAGGGTAGAGAGTGGAGGGGGAGAGAGAGGGGAGGGCGAGATTGGCGGGGGAGAGAGTGGAGGGGGAAGGGGAGAGTTTGGGAAGAGTGTGGAGGGAGGGGAGAGGGGTAGGGGAGAGAGAGGGAATAGTGTGGAAGGAGAGGGAAGGGAGGGGAGGAGAGAGAGGAGGGGAGAGAGAGAGAAAGGGGAGAGAGGTGGGGAGGGGGTAGGAGGATGAGCGGGGAGACGGGTGAGGAGAGAGAGATGGAGAGGGAGAGGGAGGAGGTAGGGGAGGAGGGAGATGGGGTAGGGAAGAGAGGGGGAAGAGTGTGGAGGGAGGGGGATGAGTGGGGAGGGGGAGGGGGATGTGTGGGGAGGGGGAGGGGGAGGGGGAGGGGGAGGGGGAAGGGGTGGGGGAGAGAGGGATGGGGAGGGAGGAGGAGGATGGGGAGGAGGGAGAGGGATGGGGAAGGGAAAAAGGGGTGGGGGAGAGAGGAGGGAGGGGGAAGGGATGGGGAGAGAGGGGTGGGGGAGGGAGACGGGTGGGGAGAGGGGTGGGGAGGGAGAGGGGCGGGTGAAGGGGGAGAGAAGTGGAAGAGTGGGTAGGGGGAGAAGGGTAGGGGGAGTGGTGGAAGAGGGACAGAGGGGTAGAGGGAAGGGGGAAGGGAGAGAGGGAATAGGGGTGGGGGAGAAACGGAAGGGGGGTGGGAGAGAGAGGGATGTGGTGGGGGAGAGGGGTGAGTAGAGGGAGATGGAGAGGGGGGAGGAGAGAGGGAGGGGAGGAGAGAGGGGAGGGAAGGATGGAGATGGGGAGGGGAGAGAGGGGGAAGAGTGTGGAGGGAGGGGGATGAGTGGAGAGGGGAGGGGGAAGGGGGTGGGGGAGAGGGAAGAGGGGTGGGGGATAGAGGGATGGGGTGGGAGGAGGAGGGGGAGGAGTGAGGAGAGGGAGATGGAGAGGGGGATGGAGAGAGGGGTGGGGAGGAGAGAGGGTAGGGGAAGAGGAGAGAGGTGTGGGGGAGGGGGGAGGGAGGGGAGGAGGGATAGGGGGGAGGGAGGGGAGGAGTGAGATGGGGTAGGGGAGGGAGGGGGAAGAGTGTGGAGGGTGGGGAGAGGGGTGGAGGGAGAGAGGGAAAAAAGTGGGGATGTAGAGAAGGAAGGGGAGGGGTAGGGGCAGTCCATCTATTCCCCACTCCCTATCACCCCCAATCCTGTTTCTCTATTCCCACAAACATGATCACACGCTTCGACACAGGCTGCGGGGGGCGGGGCTGGGGTAAAGGCATATGGAAATGAGATCCATTCCGATTGGACATCTGTGAGGGATGGCATTGTGACATCACACAATGGAAGGTGCTGGAACATCAGGCGTGGGAGGGGGGGCTGGGGCTGGTGCAAAGGCAGATGTAAATGAATCCATTCCGATTGGACATCTATGAGCATTGGGCATTGTGACATCACACAATGGAACGTTCACCAACATTCTCTGGGTGAGAGCAGTTTGATTTTTTTTAACATTTTGAAATATTGGGGGGGGAAGGATTTTATTAAAAATGATGTACATAAAAATGTCTATATGTAATGAGGAGTGCACTTGTGAATGAAAAAGTGTAATGTCTAGCAAAATGGAAAAAATCACAGAGTTGGAGCTTTTGGTTTTGGCGGACAATAGAATCAAAGTACAAAAATAATGGAATGTGAAATACACCCACAAGACACACACACAGCCGGCACACACACACACACAAAGTTTTAAATGTATACTAGACCAAGTGCAGACCCGTTGAGTCTGTTCCCCCAACGCGCGTTTGCGGGGGGCGGCATGTGGCGTCACACACACCATGGCGGACGGTGTTATTTCCCGAAGGCGGGGGAGGCACCCAGCGGGGGTCCTTCTATAAGGGAGTTGTTCCCCTTTACATTGGGGACCTGGGGTGGAGAGTGTTGCACAGAGCAGAGGTATGTAACAAACTTTTGAGTTGGTTCACGGGCTCGTCCGCCGCCTGTATTTTCTGCAGTGAGGAAGAGACAGTGTTCCACGTGTATATGGAGTGTGAGAGGTTACTGCCCCTGTATCAATATCTGAAGGGGTTATTCCTCAAGTTCTGGTTGCATTTTTTTGTCCCACAATCCTGGTGTTCAGACACAAGGCAGGGAGTGGGGAGAGCCGAGTTGGGGGGAGGGGGGACACTTATCTGTCGGTTTGCTCCACGGGGACTCTGGAGACCTTCTGTGGGTGCTGGTCACCGCGTGGGGTTGAGAGTATTGTAAACAATGAATGCACTGTTGTACTATAATGAATTTTTTTTGATATAATGTTATTTTGATTATGTTTTGATGTTTTGCATCATATGATTTTTGAAAAGGAAAAAGGGGAGGAGAGAGAGAGTGGGGAGAGAAAGGGGGGGTACAGAGTGCGAGCAGAGAGAATAGTAAGATTGAACGAGAACTTACCAGTTCGAAGGTTGATCTTTATTTTATGAGGAGTCGAAGTGAGGGATTTCGTGAAGAGCCCGCCGGCGCGCATGCTCGACATACTTCAAAGTAGCGGCGTGGAATCACAGAACCAACAATAGAAATGACTTCGCATAGTATGATTGAATTGACTAAGATTACCAGATGAAGGTGATTGAGGGTTGGGCGAGGAGGGCACGAAATCCCTCACTTCGACTCCTCATAAAATAAAGATCAACCTTCGAACTGGTAAGTTCTTGTTCAATCTTACTATTTCATTTCGGAGTCACGTGAGTGACTTCGTGAAGACTTCAAAGCTTCTGTGTTTACACGCCCTGGACCACGTCCATGCTGACACACCACTACCAGGGATGGATGGGAGGAACAAACTTGCTCAATAGTTCATACTGCAAAACAAGAGCATATTTATTAATAACAAATCAAAACCCCTCATGCGGGGACATCTCCACGTTCTTGACCTGCATTCAGCACGGCTTCTGCGAACTGTAGAGGAGCAGCAACAGGCTTGTTATAAAAACGCTGGAACACAGCTTCATTCGCCCATCCTGCTGTGGCGAGAATTTGGTCCATGGGCACCTCCATGACCCTCGCCGCTGACGTCGATGCAGCCCTGGTGGAATGAGACTTGAACACATTAATGTCGATACCTGACTTACCCAAGACGACTCGAAGCCACCTGGATATCGTCTGGACTGTCACTCGATGATGAGGTCTCTTATGAGTGACAAGCAGGTATCTCTCCATTCCTCTGATGCGTGCCGTCACCTTGACATAGTGGCGGACATGTGAGGCTAAACATAGCCTAGCATCTGCGGGGTATGCCGGGAACTTCAGCTGCAGCCCTGTGCACCCAGGTCTATGCTGCTTTAGTAGCTCGTCAATGAAAAAGACTACTTCTGTAGGGGTAGATGTCATTCTGTCGACACGAAGTTTGTGTAGTGTCTGTACCCTCTGAGCTGAAGTCAGCGCTAGTAACATCACCAGCTTCATGGTGAGTTGGTCCAGTTGGAGCCCTTCCATGGGAGACCACGTCCTGAGCAGGGTTAATACGTCCCTGACATCCCAGGTGATATTATAGCGTGGTGTAGGCGGATTCATATTGAATATACCCCGCATGAGTCTGGACACTAGCCTGTTGGATCCTACCCCAATCTTGAGGTAGAATGATAGCGCACTTCTGGCGCTGTTGATGGCACTGTAACTTAAGTGTTCATCATGGTGCAACCCCGCGAGGAATTCCAGGACGTCGGTTATTGTCACGTCATCGTACGTGATGCGAGAGCGGCTGCAGTAGGCTTCCCACTTCTTAATATGCGAGCGGTATCTTCGCCTTGTGGACTCTCGACACGACGCCCCGATGGTATCCATGGTCCGAGCCGAGAGGCCGTATTGGACTAACGGCCTGTTCAGAACCTGCAAGCCAACAAATTTAAATAGCCATGGCAGGGATGTGGCTCCCCTGAGACAAGGTGAGTAACCAATTGTGGGCAACCCTTCAAAAGGACCCAAGGTTCGTTGAGCATGTCAAAGACCACCGGATACCAAGGCTGTGTGGGCCAGTCGGGTATAATAAGGATGCCCTTGGCAGCATCTGCCTGAATCTTTCGCAATACCCGATTGATGAGGCAAAACGGAGGGAAGGCATAGAAAAACCAATTCCCCCAGTCCAGCGAGAATGCATCTAGCGCTATTGCCCCAGGATCTGGTTCCCATGAAACGTAGGCTGGTACCTGATGGTTCAACCGTGACGCAAAAAGGTCAATGTCCGGTTTACCAAATTTGGCTGTGACTTTAGAAAAAATCTCAGGATGCAACATCCATTCAATGTTGTCATTAAATTTGCGTGACCTGGTGTCCGCCACAGTATTAAGCTCACCTGGCAAATAGGTAGCTGAAATCCAAATGTCTCTTTGAATACACCAGAGCCAAATTGAGTTAGCCAATTTGTCACACGAAACTGACCTGGTACCACCCATATGGTTTAAATATGCCACAGCTGTGGTGTTGTCTATTTGGAGATGGACGTGTGCTCCAACAAGCTTGGAACAATATGCACGAAGTCCGTGGAATGCTGCCAGCAACTCCAAATAGTTAATCCTTTGAGTCAACAACATCGATGCCTCAAGGGTGTCCCATCTGCCCCCACAACTTATCAGTAGCTCCCCAGCCATTGGAGCTTGCATCAGTCTGTAAATATACCACCGGATTAGCCTCCCTGACAGGCTTAAATGAGTTGCCAATGTGACACACCCACCATTGCAACTCAGTTATCGCTTCGGACGGCAGCTGCATTGATCGATCGTAATGACCAGCGTTCCGTTTTAACGCAGTAATTTTAGCTCTTTGCAAATTCTGATAATGCAAAGGTCCATATCGTGCTGCCGGAAACAAAGCCACTAGCTTGCCAATTACTGTGGCTGTATGCCGAATCGATGGTATATTGGTGCCAATTAAATCTCTGCACACCTTAGTGACTTCCTCAATTTTGTTAATTGGTATAGTTATCCTCATGCTCATTGAGTTCACCGTGAACCCTAGGTAATTAATTACCTGGGCAGGGCAGAACTTCGATTTCTCTGGATGGACAATGAATCTTAATTGTTGAAATATATTGACAGCAGCTGCAACACCCTGTTCAGCCAATTGCAGGGTGTGGCCCACAATAAAGACATCATCTAAATAGGCCATAACTATATGATGTCGTTGTCTCAAATAAGCCATGATTGGCTTCACCAATTTAGTGAACAATCTAGGGGCTGTAGTGAGCCCATTAGGCAAAGCCTTATACTGCCAAAGTTGCCCCATCCAGATAAATTTCAAAAACCTTCTATCATATTTCTGGATGGATACTGAATAATATGCATCCCTCAAATCAATGCATGCCATAAAGCAGCCATGAGAAATCAATGATTTGGCTGTTTCAAACGTATCCATTTTAAAATGAGTATATGTTACAAACGTATTCAAACGGGTTAGATCAATAATGACACGACATCCTCCATCCTTCTTCGGTCTAGTAAATATGTTCGAAACAAATTCAACTGGCTCATGCACCGTTTTCTCAATCACACCCTTCTGTTCCAGACTTAAAATTTCCTTATAACCTGCTGCCTGTTCGGCAGCAGACAATTTGAACGTACGACCAGGCATGTGCTGGGATGGAGGAATGTCGCCATTAATAAACTCAATTTTATGCCCCTGAATATTCCGCAACACATACTCATCACCAGTAAAATTACCCCATGCATCCAAAAACAACCGTAAACGACCACCAACATGGGAAGTTAAACAGAGAGAAAAAAGAGAACCAGACCCCCTCACCTCCGTGGTTACCGGCGGTCCTTGACACGTGTGGGTGGCCGTGGAGGTGCTGGGTTGGCTTGAGGGCGCGGCGTCTTCGATTTCCACAAAGGTCTCTGCCGACCCTGTCCTAAAAAAGACCCTTGGTGCTGGTTCTGGTGCTGTTGTCATTGTGGAGCTAGAGGGCGAGTCCTCGTCGAGGCACCGGCCGACCCTCGTGAGCGAATGTATGGAGCTTTTGAGCCTGACGGTGTGGGGGCACTCTGAGAGCGCATGATCCCCACCGTTTTGGCTTGTTCGTCAAGCTCTTTGACTCTCTTCGAGAGGTCCTCACCAAAGAGCTGACGGGGCGGCGGCGGCGGCGGCGGTGGTTTGCACAATCCTGCAAACTTCGGGTTGAGTGCTGGGCGGATGCTGTTTTTGCGAAACCCGTTGATTTCGTGCTGGGTCGCGCACAATAAGGCCAGAGCATCTTCCTGGTCCAAATTCAGTTCGTCCCCGTCCACCGACCGCGCAAAGGCGGTAATACCGGCCGTGAGGAGTTTCAGGATCCGCTGCAATTTTAGCTCCTGTTGACGGATAGCCGCACTAATGTTGCCCCATATTGGCGTATTGACCACAGGCACGTTGAGGGAGTTGCAGTTTGATGGAGCCTTGTGACGGCTCATAGCCTGGATGAGGACTTCTTCCTGCAGCACCTGATTATTAAGAAAGTCCACTGTGGCTGCCAGCTTTGTATTTAGAGGAAGACCAGCCGTATGTGGGGCCGCGAATTTGGTCGCCACATCCAAGAGTTCCTCCGCTGGCACCTCCAACGGAGTTGGTACGGGATCCACCAGAACCTCCTCCTCCTGCTGCTCCAGGCTGATAGTAGATGTTCGTGAAGACGCCCTGTGCCTGTTGCTGCCCTGCTGTTGTTGACGTTGAAGCAGGAGCTCCAGCAGCCGCTCCATACGGTCAATACGCCCTTCACCCTGAACACTCAGGTGGTCGGAGTCCTCCGGCTCTGAAAAGAAAACCGGGCTCCTGTCATCGGCCCGCACCTCGTCGAGGCCCTGCCGGTGCCGGTAGTTGTCGCTAACAGCCGCCGAGGCGAAACTGCGCGATTCCTGCGCGGGCGTGTTCAACCGCCTCCGTTTAGCGGGAGCTGAAGCCGCTGCCACTAAGGGCACTTGCGGCGAGGTGTCGGCACCAGCCGAAGCATGGCTGCCTGGGGCCCGCGCAGTCTTGCCGGCTGCCCACATCGTGGACGTTGCCGACGCATGGTCTCGCCCACCCATCCATGGGGGGCTCGGCGACCATGACGAGACCCGACTCGACCGACCCGTCCCGGCGTCGAGAGTCGGGGTGTGCCGGCTGGACCTCACAGCCGCCCCGGGTCTCGTCCTGGAACCTGACCGCTCCTCCGCGATAGGCAATGCCTTAGCCCTAACAGGGTTAGGCTTCTGGGCTCCTGCCCTCCCCCTTCTCGGAGGGCTGAGTGGAACAGACCGTGCAACGGCACGTGCCCTGCTCGAGGTCGCCAGCGAGCCCGCTGACGACCTGACTGCCATGGCAGGGTCCCCCTGCTCTGGCGGCACACCACACTCCTCCTCGTCGAACTCCTCCGAGCTGTGGTGTGCTGGCGGATCTGGACCTGTAATCACAGGGCTTACCCACATCTCCGCCTGAGTCCCGGCCTGCGCTGCAGGTACTGCCGATGGTAAAGGCCCCGGAACTGTTGACCAGCGAACTCGTCCTGACGTCCTCCGGCCCTTCGAACTCCCATCCATGTCCTTGTTGCAAGACATAATCAGACAACAAGGACCACCAACTAAAGGTAGAATACTTACCTCCGTGGCCCCTTATGAAGGGCTGGCGAGGAGCGCGCTCCACCGCCAGCCGTCGCAGCAACGCGTTACGACGATATGTCGAGCATGCGCGCCGGCGGGCTCTTCACGAAGTCACTCACGTGACTCCGAAATGAAATGGGGAGAGACAAAGTAAAAGGGGCAGAGACAGAGGGAGAGGGGGTGGAGGGGAGGAGGAGAGGGAGGGTAGGTGGGTAAGGAGTGGTGAGAGAGATGGGAAGAGGGAGATAGGGGGTTGAGAGGGGGGGAGGGAAGGCGGGAGGTTGAGGGGAGAAGGGGTTGGGAAGGGGGGTAGGGAGGAGGAGATGGAGTAGAGGAGAGAGGGTGAGAGGGGTATGGGGAGAGAGGGGGTGAGGGGTGGGGCAGTTCATCTATTCGCCACTCCCTATCACCCCCACTCCTCTCCCCCATTCCCCCCTCTCCCTCCCTACTCCCTCCTCTCCCTCAATCCCCCGACTTCCCCTCTTCACCTCCCCACGATCGGGCCTTACCCCGCCCGTCGACTTATCTCTGCTCCCGATCTGCAGAGCATGCCGGCGTGAGAGTGGAGCTGTAGGCTTTTGACCAAAGATCCTGCTTGTGACCAAGTTTCTCTATAATCTTTGCTTGTGACTCTCTGGAGCGTGCAGGGGACGGGCGGGGCTTCGCAAGCTGCGTCAGCTTCACGGAACTGGTGCCTTATCTCTCCTCCCAATCGGAAGAGCATTTTGAGAACGGGGGGGGGGGGTTGAGCGGGCGTAGTTGGAAGGGGGAGGGAGGGGAGGAGCTGGAAGAGAGAGAAGCGGCTTGGGATTGGTCGGCATGTCTGATTGTGACGTAAGCAGCTCGTGAGGTGCCGTTTTCATTTTAAAATGAGTGGGGGGGGATGATTTTATTTCAAAATTTGTACATAAAATGTCTAAATGTAATGAGGAGTAAATCCGTGCACGTAGGATCGAAATCGCTAGCGAAATGGAAAAAATAACGGCGTTTTCGCGTCTGGTTTTGGCGGACCATGGAATCAAAGGCCAAAGACCTTATCTGAAAAAAAAATGGAATGTGACATGCACCCACAAGACACACACACACACACACACACACACACACACACACACACACACACACACACACACACACACACACACACACACACACACACACACACACACACACACACACACACACACACACACACACACACACACAGAGTTTTAAAAGTAGATAGATAGATATAGGGGAGATGCAACGAGACCTGGGTGTCATGGTACACCAGTCATTGAAAGTAGGCATGCAGGTGCAGAAGGCAGTGAAGAGAGCAAATGGTATGTTATCATTCATAGCGAAAGGATTTGAGTATAGGAGCAGGGAGGTTCTACTGCAGTTGTACAGGGTTTTGGTGAGGCCACACCTGGAGTATTGCGTACAGTTTTGGTCTCCAAATCTGAGGAAAGACATCCTTGCCATAGAGGGGGTACAGAGAAGATTCACCAGACTGATTCCTGGGATGTCAGGACTTTCATATGAGGAAAGATTGGATAGACTCGGCTTGTACTCGCTGGAATTTAGAAGATTGAGGGGGGATCTTATAGAAACTTACAAAATTCTTAAGGGGTTGGACAAGCTAGATGCTGGAAGATTGTTCCCGATGTTGGGGGAGTCCAGAACAAGGGGTCACAGTCTAAGGATAAGGGGGAATTCCTTTAGGACCGAGATGAGGAAAACATTCTTTACACAGAGAGTGGTGAGTCTCTGGAATTCTCTGCCACAGAAGGTAGTTGAGGCCAGTTCATTGGCTATATTTAAGAGGGCGTTAGATGTGGCACTTGTGGCTAAAGGGATCAGGGGGTATGGAGAGAAGGCAGGTACGGGATACTGAGTTGGATGATCAGCCATGATCACATTGAATGGCGGTGCAGGCTCGAAGGGCCGAATGGCCTACTCCTGCACCTATGTTTCTATGTTTCTATGATATAATTATATTGCATTACTTGCAAAACAAAGGTTTTCACTGTACCTCAGTACATGCAACAATGAAAAACCCAAACTTGTCCCATATAATGAACATACTTTGGCGCCCTTGAGGCGGGGGGGGGGGGGGGGGGGCGGGAGTAAAATGCCTCGGGCTGCCAGCTGCTCACGTTCAATCCGCCTCCCGTTCGCGCTACAAATTTTTTTAAATCGCTGGACAATTTAATCTCTGGATTAAAATAAAAAGGGACTTCTACCGCCATCAACGCCTACAACGGGACGGATCTCAAGTACGGGGCAAAATACGGTATAAGTCGTCTATTTTACATATAAACTTGCTTCTTGGGATGAATTTAATCAATCCTCTATAAGCGAAAATGTGATTTGAGCCCCATACGAACCAGCAGTGTTTTTCCTGCCGACATGGGGTTCAAATTCACTGCAAATGCAACGTCCCAATCGATCACGTTCCAGAAGCAAGATTATTAAAATGCCCTTTTTTTTGGAGGTAAGCGGTCTAAATTGTCTATATTTTGTGTTATTCTCTCTCTCCATGATCATTATTTTTAAACTAAATATTCACAACAGTTTGAGTCACATGTATTCTGCAAAAAATATATTTTGATTATATTGTGGGTGGATGTTTCTAGATTAATTTATAGGAATTAAACATTAAATTCCTTCCATCTGGGATATAAATTAATGATAGTGAGATTTATAAATCATGTTATTTTGTGAATTCTTGTGTGTATGGGATTAGTTTGTTATTTGGATACTTAGGCTATTTTAAAAAAATATCCTTTTCTTCAGAAATGGAATCTACAGGACATTGTTAATGGGAAAGTAGTGGGCAGAAAGGCATGTCATGCGTGGTTTGAAGAGCAAAAACTTGTAGTTTACAATGCCAACATTAAAAAGTTGAGGAAAAACAAGCTGCACAGAGTTGCTTATTGGTTACAATCTGAGGAGTATGATGATGCTACTGATTATGATATGCCAATGTACCAGCTAGCAACTGATCTTCTCCATAAAAACTTGGTCTATTGCTTGGTTTATTTACCTACCTGTTATGGACTTACAGCATATTACATAATAATATTAAAGTTCTGATCTTGAGAATATCATATTTTTGAATTTTCAAGGCAGTCTGGGGGTTTATTACTATTTCCGTCACAACGGTCAATTTTGTAATTAGCTACAATTAGGTAATTGACTAATTATATTCTTTAATTTCAGGTTATCCAAGTAAGATGTTTTATATTTGTTTCAGATGCTTCAATCTATAATAACTGAAAATTTCATTCAGTTCTCTTAATTTTTAAGGAAGTTATGGGCTTTTGACTGACCTCGATCACAGCTTTCATGTTAAGTCAATGGAAAAGCAATAGGGAACAAGATCCTAATTTCTGAGTATGAAATGGCCATGCCTTTTTTAATACTGAAGATATAAAAGTGAATTGGGTGTCAAATTCAACTTCTTTTTATGCTTTATCTGATGAGATAAATTGCAGACTTGATTTTTTAAATCTCAAAATGTTGTAAAATTGGTGCAATGAGTACAACAAAGGGAAATATAGAGTACAAAATATTGCTCCCAGCATTTTACCTGAGACAAGTTCCAAAGTCAGTTCCAGAGACAAAGGCCAATGGCCACAATGAGGTAGAGGCGGATCAAACTGCACCCTGCTTATGGAAGAACCATTTAGAAGATTGATGACAAAGGGGAAGAAGCTGTTCCTCAGTTAGGTGGTGGGCACTTTATTTTCTGCCCAACAAGAGCGGGAAGAAGAAGGAATGACTGGGATAGGACAAGTCTTTGAATGAATTGGCTGTTTATCTGAGGCAGTGTGAAGTGGAGATGGAGTCAGTGTTGGGGAGGCTGATCTATGTGATCGACTGGGCTACATCCACAACTCTTTGCAATTTTGAGCTGTTCCAAAACCAAACTATGATTTCTACACTGCATATGTAGAAAGCAATCCAGACAGGAGGGACCAGGCCATGTTCCTCAGCACTTTTATTGGTTAAGATTCCAGCATATGCACTTTTTTGTGTGTCCACAGATGAGATGGTTCTGTGACTTACTTGTGTATCTCATCAGGCTGGAGAGGCCTATGCTCCCTCATGAACATTCCTTCCACTTGATCACAGGACCATCTCACCTGTAGACACAAAAAAAGTGCATGTGCTGGAATCTTAACTAATAAAAGTGCTGAGGAACTCTCAGTGGAGGGAACGGACGGACAAAGTTTTGGGTCTGGAATTTTCCTCAAACTGATGGAGCAGGGGGAAGAAAGCTGGAAAAGGGAGGTGGGGGGGGGCAAAGCCTGGCAAATGATAGATAGACTTAGGTGAAGGAGGGGTGAGGGTGATTGATACAAGGGTGGAGTAAGTGACAAAGACTAGAGATGAAAAGAAGACCAAAGCATGTCAGATAAGGAATGAAAATGAGGAGTGAAATGTAAAGCCAGAGGGAGGGATATAAGTGGAAGGGTGCAGGGAAGGGGAAAAATGGGGGATAAATGGCACATATGGGGTTGGGAGATGAGCATGCAGAGGATGGGAGGGGGACAGGGTAACAGAGGCCGCAGGAGATGAGGGGGGAAATATGTGTGTGCTCGGTTTGGGGAAGCTTATTGCTTGAAATTGGAGAATTCAAATTCATATCCAAGCCCTTTGTCATCCATTTTGTTCTCCCCTCTCCTCTCTTCGACACCATTAACGTGCTATCTCTCGCTATTTCAGTTCCAATTGAATGGCAACTGGCATCTCCACTCATCCTGCTAAGAATTCCCACCATTTTCTTTCCCTGTTTCAGTTTCTCAGTACCTGCATTTTATTTTTTTGCTTTCAGGCGGCAGAAGCAGTTTGTTTCTTGAAACTGGGAGCATACGAGCTCTAAGCTTTGTAAGCCAAAATAGTGGTAATCACCCTTAAGCATAAACAAAAAACACTTTATATTCGGGGCATATTTCTTCCCAACAGTTCCAAAAGGTGCTCATTAGTCAGCCGACAGGTAACTGACACCTGTGACGACACTACATGGCTCAACATCAATATCCAGTGTGGGCCATTTGAATCAACTTCCTAAATCAAGATCTAAGTGGCAGCTCATGCAGTGAGCTTTCCATTCTGGTTCACAGTTACATTTGAACGAATGCCTTGTGACACTCGGGAATTAGATGGTGTGATCAGATTTTCCAATTGGCAGTAAATATTTTCACGCAAAAGTCCATTTTGTGTTCACCTGTGCTTTTATAAATAGTTATCGCTGAATTAACAAAAACGATGGAAGACATGAGACGGGGCTGATGTATATTAGGAACACGGCATTCTGTGCAATCTATTATATCTTTTGACAGGCAATTGGTTCAGGTCCATGAGCCTTTCTCCTCAAGCTAGTTCTGAAGCTGCATTACATAACAAGCTATATTTAGTTACAACTTCGAGAGCATTGCCGGCTTCTGGAAACTCTTGATGCGCATAGAGGTAATAGGAAAGTAAGCATAATATGTCCAGGACACAACTTCTGTAAGTAATTTGTAACACTATGATGAAAGTAATTTAACCAGAAGGGATGGAGGCATATTTATTAGTTGCATACTCGTTTGCTGGATAGCACAGCGGAAGATGGGGGCGGCACGGTAGCGCAGCGATAGAGTTGCTGCCTTATTGCGCTTGCTGCGCCAGAGACCCAGGTTCGATCCCGACTACGGGTGCTGTCTGTACGGAGTTTGTAAGTTATGCTCGTGACCATGTGTCTCTGAGATCTTTGGTTGCCTCCCACACTCCAAAGACATACAGGTAACTTAACAGGTAAATTAACTTGGTATAAATGTAAATTGTCTCTAGGATTGTGTTAATTTTGCTTCCCCTTTGACTCTGCGTATTCCGAGATGACTGGTGAATGCGATCGATATACACTTCCACACATGCCACGTGGGGGGGGGGGGGGGGGGGGGGTTAGGTGATTAGGTTGTGAGATGGTCTTCTTGTTCAGCCATGACCACAAACCTTCTCCCTCTTCATGATGCATGGACTCATGGGTTCTCAATAGCAGTCCCAATGCTCCTTTGCGACGTTGAGCAGTTATGGACCAGAACCTACTGGTAGGAAGCTTGGATTTTTCCAAGCGGGCTTTGGGCATGTTCTTAAACCTTTTCCTTCTAACCACCTGCTAATTGCCCATGTGATAGAGCCTGTAACAGAGCATTTGTTCATTTGTTTCTTTAGCCCATAGTTGGCTAAGGAAGGTGTGATCTCAAGAGGAAAACAATATGGAGAACTGTGGAATTGGTACAACTACTAGGGTCGAGAAAGGAGGCAAGGGGGATGGGGGAGGGAAGGGGAGTGGGTAGAAGTTACAATCTAGTTTGGGGCACACAAACAATATGACTCGGCACTTGAATACAATGGCCTTGGCTCCTTCCCACTGAGATGTATTTTGCCCAGGCTGCCCACCTCCCCTCATGGATAAAATAATAGCTGAGCAATAATAATAACATAAGGTCATAAGGAATAGGAGTAGAATTAGGCCATTCAGCCCATCAAGCCTACTCTGGCATTCAATCATGGCTGATCAATCTATCCCTCCTAAACCCATTTCCCTGCCTTCTCCCCATAACCTCTGACACCCGCACTAATCAAGAATCTATCTATCTTGGCCTTAAAAATATCCACTGACTTGGCCTCTACAGCCTTCTGTGGCAAAGAATTCCACGACTCACCGCCCTGTGTTTATCTTGCACCTTCAACTACCACCCGAATGATACCAAACAAAAAATTGGCACAGTGCCATCACATCCCATCAAGTCAGATGTTCTAGGAAGCATGCTTTAAGGAGCATCTTAAGGAAAAAGAAAATGAAGAAGCAGAGGCACAGTGGGTGGATATTCTAGAGCTTATGGTTTCCTGTGCTGAAGCACAGTTGCCAATGGCGCAACAGGTATGTTTGGGATGAAGAAGGGACTAGAACTGAGGAAGAGCAGATATCTTGGGGACATGTGGAGCTGGAGGAGATTACAGAGATCGAGTGGTGAGGCCAAGGGACAGTGGAGGATTCGAGAGTAGAGGAGAGGAAGAACTGTGCATTTGTGGAATTTGTTGCTGAAACTTTGGAACCTGCTGCTGAACGGACAAACAAAATATGAATGGAGCAAACTCATCGTGATTCTCAACAACTCATAAAGGGACGGGTTAAGGAGAAAACAGCCACTTGGTATATTGTGCCTAGTCACAGAGCAAATGCTTTCACACTCCAGGGCAGGCATCTGAGATGTTTTGAGCATTATTTCCAGCCCTCATCAGATGAAAAGGAAATCTAATCCTTAAATTGTTAAACCTGAAAAGTCCAGTCACAAAATCCTGTGGTCAGCAGGAAAACAGCCAGTAGAGGGGAGTGGTGGCTGATTCTTGGTGTGAACTTTTCCTCTTTGCCACATGGCTGGGGTACTAATCTGCATCCCTGCATCCCCCTCCCTCAGACACCTCTCACCCCTGATCTTTTCCAAACCTCTGCGCGCAATGACAGTTGGCAGCCAAACCCATGGGCAGCTGGCAATGGCCTCTTGATAGTCAGTCTTTTCTTTGGCGCAGCAGTAAAGTTGCTGCCTCACAGCGGCAGAGACCCAGGTTCGATCCTGACTACGGGTGTTGTCTGTATGGAGTTTGTACATTTTCCCCGTGATCGTGCGTTGGTTTTCTCCAGGATCTCCGGTTTCCTCCCACACTCCAAAGACGTACAGGTTTGTAGGCTAATTGACTTTGGTAAAAATTGAAAATTGTCCCTATTGTGTAGAATAGTGTAAGTGTGCGGCAATCGCTGGTCGGTACGGACTTGGTGGGCTGACGGGCCAGTTTCCATGCTGTATTTCTAAACTAAACTCTAAACTAAAACTAAACACGCAGTTTATATGATTGGGTTAGCTCTGCCATTTTGTTCGACATAACCTCCACATATCTGGCCTGTTGGGCTACCCCATGAGGACTGATACTGTCAACTCTATTTCTTTCTTCACAGATGCAGAGTGTTTCTCCCTGCATTAGAGCCTTTTTTTAGAGCCCAGCCATAGTGGAACAATGATAACAGTATCTCAATCAGGAACCATTGTTCATACTTTAAAACTATTTGGGAAAGGATTAGCATTGAGACGGATTGTAAATAGATGATCACACCTGCAATAAGAACTACAAAAGCATTTCTGTGCACTCAATACATGCTGACGGATGCACAGTTGCTTATATTTGCAATTCAGCATCACATCCTTTAAGCTTACTATAATGACAATAGCAGATGTATTAACACTCGAGGAGCTTCTCTTGGTATAACTGATGAGGTGAACTGTACAGGTGCTTCCAACTGTGGGTGAAACCTTGTGTTAAAAAACTGGCTCAGGCCTGGTGCTGTGGTTTGCTGACACAGACAAATTGCTTTATCTCCCTTTATTCTTTTTTATCTACTTGCATCTGACTTCCAGCGGGAGTGAAGTGACATTGTCACAGAGCACTTGGCCCTCCCACTCACACAGCCCATGCAGATAAGGACCAACATGGAGGGGGTGAGATGTAGGACTGTGTGCAGTAACAGCATTAATTGAGTGAATTGGACTCCAGTGAACCTCCTCCGACCCTACAATCTTTGGAATTCTTACAAGACTGCTTGTGACTTCTTTCAAGATTTGCCTTAAACTATCTGGGTCCCAAACTCTGGAATTCCCTCTCTAAATCTCTCTGCATCTAGAACATTCAACTTAGAACATAGAATTGTACAGGACAGGAACAGGCCCTTTGGCCCACAATGTCTGTGCCGAACATTAAGCCAATATAAACTAATCTCATCGGCCAGCAGATATTCCACCATTCCCTCCATATCCATGTGCCCAACTAAAAGCTTCTTAAACTCCACTTTTGTACCTGACTCCACCACCACCCCTGGCAGTGAGTTTGAAGCACCCACTACCCACTATGCAAAAAAAGCTTACTTTAAATTTTACTACCCTATTTGTGCCAAATTTGCAGGGTTGTGCAAAACCAGCAGTACACCACCGCCAAATTTGGTGTTTGGAGACAACCTGCCTAAACAGTTCAAGGACCTGGATGAGGAAGCTAAAGCAGTGGGCATGATAAAGCCACCTTCCACCATCAGGTCGACAGCATACCGGCGGCAGCATTCCTATGCAACCACTAACAGACCCCGCTTCCATACAGACAGGATAGCGGGTGAAACTCCGAAGGTCACACCATTTACGCAGAGGTCGTTTTTAGGCCATGTCCCAGAGTGACCTTCGTGGAAGATGCGTCAACCCCACACCACAGTGCCTGCACCTCCCAAGAGCCAAGGACGGAAGAACCCGACGAAACACCACTGGTAACCATGGAGGTAGGCGGGTCTGGTTGCCATGGGAATACCGCATGTATAAGTTCACAAGTGGGGGGTAGGTTACACTTGTTTGGGGATACATGGAGTTCCATAACTTCTGACCTCTTTATATTACACAGTATTCAGGAATATAAAATTGAATTCATTAACAAACCCCTCCCACCAGTTCAACATGTACCTAGCCAAAAATTTGTGCTTTCTAAAAAAGAGAAAGTGGAAGGACATGCGGAACTATTTCGATTATATGCCAAGGGAGTAATAGAGAAAACTAAACATGAACCTCTTGAGTTTGTATCAAACATCTTCACCAAAGCCCAAAAAGATGGTGGATGCCGCATTATCATTGACATAACCCAGCTGAATACTTTTGTGCAATATACCCACTTCAAAATGGAAACTTTGTAACTGCCAAACAACTAGTTTCCAGATGGTACTTCATGGCCTGCATCGATCTAAAAGATGCATACTATTCAGTACCCATATATAAAGATCACTGCAGATATTTGAAGTTTATCTTGAAGGGGCAGCTACGGCAGTATAGAGTGCTGCCTAATGGACTAACAATGGCTCCCAGGTTATTTACCAAAATATTGAAACCAGCATTGGCGTCTTCACGAAAACAAAACCATATTGTCATGGCTTATCTTGATGACATCTTAATTGTGGGAAAAACCTTGGAATTGGCTAAATTAGCTGTGACAGCCACCAAGTTGCTATTTCAAAAGCTGGGTTTTATCATCCATCAAGATAAATCCAAGTTAATGCCCTCTGTCGTAATGGACTATCTGGGGTTCACGATTGACACAATTCACATGACTGTCACTTTGCCAAAAAACAAGGTGACAGACTTAATAGAGGCATGTAATAGCCTTGTTTGCGCCAGTAAATCGACCAAACCGACCATTACATTATCAACATTTACAAAGAGCCAAAATCTCAGCACTCAAATCTCATGCTGGTCATTTTGACATGCCTATTCTGCTACCGGCCAAAGCAAAATTGAACTGTGATGGTGGATTAGCAACATTCGACATTGCTTTAATCCCATCACAGTTACAAATCCTTCAGTCGTGTTACAAACTGACGCCAGCGCTCACGGTTGGGGAGCTACCGATACCACCTTCAGTTGTGGCGGTGGATGGAATTTGCACAAATCTACATTGCTTCAGGCACGAGGTATAAACTATTTAGAAATGTTGGGAGCGTTTCACGGGCTACGGGCCTACTGTGCAGACATGCATCATCTGCATGTTCATCTGCAAATAGACAAAGCCACAGTGGTGGCATATTTAAATCATATGGGTGGTATCAAGTCGATATCTTGTGATGAATTGGCAAATACAATTTGGCACTGGCGCATAGAAAGAAACATTTGGATTTCAGCTACCTACCTTCCCGGTAAGCTAAATACAGTGGCAGACACCAGGTCACACATATTCAATGACAACACCGAATGGATGTTGAATCACTAGGTATTAACTGACTTTATAGCTCAGTATGGAATGCCAGATATCGACCTTTTTGTGTCTAGACTTAACCGCAGATACCAACATATATCGCATGGGAACCAGACCCTGGGGCAGTAGCGATGGGCGTTTTTTCGCTACATTGGGGGAATTTGTTTTTCTATGCATTCCCCCTTTCTGCCTCATCAGTCGGGTATTGCAGAAAATCCAATTAGACTGCGCATCAGGGATACTGATAGTACCCGACTGGCCGACACAGCCATGGTTTCCGGTGGTCCTCAACATGGTAAAGGAACCATGTCTTCTGGTTCCCAAATGCCCGAACCTCCTGATTCATCCCCTAACAGGGGAAAATCATCTGTACCATGGTTACATGAAACTGTTGGCTTGCAGGTTCTGAAAAGGCCACTTCTGGAGTTCGGGCTGTCGAACCGGACCATGGACATCATCACGGCATCGTGCAGAGAGTCCACAAGAAGGCAATACCTTACCCATGTTAAGAAATGGGAGGTATTTTGTTCCAGGACTGGTACCACTTATAACTGCACTACCATTACGGACGTACTGGAATTCCTGGCGGGCCTTAACTACAATGAGGGCCTCAATTACAGTGCCATCAACAGTGCGAGGAGTGCTTTGTTATCCTACCTCAGGCTTGGAGTGCGATCCCTTTCTCTGGTGTCCAAACTAAAGAGGGGTATTTTTAATTCTAGCCCTCCCAGGCCGGATACACGCTAACCTGGGATATCGGACTGGTCTTGTCCCTACTCAGAGGTGGGGCACCAGTCTCGACACTCTCATTGGCTAAACTCACCTACAAAGTGGTGATGCTGATTGCACTCATTATTGCACAACGGGTCCTGATCCTTCACAAATTAAAATTGGATAAAATGGTATCAACTCTTACCAAAGTAACCTTCTTTGTCAATGAGTTACTAAAACATCACAGACCAGGGTCATCCGGTCTAAAATTGGAGTTCTTGGCCTATCCTGTAGTAGACGCCTTTGTATAGTCACTCACTTTCGGCACTATTTAGATGTCAGCAAAAGTATCAGGGGTACGGAAGTGGGTCTTTTAATCAGTTTTAAATCAGTTCCCTCACCATAGGGAACTGTTCAGACTATTTCCAGGTGGCTCAGGGTGGTGTTGGGTGCAGCAGGGGTAGACACTGACGTTTTTAAATCTCATTCTACCAGGGCTGCGTCCACATCAGCGACGAGGATCATGGAAGTTCCCATGGACCACATCCTCGCAACAGCGGGTTGGTCCAATGAGGTTACCTTTCAACTGTTTTATAATAAACCTGTGGCCACACCCACAACATTTGCAGATACTATTTTAAGTTCTGTTTCCTAACTCCCCGAAGTTAGGGGTTTATTGTTTGTTTGTTAATAAATACATTATTGTTTTTCAGCTCTGTTTCAAGTCTGAAATACATTAACATACTTCCTCCATTAGTCATTATGGAAGTGTCTGAGCATGGACTTGTTTCCAGGGCATGAAATCACAGAGCTTTTAAATCTTCACGAAGTCACTCATGTGACTCCGAAGTAAAATAGTAAGATTAAACGAGAACTTACCAGTTTGAAGTTTGATCCTTGTTTTATGAGGAGTTATGATGAGGGATTTCATGCCCTCCGTTCCCAACCCTCTATCATAAGGTCAACTGGTATGTTAGTTCTCTTAATCTTACTATCTTCAGTCAATATTTCTATCTGTTATTTCACACCGCTGCTTTGAAGAATGTCGCACATGCGTGCTGGCAGGGTCTTCCGGAAATCCCTCATCATAACTCCTCATAAAATAAGGATCAACTTCAAACTGGTAAGTTCTCATTTAATCTTACTATTTTACTACTTTCATCTCAAATCATTGCCCTCCAGTCTTTGATATTTCCACCCTGGGAAACAAAATTTTGACTGTCCCTTCTATTTGTGCCCCTCATAATTTTATACATTTCTGCCAGGCCTCCTCTTAAATTCCAACATTCCAGAATTGTGCCTTGTAGCTAATACCCTCTAATACAGGCAGCATTCTGATAAACATTTTCTGCAACCTCTTCAATGACTCCACATCCTTCCTTTGATGAGGTGACCTGAACTACACATGATACTCCAAATGCAGCCAAACTAAAGTCTTATAAAACTGCATCATGACTTCATGACTCTTATAATCAAATTAAGTATTAAGTTTAGCAGTTCATATGCCTTCTTTATCATTCTATCTACTTATGTAGTCACTTTTAGGAATCTGTTCGGAACAGGATCCATTTACAAATCAATGCTACAATTATCATATATCTTCCACTCCCAAACATTCAACCTCCCAAACTACAACATCTCACACTTGTTCAAATTAATCTCCATCTGCCGTTTCTCTGCCCATTTCTGTAGTTGATCTACATCTGTTCTATACTTTGACAGCCTTCCTCCCTGTTCGCAACTCCAACAATCTTGGTGTCATTTGCAAATTCTGTAATCCCCGTCTACATTTCCATTCAAGTGATTTAAATATATTACCACAACAGAGGTCCCAGCACAGATTCCTGCAACATTCCACTGGTCACAGACTTCCAGCCAGGAAAAGGGCCTTCTCCGAGTAAGCCCGTTCTGAATCCATATGACCAAGTCACTGAATTCTGTGCATCTTAATCTTCTGGATTGGCCCACCATGACCCAATATCCACCATCCTACCCTCATTAACTAACTTTTGTTACGTCCTCAAAAGCTCTCTTCTCCTTTAAAATACTTCCAAAAACAAACATTATTAGGGCAAGCTTTTTGCAAGCTCTTGCCCAATTGACACAGAATCAATTTTCTTCTCTGATTCTGCTCCGGCAGATTTGCTTGAAATGCTTTGCGCTTTGAAAGATGCTGCACGACCTGAGATAATTGGGCTGGGCACCAGAGGGATTCAATGTACCAATTTTTTTAAATGTCACACTTCTACCTTTCTTTTTGTTTTGTTACTCATCTTGTTGGTTAGCCCAGTGCAATGTTGAACATGGTCAGTGAATAGATTTTTAGATTAGTCCTTATTCTATCGAGCTTTACTTACTGGTATAGATCCAAATGCTTGAGTAACTCAATGGGTCAGGCAGCATCTCTGGAGAAAAGGAATAGGCGACATTTCGGGTCGGAACCCTTATTCACACATTCCAACACTAAAGGGCATAGTTATAAGGTGAGAGGGAGAACGTTTAATGGAGCTAAACGGGGCAAGGTTTTTACAGAGATTGATGGATGCCTCGAATGCTTTGTAGGGGTGATGGCGGAGGCAAATACAATAGTGGCTTTCAATGGGCTTTTAGCATGGAAGCGCGGGGAATAGAAGATATGGATCATGTACAGGCAGATGAGATCAGTTTAACTAGGCATCATGTTCAACACTAACATTGTGGGCTGAAGGGCCTCTTCCTGTGCTGTACTGATCTATGTTCTATCGTGTGCATCTGAAAATTTAAACTAAATCTCCATCTGCTGTATTAGATGGAAATATTCACTCAGCCACAAATGTAAACACAAATATTACACAAACTTGAGTTACCCATATATGAAACAATGCATTCAGAAGAAATTTCAAAAATATTGTAGCTGTGTGTGAAATGAGAAGCACATTGCCTTACTATGGAACAGTTGGGGTTAATAGCATGGATGCATGTAAGATGAAGCTATACAGGTACATGACAGTGAAATGAAGTGTATTCTCATAGGGTGAGAAGCCATTAGATACGGCGAGGTATAAACATCAAAATAGATTAGTTGTGCAGATGGCTTGTTCTAGCTCTATGTTAAATATAAGATTCAAAAGAAAAGCAGAACTCCTCTGGTATTTTGACCAGCATTTATTGTTCGGCTTTCTTCACCAAAATAGATAAAGCCATCATTTATCTTATCTCTATTAGATGGACATTTTCTCCGTGGAAATTTGCCTACAGAATAACAGAGCGTATAATTGTCAGTCCATTAATTATCTCTGAATTACTTTGAAACATCCAGGAGAGACAGAAGTCCTTTTCATTTGGCATTACAAGTTCCAATAGTATTATGGTTTCTCTGAACAGAATGTGTTTGACATTTTTCGGACACCACAGTTTACCTTTAGAGAGAAGAGGCCGAGAAGAAAATAGTAGACAATTAGGTTGATAAGTTATGGGATAAATAAACTTTAATTTTATTTTAAATCCATTAACTTTAATTTTTGTTTTTACTTAAAAACAGTTTTTAAGGATTACATTTGTCCCTAACACTGAGGTTGAAACCAAGGATGGAGAACCTCTTAAAATTGATAAATTCAGCTGCATCCTTGTCCATTAAATGAACACTTGTTGACTTCAATTATACTCCTTGGCTGAAAGGTTGGATTAATACAAAGTGTGCCATGCTTTCATTGCTAGAATTCAATGCTTGGAGGCTAGAGATTATTAAAACAAGCACACACTGCCAATAAAAATGATTTTGGAGTCGGGCCAATTGCACAATGAAACTGCCTTTAATAACAGTACCATTGCTTGCAGCCAATTTTCGGCACAGTATCATGGCCTAATTTTCCATGGGGACATACAGAATTAATGCAGAAAGAAGTTACAAAGCACTGGTTAAGCTGCACTTGAGTATTGTATGCAGTTCAGGTCACCAAACTATAGGAAGGAAAAGGTGTCTGCCTGAAGAAAGGTCCCGACCTGAAACATTACCTATCCATTCTCTCCATAAGGGCGTCACTGTAGCATAATGGTAGAGCTATTGCCTTACAGCGCCAGAGACTCGGGTTCGATCCTGATTACGCGTGCTTGTCTGTGCGGAGTTTGTATCCATGACCTGCATGGGTTTTCTCCCAGATCTTCGGTTTCTTCCCACACTCCAAAGACGTAGAGATTTGAGGGTTAATTGGCTTGGTATAAATGTAAATTGTCCCTTGTGAATGCAGGACAGTGTTAGTGTGTGGGGGTCGCTGGTCGGTACGGACACGATGGGCCGAAGGACCTGTTTCTGCACTGTATCACTGAACTAAACTAAACAAAACATGTTGCCTGACCTATTGAGTTACTCCAACACTTTGTGCCTTACTATAGGAAGGATATGACTGCGCTGGAGAGTGCTGAGGAGATTCACCAGAATGCTGTCTGCATTGGAGGACTTTGGCTATGGAGGGAGATTGGACCGGCTCGGCTTGTTTTCACTGGAGCAAAGGAGACTGAGTGGTATAGCTGGTAGAGGTATCTAAGATTATATAAGATTATCAATAGGTACACATAATCAAAATTTATTTTTGCAAAACATGAAGAGCTGGAGGAACTCTGTGGGTCAAGCAGCATCAAGGAAGGGAATGGACAGCCAATGTTTCAGGTTGGGACACCTTCTTTAAATTGAAAAGTTATTTTTCCCTTTGTAGGGGGAGCAAAAGCAAGTGGGCATAATTTTAAGATGAGAGGTAGAAAATGTAATGGCGATCTGAGGGGTAATAGCACCTGTCCCACTGTACAAATTCATTCAAGAGTTCTCCCGGGTTTGCCCTGATTCGAACTCGGAGATGTACGGTAATGGCCGCTCGTAGGTACTCGAGGCTCTCGTGGACATTTTTCAACATGTTGAAAAACATGTTGAAAAATCTTCACGAGTATTCCCGAGCTTACCGCGTTTCCCGAGCACCTGCCATTAGCGTTATGAGCCGCTAAGAGACGTCCCCGTGCTCCGACATACCCGCTACATATATTCTACATGCTTCCACAATTTTTTTGTTTTTTTTTAACTTGGGAGAGCTCTTGAATGAACTCGTACAGTCGGACAGGGCTTTAAGTGTATTTTTACAGGTTTCTGGAGGCGGTGTGGCTGTTACAATTTCTACGCTTAAGTAGCATTTCGATAGATACCTAATTGGCAGATGGGTGTGGTGGGCCAAACGGCACGTTTCAGTCCAGCACAACTGTTTGACTTTCTGACACTATGACTTTCTAATGTGCAAGTTGGAACTACCCTGTCTGTTACAGTGATAAAGAACAAATATTCGATGTGTGGAACACAAATGTTTTCATTAAATAACAGTAAATAACAATAGCATTTCATTTGGGCGGCATGGTGGCACAGCAGTAGAGTTGCTGCCCAATGCCCCTGTCCCACTTAGGAAACCTGAACGGAAACCTCTGGTGACCTTGCGCCCCACCCAAGGTTTCCATGAGTCGCCAGAGGTTTTGGTCACTCGCCTGGAAAGCCTCGACTGAAGCCTGAGCTGCATCTACTGACCAAAGATCCTACAGGATCTTTGCTACCGACCGCGCACACACACACACAAACACATCGCGAAGGTGGGGGCCAGGGGCAGTGGAGGAGCGCTGTCTGCACGATGAAGAGGAAGGTAAACGGCTGCCACAGAGCATGGTAAGTCCTTTAGAGAGTGCGGGAGGGAGAGAAGGGGAAAGAAGGGGAGAGAAGGACAGATAAGGGGACAGAGAAGGGGGGAGAAGGGGAGAAAAACAGGAATAGAAGGGGGAGAGAAGGGGTAGAGAAGGAGGAGAGAAGGGGAGAGAAGGGGGGGAGAAGGGGGGAGAAGGAGTGGAAACTGTTTTAAGAAGTTTAATAAAGTTAACGGGCATTTTACCTTCCGGCGGATCTTCTAGGTCCTGAAAACAAAAGATCCTATAGGATCTTTGCTGAAAACTCCAATGAGCCAATCAAAATGGCCGGTCAGTGAAGGAGATTGCCTTCGACTGCCTGTAACTAAATAGCAACCCCACTCCTCTAGCTTCGACCAAACGGCAACCTATTTTTAGTCAGGGCCAGTTTTGATTTTGTTGAAATCATCGCAGGAATCTAGAAGAAGCCTCGACTACGCGGAAACCACTTTCGACCATTAGGGAGAGTGACCAAAACCTCCAGGAACCTCACGGAAACCTTGGGCGGGGCACAAGGTCACCAGAGGTTTCCGTTCAGGTTTCCTAAGTGGGACAGGGGCATTACAGTGTCAGAGACCCAGTCCTGACTACGGGTGCTTGCCTGTAAGGAGCTTGTAAATTCTCCCTGTGACCTGCGTGGGTTTTCCACAGGATCTCGGGTTTCATCTCACTGCAAAGACGTACAGGTTTGTAGGTTAATTGGCTTTGGTAAAATTGTACGTGGGAGGACACCAGAGAACCCGCAAAATTCATGCAGATGGCACCGTGGGTCAGGATTAAGCCTGTATTACAGGAGCTATGAGGCAGCTGCATTGTTATATTTTTTAGAGATTCAGATATACAGAGTGGTATTAGTAGCAATGTTACAAAATTTTGAGATTTTAAAAATCAAGTCTGCAATTTATCCCATCAGATAAAGCATAAAAAGAAGTTTAATTTGACACCTAATTGACTTTCATATCTTCAGTATTAAAAAAGTTATGGCCATTTTCATACTCGGAAATTAGCATCTTGTTCCCCATTGCCTTTCCATTGACTTAACTCAAAAGCTGTGATCTAGGAAAGTCAAAAGCCCATAACTTTCTTAAAAATTAAGAGAACTCTAATTTGAAGCATTCTGAAACAAATATGAAACAATCTTACTTGGATGACCTGAAATTAAAGCATATAATTAGTTAGTTACCTAATTGTAGCTAATTACAAAATTCAATTACTAGATCTAAACATCAATCCATTTCTTAAGAAAAGATAAACATTTTTAAATTGCCTAAGTGTCCAAATGCCATTCACACAATAATTCACAATATAACATGATTTTTAAATCTCATTTTCATGAATTTATAGGCCAAATTTAAGGAATTTAGTGTTTAAGTCCTGTAAATTAATGGCCATTTAAATCAACTTACGAGTGGGTTTTAGTGGAATGCAGTGGATTAGAACGTTGCGGTTTGCGGTGAAGTCGGCAGGAAAAACACTGCTGCTTCATATATTTTTTTGGACCCCATTTCGCAACATGAAAATGTGATTAAATGCTTCCTAAGAAGCACGTTTTTATGTAAAAATAAACTGTGTACTTTATTTTCTCCCCTACGTAAAATCCTACCCGTTGTCGGCGCTCACGGCTTTAGAAGATGATTTTTAAATTACTCTAGTTAATAAATAATCTGGCGTAATTTAAAAATACCTTCATAAATCAAATCTCGGAGCGATTTTTCTTCAGCAACGAAATCCCCTGACATGGATCGATTTGCCCTGTCTGTAGAAAAACGGCACTTTAAACACGCCCCCCTCTGAAAGGCGCCAAAGTCACGCACACGGGGAGTGGCAGAGCTGCAGTGCTGCTGAAGGTAAGTTTTGTAACATACCTAGTAACAGGGTTACCCACTGGGTATGCGCCGACCAGCAATCCCTGCACATTAACACTATCCTACACACACTAGGGACAATTTACAATTTTACTAAAGTCTTTGAAGTGTGGGAGGAGACTGACGATCTTGGAGAAAACACACGTAGGTCACGGGGAAAATGTAAAAACTCTGTACAGACAGCACCCGTAGCCGGGCTCGAACCCGGGTCTCCGGCACTGCAAGCGCTGGAAGGCAGCAACTCTATTGATGCGCCACCATGCCACCTCTTGTAAACAACGTTTACAGGTGTGAAATATATGAACCGTTACATTAGGCAGATTAGATTGGCAGAAGAAGAGAATGGGGATATAACATTAATGTGTAGGAATAAATTAAGTGGAACAACATGCAGACTATATAAAAATGTTTACAGAACAAGCCCATTTAAGATTAAGCAGGGCAAAGTTCTGCTGTACATAGAGTGAGAAATGTCATCCATCTTAATTATTGTTCAGTAAAGTACCAGATTATAAATATGTTGAGTTCAAATGTTTTATAACTAAAAATTGTAGCATTAATAATGAGCACAGTGCAAACTGGCGAGAGAAAATCCACCTATGTGTACATCAGCCAGAGTTATTTCATTTAGATCAGGTCTATTAGTGTACAAAAGAGGCAAATTCTCCAGGCAATGTACTTCAGCCGCTTGATAATTTGCAGATCAGATCCAAGCCTGTTATTAACTCCTGTTTGTGTTCCATAAATCATTCATCCAGAAAGCAGGGCCATCACTAGCCTTTATAATTTCCAGTCAGTGCTGCTCCTTTCTACAAAATACCATCTGGCTCAAGAGAGGAGTTGGTTATGCAGTTAATTGAGCGTGAATTTTATGAATGTAATCTGCTTCTCTTTAATTGAAATGAAGAAGGGCTTGCCCATTTGCGATGGGGATGAGGAAGATGTTTTTCTCTCAAAGGGTTGTGAAGCTTTACAATTCTTTGTCACTGAGATCTGTGGAGGTAGATTCCTGGAACATATTCAAAGCCAAATCATTTTCCATTCTATGGGGATTCAAAGGTCATGGACAACGCAGTGTAAAATGGAACTGAGGCCAAGATCGGGTCAGTCACGATTTTATTGAATGGTGAAAAGTCTTGAGAAATTGTATAACCAAAGAAATTCTGATCGTATTTCTTGCATTTCTATGAATAATTATTTTGTAAAAATCTGATATTTCTAATGACAATGGAATGGAAAATCTGAGAAAATAAATTCTATTACTGGTGGTAGACAGTGCAATTGCCCTGAAATCCATCAAACCCATCTTGTATCACTGATGAGATTTACCGAGCAGTATTAAGAGGTCAATTGAAATACATTTGCTGTCATTTCATTAATTCCAAAGTCTGTTGAATGTTTCAACCCTGACTCCATATTGGCACAGTTATAAATGTATTTATGTATAGGACAAGATACAATTAGAAGATAAAGTCTCAGTTGTTGTCTTTTGAGGAGAAGACATGCCCACTTCCCACACGTTCCCTTCGTACATTGATTTTACTTCTATAGGCAGTCCACATTGGCCTTCTGCACTGTAAATAAACCTAATATACCCCCAAACTAGAAAGCTATGAATTATAGGCATAACAAATCATGTAGTTGGCACAATATTCTATTACCTGGTCTCAACCTTAGGACATCATGACATTGTGCGTATTTTTATTTTTTGGACATCGCGATTGATGACACAACCCAGCATCCTGAGAATAACAGGATTTCTAATAATAAATCAAATATGGACTCTGTATTCCCTGACTCTAAATAGAACCTTGATCACTGGTGTGGTGATCTACCGGATGCACCACTGTGCTGTCCCTACATTTGGGCTCTTCCAGTCCATGCCTATGAACTCAAATTTAGTAGTGTTTGGTGATAACTTCATGTTCATAAGTTATAGGAGCAGAATTAGGCCATTTGGCCTGTCAATTCTATTCTGCCACTCAATCATGGCTGATCTGTCTTCGCCTCTCAACCCCATTCTCCTGCCTTATCCCTATAATCCCTGACACCGGTATTAATCAAGAATCTATCTAACTCTGCCTTAAAAATATCCATTGACTTGGCCTCTACAGCGTTCTGTAGCAATGGATTCCACAGATTCACCACCCTGTGACTAAAGATATTCCTCCTCAACTCCTTCCTAAAAGAATGTCCTTTTATTCTGAGGCCATGACCTCTGGTCCTTGACTCTCCCACTAGTGGAAGCATCCTCTCCACAACGACTCAATTCAGGCCACATATGTTTGGGGGCCCACCTTTCACCTTCTTTTCCAATATTGGAGTTCGAACAACTATGCGACTACTGTTCAGCAGTCATAGGATATAAGGAGCAAAGTCAACTGAAGCTCACTAATGAGGTATAATGCCCGGCTCTATATTCACGACTGTGTGGCTAAACCTGATCTTCAAGTTTGCCGACGACACCACGACAAATTACAGATGACGATGAGTCGGATTATAGCAGGGAGATCGATCAACTGATCAAATGGTGCCAGAACATCAACTTTGCTTCCAACATGAGTAGAACCAAGGAACTGATTGTGGACTTCAGAAGAGGAAGGAAGTGGATCCACAAAACAGTCTACATTGACGGGATGGTTGTGGACAGAGTCAAAAGTTTCATATTCCCAGGTGTGTATATCTCTGAAGATCTGTCATAGACACAGCACATATAGAATGCCCATCAGTGTCTCTACTTGAGGATTGAGGAGAATTGGTATGACAACAAATACCCTCTTGAACTTCTACAGGCGCCCGATATGTGGTGGCTCTTTGCATGATCTGTGTATGGTAAGCGAAACAAAGAATTCCACTGTGACATGTCACACGATATAATGAAGTATCAATCAATCAATCGCAGGTGTACAGTAGAGAGCATATTGATTGGTTGTATCACGGCCTGGTTCAGCATGTTGAACGCCCAGGTACGAAGAAGAGTTCAAGTTCAAGTTCAAGTGAGTTTATTGTCATGTGTCCCTGATAGGACAATGAAATTCTTGCTTTGCTTCAGCACAACAGAACATAGTAGATGAGTATAGAGAGCGTACAGCAGGGGGTTGAGCACGCAGCCTTGAGGTGCTCCCGTGCTGATTGTTATCGAGTCTGACACATTTCCACCAATACGAACAGACTGTGGTCTGTGAATGAGAAAGTTGAGGATCCAATTGCAGAGGGATGCGCAGAGACCCAGTTCTGCGAGTTTGGTAACCAGCTTGGAGGGGATGATAGTATTAAATGCCGAGCTGCAATCGATGAATAACAGCCTGACATATGAGTTTTTGTTGTCCAAGTGGTCCAGAGCAGAGTGGAGAGCCAGCGAGATCGCATCCACCGTTGATCTGTTGTGGCGGTAAGCGAACTGCAGTGGGTCCAGGTTTTTGTCAAGGTTGGAGTTGATTTGCGCCATGATCAACCTCTCGAAGCACTTCATCACCACAGGCGTTAGTGCCACAGGTCGACAGTCATTGAAGCACGTCACCCTGCTCTTCTTGGGCACTGGTATAATTGATGCCCTTTTGAAGCAGTTGGGAACCTCAGACCTCAGAAGTGAGAGCTTGAAAATGTCCGTAAAAACTCCAGCCAGTTGGTCCGCACAGGTCTTTAGAACCCGACCAGGTATACCATCAGGTCCAGGGGCTTTTCGAGGGTTCACCCCTCTGAAGGATTTCCTGATGTCGGCCTCGGTGACTGAGACTGAAATACCATTGCAGCGAATGGGGGCTCCGGAAGGCACATGTTCTCCCAATCAAAGCATGCATAAAACGCATTGAGCTCATCAGGGAGTGATGTTTCGCCGACATTCGAGCTGCCTCCTGATTTCGCCTTGTAGGAGGTGATTGCATTCAGGCCCCACCACAGCTGCCGAGCATCTGTTCCATCCTCCAGCTTGGAGCAGAAGTCCATTCTGGCCTTTTTGATGGCCTTACCAAGGTCGTATCTGGACTTCTTGTAGACCACTGTGTCATCAGACATGAAAGCCCGGTGTCTGGTCTTCACAAGAGTGCGGATCTCAAAGTTGATCCAAGATATCTGATTGGGAAACACTCGGAAGGTTTTTGTAGGGATGCAGTCCTCCACACATTTCTTAATGAAGTCTGTAACGACTGTGGCGTATTCGTTCACGTCCGTTGCCGAGTCCTTGAACATTGCCCAGTCTACAGACTCCGAACAGAAGATTGCATAAAGTGGGGAACACTGTCCAATCCATTACAGGGACTGACCTCCCCACCATTGAAGGGATCTGCAAGAGCTGCTGCCTCAAAAAGGCAGCCCGCATTATCAGAGACCCACACTGTAAAAGAGCCAGTCACTCGAACAACATGGTACAACAAATTTATTAAAGATTACTCAAAGTACACTTCAGCATATTGTTAAGGCAAGCGTAGCAGCTATTCGACGAACAGTATGAACTGAATTCTGACCATATAAACCGCATGGTTGGCGGAGCTTCTACTAATAAGCAATACAATTGGTTAGTGAGAAGTAACCAATCTACATCTTTTCTTGTAGAAATGAAATAAAGCACAACTAAATGCGAGCCAATAAGCAGAAACACATTAATACGTGAAGGCTAAATAATACAGTAGATGAAGCGCTGATAACGCATACTGGGACATATGGATGGTTAGAAAACTCTAACGTCCAGGTTCAGGAGCAGCTTCTTCCCTATAACCATCAGGCTACATCCATCACTACAACCTGTCTTGGATGGAGCTGCTCCCAAACCATGCTGTGATGCACCCCAATAAAATACTCTCTCTGGTGCATCTTCAGAAGTGGGTGGGATTTGTTGGGGACATTCCAATGCCTTCTAAGGACGTTTTGGGGATGTCAACTAAAACAAAAAAATGCAAGACACTCAGGCAGCATTGGTGAAAAGTGAAACAAACCCAAACCTTCAGGTTTGTCAGATGGCCCTGTTATAAACTAAATCCATTTAGTGTAGTCTGAAAGTTTCCTTTTATCTTAGTGGAGAGCACTCAAATGTGGCAAAAGATTGGAGACGGATATATGCTTGATCAGTAGGAGTATGTCAAGCTGTGGGGAAAACTACGAATTAAATAGCTCACACACTGAGCTTGCACAGACATCACGGGCAGAGTTACCTAACTCTGATATGGAGAATTCCTAATTCGCAGCTTGCTCACTTCAATCACCATAGTGATTCACCATGAAGGCTGGGGCCATTTAAGGTAAGTTGATAAATGGTGAAACAATGCACATCAATCCCAGCATTTCAGAATTCAAATCATTCTGCAGCTAAACCAATCATCTGCAAAAACTTTGCCACAGGCACCAGTCTATCAATCAAAGTGTAATTACTAATTAGTGCATATCGTTCAGTAAGATAATGTAATTAAATTAGGAGAGGGCTATTTGGACACAACTCATCCTCAAGTGCCTATTGACAAGTTTTGTTCAGATACTTTGAAGGACATTGCTAGACAGCATAGACAAATACAGGAGAGGTCAATGTACCCAGAGGACCATAACTAAGAAAGCTTACTTCATCAAACAGGCATGTGTATTGCATGCATTTATGAGAGCATTGTTGGCCCTAAAGCATTTTCTGAATCTGAATTAATTTGGATATTAAATTTTTCTAAATTAACTATCTCCCCACCCCTTTATAAACCATCCACTAATTGGGACTCACACGTATTTCTGATTTTACTTTGGATTCACGTGAGTAACTATGTGAAGAAGCCCCGCCAGAGCGCATGGTTGTCATTACGTCAGACGCATTGGCAAGCACCGGACTGGCGGGGCAACGCTCCTGCTGGCGGTAAGTTTCAACCTAGAAGGTAAGTGTTTTTACTTACCAGCATTGTTGGTTCGAGCAGGAGCCTCTCTTTACAGAGGTTTCCTGCCGGATTTATCGGAGGTCCGATGCCTAAGCCGGCTATGGGCTGCTGGGGAACCCCGGTCCGACCGCTGAAGCGGATAGCCGGCAACGATCTGGTTTCCAGATAACAGCCGCTGACAAAGAAGTCAGTAGCTTCCAGCCTGCGGGGATGCCATTTAAATAATGCTAGAGTCGCTGACAGTCGTTCAGTGACTCACAGACACGTTGTCCCAGGCGGAGTAAAATTGGAGGGAGAGAGAACTTGTGCAGCCCTATTAAAACTTGGGTGAGTCGGGCTGCAAGGGTTCCTCTTCGATAATAAGGGTATTTTCACCCTTTACAATTTAACACTATCAAATTAGTGAGACTCCACTATAATAGCACAGGCTTATGGGACAGGCCGCGCCAGCAGCGCCTGGAACAGGGCTGTTTCCTGTGTCAAAGCGCCGGCCTACGGGAGAGCCGTGCCAGCAGTGCCTAGGACAGGGCTGCTTCATGCGTGAAACGCTGGCCTACGGGAGAGCCGCGCCAGCAGCACCTAGGACAGGGTTGCTCAAGGTCTCCCTCCTGGAGGGGGAGACCAGGATGGGCCAGTGTTCTACTGACGCCATATCTGCCACAGGGCTGGCCTACGGTGAACCATGCTAGCAGCGCCTGTGATAGGGATGCTTCATGTGTGAAAATGCCGGCCTACGGGAGAGCCTTGCCAGCAGCGCCTAGGAGAGGGCTGCTTAAGGTCTCCCGGTGGTAAAGGGCAGACCAGTTCGGGTCAATGGGTTGCTGACACCAAACTTTTTACAGCCTATGGGAAAGCAGCGCCAAAAGCACCTGTTGACAGTTCTGTGTGTATGACCTCCTGTAAGCAGGAGCAGGGCAGTATAAATCTGACCCTGAAGTGGTGACCTCCCGTGAGCATCAGCCGGGAGAGCCACGACATGGGGACCCAGCACAGCAGCACCTTGTTAGGGCTGTGTGTGAGCTCTTGTGAGCATCAGCCGGGAGAGCCAGGGCAGTAGCATGCTGACCCTGAAGTTTGGGGACCCATCACACCAGCACCTCGTTTAGGGCTGTGTGTGACCTCCCGTGAGCATCAGCCTGGAGAGCCAGGGCAGTAGAATGCTGACCCTGAAATTGGTGTCACTGCTTATGTGCATACACCAAAGCACAAGAGCCACGCTCCAGGTGTGCCGAATGTGGTTAGCAATTTACCATACCGGTGAAGTCAGGGATGACAATCTGGCCAGCAAATTAATGGTCCTCGCCAGTTCCAGGACTTCATAATGGAACAAATTCACATATCAAACACCTGTTTACTGTGCATCGTTCTAAAGGAGCACATCATGAGGGCTGCAAAAGTGCTAAAAAATAAAAATAAAAATAAATAAAAACTGGTTGAAGCAGGAATTATGGTGTTTGGACAAATGGCAAGGCCACTATCTAAACACAGCAGGATAAGGACCCTGCTGTGTAATGCTCATTTGTTAGTTTAATGTTTACGAATAAATGTCCAGCCTACGCTCAACCCACGGTCACAGCCTTGCGCAGATCCTCTAGTACCCGGAGGAACACCTGGACGATGAGACTAAAACTGAGGCCAGGATGCCACCTCAAAAACCATACCCTTTCAGATTAAGAAACAGTAAGTGAATATTGAACTGTATCCGGGGATCTCGAATAGGTATCTCAAAAGTACATCCACCCATACAAAATGCACATAGTTGGGTATTGGGGTTCAATACCACTAACTCTACAGGTGGATGATGCGTATCAGCCTTAACAATTGTGTCCAATTTTACTTCGGAGTCACGTGAGTGACTACGTGAAGACCCCGCCAGCACGCATGCGCGACATATCGTCGTACGCATGCGGAAGCGACGGTCGGGAGGAGCGGGGCTCCTCCAGCGCAAGTTTAAATAGCTTACGCCAGGTAAGTCTCACCGGAGGTAGTGAGTCGACGACCAGCGAAATGGAAAGAATATCGAAGAGAACAGCGGCCAAAGCAGCTGCCAAGGAGAGCAGCCAGCAGAGAGCCGCTTCTCCAGAGTTACAGGTTTTACCTGCAGCTCCCGACTTTTCGCCCTTTGGGACCGTTGGTACGCCACGGTCGGGCGGGAAAACCACCCGGAAGTCGGCCGGGGCCGACTCAGCGGAGTCCAGTCCCGAGGACACCCCGTTCGCAGATGGCGACGGAGGTCGTCTAAACCGCATAGAGCGGATGATGGAGCAAATGCTCCAACGTGACCTGCTAATGCAGGGGCAGGGTCACAGTGGGACTCCTAGCAGGCCCACGGCAAGTTCCTATCGAGGACTGCCCAATGTCTCCCCCTCTATACAGGGGAGCGTTGAGGGTCAGAACTGGGCTGACCCAGAAGAAGGGGAGCTGGTTGAACTGCCAAAAGTGTCAGGGGTGTGTGAAGACTACATGGATATGGTAAGCAAGCATGCTATGCCTAACAAAAAAGGCTTACCTATCCACCCTAAGCTGGCTGCCAGCATCAACTATATGGCAACTAACCAGTTGCAGGAACAGGCCATTAATGCTACAGCAGACAAATATATGGCACCTGAGAACTGCAACTCATTGAATGTACCTGCAGTAAATAACCCTATTTGGGGAAACATGAGCCCCTCTAGTAGAGGCCAGGAGATTAAACTTCAGAGGATTCTGAAGCTCCTAACCGCAGGGATTACGGCAGTAGCAAGAACTGCAGTGGGTGTGGATATGCCGGAAGAATTACAGGATGCTTTGGCTCTACTCTGTAATACTCAATTTGAGATTAACAGTTTTCGGAAGAACATCATAAAGCCGGCGCTTGCGGGGTTGTGTAAGCCTGGGAAGACTCAGCCTCCTAGCCTGCTGTTCGGGGAAGATCTCCCAAAGCAGGTTAAAGACCTTGACGAGGAGGCCAAGGCTTTGGGCCTTATAAAACCTGGCTACACTAAGCCGCAACACCCACACAGACAGCACCCCTACACATCCACCGGGCAGAGTTACCATAACAGGTCTGCCGGTGGTGAAAGCTTGAAGGCTGGCATTCCTGCACAGCGGTCTTTTTTAGGCCAAGGCCCAGGCCGGCCTTCTTGGAAGATGCGCCACTCCCAGAACACCCACAACCAACCAAGGAAGCAAGGACAGAAACCTCCACACCGGCAGTAACCATGGAGGTAGGTGGGTCTGGGGTCCCCAGGAACACATCTGGTCTAAATTCACTTTGTGTAGGGGGCAGGTTGCACATGTTCTTCGAGAATTGGCTCACTTTTACCTCTGATCCTTATATACTCAGAAGTATCCAGGGCTATAAAATTGAATTTGTTCATGAACTCCCTACCCCGGTACAGCATGCACCTAGCTGGAAATTTGTCCTTTCCCTAAAAGAAAGGGCAGCAGGGCATGCTGAACTACAAAGATTAATAGAAAAAGGGGTAGTTGAGAAAGCCATCAAAGAACCTCAGGAGTTCGTGTCTAATATATTCACCAAAAATAAAAAAGACGGCGGGTGCCGCATCATTATAGATTTGACCGATCTGAATACTTCTGTCCAGTATATTCATTTTAAAATGGACACCTTTAATACTGCAATACAGTTAATAGCCAATGGGTACTACATGGCATGCATTGACCTCAAGGATGCATATTATTCAGTACCCATACACAAGGATCATAGGAAATACCTAAAATTTGTCTGGATGGGACAATTATGGCAATACAAAGCTTTGCCCAATGGGTTGTCGTCAGCACCCAGATTATTTACCAAGATATTAAAACCAGCTTTGGCCTATTTAAGAAACAGAAACATACTGTTATGGCCTATCTTGATGACATCCTCGTAGTGGGGGAGAATTTGGAAATGGCTATTTTGGCAGTTACAGCCACGAAACGTCTTTTTCAGAAGCTGGGGTTTATGATACATCCAGACAAATCAATATTGGAACCTTCTACCACCATGAGATATCTGGGGTTCATTATTGACTCAGTGCAAATGTCTGTCACGTTGCCACCAAGCAAGGTGGAAGACCTGATAGAGGCTTGCAGGAGCCTCATTGGCATTAAGGTCCCATCCATTCGGCAGGTGGCCAGAGTGATTGGGAAGATAGTAGCTGCATTTCCTGCAGCACAATTTGGGCCCTTACATTACCAAAACTTACAAAGAGCCAAAATTACAGCGCTCAAAAATCATGCTGGCCATTTCGACAGGCCCATGAAAATTTCCGGAAAGGCAAAAGCCGAATTATATTGGTGGATGGGTAATGCCCAAAATTGTTCTAAGCCTATCAATATCATCAATCCCTCGATCATCTTACAAACGGATGCCAGTGCCAAAGGGTGGGGAGCTACTAACACTACCTCTAGTTGTGGAGGTAGATGGAGTGCACCAGAGTTAACCCTATTCAAAAACTTGGGGATTAACTATGCAGAAATGCTGGCAGCATTTCACGGCCTTAAAGCATACTGCACTAATATGCACAAAGTTCATATAAGAATACAAATTGACAACACCACGGTGGTAGCATATATTAACCATATGGGCGGTATAAAGTCGATATCGTGTGATGAATTGGCTAACAATATCTGGCACTGGTGTCTGCAAAGAGAAATTTGGATTTCAGCTAATTACCTTCCAGGTAAGCTAAATACAGTGGCAGACAACAGATCACGTAAATTCAACGACAACATAGAATGGATGTTGGATCGGAATGTGTTTTCAGATATTGTAGAACGTTATGGAACACCAGATATCGACCTTTTCGCGTCCAGGCTAAATCACCAACTACCAACATATGTTGCTTGGGAGCCAGACCCGGGGGCAGTAGCGATGGATGCCTTCTCGCTACATTGGGGGGATCTATTTTGCTACGCATTTCCTCCTTTCTGCCTCATCAGTCGGGTCTTGCAGAAAATAAAGCAAGACTCAGCATCGGGTATTTTGGTGGTGCCCGACTGGCCTACCCAACCATGGTTCCCTATGGTACAGAAGATGGCCACAGAACCCTGTATCAGGGTGAACAAAAGACCAAGCCTGCTCGTTCATCCTGTTACAGGAGAATGTCATCCATGTCATGACCGCATGGACTTGTTAATTTGCAGATTTTAAAACGGCCACTTCACGGATTTGGGCTCTCCAACAGGACCATTGATACCATCACAGCAGCCTGCAGAGAGTCCACAAGAAAGCAGCACCTGACCTACATCAGGAAATGGGAAGGATACTGCGTCATAGCCAACACAACATATGAAACCGCCACTATAACGGAAGTGCTGGAATTTTTGGCTACCCTTCATTTCGATGAGGGTTTGAGTTACAGTGCCATTAACTGTGCCAGGAGTGCCCTATCGTCCTACTTGGGCAAGGGGAGTGACCAATTGGGAATTGGGTCACATCCTCTAGTATCCAAATTTATGAGGGGAATATTCAATTCTAACCCCCCCAGGGCTAGATATAGCCATATTTGGGATATCAGCACAGTCTTGACTATGCTGCGAGGATGGACACCTAACACGGGACTCCCTTTGGCGATACTCACCTATAAGATGGTCATGATTATGGCACTTATCACGGCACAATGGGTCCAGTCCCTGCACAAACTTAACCTGGATGATATGGCAATCACCAGTGGCAAAATCACTTTCTATGTGCAGGGACTGCTGAAACAAGATCGACCCGGAGTGTCTGGACATACTTTGGAGTTTCTGGCTTACCCAGCAGATCCTCGTCTTTGTATCGTCTCTATGATATCACGATACATTACAGTCACTAAAAATCTTAGGGGCTCGGAAACAGCTTTGCTTGTTAGTCACAAGAAGCCCCATCACAGAGTCACGGTGCAAACCATTTCCAGATGGTTAAGGGTGGTACTGGATGCAGCGGGGGTGGATACTAACAAATTTAAATCTCACTCCACCAGGGCAGCATCCACCTCGGCGGCTAGAAGGATGGAGGTACCATTGGATCACATCCTGGCTACAGCGGGTTGGAGTAACGAAAAGACCTTCCACCGCTTTTACTATAAACCCGTGACCTCCCCTGACACTTATGCAGGGAGGATTTTAAGTGCTGCCAGATAGTTACCCTTAGGGGACACTATTTTTGTTTGGTATGAATAAATACCTGATTTTGTTTTTCAGCCAGTGTCTTGTCTGAATTACGTTCATCCTCTTATCCCAACTTTAGCGGTGTGTGAGCATGGAGCTTCCAGGGCATGAAATCACAGAGCTTTGAAATCTTCACGTAGTCACTCACGTGACTCCGAAGTAAAATAGTAAGATTAAACGAGAACTTACCAGTTTGAAGTTTGATCTTTATTTTATGAGGAGTTACGATGAGGGATTACGTGCCCTCCGCTCCCAACCCTCTATTATAAAGATCACCTGGTATGGAAGTTCTCTTGTTTATCTTACTATATTAGTCATTGTGACTGTATTTCTGTGATTTCACACCACTGCTTTGAAGAAATGTCGCGCATGCGTGCTGGCGGGGTCTTCACGTAATCCCTCATCGTAACTCCTCATAAAATAAAGATCAAACTTCAAACTGGTAAGTTCTCGTTTAATCTTACTATTCCCCAGCCAAAAGGACGATGGTGGGTGTCGAGTCATTCGGGGCCGGAACATACTTAACCCTTAAGGGCCAGTATAAAAGGTTTAAATAAAAATTTCAGTATTGTAACTGGGATAAAAAAAGGGTGTTATATGGCAGCCATAGATCTGAAAGGTAAATATTCAGCTTCCACACACCTGTTGAGAGGTTAGGTCCTCACCCATCTAATTAAACTTAGATTAGTACCATTTAGAATGATTGGCTATTTGAGGTCATCATTGGTTAATTAACATGACACAATTTTGGCCGTAGGCTAAGTACTAACTAATGTCTCGCGATGTACTAGAGACATTCTGACTCAATAACCTATAGTTTACAAAGTGATGTGAGCTTCAGGATGAGGAGCCACTGATATCAAGTCTGGCTGGGGCGGCAGAAAAAAATGTGAAAGAAGCATTAACCCTGCAGAGGCTGGGGTAAACTGCGTAGAATTGCTGGGTGCTTTCTATGGCCTAAAGAATACTGCTCAACAATGCATGATTTGCATGTGCAGCTTCAGATTGATAATACCACAGCTGGTACCCATATCAATCACATGGGTAGAATGAGGTCATTATTCTGTAACAGTCTGCCTAGTCTCATCTGGCACTGGTGCATTACAAGGAACATCTGGGTCTCAGATATCTACCTATCAGGTAGCGATAATGCAAAAGTTGCAAACACCAGGTCATGTGAATTCCATGACAAACAAAAAAACACACAAAAAAAAAAGAATTAAGAATCCAAAAGTTTCAAAATCATTGTTAGCCGGTATGGATTGCCAGACATAGATCTGTTGCATCTGGGTTAAATTACCAGTACCTGTATTTGGCATGGGAACCAAATCTAGGGACAGTAGCGGAGGATACATTCTCGCTACATTGGGGATGTACGTTCTTACGCTTTCCCCATTTCTTCCTCATTCAATCAAGGTCTCACCAAAATAGAGTATGACTACACTTAGGTGTTTAGTGGGTTCTAAACTGGTCCACACAGCATGGTCCCATTGGTTTGAGACGGATGACACAGCATTCATAAACATCCCAATTACAGCAACTTGTTGGTTCACAGTGGGACAGGAGGAAAGTTCCCCTTTACATGAGCATATTGATTTATTGATTTGTATCTTCTGACCAGACTGTTCCAGGGATTCAGACTATTGAGTAGAACCGTCGATGTGATTACGATGGTCTGGAGAAATAATACTAAAAAACAATATGTATCTCATATTAAGAAATGGGTGATGTCCTGTTTACAGGTAAATATATCTTATCTTAAGTTGCAGGCATACCGGATGTCTTGGAGTTCCTGGCTACATTGCATTTTGATGAGCCGTTAAGCTATAGTGCCATTTATAGTGCTGGAAGTACTTTGTCCTCCTACTTAGGGCAAGTGTCCAGACAACACTCTGTCGGATCTCATCTATTGGTGGCCCGATTCATAGGAGGTATTTTAACAAAACCCTCCCAGACGTACATATTCAGAAATCTGGGATGTGAGCATAGTTCTCACACTGCTTTGACAATAGGCTCCAATTACATCTCTGCCTTTCCGGAAGTTAACGCTCAAAGTGATTATGTTTATGGTGCTAGTGGCAGCATTATGGGTCCAAATATTGCAAAAGTTATGACTGGACAGCATGCATTCTTCTGTAGATGATATTGTGTTTTATGCATATGATCTAATCAAACAGAGCAGGCCAGGGATAGCTGGAACCAAAATAAGCTTAAAATATACCCATTGATCTAGGACTACATGTAATTATGCATCTGAGCTAATAATATCAAGGTCACCAAGAGTCTCAGAGGCTCTGAAACAGCGATGGTCATCAGCCACATAAAACCTCATACAAAGGTTTTCAGTACAAGCTATTGCTAGATGACCGAAACAGGTTTGTATTTTGCTGGAGTAGACACTGATGTGTTTAAATCACTCCACCAGGACGGCATCAACGTACGCAGCAAAGGCGCAGGACGTGCCATTAGACCAAATCCTCACCGCAGGATAGTCCAGTTAAGGAACCTTTTAGGGTTTATGCAAACCTGTCCTCGCAATGCAAAGATTGAGCAAGCTGTTTTGGGTTCTATTTGAGTTCTCCTTTGTAATTTCCCCTGCGAAAGAGGGGTTATTACTGTTGTGTACAATTGTATTGTTTAAGACGATGAGGGATTACGTGCCCTCCGCTCCCACCCTCATAATGTAAAGGATCATCTGGTAGTTCTAGTCTTCTAAAAGCCTTACTATGTTACTTTGGCTATTGGGTTTCTGTGTTTTCAAGCCGCTGCTTTGAAGTATGACAAGCATGCGCTCTGGCGGGGCTTCTTCACGTAATCCCTCATCATAACTCTTCATAAAATAAGGATCAAACTTCAAACTGGTAAGTTCTCATTTAATCTTACTATTATCTATTTTTTAAATCAGAAATGTACCAACCAATGGTGCTTAAATTGATTTTACTAGGAATGTACAGAAATAGTAAAATGTTTCCACTCAGTAATGTGAGAGTGGTAGGAATGGCCTGTTTGCTCCCTACAGAGAGAGAGTTTAAAACAGCATCTGCAGTTCCTTCCTACACATTTGTAAATTGTCCATAGTGTGTAGGATAGTGTAGTGTACATGGATCGCTGGTCGGCATGGACCCAGAGAGCTAAAGGGCTTGTTTCTGTGATGTATCTTCAAAACTAAAAACTGAAGAGCAGAGAAGGTTGCCCATTCATAAATCAAGAAGGGCTTGAATAAATGCCAATTATCTGTTCCTGGTGACAGCAGAACTGGTAATCAGAGGATACGGAACTCACAAAAGATCCAGAAGTAAAACAAGGGGAAAATATTTTCCACGGTGTATTGCTAGTATCAGTAAGGTACTGCCTGGGAGGACTGCTGAATAGATTCAATAATAGGAAGTTGAAAAATCTGGGCAAAATGTAAGGGAAGTGCCATTAATTGGAGACAGGTTTTGATGTCTGGCTGAGTTGTGTGGATTTTTAAGATGCAGTGATCCTATCATTCCGTATTCCAGTTATATCCTCAGTGTTGAGGGCTGGAGGCTGGCCTTCACTGTTTGTCACTGTTTGTCAGAGGCCTCATGAAGTCTACTTCTGGTCTCCATTGGCTATTACGTTGGTTACATTGCACTTTTGGTGCATGAAACAAGATGAACTACAATCCCCTCCATTATCTTTATAGACAATAGACCCAGGAGTAGGCCATTCGGCCCTTCGAGCCAGCACTGTCATTCAATGTGATCATAATTGTAATGAGAGAAAAAAATATTGTTAAGTTACAAGGGTGAAGGGTGGGATTGGAGAGGGGGCGTCTATGGTAAAACCAAAGGGACCGTGAAGTTGAACTATAAACAACATCACGGCATCAATGAATTAATGTGAGCAGTTAGAGAGGGAGATCGTAGACAAAATAATGCAGGAAATGTAAAATGCAGAGCAGGAAGACATGATTGGCAAGTCAGCTAGGTCCTGTCTTCCACTTTCACAGAAAAATACAAGCTGCGCCTTCTGCAACTGGTGACCAGTCATTTTCTGGTTCAATACTTTAATTGATAATATCCATTGATCGTACATTCATTCAACATTTTGAACAATTTCAGCATTTGAACCTACATCAATTGTTTTGAACTTCAAGCATGGCCACAGGAGTAATGTGAAGGTTTTGAGCACTTTGCAGTGCTGATGGCTGGTGTTCAACATTCAGTAGCTGATCCTTAGCTATGTTTTCTAGTGCAATCTCAACCGTACCATAGAATGGAGAAAATCATCCAGGTGGATCCTGTCAACCAAAGCAAAGAGAAATGTAAATCATCTAACTATCAGCCTGACAGTTCTCAATCTTTTGGGGAAGCGATGGAAGGTGCTGTATTACACATGGCACTAGCCGAAATATCAGTTTGGATCTTGCCAGGATCTTTCAGGTCCAGACCCCATTACAGGTTTGGTTCACACCAGAATTCCAAAGATGAGATAAGGGTGAGTACAACTGACATTGTGGCATTTTGGAGGCCTGACACATCAGAAATCAATATGAATTGGGGTGAGTACTGTTCATCAGCTAAAGTCAAACCGTGCATAAAGGAAGTCAAGAATTTGAGTTTAATTCATTGTCACGTGTAATATACAGCGGAAAGAAAATACATGATTACAAGACTGCCCAGTGCTTATGTGGATCTCGGAGAAGCAGCAATCAACGAGCAGCAGGGAGAAGAGCTTATTGACTGAAACCAATGGGAAAGGTGAGTCAGAGTGGAAAAACAGTTTAAAACTGAGGAATTTGATTTGTAAATTGGAAAATTAGGCAATTTATCAGCCAATATAAGCAAGGCTGTGAGGGAGCGGCCTTGTGAGTAATGTGTGAGTCTTTGGCTCGAGAATCTTCGAGGTGGAGGCTGAGGAGAGGGGACTACGCAAAAAGCTGGAGAGGACGGGATGGGACGCGCTGAACATATGACGGGTAAGATGAGGCAGTGTGATGCTTGCAGAATGTGGGAGGCCTGGGACATGGATGGAGCCTCTGGCTGCTACAACTGTGGCAAATGCATCCAGGTTCAGCTCCTGAAGGACTGTGTTGGGGCACTGGAGAAGCAGCTGGCTGACCTCAGGGCAATTTGGGAAAACGAGAGTTTCCTGGATAGGACCTACAGTCAGGTGGTCACACCGTGGATACGGGAAGAATGAGGATGTGTGACTGAGAGAAAGGGTGGTAACCGTGGAGTGCAGGAGACCCAGGTGGCTGTGCCTAATGAAAACAGGTACACCCTCTTGGGAACTGTCGGGGGAGACGACGTTTCCAGTCCGAGCGGCGGGCAAGTCGGTGGCTCCAATCCTAGTGATGGGACTCGACCGGAGAGATCGACGTCGGGCAGAGCCCTAGTGGTGGGTGACTCCATTGTCTGAGGAGCGGACAGGAGATTCTGTGGCGACAGTCGAGATGCGAGGATGGTCTGTTGCATCTATGGTGCCACGGTTGAGGATGTCACAAACCGAATTCAGAGCATCCGCGAGAGGGAAGGTGAACAGCCAGCAGTAGTTGTGCACGTAGGCACAAACGACATCAGGGAAGAAGAGGAAGGAGGTTCTGCAACGTGAGTTCAGAGAGTTAGGAAGAAGACTGAAATGCAGGACTACTAGGGTGGTTATCTCTGGATTGCTTCCTGTACCTCATGCTAGTCAGGACAGGAACAGGCAGATAGGGGATCTGAATGTGTGGCTGAGAGGCTGGTGCAGGGAGCAAGGATTTAGATTTATATATCACTGGGATCTCTTCTGGGGTAGGGGTGACCTTTACAAAAGGGATGGGTTACACCTTAACTGGAGGGGGACCGATGATCTGGCAGGCAGGTTTGCTAGGGCTACACGTGGGCTCCCGGAAGTGGCGGCACTGCCATGCAACTGCGGCTCACCTGCAGTCCGTCAGTCTTTTCCTTTTTTTTTGTTTTCTTTTGGCTTGTTGGACGTATGTTTTAGTTTATTTTTAGTTGTGTATGTGTGGGGGGTGCGGGAAACTTGTTTTAGTCTCTTCCTTCGGGGGGATGCAACCTTTTCTTGTCGTATACCCGTCTCCATCTGCGCTGCGGCCTAATCGCGGAGCTGGTGGCCTCCAACGGGGACCGACCTCGAGGCTCCGGGGGCAGAGCCAGGACTTGCCATTGCGACGCTGGCCGACTTCGGGGTTGTGGTGGCACTGCAGCGGCGGCCCGACTTCGGAGCCTCGGAAGCTTTGGCCGCGGGCCCAGTGGACGACAACATCGGGAGCTTGCATGTCCCAGGTTGGTGACCGATTCTCCGGAGCTCCCGCAACAACAGCTTCGTCCGCTGGACTGGAGGGTGGCAGCTTTATCCACCCCAGACCGCGGAGTTTGAATCGGCCTGTTCGCGGAGGTCCGCGGGACTTACCATCACCCGACAGGGGGCCCAACATCGAAAGCCTGGATCGCCTCAATGCAGAGGGAGAATAAGGAAGGACAGACAAGGACTTTAAGACTTTTGCCTTCCATCACAGTGAGGAGGTGCCTGGTAGACTCACTGTGGTGGATGTTAAACTGTGTTCATTGTGTGTTCTGTTATTTTATTCTCTGTCATGACTGCAAGTTACGCAATTTTGTTCAAACTAAAAGTTTGAATGACAATAAAGGAAACTTTATACTTTATACTTACATGTGTGGGTTTAAACTAAATAATGGGGAGGAGGGATTGACAGATTGGGAGTATAAAGATGTTGAAGGGGATGTGAGTACAGGAAAAGATACAAAAGACTCCTGAATTAATGGGAAGGAAAGTTCGAGAAGGGATAAGAGAGTAAGGTCAGGACCAATTGTGAGCGGTGCGAGAGGGGAGGTGAATACTGAGGTCAAAGTGTTGTATATGAATGCACGAATTATAAGAAATAAAGTGGACGAGCATGAGGCTCAGTTAGAAATTGGCAAGTATGATATTGTGGGAATTACTGAGACATGGCTGCAAGAGGGCCAGGGTTGGGAACTGAATAATCAAGAGTATACCTCCTATCGAAAAGACAGACAGGTGGACAGAGGGGGTGGGGTAGCTCTGTTGGTGAGGAATTAAATTCAGTCCCTTGCGAGGGGTAAAATGGAAATAGGAGATGTGGAGTCAGCATGGATAGAACTATGGAATTGTAAGGGTAAACAGACCCTAATAAGACTTATCTACGGGCCCCCAAACAGTAGTCTAGGGTGCAAGTTAAATCAGGAGTTAAAATTGGCATGTAGTAAAGGTAATGCTACGGTTGTTATGGGAGATTTCAACATGCAGATAGACTAGGAAAATCAGGTTGGTACTGGACCCCAAAAAAGGGAGTTTGTGGAGTGCCTCCGAGAAAGATTCATAGAGCAGTTTGTATTGGAGCCTACAAGGGAGAAGGCAATTCTGGATTTAGTGTTATTTAATGAACCAGATTTGATAAAGGAACTTGAGGTTAAGGAGCCATTAGGAGGTAGTGACCATAACATGGTCAAGTTTAATCTACAATTGGAGAGGGAGAAGGGTGATCAGAGGTGTCAGTGTTACAGTTGAATAAAGGGGAGTATGGGGCCATGAGGGCGAGGTTGGCTAAAGTTGACTGGAAAGACACCCAAGCAGGGATGACAGTGGAACAACAATGACACGTATTTCTGGGTATAATACAGAAGGTGCAGGATCAGTTCATTCCAAAGCGGAAGAAAGATTCCAAGGGGAGTAAGGGTCGACCGTGGCTGACAAGGGACGTCAGGGACAGTATAAAAATAAAAGAGAAGTACAACATCGCAAAGTTGAGCAGGAAGCAAGAGGATTGGGTAATGTTTAAAGGGCAACAGAAGATAACTAAAAAGGCAATACGGGGAGAAAAGATGAGATACAAAGAAGGTAAGCTAGCCAAGAATACAAAGGAGGATAGTAAAAGCTTCTATGTGAAGAGGAAAAAAATAGTTAAGACCAAAGTTGGACCCATGAAGACTGAAACAGGTGAATTTATTATGGGGAACAAGGAAATGGCAGATGAGTTGAACAGGTACTTTGGATCCGTCTTCACTAAGGAGACACAAACAATCTTCCTGATATACTAGTGGCCAGAGGATCTGGGGTGATGGAGGAACTCAAGGAAATCCACATTAGGCAGGAAATGGTGTTGGGTAGACTGATGGGACTGAAGACTGATAAATCCTCAGGGCCTGATGGTCTGCATCCCAGGGTACTTAAGGATGTGGCCCTTGAAATTGTGGATGCATTGGTGATAATTTTCCAATGTTCTATAGATTAAGGATCAGTTCCTGTGGATTGGAGGGTAGCTAATGTTATCCCACTTCTTAAGAAAGGCAGGAGAGAGAAAACAGGGAATTATAAACCAGTTAGCCTGACGTCGGTGGTGGGGAAGATGCTGGAGTCAATTATAAAAGATGAAATAGTGGCACATTTGGATAGCAGTAACAGGATTGGTCCGAGTCAGCATGGATTTATGAAGGGGAAATAATGCTTGACTTATCTTCTGGAATTTTTTTTTTGAGGATGTAACTAGGAACATGGACAAGGAAGAGCCAGTGGATGTAGTGTTCCTGGACTTTTGGAAAGTCTTTGATAAGGTCCCACATAGTAGTTCAGGACTGCTCTCTGGTTGTTGGTGGGATGCACCAGTTGCCTGATTACAGCTGCAAAGAAACTGTCCCTGAACCTGGAGATGTGCATTTTCACACTTCTACACCTTTTGCCCATTGGGAGAGGGGAGATGAGGGAGTGGCCAGGGTGCAACCAAAGTTTGAAAAGACCAATCTTTTCAATAATGCAAAACTAAAGAACTTGATACAAATAGGAACTACAATAAGCAGCTTAAACAGGATCCATAACCTGAGAATCCAAATTGCCCCAAATGATTTAAAGTGGAGTTTCCTCAAATGACTATTGCAGGCAAAGTTTAGATCTGGTACTCTAAGCAGATGAAGACTTTAGAAACATGTGCTTACAGTAACTGTGCTTACTCAGAACTCTTCAGCATTCAGCCCTGAGACCTCATTAAAGAACGGTTTCCATGGCAACATTGTGTGGCAAGATCCTTGTTTATAATGACGATAGACACAAAATGCGGGAGTAACTCAGCAGAACAGGCAACATCTCTGGAGAGAAGGAATGGGCGACGTTTAGGGTCGAGACCCTTCTTCAGACTGATGTTTAAAATGTTGTTCTCTGAAGATAAAATAAATGCCGACATTTTAATGAATCATGGTTTGCAAAGAGTTCAAACTCCTAATATTAAAAATACCGTAAAACACTCTTAAACTGTGAATCTCTTTTTTGTTAGGCAGTAGCTGAAAAGATCCCTTAAGGAGGTTTAATAATCCACTATATTTTTGAATAAAGGCAATAACAGGGATGTAGTAATTGTGGGATACAGTTGTGCTAATTTTAGAGATTACTTGTTGATGGGTATCACAGAAGATTTTAGGTGCTTGAGGAATATTTTTTCTCAAAACAAATTACGGTGCGAATTTTGAGATCGCATGATCTTGGAGAGCGAGAACAGAAAATGAAACAGCTGCACAGTATTATTGACACAATGGTGCTATGCACATGATGTAAAGACATTTATCATGTATAGTAACCTGCGTCACTGCATCGTAGGGCTTAGAAAGGTTTGGCAATCTTGTTTCCAGGAAGTCTGCTTCATTTCCACCCTGCATGTGACAATAACATAAGTAGCCATTTCCCTCCGCACTGGTAAATGTAGGATTTCTCCTCTTCCTGTTGCCAATGGCACAAGCAACCCACAAACTCAGGCTGGCACAGCATTCAAATCTACCACCTGTTCACCATAGCCAGCTCACGCCCAAAATCTCATTGGTAAGTGACAAATTTTGCTCTCCCTCCTTCTTTGCTATAAATGGTACTGAGGTACATAGAGGTCACAGGTTCATAGTGGGGGTTTTTTCAGATCCTTTCTCCACTTGAGGAGAAATTGGCACTCATGATGGGCAAAGATTGGGCAAGGGATGTAGTTGGCTATGGACCTTGGTGACACCCCCCATACCTGCCTTTCCCATCCTGGCAATGGATCGCATAGCAAACTACATCTGCTTACAGCAGACGCACATCAGTTTCTGTTTTCATATAGAATACTAACCATCTCTTCTGTTGTAGGAACATAAGGTGTGGGGTGGAGTTGGCAGTGGGCAGCACATGGGCGCTGGACTTGACCATGTACCGATCAGTCACAGGGCAGGTAATCTGTCGTTTACAGAGGGAAGGGAAGGCTATTGATTATCAATGTGAATAATGTGAAACAGACTCAATTTATATCACATTTCTAGTTTGCTCGAGGTGATGCTGGTGATGGATTAAGTCAAATGCATAGCACTGGATCAGAGTTACATAAATTAACTACTATTATGATATGTAAGAAAGAATACTATAATGAAATATTAGATAAAAATAAAAACAGCATTAAAGGTATATGGAGTGTGTTAAACAGCATTATTAGAAATGGACCTAAAAACTCAAGTTACCCTCAGTATTTCATCGATAACGATAAGACCATAAATAATATGGATGATGTGGTTAGTGGTTTCAACATTTTTTTTGTGTGTGGGACCAAAATTGGCAGAAAAAATCAATAATCCAGAGACACCCAAAGAGGGGACTGATGATGATTATGGAGAAAGAAATCGAAGCTCACTTTCATTTAGAGCAGTAGAAGAAAACAAAATCATGAATATTGTAACTAAATGTAAGAACAAAACTTCTACTGACTGGAATGAAATTGACAATAGTCAAGAACGTCATTGATGGTATTGCAAAACTACTAACTACTAACATATAACCATATAACAATTACTGCACGGAAACAGGCCTTCTCGGCCCTTCCAGTCCGTGCCGACCATTTATTTTCCTCTAGTCCCATCTACCTGCACTCAGACCATACCCCTCCATTCCCTTCCCGTCCATATACCTATCCACTTTACTTTTAAATGTTAAAATCGATCGTGCCTCCACCACTTCTGCAGGAAGATCATTCCACACAGCCACCACTCTCTGAGTAAAGAAGTTCCCCCTCATGTTACCCCTAAACTTCTGTCCCTTAATTCTCATGTCATGCCCTCTTGTTTGAATCTTTCCTACCCTCAATGGGAAAAGCTTATCCATGTCAATTCTGTCTATCCCTTTCATCATTTTAAAGACCTCAATCAAGTCCCCCCTTAACCTTCTGCGCTCCAAAGAATAAAGACCTAACTTGTTCAACCTTTCTCTGTAACTTAGTTGCTGGAACCCAGGCAACATTCTATTAAATCTCCTCTGTACTCTCTCAATTTTGTTGACATCCTTCCTATAATTAGGCGACCAAAATTGTACACCATACTCCAGAATTGGTCTTACCAATGCCTTGTACAATTTTAACATGACTTCCCTACTCCTATATTCAATGCTCTGATTTATAAAGGCCAGCACACCAAAGCTTTCTTTACCACCCTATCTACATGCGATTCCACCTTCAGGGAACTATGCACAGTTATTCCTAGATCCCTCTGTTCCACAGCATTCCTCAATTCCCTACCATTTACCATGTACGTCCTATTTTGATTTGTCCTGCCAAGATGTAGCACCTCACACTTATCAGCATTAAACTCCATCTGCCATCTTTCAGCCCACTCTTCCAAATGGCCCAAATCTCTCTGTAGACTTTGAAAATCTACTTCATTATCCACAGCACCCCCTATCTTAGTATCATCTGCATACTTACTTATCCAATTTTCCACCCCATCATCTAGATCATTGATGTACATGACAAACAACAGTGGACCTAACACCGATCCCTGAGGCACCCCACTGGTCACCGGCTTCCAACCTGACAAACAGCCATCCACCATTACTCTCTGGCATCTCCCATTCAGCCACTGTTGAATCCATCTTGCTACTCCGCCATTAACACCCAAAGATTAAACCTTCTTAACCAACCTTCCATGGGGAACCTTACATCTGTAACTTGTGTTTCTAACTTGTAAATTCCCAAGCAAAATGAAAATTGCAACAGTTATACCTTATATATAAAACTGGGGATAGACACCACTTCACAAATTATAGGCCTGTTTCCTTACTTTCCCAATTCTCCAAGATACTGGAAAAACTCTTTACTGAAAGACTAGACAAATTCATTGAGAACAACAAATTGCTGACTGACAGCATGGATTCAGATCAAACGAAGGACAAAGGACATTTCTTGTCAATTGGTGTAGTGAAATTTGAGTTGCCATTTGCAGCACACAAATAAAAATAAAACACAACATTAAAGAATTTAACATTGAACATAAAAACATCCCCCCACAATGGTTCCCACTGTGAGGGAAGGCAGCAAAGTACTGGTCAACATGTATGACGCTAATCGAATTAAAAAAAGAAATTACTAATTGTATATACAACAAAAAGTATGCAGTGGGAGTATGTATAGATCTAAAATAAGCTTCTGATACCATTGATCACAATATATTATTTGATAAATTGGAAAGGTGCAGTATCGGGGTGGGGGGGGGGGGGGGGGGGTGGTGTTGAATTGGTTGAGAAGCTATTTAAGTAACGGGTAACAGTTTGTGAAGATAGGTGAGCATAAATCAACATGCTTGGATATTACTTGTGGTGTACCTCAGGGGTCAGTATTAGAATGAAAAATTGTTCATTCTGCATATAAATGATATATGTAGAGTATCAAAAATATTGAAATGTGTTTTATTTGTGGATGATACTAATATTTGTTCTGGGAGAATTTACAGCAGCTTTTGCAGAAGATCTCATCAGAAATGAAAAAATTAAAAAGGTGGTTTGACATTAACAAGTTATCATTAAATTTGACCAAAACAAAGATTATGTTGTTTGGAAATTGTAAAATAAACACTCAGGTACAAGTGAGGATAGATGGTGTTGATATAGAAAGAGTATATGAAAATAAATTTCTAGGTGTGATATTAAACCACAAAATCGGCTGTAAACCTCATTTAAACATGTGAGCAAAGCTGGCAAGGAGCATTGCAGTCCTGGGAAGAACAAGCGACATTCTGAATCATAAAGCACTGTACATTGTTTACTGTTCACTTGTACTGCCATATCTAAATTACTGTGTGAAGGTATGGGGCAACACTTACAAAAGCACCCTACATCCATTATGTACACTGCAAAAAAGGGCCATAAGGAGAGTGTTTTGATATCTGTCTGCTTATAAAATAAGTAAACTAGTACATAATGTACAGAGAAAGAATGGTGCACACACACTCATGTTGGAATCAAAAAACAGGAATGATTTATTTCCAAGTCAAAGGTCACTGACTGATTTTCAGAGCATGTGTCAGAATGAGCACAACTCATATGCATAAATTACATGGATATTGTCACATCCTATCCTTTTTGACATTTTGGGATTACATTTCCGACAATCCCAAAACTAAGTAAACTTAAACACTTTTCATAATATTACACCATAGTAATATGGTTTAACTTAACAGAGTAAAATAACTGTTCTGTCATATTTCACAATTTCAATCATAGTCACACTTGTGACATTTCAATAACATAAACTAATGTTCACATGCTTTCTTCTCATAAGCAGGTAGGTCCATCACAGCAAAACACATTACTTCGTGACATAATCGCCGTACCTTTCTGGCGGTCTGACAGCTCTTCCTTTGCCCTAATATTTGTAATGATGTTTCTTTTCTGTAGGTACATTCTGTGCATCACTTCTAGTTTCTTCTCGTGTGTCACTTTGTTTTTGTTTTGTTTTCTCTGAGTTTCACGAGTTGCCTCTTTTTCCGGTGATGTATGGTGTGTTGGTCTTTTCCATGTCAGCAAAGGTGTCCCAGTCTTCTCCACGTCTGGTGGTTTCTCTGGAGTTATGCGGAGTTGCACCGTGGCAGACAGGAAGGCACTACAACGGGTGGTGAAAACCGCCCAGTACATCATCGGTGCCCCGCTCCCTGCCTTGGATGCCCTCCACCGAAAACGGTGCCTGAAGCGGGCCGGGAAGATCATCAAGGACCCCTCACACCCTAATCATGGACTGTTTGCCCTCCTCCCATCAGGGAGGCGGTACAGGAGCCTCAAGTCCCGCACCAGTAGGACGAAGAACAGCTTCTTCAACTACACCATCCGACTGCTGAACTCGGAGCCCAGCTGATAGACTTGTCTGTACCCTGTATTTATTTATTTTCTATATTGCTACCACTGCACTCTGTATTTATTTTTCTATATCGCTATCACTAAGAACGACGCTAAACTGCATTTCGTTGTACCTATACTTGTATTTGTGCAATGACATTAAACTTGAATTGAATTGAATTGAATTGAATGTGTGGAGGTAGTTCTCCGGTCTTCTTCAGATCCATTCGGTTACGTCGGATTAGAAGTCCTGACTCTGTCTCGACTTCGTATGATCTCTCATCCAGTTGTCTCTGAACTGTTGTACTCCTAGTTTGTCGGGTTTGAATCTTATGACATCACCTTCTTCCAGGATTGGCAGATCCTTGGCATGTCGATTGTAGATTTTTGACTGTTTTCCTTGCAAAGCGTTCATCTTTTCCCTTTCTTCTGTGAGTATCTCAGCACCACATGGTTTGAGGAGGTTAGATGTCGTTGGAAGTGTTATCCTTGTTCTTCTACAATGTAGTCTTTGTGCAGGACTACTGTTCACTACTTGCACAGGGGTATTGCATAGTTCCAGTATTGCCAAATAAACACTTAGAATGATTAGTTTTCTTCAACACTCGCTTAGCTGCCTTGACTGCCGATTTCACCTTTCCGTTAGCTTGGCTATGTCTTGGAGAAATTGTGTAGTGGTCAAATGCCAATTTCCTGGCAAATTTGGTGAACTCCTCTGATGAGAACTGTGTCCCGTTGTCGCTTACCACAGTGGTGGGAATTCCATATCTTGTAAAGTGGCTCTTGAGTTTCACAAAGATTGTTCTGCTGTTCAGGTCGTACAGTCTGCCTATCTCCCAGAAATTAGATAGATAGTCCACTGTGATTAAATAGTGCTTTCCCTCAAGTTCAAACATATTGGTTCCCACTTTCTCCCATGGTCGATCTAGGAGGTCATCGGGCATCAGAGTTTCTTTCTGATTCTGTTGTTGGCACGTCCTGCAGGCTTCACAGTTTGAAATGAACTGTTTCACATCAGAGTTCATTCCAGGCCAGAAATGCATTCTCTAGCATGTCTGAGGGTTCCTTCCACTCCCAGGAGAGAGGCGTGGAGTGTATCCTTCATATCTCTACATAGAGTGACAGATATTACAAATCTCTTCCCTCTGAATACTAGGCCACCTTGCACAACCGTACTTCAACTTGTCTCTGACGTTGAAGTACGGTTGTGCTGTCTGGAACTTCTGCCATGATCTGGCCATCCATTTGGGATTACTCTCTTAACTGTTTGTAGTGTTTCGTCTTCCCTGGTGTGGGCTTGAATGCATTTGACCTTGTCCTCTCCCATGTTCAAGGACTCAACTACATTGACTTGAGTGAATCTGGTTGATCCTGTGGTGTCAGGGAGGTATGCGCAGGAGAGCATATCTGCTGGATGCATGTCTTTTCCATTTACCCACTTGATCTCATTGTCGTAGTGTAGCATCCTCATCATTATGCCCTGGAGACGTCTTGGTGCTGTATGCAAAGGTTTTTTGACTATGACTTCCAATGGCTCGTGGTCACTCTCAACGATCACTCTCTGTCCGTAGGTGTACTAATGGATTGAAAAGTGCCTCCTTTGGATCTTCTTCAGATCTGGTTTCAGGCCACAATCTATAATTATGTCCTAGAAATGTGATACACATAGTTTTCACTACCGACTCCTTCCGGTTCAGCTTGATGCCTCTGTCTCTGCATCGATGAAGAAGCTCTTGCATTGTGATTTATTTCTGCATCTTCTCTGGTGTCCCCTACTCCAAATAGGATGATGTCATCTGCAACACATTCCACTCCCTTTAATTCTTCCAGGGCTTGTTGCAGCTTCTTCTGGAAGATCTCTGCACTTACTTTCAGTCCAAATGGCAACCTCTCCCAGCGATATCTCCCAAAAGGGGTGTTCATGGTTGTTTGGAAACTGCTCTCCTCATCTAGTTTGCAGTGGAGATATCCTGACTTCAGATCGAATTTGGAGAAATTCTTTGCCTTGGACAGCTCAGGGAGTACATCCTCTATGACTGGTAGTCTGTGGATCTCCCTTTTCAGCACTGTTTAGGGGTCTAGGGTCTATGCAGAACATCAACTCTGTGCTGTCCTTTTTCTCCGTAACGACCAGCCTGCTACACCATTCCGTTGGTTCTTCGACTTTAGTCAAGATGTCCTGGTCGACCAGCTTCATGAGACCATTCATGATGTTCTCTTCCATGGCTACAGGTACCGGCTTTGCAGAACATTGTGATGGGGTCACATCCTCCGTCCTAGTTACCAACTTGACCTTCCCAGGCAGTCTCCCAGGTCTTTCGTCGTCAAAGACATCTTTGTATCTCTTGAGTAATGAGCCAGCTTCGCTCATTCAGAGCATTCAGGCTCTTGAAGTTCTTGTAGTGAACCGTGATGAGTTTCATCTGTTGTGCAGCTTTGCCGCTCAGGAATGGTGTGAGCCAGCCTTCCTCTACCACTATGAAGTGATCCTGGCACTTCTTGGTGTTTGTCTTGTTTCGGAGTACGACTTCCGCCCTACCATCTGCCAGCAGGTTGGATCTGTTGTACATCTTTAAGGAGATTTTCTCTCGTCTAATGTCCTCTTTGTTGGGTACAAGATGCTTGGGAATCACTTTAACACTGGCACCCGAGGCAATCTGAAACTTGATGGCTGCTGTGCCGACCTGCATCTCAGCGAATAGGCCTGAAGAGGAATTGTCTCCGGCTGCATTGAGCTCAATGCAACTCACAAACCCTGAGTCGGAAATGGACATTGTGTCAGATGTCTCTGCGACTTTGTGCAGACCCCGTTTCTGCATGCTCTCCTTCCTCTGCTTGCAGCAGCAGGCAAAGTGGTTTTATCATCCGCATCTGTTGCAGTCCTTTCCATCCGCTGGGCATTCCTCCGTGCTACGCTTGTGTGGCCTTGCACGGAACTTGCACTTTACTAGTCCCTGATTCTTCCTCTGTGAAGGAAAATCAACCATCTTTTCCCTTGGTTTGAATCGTTCCACCTTGTGTATTGTTGGCTCTTCGCCGATGACCTGCATTCCTGATGCTGTTACCGCCGAGGATCGACATATGTACACAGTCCCCTGCAGTGTTAGATTCATCTTTTGAAGGAGTGTCTTCCTAGTTGACAAGTCTGCTATACCAATGATGATGCAATCTCAAATGAGGTTTTCTCTTAGGCACTCACAGAAGTTGCATGTTTTAGCAAGCTCCTTCCGCTCTGGAACATACGATTCAATGCTTTCCCCTGATTTCTGGACTCGTTTATTGAAAACAAATCTTTAATCGGTTTAATTTGTCTCTCCTATGATGATGGTAGACATCTTGTCGATGATGACTTTCACACCTGTCTCATCTGCTACCGTCTGGACGGCAGGGTATTGTAGATTTGCACGCCCTCCGGTCCAACAGTATGCAGGAATACTGCTTTTTGATACTGTTTCTCCTTCTTCTCCAGTTCTGTTATCACCGCATAATTTTCATACATTTGTTTAAACATTTTCCACTCTTCCACCCTGTTCTCTTTGAGCTTTAGATTGGGTGGTGAAGCCACGTGGACAGATGGACTGGTCTGCGTCATTTTGAAATAGCACCATATTCCCTTGCTCTTACTAGCTTATTTTATCTTTAAGCAGACTTTCACAGCACATTGTTTTAAACTTCGATTCCCATAGCGCTGATTTACATGCAGCGTCTTATCTTTGTGTGTTCATTGACCTGCATTCATTCATGCATGCAACTAGTCCGGTTGCTGAGCGTTGAAACATTGATTCCTGAAAGCTTTTCAAAGCATTTTTTCTAATCATCATAGTGTCCATTTGATTCATAAATGTTCACTTTCACCGCTGCCACCATGTTTTGATATCTGTCTGCTTATAAAATAAGTAAACTAGTACATAATGTACAGAGAAAGATGGCAGCACACACACTCGTGTTGGAATCAAAAACAGGAATGATTTATTTCATTAGGTCACTGACTGATTTACTGAGTATGTGCGAGAATGAGCACAGGTCATATGCATAAATTACAGGGATATTGTCACAGATAGTTAATAATGTAGGATTTCGTGAACACACCAACTCTCTGTTTTAAAGTCAAATGCCTTGAAGTTTATGGATCCAGTAGAATTGAATACAGCACAAGTAATGTATAAAGCAAGTAATAATTTACTACCAGGTAATAAACAAAAAGTGTTCTTTAACAGGGAGGGTGCTTTATAATTTGAGAGGAAAGTTTAATTTCAATAAACTTTGTGTTCGTACAACTATGAAGAGTATGTGTATTTCAATCTGTGGGGTGAAATTGTGGAATGTGCCACTCCAAACATTTTGCTACTCAGCTAAAAGTGCAAAAAAATGATTTTCCAGAGGTGTAAGAATGAGGAAGGGCTGTGATAATGGTTTGGTTTCAGTTTATTGACACAGTGTGATATTTGCGTTGTACCTAGAATTTGGATAATAGTTTATTAACTGTATATATTTATGTTTTCATGCGTGCGTATGCATGTCTATATGTATATATTTGGCATGTGTGTGTGTAGATGAGATAATTGTGAATTAATTGATGAGTAGCGGAGAAGGGATAGGAATAAATACTTCCTCCTATTCCTGTTCGAACATGTAAGATTTCATTTGTGATGTTTATGAGAAGTTATTCAATGAGTTGTGTATAGGTTTATTGTTCATTTTATTGTTATTTTGCTTTGTTTTTAACATTGTTTTACATGTTCAAAATAAAATATATACTACTACTACTACATATAGGCCATAGCAAGTTAAGGCAGGGTTACCTTTCGCTGGAGGACATTAATGCACCAGTTATGTTTCTTTTATTATCATGATAATATATCCTTTTAATCCATTCTCTCCCATTTACTTACATGGCTCCCCCTTATTCGTCCATACATAAAGAAAAACTGTATCTCCAACATGACACAAACGCATTTTAACTCTCATTGATGGAGTGAGTGGGCACTGTAATTCATCAATGTTCATAGCTGCACACATAAAGTAGGGAAGGTACATGCCAAAGATTGCTTTTATCATGAATGAGCGATGATTCAGCTGGCAGCTGTATGTTTGAGTCAAAGTGTTATTAATGGGTCAAAGAAATGACTAATCTGCCTGAGGGGGAGTTTGAATCATCAATGTCAGTAAATCCCTCTCCAGTGACAGCCCTACCTGCTCACAACAGATGTGACTTGACTTTTCTTGGTCCTGAAGACAGGAAGACTAAGTTGCTCCTTCCGTTCAATAACAAGGGTCTCAAACAAAGCAGAAATAAACATACAATGGAAAAGCAATCACTCCATATTGTAAAATAAGAACCCCAATTTACAAAAACCGTAGGGGATAAAAGAAAATGAACTTAAATTCATCAAACTAATGGCATTTTTTTGTCTCTGAAACAATGAAAGGGCTGATTTATTACTTACATAGAAAAAAACAACCCACAGGTACATCAAAATGGATGGCTTGTCTACACATGCACTTAAGAAAATGATCAAGCCATTCAACTCAACTATTTATGTTCAGTTGGATGATCTTTAAAATTCATTTTTAAGTATTCTTTTTCACAATAAACATTTATCATCCTGCCAGTTTGCAACTTAAATTAAAAAACTACAGACCAAGGAAAGGAAACAGCACCATATACATTTTGACATTCGAGGAGTACCATGTCTAGATCAGCTTAATGCAACAAGCTTGATTTATTTCCTGTTTTCCAAGCAGGAAAGGTTAAACATCAAAGAGGAGAAATGTGTCTTGCCTTCCTGAATGCAAATCAATGTATCAGATATTGGTTGCACTTGTGATGTATATGTAATGTAATATGTAATGCCAATTCCAGCGCCCCTTTCGGCCAAAAGCAGAAGCTGGCAAATGTGCCTGTGCCTCATGACTGAGGTCAAGTGACCTTCTGGAAGTTTCAGTTGATTGCAGATTAAACCTTTCCTACAAGATGTAGGATGTGTATTCATTGTGCAAGTCACAACAAGGTCTTACCGAAGACATTACAGCACTCATCTGCAAATGTTTGTATTCAATGTGCAAAGGTAAATATAATGCACAGGTAATGCACCCACACTTATTCATTGCTGGTGATCAAAGATGAATTTCTCCCCTGACTATCTATTGCACATCAATGCTTCAGTTCACCAACGCAAACACTGCTTAATAAATCTTGGTGGCAGTACACTGTTTGAGTCATGGGCAGACAAGTGTTTACCATATCGTCCTCTGCAACATCATGTCAAGGTGCATTATATGTACACTGAGCTGTGCCATTGAGGGTATACAATATATTATCTAGTTATTAGATGGGTGGCCGCACTTTGGAGCTGAAGGAAAGCAAGTTAATTATTTTGTCTGAATGCACGAGAGAAATGTATCTGGAAAAATTACCTGAATTAATTGTATGAAAATTTATTGAATACCAGGATTGATTGAATTTTGTCAAGGCTGTTAATTGATCATTGCAGAAGAACAAAAGTCAGAAGCAATGGCTCATATTTTGTGTTTAATTTTCCTGGTTTTTACCAATTTGGTTTTGGTGGCTGGAGTATATTTGATTTCCAAATCACTGCATTTCTGGAATTATTTAAAAGTGGCTGGATACCAGTTCAAGTGTCTCATCTAAATAAATTAACTTTGTAACTCTTTCCACAGATGCTGTTTGACCTGTTGAGTCTTTACAGTATTTTCTGTTTCATTTCATACTGCCTGGGCTCACTGCCCAAAGAACTTACCCACCCACTCTAATTACGTTGCCCATATTCTGATGAAATATTACAGGTAATGGAGATCTCCCGGTGGCTCAGCACTTCAACTCCCTCTCCCATTCCAAATCCGACCTTTCCATCCTGGGCCTCCTCCATGGCCAGAGTGAGTCCCACAGCAAATTGGAGGAGCAGCACATCATATTTCGCTTGGGTAGTTTACACTCCAGCGGTATGAACATTGACCTCCAATTTCAGGTAGTCCTTGCTTTCTCCGTCTTTCCACTCCCCTTCCCTGTTCTCCCACAGGCCACTATCTCCACCTCTTCATTTCTTCTCCCCCACCACCCCCACATCAGTCTGAAGAAGGGTCTCGACCCAAAACGTCACTTATTCCTTCGCTCCATATTGCTGCCTCACCCGCTGAGTTTCTCCAGCATTTTTGTTTACCTTTGATTTTTCCAGCATCTGCAGTTCTTTTCAAAACACTTAGCTTCCTATTAGTTTTGTTTAGATTAGAGATACAGCATGGAAACAGGCCTTTCGGTCCACTGAGTCATCGCTGACCAGCAATCCCCGCACACTAAATGGCCTGTCCCACTTGGGCGTCATTTGCCTGTCATTTACGGGTCACGAGTCACGACGTGCATCACACGTGCATGGTGCATGGTGACGTAGGCAGTGACGCACTGTCGCACGCGGCCCCCAGGATTTTGAGATGTACCAAATCTTCGCGCGCCATCTGCGTGATGCGCAAATGACGCCAAGTGGGACAGGCCCTTAATACTATCCTACACACACTAGGGACAATTTACACTTATACCAAGTCAAGTAGCCTACAAACCTGTACGTCTATGGAGTGTGGGAGGAAATCGAAGATCTTGGTGAAAACTCATGCAGGTCACGGGGAGAACGTACAAACTCCGCACAGACAGCACCCGTAGTCAGGATCGAACCGGGGTCTCTGGTGCTGTGAGGCAACAGCTCCAGCTGTAGTGCCACCGTGCTGCCATTCAGCAGCGTAAGCTGGATCACCAAACAAGGTTTGTATCATGAACACTCTCGAGGTATGAACATTGACAAGAGATAAAATAGGAGCCGTTCGCCACAAATATGTTTCATTAAGGTAGCAAATCACTGGACGTATCAATGGAATAGGCCTGGAGTAATAGCATGCACACCTCAGCGCGAAGCTGGAAATCAGAGCACATGCTTCACAGTGAGAGGCTTCTTCAAAGATGAAAGTACTGAGTTGGAATCTGCAAAATATGAAAGAGCAACTAGGCAGGATAAATCTAGGTTTGTAAGGCACTCAGACAACTCCACTACTGGAAATGATGGCAAACAGCAATATCTTAAGATCAATGTACAGATCAATGACCAGTCAGAAGGCATGCATATTGATCCAGCTCTAGATTGTTCTGTTGTAGATAGAATTATTTACAGAGAAACATCAGCTCTCTGCTGCTGTCAGAAAGCACAGTTAATCTCAAAGACATATTGTGATGAAATATTACAGGTACTAGGTTAAATCAAATTAATAGTGAGCTGCAATGGTCAGCAGTTGTCAATGGTTGCAGTTAATTAGACAAAGTACTCAGCAGGGATTGACTAGCAAAACTAAACATTAATTTATAAGATGTGAATACCAGGTACTTAAATTGCTGGAACCTTAAACAAATAATAAAGTACTGGAGGAACTCAGAGGGTGAGGCAGCATCTTTGGAAGGAATGGACAGAAGTCGTTTTGGGTTGGGACCTTCCTTCAGACATATTGTTTCCTCCACAATGCTGCCTGGTCCGTTGAGTTCCTCCAGCACTTTGTTTTTTGCTAATTGAAAATATGTTTTCTGTATCCATGTGAATAATGCAAAATTACACTTGGAGGTAATATTAAGCACAAACGCGGGTGCCTTTAAAGATAAAATATTGACATTTAAAAAAAATTTGAATTGTGGACACAGTCCAGACCTTCACACAAACCGACCTCCCTTCCATTGACTCCATTTACACCTCATGCTGCCTTAGCAAGGCCAGCAGCATAATCAAGGATGAGTCGCACCATGGCCACTCCCTATCCTCTCATTTCCCATCAGACAAAAGGTATAGAAATATGAAAACACACACCTCCAGATTCAAGGACAGCTTCTTCCTAGCTGTTGTCAGCCAACTGAACCATCCTACCAACAGCTAGAAAGCAGTCCCGAACTACTATCTACCTCATTGGAGACCCTTGGACTATCTTTGATTGGACTTTAAAGGCTTTATCTTGCACTAAACATTATTCCCTTTATTATGTATCTGTACATTGTGCAGGGCTCGATTGTAACCCACTGACTGGTTAGCATGCATTAAAAGCTTTTCACTGTACCTCAGCACATTTGACAATAAACTAACCTCAACTCATTATTACAAAACAAATATATGAATCAAGCTTTATGTCAAATTAGTGCAGACTTTGATTGGTACTGTATTCATTTAATAAACCAAGTGGAAGGAGAATTAAGTGAGTGTACAGGGAAATGTAGAAGTGAAAACAAACAGAGCTGCCAATCAAATAAAATAATGGTAGCATTCAAGGCATCAAAATAATTGAATGATACAGTGACTGTGCAATAACCCTCAATCAGATAGACAATGATGAGCAATGCTAATTAACCAGATCTTGAAGGGCCTGTCCCACTTGGCCGTCATTTGCGCGCCATTTACACGACCACCAAAAATTTAGTCGTCCCGTTGTGACGCATGGGTAGCGCATGGAGAGGCATGGAGGAGTATGGAAATGCGCGTGGTATCGCGCGGCGCTCCAGGAATTTGTGCTGCACAAAATCTTCGCCCGCCACTGGCGTGGCGTATCGTTTACGCATGCAGACATACTGCAGTAGCATGCTGACATCCAGACCTGGTACGTGTAGTGCATGGTGACGCATGATTACGTCACCAGCCACAATGAGAAAATAATTAAGCCTGTAAGCATCAATGCTTTCAGAGTAATGCCTTCTGAGTAACACCTTAATAAGAATTTTTGAAACAACCTTAGTTAAGGATTTCAAAAGTTAACATCCAGGTAAGGATTGCAGATTTTATATCCTAAAAGAACACTAGTAACCAAATTAGTTTTTTTTAAAATCACCACCAATAATTTTACTAACACCATTTAAAATAACATTTGCAAACTAATTCTTAAGCTGGGTTCAAACCCTCAAACTGCTATAATGGAATACAATTTTGTGTTTGTTGGGAGTATTTCAGAAAGCTTAAATGTAAATGAATTTTTCCAGCAAACAATAATTTTATCAATGTTTCACTTAACAAATGATGTCAATGCGCTGACTAATTCCAATGATGGCCAAGTGGGACGGGCCCTCAAGATCCTAAGCAGAACTGGCGGTACCAAGTTATTCACTAGGTTAGATTTGACACATCCATCCCACCAACTTAAAGTGATCTTGACGTACATGCATTAGTTACCATATTGCCCCTTGTATGATGGTGACAGCAAAACATCCCTGTTTCAGTTTAGTTTATTGTCACGTGTATCGAGGTACAGTGAAAAGCTTTTGTTGCATGCTAACCATTCAGCAAAAAGACAGTACATGATTAGTTTATCGATGTACAGATACGGGCTTTTTCCCTGGTAGAGGAATCTAAAACTAGAGGGTATAGGTTAAGGGGAAAGGTTTAAAGGGTGAAGTTTTTCACGCAGAAGGTTTTAGGTATGTACTGAACAAGCAGATGAGTAGTAGAGGTGGGTACAATAACAATGTTTAAATATATAGAATTTAGATTTTTATTATTTGTCATTTGAACCTCAGAGAGGCTCAAACGAAATTCTGTTTCTACAGCCATACAAACAAAACAATTCCTAAAAAACATACAAAGAATTCAATTCACACAAACATCCATCCAGTGAATCCTCCTCACTGTGATGGAAGGCAAAGTCTTCTCTCTCCCCCGCACCATTTCTCTCCCGAGGTCGAAGCCCCCGGCAGGCGCTGGAATGTCCCGCAGCCATTGAGGCCGCACTCAAGCCCCAAAAGTCATAACGTTGGAGACCCCGGCAGGCGCTGGGATGTCCCGCTGGAATGTCCCACGGCCAGTGAAGCCGCGCCGGGCGATGTACGGCCCCACTCAGGGCGATGTACGGCCCCGCTCCGGGTCGCTCCAACCCCATGACACGGGCTGGAGAAGCTGTGTTGCAGGAGCTCCGGAAAGCGGTCTCTCACCGGACCTGCTGGAGCTCCAGAGTCGGGCCGCAGCGGCGAGCCACCACCGCTCTACACACTCCGAGGCCGGCCAGCCCCACGACGGTGAGTCCGCAGCTCCGCAGGCTCCGTGACTGGAGCCTACAGGTCGTCCCGGTCGGAGGCCGCTCCTCGGTGCTAGGCACCAATGACCACGGAGACCCGACAGGGAAAAAGTGGGTTCTTCCGTGCGGGGAAGAGATTGTAAAAGTTTCCCCCTCCCTCCCCCACCCTCCACATATACACAATTAGAAACATACAAAAAAAACATACAAAAATATACAAAAAAAACACCAACAACTACATTTAACTAGTAAAAAATAAAAAAAAGACAGACAGGCATGAGTCGCTGCAACGTGAGTCGCGCCGCCACCGGAAATATTTGTACCGGTTCCTGGATAGGAAAGGCCTTAAAGGGACATGGGCCAAAATGGAAATGTCAGAAAGGTACCTTGGTCAACATGGATGCTTCCATGCTGTATACAGTAACTGTAATTATGAAGTGCCTTCTGACATTGCAAAAATACAGCATAAATGTCCTTTAATTTATTGTGTATATATATATTTTACTTCGGAGTCACTTGAGTGACTACGTGAAGAAGGCCCGCCAGAGCGCCTGTGCGTCATTATGTCCGACGCGTTTGGCGCACGGACAGGCTGGAGAGCGCAGCTCCACCAGCGGTATGTAAAACACCCGCAGGTAAGTGTTTTAAATTTGCTGCGGTTTTAGCTTAGGTCCCGTTGTGTAAAATTATGAAATTAAGGCGAGTATATCGCCTAATAGAGTAAATCCACCTGTGGTCAGTCCGCATGCGGAAGTGGTAGAGGTCGGAGGGAACGACATCCCGGGTCCGTTCTGCTGCTACACCGCATGTACGCAAGGATGGGCAGGACATGGGGAACCAGCAAAGCAAGCTGACGGAGCAAGGGTTCATTGTACCCCCTCAACTACGGGTAAGAGATATCCCTGCTAACCATCTGCTCCACCCTGGATCCACAAACACTGAGCATTATTCTATGCTCACCAAGGGGTTTATTTCATTTAAAACAGTGGTACAAATGTAATAAAAGGACATTCAATGCAGAATTATTCTAAAACTCCCAAGCTATAACTGGGAGTCTGGTTTTAAAAAGCTGGAGGTGGTGCTGGAGTAATTAAGAGGGTGTGTGGATGGTGCAAGGAGCCCAGTCCAGATATTAAAAAGTGAAGTCCCCTCTTGGGGGGGGGGGGGGGGGGGGGATGGAATTCACGCCGTCGCTGTTCAGGTCCAGCATGCAGTAATTACCCTTGTCAGGGTAATGTCAATCTGCCTAACCTCTTCTGGCACTGGTACATTACAAGAAACATCTGGGTCTCAGATATCTACCTATCAGGTAGAGATAATGTGAAAGTTGCAGACACCAAGTCATGTCAATTCTATGACAAACAAAAAAATGGATGATGAATCAAAATGATTTCAAAATGATTGTTAGCCAGTATGGATTGCCAGACATAGATCTGTTGCATCTGGGTTAAATCACCAGTTACCTGAATTTGGCATGGGAAACAAATCTAGGGGCAGTAGCGGAGGATACATTCGCGCTACATTGGGGACGTACGTTCTTACGCTTTCCCCATTTCTGCCTCATTTAATCAATGTCTCACCAAAATAGAGCATGACTACGCTTAGGCATTTGGTAGTTCCTAACTGGTCCACACAGCATGGTTCCATTGGTTCTGAGACTGATGACACAGCATTCATGATCATCCCAACTACAGCAACTTGTTGGTTCACACCGGGACAGGAGGAAAGTTCCCCTTTACATGAGCGTATTAATCTATTGATTTGTATCTTCTGACCAGACTGGTCCAGGGACTCGGACTATCGAGTAAGACCTTCGATGTGATTACGATGACCTGGAGAGATAGTACTAAAAAACAATATGTATCTCATATTAAGAAATGGGAGATGTCCTGTTTACAGTCAAATATATCTTATCATAATTTGCAGGCATTGGGATGTATTGGAGTTCCTGGCTACATTGCATTTTGACGAGCAGTTAAGCTATAGTGCCATTATAATGCTCAAAGTACTTTGTCCTCCTACTTAGGGCAAGGGTCCGGACAACACTCTGTCGGATCTCATCTATTGGTGGCCCAATTCATAGGAGGTATTTAACAAAACCCTCCACGACGTAGATATTCGGAAATCTGGGTTGTAAGCATAGTTCTCACACTGCTTTGGCAATGGGCTCCAATTACATCTCTGCCTTTCCGGAAGTTAACGCTCAAAGTGATCATGTTCATGGTGCTAGTGGCAGCATTATGGGTCCAAATATTGCAAAGGTTATGACTGGACAGCATGCATTCTTCTGTAGATTATATTGTGTTTTATGCATATGTTCTAATCAAACAGAGCAGGCCAGGGATGGCTGGAACCAAAATAAGCTTAAAATATACCCATTGATCTAAGACTACATGTAATTATGCCTCTGAGCTAATATATCAAGGTCATCAAGAGTCTCAGAGGCTCTGAAACAGCGATGGTCATCAGCCACATAAAACCTCATACAAAGGTGTCAGTACAAGCTATTTCTAGATGACCGAAACAGGTTTGCATTATGCTGGAGAAGACACTGACGTGTTTAAATCACTCCACCAGGGCTGCGTCAATGTACGCAGCAAAGGCACAGGACGTGCCATTGGACCAAATCCTCAGCGCAGGATAGTCCAATTAAGGAACCTTTTAGGGTTTATGATAAACCTGTCCTCGCAATGCAAAGATTTGGGCATGCTGTTTTGGGTCCTGTTTGAGTTCTTCTTTGTAATTCCCCCTACGAAAGATGGGTTATTATTATTCTTTTATTGTTTAAAACGTTCATTGTATAATTTAAACAATGTTCAATACGTTATTTATTTATCCTTTGTCAACCAAGGCAGTGTGTCGTATGGAACTGTGTCTACGGCATGAAATCACAGAGCTTTGAAATCTTCACGTAGTCACTCGCGTGACTCCGAAGTCAAATAGTAAGATTAAATGAGAACTTACCAGTTTGAAGTTTGATCTTTATTTTGTGAGGAGTTACGATGAGGGATTAAGTGCCCTCTGCTCCCGACCCTTATCGCAAAGATCATCTGGTAGTTCTAGTCTTCTGAGTCTTACTATATCACTTTGACTGTAGTTACTGTGATTTCACACCGCTGCTTTGAAGTATGATGCGCAGACGCTCTGGCGGGCCTTCTTCACGTAATCCCTCATCGTAACTCCTCATAAAATAAAGATCAAACTTCAAACTGGTAAGTTCTTGTTTAATCTTACTATTATCTTCCCTTACTTTTCATAAAATGGAGAATGGGGCATGGAGTAAGGGGTATATTTATAGTATGCCCCATACTCCATTTTATGAATAATAAGGGAAGATGTATTGAGCTAAACACAGCGTGCTGGAGGAACGCAGTTTCCTTCAGTTTCAATTTATTAGGGTTGTTACTGAGTGAGCAGTGAGGTATGCATTTGGAGCGGGTGAGAATGGAGTGGGTAAGGGAGTGGAGAAGTCAAGGCGGTTGATGTCACACCGGAAGTTGGAAATGAAAATGTCCAGAGAGAGCAGATGTTGAGCTTGTAGGTTAGTTTAGTTTATTATTGTCATGTGTACAGAGGTACAACAAAAAACTTTTGTATGTATGCTATCCAGTCAAAGACAAATACTGTCTGTAGAAGGGCTCCAACCTGAAACGTCATCCATCTTGTCTCCAGAGATGCTGCCTGACCCGCTGAGTTGCTCCAGCACTTTGTGTCTCTCTTCGGTATAAACCAGCATCTACCATTCCTTCTGACACAAAGAAAAGACTGTACATGATTACAATAATAATCTGACACAAGAAAACACTAGTAGCTGCCCTTATTGAGTGCAGTTAAGTGCAGGTCATTCTTCACTGTCGGCTGGCACTTACATTAACTGAATATTTTTATAGGTCTTTTGAGGTTTTTCATTTACATTTGCTGTCATGGTCCACTTACTCTGCGGTGTTCTGAACTGAACTGGACTGACAATGCAGCAAACACATGAGCCATCTGCTTTAGGTGCCCAACAAAAGTCAACACTGCACCTGGGAGACAGCTACATGTCACACTCTATAACATCTTACATTTCTCAAACACAGTGGCCGCCTGGTTAAGTCGCGCTGAAAACTACATTACATGGTAGCACTGAAGAAACAGGCTACAGTAACGGATTATTTTGGATTTATTAGCAGTTATTTCGAGAGGGCTTGTATTCAAAAACAGGGATGTAATGCTGAGGCTCTATAAGGTGCTGGTCAGGCCACATTTAGAATATTGTGAGCAATTCTGGCTACCATGTCTGAGGAAGGATGTGCTAGCTCTGGCGAGAGTCCAGAGGAGGTTTACAAGGATGATCCCAGGAATGAGTAGGTTAACATATGATGAGCGTTTTAAGGCAGTGGGCCTGTACTCCCTAGAGATTAGAAGGGAGGGGGAACCTCATTGAAACGTACAGAATAGTGAAAGGTCTATTTGCTGTCGATGTGGAGAGGATGTTTCTACTGGTGGGAGAGCATGGGACTCAAGGTCATAGCCTCAGAATTAAAAGATGTTCTTTTAGGAAAGAGGTGTGGTGGGTTTCTTTGTAACACAGCTGTAATTTCAACATGGTGAACCCAAAATGAATTAAAATGGCCTTTATTAAAATCTGGCAATGTGCACATTAACCACAAGTTATTATTTTCTATTACAAACCTCAAATTGTGGTGTACAGAGGCAAATAAATAAATGATGGGTCTTTGTCCCAAACATTATGGAGGGCACTGTAGGTTCAAGAGCTGTACTGCTCTTTCTCTGCATTGATACCTTGCACATCAATATTGAGCAGTATTACCACATGATGAGTGTGCAGTTGGTGAGTGGGGTTGTGGCCTTCAAGCACAAGCAATCCGGTTGCACTCCTGGGCACTGTGTGTGGAATTGGCAACTTCTTCTTGTGCTGGGCAGTTTCCTCCCGGTACTTTTGTTTCCTCCCATGTGGATTGGTAGGCTAATTGGCTACTGTAAATTATCCTTATTGTGTAGGTGAGGGTGGCATAGTAACACAGTGTGGGTGGCAGAGTGGCGCAGTGGGTAAGGTGCTGCCTTACAGTGCCAGAGACACGGTTCGATCCTGACCTTGGGTTCTGTCTGTACGGAGTTTGTATGTTCTCTCTGTGATCGTGTGGGTTTTCTCTGGGTGCTCGTGTTCACAGTTTGAAGGTTTTAAGGTCAGTTTATTGTCACATGTACCAATTAAGGTGCAGTGAAATTTGAATTACCATACAACCTTACTAAAAAAAAGCAACAAGACACACAACTACATAAACGTTAACATAAACATCCACCACAGCGATTTCCCCATGTTCCTCACTGAGCTGGAAGACAATAAAGTCTAATCTTCTTCCTCCAAAGCCATCGAAAGTTGTAGGTTAATTGCCTTCTGTAAATTGTCCTTAGTGTGCAGGATAGAACTGATGTACGGGTGATCGATGGTTGGGTCAAACTTGGCGGGATTAAGGGTGCTGTATCTTAAAGAACTATCTTCAATGCTGTATCTCAAAGAACTAAAAAAACTAATGGCAGAGTCTGGGCAGAGTTGAAGAGCAGATGGGGAGAATATCAAAATTGGGATTAATGAAGGATCAGTGCAAATGGGTGGCTGATGGTTGGCACAGAGTCTGTGGGCCACAGCGCCAAATTCTCCATGTGTCGCTATTGTAGCAGATTTGCATTTGGGTTTGATTAATTATATTACGTTGTTTCTTTAGCTGAAACGGTCTTTAGGACATTCCAACTCAAAGAATATTGTAACATAAATGGAAATATTTTATTCTCTATTTTCTTATCCTTCGGTGGCAATTTTAGAGCTTGAGAAAAAAAAAGTATTCGTTTGAAAATTTATCTGAAGCGTGTTCCTTTAGGTTCAATTTATGCGCCAACAAAAAAACAAAACATTTCCATCAATTTAGTTTGTCAGAACTTCAGCATGAATAACCAGCTTTGGACCTCTTCTATTGGAAATAACAATATGAATACAGACAGCACTCAGAAGCCTCAGGGTGGAGAGATGGAAATAAGGAGAACATGCCTCATCCCTTTGAAGCTGATCTCGGAAGGAACAACTCTGCATAGACTGAAAAAATTTGAGTGGCACCTCTTTAAAAATTCTGTTTAATAAAGATGATATTAGCCAAACTCTGGCATTGTAAATTGAAATCATTTCCAACTTTTTTTTTAACTTTTGGGATTCATAAGAGCCTAATTCGGATGGACCCTGAGACAGGACTGTAGGATAACAATGTAGCCCTGACCCACTGCTGTGCTTCCAAGCAGGCAGTTTAATCAACTTAGTCCTTGTCAGCTCATTATAATGATTACTGCATTAACGGTGCTGACGAGTCACCGCAAATCTAATTTGCTGCCAATGCCACTAGGAATCAGCAGTGCTTTAAGCTGACCTGCGTGTCTTAAAGCAAGGATGAACCCCTAAAAGTGGTTGTGCAATGTAGTTGGGGAAGGTTGTGGAGATCACAGTGATGTGCAAAAAGCCAGTTTATCGCACGCATGGAAGTAAACATGAAGTTTACCAACACTACACTGGCAGAATGGGTGGGACAAAGGCTATCCAGGAATGGCAGCCAATTTCTCAGAAGGCAATGGGATCAGAGAGCCATGGTGGTCAAAACCAAGAGTCAGGTGTGACATCAATACACTGCAGCAAAGCGCTCACAGAAGTGAGCAAAGTCAGTGAAGAGGAACAATTATACCATTAGTTTCTGACATGGTTCAGTCCAACACAGCCCCATCACCCACGCACTAAGTTCATAAATTCATAGGTTATAGGAGTAGAATTAAGCCATTCGGCCCATTGAGTCTACTCCACCATTCAAGCATGGCTGATCTTTGCCTCCTAATCCCATCCCATTTTCCTGCCTTCTCCCCATAACCCTTGACACCCGTCCTAATCAAGAATTTGTCTACCTCTGCCTTACAAATATCCACTGACTTCGCCTCCACAGCCCTTTGTGACAATGAGTTCCACAGATTAACTTCCCTCTGACTAAAGCAGTTCCTCCACACCTCTTTTCTAAAAGAGCGCCCTTTAATTCTGAAGCTATGACCTCTGGTCCAGTGGAAATATTCTTTCCACATCCACTCTATCTATGTCTATGTTCACCGCTATCAATCAGGACTGAGACCTAATGTTTGTAACTAACCTCACATTCATACATTTAGCACTGTTCTGCTGCCAACCTCCTGCCCACAGCTTATAACTCACAGAAATATATGTATTTCAACCATGTCAGCCGAAGAAGGTGCGGTGGTGGAGGGGGGTAGAGGATTGCGGGGCCTAGTATCGATATCTGGGCCACTTGTTTTGGATGTCAGGGTTGAAACTGAATTACGAGAGCTGTGAGGAGTTTGCACTTTCTCCTTATCACTGATAGGCACTCCAGCTTCCTCCTTATCCCAAAGGCATGAGGGTTGATAGATTAATTGTAAATTGCCCTAATTTGTAGCTTCACAAGTTCATAAGTTTGTAAGTCATAGGAGCAGAGTTAAGCCATTTGGCCCACCATGTCTACTCCGCCATTCAATCATGGCCGATCTATCTTTTGCTCTCAACCAAATTTTCTTGCCTTCTCCCCGCAATCTTTGACACCCTTATTAATCAAGAACCTGTCAATCTCTGCTTTAAAACACCTAATGACAATGAACTCCGCAGATTCACTGGCTAAAGACGTTCCTCCTCATCCCCTTTCTAAAGGTACATCCTTTTCTTCTGACACTGTGCTCACTGGTCCTAGATTCTCCCACCAGGAAACATCATTTCCACATCGACTCTATCCAGGCCTTTCACTATTCGATTTGCTTCAATGAGGTTCCCCTAGCCACCTCTGCCTCAAACAATAGAATCTGTAGGTCTGGGAGGAGCCCATTTCAGTCTCTAGTTGCAAGATGTGCATCTGAGCAAGAGAGAAAGAGTTTGCTGGGTGTGGTGCATGCACATGTGTTATATGATGGGCATAGATACTTAGTTTTAAGTGTGTAAAAGTTATGATGTGTGTGCAAAATAGGCACAAAGTGCTGGAGTATCTCAGCGGGTCAGACAGCGTCACTGGAGAAACTGGATGGGTGTTGTTTCCTGGAGGAGTTTTGGCCCAAAACGTCACCCATCCTTTTCCTCCAGAGATGCTGCCTGACCTGTTGATTTACTCCGGCACCCACAGCCAACAATGGACCATTGTGGGCTCTTTGGTGGTAGTGCCAACTCTGATCTGTTCTGTACCATTTTATACCTCTAATTTCCCTCTCACCTGACGAAAGGTCTCGAACCAAAATGTCACTCAAAGTGCTGGAGTAACTCAGCGGGTCAGGCAGCATCTCTGGAGAAGTGTCCTGACCCAAAACGTCACCCATCCTTTTCCCCCAGAGATGGTGCCCGGCCCGCTGTGTTACTCTAACACTTTGTGTCTATCTTTGGCATAAACCAGCAACTGCAGTCCTTGGTTTCTACATGACATGTATGCATATAAGAGTAAGAGTAATTGTGCAAAGATGGTGGCTTTTGAAGATTTGGAATTAGCTGCTGTTTACGTTGGGCTTTGTGGCATGTGTTAGGTCATTGAACCTCCTACCAACAGGACCAGTTATTCTCAGGGCTGCCAACATTGGGTGAGAGTTGGGAATGAGAAATTGCGAGAGACCAAGCCCGAGGGAGCGTAGCGTCGGGGGGGGGGGGGGGATGGAGGCAGGTATGTGCTTAGTTGCGCTTGCCGCATGCAGGCGCATGCTGGTGGGAACGGCCCTGTACAGGGGATCACCCGACCTCCGCGCGGCCCCCGATGCCGGTTTGATCGCGTTCATCGCATAGAGTTGCATGCTGGTGGGACAGGCCCTTTACATTCCTAATTACATTCCACAGTAGAGCCAGGCTCTGATCAACAGGTGCAGCACATGAATGACCTTAGTGTATTCATGTACGGAAATGAGATTATAGTCAAACACTTGGCTCATGTTGACCAACCTGGGTCTCACTGCACACCTGGTATTACTCCTGACGCTGACTCCAGTTGCATACCTTCTCTCATTCCTGACCCCGAGTCCAGCCTTACACCTGGCCCCCTATTCTATCCTGACCATAGCTGCTTACCTGCTTAGGTTCCCAGTGCTGAACACTCCCATTGTCCCAGCTTTGATTGCAAACCTAGTACTTTTCCAGACCTTGACTCTGGATGCACACTTGGCCTTGCTCCTAGCCCCTCTGCACTGACAATATATCTGGCCGACATATAAAGGCCCGACATATAAAGGCCCATATCTGACCCCCTATTATGTTCAAGTCCACAGGTGCTTATCTAATGTGGTAATCTTTTATGGGGCACTTCACAGATCAAATTTTGTATAACAAAATGTGCTACATCCATTGGCTTCCTTGTTATCTAACATGCTAGTTACTTTGTCAAAGAAGTAATCAATTTGTTGAACACAATTTCTCATCATAAAATTATACTCAATCAGTTGTATAAGTATTCTGTTACAATTTCCTTCATTTTCCTAACAAACTGTCCTGAAGTCATTTTCACCCCCAATATTTTCCGTATTTTGCTGTGTCCTCTCAGCTGGAAGTTTTCCGAAATGCAAAGCCCAATAACTATGTATTTAAGCAATATTATTCTATTAAATGTGATCTTGAGAGTACATAATATTTTCTGGGGTATTCATAACACAACAATGATAAAAAGATCATTGTTTTGATTGCACCTACCAACATGCATACGTTATTATTTTACAGTTAATATGTAACGGGGGAAACTTTTGTTCCAATGTTCCCCATTCCCAATTATTTTTACATTGAAGTGATTGAAATCCGGGTGAAGTTTAAATGGCATCAGAAAAATAAAACCTCCGGAATGGATGATATTCATTACGTGGTTGGTTGGAGTCAGTATCAGCACAATTACTTTATTAAACTTTGAATCTCCAGATGTCCTGGTTCAAGCTAAAACTAAAGACAAATAATAACCTCCTCACACATTCCCCTGCAAGTATCTCTGTCACTCCTTTAAAATATGCCCCTTCTTTGAACAAGCTCTTAAACATCGCATCAGAATCAGTTTCCATCTGATTACACTCCTGGAGGGTGTTCATCTATGTGTTCAATTAAAAAACAAGATTGTGGACATTTCTATTCAACCTGTCAAAGGAATTTGGGAGAGGGGTGGGGGTTAGAAATAGTCAGTGAGGTAAACAAACATAATAGTTGAGTGGCAAATGACAATGGTGCTACCTTCCCAATATTTAACTGAAGGAAATAAAGGGTTATCGGGGCTTTATGTTGTGATGACACCTGTCATGTCATTTAGTAGTACGCTTATCTCATCCCCCTGGATATTCCACATTAATAAATTAAAGTTTTGTCAACTAATTTCAAATCAGGCTAATTACAAATCAATAACATTAGCCAACTCCGAAACATGAAGCGCTGAGCATTGGGATGCAGAAATCACGAACAACTGGCCTCAGTTCCCTGCTCACATCTGGCGGTGCTCTCTGTCTGAACCAGTGGCCACGGGGCATTTTTGAAAGTGAGGAGGCTGAGCGATCACTTATTACTGGCCTGTGGATACTGGGCGAGGGAATGGAGCAACCGAGTGGGGGGAGGGTGTGGGAGGCGGGTGTCCACCCTCCCAGGGTTGGGACTTTTTGAAATTTGATGTATTAAAATCATGTTTTAGTGCATTGTAGAAGTATGATTTAAATGTTTTTTGTTTGAAGTATTTTTAAGAGGTAACTTTTTAAGGGCTAACTTTTTCTATACAAAGGGTGGTGGGTATATGGAACAAGCTGCCAGAGGAGGTGGTTGTGGCAGGGACTATCCCGACAATTAAGAAACAGTTAGACTGATACATGGATAGGACAGGTTTGGAGGGATATGGACCAAAAGCAGCTAGTGTAGCTGGGACATGTTGGCGGGTGTGGGCAAGTTGCGCCGAAGGGCTTGTTTTCTCACTGTATCACTCTATTACTACATTCTACCTTCACCATGCATGAATACTTCAAAATCAAGTGGTCGAGTTTTATTGCCATATACTTAAGCATAGGAACATAGAAAATAGGCGCAGGAATAGGCCATTTGGCCCTTCGAGCCAGCACTACCATTCAATATGATCATGGCTGTTTATCTAAAATCAGTACCTCTTCCCTGTTTTTACCCCATATCCCTTGATTTCACTAGCCCCAAGACCTAAATGTAAAGCCCCTGTCCCACTTGTCGAAGTAATTCATGATTTCTCCCGAGTTTTCCCCTGATTCGAACTCGGAGAATGTCCTTAGCAGGTCCGTAGGAGTTCGTGGATGTCTCATAACGGCTCGTACGATTAAAAAGCAACAATTTTTTTCATCACGAGTATTTTTTTACATCTTATTATAGAGTGGAAAGGGACCAGAACCCATCGACCAAGCACTGGGATAATTAATGGTCATTGAATACCGTTCCCGAAACAAAGCGTAATGATAATTTTTTGAATAAGATTTAGAATTTACTTCAGAATTATGCATTGTGATTTTGAAATGTTGCAGTTAGTTCTATATTTTCAGCCTAAGAACCTGGGCTGGGTGGCATGGTGGTGCAGTGGTAGAGTTATAAGGTCAATGGACATCTGGCAGTTGGAAGATTAATAAGAGTGGGATATGGAGAATCTAGGACTAGAATGTTCTCATCAGAGTGAAATGCAAGGCTGTCGGGAATAGAGAACCCTGGATGACAAGGAATATTGAGTTAATAATGATGTCTTGAAAATAATCCACATTACGAAAGGGGAGTTGCTGGAAATCGTAGAAAACATAAAGGTTGATAAATATCTGGACCTGATATATTACAGTTTTAAAGTGAGAGGGGCGAAGCTTAAAGGAGATGTGCGGGGCAAGTTTTTTACACAGAGGGTGGTGAGTACCAGGAACACGCTTACAGTGGTGATGGTTGAGGCAGATCAGTGAGTAGCACTTAAAAGACTTTTGGATAGCCACATGGATATGCAGAGAATGGAGAGATCATCATCATAATCATATTTTATTAGCCAAGTATGTTTTGCAACATACAAGGAATTTGATTTGCCATACAGTCATACCAATAAAAAGCAACAAAATACATTTTAACATAAACATCCACCACAGTGACTCCTCCACAATCCTCACTGTGATGGAAGGCGAAAAAAAGTTCAATCTCTTCCCTTCTTTCTTCTCCCGCAGTCGGGGGCCTCGAGCCTTGGGAAATGGGTTATGTGCAGGTAGATAAATGATCGGAAAGGTTTGTAGGGGTATGAGCCAGGCCTAGGCAAGAAGGACTAGCTTGGTTAGGCAATTTAGTTGGCATGGATAAGGTGGGCTGAACGAACTGTATGTTTCCATGCTGTATAGTTCAGATTCTAAGACTTATAAAGTAGTTCCAGCACCTTCTCCGTGGATTGTCACCTTATCGTGCTGAAGAAGCTTGTTTGGTGCTGAGAGCGATGCCGTCAGGAGCTATTCTCCTGGTAGGGTCTCCCATGGCGGTAAGGTCGAGGGGGAGGTCTCTGACAAAGAGCAATCCAACCAAGACCTCAACGGTGGAACAGGCGGAGGATGATGGCTGACTTTAGTGGAGTGTGACAACGGCTGGGAAGGCGGATGAAGGCTGCAGCAGAAAAGGGTCCCCGGTCGTCTTGGATTCCATGCCACTGGATTCTGACCCCGATCTGTCAAGGACCATGTGGTGGCTGTCTGTGCACCAGTCTCCCCACATTAAACAAAGTCACGCACAGGCGTCCTCCAAGAGAGGACAGTCATACTCGTTTTGAGTGACCACTGATGATGATGAGTTCCAGCACTTACAGTTTTTACTTCTGATTTCCAGAATCTGCATTTTTTTGATTTTGATTAATTTAACGTTTATTTTGCCAAACGTATCGTCCCTCATCACTTTAAAAGTTAAAAAAAATGAAATGCTCTGTTTCACAAATAAACCAATTTCTTGATGAATTGTAACCCAAGTATTTCTGTGGTTTCGTATTATGTTCAGTGCTTCATGTCTCATTCTAATCTGTTGGCTATCTAATATTATTAAACATTTTAATGGATTCTGGCAGCTGCTTTGTTGAAGTGAATCCTTTAAATGTGAAAGGAGAGCTAAGCAAATATTCATGTTGGTTCCAGTACAAAGCTTTCAGCATCTTTTTAATTAGCATTTTTGAACAGAATGACTGGGTGTATAGATTGGTCCCATATCCCCACTGAATACTGTTGGCTTGGTGAGCAGTGAACCAAAATTAAATTCATCCTCTCTTCATGCCTAGCTCCCCACGACAATATAGAATCAATGCCTTCACTTCTTCTTTCCAATGATGATTTTTTTTGGAAGCACCAAATTATTCAAAACTTACATTAAATCCCATTTCTCTACATGTCTCCTGAACATGTCTCCTTCAAGATATTTCACTATAAGTTTCACTTTATTTAGTTTTATTTTCTTCCCATTTTCTTCCCACAAAAGTACCATTGTAGTGCAAATTGTTATGGTTAATGATTGTGTACACTGAAAAGCATTCAACAAATGAGGCTACATTTGTGGAGCAATAATTCACCAGCATAAATTAAACAGCTTTATGTCACCAAGTCAGTGACATTTATCAGAACTGGTATTTATCAGAATTGTTTCCACCATCCAACCAATGATATGCTAACACAGCAATGAAAATGTGTGCAATCAACTCATCCTTCATATTATTATGAACATAACATTTGCAAAGCATTAGTTGGATCCACCTCATTCATGTGAATCAACAATTTATGTATCTTCTGAAGTACATTATATTGAAAAGGAGGGCAACATATGCAAAGAAGGGGATTCTATGACAGATAAATCCTCAGCCTTTCTCTACTGCGGTCTTAAAAAAAAAGAGAGCCAAGAAATAATATTATGTCATTAACTTCCTCGGTATTGTTTATCCTTAAATCCCCTTTTCCCACACTTGCAGACCCTCATGCAGAAAATTGTGAATTCAAATATTATAGAAAAGTTAAAATTCTGGTCCTTCATTTTTATTTTCATTTTTTTATTTAACAGAATGCCTTTGAAAAGTTGGAAGAAGATTGTACTGCAGTTAAAATAACTTTTTAGGAAGGATTCAGGTTCTGTTCTCCCTCAAGCAACTGTTTAGAAGCAAGGCTGTTGCATTATTTAATCAGACAGGGACTACTGCTTAGATCAATTGATTAAAAGTGTTTGAGTTTTGTCCCTTTTTTTTCATATAGTTCAATTTGAGTAAACCAGTCTGAAGGTTTCCTTTTAAAAGAGATTTATTCTCAATGAATGAAAGAGAAATGTGATTTGGAAAGCAGTCGAGATTCAGAAGACTTCTGAAATGTTTGCTTTTCCATTTAATGGAACAGGCTGAAGAGATTATGTGATATTGGCATTCTAAAAGTATTGAGATTTATACAAAGTGTGGCTGATACTTATGATTGAATTGTAACCTTTGTGCTTTGATGCAAACTAATTGAAACAGGCTGAAAGCAATGTCTGCTGTAACTTCAGTTCATTGTATGTTGGCAAAACTTACCCATTCCTTCTACCCAGAGTAACTCCAGCATTTTGTGTCTATCTCTAATTTTCCCCACTGTCCAAAAGGGCCTCACATTCATATAGATTGCAGTATGTCGATACAGTGATTATATTTATAAAGAAGTGTGAAGAAGGGTACCAACAAAAATGTCACCTATCAATGTTCTCCAGAGATGCTGCCTGGCCCGCTGAGTTATTCCAGCATTTTGTGGTTTTTTTTGTAAATAAGCATCTGCAGTTTCTTGGTTCTAATATTTGCTGCTCATTATTTTATTTCTAATTGCAGAAAGCAATGTGTTAAATGCTATCATTAAATGCAAATCCACCCAATGTATTCACAGTTAGTACAATTATTCTTCATCAGAAGGACATGCGGATACAATAGAAAGTAAGAAAGAACCAAGCTGTGGATTTCCAAATATTCTTTCATTTAATGACATGCAGTTGGTGAGCATTAAAATTCCTCTTGTTGCAGTCATTTCAGATGTTGTCTTACTTTTGCAAGCATGAAAACAGAAAAGCAAAATTAGGCCATCCATGCCCTTGAGTAATTCAGTAAATCATGACAGACATGGTCGTGTCCACAATTCAATTTTCTAGTCTCATCCCATAACTCTGTATTGCCCTGCAGTTCAAAACTCTATCGAGCTGGCCATGAAAGTTTAGCTTTCTGGAGTTGAGAATTGCTGTCTCGCAACTTAATGAAGAAATTTTGTGGCATTGCGTTATCCACAGATGATTTTCCTTTGTTCTAGATTCCCAAACTAAGGGGAACATCCTCATAGTATCAGCCACTCGGAATTCCAATCAGAATCTTGAATGGTTCAATAAGGTAGGTCACCACTCATTCTTCTAAACTCCAATAAATAAAGGCCTCTGCTCAATCTATCTACATACATTAGTCCCTTTATCGCAATAATCAACTGAGGAAAACCTCTCACTACTCCCTCCAAAACAGACATACCTATCCTAAAAAATGGAGAATGAGATTGTATACAATAGGCATAATCTACTCAATGAACACTCATAAATCCATGCCTTCATCCCAAAAATCAACCCATGAATCAGATCTGAATTGCCTCCAAGACAAGTGTATCCTCCCTTATATCGGGAAGTTTTAACTGTACACGATACTCCAGGTGCAGTAAAACCAAATCCTGGAACAACTAGAGCAACAATATACTGTACAATACATAAAGGCTGATATTCATTTGCTGGAGCTGCATGGCCAACTGTTAGATTTTACATTCAATGATCATTCCGTTCAACCAGCATGCTTGTGATCTACAGGAATTCCTGATTCACTGGATAAAATAGGTTTAGGTTTAGAGGGTTATTGCCTAAGTGCACACTGGTGGGACTAATGCAAATGGGGTTTGTTGGTCGGCGTGGGCAAGTTGGGCTGAAGGATCTGTTTCTACACTGTATGTCTCGATGACTATGACTCTATCGACATACAATTGATCTATCTATAACAACCCTGATTTTTATTTTCGTCACTTTGAGCAATCTCCTTTGTAACTGATCTTACTATTATCGGGGTTCCGAGACAGAGTTGGTCATGTTGTTTTTTCATACAGAGGGACTACTTTAGGCTCAACATAACTGTGAGCAGTACGACAAGAGTTTAATCAATTAAGTTTAGTTTATTGTCACGTGTACTGAGGTACAGTGAAAAGCTTTTGTTTCGTGCTAACCAGTCAGCAGAAAGACAACCAGAGAGTTGTGAATTTGTGGAATTCCCTGCCACAGACGGCAGTGGAGGCCAAATCACTGGATGGACTTAAGAGAGAGTTGGATAGAGCTCTAGGGGCTAGTGGAATCAAGGGATATGGGGAGAAGGCAGGCACGGGTTATTGATTGGGGACGATCAGCCATGATCACAATGAATGGCGGTGCTGGGTCGAAGGGCCGATTTTCTATGTTTAATACATGATTATAATCAATCCATTTACTGTGTATAGATGCATGATAAGGAAATAATGTTTAGTGCAAGATTAAGCCAGCAAAGTCCAATCAAGGATAGTCTGAGGGTCATCAATGTGGTAGATAGCAGTTCAGCGCTGCTCTCTGGTTGTGGTAGGATGATTCAGTTGCCTGATAACAAAATGATGGGTGAAACAGACTCATCCTCAACAGTGTTATTGGTAAGTAGGATTCATGGGAGGTGGTCTTGGAGGGGAGGATGCTCCTAAAACTGCAGATCATCCTGGACAGTACAGCTCACTCCCTTCATGACACACTGATCAACCTGAGGAGCACCTTCAGCAACAGACTGGTTCCACCAAGATGCAGGACAGAACACTTTAATTTCACGTTTCATGGTTTTTGTTCTTGTATGACTGTTGGCGGATCAATTTCCCTTCTGGCATAAATAAAGTTCTATTATATCGTGTCGTATCGTATCGTAGATATGCCAGTATCCTTTCATTTAAAGATGAGTAGCAGTAAAGAAGCTGAGCCAGGACTTGGTGGAGGGATGGAGGTAATGAGTTCACATACTGATTTTGGAGGTGAGAATTAGCTACCAGTTATTATGAGAGAGGGTAAGGAGTAGTCAGGAAATGTCAGGGGGAGAAACTGATGAGGGGGGAATCATTAACTCTAGAGGAGGTCTGTAACTTGTAGAGGGTCTGTGTTGTGGGGGGTGTCAGGTTGGTGGGCTGCTGGGTGGCTCGGAAGAGGCTGGGGTAGAGATTGATGGGCAAGGTTGAAAGTTGAGTCAGGTCAGTTGAGGATTAGGAATTTGGAGTTTTTGGCACGTTCAATGGGATGCAAAGGAATAATGGGGAACTGGTGTGGATGGGGAAAGATGAAAACGGGTGAATCTTTAAATAAGAACAATCTGAAGCAAATTACCATTGCTGGTGCCTTCGGATTTGTGCAGTTAATTAATTCTTACAAGATCTGCGAAGGCCTGCTCCTGCTTCTAGAGAGTAAACAGCATTAGTTATGGCTGAAAATTGGGGAAATGGCAACTAGATGTGGACTGGCGACCATTTGATGTCATAAATTCATGTTATAGGAGCAGAATCTGGCCAGTTGTCCATCGAGTCTTTGCCATTCAATCATGGCTGATCTATCCTTCCTTCTCAACCCCATTCTCCTGCCTTCTCCCCATAACCTTTGACAGCCTTTCTAATCAAGAACCGGTCAATTTAAAAATACCCAATGACATGGCCTCCACAGCCATCTGTGGCAATGAATTCCACAGATTCACCACTGTCTGACCAAAGTCAGAGTTTGTATGTTCTTCCCATGAACTATGTGGGTTTTCTCTGGGTGCTCAGGTTTCCACCCACACTCCAAAGATGTGCAGGTCTGTAGGTTAATTGGCAGGTCAAATCGTAAATTGTCTCTAGTATGTTTGTAGGATGGCGTCAATGTGCGGGGATTGATGGTCGGCACGGTCTCAGTGGGTCGAAGGTCTTGTTTCTGCACTGTATCTCTAAACTAAACTAAACTAAAGAAATTCCTCCTTGTCTCCTTTGTAAAGGTATGTCTTTTTATTCTAAGGTCCTGTGATCCTTGACTCTCCCACTAGTGGCAACTTCCTCTCCACATCCACTCTATCCAGGCCCTTCATTATTGGGTAAGTCTCAATAAGATCTTCTCGCATCCTTCTAAACTCCAGCGAGTACAGGCCCAGAGCTGTCAAATGCCCTGTCACTGAGCAAGTCCTTTCTCCTCGAAGCATTAATGCTGTAGCTACATGAAAAACTCAGAAAGCAGGTCAGAAAATTTGTGCATGTGTAGGAAGGAACTGCAGATGCTGGTGCACACTGAAGATAAACACAAAATGCTGGATTAACTCAGCAGATCAGGCAGCATCTCTGGGGAAATGGAATAGATGTCGTTTCGGATCGAGACTCTTCTTTCAGACTTTTGCAAATTTGTGCAACTCATCTGAAGTCCATGATGGTCCATTATATTTTACTTTGCACTGGGTAGCGCTAGCAAGTGGCTGCCTCACCAACAATCCGTCTGTCTTTTCTTCTGTTTTTGTTATTTTAAGTACGTGTTTAATGAGCATGTTTTAGTGTTCCTTGGTTTGTTTTATGTGGGGGTTGGGGGGGGGGGGGGGGAGGGGTGGGAGGTTCGGGGAAACTGTTTTTCAATATCTTACCTCGATGGAGATGCAATTTTATCCCATATCGCATCACTGACGCCACTGTGGCCTAACATCATGGAGTGGTGCGGCCTTTCCTTGAGACCGACCCAGCACATCAACCGCGGGCATGGCGCAGACTTACCATTGTGGAGCTTGTGATCCCTTTACCGACGATCGACTGAGGAGAGCTCCAAACGCGGGCGTGTAGATTTTAACATCGTGGAGCCTGCGGTCCCTGGATAGAGACCGATTCGGGAGCTCCAAGCCGCGCGGAGAGTTTCAACCATCCCGACACAGGAGTTTTAATCACACTAACGCGAGGGCTTCGGATAGCCGGCTGCGGGTGCTTTGATAGCCCCGATTTCAGATGGTTCGACAGCCACGACTGCGGGGGAAATAAAGAGGGAGAAGATTGGATTATATTACCTTCCATCACAGTGAGGAATGTGGGGAGCCGCTGTGGTGGATGCTAATGTTAACTTTATTTTATGTGGCTGTGTGTCTTGTTGCTTTTCACTTGGTATGGCTGTATGGTAACTCAAATTTCACTGTACTCTTAATTGGTACATGTGACAATAAACTGACCTCGAAAGCTTGAACCTTGAATCGGACACAACAGTGCACAGAAATATGATGATGATCCATTTTCAAGGCACATTACTTTACTAGGAAAATTATTGTGGTTCAGATTGTAAGTATAATGTGGCATTTATTTTTAACAAAATGCAGATAAATGTTTGCCATTAGCTGCAAGGTTAAACGTTACCTGGTAACCATCATTCTTCCTGGGAGGTACTTTAACAAGCCTATCTGTCACGCTGCCTCTCCATGTCAACTGCAATCTATTATCTAATTGGCCAATTAAGTGCAAGGAGGACCAAGCATGATTGTGGGGTTATGATGTAGTCTCAATTTGATTCCTGGCAGCCAAGAGAGCTGTTAATTGTTCTCAATTGATAATTGTCTCCTTAGTTGGAGTTTCAAACTGTCTGTGACAAAAAAAACGCACATTATTGACAAAAGTAGTCAATTATATTTTGTGGTCATTCTTAACTCCATGGAGATTAATGAATAGTGATGTCAATATAATGTGAAACAGCATTTCGAGGTTTGTTTATTGTCACATTAATACCTTAAATGTGCCAATTAAGGTCCAGTGAGATTCAGATTGCCATACAGTCATACCAATAAAGAGCAACAAGACACCCAAATACATTTTTAACATGACCATCCACTACAGCGACTCCTCCACCTTCCTCACTGTGATGGAAGGCAATAAAAGTTCAATCTTCTTCACATCTTTGTTCTCCTGCGGTCGGGGCACCCGAACCTTCCGTTGTCGGGACAGTCTTGGCTCCCGCAACCGGCAGTCGAGCCTTCCGCATCGGGGCGATCAAGCTCCCGCATCGGGGTGGGGAATCTCAGCTCCCCACGCCGGGCTTTCGGACTCCCGAGTCGGGGCTGGTCGAACCTCCTGCGGGCTAGAGCTTCCCGACATCAGTCTCTACCTGAGACTGCGAGCTCCTCGATGTTGAAATCCGCAGGCCGCAGGTTGGAGCGCCAATCCCAGGCAAGGGATCGCAAGCTCTAATGGTAAGTTCACGGCCCCGCGGTGGGGCTCAAAGTCAGTCTCAAGCAAGGCCGCCAGCTCCATGATGTTAGGCCCAGAAAATAAATGGCATCTCCGGCAAGGTAAGAGGTTGAAAAAAGGTTTCCCCCAACTGCCGCTTCTGCCCCACATAAAACAAACCAGAGAACATTAACACATACATTAACATTAACACATACTTTTTAAAACACACTAAAATTAACAAAAAATATGAAAAGACAGACAGACTGTAGGCGAGGCTGCCATTGCTGACGATGCCACCCAGTTAAGACATCAACTGAGAAAATAACATTAAGAACCTACAAATAAACTCCAGTAAATCTTAATGAAAGATTACTCTTCAGACAGGGTGGCACGGTGGCACAGCGGTAGAGTTGCTTCCTTACAGCGCTTGCAGTGGTGGGATCGATCCCGACTGTTGGTGCTGTCTGCACAGAGTTTGTATGTTCTCCCTGTGACTGCGTGGGTTTTCTCAGAGAGCTTCGGTTTCCTCACACACTCCAAAGATGTACAGGTTTGTAGGTTAATTGGCTTGGAGTAAGTGTAAATTTTCCCTAGTGTGTGTCAGATAGTGTTAGTCTGTGGGGTGCACAAAAAGCTGGAGAAACTCAGCGGGTGCAGCAGCATCTAAGGAGTGAAGGAGATAGGCGACGTTTCGGGTCGAGACCCTTCAGTTAGTCTGTGGGGTTTACTGGTTGATGCGGACTCGGTGGGCCGAAGGGCCTGTTTGCACATTATATCTATAAAACTAACACTAAAACTAAAACTCAAAAAACTACAGATGCTAGAAATCACAAATAAAAAGAACTAGAGATACTGAAAATGCTCAAAGTCTCTGTGAGGCAGAAACAGTTAATGTTTTAGGCCAATGACCCTACATTAGGAGAGGATCAATATTGTTGGAACGAATAAACAACAGAGATCATGTTGATTTTCTGGGAATATCAATTGGTCTGCAATTAGTGGAACAGACAAGGAGGAATAGACCTCAACAGAAATTATAGAGAGAAGTAAGAACTATACAGTAGTAATAAAGGAGGACTTTAATAAATCAAAGGATGTGTAACATATATAATGAGACTGAAGAAGGGTCCCGACCCAAAACATCGCCCATCCTTTTTCCCCAGAGTTACTCCAGCACTTAATATCTATCTTTGGTATAAACCAACACCTGCAGTTCCCTGTTTTCTCAATATATCTAACATCGCTCAGGGTGGTAATTATGCAAATGATGCAAAATCAATGCATTTCAATGATGTAGGTCGATGGGGACAAATTCTGCAGGGGAACTTTCAGAGGACAGTTTTCACAGCATCTTAAGATTTTAAGTAAGCTATCAAAGAGATTAAAAAGCATTCCAAATTAAAATTTGTTATTGGACGAGAGCCAGTTTCAAGCAGGATAAAATTGAACCTAAGAGAGGTAAATAAAAGTCACAGATTAGCAGGGAAAACAGTAAATGAATAGTAAGAGTTTAAAGGAGAGACTGTTTGGATACATTCCCTCAAGTTGGGAACCAGAACAATAAAGATCTGATTATAGAGAAGAAATAAGGAACTGCAGCTACCGTTTTAACCAAAAAGACACAAAGTGCTGGAGGAACTCAGTGGTTCAGACAACATCTCTGGAGAACATGAATAGGTGATGTTTTGGGTCAGATTAATAGTGAGCACCCTGCATGAGGAAGGAGCTCAGAGTCTCTTAGATGCACAGAGTCTCTGCCCAGAGTAGGGAAATCGAGGACCAGAGGACATAGGTTCAAGGTGAAGAGGGAAAGATTTAATAGGAATCTGAGAGGTAACCTTTTCACACAAAGGGTGGTGGGTGTATGGAACAAGCTGCTAGAGGAGGTAGTTCAGGCTGGGATTATCCCAACGTTTGAGAAGCAGTTACACAGGTACATGGATAGGATAGGTTTGGAGGGATATGGACCAAGGGCAGGCAAGTGGGACTAGTGTAGCTGGAACATTGTTGGCAGGTGTGGCCAAGTTGGGCCGAAGGGCCTGTCTCCACACTGTATCACTCTATGACTCTATGACTTTATGAGATGGAAAATTTGGTTTAATTTAGAGACACAGTGTGGAAACAGGCCCTTCGGCCCACAGAATATGCATTGACCAGTGATCACCTGCACATAAGTTATATCCTACAAACTAGGGACAATTTATAGAAGCCAATTATCCTAAAAACCTGCATGCCTTTGGAATGTGCGAGGAAACCAAAGCACCCAGAGAAAACCCATGTGGTCACAGGGAGAACATACAAACTCCATACAGACAGCAATCAGGATTGAACCTGGGTCTCTGGCACTGTAAAGCAGTACCACTGTGCCACCCTTGCTAGAAAAAAAAGCTTTTAAAAAGCAGAAATAGAGGTTTTTTTAATATATATATATCAGGTTTATAATGTTGATTAGAATCATGCTGAATATGGAAAAATCTGAAAGTAGGTGAAGACACGAGAGTAGATTGATAACTATCATGAAAGGGAGCCTAAACATCTGCAGTGGACACATACATAGTAACTGGGTATTGTGAAGAGGATTGGGGCCCAGCAAGGACCAGAATGGAGATCTGTCCATGGTGGCCAAATTTCTTGGCAGAAATACGAAATGGGTACTTTATATCTTCCTTTACCAAGGAGGAAGATGTGGCCTGAATGTGGCCCATCATGGGAAATAATCGAGATTTGTACATGGATGCAAGGGTCTTGGCAGAAATACAAAATTAGTACTTTCTCCCTGCCTTAATGAAGAAAGTCGATAATGCTAAAATCACAGCAAAGAAAATAAACTGTCTAAACATAGATAAGAAGGGCCCTCTATAAAGATTGTGTGCAATCTAGGTTGCCAAGGAGGACTGGTAACTACAGGAGCACTTGGTATAACATTCTATTCCTTCTGTGTACACTGTAAACGGCTTGTCTTTGTTACAAAAATAAGCAAGAGTAATGAGTTTAGCCTCGATGTCAGGGAAAATGCAATAATCCAGAACAGAAGGAATATCAAGTACATACTAATGAAGGACTGTCGACATGGATACATTAAAGCCATATCATAGTTGACTAATTACCCAGTTTTTTCATTGAGATAAGGAAAATGAAATGCGGCAAATGTGTATATGAACATTCAGAAGGCATTTGATTAGAAAATCGCCATTTTTAAGCTTGTTGACAGCACTGAAAATTCATGGAACAAAATGGGCAGTGGCAGTAATAATAAGGTTACACAATAATAATTACAAAAAATACCAATCATTTTAATATATTATAATTCTAAAGGAAGTTAGGGTTTATTTTTCTATCAAGCACCGAAGAAAAGATGCTCTTCATAAGTTAATGATTTTCTCTATTGATCTCTTTTTTGTACTCCAGTAGAAAGGTCTGAAGAAGGGTCTCGACCCGAAACGTCACCCATCCCTTCTCTCCAGAAATGCTGCCTGTCCCGCTGAGTTACACCAATTTTTTGTGTCTATCTTCGGTTTAAACTGACATCTGCAGTTCCTTCTTACACGAAAAGTCTTCACTATCTTCTCTGCAAGATTTAGTTTAAAAGGTAAGAAACTTTGAGGTGTTGGGTCAGAACAAATTAATACATTTGCAGTATGCCCTCTTACTGCAGCCATTACTTGACTCTGCTCTTTCTACAGGCTGAGATCATTTATTGCTACTGCACATTTCTGTTCTAATATTTTCTATTTCCTTAAGCCCCTGTCCCACTTAGGAAACCTGAACAGAAACCTCTGGAGACCTTGCGCCCCACCCAAGGTTTCCGCGAGGTTCCCGGAGGTTTTTGTCACTCTCCCTAATGGTCGAAAGTGGTTTCCGCGTAGTCGAGCTTCTTGTATGTTCCGGCGATTATTTCAAAACATTCAAAACCGGCCTTGACTAAAAATAGGTTGGCGTATTAAAAATCGGTAATTTTTTAGTGGGAAGCCTGTTGCGATGCTAGTTGAAGGTGTTTACCGGAGGTTGCAGGTAGTGGAAGGTAAGACCTCCCTGGTGAAATAAATCTGGGTGAAAAAAAGGTTAATATTAACATAAGCATGTGACCTCTGTCACTTCTGGGCTTGCTCAATCATAGTTGCAGAGTTTGCAAAAGCCTCCCAGGTTTTTTAAAAAATCATTCTGAACCATGAGAGCAGGGAAGAAACAAGTTAGGTGGATGTTACTAAAAGTACATCTACTGCTGTCAGCAGCAGCCCTTTTGCTTCACCTGCCTTTCAAGAAAGGCAGAGGGGAAAGCACAAGGGTGAAGAGGAAGCAGAAGAAGAGGTGTCAGTGGGCGAAGCCCTTCTTGCAAAGAAGACTGATGCTTGGACAGTATGATAACCTGATGAATGTGCTGCAAGAGGAGTATTTGTCTGCATTTAAAAACTTTCTACGAATCACACCTGAGCTGTTTAATGAGCTGAAGGAAACTGTGGGTCCCATGCTGGAAAAAAAGGAGACCTATATGAGGAAGCCACTGGAACTAGGACTGCGCCTAGCCATCTCACTCCGGTATTTGGCATCAGGGAACTCTTATAAGAGCCTCAGCTACAACTTTCTTGTAGCCCACAACACTATCAGTAAGATTGTACGAGAGACCTGTGAGGCAACCATTGGCGTATATGGGGATAATGTGATCGACTGCCCCAGAACACCAAATGATTGGAAGAGAGTGGCGCAGGGCTTTGATAAACTATGGAATTTTAAACATACATGTTGGGGCAGTAGATGGCAAACATGTAGCAATCCACATGTAACATGTCCACCCAACGGAGGTTCAAAATACTACAATTACAATAATTTTCACAGCAATATAGTACTGCTAGCTGTGGTGGACTCAGACTACAAATTCCTGTATGTGGATGTGGTCACACCTGGCAGTGTAGCAGATGCCAGGATCTGGAGAAAGAGCCCCCTCAGGCAGTCAATGGAAAATGGAACAGAAGGCATGCCTGATCCCGAACCTCTGCCAGGAGAAGACAACCCGGACATATTCTACAGTATGGTTGGTGATGATGGCTTTGCACGCAGGCCGTGGATGATGAAACCATACCCACACAGGGATCAGAGGATCTTTAATTATAGGCTTTCCAGGGCTAGGAGGGTTGTCGAAAATGCATTTGGAATCCTCTCAAGCAGATTTCATTGCTTGCTGACTACCATGGAGCAGGAGCCCAAGAATGTTGAGACAATTGTGTTTTCAGCATGTGTCCTCCACAACGTTATCCATGTCAGATGTGCAGCAGCATCAGCTACAGCCATGGAGGAGGATGATTTGGTTGAGGTCTGCACGGGAAACATAACACTAGGTACTTGGAGGGCAGGAGTTATTGCCGCACCTATGGTATCACTGCAGGAATTGCCAGGTAGCACCAGTTCAAGGAGTGGCAAAGAACAGAGAGAACATCTCTGCTCTTACTGCAACTCAGCCCTGGGTAGTGTGCCACAGCAGAACAATGCTATTTGAGGAACAGACGTCAGCATCACACTGCACAAGCTGTGGTGAAGCACTGAAGGAGGAGACTGCACTGAATGAAAGAAAAGTTTTTTTTGAAGACAATTGAAATCAAGCTAATTTTGTTTAATCCCAGATGAAGAGTGACCTTCTCTTCTAATTTGTCAGAAAGACTTATTTGCAGATGTTTTATCCAAAAACTGTGCTCATCTTAGAAAAATGTAATAACATTTTTTTTGGATAACATCATGTGGTCTGTTAATATTTTTTCATTATGCAAGCGTTCTATTGCACAGCTTAATTTGAGGTTATCACAGATAAGAGCTCTTTTGCTTTACTTTTTATTTACAGCATTATTTCAGTGTTTCATAAACCCCTTAGCAATTCACTTCCTTACTTGGTGTGGGGTTGCGTTTACCAAGATGTGTGAAAATGCCCTTGTACGTTGGAGATTTCAGTGCCTTTTAAGAGATGTGCAAACACTTTGTTTTCCATCTAGTGTGCTGCTTGTTTTATTTACTGATTCATCAATAGGTGCAATAAAATTCCCTTGCAAATACAGAGCACTCAAGGCGTTGTGTTTTTTATCACTCATTATAGCACATGTGAGAGGCTGAGAATTCCCACCCTGATCTGGTGTGCTTCTCAATAATCCGTAAACATTGTTCATGATTTTTGACACTTAAGAGATGAGGTGTTCTGCTGATATTGAAAAAATGTTTCTTAGACAGCAATTTTGGTTTGAATAAACAATTATTCTTTACTGTGCAAAGTTTACAAAAAGTGATCAACCAAATTATTATCAAAACATTTTTAAGCAGGTTAAAATTTAAAATTACATGACTTCAAACAAAACACAAACAAGTCTAAACAGCAATAACAACAAATTTCAACAATCTTTTATCAAATGGTAAACAACCACATCAAACGTCACATTATTCATTCCCCATGTCCCGGAAGAAACATCCTCTTGGAACAGGTGATGTGCCTCTTGAGGAAACACCTTGATCAGAATAATCTGTGGCGATTGCGGACAACACAGATCCTGTGGGCTGGATGTCAGTGTACTACCTCTGAAATAAAAAACAGGTTTTGAAGTTTTCACGCAACACTGAGCATCAAAAGCTGCAATTGACATGTATTTACACATTCTTATAAATCTCAACGTCTCTGCGGTCAGATCATGGGCCACTTTTTGATACAACTTATTAGCACGCATGGGAGCAGGATGAATGACATTGTCTTATAAGGGCTTGAATGACACATGATAACATTCAAGTGAAAACTTATAAAGTTTTATTTGTTGAACTTCACACCTGTCCAGCATTGAAATGTGGCTGTGCCCCCATTCGCATCTGTTGTGGCTGTGGTCATGATGAAAGCTTTTGAAACATAGATCCATATATTAGTTGAACTTAACAAAATTCACTGAGGAATTAATTTGACAAAGAGTGCAATCATTAAAGTTTCCATTATATATTTTGTACCTGCTCAGAATGGTGCCAGGACTGCGCCATCGGATCAATTTGACGTGGTGCCACCTGCCGGCATTGCAATTGCGGATCTGGCTGGGCATACTACAACATAAATGAGATCATAGTGATTATCTCTTCTAAATTACAGAGATTGCAGCACGACGATCATGTGAACGACAGAAAATCTAGATTGCATTTTACTGTGTCGCAGTGATTCATGGCATCAATTACAAGTTCTCTACATATTGCCATGTATTCCACAGGTGGGTGGACGACAATCATGACGCCGATGAACTCTGTCATCTTAAATAGGAACTCCTGCAGAGGTGTTTTACCCCACTGATCATTCTCTACCTTCTTTAGGGCATCCCACACCTGCTCCAAGATCTGAAACAGAAATTAAAAAGTAAACAGCACGATGATAGATGCAGGCATTGATTAACGAGATGTCAAATGTGCTGAAATGTTAAACTATGCACTTACAAAACTTATCTCTACTTTTCGTCCGTCAGGGTGTGGCGTACCAACAGGTGATGATTCCCTACTTTCAGTATTGCGTTGAGAATGCCTTCTGGCGTGCTCTTCACTGGTGGAGAGGCTCATGGCTGAAGTGCCCTCCAGTGGGTCCTCCACCTCCTCACGGGGCGCAGCAGAGAAGTTGCTTCCAGCACCCCCAGACTTGGTGGCCTTGGTTGTTATCCTCCCAAATATTGTTCTTTGACTCTTCACCCATTGGAAGAGCTTGTTCATCTGCATGGGATGACAAGACACTGTTAAATCACCTCTGAAAGGTGCATTCATTTCTTCCAAAGGAAAAGGTTTAAGGGCCTGTCCCACCAGCATGCAACTCTATGCGATGAACGCGATTAAACTGGAAGCGGGGGCCGCGCGGAGGTGGGGTGAGTAGTGCAACGCGGCGCAAAGTGAGGCGAACTTGGAACGAAGTCTAAGGTAAGTTCGCCAGGACAGAGGGGGGCACACAGAGAGGGGCACCGAGGCACACACACACACAGGGCCGCGGAGCCACACACATAGAGGGTCATGGAGACACTTACAAATAGGTTCACAGAGGCACGATGTCAGGGCGGTGTGTAAATGTCGAGGCGACTGCGAGTCGACAAGCCGTTGCCGCGCGGAATTTTCAGACATTGTCAGTTTTTCGGAGCCCCGCGCGGTGTCGGGACGAACTCGGGATGAACTCCGCACAATTCCGCACGGCTCCGGCGATCGAAGTGGGACCGGCCCCGCGACGCCGGACGGCTCAAGCGACCATGTTAGGTCGCGCTAATCGCATAGTGGTGGGGCAGGCCCTTTAGGCACTGCAGGAGGTAAACAATCATCTAATAAAAGACCATTGAGGCATTAGTTAATTGCTGGCTAAAAGCTTCCTATAGATGATATTCTTGTTCATGACCCATTGATTGAGCTTATTATCTGCTTGAAATAAGAAAAAATGAAAAAGTGACCAGCCAAAGGCTCCTGCATGTCTTCCAAGGGATGCTTTTAAATCCCTGAGGAAGTGAACAAAAAACCACTTGCATACCATTTAGGCATGAGTTAATTGCACGCTATGTTTTCCATAGATGGTCCGCAGGGTCATGACCCTATCAAAGAGATGATAATGTGCATGAGATTTTAAAAAGTGTCAAAGTGACTTTTGAAAGCTTCCTGCATGTCTTACAAGAGAATGTGTGTAAACAGACAAAATCGTTGAAACAAAAGAAGATTGTGTTGGTTGTTGGCCTGCAGGAAGAAAATGGAGTAAGTGTTGTGGATAAACAAGGTTTTGACTTTAAAGCATGTGCTAATGGCCTTGCTTCACAAATATATAATGTAGGTTTGGAGACAAATTCTGATACATCTGTTAGATTGTCTGCAAGGCAATGGGGAAGGTTTTTACACAACATTGCATGCATACCCTTATTTAAAATCACATAAATGAAAGGTGTCTTAAAATCAACCGTACTAATTACAATGATGTCTGAGCTAATTGCAATGTCTGAGCTACTTAAAGTAAAATAATATGTTCTAGCTGGTGCAGAGGCACAGAAGTTGACACTTTGAAGCAATTTCAACATGTCCTAATGGCCTTGCTTTCGGCATATCTAATGCCGGTTTGGAGACAAGGATCAGACACATCTGTGAGATTTGTCTGCAAGACAATGGGGAAGTTTTTACACAGAATTGCCTGCATACCATTCTTTACAATCACATTGATGAAAGGTGTTCTTGGAGGAAAGGTTCTGACATCTTTAATTTATCCTGTCCCGATTGCACTGATGGCTATAAAATGTCTGAGCTACTGAAGGAAAATAATAAGCATGTACTCACAGGTGCAGCCGGGATACTGATTCGCCTTTTCCTCGAACAGTCTCCTTTTCAAATCCCTGTCCTTGTACCCCTTGTTTTCCTTGTCGTAAAGAACCTCATTAAGCTGGTACCATTCCACCAGGTCCCCCTCCTGCTGCCTGGTGAAGGTGTAGTGCGGAATGTTCCTCCAGCCCTCGCTCACAACCAATGGGGCATCTGCCTCTGATGCAGTTTCAGAGACTGGTGAGAGGGCTCTATTGCTGCCTTCACATGTGGCAGTGAAGGATGCGATGTTGGTGGGGACATATCCTACCTGCCTGTTCTCCTCTGCCGGGGGTCTGTCATGCAGGGCTACCTCATCCTGTGGCATGTCCTTCTGCCACTCCTCTTCCTGGGTGTGCGACACATGCATGGCAGGCTTTTTGGAGGGTTGTGCCCAACCCCTGCGAGTCTGCCTTTTTGGAGCCATCACTTCTACAACTTTTCCCTGCTAAACAAAACTCCGCAACTATGATTACGCACGCCCAGGAGTGACAGAGGTCACATGCTTATGTTAATATTAACCTTTTTTTCACCCAGTTTTATTCCACCTGGGAGGTCTTACCTTCCACTACCTGCAACCTCCGGCAACCACCTTCAACTAGCATCGCAACCGGCTTTGACTAAAAAATTACTGATTTTTAAAACAGCAACCTATTTTTAGTTTTGAATTTATGAAATAATCGCTGGAACATAGAAGAAGCTTGACTACGTGGAAACCACTTTCGACTATTAGGGAGAGTGACAAAAACCTCCGGGAAACTCACGGAAACCTTGGGTGGGGCGCAAGGTCTCCAGAGGTTTCCGTTCAGGTTTCTTAAGTGGGACAGGGGCATTACTTGCTTCTAGTCAAGGTTATTACAATAAAGAACACATTAAAAATGAAATTTAATAAGCCAACACTTCAAAGTTTTTTAAACCACTCTTGCAATTGCAAGAACTCTCACATCTTTAATTTTAATTTGTGCTTTAAAAGAGTTTAACAAATGAGCTTGAGATGTGGTAAGGTTCTGGCACATTGTAAACATTTATCAAGCTGAAAGGATTTAGAAAAACAGTACTTTTATTTTCATATTTAGTTTCTAGTTTAGTTTAGAGATACGGCGCAAAAACAGGCCCTTTGGCTGCACTGACCAGCGGTCCCGCACACTAACACTATCCCACACGCACTAGGGACAATTTACATTTATGTCAAGCCAATTAACCAACAAACCTGCACGTCTATGGAGTATGGGGGGAAACCGGAGATCCTGAAGAAAACCCACTCGGTTTCGGGGAGAAGGTACAAAAAACTCTGTTACAGCTAAGCACCCGTAGTCAGGAACAAACCTGGGTCTCTGGCACTGTAAGGCAGTAGCTCTACTGCTGTGCCACCATGCTGCCCATTCAATAATTTAACAGTGAATTTTTTGATGTGTCATGCAAGACTTATTTATAATTTGGAAGCATTCGGGATTAAACGGGGTGTTGGCATTGACATTGACCATGGGGTTTCACTGAAACATTGTTGCTCCCTATAATGTTACTTAGATGATTTTAGTTTTGTGACTAATTTGGACACTTAGGGAGTTATTACGAAGTATCTTATACTTATACTTATACGGAGTATCATTACAAAGGGAGTTTAAAGGATGCATGCTCACCATAATGTGACATTCCTACCTATCCAACTACTTCAACTTTCTGCACTGGATATAATGGATTTCCTAACCATGGGAATTTCCTCAACTCCTGAATATTTTATTTCTGTCCACATTTGGCCTTGTAGCCTGATCGGCATGTTTCATTAAAATGGCTGGATGAACATGGCAAAATAAAATCAGCATCAATTTCTCACTAATAAAATCAATGAAAACATAACTAATGGATCGTCATCTTTCTGTTTTTACCCATTAACAGCTTTCCACGAAAGTCTCCCTGTTGCAGCAGGTCCAATGGCAAGTCCTACATCATGAGCTTATAGGAACTAAGGCATTTGCCCCTAAAATCACAGAGAGCAGAAATAAAGCCCATCGGAACAGATAACTATACAAAGTGTGTTACTGGCAATGATAATGTTTTCTGACATCAATCACTTTACACCTAACTTTCTCTTTGGCCCAATGCCATCTGATTTTTGAAAGGGAATTCCAAGATGCACACAGGATTTGCAAACAAGGGACACATCCCCTATTTTAACTGTTTATATCTGTTAAATTTGCAATTAAAGTTGCTCTGTCCACTGCAGCATTTGGAGTGCAATTTCCCCCAAACCTCCCTTGTAGAGAATAGAGAACCTTCATTAAAATGGCTGGATGAACGTGGCAAAATAAAATCAGCATAAATCTCTCACTAATAAAATTAATATAAACTTACCTAATGGATCATCATCTTTCTATTTTTACCCAATAACAGCTTTCCAAGTTAGCTTGCAGTTTCTACTACTCCTGTCTCTGTGGTCACAGTCAAGGTGGTAGAAGGCTGCTTCCTTTCATGACCATATCTAGATAGTCGGGATGGACGTTCATGAGCAGCTCGGTCCCCAATAGTGTTGCCTTCTACACTTTCCACAGATGCTGCCTGCATCTTTTCCAACATTTTATGTCTTAATGTCAGATTTCCAAATTTTTAGATTTTAACTTTTACTAAGGTTCAATTGTCAGAAACAATGTTTCTAGATGAGAGGGTGCAGCAGATCCACTGACTGCAGGGTAGCATTTAAGAACTAATGATGGGAGGAGAGATGTTGAGAATTGATAGCACTTCCTGACACTTCAATGCGACTGATACTCTCCCAGTGCCAAGAAGGCAATGTGGGGTTGTGCTTCTGGTGTGACCAGTCTCTATGGTCTTCATTGCCTCTATTACAGCACAAACTCTACTCAGCAGCAGTTAGGTTCCTGATGTCAACAGGGTTTTTCTGATCGGCATCTTTTTGCTCTTGAAGAATTGTTCTCAAGATGGCGTCTGCCTGCGGCGCCTTTTGCGGAGCACCAGAACCTAGAAGGCTTAAATACAACTTCAATCAGCTCACCTGGATCAGGAAAACGGCAGAAAACGGTGCCGTTTCAGACAAGCTGCTTGAGCACCTCAAGGCTCTTGCAATTATGCGATCTCCCGTAGCCGTGGGATCCCCGGACTTTAAACTTTCCCATGGTCGGTGGAAATCACCCAACCCGACTGAGGAACCCAGGTACTGTACCTCGGAACCCCGGGATGACCTCCAGAGCCGACGGGCTGGATCTCCCAGAAACAATGAAGCTGGAGCTGCAGCTGCCGTCTTTGAAGGAGCTGGAGTTGCTGTCTATGAAGGAATCCCTGTTCCAGCGCTGGTTCGCAGAAACAGCAGGTACAGAAAACTCAGTACCTGGAAACAAAGGGGAAGCCTCCAATGTGTCTGGAAACGTGGCCGGCGGGCAGGACTTCAGGTCAGACTGAAGCGCAGGGGACATCGGCCCCCTCTCCCTACTATCCTACTGGCCAATTTACAGTCCCTTGAAAATAAAGTGGAGGACTTAAGGGCAAGGCTGCTTTATCAAAGGGAGCTGAGGGAATGCTCTGTGTCCTGTTTCACAGAGACATGGCTCACCCCCAGCTCCCCAGACTCAGCGGTCCAGCTTGAAGGGTTCTCCATCCACCGCATGGACCGTACACTGGCATCAGGGAAAGGGAGAGGAGGGGGCGTCTGCCTCATGGTCAACTCTGCGTGGTGCTCAGACGTAGCAGTCCTGTCCAACTCCTGCTCTCCACACCTCGAACATCTGGCGGTGAAGTGCCGTCCCTTCTACCTTCCGAGGGAATTCACCTCCATCATCCTGATCACGGTCTACATCCCACCCCAAGCAGACGTCCATCTGGCACTGGAGGAGCTGCAAGACGTGGTCAACAAACACCAGATGTCTTACCCCAAGGCATTTACAACCATTGCTGGGGACTTCAAAAGGCAAACCTAAAGAAATCACTCCTCAACTTACACCAACATGTCTCCTGCTGCACTAGAGGACCAAACACCCTCGACCACTGCTACACCACCATCAAGAATGCCTATCATTCTATCCCTCGCCCTCACTTCGGTAAATCCGACCATACCGCGGTGCTGCTTCTTCCTGCCTACAGGCAGCAATTAAAGAGCGCACCCCCAGAGGTGAGGACAGTACAGAGCTGGTCGGGGGAGGCAGAGGAACAACTACAGGACTGTTTGGAGTCCGTAGACTGGGCAATATTCAAGGACTCATCAACGGACTTGAACGAATACGCCACTGTCGTTACAGACTTCATTGAGAAATGTGTGGAGGACTGCATCCCTACAAAAACCTTCCGACTGTTTCCCAATCAGAAACCTTGGATCAACTTTGAGATCCGCACTCTTCTGAAGACCAGACACCAGGCATTCATGTCTGATCATACAGTGGTCTATAAGAAGTCCAAATACGACCTTGGTAAGGCCATCAAAAAGGCCAAAAGGTACTTCTGCTCCAAGCTGCAGGATGAGACAGATGCTTGGCAGCTGTGACGGGGCCTGAATGCAATCACCTCCTACAAGGCGAAATCAGGAGGCAGCCGAATGTCGGTGAAACATCACTCCCTGAAGAGCTCAATGCGTTTTGCGCACGCTTTGATAGGGAGAACACCGATGTGCCTTCCTGAGCCCCCATTCGCTGTGATGGTATTTCAGTCTCAGTCACAGAGGCCGACGTCAGGAAATCCTTCAGAGGGGTGAAAAGCGCCTGGACCTGATGGTATATCTGGTCATGTCCTAAAAACCTGTGTGGACCAACTGGCTGGAGTTTTTACGGACATTTTCAACCTCTCACTTCTGAGGTCTGAGGTTCCCACCTGCTTCAAAAGGGCATCAATTATACCAGTGCCCAAGAAGAGCAAGGTTACGTGCCTCAATGACTATCGACCTGTGGCACTAACGCCTGGGGTGATTAAGTGCTTCGAGAGGTTGATCATGGCGCAAATCAACTCCTACCTCGACAAAAACCTGGACCCACTGCAGTTCGCTTACCGCCACAACAGATCAATGGTGGATGCGATCTCGCTGGCCCTCCACTCCGCTCTGGACCACTTGCACAACAAAAACTCATATGTCAGGCTGTTATTCATCGATTACAGCTCGGCATTTAATACTATCATCCCCTCCAAGCTGGTTACCAAACTCGCAGAACTGGGTCTCTGCGCATCCCGCTGCAATTGGATCCTCGACTTCCTCATTCACAGACCACAGTCTGTTCGTATTGGTGGAAATGTGTCAGACTCGATAACAATCAGCACGGGAGCACCTCAAGGCTGCGTGCTCAACCCCCTGCTGTACTCACTCTATACACATGACTGCGTAGCCGGTCAAAGTGCGAACTCCATCATCAAGTTCGCGTATGACACCACTGTTTTCGGACGTATCACTGATGGGGATGAGTCGGAGTACAAAAGAGAGATTGAGCAACTGTCCATATGGTGATAGCACAATAACCTGGCCCTCAACACCAGCAAAACCAAGGAACTGATTGTGGACTTTGGAAGGAGTAGGATGGGGACCCACTGTCCCATTTATATCAACGGGTTGATGGTTGAAAGGGTCAAGAGCTTCAAATTCCTGGGTGTGCACATCTCTGAAGATCTTTCCTGGTCCGAGAACACTGATGCAATTATCAAGAAAGCTCATCAGCGCCTCTACTTCCTGAGAAGATTACGGAGAGTCGGTTTGTCAAGGAGGACTCTCTCTAACGTCTACAGGTGCACAGTAGAGAGCTTGCTGACCGGTTGCATCGTGGCTTGAGCGCCCTGGAGAGGAAAAGACTACAAAAAGTAACAAGCAATGCCCAGTCCATCATCGGCTCTGGCCTTCCTTCCATCGAGGGGATTTACCGCAGTCGCTGCATCAAAAAGGCTGGCAATATCATCAAAGACCCACACCATCCTGGCCACACACTCATCTCCTTGCTACCTTCAGGTAGAAGGTGCAGGAGCCTGAAGACTGCAACAACCAGGTTCAGGAATAGCTACTTCCCCACAGCCATCAGGCTATTAAACCTGGCTCGGACAAAACTCTGAACATTAATAACCCATTATCTGTTATTTACACTTGATCAGTTTATTTATTCATGTGTGTATATATTTATATAATGGTATATGAACACACTGATCTGTTTTTGTAGTCAATGCCTACTATGTTCTGTTGTGCTGAAGCAAAGCAAGAATTTCATTGTCCTTTCAGGGACACATGACAATAAACTCACTTGAACTTGAACACCAGCCACGGCTGACAGCAAACACTTCTGTGATTTCAACAGTTTCCGAATACATGGAGGCTTTGAATGGGCTCTGTTTGTGCTTTCGGAGAAGCTTATTCCATCATCCCAGGATGTATCGTTGCCTCCCGGTGATGATCTATCCAGGTTCCATGTTGGTATTAGTATGAGCATCCTCACAGCACCAATATTAATGGTCAATAGTGAAATGCACAGTCTAGCTTTAGCTTATCAATTTAGGAGCAAATTTATTTCTAGGGCAATGTATGGCAACATATTGAAAGAAAGACATTACAGACCTTGAGGTGTTAATAACCTAATAATTATGAGTCTGCATAGCTGTAAAATTTGATAATTTATCATACTATAGCAATGATTATATATCAAAGATAGTCACTGAATGCTGGAGTACGTAACTCAGCGGGTCAGGCAGCATCGCTGGAGAAAAGGAATAGGCGGCGTTTCGGGATAAGACCCTTCTTCAGACTATAGCTCTCCACACACATTATGCTTGCAAGTATTTGACTACTCCTCCAAATCAATTTCATGAGGTTAAACAAATCATAAACGATAAATAAAGTTTTTGGTAAAAGGATGTTTCGGACATTGCAGTCAATCAGCAAAGGGATAGTATGTAGAAAGGGTTGGTCAGGTGTGGTCTGTATTTAGTCATATATCGACCAGTTGATGTGGGGGAGCATGGCAGACGTTTTGTTATGCATTAGCGTCATGAGGGTAAGATGCACTGTTTGAAGCTAATTGAGTCCAATCAGCACTGCTGTTCGGCACGTTGCTCTTATTGTGAAATAAAGCACTCATCGATTCACATAAAGCTTCGTTTCACTGAAGGAAGTTTGCTCATTCTGACTTCAAGAGAGAATGAACAATCATTCATGCAAAAGACACAACCGTCTGCGGCAGATCTCTAGAGGATCTCCTGTTACATCCCTGGGATAAGAATAGAAATGCTTAGGCTGCTCATAGGATTACATTTATCCACAGGATGTCGGCATCACCTGCAGTATCGGCATTTATTGTCCATATCTAATTGCCCTTCAGCTAAGAAGGCAGTAAGTAAGTATAGCCATTTTGGTTAGTATGTGTTACAGCAGAGATAGATTCTTTGTTCTCAGGTAGATGAGTTTCATAAAAATCTAATAGCTACATTTCCATCATTCCTGGAACTAGCATTTCTCTTTACTTATTTAGATTTAAAGTGAAACATTTGCCATTTCCTCATTTCTAATTCTGTATAGCAATCAATATGTTATTGTACACTCCCCTCCCCCTAAATGTGGCAGAATAAAATGCCATTCCAAACAGCAAAGAATTATTCCTTGCCTTCTTTTTTGCATTGTTCCTTGCTGCATTTTTCTCTTCCACACAGACAAGGAGATTGGATATTAAATTCCCCCTCAGATTCCTATTAAATCTTATTGTTGGTGTTGCCCACATTCATTAAATGTATATTTTCAATGTAAGTATACTGCAGTCCACGGGCTTTTCAGCCTGGTTGATTAGGGACCATTGGTGAGTCTGCATTGTGCGTATTGTGCTCAGTTTGGATTAGGAAGAATGCGATAGGAAGAATGTCATTAAGTTGGAAAGGCAGTAGAGAAGTTGTGCGAGGATATTGCCAGATCTCAAGGGTGTAAACTATAGGGAGAGGTTGGGCAGGCTGACTTTATTCCCTGGAGAGCAGGAGGCTGAGGGATGAGGAATGCACAAGGTCTTTTACCCAGAGTAGCTGAATCAAGAACCAGAGGATATAGCTTTAAGGTGAGAGGGGAAAGATTTAATACGAATGAGGGACTACTTTTCACCTGGATGGTTGTGGATATATGGAACAAATTACCAAAGGAGATAGTTGAGGTAGATCCCATAACAGCATTGAAAAGACATTCACAAGGTACCCAGACGGGAAAGGTTTAAAGGGAAATGGGCCAAATGTGAGTAAATGTGTCTAGATTAGATAGGACATGGATAAGTTGAGGTGAAGGCCCTGTTTTCATGTTGTATGGCTCTATGACTCCATGACTAGTTTAGACACCATCAATTGAAGCTCTGCCCAGTTTATATAACATAACATACCTAAGCCTCCAGGTATCGTGTTCAGTTCTCCTCTGACTATTATTAGTACAAATGTTGCAGCAGAATACAATCTCTATAACAGGGATATTGTTATGATACTAGAACCATGCGTTTGATTCACACCACAACAGCTGGGGAATCTAACTTGAAGTAATTAAATAAAATCTGGAATTTAAGAGAAAATGCTAGTTTGAGTCATGATAGCCATGAAAGTACTAGAATGATGTGAAAAAATATGTCTGGTTTATTAATGTTATCTCTGTGAAGCACATATATAGATAATGATGATAGCAATCAGCTGCTTTCCTTTTCTGAACAGAACAACTGACAGAAATAAAGCATTTCACCAAGGGACTCTGCTGTATATCCATTTTAAGTGCACTCTCCCGATTCTGCCCCTCCCACCTCGTTACCGATGCAACCAGCTAATAACATCCTTTCTTTCAATGATTGCAGTTGCCATTTATGATATTTCAATTGCAATGAGGATGGGAGAGGGCTTGTCACAATGTGTGATTTTGGAGACCGGGGGGGGGGGGGGGGTTGAAGGGCGGGGCTGGAGGAAGAAGAAAGATGTGCCCGTCTGTGATGCAGAGAGGTGAGATGAGACGAGCAATAATTCTTACCTTGGCTGTGTGTATAGGGTCGTTAATCTTCTGGTAGCGTTGATGCCATGTCCTGAGGCAGGGTAAGACTGATTGCATTTATCAGTTCAGATGCACCTTCTGGAGCGGCCACTTTATCTGCTTAGAATCTCAGGTCTTGGCAGAGTGGAATTGGAAGATTCTGGGTTTGCTTGGTTCTCATCCATAAGACTGCAGAGTTAGTAAGCTCTGGGATGCAGTCTCGTTGTGCCGCCACTTATTACGCCACTGTGCTACCCTTCTATCCTTCAGGGAACTTGTTTTACCTAAAATGTGAGGATTATGGTAATCCTGACATTGACTGACAGTGTTGCTCATTAGAGGATTTTATGTAGGGGACAGTACTGCCCATTCTTTTTGACCCTAGACTTCCTCTCAAGGGGAGTCCCACTGGGCACCCAAAATTACAACAGGCTAATCTCAGCGAGACACTCATTCCTCTCTAAGGTGGTTTATAATCGGAAGTCAGGGAATAAAGAGTTTTAAAGTATCTGACTGCAGACTGAAGTGGTGGACAAACTGACTCAGACTTTGAAGGCCCAACAAATATGACCCTGGAGTAGCAGTAGAGACGCTGTCTTGGAGGGCCAGAGACCCGGGTTCGATCCTAACTATCGGTACTGTCTGTACTGAGTTTGGAAGCTCTCCCCGTGACCTGCGTGGGTTTTGTCTGGGTGCTCCAGTTTTTTAAATGGTGCAATGGCTCAATGGTCCTTTATTACCACGTGTACCGAGGTACAGTGGAATTTGATTTACAATACAGTCATACCAAAAAAGCAACAAGATACAAAGCTACATAAGGATTAAACATAAACAGCCACCACAGCAGCATGTGAGAATCCCTAGGGCACACAGCATAAGTGGAGTCCCACAGCCAGTTCAATGTCCAGGCCACACACACACTCCTTCACCATGATGTGACCAGAGTTGTACCGACCGCTGTCTCTGTCCCTGCAGTCCCTGTCAGACCCCGAACAATCAGAAAGCCGTCCACACTCGCACTAGACTCCGGGATGTCCTCCTGATGCGATGTCCCCGCAAATACCGAGATCACTGCACTCACGGCACTCCCTCCGAGTCCTCATCATTGCAGGCAGCACGTCCATCTTGTTTGTCAGCGACCTCACATTCCCCACTGTGATGGAAGGCAAATAACCTTTACCTTCTTCCTCTTTTTCTCCCGCGGTCGGGCGATCGAAACATCGCATTCGGGGCGATCGTAGCTCCCGCAGTCGGTGATCAAAGCCCCCGCAACGGGGCGATCGAGGCTCCCATGATCGGGGTGGTCGAAGCTCCTGTAGTTGGAGCTCCCGAAATCGATCCCTAACAAAGAGACCGCCAGCTCTGCAATGTTAGGCCGCTACGCGGACAGAGATACGGTACGGATAAATTTGCATCTCCGTCGAGGGAAGAGATAAAAAATGTTTCCCCCACCCCCCCCATAATGCAAAACTAAAGATACACTAAAACATACAAATTAAACAGACTAAAAACAACAAACAAAGAAAGGTATGACAGGTTGTTGGCGAGGCTGCCGCTTACGGCGCCACCCGTGACATGCGTGCGATTTCTCCAGGTGCTCCAGTTTCTTCCCACACTCCAAAGATGTACAGATTTGTAGGTTGATTGGATTTGTTAAAAAAAAATGTAAATTGCCCCTGGCGTGTGTAGGATAGTGTTACCGTGCAGGAATTGTGGATTCGGTGGGCCGAAGGGCCTGTTTCCACACTGTATCTCTAAACTAAACTAAATGGCTCTTCTGGATGATTCTGGAGGCTCCTGCAAACTACCTTCCAATCCAAAGTGCAGCTGCTAGCAGCCACCGAATGTAATGAGATTCTTTGGAATTCACTGCCCTGGAGGCCTAGCCAGTGCTTTCATGCAAACCAACGGACAAAATATTTTCAGATCATAGAGAACTCAAGGGATATGAGAATAGGACTGGAAAATGGTGTTGAGGCAGAAGATCAGGTGTGATTTTCTTGAATCTGGAGCAGGTTGGAATGTTGAACAGTCTACTCCTGCTCCTACTGCTTATGTTTGTTTCCACAAAATTCTTAATGAGCTCAAATTATGGACTGAAGGAATTCCTTTTGTCCCTGTTAGGTAGAAGTCCAACAATATATTTTGCTCTTGCTCAATCCACAAGATCATCAGCCATGCAGATATTATGTGGACCTCATTATGTTGACGTAATTTTGTGCTGAAAACGATTTCCCCAATTGTCAGTCATTGGCCAGAGAAATAAATGTGTGACCTCTAATCAGTGACAACATAAATCTTTATACCAGCTACATTATCTAAGTTTTTATCTTTCAACATTAAAAGGGATGTCTCTAATAAATGATTTCCATAATTCTTGAAAGCTTATCTACCCCATTGACACTTTTGTCATATATTGGGGCAGATTCTACAATTAAGTATTGATGGCTGCCATTACTATTCTATGGTTCTCTCAAGAAATACCTTCAGTTTTTCATTTTATTTTTTTACTGCAGAATGGGTGGAATGATTACGATTAATGAAAGGATTGGATTAGTTTATTATTGCCACGTGTGCCAAGATATGACCAAAGCAAAGCCAATATTCTGATTAAGACCTAAACAGATATAACTCATTACCAAAAGACCAACCTGCCATTGTTGCCTGGTTATAGTCCAGAGTGGGCGCTAAGATGGAGATAAGGGTATTTTCAGTTCCCAAAGGTGTCCTTCTGTCATTCTGCCTGGGAGCCTAGACACATCTACAAGCTTATTTCTAGGTAATTATTCCAGAGGATGCTCAATATGTATTTACTTCAGCACAATAATGGAAAACTTTTTTTAAGGGTCCAAATATAGACAATTCTAAGCAAATAGTTATTATTGATCTTGATTGACAAATTTGAGTAGCAAGAGATACAAATGATGGCTGACATATTTGAGTGCTTGCTCATTTGTACATTGGACTGGTTAACCAGAACAACAATGGCTCTATCATTATATCAGTTGCCTATCTAAAAGTATTTTAAATGCCACTATCTTATCTGCCTCTATCATCAACCCTGGCAGCGTGTTCTGGTTACCCACCATTCTCTGTATAATAAACTTGCCCTGTACATCTGCATTGAACTTTGCCTCCCGCATCTTAAAGCACTGCCCACTAATCTTTGATATTGCCATTTTGTAAAAAGGTTTCTGACTGACTGCCCTATCTGGGCCTCCCATAATGTTATTTACTTCTATCAGGTCTCAACAGCCTCTGAACATTTCTGAGAAAACAATTTTGTCCAACCTTTCCTCATAGCCAATAACCTCAAATCCAGGCAGAATTCTGGTAACTCTTCTGCACCCTCTCCAAAATCTCTAGATACTTTCTCTAATGGGGCATACAATACTCCAAAAGTAGCCTAACTAAAGTCCTCTAGAGCTACAATATGGCTTCCAAACTCTTATATTCAATGTCCCAACAAATGAAGACTAGCACACCATACATCTTCTTTAGCACGCTATCTACACGCATTGCCAATTTCAGGAAGGTATGGTCATGGAACGCAATATCCCTTTGTAAATCTGTTAAGGGTCTTTCCATTAACTTATTACTCTTCCCTTTTATTCTACCTCCCAAATTGCAACCCCTCACTCTTGACCATATAGTTGTCAAAGCAGAGTTTGATCAAGCATGCATCTGTTTGCCTTTCTGATGGCACATTTGCAATCAAATTGTAATTTTGAGGAGCTATTTGCACAGTAGGTGCAGTTTGAGTATACATGCTTAAAGAGTTTGAGCTGCATGATTCTCTAGGTCCTTGGTAAGATTAAATCAAAGCCCGAGAGTTGGCTACCCTCCCGTGAATGCGTGTATTTTTACTCATCATGCTGAAGTTTCAAGTACTTCAAAGCAGCCAGTCTATTTAACTCCTTAACATGCTGTTAGATGTTTTCGTTATTTTGATTGGTGCCAGAATTTACATAAATAGTGAATCAACCAGCTACAACATCAAATATCATCTTAAATTGAATATAGAAATATATTTGTCACTCAACCCAATGGGAATTTTGCTCCAGCATATTAAGCCAAATATTATTCAGAACAAGCCACAGTCACAATATTTTAGATTATTCCATCATCCTGGTTATTTTATATAATCTACCTTATGGTCTCAAATTTCACTGCACCTTAACTGGTACATGTGACATAAACTGAACTTGAAATGTTGAAACCTTATCTCTGCTGCAGGGAAATCTAGTTGCAAACTGTTCAATGCTCTCAAAAGGATTGGATTTGAAATACTATATCTATCAAATGTACTCACCTTGACTAAACTCTCTGATTAAATGTTACACCTGTTTCCCTCTCCACAGATGCTGCCCAATCTGCAGAGTACTTCTAGAATTATGTCATATTTAAAACTTCCTTTTTTTATTTTGACCATCTTTCCAGCACTTAATAATTTTGGATTAAATTTCCTATTTTGAAAACTATGCAATTATTGTTTTTAGTACTATGTTCTAATGTCCTCGGGTATGAGGATGCAGTTCTAATGTGGGCAAGTGAGATTAATGTAAATGGGCAAAAAGGTTAACATGGACATGATGGGCTGAGAGGCCTGTATCTGTGTTGTTCAACTCAATCATGGTTTCAGACCATATTACAGACACAAGCATTTGGAATGGTTCCAGAAATTAGCTCATGAACAGAGACAGAGGATACAAATTCAAGGGAGTTGTCAAAAGTCAGTTATTCCTCAGTAAGTAAGTAAGCAAGTAAGTTTGTTGGCCCAGTATTCACATACAAGGAATTTGCCTTGGTGCTCCGCCCACAAGTAACAACATGACATGCAGTGACAGTTACGAATGACTCAGAACACACTAAACATTAATAATAATAAGACATTAATGATAAAACATAATTGATCAAGCATGTGAACCAACAAAATACCAGATCAAAGGGAGGCTACAGATTTTTGGCTGTTGAATAGAGCAACTACTCGTGGATAAAAACTGTTTTTTATGTCTGGCTTTGGCAGCGTTGATAATCTGGTCGCCTTCCAGAGGGAAGTGGTTCAAAGAGTTTGTGGCCAGGGTGAGAGGGGTCAGAGATGCTCTTGCCCGCTCACTTCCTGGCCCTTGCAGTGTACAGTTCATCAATGGGGGGGATGGTGCAGCTAATAATATTCTCTGCTGATCGGACAATTCGCGGCAGCCTCCAGGTGTCGTCCTTGGTGGCTGAGCCAAACCAGACCATGATGGAGAAGGTGAGAACAGACTCTACGATGGCCATGTAGAATTGGACCATCATTGCCTGTGGCAGATTGTGCTTCCTCAGCTGCCGCAGGAAGTACATCCTCTGCTGTGCCTTTTTGACTATTGGATACAATTATTGTTCATACCAGTTTGGCAAAAGAATAAATCAGGGAATGTGGTGCATCCATGGATAACAAGGGAAATCAGGGACAGTATAAAAATCAGGGATAGTATAAAAACAAAAGATGACATAAAAAATTGGCCAGAAAAAGCAGCCTACTGGAGGACTGGGAGAAATTCAGAATCCAGCAGAGGAGGACAAAGGGCTTAATTAGGAAAGGGAAAATAGATTATGAAAGGAGACTGGCAGGGAACATAAAAACTGACTGCAAACGTTTTTATAGTTTTGTGAAGAGAAAGAGACTAGTTAAAACAAATGTTGGTCCCTTGCAGTCAGAAACAGGTGAATTGATCATGGGGAACAAGGACATGGCAGACCAATTGAATAACTACTTTGGTTCTGCCTTCACTAAGGAAGACATAAATAATCTGCCGGAAATAGCAGTGGAACGGGGGTCAAATAAGATGGAGGAACTGAGTGAAATCCAGGTTAGCCGGGAGGTGGTTTTGGGTAAATTGAACGGATTGAAGGCCGATAAATCCCCAGGGCCAGATAGTCTGCATCCCAGAGTACTCAAGGAGGTAGCCACAGAAATAGTGGATGCATTAGTGATAATTTTTCAAAATTCCTTAGATTCTGGAGTAGTTCCTGAGGATTGGAGGGTAGCTAATGTAATCCCACTTTTTAAAAAAGGAGGGAGAGAGAAAGCGGGGAATTACAGACCAGTTAGTCTAACATCGGTAGTGGGGAAACTGCTAGAGTCAGTTATTAAAGATGGGATAGCAGCGCATTTGGAAAGTGGTGAAATCATTGGACAAAGTCAGCATGGATTTACGAAAGGTAAATCATGTCTGACAAATCTGATAGAATTTTTCAAGGATGTAACTAGTAGAGTGGATAAGGGAGAACCAGTGGATGTGTTATATCTAGACTTTCATAAGGCTTTCGACAAGGTCCTGCATAAGCGATTAGCATACAAACTTAAAGCACACGGTATTGGGGTTTCAGTATTGATGTGGATAGAGAACTGGCTAGCAGACAGGAAGCAAAGGGTAGGAGTAAATGGGTCCTTTTCAGAATGGCAGGCAGTGACTAGTGGGGTACCGCAAGGCTCAGTGCTGGGACCCCAGCTATTTACAATATATATTAATGATTTGGACGAGGGAATTCAATGCAACATCTCCAAATTTGCAGATGACACCAAGCTAGGGGGTATAGTTAGGTGTGAGGAGGATGCTTGGAGGCTGCAGGGTAATTTGGATAGGCTGAGTGAATGGGCAGATGCATGGCAGATGCAGTATAATGTGGATAAATGTGAGGTTATCCACTTTGGTGGCAAAAACATGAAGGTAGACTATTATCTGAATGGTGGCAGATTAGGAAAAGGGGAGATGCAACGAGACCTGGGTGTCATGGTACACCAGTCATTGAAAGTAGGCATGCAGGTGCAGCAGGCAGTGAAGAAAGCAAATGGTATGTTAGCATTCATAGCGAAAGGATTTGAGTATAGGAGCAGGGAGGTTCTACTGCAGTTGTACATGGTTTTGGTGAGGCCACACCTGGAGTATTGCATACAGTTTTGGTCTCCAAATCTGAGGAAAGACATTCTTGCCATAGCAGATTGAGGGGGGTCTTATAGAAACTTACAAAATTCTTAAGGGGTTGGACAAGCTAGATGCTGGAAGATTGTTCCCAATGTTGGGGGAGTCCAGAACAAGGGGTCACAGTCTAAGGATAAGGGGGAATTCCTTTAGGACCGAGATGAGGAAAACATTCTTTACACAGAGAGTGGTGAGTCTCTGGAATTCTCTGCCACAGAAGGTAGTTGAGGCCAGTTCATTGGTTATATTTAAGAGGGCGTTAGATGTGGCACTTGTGGCTAAAGGGATCAGGGGGTATGGAGAGAAGGCAGTTATGGGATACTGAGTTGGATGATCAGCCATGATCACATTGAATGGCGGTGCAGGCTCGAAGGGCCGAATGGCCTACTCCTGCACTTATTTTTCTATGTTTCTATGTTCTATGTATCTATGAATGCTGCTGTTCGGCAAAGATGCAAAGGGCTTAGAATAGGTGGGATTTAAAGAATGAAGCCAATTATGTGGAGTGACTGGAAAATATCTTCCTCTGTTAACATTGCTGTTAGAGTATTGGTACAGACACAATAGACTACAAACTCCTCTCTTGTGCTATAGACTTTGAACATAATGTGGCTGGATCCATCAATGATGGCATTGATGGAGAAAAAGGTTAATCACTTTTGCCATTCAACCTCCCTTTTATGCTTTAAATTTGAAATAAATGTATTTATCAAAGGTACAATATCACAGGGGCTGTAAAAGCTTGAGCGAGTCTCGAACAAGAAGTATGTTTCTCACTGACCATACCAAAATGAGAGCCTGTACTTTTTCAGACCAGTAACTTTTCCGAAGTGACCATCCAAGTTTCTTCAATTTTTTGCTCTGATTTCCTCCCACTGTAAATCACTTCCACTGTGTAGATTAGTAATAGAAGAAAGAGTTTAAAAGTTGCAAATGCGATGAGGAGGTGAGTGATGTATATGTGTGGGAGAGTAAGTTGTCGGGGTGTGGAAAGTAAGTAAAGGAAGGAATGGGAGTAATGGGATTGCTACCTTCAGAATCAGCATGGACACTGTGGAGGTTGCTTATTTAATTCTGGCCCTTGGTTAATGAGATTCATTAAACATTTGATGTCAGGATTATTTGTGGATTGCAAATTCAATGGAGCAGGTTCCTTAGTATATATATATATATTATGTGTGTGTGTGTGCGTGTGCGCGTGTGTGTGTGTCAGCACCATGTTATCATAATAAGAATGATTTACATGGAAACAGCAGCTGCTAAGACAGATGAAAAGAATTATAATAATAACAAATGAGAACTAAAAATAAGTGTTTAAATTAAGGCCTTTTTTACGTAGTCCAGGGAAAGAGCGAAACCAGCATCAGATTTTTGTTGCTATTAAATTGTAATCCTTCTGAAATATGATGGTTATTCAGGCCTAGAACTGAGGAAATACTAATTGTCAGTTTTATTTATTACCTTCTTCTGACCACTTGATTTGTTAAGGTCAGACCTATTGTTCACGTTACTTTTGCTGGGCCTTACAGCAGTAGCAGTGAAATTCCTGATACATTGGTAATCATAACAATTCTTAAATAGAATCATAGAGCCAGACAGGACAGCAATGGGCCATTTGACCTAACTCATCCATGCCGGCCAAGTTTCCCCATCTAGGTTAGTCCCATTTGCCCGTGTTTGGCCCATATCCCTCTAAATCTTTCCTAGCCATGTGCTCGTCCAAATGTCTTTAAAAATAATATTTGTACCTGCCTCAACTGCTTCAGCTGGCAGTTCATTTCATATACCCATCACCCTCTGTGTAAAAATGTTGCCCCTCAGAGGGTCTGAAGAAGGGTCTCAACCCGAAACATCACCATTCCTTCTCTCCAGAGATGCTGCCTGTCCCGCTGAGTTATTCCAGCATTTTATGTCTATCTAAAAATGTTGCCCCTCAGGTTCCTATTAAATCAGGGGTTCCCAGCCATTTTCGTCCTGTTTACTCCTGGCAACTTTAATAGCACATAACAATTATTGCACTTATTTATAAACAACTAATGATGAACAGATACCTGAACCAAACACAGTCGGTCAATGAGAAAAAACATGTTCAAATCCAGAATCAACAAATTTACCCCTTGGGTAGGCAAAATGTCCCCTCTATAAAGTTACCCCAGGTTGGGAACCCTTGTATTAAATCTTACCTGCTCACCTTAAGCCGATGTCCTCCAGTTCTTAATTCCCTTGCCCTGGAAAAAAAACTGTGTATTCCCCCTGTCTATTCCTGGCATGATCATAACACACCTCCATAAGATCGTCCCTCAGCCTCCTACACTCAAAGCAATAAAATGTTAGCCTGCCCAACCTCTCGCTGTTGCTCATGCACCCGAATCCTGACAACATCTTCACAAATCTTCTCTGTGGCCTTTTCAGCTTTATTCTTATTCTTTCAAGCAGTGTGAAAGTGCTTGCATTTCCACAGTGGCCTTCTTTTCCCATTGTGGTGCATATTTTGTATGCACTTCAGACATTCTATGTTTGAACGTTTTCCAACCTCATGGTGCCCAGGTGGAATATTCTGCATTTGCAATCATCACAGGGAAAGGAAATCGTTTCTACTGCAGATGTTGACTGCTTTTACAGGACAACTTTAATTAAACACTGTTTATCAAGTTAGAAGTTAACCTTGGGCGTAAACAAGTTTTTCAATTTCTTGCAAGAGTTTTGGTGACAGGCACAGAATGATGCACTCCCTGCAGAAGACAAGTTAAATGATCATTCATTGAAAATATGAGACACATGGCATTGTAGTGCAACAATTATGGAAAATGTCAATCTCATGTATTGAAACAATGCACTGTTGGATTTAATGGTACATTCATTATATTGCTGACTGCTATTCCGGAGACCTAGACGGATTGTCCAGAGGGTCTGTCTTTGAATCTCTCCGAGGGAGATTTAACATTGGAATGAAATTTAGGAATAAATGAATGAATGAATGATAAAATAAGTTTATTGGCCAAGTATGTACATATACAAGGAATGCTCTGCTTGCAAGTAACATCACGACATACAGTAAACCATCAAGAATAAATCATAAAACATTAAGAATGAAACATTATAGTTTAAACAAGTGAATGAAATGAAATACCAGAGCAAAAGGAGGCTACAGACTTTTGGTTATTGAGTAGAGCTACTGCTCGTGGAAAAAAAGTTGTTTTTATGTCTGGCTGTGGCTGCTTTGACAGTCTGGAGTCACCTTCCAAGGGAAGTAGTTCAAAGAGTTTGTGGCCACGGTGAGAGGGGTCAGAGATGATCTTACCCACTCGCTTCCTGGCCCTTGCAGTGTACAGTTCGTCAATGGGGGGAAGGTTGCAGCCAAAAACCTTCTCAGCTGATCGAATGATTCACTGCAGCCTCCAGATGTCGTGCTTGGTGGCTGAGCCAAACCAGACCATGATGGAGAAGGTGAGAGCAGACTATACGATAGCAGTATAGAATTGGACCATCATTGCCTGTGGCAGATGGTGCTTCCTCAGCTGCTGCAGGAAGTACATCCTTTGTTTGGCCTTTTTGACTGTGGAGTCGATGGTGGCCCCCATTTAAGGTCCTTGGAGATGATGGTTCCAAGGACATTAAAGGACTCCACAGATTTATTAGTACAAGTGCTTATGAAGTTTTGGATTATCTGCAGAAACCCAGATAATTAACCAGAGTCAAAGAATTGTTACAGTACATCATTCTTACAGTACAGGAGGCCATATAGTTCTTCAAATATATTCCAGTTTCAACTAATCCAACTAGGGGGCGACACAATGGAGCAGGGTGGAGTTGCTGCCGTACAGCGCCAGAAACCTGAGTTTGATCCTGACATCGGCTGCTCTCTGTGCTGAGTTTGTACTTTCTTCCTGTGACTGCGTGGGTTTTCTCCAGTTGCCCCGGTTTCCTTCCATAGTCCAAAAACGAACAGGTTTGTAGGTTAATTTGCTTCTGTAAATTGTAAATGATAAATTGTCCCGAGTGTGCAGTATAGAGCTAGTGTACAGGGTGATCACTGGTCGCTATGGATTTGGTGGGCCTAAGGGCCTGTTTCTTCATTCTCTCGAGTCTAGAGTGTAATCTTGTCGGTCCTGCTCTTTACCCACAATCTTGCAAATTATTCTCTCCAATTTCATCATGAACTCATCCTCCTCTATCAAATCTCCTCATGACCTTCTTAGTTCTGTAGAGAACGGTCCCGACTTTTCTTATCTGACCATTTGGACAAAATCCCCCATCTTCCAGAGACACTGTTAAAAAATCCCACAGTTTCTTTTGAAGTTTTGAGAAAAATCCTGAAGCAATTTAAGACTAAAGTAGAAGAAACTTGAGTTGTTTAACCAATTAAAAAAAACATCGATTTTTTATTTGATATTATTTTTGAGATACATCATGGAAACAGACCATTCTGGCCCACTAAATCCATGCCGACCTTCGAAAACCCATGCACACACATTCTATCTTATCCCACTTTCTCATCCACTCTCTACACATTAGAAGCAATTTACACGGGCCAATTAACCAAACTGAATATCTGTGGGATCTAGAAGGAAAACGGAGCATCCAGGGAAAACCAACGCAGTCACAGGGAGAATGTACAAACTTTTGTTTAGAAAGATGAGGGGGAGACCTCATTGAAAGGTATCGAATAGTGAAAGGCCTGGATAGAGTGGATTTGGAGAATATATTTCCACATGTGGGAGAGTCTAGGTCCAGAGGCCATAGCCTCAGAATATAAGGACCTACCTTTAGAACAGAGATGTGGAGGAATTTCTTTAGTCAGAGGGTGATGTTTATGAATCTACACTGATAGCATCCAAGGCCAAGATCGGACCCAGTTCTCAGGCACTGTGAAGCAGCAGCTCTACCAGCTGCACCACTGTGCCACCACTAAGGATTATATTTTTCAATGAGTTGGAAAAACGAAAATGGACCAATTAGAACCATAGAAAAAAATAGGTGCAGGAGTAGGCCATTTGGCCCTGCAAGCCAGCACCGCCATCCAATATGATCATGGCTGATCATACAAAATCAGTCTCCTGTTCCTCCTTTCTCCCCATATATCTTGGTTCCGTTAGCCCTCAGAGCTATATCTAACTCTCGTTTGAAAACATCCAGTGAATTGGCCTCCACTGCCTTCTGTGGCCGAGAATTCCACAGATTCACAACTCTCTGGATGAAAAAGTTTCTTCCCCGTCTCAGTCATAAATGGCCTACGCTTATTCTTAAACTGTGACCTCTGGTTCTGGACTCCCCGCAACATTGGGGACATTTTTCCAGCATCTAGCTTGTCCAATCCCTTAAGAATTGTATATGTTTCTATAAGTGGGCAAAATTAGAGCACATGGTATTTGGGGTAGGGTATTGACGGATAGAAAATTGGTTGGCAGACAGGAAACAAAGAGTAGGGACTAATGGGTCCCTTTCAGAATATCAGGCAGTGACTAGTGGGATGCCACAAGGCTCGGTGCTGGGACCACAGGTTTTTTACAATATATATTAATGATTTAGATGAAGGAATTAAAAGTAACATTTGCAGATGACACAAAGCTGGCTGGCAGTGTGAACTGCGAAGAGGATGCTATGTGGATGCAGAGTGACTTGGACAAGTTGGGTGAGTGGGCAGATGCATGGCAGATGCAGTATAATGTGGATAAATGTGAGGTTATCCAATTTGGAGGCAAGAACGGGAAGGTAGTTATTATCTGAATGGTGTCAGGTTGGGAATAGAGGAAGTACAACAAGACCTGGGTGTCCTAGTACATCAGTCATTGAAGGTAAGCATACAGGTACAACTGGCAGTGAAGAAAGCTAATGGCATGTTGGCCTTCATAAAGATTTGGTCTCCTAATTTGAGGAAGGACATTCTTGCTATTGAGGGAGTGCAGCTTAGGTTCATGAGTTTAATTTCCGGGATGGCGGGACTGTCATATGATGAAAGAATGGAGCAACAGGACTTGTATTCACTGAACTAAGAAGGATGAGAGGGGTTCTTATAGAAACATATAAAATTATTAAGGGATAGGATACGCTAGATGCAGGTAATGTTCCTGATGTTGGGGAGTTCAGAACCATGGGCCACAGTTTAAGAAAAAGGTGTAGGCCTTTTAGAACTGAGATGAGGAAAAACTTTTTCACACAGAAAGCTGTGAATTTGTGGAATTCTCTGCCTCAGATGGATGCATTCAAAAGAGAGTTAGATAGAGCTGTTAGGGTTAGTGGAATCAAGGGGTATGGGGAGAAGGCAGGAATGGGGTACTGATTGTGGTTGATCAGCCATGATCACATTGAATGGCGGTGTTGGCTCGAAGGGTCGAATGGCCTACTCCTGCACCTATTGTCAATGTATCTATGATCTATGTAAGATCCCCTCATCCTTCTAAATTCCAGTGAATATAAACCCAGTCGGCCCATTCTTTACAACAATTGGTTGTTGTTACGCCTGTGAATGGGTCCTATCATCTGTACATTGCATTGAGAATAAAACTGTGAAGCTGGAGAAGCTTGCTAGGGAGACTGTGAAAAGATGTTTGACCTGTTCCTGCATTGTTTCCAACTTCCTTTCGTGAACAAGAGTGCCGCTCGTGAAATTGCAACATGCTCCATCAAAATGCGTGGTCAAGTGGCACAGATGAGAGAAATGACTGCACTGTGAAAACATGTGTGCCACTCAAAGTGATAAATATCAGGAATGGTGGATGACTGTTTGCCTGGTAGTGTGCAATGTGTATTACAATGGAATAGCTCTGACATTTACGAGATGAAACAGGGTCATTTTTCTTGAGAGGGAAGCAATTAAATACTAAAACACATCTCAAGAACATGGTCCTGTGTCAGAGGAGATTATTCTGAATTGCTGATCACCAGTGAGGAGGAAATTGGAATTGTGTTCGACTTTAGGAGATCAAAAATGCATGCAACAATAAATAAATAGTTGACAAGAAAAGATCTATTGTTCCTTGTAAGGTTATACCATTCAGTTGTGCAGCCCAGCCCACACGGCACCTTGCCCACTACCCCCTCTGTCATATCAAAGGAAGGATACAAAATGTGTAAAAATCTAATCCAGTTGTGAAGAAAATTCCTCACTGATCTTTTTAGATAATCAAAAATAATCCAGAAAACCAACTGATTCAGATAAACGTTATCAGCTTCCTATCTCTCTTTAGACTTTTAGACTTTAGAAGTACAAAGAGGAAACAGGCCCTATAGCCCACTGAGTCTGCACAGACCAGCGATCACCCTGTTCTTCTTAGGCCCCCTTCGGTCATGGCTGGCCATGGGTGTCTCCAGGGTTGGAAGATGCCAGTGCGTGTCTTTGTTTAACACGGGGAGACTGGTGCACAGACAGCCACCACACGGTCCTTGACAGATCTGGGTCAGGGTCCAGTGGCATGGAGTCCAAGACGACCGGAGACCCTTTTCTGCTGCAGCCTTCATCCGCCTTCCCAGCCGTTGTGACGCTCCACTAAGGGGAGTCATCATCCTCCGCCTGTTCCGCCGTGGAGGTCTTGGTTGGATTGCTCTTTGTCAGAGTCCTCCCCCCCCCGACTTTACTGCCATGGGTGGTCCTACCAGGAGCATAACTCCAGACGGCATCGCTCTCAGGATCTCAGGACCACACAAGATTCTTCACCACGACAAGGCGACAATCCACGGAGATCACCCTATACACTAGCACTATCCTACGCACTAGGGACAATTTACAATTTTGGCCAATTAACCTATAATTAACCTACAAACCCATCCATTTTTGGCGTGTAGGAGGTAACCAGAGCACCCAGAGAAACCCCATGTGGTCACAGGGAGCACCTGCAAATTCTATACAGGTAGCACCCATAGTCAAGATCAAACCCAGGTCTCTGGCGCTGTCAGGCAGCAACTCTACCACTGTGCCATTGTGCTGCCCCCAATTTGCTGATGTGTGCTCTAATACAGGGTGATCTCCACCTGATCCAGAAAACATGTCAGACTGACTGTAGAGTTGTGGATTGGCTGCAGAAACCCAAGTCACTGAATTGACACAATACAGAATTGTTGCACTACAGAAGGAGGCGATTCAGCCCATCAAACATGCTCCAGCTCCAAGGTGAGCAATCTTATCTAACCATTTCATTACCCACAATTCTAAAAATTATTCTCTCTAATTTAATGTTATGAGGGGGAATGACGGCGAGGTATTAGATGTAAATGCATTTTCATGCATGCGCACATGGTGCTGGGAGGAATTCTCTCTAATGAACCCATTCTCCTCTGTGAATCTCCTCGCAACCTTCTTAGTTCTGAGGAAAACAGTCCTTGCTTTTCCATTTGTGGCCAAAATCCCTCTTCTTTCAGACATGCAGTTAAAAAAAACCTCAATGTCAGGGGAAGTCAGTGAATCTCCTGTTCCACGTTGAACCTGACTCTGCAATACAAAATTTTGAACAGTACCATGGACTTGTTTCTTTTCCTAATTCCGATTTGCTCTAAAGTCTTATTTTTAAAGACTCTTTTTAATTTTTACCATCTTGCAGAATTCACATGTAACTTATGTATAATTTATGTGTAATTTATGTTTTGGGGTGTTGTCTGAGTCAATGTGCCCGTGATGGTGCTGCAAGCAAGATTTTCATTATAACTCAATGAACTTGTGCATATGGTGATAAACACGACTTGACGTTCCAATTTCTCTGAACTCATTCCATCAAAACGTTGTCTAATAATCTAATAGTAGATAATGAAATAGTGTAGGAAGGAACTGCAGATACTGGTTTACACTAAAGATAAACACAAAATACTGGAGTAACTCAGCGAGAGAGGCAGCATCTCCGGATAGACATTTCGAAATAATGGCTTTAACTATCCACTATTAGATATTAAATTTAATCTGTCCATTATCTTATAAAGTTTAATCTGCTAACACTGCATCCCTCCTACTGCTACAGCTCTGCGTAAAGGACAGGTAGGTGCGTTATGAGGGACAATGATGGTGAGATATTTGATACATTTCATGTAATGTGAACAGGGTGCTGGGCGGCAATTAGAATCAAGCAGTCTTGTAGCAGGAAATAGCAGGCCGTACAGCCCATTGAGCCAGTTCTGGCCATCAACCATCCATTTACTCTAACCCAAAGGATAGAAGAAATCATCTGAACATTGCATTGAAAAAAATGTAGACAATAATATAGAAAATATGGAGAATGAAAGGGAAAATATAGATCAGCCGAACGCAGTCATTTACCCGGGACATGGGAACAAAAAAAAGAGGAACCTGTGGGAAAATTTTGTCACAGAGGGTGGAGGCTACATGGAATTGTCAGATGAATTAATTGAGGCAGGTACTATAGCACCATTAAAAGGGACTTGGGCAGGTACATGGATAGAAAACATTTAGAGGTATTTGGGCCAAACACGGGCAAATGGGATGAACTTACATCTTGGTCATCACGGACCTGTTGGGTCAAAGGGCCTGTTTCAGTGCTGTATCACTGAATGATGCTCTATGACTCTATAACCCCTATTTGCATTGATAAGTCTTCCTTGGTGTACACTCCACTCTATATCCAAGCCTAGCACTGTGATCCTTGGGAACAGTAACCTCTTCCTTGCTTTCCCTTGATCCATCATGATTTCCGGGAAGGTTTTAGAAAAAAATCAAGGGAATGGCCTGATACCAATTTCAGGAGCTGATTGATCCTGCAGAGCTGTCAAAGACACACTGGAGAGGGAAAGATGAAGATTCATTTGATTACAATCAGCACTAAACTGCTCCATAAAACTTTATGAAACCAATTATGTTTTTGTAATCCCCAATGACAAGGGCATTCTTTTGATATTCCTTGGTTGCTGGGCAACTGAAGATTTAACACAATGATGTAGAATGATAATTTCAGGATTTTACACTTACATCCATTCAGAATGAAAACAACGATAACAAGCAACTGCATACTGAGTTGTGACCTTGCTGGGTTTCACAAGTGTGTTTATCTTCCATCTAAAAGATGTTACATATTGTTGTGCAATTGTTTTCCTTTTGTGAGCTTGAGAAAGGTAGAAAGACTAGCAAGTATTTAGTGCTTCTTTACGTGCCTGTCCCACTTGCATGCGATTGCATGCGTTTGGCGCGACCAAACGAGTTCGCGCTAAGTTCGCGAAATGTTCGGACAGTGCGGGCTTTTCGGAGCCCCGCGCAATGTCGGGACCAGCCCCGCACAACTCCATACGCCTCCGCGCTTGGAAGTAGAACTGGCCTGTACGCCTCAAACGTCCATGTTTGGTCACGCCAGACGCATGCAATCGCATGCAAGTGGGACTGGCCCTTTAGACCCCACGATAATGGAAAGGGAAAGCTAACATTTTCTCGTTTACCTGGATTTCGGTGCTACATCCCAGATATCAAAACATTTATCTCTGGACTTAACCAGATTATTCATTTGGAATCAATGTTCATTAGTTGATCACAGGTACTGTATGTTTGCTAGAGGCGCTGTTAATTGTTTGGCACAGAAGAGATTGCAGACTGTAGATCCTGAGCAAGAAAGAAAGCATTGGAGGAACCTAAAGGGTCAGGCAGCATCTGTGAAGGGAAATGGACAGATGATGTTGCCCCCCAGACTCTGAAGAAGGGTAGCGATCCAAAACATCACCCCTCCATGGATGCTGCTTGGATCACTGTGTTCTTTCAGAGATTTGTTTTTGCTTAATCATTTGGCATCTTGGAATAAGGAGGAATTTCCGGTCAGGAGGGGTGACCACACCATATGCAAGGAAAGAACAAGACCCAACTACAGGTGTAATAATTTCCATAGATCATTAGCACTAACACTCTCTGATAAATGCCACGCGGGAAAAACACAAATAAACTGCAGCTCAGGTAAGGAGGTATTTAAAACTCAAAGTTCCAACAAAGAGGTCTATGTGAGCCCACACCAGGTCTAACTGATTAATTACAAGTAATTACTTACATAACTGATTAATCACAGTAATTACAAGCTACTAAGAAGCCTCAGGTAACCCGAGTCTGAATGATCGTGATAAAGAGCTGACAAGAAGAAATTACAATTGAAATACGCCTTAACATTGATTGAATTGATTGAAAGATGCATGAAAACAGGTCCTTCGGCCCACCAAGTCCACGCCCACCAATGATCACCCATTCACACTAGTTTTATATTATTCCACTTTCGCTTCCACTCCCTACGCATACAGGGCAATTTACAGAGGCCAATTAACCTACAAACCTGCACGTCTTTGGGATGTGAGTGGAGACTGGAGCACCCTGAAGAAACCCGGAGGAATTGTAAAACCTTCCTATGACTGCAATAGTTCGGGAACACAGTCCTCCTTCTTTCACTCAAGGGCAATTAGAGATAGGCTATAAATACTGACCTCACTCTGAAACACAGATCCCACAAAGGAATATCAGAAGTGGAACGATAGTTACTTTCTGACTGAAACCTGTAAATACAAGTACAAGTGATAATAATCATTAAACAGGTCTACCATCTATTTTCTGGCACCCTTGGTTCCAGAGACTTGCCGGATTACCAGTTTTGCTGGAGATACCAACCCACGAGTTTGGCCTCGGAAGCCAACTATGGGAATGGATCTGGTGGCTCCGGCTGGGCCGGAGTTCCAGAGACGCAGCCGTAGGGGGCAAATTCAACCCGCCGATCGGAAGTCGGCTGCGGAAGTCCCAATGAGGATGAGATCAGCCGCCTCACCCAGCACAAGTGCTGCATTTTCAAGGAGATATCTGAGTGGGATGATTTCAAGTGCGCTCTTGTTATTTTGTCCATATTATAGGAGGTGCTGGAAAATCGGCGGTGGACCTGTATCACTCCTACTTGCTGCATTTAGGGCAACGTAACAAAGACTTTTAAATCCTTTTTTAAAGGATAATTCTCTAAATAGCTTGTAGCAATTGGAATCGGGTTGATTTTCTCATTATACTCAGCAAATAATCACCACAATTAGTGAAATTCCCAACATCATTTGTAGCTACGGTGATAAAGGAAATGGAAATGTCAGAGGGGCTGAATGAGATTACACTCGGGAAAACTTAGAAAGGAAGAAATCAAGATTATTACAGGCTTTACACATACATCTGCACAAGCCCTCAACCTGGTTCCTTCATGTCTTTTAGTCTAATAAATCTCAATCCACAGGCAGTTATTAATTTATTGAATGTATTGAATTTTTGTTCCATACATATTACCTATGCGTATTGTGTTTACAGGCCTGTTATGCTGCTACAATGTAGTTGGTCCATATGACAATTAAACACTCTTGTTTGCTCTTCCCTTTCGATTTTGAGTGAATAAAATTTCCAGTAAATGTAATTCAAGATAGAGGGTTTACAGAAAAGTAGAAGCCCATTTGATAAGTGGGAAATATAAAAGAGAAAGACTAACCATGGTTTTGGCTCCCGTAAGGAGCTTTTTTTAATTCTCATTGATACAGAAGTCATCAGTAGAGCCCTCCCATCAGGAAGAGGCACAGAACAGCAGGATCGATTGCTGCCATTTGAAAAGCTCGTCCTTTATGTATTTTAATATAACAAAGATAACATTTGTATCTACTTTATGTTTTAATTCATCTTTATACATTAAAAATTGCCTTTCAACCAAAAATACAATAACTCCAGGGTAGGATGAAACTGCTAACACGTCAGAAATATTCTGCCATTCATTTGCACCATGGTTGATGGTTTCTTGTTCTTGGTTTCTTGGTCCTCCAAAATATTTAATGGAATTTAAACTGGATGTGGTGGAGGGAGGACTTAAGCCAGAAAGGGTTTTTGGGAAGATAGAACTACCTTAAATTTAGTTGCATCTGGTTGGGTAATAGACAATAGGTGCATTCAGCCCTTCGAGCCAGCACCGCCATTTAATGTGATCATGGCTGATCATCCCCAATTAGTACCCCATTCCTGCCTTCTCCCCATATCCCCTGACTCCGCTATTTATAAGCTATCCGCTATCTAGCTCTCTCTTGAAAGCATCCAGAGAACCTCCCTCCACCGCTCTCTGTGGCAGAGAATTCCACAGGCTCACCACTCTGTGAGAAAAAGTGTTTCCTCCTCACTGTTCTAAATGGCTTACTCCTTATTCTTAAAATGGTAGGGTGAAGACTATTCCCTGCTTTAATTGTGCGGGGGAAGAATGATGGTCATTTGAGTCTGATTTTCCCACCTTTGCAATTCCCACACTATTGTTTGCCTTTCAATGATGATGGCCAGGACATGGACTGGAGCACATTGCTTCTTGCTCCATATTCCAGCAAATGCAGTCTCCTGTAACTCTGTACATAACAAAGTTACTGACAGAGAACTGTGAAGTAGGATGAACATGAATAGATTTAGCATTTAGCAGCATGGACTGAATTGGCCAAATGGCCTTCCTTCTGTGCTGCACATTCATACCATTCTCTGGCAATTTGTAGGCTCACTGCATATACAGTTAATAATTCAGCAAAAAAACGCCGCAGCCCTAGTCACAAATTCCTAATCAGATTCATCCAGGCCTGCCAATCCCAGCAACAGCCTGCTTAATATTCACTGCCAACCTAATGCAATGAAGCATGAAAGAGATAAAAAATAAAGACAAAAAGTGGTGCTGTGTTCTTTGTCTGTGGATGGCACTATACAAATGCAAGTGCAGTCTAGGTTATCCCCAATATATCTTGCATATCTTTCATTCATTGTTCTTTATCTCTCCACATCACCGTCTATATTTCTCGTTTCCCTGATCCCTAACCAGTCTGAAGAAGGGTCTCGACCCGAAACGTCGCCTATCTCCTTCGTTCCTTAGATACTGCTGCACCCGCTGAGTGTCTCCAGCTTTTTGAGTACCCTCGATTCTCCAGCATCTGCAGTTCCTTCTTTAACAGAATGACATGCAACTTGCTAGTGGGTTGATTGACAAGGCTTTATGTAGAAGGTAATATTTTAGTTCAAAAAGTGCTGCACTGGAAAATAATTTCATTATTTGTTTGAGATTTTTTGGTATAGAGATACAGCGTGATAACAGACCCTACGGCTCACGGAGTCCGACCGATGATCCCCGCACATTGACACAATACAACACACCAGGAACATTTACAATTTACCAAAGCCAATTAACCTACAAACCTGTACGTCTTTGGAGTGTGGGCGGAAACGGGAGAACCTGGAGAAAAAACACTCAGGCCACGGGGAGCACTTCCAAACTCCATACACACAGCACCAACAGTCAGGATTGAACCTGGGTCTCTGGCGCTGTGAGGCAGTAACTATACCGCTGTGCCATTGGTCTTGATTAAACTTCTCTGAAAGACTGAACCTCCAATAGTTCATCATTCCTGAGGCTGAATGAACCTCAGCCGCTCAATTCAACAGCATCTTAACTTCATTTTCGGCTTTGCTACCCTATCACCTAACCCAATATGATCACCATATTGTATAACTGTCATGCAACACTCCACCTTCTACACTCAATATGTGTAGAAAGGAACTGCAGATGCTGGTATAGACTGAAGATAGACACAAAGAGCTGGTGTAACTCAGCGGGTCAGTCAGCATTTCTGGAGACAAAGGCTGGGTAACCTTTCAGGTCGGAACCTTTCTTCAGACTGAAGAAGGGACCAGACAAGATATGTTACCCATCCTTTTTCTCCAGAGATGCTGCCTGACCTGCTAATTTATTATAGCACTTTGTCATCTATCTTCACTACTCAACCCTGACTGATGAGGGCCAAGGTACCAAAGACCTTCTTCATCACCCTATCTACTTGTGAAACCATTTTCATGGAAATGTTTAGCTGTAATCCTTGATCCCTCACCTCTACAACACTCCCCAGGGCCCTACCATTCACTGTGACTTTTTAAAAAACATTTTGGCCTGTTGCTATTTATGCTTTATATCAATTAGTGACAGGTTATAGTGGCCAATTAATCTCCTAACCTGCACTTCTTTGGGATGTGAGTGGAAACCTAAGCACTCGGAAGAAGTCACAGCGAGAACATGCAAATCTACACACAGACGGCACCCGAGGTCAGGATTGAACTTGTGAGCTGCAGTTGAGGAAAGATTTTCTTCCAGCCCTCACCCTTGAATAACCTTACGCTAATGTTGTTACTTGCCCTTTATCTGATCTGAAGAAATCATCTCGCTTCATCTACTGTATCAACATATTTAATCATCTTAAAGCATTAGATCGCCCCATAACCTCGAGGAGAAACAAGCCTAATCTCTGCAACGTGCTCTCATAATGTAATTCTTTTGGCCATTTGTGGATGCAATTACTTTGATTTGGGATTTAAAGAAACGATTTGTCATACTGGATGTATGACATGTATTCAGTAATAGTGTTAAATAAAAGAAAATTGGTTAGATTACATGTGCTGTTGCACAACTCTAGTATGAAAGGGCTATTGTGCACTTTCAGGATATGTATAGTGAATCATTTTTAAATAATTTGTAATCCCCAAAATCTCAGTGAATTTATTTGTCACTGAGTTACATAAAGCAAGTAAGTGTAATCAGCAGTCTGTGCTGAGTTATATAAAGTGAGTGAGTACAAGCTTTCTCCTCTCTAACTCTGAGCAGGTAAGGAGAGGGGTTCAGTACACCCATGGCTGCAGCTTCAAGTATTAATGTCAGGTGTGAAGAAATAGTTAAATAAAAATAATAATTGTGATTTATTCATCTACAAAATGTGCTAAGTGCATGTCCTGCAATAGATCTTTTTCCTTACTTTTCACACAGATAAACAGTGGGTCAGCACAAGCCATGGATGGGACACTCTTGGTTGAATGTGACAGCCGCAGTTTACTTTAGACTTTAAACTTTAGAGATACATTGCGGAAACAAGTCCTTCGGCCCACTGAGCCTGCACCGAACCGCGATCACCCCGAAAACTCGCACTATCCAACACACTAGGGACAATTTACAATTTCACCAAAGCCAATAAGCTACTGTACGTCTTTGGAGTGTGGGAGGAAACCAGAGAATGCCCATGCAGGTCACGGGGAGAACGTACAAACCCCCTGCAGACAGCACCCGTCGTCAGGAACCAGAAACCTGCTTCTCTGGCGCTGTAAGCCAACAACTCTATGGCTGTGCCGCCCCTAATGCACATGGAAACAGTTCTTTAGCCCAGCAAATCAGTGCTGACCATCAAGTGCCTATTTTTACATTGGTCCTGCCATCAACCATTTCATCAAATTACACTCACCAGATACGATCTCTCACTGAGACAGGAGAGATAATTTGCAGTGACTAATTATCTATCAACCTGCATGTCTTTGGGAAAATGGAACCCCCATAGAAACCTATGGGGCAGCAAGGCGAACATGAAAACGCCACATAGACAGCATTGAGGTCAAGATTGAACCTGGGTCACCACCTCTGTTTGGCAGCAGCTACTCCAGCTACGCCACTGTGCCACTCTTCATTCTTCATTCTATAATCATTATTCTGCACCCTTCTACAATCCTACCACTAAATGTTCTGGCCCCTGACTCTGACCTATACTGCTTCACCAATATCACTTTCCCTGGAGCTTAGACCTTAACCTCCTTAAACCTATGACGCCGACCTCTCCACCTGACTTTCCTTCTTAAGGCTCATCATCTTATAACCTGTTCATTTTCACCAAGCATTGTCAGCAAAACTAATTAAAAAAAGTACTGCAGTTCCTGCTTTATACCAAAGAGACACAAAATGCTGGAGTAACTCAACGGGTCAGGCAGCTTCTCTGGAGAAAATGAATAGGTAACGTTTCAGGTTGGGACCCTTCTTAAGACTGATTGCAGTAGGGAGAGTGGGGGGAGAAATGTTAATTAATTTAACAAATACACAAAATACTGGAGTAATTCAGCGGGACAGGCAGCATCTCTGGAGAAAAGGAGTAGGTGATGGTGCGGATCAAGACCCTTCTTCAGACACAAAATGTCACCTATTCCTTTTCTCCAGAGATGCTGCCTGACCCGCTGAGTTAAGTTCCTGTCCCACTTAGGCGACTTTTTAGGCGAGTGCAGGATACTATCGCTCGCCACATGATCACCACATGGTTGCCACATGTTCGCTGGTGGTCTCTGGTGAGTCTCCTTCATGGTGTCGAGGAGTTCCAGCATTCTGGGAATGCGTAGTGGCCTCAGTATGGTTGCCACAAAATTTTCAACATGTTGAAAATTTTTCTGTGGCTAAAGATTGGTTGGCCACAGAATTTTTGTGTAATTTTAGGTAGTCGAGGTAGCCGTAGGTTGTTTTAGTTAATCTCCCTTGCTGACCAGGCATTTGCGTTGGGTCATTGGGGAAAAAAAATGTAAGCACGTGTTTTCAGAACCAAGGAGAACCAACTGGTAATGTTAAATAATGTCTGAAGAAGGGTCTCGACCCGAAACGTCGCCTATCTCCTTCACTCCTTAGATGGTGCTGCACCCGCTGAGTTTCTCCAGCTTTTTGTGTAACCCCTGGTAATGTTAAATGCCCGCCAAACTTCACAGGTGTGTATCTCTGGCTTATTAAAAGTTGTCTAGTTTCTTAAAAGTGTCTCCACTCCTTCTCCCCCCTTCTCCTCCCTTCTTCCCCCTTCTGCCCCCTTTTTTCCCCATTCTACCCTCTCCCCCTCCTCCTCCTCCTCCTCCTCCTCCTCCTCTTTGAGAGGACTTACTGTACACTGTGCAGCCATCTTAACTTTCCTGTTTATCGCGGTGTGTGTTTGTATCACCTTCGCTTTGCACCGTGTGAATTTCAGACAGCGCTCCCCCGCTTTCCTTGGCCCCCGCCTTTGCGATGTGTGTGTGTGTGTTCCACTCTGACACTCGCCGTTCCAGTTCCCGGTTTTTCAGCGAGTGCCGCGAACTTGACAGTCGCCGGCAGTCCGCTGAAATATCGCCCAAGTGGGACAGGCCCACTGTGGTAAAATACTCCAGTATTTTATGTCTTTCTTCGGTGTAAACCAGCATCCGCTATTTCTTCCTACACAATTAATTTAACATCCTTGTTGTACTTTTAATTTCACTCTGTAAAGCACCCTGGGATATTTATCTAAGAAAAATGCAACATGAGCAAATGCAAATTGTTGCATCTGGGTGTATTAAATAAAATGAAACTTAACCACTTTTAGATTTATCATTGTAGTAAAGCATCAAAAATACGATGCCGATCATTTGAGTTTGGAGCTAATTTTATTTTGTTATTTACAAACACGTTTATAACTGCAGTGAGTTTTTGGCTCGTTAAATTGACAATGAGCTTGCATGTGATTTTCACAGAAAATGAACCGCTCATTAATAAATCAGGTTGATTTACTTGATTTCCACCTTCGTACTATATCCTGCAGATGGCCAAAACCTATAGTTTATCGTGAAACTACCCTTCCTGCCTACCGCAACCTCCTTTCACTGCCTCAAGGACCTTCTCCAGTCTAGATCACGTCATCTTTTCATGAGGACAACTATTACCGACTCAGTAAGTTATGATGTTTAAAACTATTCTGTCACAGTTACATTTTAATGGGCTGTTTGATGTTGGGAAGAAAATTGAATTTATTAAAGCTCTTCAGATTTCAACTAAGCTGTCTCTCCAGTGGGCGGCAACCGGTCTGTCATGCTGAGCAGTGAGGAGACCAAATCATCGTGGAGGAAGATTGCACACGATTTTCTCCACCCACCTGCCCCTCTAAGTTTGCAAATTCTCATTAGTTACAGGCTCCATGCTTTATTATTAAATTTGATTCTACGCTGTGGCAGGAGCAGTTTGAAAGCCTAGTGAAGCAGCAGAGATCCTCGTAAAAACTCTGCCTGACTCATCAGTATTATAGGCAAATACCTTATCCACCCACTGAAGGAATATTGTTGCACAATTCTGAAGAGTGCAGAGAAAACATATCCCATTGACATTGTGATTCAGCGCAGCCCAGACTACGCACGATAATGAATGCCACAGGGACGTTCAAGATTCAAGAGAATTTATTGTCATGTGTCCCAGGTAGGACAGTGAAATTCTTGCTTTACTTCAGCACACAGAATATAGTAGGCATGAATACAGAACAAATCTGTATGTCCATATACCATTATATAAATATATACACACATGAATAAATAATACAGATAAAGTGCAAATAAACAGATATTGGGCTATTAATGTTCAGAGTTTAGTTTGAGTTGAGTTTCATAGCCTGATGGCTGTGGGGAAGTAGCTATTCCTGAACCTGGACGTTGTAGTCTATGCCACAATCTATCCATTTGGATACTGAGTGCCAGCTACAGTGTCACAGCCAGTGGAGTTGCTGCTTTGCAGTCTCTGGCCCATGTTCAATCCTAACCTCCAATGTGTAGGAAGGAACACCAGATGTTTACATTGAAGTTAGACACAAAATGGTGGAGTAACTCAGTGGGGCAGGCAGACCTTTCTGGGTCTCAACCCGAAACGTCACCTATACCTTCTATCCAGAGATGCTGGCTGTCCCGCTGGATTACTCCACCATTTTGTGTCTACCCTCCAAAGCTCTCTGTGTGGAGTTTGCACGTTGTTCCTATCACCACTTCAGGTCTAGTCAAGTCAACTTAAGTTTATTGCCATATGCACAGGTACGGTGATGTACCGGTACAATTAAAAATCCTGCTTGCTCACATTAGAAACACATGGACTCAGACAAACAGACAAAAAACTAATTACACAAACAAAAAAAACTGCAGATGCTAGTTTATACCAAAGTTAGACACAAAGTGCTGGAGTAACTCAGCACGTCAGGCAGCATCTCTGCAGAAAAAGGATGGGTGACGTTTCTGGTCGGGATCCTTCTTCAGAATGAAAGCAGGAGGTCGGGAGGTGGGAGTTGAAGAGCTAGAGGTGAGAAAAGTCTAAGACCAATCAGGCCCATCCATAAATGACAGGCAGGGCAATGTTGGAAATTCCAATGTTGGAATTTATAATTTTATACATAAATTACACGTATTGTAATATTTTAAAAGAAAGACTGTAGAAAACATATTTGTGCAAAAACACAATTAGAATGAAAAACAAGGCCATAGTAGTGCAAGAGGTGAGCCATAGTATTTCACTGTTGTGGTAGGATTAGGGTTGTGTGAGGGTACACAAAAGGCTGGAGAAACTCAGCGGGTGCAGCAGCATCTAAGGAGCGAAGGAGATAGGCAACGTTTCGGATCGAGACCCTTCTAGTGTGAGTCAGTTCAAGAACTTGATGGTTGTTGGAAAATTACTGTTCCTGAACTTGGCAGTGTGGGACCATGCGCTTCTGTACCTCCTGCACGATGGCAGTAGTGAGATTGGCCTGGATTGTGCGGATCCTTGATGATGTGGGGTTTTCCCTCAGAACATCAAATTAAACATCATCATTCCATCATTCCATGAGGAGTCAATCCATGACCTATTGTTTATTTTCTATCTTTATGTCTTACATGTGTCTTTCCCCTAAAACTGGCCTTCCTCTGGTCCAGCACAGGGCAGCACAGTGGCACAGCCATAGAACTGCTACCTCACCATGCCAGAGACCCAGGTTCGATCCTGACTATGGGTGCTATTTGTGTGGAATTTGCACATTCTCCCTGTGACCACGTGGGTTTTCTTTAGGTGCTCCTGTTTCCTCCCACATCCAAAATACGTCCAGGTTTGTAGGTTAATTGCCTTCTGTAAATTGCCCCCAGTGTGTAGGATGCAAAACGTGTCGGCCTGGACTCAGTGGGCCAAGTGGCATGCTTCCATGCTGTATCTCCAAATTAAACATAACATACTGTAAACTAAACCTCATCATAGCTTTTTTGGATACTTTCCCTTGATGATACCCATCTTGAGGTGTTACTTTAAGTTCCTATATACAGTGGTTTGCAAAAGTATTCATACCCCTTGAACTTTTCCACATTTTGTCACGTTACAACCACAAACTTAAATGTATTTTATTGGGATTTTATGTGATAGACCAACACAAAGTGGTGCATAATCGTGAAGTGGAAGGGAAATGATACATGGTTTCCAAATTTTATTACAAATAAAAAACTGAAAAGTGTGGCGTGCAAAGGTATTCAGCCCCCCTGAGTCAATACTTTGTAGAACCACCTTTCACTGCAATTACAACTGCAAGTCTTTTGGGGTATGTATCTACCAGCTTTGCACATCTAGAGACTGAAATTTTTGCCCATTCTTCTTTGCAAAATAGTCCAAGATCAGTCAGATTGGATGGAGAGCGTCTGTGAACTCCAATTTTTAAGTCTTGCCAGAGATTCTCAATTGGATTTAGGTCTGGACTTTGACTGGGCCATTCTAACACATGAATATGCTTTGATCTAAACCATTCCATTGTAGCTCTGGCTGTATGTTTAGGGTCGTTGTCATGCTGGAAGGTGAACCTCCGCCCCAGTCTCAAGTCTTTTGCAGACTCTAACAGGTTTTCTTCCAAGATTGCCCTGTATTTGGCTCCATCCATCTTCCCATCAACTCTGACCAGCTTCCCTGTCCCTGCTGAAGAAAAGCATCCCCACAGCATGATGCTGCCATCACCATGTTTCACAGTGAGGATGGTGTGTTCAGGGTGATGTGCAGTGTTAGTTTTCCGCCACACGCAGCATTTTGCATTTAGGCCAAAAACCTCAATTTTGATCTCATCAGACCAGAGCACCTTCCTCCACATGTTTGCTGCGTCCCCCACATGGCTTGTGGCAAACTGCAAATGGGACTTCTTATGGCTTTGTTTCAACAATGGCTTTCTTCTTGCCACTCTTTCACAAAGGCCCGATTTGTGGAGTGCACGACTAATAGTTGTCCTGTGGACAGATTCTCCCACCTGAGCTGTGGATCTCTGCAGCTCCTCCAAAGTTACCATGGGCCTCTTGGCTGCTTCTCTGATCAATGTTCTCCTTGCCTGGCCTGTCAGTTTAGGTGGATGGCCATGTCTTGGTAGGTTTGCAGTTGTGCCATACTCTTTCCATTTTTGGATGATGAATTGAACAGTGCTCCGTGAGATGTTCAAAGCTTGGGATATTTTTTTATAACCTAACCCTGCTTTAAACTTCTCCACAACTTTATCCCTGACCTGTTTGGTGTGTTCCTTGGGCTTCATGATGCTGTTTGTTCACTAATGTTCTCTAATAAACCTCTGAGGCCTTCACAGAACAGCTGTATTTATACTGAGATTAGATTACACACAAGTGGACTCTGTTTACTTATTAGGTGACTTCTGAAGACAATTGGTTGCACTGGATTTTATTTAGGGGTATCAGAGTAAAGGGAGCTGAATACTTTTGCACGCCACACTTTTCTGTTTTTTATTTGTAAAAAAAATTGAAAACCATGTATCATTTTCCTTCCACTTCACAACTATGCACCACTTTGTGTTGGTCTATCACATAAAATCCCAATAAAATACATTTACGTTTGTGGTTGTAACGTGACAAAATGTGGAAAAGTTCAAGGGGTATGAAAACTTTTGCAAGCCACTGTATGTCTGGACGGCTAGTACTAAGGTTCCTCCCTTTGTCAGTATTCTAAACATCGAATTGTGCTCATTGATCTCAGAGGAATGTGACCGACTCTGGTACCTCGTAGCCCAGCCTGCTTGTGTATGCTTCAGCTGGAAATTGTTCATGAATCCTGTTAAATCGTTTCTTTGAACAAACCTTTCATAATCTATTTAACTGGGAAGGTGACTTACAAAATTCTTAAGGGGTTGGACAGGCTAGATGCAGGAAGATTGTTGCTGATGTTGGGGAAGTCCAGAACTAGGGGTCACAGTTTAAGGGGGAAGTCTTTTAGGACCGAGATGAGAAAAACATTTTTCACACAGAGAGTGGTGAATCTCTGGAATTTTCTGCTACAGAAGGTAGTTGAAGCCAATTCACTGGCTATATTTAAGAGGGAGTTAGATGTGGCCCTTGTGGCTAAGGGGATCATGGGGTATAGAGAGAAGGCGGGTACGGATAACTGAGTTGGATGATCAGCCATGATCATATTGAATGGCAGTGCAGGTTCGAAGGGCTGAATGGCCTACTCCTGCACCTATCTTCTTTGTTTCTTTGTTTCTATGTGAGACTGCAGGCATGAGCAAATCTGCACAATGAGTAATTTAACCTTTCTGAATATAATCCTGTATAATCCAGCTAAAAACCTTCAGTAGCTACTGTGGGTGTGCCTCTTCCAAATCAACTGGTGAGAATTTGCTCACAAGCACTGTTCTAATCTGAAATATTGAGGCCATCGATGATCTATGTCCATTGATCGTTGGGCCAGAAAGCACTCCACCCACAGCACCATTGAAAACATTTACAATTGCAAAGCATCCTTGGCATCCTTCAAACTGTCAAGGACTTTGATTTTTACTCTGAACATCGTCATGCAAAAATATTGGTAAAACGTGAGCTCCACTGTTTCCTCCCACACTTCAAAGACATTCAGGTTTATAGGTTAATTGGTTTGGTACAATCGTAACTTGTCCCTAGTGTGTGTGTAGAATTATGTTGATGTGCAGGGATCGCTGGTCAGTGTGGACTCGGTAGGCCGAAGGTCCTGTTCATGCCCTGTATCTCTAAACTAAAACTAATACTAAACTAAAATTAAAAACACAAAAGGAAGAATAATTAATATTCTTCCTCTCCATTTTGCAGTTTCTAGGACATAGAAATAGAACAAAGCCAGCAGAGGAACAGTCTGAGGATAAGTTAAACTAATCTCTTCCAACAGCATGATATCCATATCCCTCCATTTAGAAACATAGAAACATAGAAAATAGGTGCAGGAGTCGGCCCTTCCAGCCTGCAGCGCCATTCAATATGATCATGGCTGATCATTCAACTCAGTATCCTGTACCTGCCTTCTCTCCATACCCCCTGATCCCTTTAGCCACAAGGGCCACATCTAACGCCCTCTTAAATATAGCCAATGAACTGGCCTCAACTACCTTCTGTGGCACAGAATTCCAGAGACTCACCACTCTCTGTGTGAAAAATGTTTTCCTCATCTCGGTCCTAAAGCAATTCCCCCTTATCCTTTAACTGTGACCCCTTGTTCTGGACCTCCTCAAAATCGGGAACAATCTTCCTGCATCTAGCCTGTCCAAGCCCTTAATTTTGTAAGTTTCTATAAGATCCCCCCTCAATCTTCTAAATTCTAGCGAGTACAAGCCGAGTCTATCCAGTCTTTCCTCATATGAAAGTCCTGACATCCCAGGAATCAGTCTGGTGAACCTTCTCTGTACCCCTTCTATGGCAAGAATATCTTTCCTCAGATTTGGAAACCAAAACTGTACGCAATTTCCTTCATATCTACCTGTCTATCCAAAAGCCTCATAAATGCCACTTTTGTAAATGGCCCCTTCATCACCTCTTACAGTACATTCAATGTTTTCAAAGATTTGAAAGGTCTTTTATTGTCACGTGGACCAATTAAGGTGCACTGTTATGCGAATTACAAAACAGCCATACTAAAAAAGCAACAAGACACACAACTACATAAAAGTTAACATAAACATCCACCCAGCGAATTCCCCACATTCCTCATTGTGATGGAAGGCAATAAAGTCTAATCTTCTTGCCTCATTTTTCTCCCGCAGTTGGGGTTGTCGAACCATCCGTCGGGGCGATCGAAGCTCCCACAGCCGGCGGTCGAAGATACCGCATCAGGGTGATCGAAGCTCCTGCGTTGGGCCGATCAAAGCTCCCGCGCCAGGGTGATCAAAGTTCCCGCGTCATGGCGGTCGAAGTGCCTGCGGCTTGAAGTTCCAGCTCGCGGTCTCTAACCAGAGACTGTGAGCTCCACAATGTTAAAGTCCGCATGCACCCGCGGTAGAGCTCAGAGGTTGATCCCTGGCAAAGGGGTCGCAAGCTCCATGATGTTAAAGTCTGCAGGCTTCTGCGGTGGAGCTCTCGAAGTTGGTCTCCAGCAAAGGCCGTCAACTCCTCGATGTTAGGCTGCAGTGCGCTTAGACACGATATGTAAAAAAAATCGCATCTCCGTCAAGGTAAGATATTAGAAAAAGTTTCCCCCAACCCCCTCCCGACCTCCCACATAAAACAGGCTAAAGAACACTATAAAACATACGTTTAACACACACTAAAAAAGCAACGTAGAAGGAAGGGACAGACAGACTGCTGTCGAGGCAGACATTGCTGGTGCCACCCAGTGGAATTCCAGGCGCCCAACACTGTGTGTTAAAAAAACCTTTCCTACCCACCTCCTTTAAACTTTACCCCTCTCACCTTAAAGCTATGTCCTCTAGTCATTTCTACCCAGGGAAAAAGATTCTGACTGTCAACCCTAACTATGGATTTCATAATTTTATACACTTCTGTGCCAGTGCCAATTCTAATTTGAGGAGGTTCAATGGACAGATTTTCCAGTGTAACCTCTGAGAACTTACACCAAGCCCTGGCACAAGTCTTCATCCCAAACTGAGTGACATTAATGTTAAATTGCTGAAATTTTGCAGCTTCACATAATGGGTTAGGTTATGGGAAATTATACATTAGACTTTGCAAAACCGCATGTTATATATGATTATGGCAACACATTGTGATGCAACTCTTCAGCTACAAATTGATGTCAAATTATCCAGTTTATACCATAGTTATCACTAATCCACATACCTAACAAGATCGGAATTTTAAATACCCTCATAACCACTCATCCTGCTTCCCTGATTATGAATCTTATTGTGCTCACCAATGTTGAGAAAACAATATAAACACATCCAAGAAGGATTGAGGAATTTGCTTGATGTGGCACAGGCGAAATGCAAAATCAATTTTAATATAAATGATGGTACATTCTTCCTGATTGTTGCAGTATCATGGGGTGGGTCTCCTGTAATAAATAACTAATATTGATTTGTAATCCTTGGTTTCTTGTGTTTGTTTGCATCTCGACAAATATTGCTTGCAGCTGCACTTGCTTTGAAGTGACGTTTCCACTAGATATTCAACCCAAATGAACCCCAATGAGAGCAAGGACTACATTTGCTAGCGATGTTACAAAACTTACCATCAGCGGCGCTGCAGTTCTGCCACTGGCCCTGTGCGTGACTTTGACGCCTTTGAGAGGGGGGGGGGGGGGGGGGCGGGATTAAAATGCCGTTTTCTCCTGCCTGTCGGAGGTGGACTTCCTCGGGCTGCTAGCTGCTGAAGAAAATCAATCGCGTTCCAGAAAAACCCACTCGCAAGATGATTTAAATGCTTTTTTTTGGACAATCATGTCATAAGAGCATCTAAATCGTCTATATTTTGTGTTATTGTCTACCCTTAGTCAATATTTTTATACTAAATATCAGTTTTAGTCCCATGTATTGTGAAAAAAAATAAAAATTTTGATTATATTGAGTGGATGTTTCTAGATTAATTTATGGGAATTAAACATCAAATTCCTTCCATCTGGCATATGAATTCATGACAGTGAGATTTATAAATCATGTTATATTGTGAATTCTTGTGTGAATGGGATTAGTTTGTTATTTGGATACTTAGGCTATTTAAAAAAATATCCTTTTCTTAAGAAATGGAATCTACAGGACATTGTTAATGGGAAAGTAGTGGGCAGAAAGGCATGTCATGCGTGGTTTGAGAGTAAAAACGTGTAGTTTACAATGCCAACATTCAAAAGTTGAGGAAAAACAAGGTGTACAGAGTTGCTTATTGGTTACAATCTGAGGATTATGATGATGCTACTGATTATGATATGCCAATGTACCAGCTAGCAACTGATCTTCTCCATAAAGGCTTTGTCTATTGCTAGAAATTGTAATTTATTTACCTATCTGTTACAGACTTACAGCATATAATACAATAATATTAAAGTTTTGATCTTGAGAATATCACATTTTTGAATTTTCAAGGCAGTCTGGGTGTTCATAACTATTTCCGTCACAATGGTCAATTTTGTAATTGACTTCAATTAGGTAATTAACTAATTATATGCTTTAATTTCAGGTCATCCAAGTAAGATGTTTTTAATATTTGTTTCAGAATGCTTCAATCTATAATAACTGAACATTTCATTCAGTTCTCTTAATTTTTAAGGAAGTTATGGGCTTTTGACTGTCCTCTATCACAGCTTTTGTGTTAAGTCAATGGAAAAGCAATAGGGAACAAGATGCTAATTTCCGACTATGAAAATGGCCATAACTTTTTTTATACTGAAGATATGAAAGTGAATTAGGTGTCAAATTAAACTTATTTTTATGCTTTATCTGATGGTTATAAATTGCAGACTTGATTTTTAAAATCTCAAAATGTTGTTACATTGTTACATTTGCTCTCCTGATTTTGCACAGAAGCACACATTGTGTAAATTCCGAGACCTCATCACCAGGTGTTGCATGCTACGCTACTTGCCAATCGCAGCATGCAGATGCAATGGCAGTGGAGGAGGTGCAAACAGCCTAGGGTCCTGAGGGTCTTGATGCAGAGTGTGGAGAACAACAGGAGTGAGAGGAGCAGCAGGAGGAAGTTGTCTACCAGGCAACCTGAGAGCATCCACAACCTCATCTCCCGGCCAAGCAGAAGGCACACGCATGGGCCGCACAGAACAAATGAGACAACCTGATAGACGAATGCTAATCAAAAGGAGTTCCTTATCTCCTGTGCCAGCAACTGCACAAAGTTGGTTATGCCTTTCACGAATTATGCATCTCCCATTTTAGGGCTCAATTCAGGCTGCAACCTATCCGATCATTATTTGACAGTGGAATATTAGACAAACCAAACAATTTTGCTGGGGACCTAAAATGACACAAAGTGCTGAAGTAACTCAGCAGGTCTGGCAGCATCCCTGGAGAACTTGGATAGGTGATGTTTCGGGTCGAGACCCTTCATCAGCACATTGTGTCCTTTTATGATGTTGCCTGACCTGCTGAGTTACTCCAGCACGTTGTCCTTTTTTAAAAAAAATGTAATATATTTTTTTTAAATTAGAAGTAATGTACAATAGTATAAACCAAGAATAACAGAATACATTCCATGTACCACTTCTTGTTTTAAACTTTAATAATAGGAAAGTAACAGAATGAAGAAAAAGAGAAATAGAGAAAGTTAGATAAGTGATATTAATAGTACGTGAAAAAATGGAAAGAAAGAGCCCATAAAGACGTAGAGCGCAAGGAAGAATAAAAGAAAGACAAATTTTTAAAAGGGAAATATAAGAAAATAAGATAAGATAAAAGGGATGTACCTACTTCATATCTTTACACACCCCTCACCAGGTCCTGAAACCGTTTATTTCCAGAGTTATGTTGCACCTTATGCTTGTAACAAGTCGATAAATTGAGACCAAATCTTTAAGAATTGGTCTGATTTGCCTGCTAGGACAAATCTCATGTCTTCGAGGTGTAACATTTCGGACATATTTGAAATCCACATTTTAACCGTTGGTGTGGGTGCATTTTTCCAAAATTTAAGTATAGGTTTTTTTGACGTTATTAAGCCATAATTAAGGAAATTCTTTTGGAACGAAGTCAGCTCAATGACGACTTCCATTGTTCCAAAAATAATCAATTCTGCGTTAGGTTTCAATATTATTTTAAATAATTTTGTAAAAAGTTCAAAAATTTCCCGTTTCATACATATCTCCAAGCGTTTTAATTCCTATTCTTTCCCAATGCGTAAATGATTTATCAATAATGGATGAATAAACGACGGATTATTAACTACAGGAGAGAGAAGCGATAGGTTTCTTAATTTGAGGGTTCATTTTATTTGTTTCCAAATTCTAATGGTACTATGAATAAGTGCATTTTTCTTGTATATTGTATTATTCAGTTTTATTGGTGAGAAAAGGATCGCTCCTATATTAAAAGGGGAACAATCCTCTCTCTCCATTACTATCCAATTCACCCGTTGGGCAGAATTGTCCAACAGGTGAATTACATTTTTGACATTTACTGCCCAATAATAATACAAAAAAATAGGGAGTGTTAGTCCACCAAATTCTTTAGGTTTACACAAGTGTCTTCTTTGAATTCTATGGGATTTATAGTCCCATATAAAATCTGTGATATCAGAATCCAATTTTTTGAAAAACATTTTAGGTGAGTATATTGGTATTGATTGAAATAAATATAAAATTTGTGGTAAGAAGATCATTTTTATGGCATTTATTCTGCCTATTAAAGACATCGGAAGTGTTTTCCAAAATTTAATCAAGGCATTTCATTTAGTAAATAAGGGCATATAATTTGCATTGAATAAAGATTTATATTTTCTGGTAAATTCGATTCCCAAGAATTTAAATGTTTCTGTAGCAATTTTAAAAGGAGTGTTGAATCTTGAGGTTTTATCATCATAATTTCACTTTTATTCCAATTTATTCTATATCCTGAAAAGGATCCGAATTCCTCTATTAGATTGAATATATTTGGTATACTGATTTGCGATTTTGTAATATACAAAAGTACATCGGCTGCGTATAGTGATATTTTATTATTTGAGTATTTTGTATTATAACCGTGAATATTCGGATGTGTTCTTATGATTTCAGCTAATGGTTCTATTACAAGAGCAAATAGCAGGGGTGATAGTGCACATCCCTGTCTATTGCCCCTGGATAGTTTAAATTTTGGAGACAGCATGTTATTAATTAATATTCTAGTATCGGCCTGTCATATAATAGTTTTACCCATGAGATAAAGTTCTCTCCCATTTGAAATGTTTGCAACACTTTGAAGAGGTAATCCCATACCACTTGATCGAATGCTTTTTCTGCATCCAATTAAATAATTGATAGGTCTTGCTCTTCAGTTTTGTATGAGTGCATTATATTAAGCAGACGTCTCAAATTATTGAATGAATATCTCTTGGGTATAAACCCCGTTTGATCCGCATTTATTAATTTGCTAACATATTTACTCAATCTTCTTGCTAAAGTTTTCACTAATATTTTTTGATCTGTATTTAACAGTGCGATGGCTCAATATGAGCCAGAGTCTTCTAAATCTTTATCTTTTTAAGGTATGAGTGTAATCGTTGATTCCGCTAATGTTTCTGGTAATGTTTGTTCTTTGAAAGCGTATGTATACAGTTTTTGTAACCGTGGTGAAATTATCTCGTAAAATCTTTTATAGAATTCATTACTAAATCCATCTGGTCCTGGTGTTTTTTCCATTCTTCAGTGAATTTATTGTCTCTTCTATTTCCTTAATTGAGACCTGAGCTCTTAATTCCTCTTGTTTCAGCAGATTAAGTTTTAGGAGGTTAGAGTTGTCCAAAAACTTTATAACTTTAGTACAATCTGCTGACGTTTTAGATGTATATACATTGATAAAATTGAGCAAATCTGGAGTCTGAAGAAGGGTCTCGACCCGAAATGTCGCCTATGTCCTTCGCTCCTTAGATGCTGCTGCACCCGCTGAGTTTTTCCAGCTTTTTGTGTAACCCTTTTATTGATATCATTGGGTAATGTTAACAATTCACCTTTATCTGAGTTCATTTTTTTAATCGTATGATATTTTTCCCGTTTTTTCAATTGACGTGCCAAAAGTTTATGTGGTTTATCACTGAATTCAAAGTTTTCCTGTTTTGTAATTTGAAATATTCTTATAACTTTTGCAGATAATATTCTGTTTAATTTAAATTTCAATATTGTTATTTTATTATGTTTATCTATGGTTGTCTCTTTAGCATTATCTAGATCCAGTTGTCTACTTCGTTCTTCTAACTGCATTTGTTAATTCTTATTATTTTTATTTTGACAAGCTTGGTATGAAATTATAGATCCTCTGATAAATGCCTTAAAAGATTCCCATAGTAAAGAGGGTGAAATACATGGGGTGTCATTAGTCTAAAAAAAAAGACTAACGTTGTCCTTTTACGATGCTGCCTAACCTGCTGAGTTACTCCAGCACTGTGTGTCCTTTTGTGTATTAATCAGCATCTGCAGTTCTTTGTTTCCAATGTTTGCTGGGGATCTAATTGGGCATTAGCACTAAATGCAAAAAAATATTATAATTAATCACAAATGAGTCCAATTCATTTGGTCCCTTTTTGTATTATTCTCATTAGCACATTTTTTAAATCAATCTACAATTTCCATTTATATATTGACAGCCAATGAAGTCACTGCTGCTGACCAGCACATAATTTCTCCACTAGCATATTCAGAAGTTGAAGAATATTGGATGGTATTGCTTTCACTGTATTGCTGTGCCAAAGCAACCCCATCCACGTGATAACTGAGTCTTGCAATCCAAGAAATGCTGGGAAGAGTTTATGTGATTTGTGCTGCTCGCTCTCCACTCCATTGTTTTCAGCTCAGAATTTGGCAATCATTTGTTCAAGTTGCATTAACTAACAAGTTAAGACCCTTGCATTATGCCCAATTGGGGAATTCCATTGCATCTCTGTAATTATGTTGCACATAACCAACTGTATAATTATTAAAGCAGAAACCTCCCTATTAAAAATTAATGGGCTGCAGTTTCCAATTGGGAAACTTTCCAAATGGTTGCTTGATCTACAGTATTCATGCATTCCGCTGTACGTTATTTTTAGACAGGCTGTAAACCATTCATATTCATCCTGTCTATATATAATGCATAATGAAAGGTAGTAAGTGCATATTAAGCATTCACACCTGGGTTTTATAGATGAGGAACTGTACCCTGTGGAGTGATGAAACAAATAGCAATGGTTTCTTCAAAGCCATCAAACTACCAGTACTGGAGACTGGATCTGCAATTGCTATGATCTGCCTGAGCTAAGCCAATATTTTATGGCACAGAGAGCATTCAAAATTATCATTAAAATAATCAATTTATTGATTTGTCATGAAGGGAGGTAGATTGTTGCTATGGCAATGAGAGCCTTATTACTTTCTACATCTGTTCATTATATTTGTGATCAAGATTATTATTATTATGTGTAGAGAAAAGAGAAAATGTGCTGTGTCTTTAGCATCTTGACACAATCTCAGGGCATCCCAAAGCATTTCACAATCAGTGAATTATTTCTGAAGTTCAACTGTTGTGCAGCCAAATGTCGGAGCTACAGTAATTAGCAGATAGCAAATCATGAATTAAAGCACAGAGAGTTTAATTGTGCTAGATTTTGGCTGAATTGTGCAGGAAAGTGGGAGCAATGTGAAATAAAGTCTTCAAATACACAGTCTTCTGACCAAGAGATATGAATATTACCGCTGACATTAAAAACAGAATTTGCCATGATTTCCCAAATCTTAGGTCCAACTATTTGTTTCATTAACGACTACCCATTTCATTATAAGATCAGAAATGATTGCACCATGTTCAATTCCATTTACAACTCCTCAACAGATGAAACAGTCCATGCATGCATGAACCATGGGTTAATATGTGGTTATTAACAACAGAAGTGGCGTGCAAAAACCTTCTCCATCAAGAGTGAATCCAATTGCCTACACTTGCTATTCAATTACATTATCGTTAGTGATTCCCGAAACTTCAATATCCTGGGGAGTCACAGGCGTGAAATATTAGATGCTTTAAAGTGAAAGAAGTAAAGCTTAAAGGATATTTACAAGCCAGATATTTTTCCACAGAGAGCAGAAGGTGCCTGGAAATACACTGCCAGTGGAAACAGTGGAAACAGACATAACAGCAATGTTTCAGAAGCATTTTGGCATTCACGTGTACAGAAAGGGAATTGATAGATTCAGATCATATGCAGGCAGACGTGCAGCTTAAATTGAGCCAACTCTGCTCAATGGACAGGGTTTAGAGTCTAACATCTGCCTGTTTTGATGTAAAGGTGATGGTCTGGATGCACTTTGTATCTAGCTCCTCTTTTTACGTTAGCTGGTGTCCTGCCACTGAGCACAAAGGGGTGCATGGCCACCATTTTCGATCAGGTGATGATCTGACCAACTCTTTCAGGAAATATGCTGAACAGCAAACTGCAGATAACCATGTTTTTAATGGAGCAACGGCTTAAGGTAAATTTAAGCCAGATCATTAAGTTGGAAAAGCAAAGGTAGTGAAACAGGATAAATAGCATAAATTCTTCCATCGCAGCCCTTTCAACCTCTGCTCACACTAATGCCGGCTAATGCCATCAGCTACTCCCTCTCGCCAGGTATTGCAACCTCGCTCACCTCCATTTGCAGATAACATAAAATGCTCTACCATTTCAAAACCCTTTGATTATATTTCCCCTCACAGCAGGGATTGGAAGAAGTAAGCTTCTGTTTAATGGTTGTGTGTAGCCAACTTACTTTTTAAAACCCCGTTGATGAAATACTGAAGTACTAATGAACAAGGTTTTGAAGTTGTTTCCTCCAATGAATGGAGGCTTATAAAAAAATTGTTAGCTTGTAATTGCATTTGATGAACATCCCACACCCATTCTGGAAAGGTGCCCTGCTGTGGTACACTTTCCCCTGCATTTCAGGGGAAGATTGGATAAAGTAGAGACAGTACTGCAGAAGCAGTGTTATTCTATATACATTTTCTTCATAAACAGTCAGGTGAATGGGCAACAAATATGATCAGAATATGATTTTCTTTTAAGTCAGACAAGTTAACTTGCTGATACTTTTAAAGTGGAAATTGATTGCTTCTTGAGTAGTTGGGGTGTCGAAAGCAGGAGAATGGGGTGAAGAGGGAAAAGTATATCAGCCATGATCAAATAGCACAGCAGATTCAATGGGCCAAATGACATAATTCAGTTCTTATATCTAATGTCCAATGAGAGGAGTTCAGCTCTTATGTCTTATGTCCAATTAGAGGAATTTGTATGTTTGAGTAGTTAACTTAAGTTAACTGGGTTGCAACTCCTGCCCTATTGTTTTCCTGTCTGTGAAATGATGTAGCTGTGTCACTGGTGTCTACCCTCTCCACATCATCAAGTCATAGAGTCATAGAGTGATACAGTGTGGAAACAGGCCCAACAGGCCCACATCGGCCAACATGTCCCAGCTACACTTGGGACAAGTGAATGTGAATTTGTGTGAATTCACTTTGTGAATATATGGAGAAGCATGTGCATGAGAAAGATTGGCCAAAGATTGGAGAAGACGATGAGGGGACAGTTGTGGACATCAACTGATCTAAATAATAGAGCTTACAGACCACTGGTCCAGAGTGGCCTCACATGAGTTCCCTCCTTAAGCTGTTGCAAGGCCCTTCTATTTCTTTCCTCCTCATACATTTATTCAGCTTCTCTTAAACCTAACTCTGCTGCGCGTAGACGGCAATGTGACACAACTATTAGGGTCCCTGCCTCACAGCTCCAGTGTCCTGGGTTTCATCCTGCTCTCAGGTGTTATCCATGTGGAGTGCGCCTGTTCTCCTTGCAACTGTACGATTTGCCTCACTTCTCAAAGGCATGTGCATAGAGTGTAGGAAGGAACTACAGGTGCTGGTCTATACCAAAGATGGACGCAACGTGCTGGAGTAACTCAGCAGGTCAGGCAGCATCTCTGGAGAAAAAAGATGGGTGACATTTCAGGTCTTAAGAAGGGTTCTAAACCAAAACATCACTCAGAGATGTTCTCCTGAGATGCTGCCTGACCTGCAGAGTTACTCCAGCACTTTGTGTCCATCTTCAGCATGTATACAGGGGTGCAACACAGGGACAGGCCCTTTGGCCCGCAATGTCTGTGGTGACCATGATTCTAAACTAGACTAATCCCACCTGGTTCCATATCCCTCACATTGCCTGCATGCTCATGTGCCATTCTAAAAGCCAGTTAAACATCACCATCATATCTGCCTCCACCATCACCCCTAGCAACGTGTTCCTGGAACCAACCACCCTTATATTAAAAAATTGCCCTGTATACTGTATCTTCAACTTTCCTGCTCTTACCTTACAACTATGTCCTCTAGTATTTAATCCATATTTATCCAGTATTCTGAATTTCCATCCTGGGAAAACCTTATATGTGCCTCTCATAATATTATACATTTCTATCAGGTCTCTCTTCAACCTCCGGCAATCAAGAGAAAACAGTGCAAGTGTGTCCAACCTCTTCTAATAACTAGTACGCTCTAATCCTGGTCTCCTAATCTGAGGAAAGACATTCTTGCCATAGAGTGAGTACAGAGAAGGTTCACCAGACTGATTCCTGGGATGGCAGGTCTTGCATTTGATGAAAGACTGGATAGACTCGGCTTGTACTCGCTGGAATTGGAATTGAGGGGGATCTTATAGAGACTTACAAAATTCTTAAGAGGTTGGACAGGCTAGATGCAGGAAGATTGTTCCCGATGTTGGGGAGGTCCAGAACAAGGGGTCACAGTTTAAGGATAAGAGGGAAGTCTTTTAGGACCGAGATGAGGAAAATCATTTTTCACACAGAGAGTGGTGAATCTGTGGAATTCTCTGCCACAGAATGTAGTTGAGGCCAGTTCATTGGCTATATTTAAGAGGGAGTTAGATGTGGCCCTTGTGGCTAAAGGGATCAGGGGGTATGGAGAGAAGGCAGGTACAGGATACTGAGTTGGATGATCAGCCATGATCATATTGAATGGCGGTGCAGGCCTACTCCTGCACCTATTTTCTATGTTTCTATGTTAATCCAAACAGCATCATTGTAAACCTCCTCTGCTCCCTCTCCAGAGTCTCCACATACATCCTGAATGCTTAGACGGGGCAGCAGTTGTGGGGTGCATCAGTGAAGGGGGAAATCGACACGAGGAGAGCTCTGAGATCTGCAGATGTATGGGGAAGGATCAGCACTTAGTTGTTGAGAACAGCAAGGTAGCAGATTCTGTGAAGAATGAATGAGGAATGGCTGGTCAATCAATAGGAAAATAAGGCCCAAGTGAACACTGATCAGTGCAGGTTTTATACTTGAGAGGAGTGAAGATTCAAACAGAATAATGGAACTCCCAGCTTGCTGGGCTGACCCAAGACTAATAAATGGTTTGAATTTGGAGACTTTTCCTGTTGAAAGATTACAATGATACCACTCAGGCAAGCTACACTCTCTGCGATATCAGATCTGAGGTCAGCCAGCTATTGAACAAATTTCAGGCAGACAAAGTACAATCATTGGAAGGTCAAAGGAGAAAGCGTTGAGTCCGACAGGCAGTTGGAGAGGAAGCTTTGTGGAGCTTTTCTGTTTCGAATGAGGCCAGGAGGTCAGAATGGATATAGGAAATGGTTTAAAGATCTTCTTCTTGAGCAGAAACCCTATGTATTGGCAAGGGAAAGAATAGAGACTTTTTTTTCTGAAATTACATCTTACTAGGCGAGACTGAGACAGCACCTGGGGAATATCATCTTCAAATCTGCTCTTCCCACATAGAGAAGTGAGTGCAGGAATGGTCCACGAGATCGATTCCTGAAGGATGGAATGTTTGTTCACTGAGGAAAGCTAAAGTGGCCCGTGTTTAGAATTTCTGCTCAGTGTTGCAAGATCTTTTTAAACAGGTGGATCAATGATATCATGTCTATCTCTGAAATGTGTGGCATTGAGCTGATCTAAGTGTGACTCATTTAAATCCTGACTGACTTCAATACACATGTGCGTGTTGAACTTGGCGAAGAAGGTAAATGGTTTCCTTGATGTGGCTCTGGGGCACGGCCTCTGCTGTTCCATGAATGTAGAAGTCCGCTTTTTTGGACAAATTGTCTCCACTGGTGATAAAACATTGGGGAAACTAAACAGATCAGGCAGCATCTATGGAGAAACAGAATGGAGATGAGGATGAATTTCTTGAGCCAGAGGGTGGTGAATCTATAGAATTTGTTGCCACAGATGGCTGTGGAGGATGTCACTGGGTATTTTTATACTGGAGATAGTCTTTCGCCCACACCAACCATCAATCATCCATTCACACTGATTTTGTTATCGCATTTTTGCATCCATTCCCTGCACATGAGGGGAAATTTACAGAGGTCAATTAACATGTCTTTGGGATGTGGGACGAACACCTTGGAGAAGCCCACATGGTCAGGTGCAAATTCCACTCAGACCTCTTAGGTCAGGATCCGACCTGAGTCTATGTAAAGTCTTGGTTGGGTAGGTGAGCTGGTGAAAGTGACAATTGACTCACCAAATGTTTTATCATTACTATCTAGACAAATATTGAATTCTCATGTAAAACATGACAAGAATAATTATGGCACAGCATTCAAATCCTGATCTGATGTTGAGCCAAACATCAATGGGAACATTTTATTGCTAACAAATATATTTGAAGACTTTTGATTCTGTACAATGTGTTTCTACCCCTAGATATGATAGTTTACAATATAAATTTATTTCCATAATGTATTTCATTGCTAAGCATACTTGGGAGATTAATGGAATGACCTCATTATTTGGAGGAACATACGTATCATTCATGAATTACATGTTTGAGAACTGAATGCAAATTTTACTTCGGAGTCACGTGAGTGACTACGTGAAGACCCCGCCAGCACGCATGCGCGACATATCGTCGTTCGCATGCGGAAGCGACAGTCGGGAGGAGCGGGGCTCCTCCAGCGATGGAACGGTAAGACTCACCAGAGTGGTGAGCGCGGCGAGAGTAGCGGCAAGAGCTGCTGCTATAGAGCGCAGCCAGCAGCGTGCCGTTTTTTCTCCGAGCTGCAGGTGCTACCTGCAGCTCCCGAATTCAGCCCGGGAGGACTGCTGGTTCGCCACGGACAGGCGGTAAAACCACCCGTTCGTTTCTCGAGCTACAGGTGCTACCTGCAGCTCCCGAATTCCGCCCGGGGGGGGGGCCGCTGGTTCGCCATGGATAGGCGGTAGATCCACCCGGGGGTTTTTCCCCGAGCTGCAGGTGCTACCTGCAGCTCGGGGAAAAACCCCCGGGTGGATCTACAGGTGCTACCTGCAGCTCCCGACTTCCGCCCGGGAGGGCGGTTGGTTCGCCACGGACAGGCGGTAAATCCACCGGGACTGGTTCGCCACGGACAGGCGGTAAATCCACCCGGAAGCCGATCGGGACTGTCGACTCAGCTGGGTCCAGTCCCGAGGACACCCCGTTCGCTGCAGCAACGGAGGTCGTCTTACCCGCATGGAGCGGATGGTGGAGCAATTGCTCCAGCGTGACCTGCTTTAGCAGGGGCAGGGTCACAGTGGGCCTCTTCGCAGGCCCACGGCAGGATCCTATTATGGACTGCCTAAATGTCTCACCCTCTTCGGAGGGGAGCATTGGGGGTCAGAACTGGGCTGACCCGAAGAGGGGGAGTTGGCTGAACAAACCAACAGTGTCAGGGGTGCAGTGAAGAGTTCTGGATATGGTAAGTAACATGCAGTTCCTTCTAAAAAGGTTACCTATCCACCCTAAGCTGGCAGCTAGTTTAATTATATGACTACAAACCAGCTTCAGGAGCAGCCATCTATGCTATAGCTGATAAGTACTTTGCTCCTGATAATTGTACTCGCTATTGTTCCCGCGGTAAATACCCTATTTGGGGGATCATGAGCCCTACGATAGAGGGCAAGGAGTCAAACTTCAGAGGATCCTGAAGCTTTTGACCGCCGGTATTTCGGCAGTGCCAGTACTGCGGTGGGTATAGAGCTACCGGTAGGAAAAGGATGCTCTGGCCTTACTGTGAACACAGTTTGAAAATAACTACAGGAAGAGCAATTCACCCCAAATTGCGGGGTTATGCAAACCAGGTACGCTCAACCACCATATCTGCTGTGCGGAGCTCCCCAAACAGGTGAAAGACCTGGACAAAGAGGCCATAGGGCTGATAAGGTACCCAGTACCTCCAAGCGCACTACCAACAGCTACAGCACCCCTACACACCCAAAGCTCGAAGGCCGGCCCACCTGCACAACAGCCTTTTTAGGCCATGGCCCAGCCCGGCCTTCTTGGAAAATGCGCCACCCCTACAACGCATCAACTCAAACAGAAGAAATAACGGTGGTATTGGACCACTACGCCGGCAATACCTTGGAGGTAGGTGGGTCTGCCTCCCCCAGGAACATCATATGTCTAAAATTCATCTTATGGGGGAGACCGGTTGCACTTTTAACTCTGATCCTTACATATTCGGAAGTATTCAGGGCTATAAAATTAATTCATTTACGAACTCCCTGCCCCGGTCCAGCATTCGCCTAGCCGAAAGTTATACTTTCACAAAGAAAGAACGGCGGGCCATGCTGAACTATTAAGAGGGGTTATTGAGAGAATCACAGGAGTTCGTATCTAATATATTTACCAAAAATAAAAGATGGCGGATGCCGCATAATCATAGACCTGACCGAACTGAATACTTCTGTTCAGTATGTTCATTTCAAAATGGACACAGTAGCCAGCTTATAGCTATGGGTACTACATGGCATGCATTAACCTCAAGATGCATACTATTCAGTACTAATACACAAGGATCATAGGGAATACCTTAAATTTATCTGGATGGGACAATTATGGCAATATATAGCCTTACCCAATGGGTTATCATCAGCACCCAGGCTGTTCAACAAATTATTGGAACCAGCTTTGGCCTATTTAAGGAAACAAAATCATACTGTTATGGCCTATCTTGATGATATCCTCATTGTCGGGGATAATTGGAAACGGCTACATTGGCAGTTTCTAGCCATAAAACATCTCTTTCAAAAGCTGGGGTTCATCATACATCCAGATAAATCAAAGTTGGAACCCTCTACTACCATGGATTACTTGGGGTTCACCATTGACTCGGTGCAAATGTCTACCACCTTACCACCGAACAAGGTGGTGGACTTGGTAGAAGCTTGCAGAAGCCTTACTGGCATCAGGGATCCATCCATACGGTAGGTGGCCATGGTATTGGGAAGATAGTGGCTGCTTTTCCCGCAGTGCAATTCGGACCACTACATTATCAAAACCTACAAAGAGCTAAAATTATAGCTCTCAAAAGTCATACCATTTCAACAGGCCTATGAAGTTATTAGAAAAGGCAAGAGTTGAATTAAATTGGTGGATGGGAAATGCTCAATTCTGTTCCAAATCCATCACTATCATAAATCCCTCGGTTACATTACAGACTGATGCCAGTGTTAAAGGTGGGGAGCAGCTAATACCACCACTGTTGTGGTGGCAGATGGAATGCACAAGATTTAACCCTGTTGGGAGCACTAGGGATTAATTATCTAGAAATACTGGAAGCATTCGTGGAACCCGGGGGCCTACTGCTTAGATATGCACCAGTTGCATGTATGGTTACAAATTATAATACCACAGTGGTGGCCTATATTAATCTTTTGTGTGGAATAAAATCGATATCATGTGATGAATTGCCTTTTTTACAACTAGCACTGGTGTCTGGATAGAGAGATTTGGATCTCAGCCACTTACCTTTCAGGTAAACTAAATATGGTGGCGAACACCAGGTCACGCAATTCAACGACAACAATGAATGGATGTTGGATCGGGACCGGGGCCAGCAGCGATGGATGTTTCTCGCTGCATTGGGGGGATTGTTTGCTATGCATTTCCCCCCTTCTGCCTCATCAGTCGGGTCTTACAAAAATTTAATAGACTCCGCAACGGGTATTTCGGGTTCCCGATTGGCCTACCCAACCATGGTCCCCAGCAGTACAAAGATGGCCACAGAACACTGCTTTCGGATCCTCAAACGGCCGGGCCTGTTGCCACACCCTGTGATGGGTAAGTTATCCGTGCCATGATCGCATTAACCTATTGATGCTGTTTCTGAACAGGCCATTTCTGGACTTCGGATACTCCGACAGGACGATCAATGTCATCACTCGTCGTGAGGGAGTCCACCAGGGACAGCACTGACATATGTCAGCAGATGGGAGTGTTTCTTCTTCAGAACAAACACTTCATATGACTCGGCCACCATCACTGGATTGCAGGAGTTCTGGCCACCCTTCTTTCCATGAAGGTTTGAGCTATAGTGCCATTAAATTTGCAGGAGTGCCCTACCTACCAACCTGGACCGAGGGGGTGATCACCTGCGTATAGGATCACACCCTCTGGTATCAATCTGATGAGGGGTATTAATATTTTCCCCTAGACCAGATCCACCCATACATGGGACCTAGGCATAAAATTTACTATGCTTCGAGGATGGACACCAATATTGGGGCGCTCTCTGGATAACTACATATTATATGGTTATGTTTATGGCACTTGTAACAGCACAACGGGTCCAGTCTTATAGCTAAGGCTGCATCCACGTCAGTGGCTAGGATGATGGGAGTTCCTATGGACCACATCCTTTGCTACAGCGGGTTGGAGAGTGAACAGATTGTCAGCACTTCTTTTATAACCCGTGGCCGCTCCTGAGATGTTGCAGGGGAATATGTTGGGTTTCTGTTACATGATTTACCCAATGTGGGGCATATCATTTTAGGTATGACTAAATACCTTCTTTGTTTTTCAGCCAGTGTCTTGTCTGAATTACGTTCATCCTCTTATCCCAACTTTAGCGGTGTGTGAGCATGGAGCTTCCAGGGCATGAAATCACAGAGCTTTGAAATCTTCACGTTGTCACTCACGTGACTCCGAAGTAAAATAGTAAGATTAAACGAGAACTTACCAGTTTGAAGTTTGATCTTTATTTTATGAGGAGTTACGATGAGGGATTACGTGCCCTCCGCTCCCAACCCTCTATTATAAAGATCACCTGGTATGGAAGTTCTCTTGTTTATCTTACTATATTAGTCATTGTGACTGTATTTCTGTGATTTCACACCACTGCTTTGAAGAAGTGTCGCGCATGCGTGCTGGCGGGGTCTTCACGTAATCCCTCATCGTAACTCCTCATAAAATAAAGATCAAACTTCAAACTGGTAAGTTCTCGCTTAATCTTACTATTAATCTTGCAATGCACCTTAACCCATCGGGTCACCAAGTGAAACATCAGAAAGTAATGAACCCAAAGAGAAATTAAATGGAAAATATAAATTTCCAACTGAAATTTGTCACGGCTCTTCACTGCTGCAGGGATATGTGAGGCATTTCTTTGTGGAACTGAAAAATAGTCCAATTATTATCATTATTATTTTTTGCTTCAGGTTCAGTTGAAACAGAAAAAGAATCAATAATTTATCACTTAGCACTTTCTCCTTGGCTGACAACTATCAGAATCATGACTGTTGGGGTTGCTTCTGCTTCACACCGACTCTCTTTGTCACCCTGCTCTGAATGTTTTGTATTTTGGTTGTATTTAACCGAAATACTTTATCCTGGATCTCTGAAGCACGGATTCTAGCTATTTGGTTCTATCTATTTGACTATAACTCAATACTGTATCTGCCTCACATTCACTTAATTGCCTTGAAGACGCCTCACATGCTGTTCACAATTCACAATCCCTCCGCTTCCCGTTTGGGTCAGATTTAGAATGTAACATTATGGTTCCCTCGTCCAAATCACTGATGAATTTATGAACAGTTGGGGCCCAAGCACTGACCCCCATGCTACTTCACTCGTTATAGCTCGCCTAAACACACATTTATGTTTCCTGTTTACCAAACAAGTCAACGAACCAGGGTACTGGAAGTAGTTAACTTTACCCAGGGCCTCACTATTAACCTTTATATTGGGAGAGTGCTGCTATACTGCGGGATTTTGTTATCACTTGCGATATTTAACACCACAATCCAGAGATGACATTCTAGGCAATGAGGCTCTTGATCTTAAATATGTAAATGGATGGAAGTTGTGGTTCAGTCTGGGCCCTACAATTTAACTACTACAGGCAGAGTCAGAACAGGGTCCCCCAAGCATCAAGTTAGATGAAGATTGAAATCAGGAGTGCAAATGTGGCATCAGTGTGGTCTGAATTTAATCTGCAGGTTGATCAAATATTTTAAGGTAAAAATATTTATGTTTATGAATCAAAGTGGAAGAAGTGTCCAAAGCAAAAATTAACCATTAGCTCATTGAATGGAAGAACAGGCTAATGGTCTCAATTGTATATTCTTGTGTTATTTGACGCAGAATGGCCGAGTCTAAAATTTCCTAAATCAATTTTCCTCTTTTAAAACCATTAACATAAAGTAAAACATTTAACTTATTTTTTAATTCCACTTCCATTTAATTTCAGCGCTGAAACATCTGCCTATCAACACACCATCACTTGCATAGACACAAGAGATAGACACAAAAAGCAGGAGTAACTCAGCGGGACAAGCAACATCACTAGAGAGAAGTGTAGTGGCAGATTTTCATATCTTTCAGGAAATTAGCACCCTAGCTGCTAAATGAATGAGCATGGTTGAAGGGGGTGTCTTCGAAACGCATGCGAGCTCTCTCACAGAAGGTTCACCAGACTGATTCCTGGGATGGCAGGACTTCCATATGAAGAAAGACTGGATAGACTTGGCTTGTACTCGCTGGAATTTAGAAGATTGAGGGGGGATCTCATAGAGACTTACAAAATTCTTAAGGGGTTGGACAGGCTAGATGCAGGAAGATTGTTCCCGATGTTGGGGATGTCCAGGACAAGGGGTCACTGTTTAAGGATAAGGGGGTAGTCTTTTAGGACCGAGATGAGAAAATCATTTTTCATACAGGGAGTGGTGAATCTGTGGAATTCTCTGCCACAGAAGGTAGTTGAGGCCAGTTCATTGGCTATATTTAAGAGGGAGTTAGATGTGGCCCTTGTGGCTAATGGGATCAGGGGTTATGGAGAGAAGGCAGGTACAGGATACTGAGTTGGATGATCAGCCATGATCATATTGAATGGCGGTGCAGGCTCGAGGAGCCGAATGGCCTACTCCTACACCTACTTTCTATGTTTCTATGTTTCTTCACAGATAAGTCTTTGAAAACGCAGTCTTTAGATGAATAAATGCTTTAGTGTTGATGGAAAACAGTAAAATACATCCAAATTTCTTCCGACTCGTTACTACAATCTTCATCGAACCAGCTTCTTACTTTAAACATTATAAAACTTCTCGTGTCTCCTTTGCACCGGAATGATCTTCTTTAGATCTCGCATGGTCGAAGGGTTAACCTCTTCCCTACTCACTCCAAACTGCACTAAAACTAAACTTCTGCACAAGCTTCTAAGCTCCAATCACGCCCAAAAACATGTCATAAATCCCACCCACAATATAACGGGCAGTCTAAAATTTAAAGGCACTTGCCATCATCAATCACATGCAAAACAGGCCAAACGGCCACTACAAGAAGGAATGGGTGACATTTCAGGTCGAGACCCTTCTTCAGATATGCTGCCTGTCCCGCTGAGTTACTCCAGCTTCGGTTTAAAGCAACATCTGCATTTTCTTCTTACAATAGACAATAGACAATAGGTGCAGGAGTAGGCCATTCAGCCCTTCGAGCCAGCACCGCCATTCAATGTGATCATGGCTGATCATCCCCAATCAGTACCCCGTTCCTGCCTCTCCCCATATTCCCTGACTACTATTTTACACATTCATATCACCCACCAGGCTTTGTATGGACCGCTCCTCTCTTCCAGCTTTCTCCCCACCACCATGATCAGTCTGAAGAAGGATCCTGACCTATAACGTCACCCATCCATAATCTCCTGACCTACTGGTTACTTCAGGAGTTTGTTCCCCCTGTGACCACATGGGTTTTCTCCTGGTGCTCTGGTTTCCTTCTATCTCAAAGATGTGCAGGTTTGTAGGTTAATTGACTTTTTAAAATTGTCCCTAGTGTGTAAGATAGAACTAATGCACGAGTGAAAAGTGGATCAAAGGGCCTGCTTCCATGCTGCTTCTCTAAATTAAACTAAACTAAACTAAACTAACCTAAACTAAACTAACCTAACCTAAACTAAACCAAACTAAGCTAAGCAGAACTAAACTAAGCTAAACTAAACTAACCACTTTATGTCAACCTTGAACATTTAGTTATTCTACTCAAACATTCCTCAATAGCTAAAACAAAATGTTTCAAATACCTGGTGCAATTCCTCCACTGGACCACAGATGAAACCTTAGAATGTGTAGGAAGGAACTGCAGATGCTGGTTTAAACTGAAGATAGACACAAAATACTGGAGTAACTCAGCGGGACAGGCAGCATCTTTGGATAGAAGCAATGGGTGATGTTTCAGGTCGAGGCCCTTCGTCAGACATCTGAACATCTGAAGAAGGGTCTCGACCTGAAACGTCACCCACTCCTCTATCCAGAAACTTTAGAAAGTACCTGGCTAAAATCTAAAGCAGGACAACTGGACACGACCGAACAGTGTTGGCAATACCTGGCGCTCGGAGAAAAGTAAAATGAACCACAATGTCTCCACTCATCACGCATTGATTCAGCAGAGAATAATCAAAGTCCAAGCTTGCGTTTGTTGTTTAAATGTTCTAATTACAACATTTGTCAATCAAAGCTTCGCAGAAGTGGTACTGGAATGAACAATGAAGAGTACAACACCTCATTAATCAGAGCCTCTTTCAGAAGAATACAAATTTGCATCTCTCTCCGAGGGTTTCATTTCACTTTAATGTTATTCATTAGGTTTTGTTATTCACTTTTGTTTGTAATCTACTGGATGATTTTTTTAAATTGCATTTGCTGAAACAAATACTCTCTCTGCGACAAAACAAGAAATAAATATTTTATAAACAAACACTCGCATTTTAATTAATTAGCAAATATGAGTTTACTTGGGACTGGTGGCAAAAAAAGTGCCTCATTGATTTCTAAATATGCTTAGGTCCAGAAGAAGATAGTTTGAACTAAGTCGAGCAAGGGAAAAGCGTTTGAGGTTATATTCATGAAGATTCATGAAGAGAACCTGAGGAGCACCTTCAGCAACAGACTTATTCCATCAAGATGTAGGACAGAATGCCACAGGAGATCCTTTATCCCTGTGGCTATCAAACTATACTACTCCTCCCCCTTCTGTCATGGGGTAGACTGACCCCTCCTCCCCCTCCCCAATCTTTGCACATCCCCAATCCTTTCCACTCGTCACTTTAATTTCATATTTCATGTATTTTGTGTTTTTTTGATTGTTGGCAGTCCTCCCGGGATAAATAAAGTTCTGTCGTATCGTATAATTTCATATTTAGTTAGGGCTTTTCAATATTCAAGTGCACAACTGATCACAAAAGCAGGAGACACAAGGGACTGCAGATTGTGGAATCTTAAATAAAACACGAAGTGCTGGAATAACTCAGAAGGTCAGGTAGCAACTCTGGAGGACATGGATGTATCGGGTTGGGATCCTTCTTCAGGTTGATTGTATTAGGGGAGGGAAAGCTGGAAAAGAGGGAGCATGGTGAGTGATAGGTGGATTCAGATGATGGGGTTTGGTTGGCAGATGGGTAGACAAAGCCAACGGGTGGATAGGAGACAAAAAGGTTTCAGATAAGGAGTGAAGAGGAGTGAAGTGTGAACCCGGAGGGAGGGATGGGGGTGAAATGAGTGCGCATTGGGGCAGGGTGAGGGGGTAGCACAGGAAAGAAAGGGAGGGCAAAACGAGAGTATTTCATCAAAAATCAGAAAATTCAATGTTCATACCATTGGGTTGTAAGTTTCGCAAGCAGGGAATGGGGTGCTGTTCCTTCAGTTTGCGTGCGGCCTCCATCTGGCACTAATAGAAGAAAGATTAGCACAGATGCAGGTAGAACAGACCTTAGAATCTGATGACCTTATATTTCTTGCTGTGTAGGTTTACCTTGGGGATGAATACATCTCCCATTAATTTCCATGGAGGAATTGATAAGTAAGTCTCACCAACCATTTCCATAATAGCGCATTCTTAAATATCAAGTTAATTACAGTAGCTCCATATTTTGCAAATGTTAATCTATTCACTGTGTGCCTAAAAGGATCACTTGGAAACCTCATTACATATTGAGAATCAATCCACTTCTCAATAAGTAAATGTCTCAAGATTTTGAACTGTTCCATTAACTATCAAATGTAACTTCCCTTTCTGGGTGTCTGTGGGGTGACATCAATGTTATCCAAAGAGAACAGATTATGTGCAATGATGAATATCTGGGAGTGAGATAGACGCAGAGAACTCGTATTTTAAATACACAGTGACGGACATCCTGTAGTTAATCACAAACTGAATTCTTCTTTGAGCAACTAGAATAATTTCTTTTTTTTTTGTTTTTTTTTGTTTAATTTCTTTTATTAGAAGTAATCGATTTACAATATTGTAAACATCTTTACAAACATCAACTTAATTCCAAATTTTTTTTAAATAACCCATTGAAAGTTATTATCTTCTATTTTTTAGGAAAAAAGGATAGAGATAGAGTAGTTTTAAATCAATAAGAGAGTGATTAAATAATAATTTGATTATATAAAAGAGAAAAAGAAAATAGAAAAAGGAAATAAGGTTAACGAAAAATGAAAAAATATAATATATATATATAAATGAAAAACAACCAAATATATTTTATCTAAAACTATTACAAATAATAGTATCAATGAAGACATGCTGATTAATCCTAGTATAAGAATATGTTATTCTCATCAAGTCCCGCAGGGTACCCGTCAAGCTGTGTTGTCAAGAGCAGCTACTTCTCTAGGTACTGTATATATGGAGACCATATTTGTTCGAAAGAGTTATATTTGTCCAGTAGGACAAATCTGATTCTTTCTAATTGTAACGTCTCCAACATTTCTGCCGCCCACATTTTAATTGTGGGGGTTAAAGTTCCCTTCCAAAATTTCAATATTATTTTTTTCCCTATTATCAAACAGTAATCAAAGAAATTTCTTTGATTTACTGTAAGGACTGAGTTTGAATCCAAAATTCCAAGTATTAATATCTTTGGGTCTGGATCCAATCTAATTTTAAGAACCTCAGAGATAACCTTAAAAATTTCTGTCCAGTAATGATTCAATTTGGGACATGTAGCAAAACTGTGTGTTAAATTTGCTTCTAAATTCTTACATTGATCACAAATTGCAGAGAGATTGGGAAAGATACTATTTCATTTAGTTTTTGAGTAATGTAATCTATATAATACTTTGAATTGTATCAATGTATGTCTGGCATTTAACGAACACCGATGTATTTGCTGTAAACTTTCTTCCCAGATTTCTTTTGTTATGGATAACCCAATTTCTTTTTCCCATGCTTGCCGATATGTTTCAGTTGTTGGGTTCTCCTTATCCAAAATTATGTTATATATATATGCTATTAATTTTTCTGTATTTGGATGTAAATTAAACACATCATCTAATAATCCTGGTACTTTATCTTTGTAATCTTGTGTGTTGGATTTTATATAATCTCTAATTTGTAAGTACCTAAACAAATGTTGCGGAGACAGTCCGTAAATATCTTGTAACTCTTGAAATAAAAGAAATTTTCCTTTTCTATAAAGGTGCTCTATACTTTTAATTCCTAAATCATCCCAATGTCTAAACCCTCCATCCAATATAGAGGGTTTAAATAATGGGTTATTCGTTATTGGTAGTCTGAGTGAAAGATTATCTAGTTGTAAAGTCTTAACTATTTGTTTCCAAATACATCTATTATTATAAATTATAGGGTTATCCCTATACATTTTTATGTATAGGGATAACCCTTCTGTGGAGAATAATGGATGCACAGGTGCTGTGATTTGAATTCTGTAACTTAGTGGCAGGTTTCAGACAATTTGTTCACAGAAAAATATAGAAACCTTAATGTTAAGCATCTAGATCAGAACATTCAGTCAAGGGGTTGCGATCATGGACCATGGAAGGCCTGAACAAAACTTACTTCTAATCATTATTTGATTCTGAGGTAAATTTATCCAAATTTACGTTACCTGTAATTATCCGTCAAGAGTCAAGAGTGTTTTATTGTTATACGAGACCAAGTGGGACCCTTTGGGCGCCGTCTCCCAAGGCAATATTCCACCACTGACCCATAGCCCCCAACTGCGCAGGCGAGGCTGAGGGGTTCCGGTTGTGACGCCAGAGATCCCCGTTGTGACGCGAGTCACGGCAACCTTCCCGAATGTGCCTCACCATCCCTCTTCCTACCCCTATCCTCCTCCATTCACCCTCATCACCCAGCACTCCTTCCCCCTCCTCTTCACCCTCCCTCTTCTTTCCCCTCTCCTCACCTCCCCATTCCCTTTCTCCCTCCATAACCTCTCTCCCCTCCCTATCCCCCTCCTATCCATTTATCCCCCAACTCCCCCACTCTTCACCTCCCCCCTATCCCACCTCACTCTCCCTCCTCACCTCCCCCCTTCTCCGTCTATCCCCCCGCCTCCCACACTCTCCCTCCTCACCTCCCCCACTTCCCTCCCTTCTCCGCTCCCTATCCCCCTCCTCTCCCTCTATCCCCCCGCTCCCACACTCCTCATCTCCCCCTTATCCCACCCCACCACAATGAAAATCGCAATGACTTTTTTGTAAATTAAACCTCCCTGCAGGAATTTGATCGCAAATTTTTATGTAAATGAGTATCAGGATCCCATTGTGACTCCATTGTGAATACAAACGGAAGAATTTGAATAAAGTAGATTTTTAAAAAAAAGCTATTTTTCATGTAAATGAGATTTGGGATCCCAATGTGACGTCGTATGCTGCTAACGGGCAGTGCAAGTGGAAAAGTGATTTTTGTAAAAGTGGTTTTTGTATGGTTTAAAATGTGACTAACTTGTAAAATTTAACATCAATCTGAATGAAACCTGCCACGGCACACCACAGAACAATGGTGAGTAAGGTGGGCAAAAAATTCCTCCCCTATCATGTACCACAGTGGCATAGTTTCAGAATCACTCACACACTCACACGCCCGCACACAAACAAACAAGATGGGAGTTTTAGTAATATACTAGACTAAGTGGGATCCGTTGGGAGGGTCACACGGGAGGGCTGGTCCCCCAACGCAATATTCCACCTCCCCACCAGTTATAATATTGCTGGCCAGTGGGGGGGGGGGGGGGGGGTTCTGGAGCGCTATGATGGGTTTTGTGGGCCGAAGGGACTGCTTTCCAGAGGGCTAGTATGGAAATTGTGGGCCGAATGGATTCTTGGATTGGCAGCTCAGTCACTCAGTCCTGGCAGGCTGGCAGCTCAGAAACTCAGGCCTGGTGGGCTGGCAGCTCAGAAACTGTCAGAAATTCTGCTGAAAACAGGTGACAGACTCTGTGAGAGAGAAAGGGGAGAGGGAGGACAATCAATTTTAGACACTTTCATCTTTTTTTACAGATCACAGCAATAAAGGAAGAAAGTCTATCCTTGCATGGATCTCTGGAACGCTAGTATGGGTGCTGTGGGCTGAAGGGACTGGTTTTCAGAGGGCTAGTATGGACATTATGGACTGAATGGATACTTGAACTTGCAGTTCAGTGAGTCATGGCTGGTGGGCTGGCAGTTTACTACGTCATGGCTGGTGGCTGGCACTTCAGTTACTTCCAGCTGGTGTGGTGGCAGTTCACTCAGTTACCCCTCCTCCCTTCACCCCCCCAACTCTGCTCCTTGCCATTCCCCTCCCCCCCACATGTTCAGTCCATCTCCTCTCAACCTCCCCCACATGCACTCATAGTGGCTCTCCGACAGCGATGCCATTCCTGCCCATTAGGTACCCATTGAGATGAAGAACACACAGACATGGCAAGTGGAAAAAGGATTTATTAAAGTTTAAAATGGGAATAAGTCTTAAAACATTGCAAGTCCAACCTCACAGCACTCCAAGCAGAGTGCAGGCAGCAAGTCCAACCTCACAGCACTCCAAGCAGAGTGCAGGCAGCAAGTCCAACCTCACAGCACTCCAAGCAGAGTGCAGGCAGCAAGTCCAACCTCACAGCACTCCAAGCAGAGTGCAGGCAGCAAGCCCAACCTCACAGCGCTCCAAGCAGAGTGCAGGCAGCAAGCCCAACCTCACAGCACTCCAAGCAGGGTGCAGGCAACAGGTCCAACCTCACAGCACTCGAAGCAGAGTGGAGGCAGCAAGTCCAACCTCATAGCACTCCAAGCAGTGTGCAAGCAGCAAGTCCAACCTCACAGCAAGCAGAGTGCAGGCAGCAAATCCATCTCACAGCACTCCAAGCAGTGTGTGGGCAGCAAGTCCAACCTCACAGCATTCCAAGCACTCCAACAGACACACAGACACACACACACAGACACACACACACAGGGACGCACACAGGGACGCACACACAGGGACACACAGAGGGACACAGGAACACACAAGGACACATACGGGGCCATGCACAGGGACACACACAGGGACACCCAGAAACAGACAATCATACACACCTGTACACACACACACACACACACACACACACACACACACACACACACACACACACACACACACACACACACACACACACACACACACACACACACACACACAAAGACACACACACACACAAAGACACACACACAGAGCACCAATACTAAAATGCCAAGTAACTTCAGAATGTGGTAAGCATACTGAATCCTGTTACTAACCATATACTCTATGTAAGTAGTGAAAATAAGAACACAGGTGTGTCTAAACCAAATGATTCAAATATTTAAAGCTTTTTTTAAATTCTGAAACACTCCTCTAGAGCTGCTGCTACTGCATAAACGTGCTTTGAACTTTCAACAAACACGCACACACTCACCTCTCTTGAATTACTCAAACGGTTTAGGGCAGCGTCTCCACTCTGGACCTTCCGCACTCAGCACCACCTCTGAACTCACCGGAAATGACGTAATCAGCACCACCTCTCCACTAAGCGGAAGTCACGGAATGGCCGGCAATTTTACATTAAACACAGACCTTATCTAATAAAATGTTCATTGACGTTTTTTCCTTCCAAAAACTGTTGCACAGCAAGCCACATTTGAAACGCAAACCACATTTAAAAAACAAAACACATTTTAAAATAAAGGCACAGTTTAAAGGCACAGTCAATAGCCACATTTTTCAAATAGCCACACAGTTAAAATGCACAGTTAAAAGGCACAGTTAAAAGGCACATAAAATCATTTATTCCTTCCAAACACAGTTCCAAATAAACCACATAAAAGCACATAACACCACACTCACAGTTTAGTAGACATGTGTTCAGTGTTCAGTTGATTCACAGCTCAGATTGAGAGTCGTGACCTCTCGCTCCCCCATCTTGCAGCGACTGAGGCATGTCCATGCTTCCGGGATTTATAGTCCCTCCCACCGGAAGGGACACTTTATAATTTACAGAAGCCAAATTAACCAAATTAACCTTCAAGCCTGTGCGGCTTTGGAGTGTGGGAGTAAACCAGAGCACCCGGAGGCAACCAACATGGTCACAGGGAGAACGTACAATTGCTGTACAGACAGCACCTGTTGTCATGATTGAACCTGCATTTCTGGCGTTGTAAAGGAGCAGCACTATCGGTGACCATGACCTTTTCATTTTAGCTTAGTTTAGAGATACATCGTGGAAACAGTCCCTTCAGCTCAACAGGTTCATGCCCACCAACAATCACCCAGACACCAGTTCTATCAAATACACTAGGGACAATGTACAAAAGCCAATTAACCTACAAACCAGCACGTCTTTGGAACTCTGCACATTCATGTGGGGGTAACCTCACTCCAAGTCAGAGTGGGTCTGGGAAGGGCCTGAAAGCTTGCTTTGGCTAACTATAGTTTCATCCAGAAACACATTTTGATTGACCAGATGATGAGATACACTTCCAGTAAAAAGTAGAATAAATCTATCCACAGTCAAGCAAAGCAATGATAAGTACATAAAAGATAACATGAGGCTTTACTTTCTGCAGTCAGGATACAGATACCCGAGATGGAATGGAAAGGAGAAAGAACAGTGGGTTGGGAGGTGGTAGATGACAGGGAAGAAAACAGAAAGCAAGAAAGTCAGTTAGAAAGTTGGAGGGAAACACATGGAGAAACAGAGAGAGTGAAGGGACTATGTTATGGAGCAGTGAAAAATTAGTCCTTGGATAATCATGCATGATTAACCAGCAGCTGTTTGACCTGGTGAGGCCCCCAAAATATTCCTACTTGTCTGGTTACAGTTGTAATTAGCACTACCCGCATTGTCCATTGTCTCAGTGCATAATCACAATGTCATGAGTGATTATGATTAGTTCAAGCTAGCTAATGAGAATTAGAACCAATCTGAAACTTGTAAACATGGAGCGATGTGGTTGGAACCTGTGGAGGAAGCCTATGCAAAGATTATTTGGACTTGCTAGAAACTGTTGATGTTCATGGTGTGGTGTCAGGAATGATGCTGAGTTCGGCATTGACAACACTGACATCGCAGTAGGGTGAACTCACATGATATGTTTATATACAGTGACAAAAAGTCCAGGACCACGTGAGGGGCACTGTCCGGGCGCACGTGCGGTGGAGCTAGCGATCTCGGGCTTGTCCTGGCAGCTCAGTCCTTGTCGCGAAGGAGCAGCCATGGCACTCTCAGCTTCCTGCTGCCGTTCATTCTTGCCTCACGAGGAGGCGCTGGCGGTCTCAGCCTTATCCTAGCGGCTCAGCTTTGGGCGTGAAGATGTGATGCTGGCTGTCTTTGGATGATCCTGTTGGCTCAGTCTTTGCCTGTGTGTAGGAGTGTGTATGTGCGTGCGCGTGCATGCGTGCGTGAGTGTGTTTGTGTTTGTTTGTGCATGTGCGTGTGTGTACACGTATATGCATGTGTGTATATGTGCGTGTGGGTGCGTACGTGTGTATGCATGTGTGCATGTGCATTCATGTGTGTGCGTGTGTGTGTATACGAATGAATACACGTGTGTGTGTGCGTGTGTGTATGTGCGTGTGTGTGTGTACGTGAGTATGTGTGTGTGTATGTGCGTTCATGTGTGTACATGTGTGTGTACGTATGTATACACGTGTGTGTGTGCATGTGTGTACGTGCGTGTGTGTTTGTGCGTGCTAGTGTGTGTGTGCGTGTGCGTGTTTGTGTGTGTGCATGTGTGCGTGCATGTGTGCATGTGTGTGTGTATGCGCGTACGTGTATGTGTGTGTGTGTGTGAGAAAGCGCGTATGTGTATGTGTGTGTGTGTGTGTGTGTGTATGTGTATGTGTGTGTGTGTGTATGTGTGTGCATATGCATGTGCACGTGTGTGTGTTCGTGCGTGTGTGTGTGTGCCTGAGTGGGAAGTGAGTGTGTCCTTGGGTGGGAAGAGGCACCGGTGACTCAGTTTACCTCAGCTTACCCGAGCCACTCATTAGCCTCAGAAATGGAGCTTCCTGGCAGCCCAGTCTTGACCGAGCGGTGGCACTGATGGTCTCAGGTTTGTTCCAGTCTTTATGAATCTAGGGGTACGTACTAACAAGCTTTTGCATCTTATGTCCGATGGGAGAGGGAAGAAGAGGAACTGATCAAGGTGTGTGACATCCTTGATTATGTTGGCTGTTTTCCCGATTATGTTGGCTACTTTACTTTGAAGTATAAATGGAGTTATTGGGAAGTGGGGCTGTTGGTTTGCCTAACCAACTGGGTTGCGGCCACAGACTTATGCAATTGAATGTGGTCTTGAGCAGAGCATTTGCTGTACCAAGTTGTGATGCATCTGGATGGGATACATATTTTAGGCATAGCTTTAAAAATTGGTAACAGTCACTGGAGATATGCGAATACATTTGTAGCAATCTGGTGTTGTGCTTTCTTGGCTTAAGCTTAAATGTGGTTAGACTAGAACAAATTGTTGATTCTTCTTTGAGCGTTTCGCTCCAAATTGGCAATTGCTTCCCAAACAAATTTATTTGTAAACTGTTTGAGATCCCCACAGACTTTCTCATATGATCAGCAAACTCAAGGGTTTGCTGTATGTGCTGAACAAGCAAACTGTGGGATGAACAAATCTTCAGTGATATATGACCTCAGCCTAGATGAATCATGATCTTACTCCATGCTTGTGAGAAAATAAGGATGACATTGAGCTCACAGGTTTTAGTGAAGCAGCTTTATTAATATCCCTGAAGGAGTTTAGTTTTGTTTAGAGATACAGTACAGAAACAAGCCCTTCGGCCCATCAAGTCTGCGCCAATCAATGATCCCGGCACTAACATTATCCTACACACACACAAGGTACAACTTACAATTTTACCAAGCCAATGAGCCTACAAACCTGTTCGTTTTTGGAGTGTGGGAAGAAAATGGAGAATTCAGAGAAAACCCACGCAGTCATGAGGAGAATGTACAAATTCCGAACAGGCCAACTCCCGTAGTCACGAATGAACCAGGGTCTCTGACGCTGTAAGGCAGCAACTCTACTGCAACGCCACCACACCACCTGAAAGAACGGGCTGAAATCACAGATAATAGCTTCAGGTAAAGTGCTACATCTATAATTGCATTCTGATGTTTTAATTCCAAATGATCCAAGTTTGGATTTGCTTGTGGCTTTGTTTAAGAATGTCTGGCATTGCATCTCAGCGACTTGTGTCACGTTGAATTGATTGCCAATACATTCCTTTTTATGGAAAGTACATTGGATTAAATCTTTGGTTTAAACCAGCATCTGCATTTCCCTCTTACACAACGTACATTGCATGTCCAAGTAAATTAAGAGCTTTCAAACTTGGCCCTCTGTAGAGTATGGGCTGCACCAGCTATAAATTGTTCATGAAGAGGGATCTGGCCGCGATGATGATGTAGTGATTCAACTTTCTGATTGAAGCAGGTTTCAGGTCAATAAGTTTGAGGTCACAAAGAGAATAGGATTCATTATGAACTGTACCATTTCCTGACAAAATTGAAGCTGATAAATGTCAACCTTAACAAGGAGGCAGTAGCAGCCAGACACTAAATTAGAACTCCACTGAGCTTCAAACACTTGGTATAATTGCTATTTGGATGTGTGCCGGGGAAATGCTGAAGAATGGAGGGGTCAATATTCACTGCTGTAAGCCTGGAACCAGCATGAATGGGCTCCAGTTTTAAAGACATGAAGTGCTCTTTGTAGCAGAGTTGTGTGTTTTACAATTAAATAATTAACAGATTAACTTGATGCATAGTCTGTTGCCAACCTGCATCTTAATTTATCGTGTTTTTGCCTTTTTCCAATGACTCTTTAACTACGGGAGCTGAAGTGAATCGTGGGTCCATTTATGCTCATTATAAATTGTTTACCATGGAAAGCAAAGCTATTGAAGGCACAACAATCCAAAGCAATTTATAGGGAGCAAGAGTTTTTCCAGAGACATACTTGAACTCCAAGCCAATTTTTCTTATTGGGCTTGAAAATGACCTCATGTAACCCAGTCTGGGGAAGCTACACCATGATAGGCAATGAGCAGAAGGAGGTTTCCACACCACTGCCAACTTACAAATGTTTCACTAATACCAGGAGGATCCAAAGAAACTGGATAGCTTTAGTGGTGGAAAGGGAACAAATTTACAAGCAAAACCTCAGTCTATTACAAAGATGAATGTCAAAAAATTCTGACATTGGAAATCTGAAATGGGGCCTTCTGTCCAGTACGCCCATGCCAACCATTTTTTACCATCTCCATTAATCACATTAGCCTGCATGAGGATCATATCCTTCTATGCTTTGCCTGTTTAAGTGGCAGTCTAAATGCTTTTTAAACATAGTAATTGCATCTGATTCCACCACCTCTTCTGGCAGCTCATTCCTGATATCAACTACTTCACAGGGGGCACAGAGCATTTTTGAAAGTGAGGGGGGCTGAGCGATCACTGATCACTAGCCTCGTGGGTACCTGACGAGGGAGCAGAGCGACCGAGAGGGGGCGAGGGTGTGGGATTATTATTTTTGTTATTGCTCGACCTCCAAAAACTGGGGGATAGTAAATGCAGGCCATCCTCCACCTCAAAGGGTGAGGGTATATATCTCCCATCACCCCCCCCCCCCCAAACCCCGGGATCGATGCCAGTGCCTTCCACGGTACAGAACATTTGACAAAATAACGTTTAAATGTGTTATAATTTCAAGTGCTATTTTTTTTGTTTGTAGTTGGAAAAAGGGACAAGAAATAATCATAACATTTCCTGATTTTGCAAAGTCATTCAAATTATGTTTTACTTGAGAGAAAAAAAATCTCCCATTTTGAAAATTTTGAAAGTATGCGTTCTCCTTTTGACGTATATTTCATTTTGATTTGAATTTAGAATCATCAAACCATGACATTAATAAATGGGGTATATGTTTGTGGAAACATTACTTTTTTATAAGTAAGACTTTCAAGAAATCTAAAATCCATTAGAAATATACATTTCAATGCACTAAGTATCTTGCCCAGAGTAGGTGAATCGAGGACCAGAGGACAGGTTTAAGGTGAAGGGGAAAAGATTTCAATAAGAATCTGAGGAGTAAGTTTTTCACATGAAGGGTGGTGGGTGTATGGAACAAGCTGCCAGAGGAGGTAGTTGAGGCAAGGACTATCCCATTTAAGAAACAGTTAGACTGATGCATGGATAGGACAGGTTTGGAGGGATATGGAACAAAAGCAGGTAGTGTAGCTGGGACATGTTGGTGGGTGTGGGCATGTTGGGCTGAAGGGCCTGTTTCCACGCTGTATCACTCTATGACTACATTATACCTCCAACCTGCATGAATGCTTCAAAATCAAGTGTTCGAGATTTATTACCATATACTCAAGCATGAGCAAGTTACATAGAAACATAGAAAATAGGTGCAGGAATAGGCCATTTGGCCCTTCGAGCCAGCACCACCATTCAAGACGATCATGGCTGATCATCTAAAATCAGTACCTCTTTTCTGTTTTTTCCCCATATACTTTGATTTCGCAAGCCCCAAGAGCCAAATGTAACTCTCTTGAAAACATCCAGTGAATTGGCCTCCACTGCCTTCTGTGGCAGAGAATTCCATAGATTCCCAACTCTCTGGATGAAGAAGCTTTTCCTCATCTCAGTCCTAAATGGCTTACCCCTTATTCTTAAACTTTGACCCCTGGTTCTGGACTCCCCCAACATGGGGAACCTTTTTCCTGCAGTTACAGTAAGAGTGAAAATCTAGCAGGCAAGCAGGATGCTTTCTCCAACCACCCCCATTTGAATGCCACTATCTTCCACTGCTTCTACCCAGTGCTTGGTACCTACTTCCAGCAGCCACTGGTTGTCCTCCAGGATGCACTGAGCCACAGCCTGGTCCATGCCGGTCATCAGAGTGAATTTGGCGCAGAGACTCTCACGGCAGCAGCCGCCGACGGCCCAGGACTCTTACACTGAGGCTGCTCCATGGCAGGAGCTGCAGCGAGCGGCTGGCCAGCCCCGCAAGCACTTGCCAGCCCCAGCTCCCCGTCCGCATCTGCCCCCGCCGCTGCTTCTGCTTCCATCCCTCCCTCTGCCCCGGCTCTCCAACACCCACGACCAGGTTGCTCAGAGCACAACTACGCCTCGTCCCAAGCCGGAAACACTGAAACATGTCCAGCCAAAAAGGTGGGGGGGGGGGGGGGGGGGGGGTGCTGCGGCTGGAAACACTTGGCGGATCAGGCGGCATCTGTGGAAAGAGAAACAAAGTTATCGTTTCTGGTTGAAGATATCTCATTAGAACTGGGAAAGCGAGAAAAACAAGTTGGTTTTAAGTTGCATTGAAGGTGGGGGGTGGGATGTATAGGACGGAGAGAATATCAGCAATAGGGTGAGACCAGGGTTGCCATGGTGATATGGAGTGGTTGCTGGGTTAATGGAAGTAGTTAGAGACTGGTAAGAATGACAGAGGAATGTAAAATGTTATGAAAGGCAGAATTGTAAATCAAGCCGGGCAAGGTGGAACCACACAATTATGCCTTACATAATTGAAACTTCATCTTAACCACCAGCAGCTGTTGACTAAACTCACAGATGTTGCAACCATTGTACAAATCATGTGCTTGCGAGGAACGAAGCAAACTATACCTCATCAATTTGCAGCCTAACAAAATTATTTTTAAAACAAACTAATTCAAAATCAGAAACGTAAACATAAAATGCCGGAGAGGCTCAGCAGGTCAGTCGGCAAACTGTGGCAAGAAAATAGGAGAAAACATTTCCTGCTGATGAAACTCCATCAAAACGAGTAAAAGTTAGAAAATAAACTTAATAGATATTAAGTTGTAGAAAAGTGGCGAGAGTTGGGGAGGTATTTGAGATCTATGATATCATATACCTATTTGGTGTATATGAGAAAGTTATTGGCTGTGATTAAGGGAAGAGGAAGAGAAATAGCAGACACTATGGTGCATGGTGGAGTTGCAGTAACAGCGCCAGGGATCCAGGTTTGATCCTGACTACTGGTGCTGTCTGTACAGAGTTTGTACATTATCCCTGTGACCATGTGTGTTTTCTCCGGGTGCCCTGGTTTCCGCCCACACTCCAAAGGTGTGCATGTTTGTGTGTTAATTGGATGTAGGATAGTGTTAGTGGTCTGGGTGATTACCAGTTGGCGCAGGCACGGTGGAGAAGTAGAGAGTAGACATATTGTTTTTTCGTTAAAGAAGGGAAATAAGGATAATCCTGGAAATTATAGGCTGGTGAGTTTTACAGCAGTGGGGAGGAAAACTGTTGGAGAGAAATCTCAGGGATAGGACTTACTCGCATTTGGAAGAGAATTGGCTTATTAGGGGCAGTCAGCTAGCCTTTGTTAGCGGTAGGTCTTACAAATTTAATTGAGTATTTTGAAGAGGTGAAAAAGTGTTTGTGTGTGCATGCTAGTGTTGTATGCATGTGTGCCTTTGGGTGAGTGTAGATGGGGTGAGAAAATAAAATAGATAAACTAGATGGCAAGGCTGGTGTATGAGAAAGGGTGTTGGAGGGGTAAATAGGAAGGTGGCAGTGTTACGTACCAAACTTTAGCTCTCTTTTGTCGGCAGAATACCCTTTTGATGCCAGTGAATAGATCCGAACAATGAATGTAATCCTGAACATGGAATGTTCACTGGACCAAGGAAGGAGCCCCACAGTCCATCAAAACATGGCCCATCTCCTCATACTCCCAACTGGCAAAGTTGCAGGTCAGTTAACTGGATGCTGGGGGTGTGGAAAGCAGAGGCCTATAAAGGCTTTGAATAGGATGGAACAGTGATGCCACTGTTAGAAGGTTTTTGATGAAGAGATGAAAATCCTTCATAAAAAATGCAGAGTTTTTGTTTTGGCCTCCAGCTATTTATTTAATTAGAGTAGCTCCTGCATTTGCTGACAGAAATGCTCAGAGACATATTAGTCAGACAAGCAAAATGTCCAATAGTATGTGGCTGGCTTCACTCCCTCTTTGTACATCTTGATTGATTCCTTGGAACTTTCAACCAATCTGAAACTGCACAGTGTCAGTGAATAAAGTGATAGAGTGTTTTCCTTTGATTGCTTTGTGAAAACTTTAAGCCTATTGATAAACTCATTTATTTCTTCATCTCCAGGGAACAACTCTGAGAGACAATTCTTTTTTGTAGGAATGGCCATCTTGCCAAACAAAGGAAATTATGTTCAGTACTACACAAAACGATTTTGATACAGAGTCAAGGAATGACTTGATAAAGCACCTGACAAGCAGAAATTCGAGCATTAAGTAAGCCATTGGAGGTTTCACAAATATTATTTTTATACACAAAATAGGGAAAATGCAATAGATCTAACTTCAAATAAATCTGGCATCTTCAGATCAGATATCAAGATGGAAGTAAAAAGCCAAGGAATGAATAGCAAAATGATACTTCAGAGATAAAATTGACCTAAACATACAAGTAGATGGTGGGAAAAAGCAGATTATTTACAATCTGAAATGGATAGTTATAGGATACGATTTGGGAACTACTTGGGGACCACCTCTTGTGGATACATTCTGATTCTGATAAAAGTACTGATTTGCAGAAATGTTTACTGGGAAAGAATATTGAACAGCATCTTATGTTTAGTTTAGTTTAGAGATACAGCGCAGAAACAGGCCCTTCAGCTCACCGAGTCTGTGCCAATCAGAACACTCCCCTACACACTCTAGGGCCATTTCTTTTACATTTATAACCGAGCCAATTAACCTACAAACCTGTACATCTTTGGAGTTTGGGAGGAAACTGAAGATCTCAGTTGTCATGGGGAGAACACACAAAGTCTGTACAGACAGCACCCGCAGTCGGGATTGAACCCGGGTCTCCAGCACTGCAAGCGCTGTAAGGCAGCAACTCTACCGCTGCGCCACCGTGCCTTATCGTGGAAAGGCAATTGATGGAGTATCAAAACAGACACACTGTGTGGATGAGGATCACTTAAGCATCCTTGAAGGGCCTACTCCTGCACCCATTGTCAATTGTGCTGCTGGCCTTACCGAGGCAGCATGAGGTCATTTATACCTATACTTATACCTATACCTATACTTATACTTATGAGTCAATAAAAGGGAAGTTGATTTGTGCGATGGTCTGGGCTGCATCCCACACTTCCACAGATGGCTCGCATTATCCTCCTCAATATCATGCTTCCTTGTGACATGATAGAAAACCATTCGGCCCATCAGCTTTATGTCAGGCCTCAGTGTATTTACACCAATCATATTTCATGCATATGCTTCCCTGTAACCTATTCTCTTTCATCAGCCCATCACAACCTGACCTTACCCACCAATTATCCCATCAGGCATCTATACTAGAGGCAATTAACAGTGACTAATTTACCTGCCTAATCTTGTCTTTGGAATATGGGATAAAACTGGAGCACCAGCAGAAACCCATGTGATCCCAGAGAGAACATGGAAAAGTTTCAGATAACATTAAAGTGGGTGGTCTTGTAGATGGCGAAGATGGTTATCAATATTACAGCAGGATCTTGATCACTTGGGCAAGTGGTTTGAAGGATGATTAATGGAGCTTAAAGCAGATAAGCGTGACATGTTACATTTTGCAATGTCAAACCAGTGCATGACCTTCACAATCAATGGCTGGGTTCTGGAGAGTTTTGTAGAACAGAGGGATCTAGGACTGCAGGCATATAGTTCCTTGAAAGTGGTGTCACAGTTAGGTAGAATGGTCAAGAAGGCTTTTGCCTCATTGGCCATCATCGGTTAAGGTTTTAAGTATAGAAGTTGAGATGTGTAGGGGAGAATTGCAGATAGATACAAAATGCTTGAGTTACTCAACGGGTGAGACAGCATCTCTGGAGAGAAGGAATGGGCGACGTTTCGGGTCGAGACCCTTCTTCAGACTGCAGATGCTGGTTTACACCTAAGATGGACACAAAATGCTGGAGTACCTAGGATGGGGAGGGAGAGAGTTGATAGTAAGAGGAGAAAAGAAGGGGCGGAAGGAGGGAAACAGAGCTGGTTGGTGATCGACACAAAATACTGGAGTAACTCAGGGGGACAGGCAGCATCTCTGGAGAGAAGGAATGGGAGTCATTTTGGGTTGAGACTCTTCTGGTTAGTGATAGGTGGATGCAGGTAAGGACAGGTTGATTAGCAAAGGAGTTCGATAGGGTAGAGGAGGGTGGAGTTAGTTAGAAAGATTGGAATTGATATGCAAAGGATAAATGGCTGCATATGGTGGAATCTAATGAGAAACGAAGATGAGCAGCGAAAATGTAGATCGAGCGAGAGGGAGGAATAGGGAGGTTAACGGTAGCTGGAGGGGGTAGGGAAAATAGAGGACACCATGGGGGTATGTTCACATCTACCCCTCCCCTGCCTCAATCCCTCTAGACATTGTAACTAGTTCCACCCTTCTCTCCCCCACCAAAGTACATGAGGATGTATTGCATCAGGAAAAATACGCAATAGAGAGATGAATTATCAGCTTGACTGCAGAAGCAGCAAGACCAGGCATGTCAATCTAACAAGGACAGCTTCAAGGACTTGTGGAATTTGATCCTTTGGGTGTGGGGGTTGGTGGGTCTGCGTTGTCTGGAGAGGGGTAAGATGGTTTCTCAGCCACACTTCAATAGAGGGCAACTGGAATAAAGACCATGTATTGCAGTAATGCAGACCATGCTTGATAAATGTATTCACTGGATCAGTAAACATATTTATAAAATGCAAGCAGCAACTTAGTGAAGTAATTAATCAAAAGTAAGTAGAACAACATTTCCAAATCCACTCTCACTTGGATGAGCCTACACTCATGCAGAAGTATTTTAAAGCATGAGAAAGAAAAAAATGGAAACATCATAATTGTAAATGTCTCATTCACTGATTCACCAGGAAAAAGCCAGTGGTTCAGGAGATTGGAGTCACAGGAGGTGCTATTAAGCAGAAAGTAAGGATTAGAACCATGTAGACCAAATAATAATGCAAGTGGATATTACATTTTTGGTATAGTGAAACATGGCTTTGAAGAGCATTAAGTCTCATTTAGCTCCCCTCCTGAGGCTGAGTTGTGTGTTGCAGTTGGTGAGGCCGCATTTGGAGTATCGAGTTCAGTTTTGGACACCATGTTGTAGGAAAGATGTTGTCAAGCTGGAAAGGGCACAAAGATGATTTACGAGGATGTTGCCAGGACTCAAGGGCCTGAGCCATAGGGAGAGGATGAGCAGGCTAGGACTCTATTCCTTGGAGCGCAGGAGGATGAGGGGTGATCTTATAGAGGTGTACAAAATCATGAAAGGAATTGATCGGGCGGATTCTCATTATCTCTTTCCCAGAGTAGGGGAATCGAGAACCAGAGAACATAAGTTTAAGGTGAGGGGAGAAAGATTTAATAGGAAACTGCGGGTAACTTTTTCAGGCAAAGGGTGATGGGTGTATGTAACGAGCTGCCGAAGGAGGTAGTTGAGGCAGATACAATCGCAACTTTTAAGACAGGTACAAGGATAGATAGATAGATAGATAGATAGATAGATAGATAGATAGATAGATAGATAGATAGATAGATAGATAGATAGATAGATAGATAGATAGATAGATAGATAGATAGATAGATAGATAGATAGATAGATAGATAGATAGATAGATAGATACTTTATTAATCCCCTCAGGGAAATTCAGATGTCCAGTAACCAACACAGTCAGAACGTAAAGCAGACAATACATAAAATACAGACAATTCATAAAAGAAATAACCCAATAACTATTAAAAGTGCAAAAGTGCAAACCCATACAGCTTAATGGTCAGTATTATAAAATTCTAATGGCTGCAGAGGTGAAGGATCTCCTGAACCGCTCCGATCTACAGCGCAGGGAGAGGAGCCGGTTGTTGTTCCGTGTGCTCCTCTGACCTTCCAGAGTTTCATCGAGGGTGTGCCCGGAGTTGTTGAGGATGACCTGCACCTTGCTCCTCATACACCTCTCAAGCACCGCCACCACAGTCCACCCTTCCCCCCATCAGCTTGTCCAGCTTCTTGCTGTTTTTATCAGTAATGTTATTACACCAGCAGACAACAGCATAGAATATGACACTTGCAACAACAGTATGGTAAAACAAGTACAGCAATTCATTGCACACATTGAAGGATCTGAGCCTTCTCAGGAAAAAGAGACTGCTCTGTTCTTTTTTGTAGAGGGCATCGGTGTTGACAGACCAGTCCCGTTTGTTATCAAGGTGCATTCCCAGATATTTGTTTGTCTGCATGTTGGCCGGTGTGGGCACGTTGGCCAGTGTGGGCACGTTGGGCAGAAGGGCCTGTTTACATACTGAATGCTCTATGACACAATAACACAACTGTTAAATCTGCCAGAATCCAGTGTGAATCCAGTGTTAAAATGGATGATGCTGAGAAACAAGCACATAAATGCAACGTAGGTCCTGATGGAACACCCATCCCAATTTTATACAGCACAAACACTCTGCCTATCAGAAGCTGTTAGCCCTTAAAGCACACCTTCTATGCCCACCATAGAGTATTCTGATAGCAATGGAGGATACGGATGCTGATGCAAGTAGTTCCCACATTCAATTAAAGGGATAGACAGAAGAGGGTGAGCAATGATGCTGGGATACAGTAGCATTCGACTGGCTTTCACCTAGGCCACAGCGAAGAAAGGCCTGTTCCCTTTATCATCGTTACTTTTTTGCATCATTACTTTCATTCATTTGTTCCATATCTGTCTATATCACCATCTATATTTCTTGTTTCCATTCCCTGACTCAGTCCGAAGAAGGGTCTCGATGTGAAACGTCACCTATTCCTTTTCTCCAGAGATGCTGTTTGACTTTTTGTGTCTGCCATATGATTACGGTGCACGTTCAAAACCCAGCATGGCAACAAGAAAATGCAAGTTCAAGAGAGTACATCCTGCAAAAAAATATATAATTCAAAAGTCAGTATCAATATTAAGCAAGACAACCGAAAACCAGGTCAACGATGGTCTCTTAAAGGTAGAAAGTATGAATTCCTCTGCATTTGATGTGGGAATTATGGCAGCAAGTGGCAACAGATTTCTAACCTCGTTCTACCAGGGATGTAGATCTATTAGTGGCTGTTCACGTCTACAAATCTTCACCGTACCAAATCATTCCCGGCCGTCCATATGCCCTAAATCACATAATCAATTGGCAGTGTTAAAGAAGATTTGTTCAATGGTTCATGAATCCTACATTCAAATGTACTTTTCAACCTCTAGCTTTTCCGTGGAGCAATTGAAAGAGTAAGTGCGAGTGACAGGGTCTCCTGCAGTCTATACTGTTGGAAAACCAACACATAAATATATCACTTGGAAAGGGCACTACCTTCCCAACCTACAGCTTGTGGCCTAATTCAATGTAGCCCTGGAGACTGCAACAACACTTTTTTTCCACAGCGATTAACAATATTGGATTTTTCAAGTGCTCCCAGGTGGTTTCTCAGAAACCAGAACACTCTCCTCATCCATATGTGATGATCCCATCCTATTATCCAAGGACAATTTCTCTTTCATTCAGGCCAACATTAGATATTAATTCAAAGGTCGACACAAAATGCTGGAGTAACTCAGTGGGACAGGCAGCACCTCTGGTGAGAAGGAATGGGTCATAGAGTCATAGAGTCATAGTCATAGAGTGATACAGTGTGGAAACAGGCCCTTTGGCCCAATTTACCCACACCGGCCAACATGTCTCAGCTACACTAATCCCACCTGCCTTTGTTTGAACCATATCCCTCCAAACTTGTCCTATCCATGTACCTGTCAACCTATTTGTTAAATGTTGGGATAGTCCCAGCTCAACTCCTCCTCTGGCCGTCGTTCCAGGGTTTTAACAAGAAATTAAAATGAATTCAAATTTTGCACTTCAGAACGGATGTTTCCCAGATATAAACTCGCCTTGAACATCTGATGAGGTCTTGCCCAGAAAATGCTTTTAGATTCAATGCCACCATACAGACAAACAGATCAACTACCTAATCAGAGACAAATGTAAGGCTGGAAGATGGGCATGAATGCGAAAGATCATTCATCCTGAATGGGTCTTCCATCCAGAACTGATTTCCCATTTCTTCTCCCAATCCACAGTTTCTGGTAAGGAAGCGGTCATTCCAGGTTTCCCAAGCCAGTGTGAGGATTCTCCCGACGCTGGAGTACCATCATCCGGCAAGAAGGGCCTGGAACATTGGGCCTCCGTAGAGGTGACTGCAGAGGCCAAAATAGGCCCAACTATGGGTGGACATAGGGATGGGGACTGGACTTTGTGCCTTCCCTCATAATGGGAACCATTGTGGGGGGATGTTTTTTATGTTTAAATTTATTTATTATTGTTATGTCTGTATTCTTTTTTTATGTGCTGCAATGGCAATATGCATTTCACTACACCAAGTGGTGTATGTGACTAATAAAGAACCTTTGAACCTTTGAACCAATAAACAGTTTCCAACTGGTTTAGCTGTTCAGTCTGAAAGGTCATTTCGAATTTTACTCTGCAGAACCCAAATTCTACTCCAAACTAAAAAGCCTTGAATGCCCTTTCTCAATTATTTTTCCACATTATTGAAAACTTATATTGAAAACATGTTAAAGTAGGACTTGTTTTTTGTTTTGTGCCATCTCTCTTTGTAATCCAGTTCACACAGTAATTTAAGGTTGTAGGAATTGGTTCAGGGAATATATCCAGTCTGTTTAGAGAAGTCAATTCCATCTTTGCAGGCTTATGTTCACCTTGGAACACCTGGTTGCTTTCACAATCTACTGGGCCCTTTTCCAATTGTAGGTGGAAGTGACAGGTTATACTTTCAACTGAGCACAGAATACATGGTACATTTCGGGAATTGGTGGAGTATGAAGATTATATTTTCAATACCTGTCCTTTTTTCATTACAGGCACCACTAGCTGGATGTGTCCCTCTGTCAGTTCTGTACTTTTAATAGCAGCTACTTCTTCTGATTTGGTTTCGGCAAGCACTAAGTTCTGACATACATCAATTACTTCAGAATATATTTCCTAAGCCAGTTTTCTTGTTAATGAGCCCCCAAGTAAACTTAGTTTTAGAATTTCACCAAGCAAGGTATGCATTATTTACTAAAAGTAAATCTCTTAGAATGGCAAAGTGGAGCAGCAGTAGAGTTGCTGCTCCACAGCGCCAGAGACCCGGGTTTGATCCTGGCTATGGGTGCTGTCTGTACATAGTTTGTTCGTTCTTCCTGTGGCCTGTGTGGGTTTTCTCCGGGAGCTCCGGCTTCATCCCACACTCCAAAGACATACAGATTTCTAGATTAATTGGCTTGGTAAAATTGTAAATTGTCCCTAGTGTGTGTAGGATAGTGTTAGTGTATGGGGATTGATGGTCAGTGTGGACTCGGTGGGCTGAAGGGCCTGTTTACGCATTGTATCTCTAAACTAAACTAAACTAAACTCTGATAAACACTGCCAATGTGTTTTGTGCGTGATACAGTGACACATCCTTGCTTTATATCCCAGGACGTATTACAAAAGGGTTAATCATCTGCCATTGCAGGAGATTTCCTTTCTATATTTTCGCTGGGCTTCCCCATCCCGAATCATGTTCTATGAAGAGTACATTTCAGACTGGACCTCTTCGATCTGCTATGCCATTGTAGGTAGTTCCTCTTGCATTGTTCTTGGATTCCAATTATGGTAAACATAGTCAAGGCACAGGGACCAGAATATTTACAAATGCAATGTTGATATTTTGCTTACCTGTATGGTGTTGTTTGTAAATAGCCCAAATCGTGGCTGAGTGGTATGGAACAATGCCATCATTAACATTGAGCCAAACAATATATAGAGCTATAGGCATAATATTATAAGTTAATTATGTTCTGCACAAATATCCCGTTGGTTAATGAATGTTAAAATCATGTTGAAAGAAGAACATTAGTGGAAGATTACCAATATTCAAGACAAATGCATTAAGCTGGCTCCACTAAACAAGCCTAAAGTAACTTTGTGCTATGAATACATTGTAGTTTCAATTCACCATTGCATTACATTTCTGTTCCATCTTGTGTAACATTAAGTATGTAATACCAGCAATAATGTGATGCAAGTTGCTAATGGGTTGATTGAAAGGCTTTATGCCGAAGAAAATATTTTACTTCAAAAATTGCTTCACTTTTTTTCACTATTTGTTTGAGATCTGCAGAGTTATAAACTTAAAGAATGGACTTTCCATTTGAAACATTATCCGTTTCTTTAGTAGTAATCCTTTTACTCAAAATAACAAAGTCCATTCAATGAGCTACAAAGTAAATTAGATGTAGAAACAAAGAACTGCAGATGCTGGTTTATACCAAAGATTGACACAAAGTGCTGGAGTAACTCAGCGGATCAGGCAGCATCTCCGGGGAAAAAGGATGGGTGGCGATGCTGCCTGACGCGTTGAATTACTCCAGCACTTTGTGTCTATCTTAAGTAGATTAGAAATGCCGCAAGAAAATGTAAGAACAAAACTCATTTTTGTATTGATCCTCTATATTTGGCTCCTTGGGTCAGAAATTTTATTTACTAACCTACACATTTTACAGAAGACTAAGGTTCATAAATTACAGGTTGGAAACACATTGCCCGCATTGCTAATTTGGGCAAATATATTGGCCAAGTAATGCCTGTTCATACACTTGTATAAATATGTGATTCACTAAGTGTTCACTGATTCTTGCCAACCCGACTTTGGCCTTTTTGTGCAAGATCTTTACACAAGACCTTGAACATTAAACCTAAGGGATGGTAGAGGTGTTAGCGATGATAGTGCCTCAGATTTTACATACCTTAAGCAACAACCGAGGCAGCTGTGTTATGCAGGTTAGTAGCTTGGTTAGTTTACCAAAGCCAATTAACTTACAAACCAGTACTTCTTTGGAAAGTGGGAGGAAACCAAAGCTCCTGGAAAAAACCCATGCGGGAGTACGTACAAACTCCATAAAGGCAGCGCCTGTAGTCACAATCGAACCCTGGTCTCTGGCGCTGTAAGGCAGCAATTCTACCGCTGCGCCACCAAGCTGCCCCATAGGTGTTCAAGGAATTGACACCTTAGCCTCCTCAGTCAGGCTTAGTGATCGTAACTGGCATTACCAATTGGCCACTCAGCTTGGAGAAACCTCTGTAGCTTTGTATTGAACTGGAGCTGACACATAAATGCACCACCAGATGGCCATGTTCTATAAGTCTGGGTCACACAGATGTACTGGTACTGGGTCTGTTCAGCAAGTAATTTAGAGCTGAAATAACCATGGCTTTTACAAATTCAACATCAAGTTGTTTACGTAAAGATCTCTGTTTTATATTTTTGGGAAGAAGAAGGAAACTGCGAGTATCACCTCATATCCCAGAACCTCATCCCTGGTCATTGCTGCTAATCCACAACACAATAGCAGCAGTAGAATTGAATTTCCCTGACAGAGTCTAGCACATAGCTACTATTATTTGGCACATTTTGCCTCGTCAACGTATATCTGATATATAAAATTCAATAAATTATTGATTTATTAATCAGCCTGAGAATCATCTTTCTTGGCATATCTGTAATTGTTTCAGATAGGGGTTATTAATGTTCATGTTCAAATTCATGTGAATTTACTGTCATGTGTCCCTGATAGGACAATGAAATTCTTGCTTTGCTTCAGCACACAGAACATAGTAGGCATTTACTACAAAACAGATCAGTGTGTCCATATATCATTATATAAATACATACACACATGTATTTATATAATGAGGCAGCGACTGCGATAAATTCCCTCGATGGACGGAAGGTCAGAGCCGATGATAGACTGGGCAGTGTTTACGACTTTTTTAAGTCTTTTCCTCTCCAGGACGCTCAAGTTGCCGAACCAAGCCACAATGCAACCAGTCAGCATGCTCTGTACTGTGCACCTGTAGAAGTTAGAGAGAGTCCTCCTTGACAAACCGACTCACTGTAATCTTCTCAGGAGGTAGAGGCGCTGATGTGCCTGCTTATTAAAATCAGGAACAACCTTTAATTATGAGAGTAGATTTTAAATGTGCATTAAGATCAGAAAGACGATGAATAGACACAGAACAGATATTAAGATGACAGATGGATGCGCTGAAGGTTTCCAAACTGCACATCTCAAAAATATCATTGACTATTACAATGGCAGGTAGCACAGACCGAATCATGTAACACAATTGGACATTAATGAACTGGCAGTAAGATTAACAATGCAAACAAAGACTAAATGCGCACTAACCACCAGACTGCTTTTCCATTCATTGATTCGAATTCTCATTCTACAAATTGATTCTAAGATTCTCCAATGATACATCCCCAGGTTTAACAGAATGTAAACCTTTATGGATGTCTTACCAAGCTTTGTGATTCATCTCCAAAAAAAGCTTCTTATTGATGTGGGTGCCTTTAAAAGTCCCAAGCTACACGTAGGGAACAGAAACTCAGCTAGGAAAGGAAAAGATTATAAGGAATGAGAGAAAGCGAGGTTTAAGATTACTCTTAATGGCACTTTGAAAGGTAATACATTGATAGGATGAGGTGAAGTAATGCAGGAGGGTGCACGTGTTGAGCATAGTTTATTTGTCTAGGTCCTGTGACCTAATTCTGTATTTTAAATACTATACGTTTCCTTGGAATTCTCTCAGTGATAGGAATGACTTCAAATTAAAGGAAGGTTTGCATTTATATATAGACTTTCTCCAACTCATAGTATCATATTATCACTGAAGTTCTTTTGAAATATAGTCGCTGTTAAAGCATAGGAAGTATCAAGAAGGATATTTGGGCTAAGTCATTTAAATTCAAGCCTTTGAGAAATGTATTCACAAGATTATTTCATGCAAGCATGAACTCACTACTAAAGCACCACAGTGACAGCAGAAAATCTCACTATTTGTATGTGCTATGTTTAATTATAGTTGTTGCCAGTGGGAAGCCTGCTTATTAAAATCAGGAACAGCCTTTAATTATGAGAGTAAATTTGAAATGTGCATTAAGATCAGAAAGACGGATGAATAGACACAGAACAGAAATTAAGATGACAGATGGATGTGCAAAGATTTAATTGAAAGTCAGCACAGCATGGGGAGCTGATGTGTTAAAAATTGGGGCCTAACTGGAGCAGGGAGCATGAAAATGGTTTAATAAATGCAACATATACTTTTTCTATTTTCAGCATTCGTCCAGTTTTAACAAAGCTGTTGCCAGCCTGGGGGAATATACTCATCAAACCATATGCTAATGACGCAAATGGTTTATTTAACCACTTGGTTAAAGAGGGTGAGGATTGAAAACAGCTTCTTCTTACTGACCTTGCATGAAAGGAATTAGAGAAATTACCGAAGATGGACACCAAATGCTGAAAGCAACACGGTTTGAAGAAGGGTCCCGATCCGAGACATGGTGGGTGTATGGAACGAGCTGCCAGAGGAAGTAGATGGGGCAGGTACTATCGGCATGTTTCAGAAACATTTAGACAGGTACATGGATAGGACAGTTTTAGTGGGATATGGGCCAAACGCAGGCAGGTGGGACTAGTATAGATGGAACATGGTGGCCGGTGTGGGTAAGTTGAGCCGAAGGGCCTGTTTCCATGCTCTACCACTCTATGACCCTATGAAATGTCACCCACCCTTTACCTCCAGACATGCTGCCTCACCCGCTGAGTTACTCCAGCACTTTGTTTCTATCTTTGGTATAAACCAACATCTGCAGTTCTTTGTTTCTAGAGAAATTGCTGGACCAGTTTGCAAACCTTAGTGAAGTTGAACAGTGCAAAAGCTTCTCATTTACACAAGTTCACCACCTGCATTAATTGCTCATATAAGCAGCAATCTAGAACAGGGGCCTCCAAATTTTTCACCACAAGGGCCACATTATATATTTGGCACATTTTTGTGGGCCGTAGGAAAAAATGAAGAAATACCAACCACTCACTCACCCATTCATTCATCCACTCACCCACCCACTCACTCACAGGGTGCTGTCGCTGACATAGAAACATAGAAAATAGGTGCAGGAGTAGGCCATTCGGCTCTTCAAGCCTGCACCGCCATTCAATATGATCATGGCTGATCATCCAACTCAGTATCCTGTACCTGCCTTCTCTCCATACCCCCTGATCCCTTTAGCCACAAGGGCCACATCTAACTCCCTCTTAAATATAGCCAATGAACTGGCCTCACCAACTTCTGTGGCAGAGAATTCCACAGACTCACCGCTCTCTATGTGAAAAATATTTTCCTCATCTCAGTCCTAAAGGAATTCCCCCTTATCCTTAAACTGTGACCCCTTGTTCTGGACCTCCCCAACATCGGGAACAATCTTCCTGCATCTAGCCTGTACAACCCCTTAAGAATTTTTAAAGTTTCTATAAGATCCCCCCTCAATCTTCTAAATTCTAGCGAGTACAAGCCGAGTCTATCCAGTCTTTCCTCATATGAAAGTCCTGACATCCCAGGAATCAGTCTGGTGAACCTTCTCTGTACCCCCTCTATGGCAAGAATGTCTTTCCTCAGATTTGGAGACCAAAACTGTACGCAATACTCCAGGTGTGGTCTCACCAAAACCCTGTAGAACTGCAGTAGAACCTCCCTGCTCCTATACTCAAATCCTTTCGCTATGAATGCTAACATACCATTCGCTTTCTTCACTGCCTGCTGCACCTGCATGCCTAATTTCAATGACTGGTGGATAATGAAGTAGATTTTCAAAGTCTACAGAGAGATTTGGGCCATTTGGAAGAGTGGGCTGAAAGATGGCAGATGGAGTTTAATGCTGATAAGTGTGAGGTACTACATCTTGGCAGGCCAAATCAAAATAGGACGTACATGGTAAATGGTAGGGAATTGAGGAATGCTGTGGAACAGAGGGATCTAGGAATAACTGTGCATAGTTCCCTGAAGGTGGAATTGCATGTAGATAGGGTGGTAAAGAAAGCTTTTGGTGTGCTGGCCTTTATAAATCAGAGCATTGAATATAGGAGTAGGGAAGTAATGTTAAAATTGTACAAGGCATTGGTAAGACCAATTCTGGAGTATGGTGTACAATTTTGGTTGCCTAATTATAGGAAGGATGTCAACAAAATAGAGAGAGTACAGAGGAGATTTACTAGAATGTTGCCTGGGTTCCAGCAACTAAGTTACAGAGAAAGGTTGAACAAGTTAGGTCTTTATTCTTTGGCGCACAGAAGGTTAAGGGGGGACTTGATTGAGGTCTTTAAAATGATGAAAGGGATAGACAGAGTTGACGTGGATAAGCTTTTCCCATTGAGGGTAGGGAAGATTCAAACAAGAGGGCATGACGTGAGAATTAAGGGACAGAAGTTTAGGGGTAACATGAGGGGGAACTTCTTTACTCAGAGAGTGGTGGCTGTGTGGAATGATCTTCCAGCAGAAGTGGTGGAGGCAGGATCGATTTTAACATTTAAAAGTAAAGTGGATAGGTATATGGACGGGAAGGGAATGGAGGGGTATGGTCTGAGTGCAGGTAGATGGGACTAGGGGAAAATGAATGGTCGGCACGGACTGGAAGGGCCGAGAAGGCCTGTTTCTGTGCTGTAATTGTTATATGGTTATATGATTATATGGTTATAGGCGGCTGTCTACGGGGTAGGCCAGGAAATCCAACTTGCGGCCAGATGATCCAGGCCTGTTTTGTTTGAGTAACCCCTAATGAAGAAAGTTACCTTATTGTTGGTTATAACCATGGCGTCCATACTTGTGTAGGGACTGGAGTTAAAAATTCCCCTCATAAGTTTAGACACCAAGGGGTGAGACCCAACTCCAAGATGATCTAAACCTAGTCGGAGATATAAGAATAGGGCACTCCTGGCACAGTTGATGGCACTGTAGCTTAAATCTTCATCAAAATGAAGTCTTGCTAGGAACTCCAGCACTTCCATAATGGTGGCTGTCATATGTGGTGTTTGTCTTGGTACTAAGAACCTCCCATTTCTTAACGAAAGTGAGGTATTGTCTCCTCGTGGACTCCCTGCATGATGCCATGATGATATTCATTGTTCGGTCGGAGAGTCCAAAATCCAGAAGTGGCCTTTTTAAACCCTGCAAACCAACAGGTTCATCCGGTCATGGCATGGGTGACTCTCCCCTGTCACAGGATGTACCAACAAACTCGGACATTTGGGTATAGGAATGCATGGTTGTGAGACCATGTCCAGTACCACAGGGAACCATGGCTGAGTAGGCCAGTCGGGTACAACTAGAATACCCGATGCGGAGTCTTGTTGAAATTTCTGCAAGACCCGACTGATGAGGCAGAAGGGGGGAAATGCATAGATAAACACATCCCCCAGTGTAGCGAGAAATCGTCCATCGCTACTGCCCCTGGGTCTGGTTCCCATGAAACATATGTTGGTGAAATCATTGGACAAAGCCAGCATGGATTTACGAAAGGTAAATCATGTCTGACGAATCTTGTGGAATTTTTCGAGGATGTAACTAGTAGCGTGGATGGGGGAGAACCAGTGGATGTGGTGTATCTGGACTTCCAGAAGGCTTTTGACAAGGTCCCACATAAGCGATTAGTATATAAACTTAAAGCATATGGCATTGGGGGTTCAGTATTGATGTGGATAGAGAACTGGCTGGCAAACAGGAAGCAAAGAGTAGGAGTTAACGGGTCGTTTTCACAATGGCAGGCAGTGACTAGTGGGGTACCGCAAGGCTCAGTGCTGGGACCCCAGCTATTTGCAATATACATAAATGATCTGGATGAGGGAATTGAAGGCAATATCTCCAAGTTTGCGGATGACACTAAGCTGGGGGGCAGTGTTAGCTGTGAGGAGGATGCTAGGAGAATGCAAGGTGACTTGGATAGGCTGGGTGAGTGGGCAAATGTTTGGCAGATGCAGTATAATGTGGATAAATGTGAGGTTATCCACTTTGGTGGCAAAAATAGGAAAACCGACTACTATCTAAATGGTGGCCGATTAGGAAAAGGGGAGATGCAGCGCGACCTGGGTGTCATGGTACACCAGTCATTGAAAGTAGGCATGCAGGTACAACAGGCAGTGAAGAAAGCCAATGGTATGTTAGCTTTCATAGCAAAAGGATTTGAGTATAGGAGCAGGGAGGTTCTACTTCAGTTGTATAGGGTCTTGGTGAGGCCACACCTGGAGTATTGCATACAGTTCTGGTCTCCAAATCTGAGGAAGGACATTATTGCCATAGAGGGAGTGCAGCGAAGGTTCACCAGACTGATTCCTGGGATGTCAGGACTGTCTTATGAACAAAGACTGCATAGACTCGGTTTATACTCTCTAGAATTTAGGAGATTGAGAGGGGATCTTATAGAAACTTACAAGATTCTTAAGGGGTTGGACAGGCTAGATGCAGGAAGATTGTTCCCGATGTTGGGGACGTCCAGGACAAGGGGTCACAGCTTAAGGATAAGGGGGAAATCCTTTAGGACCGAGATGAGAAGGAATTTTTTCACACAGAGAGTGGTGGGTCTCTGGAATTCTCTGCCACAGAGGGTAGATGAGGCCAGTTCATTGGATATATTTAAGAGGGAGTTAGATGTGGCCCTTGTGGCTAAGGGGATCAGAGGGTATGGAGAGAAGGCGGTACGGGATACTGAGTTGGATGATCAGCCATGATCATATTGAATGGCGGTGCAGGCTCGAAGGGCCGAATGGCCTATTCCTGCACCTAATTTCTATGTTTCTATGTTTCTATGTATTTGGTGATTAAGTCTGGATGCAAAAAGGTCGATATCTGGTGTTCCATACCGATCTACAATATCAGCAAACACTTTGCGGTCCAACATCCATTCGGCGTTGTCATTAAACTTGCGTGACCTGGTGTCCGCCACTGTATTTAGCTTACCCGGAAGGTAAGTGGCTGATATCCAAATGTTCCTTTCTAAACACCAGTGCCAATTGGTATTGGCCAATTCATCACAAGATATCGATTTAATTCCACCCATATGATTGATATAAGCCACCACAGTGGTATTATCATTTTGTAAGCGTACATGCAGATGGTGCATGTCCGAACAGTAAGCCCGGAGTCCATGAAATGCTCCCAGCATTTCTAGATAATTAATTCCCAGTGCCGGGAGTAAGGTTAATTCATGTGCATTCCATCTACCACCACAACTGGAGGTGGTATTAGTTGCTCCCCAGCCTTGAGCACTGGCGTCAGTTTGTAGTTTTAACTGAGGGGTTTGTGATTGTAATGGGATTAGAGCAATGTCGAGCATTGTCTATCCACCATTGTAATTCCAATTTTGCTGTTGCTGGTAATTGCATTGGCCTGTCAAAATGGCCAGCATGATGTTTGAGTGCTGCAATTTTTGCTCTTTGTAGGTTTTGGTAATGCAAGGGCCCAAATTGTATGGCTGGAAAGGCAGCCACAAGCTTCCCAATTACCCTGGCTACTTTCCGTATAGACAGTTTACTGATGCCAGCAAGGCTGTTACATGCTTCTATCAATTCTGACGCTTTGTTCGGTGGCAAAGTGACAGACATATGAACGGTGTCAATCGTGAATTCCAAATAATCCATAGTGGTAGAAGGCATTAATTTTGATTTGTCTGGATGGATGATAAACCCCAGTTTTTGAAATAAGTGCTCAGTGGCTGAGACAGCCAATTTGGCCAACTCCAAGGTTTTCCCCACGATTAAAATGTCATCAAGGTATGCCATAACAATATGTTTTTGTTTTCTGAGACATGCTAAAGCTGGTTTCAATAATTTGGTAAACAGTCTGGGTGCTGATGTTAATCCATTAGGCAGTGCTTTATACTGCCAGAGCTGCCCCATCCAGGCAAATTTCAAATATCTGCGATGATCTTTGTCTATTGGTACTGAATAGTATGCATCTTTAAGGTCGATGCAAGCCATGAAGTATCTCTTGGAAACTAGTTGTTTGGCAGTAACAAAAGTTTCCATTTTGAAGTGGGCGTACTACACGAAAGTATTCAGTTGTGTCAACACAATAATGATGCGGCATCCGCCGTCTTTTTTATTTTTGGTGAATATGTTCGATACAAACTCAAGAGATTCATTTTTGGTTTACTCAATTACCCCTTTCGTATGTACTCTTAAGAGTTCAGCATGACCTTCTGTCTTTTGTTTGTGTGAAAGTACAAACTTTCGACTAGGTGTCTGCTGAACAGGAAGGGGAAGTTTGTGAACAAATTCAATTTTGTATCCCTGAATACTTTGCAGTATGAAAGGATCAGAATTTATAGAACTCCATGCATCACAAAAAAAGTGCAACCGTCCCCCAATCCGTGAAGAATCTAAACATGCAATGTTCCTGAGGCAACTAGACCCACCTACCTCCATGGTTACCAGCGGTGCTGCATTGGTTTCCTCTGTCCTTGTTTCCTGGAAGATGGAGGCGCTGTGGTGTGGGGGTGGCGCATTTTCGAGGAAGGCCGTGCTGGGCCGTGGTCTAAAAAAGACCGTTGAGCAGGTTTGACGGCCTTCGAGCTTTCACCAGCAGGTGTTCTGTCGCTGTGGTAGCGTGGTCTGCTGGTGGATGCATAGGGGTGCTGTCGCCGCAGGTATGAGGACTTGGTGGCAGCCGGCACTTTTATCATGCCTAGTGCCTTGGCCTCTTTATCGAGGTCTTTTACCTACTTAGGCAGGTTGTCCCCAAATAGTAGCGTTGGCGGCTGTGCACTGCTGGGTCTGCACAACCCCACGACACATAGTCCTCCGCCAGTTTCGCCACCTCCAACGTGACCCCTCCACTCGCCACATCTTCCAGTCTCCCCCCCTGTCTGCCTTCCACAAAGACCGCTCCCTCCGCAACACCCTTGTCAATTCTTCCTTTCCCTCCCGCTCCACCCCTTCCCCGGGCACTTTCCCTTGCAACCGCAAGAGATGCTGCACTTGTCCCTTCACCTCCCCCATCCACTCCTTTCAGGGACCCAAGCAGTCCTTCCAGGTCCGATAGAGGCTCACCTGCACCTCCTCCAACCTCATCTACTGCATCCGTTGCTCCAGATGCCAGCTGATCTATATCGGTGAAACCAAGCGGAGGCTTGGCGATCGTTTCGCCGAACACCTCCGCTCGGTCCGCAATAACCAACCCGACCTCCCGGTGACTCAGCACTTCAACTCCCCCTCCCATTCCGTATCCGACGTCTCTGTCCTGGGCCTCCTCCACGGCCATGGTGAGCAACACCGCAAGTTGGAGGCACAGCACCTCATATTCCGCTTGGGGAGTCTGCATCCTCTGGACTTAAACTTTGAATTTTCTCAATTCTGTCTCCTCCCCTTCCCACCTCTCCCTCAGCCCTCGGGCCCTGGCATTCCTTCTCTCTCTATCTCTCCCCCACCCAAGTCGCACTAGCTTCTCATTTTCACACTACAAACAGCTTACAATGGCCTGTTTCCTTTATCATTGATACTTTTTTGCATATCTTTCATTCATTGTTCTTTATCTCTCCACATCACCGTTTATACCTCTCGTTTCCCTGATCCCTAACCAGTCTGAAGAAGGGTCTCGACCCGAAACGTCGCCTATCTCCTTCGCTCCTTAGATGCTGCTGCACCCGCTGAGTTTCTCCAGCCTTTTGTGTACCCCTGAGAACTTGGGGTTCAGTGCAGGCCGGATGACACTCTTTCTGTAACAGTTTATTTCAAACTGAGTGTTACATAGACACATAGAAACATAGAAATTAGGTGCAGGAGTAGGCCATTCGGCCCTTCGAGCCTGCACTGCCATTCAATATGATCATGGCTGATCATCCAACTCAGTATCCCGTACCTGCCTTCTCTCCATACCCTCTGATCCCCTTAGCCACAAGGGCCACATCTAACTCCCTCTTAAATATAGCCAATGAACTGGCCTCAACTACCCTCTGTGGCAGAGAGTTCCAGAGACCCACCACTCTCTGTGTGAAATAAGTCCTTCTCATCTCGGTCCTAAAGGATTTTCCCCTTATCCTTAAGCTGTGACCCCTTGTCCTGGACCTCCCCAACATCGGGAACAATCTTCCTGCATCTAGCCTGTCCAATCCCTTAAGAATTTTGTAAGTTTCTATAAGATCCCCTCTCAATCTCCTAAATTCTAGAGAGTATGAAACCGAGTCTATGCAGGCTTTGTTCATAAGACAGTCCTGACATCCCAGGAATCAGTCTGGTGAACCTTCTCTGCACTCCCTCTATGGCAATAATGTCCTTCCTCAGATTTGGAGACCAGAACTGTACGCAATACTCCAGGTGTGGTCTCACCAAGACCCTATACAACTGAAGTAGAACCTCCCTGCTCCTATACTCAAATCCTTTTGCTATGAAAGCTAACATACCATTCGCTTTCTTCACTGCCTGCTGCACCTGCATGCCTACTTTTAATGACTGGTGTACCATGACACGCAGGTCGCGCTGCATCTCCCCTTTTCCTAATCGGCCTCCATTTAGATAATAGTCTGTTTTCCTATTTTTGCCACCAAAGTGGATAACCTCACATTTATCCACATTATACTGCATCTGCCAAACATTTGCCCACTCACCCAGCCTATCCAAGTCACCTTGCAGTCTCCTAGCATCCTCCTCACAGCTAACACTGCCCCCCAGCTTAGTGTCATCCGCAAACTTGGAGATATTGCCTTCAATTCCCTCATCCAGATCATTAATGTATATTGTAAATAGCTGGGGTCCCAGCACTGAGCCTTGCGGTACCCCACTAGTCACTGCCAGCCATTGTGAAAACGACCCGTTTACTCCTACTCTTTGCTTCCTGTTTGCCAGCCAGTTCTCTATCCACATCAATACTGAACCCCCAATGCCGTATGCTTTAAGTTTATATACTAATCTCTTATGTGGGACCTTGTCGAAAGCTTTCTGGAAGTCCAGATACACCACATCCACTGGTTCTCCCCTATCCACGCTACTAGTTACATCCTCGAAAAATTCCACAAGATTCGTCAGACATGATTTACCTTTCGTAAATCCATGCTGACTTTGTCCAATGATTTCACCACTTTCCAAATGTGGTACTATCCCATCTTTAATAACTGACTCTAGCAGTTTCCCCACTACCGATGTTAGACTAACTGGTCTTTAATTCCCCGTTTTCTCTCTCCCCCCTTCTTAAAAAGAGGGGTTACGTTTGCTACCCGCCAATCCTCAGGAACTACTCCAGAATCTAAAGAGTTTTGAAAGATTATCACTAATGCATCCACTATTTCCGGAGCTACTTCCTTAAGTACTCTGGGATGCAGCCTATCTGGCCCTGGGGATTTATCGGCCTTTAATCCATTCAATTTACCCAACATCACTTCCCGACTAACCTGGATTTCACTCAAGTCCTCCTTTGACCGGCGGTCCCCTGCTATTTCCGGCAGATTATTTATGTCTACCTTAGTGAAGACGGAACCAAAGTAGTTATTCAATTGGTCCGCCATATCCTTGTTACAGAGGGGTACCAGAGCATCCTGTAGCCCTTCCGGCATTTCCACTCCATCAACTGACCTGGCAACGGCCGTAATTCCAGCAGCCAGTAGTTTTAGGGTTTTCTGGTGTTTTACTTCCTGACTTCTGATGCCAGGGCTCATGTTACCCCAGATGGGGTTGTTGACTGCAGGCACGTTGAGGGAGACACAATTCTCAGGAGCTAGGTATTTGGCTGTGGTGTCATTAATGGCCTGTTCCTGAAGATAATTCGTTGCCATGTAGTCTATACTGGCTGCCAACTTCGGTTGCAACGGCAGTCCTTTTTGGGTAGGCATTGCAAATTTTGATACCATGCCCAGTAGCTCCTCTTCTTGCACCCCTAGCATTGGTGTTTCTTCAGCTACACTCCCCTCTTCAGAGTCAGCCCAGTTCTGACTCCTTATGCTCCCCTGCAAGGAGGGTGAGATATTTGGCAGCCCTGTAAAGGGTGCTGCCATGGGTCTGTGAGGAAACCCACTGTGACCATACCCCTGCTGTAGCAGGTCACATTGGAGCAACTGCTCCACCATCCGCTCCATGCAGGACAGTAGACCACTGTCGCTTCCCGTCCGGACTCAGTCCGGACTCAGCCGAATCAGCGGACCTGCCCGACTTCCGGGTGGATTTTCCGCCAGTCCGAGGGGCACTTGCGGGCTGTAGCGGCGTGAAGTTGGGGGCTGCGGTTTGTATCAGCAGCTCTGGAGAACTCGACCGCTGCTGGCTGCCCGCTTCGCGATCCTTGGCTGCTAGTTTGGCAGCGGCTCGTTTGGACTTCGTCCTCGATTCCGTCTTGGTGCCCTCTGTAAGAGAAATACTTAACAGAGCCGACAACGACCTCAGGAATGGTAAGTACTTACATGCGGGTCGTTTTTAAACTTACGCTGGAGGAGCAGCGCTCCTCCTGCCTGTCACTTCGCAATGCATTCGATGATATGTCGCGCATGCGTGCTGGCGGGGTCTTCACGTAGTCACTCACGTAACTCCAAAGTAAAATGTGAGGTTATCCACTTTGGTATAAAAAACAGGAAGGCAGATTACTATCTAAATGGCGTCAAGTTGGGAAAAGGGGAAGTACAACGGGATCTGGGGTTCCTTTTCTTCAGTCTATGAAAGTAACCATGCAGGTACAGCAGGCAGTGAAGAAAGCAAATGGCATGTTGCCCTTACAACAAGAGGAGTCGAGTATAGGAGCAAAAAGGTCCTTCTGCAGTTGTACAGAGCCCTAGTGAGACCACACCTGGAGTATTGTGTGCAGTTTTGGTCCCCTAATTTGAGGAAGGACATTCTTGCTTTTGAAGGAGTGCAGCGAAGGTTTACTTCCCGGGATGGCGGGACTGCCATATGCTGAGAGAATGGAGTGGCTTGTACACACTGGAGTTTAGAAGGATGAGAGGGGATCTTATTGAAACATATAAGATTGTTAAGGGTTTGGACACGCCAGAGGCAGGAAACATGCTCCCGATGTTGGGGGGAATCCAGAACCAGCGGCGACCATTTAAGAAAGAGGGGTAAGCCATTTAGAACGGTGACGAGGAAACACTTTTTCTCACAGAGAGTTGTGAGTCTGTGGAATTCTCTGCCTCAGAGGGCGGTGGAGGCCGGTTCTCTGGGGAGAAGGCAGGAACGGGGTACTGATTGGGGATGATCAGCCATGATCACATGGAATTCTCTGCCTCAGGGCGGTGGAGGCAGGTTCTCTGGATGCTTTCAAGAGATAGCGACATAGGGCTCTTAAAAATAGCGGAGTCAGGGGATATGGGGAGAAGGCAGGAATGGGGTACTGATTGGGGATGATTAGACATGATCACATTGAATGACGGTGCTGGCTCGAAGGGCTGAATGGCCTATTCCTGCACCTATTGTCTATTGTCTAATGTCTAATGTCTATTGTCTAATGTCTATGGCAAGTCAAATTTCACTACACCAATTGGTGTATGTGATAATAAATGTCCTTTTTACTTTTGTTGTACCTTTGTAAATTACCAGCTCCCTATTTTGTAGCTATTTTGTTTGTGACTCTTCCACAAGTGAAGGCATCTCAACATCTACACCTTCAAGCCTCCTTAGGATCTGATATATTTGAATTAGATCACCTCTCATTCTTCTAATCGCTGAGGAATAGAGATCCAAACTGACCGAAATAGCCCCCTCATGCTAGGAGCTAGCCAATTAATGTATTCTCTCCTCTTTCACCTTCTGCAATGTGGAGTAAATCCCTTCTGTGGTGCTGTGGTCAGAAACCTGTACCAAACTTGAAACAAAACCAACACATTTTGAAAATGCCGCTAATATGATAGAATTATGTTTTGGATTTTACATGTGATTTATCAGATCAATTTGCAACGAAAAGATGTTGATGAATCCATTCACTGCCTTTGCACAAAATGCACAAACATGTAGAGAAGGAAAATAGTTAACTGTGTTTCAACTAAATGTTTTCCCTCTCCAATCACCTTGAATTTCTCTCATCAGTTGGAATTTACATTTGATTGTTTTGTTTTCAGAAAAAGGAAGCACATATTGAGCATAAACACCAAATAAATTCACGGTAGGACCCAACAGCAGGTCAAGCAGCATCCCTGGAGAACATGTTTAGGTGATGTTCAGAGTTTTGGGTTCTAGCGACCTGCTGAGTTGTTCCCGCGTTTTGTGTCTTTCTTTTGGTATAAACCAACATCTGCAGTTCCTTGTTGTTAAATAAATTCAGGGAATGGTTGGTTGGAAATTGAGGAACATCTGGGAATAGTTGCTTAGAGTTTGCTACATTTTTTTTCAAAGATGGACTAGGTATGAAAAGGAGATCTGGAGCAAACATTCAGGGCAATGATACCATGACAGTTGAAAGCTCTGTCAACTGTGCATGCAGTTTCCCTCTTCTTATTGATTCCGCTGAACTCAGCGGTCTGTTTTTGTTCTCAGTGTCATAGGGCGAGGGGCGTCTTTTAAAACCCGATTTGTTTCAAAATGCCCATCAATTCTTTCATAGCTTTGAAACAGTGTTCCCATTATTCACATTTTATGACATTTTGGTCAGGTGGGAATAACTGTCACCATCGATAGATCCATCAGTAATCATGCTGGCAATGTGCCAAGCGCAAGTTGTGAACTTAACATCAGGGAGAAAATATTAAGTTAAAGTGATTAACAGTTAAACCATTATGAATTGCCTGATATCGAGGTCTGAAGGTTTGGCTAGAAACAAAATCCTTTCATCACAGTCTGAGCTTCATGTGATATGACTCAACATCAGTAGAGAAAGTTGGGATTTTGACATAAGGGAACGTTATCCTTTATAAAACCAGGAAACTCTTCTTTTTTTTATATATATATTTTTATTAGAAGCGTAAACACTTAATAGCAACATGGTTTGTTTATCAATTACATTCATACAAAATCTCTTTTCTTTTTATAGAATTTTATAAGAGATAGAACTGAAAAGAAAGATCTATAAACTAATAGAAAGGGAGGGATAAAGAAAAAACAAAAAACAAACAAACAAAAAAAATTACCAATAACAGTTTTGGAGATAGGTGCGTAGATTATAAGGCGTAGTTATTCATCCAATCCTGAGCTCGGGTTTCAGCCCAGCTTCTGTGTTGAACCAATTTACCGCTTTAAAAAATCAATAAATGGAGACCATATTCTAACAAATAATTCTGGTTTGTCAATTAAGACAATCTATTTTTTTTCCAAATGTAAGGTCTCAGACATTTCTGTAATCCACATTTTAATTGTGGGGGTTGTTGGATTTTCCCAAAATCTTAGTATTAATTTTTTCCCAGTAATTATACTGTAATCAAGAAAATGTCTTTGATTTGTTGTAAGTTTTATACTTTGTCTGATATTCCCAATATTATTAATTTTGGATCGGGATCCAATTGAATATTAACAACCAGAAATAATTTTAAAAATATCCATCTAAATATTTTTATGTAATTTACCAAGGTATGAGTTAAGTTGGCTTCTAGGTGTTGACATTTATCACAGATAGGTGAGATATTTGGAAAAATTCTGTTTAATTTTGTTTTGGAGTAATATAATCTATGTAATACTTTAAATTGTATTGAAGAGTGTGGCATTTAACGGACAGTAATGTATATGTTGTAAGCTTTCATCCCATATATCCTTCATTATGGATTGAGCTAATTCATTTTCCCATGCTTGTCCGTGTGGTTCCGTCGACGGGACCTCAGTATCTAACAGGATATTATAAATGTAGGATATTAATTTATCTGTGTTAGGATGTTTATTCAAACATTCATCAAGGATTTCTGGGTCCTTAGTTCTGTACACTTGTGTGTGTGATTTTATATAATCTCTAAGTCGCAAGTATCTAAAAAATATATTTTGATGTAGTCCATAATTCTGTTGTAGCTCCTGGAATGAAAGAAGGTTACCCTTTCGATAAAGGTGTCTCACTTTTGTAATTCCATAGTTTTTCCATTTTGCAAATCCTTTATCTAACACGGATGGTTTAAATGAGGAGTTATTTAAGATAGGAAGAAGAAGTGATAAATTATCCAATTTTAAAGTCTTTTTTAATTGTTTCCAGGTTCGCATACCAATATGTATTATCGGGTTTCCACTATGTTATTTTAATCAATTTTGTAGGTGTTATCAAAATCGCGGTAAGTAACGGTGATAGTGGTCATCCTTGTCTACAACCTCTAGATAGATTGAATTTGGGTGATTACATTTGATTTGTCAATATTCTAGCTGATGGATTAGTATATAGGAGTTTAACCCATGTACAAAACTTCTCACCCAATTGAAATGTTTTCATCACAGAAAAGAGATAGGGCCATTCTACCTGATCAAATGCTCTTTCAGCATCTAATGAGATGACTGCTAAATCTACATTAGCTATTCTATTTGAGTATATTATATTAAACAGTCATCTCAAATTATAGAATGAATAGCGTTTTGGGATAAAACCTGTTTGATCGGGGTGTATTAATTTATGAATTACTAAACTTAATCTGTGGGCTAAGATTTTTGTTAATATCTTCTGATCGGTATTTAAAAGAGCTATTGCTCTATATGAGCCAGGGTCCTCAAGATCTTTATCAGTTTCTGGTATAAGTGTTATTGTTGATTCATTTAAAGTTTTTCCTGATCTAACTTGCAAAGTTGACGAGCTAGCAATTTTTGTGGTTTATCACCAAATTCAAATTGTAATTGTTTAGTATGTTGATAAAGTCTTATAATTTGGTCTGAATATTTGTGATTTAACTTATATTTAAGTGCAGCAATTTTGTTGCATTTTATCATAGAGGGAGCTGTCGCATTTTCAATACCTAGTTGCCTTATTTCCATTTCTAGTTCATATTGTTTAGCTTGGCTCTTTTTATTATGAAAGGCTTGGGAGGAGATAAGCGCTCCTCGTACAAATGCTTTAAATGTTTCCCACAGAAGGGAGACAGGGGTTTCTGGGAGATCGTTCGTCTGAAAGAACATATGAATCTGTGTTGTGAGGCATTTGCTTTATCATTTAGAATTTGAGGATTAAGTCTCCAGTGCACCTGCTTCTCATCTATATCTTTTAATTTAACCATGAATGTTAAAGGTGCATGATTCGAAATTATAATATTATGATATTTTGAATTGTATGTATATGGGATAAGAGTCCACTAAAAAATAGTTGATTCTTGAATAGGTTTTATGTGCTGGTGAGTAAAATGAATATTCTCGTCCAGTAGGGTTTTCTATTCTCCAGACATCTTTGATATTGGTAGTATTAATATATGAATTTAATAATTCACTTGCCTTAGATTTTATTTTCCTTTGCCTTGATGATCTATCTAAATAAGGATCTAATGTGCAATTTAAGTCTCCACCAAATATCAGCTTGTACTAAGTTCCGGAATAGTATTTTTCTTAAAAAACAGTGGGTTATCAAAATTTGGACCATAAACGTTAAGGAAGATTACTTTTTCTGAATATTATTCACCAACCAATATAATATATCTACCATCAATATCCACAATAGTTGACACATGTTTAAAATGTATACCCTTATGAATCAAAATTGAAACCCCTCTAGACTTATGGGAGAATGAGGAATGATATGTTTTAGCAATCCATTTTGCTTTCAGTCTATGTTGTGCTTTGTTTTTAAGATGAATTTCTTGAAGGAATATTATATCAGTTTTGAGTGATTTTAAATGTGCTAATTCTTTACCTCTCTTGATTGGTTCATTAATACCCTTGACATTCCAACTACAAAATGTAATTCCTTCACCCCAAATTTTCATATTAACATCTTGCATCTTATGGATAGGGTGGCCTGTAAAGAAGAAAATGGTTCAACACCTTGAATCTGGTATTCCACCCGTACGCAGGATCGGTGAATTTTAAATTTGATAGATCTTCATCTCAAACATATCTCCTTAAAAAAATCTTATAATGAAATGTAATATTTATATAATTAAAGCTAAGATAGGCAGATAGAAAGTTAGTAGGGTGCAAAAAAGATAGAACAACTACAACTACAGTAAGTGTAGTTAATGATAGCCACACTAGCGTGGCTAAACTTCTAAGGACTTCCGTAGCTTTGTTAAAAAAAAAAGTACTAGTTCCGTGTTTTAAAAGACAAAAAAAAGCTCAGTAATAACAATTTGTAAAAGGGAGGGGAGACAAAAGAGAGAATTAGGTCTGAAGGATTTTTAATCCAGTGATGGGGAACTTTTTATGTCAAAAATATTTGTTAAAAAATATTAGTCCAATATTAGTCAATTATTTTTTTTTTTTTAATAGAATAAAATAAAATACCTGCATTAGGTATTAATTACATTTCTTATTTGTAACTAACTCTAAAAATATCTTATTAGTAATAATTAATAATAGTTAATAATTATTATTAATGTTTACTACTAAATAATAATAGTAGTTGTAAATTAATAGCAAGATAACTGCTCAACTATCATTTAAGTATAATGACTTAAAGTTCCATTTGTTCTCCGCCAAGTGATGACCCCGTGGAGATGTTGTTCATCATTCCGCTGATTTCTCAATGTCCAGGACGAACTCAAATGCTTTCTTGTGATCGGTAAAGAAGTGTTCCTTTTGCATGTAGATAACTCTGAGTTTTGCAGGATACAACAGTCCAAATCTTAGGTGTGAAATCTTCTTGAGAATTCCTCATGTCTCATTGAAAAGCGTTCTTCTCTTGACAACCTCTGTGGGATAGTCTCTGAAAATACGAATATTTTCGCTTTCAAATGATAGGTTACTGTTGCCGGCAATTTTTGTCAAGATGTTTTCCAAATCGTGGTCATAATGCACGTTCAATATCAAATGTCTTGGGGGGGCATTGTTCTGATGTGATCTCAATGTCCTATGTGCACGATCCAGTAGAAGCTTTGTATCTAAATTTAAAACCTTTTGTAGAAGATCGGCGGCAAATTCACGAGGGTTTTTATTTCCCTCTCTGCCCTCTTTGATTCCCACGATTCTCAGGTTCTGACGTTTCGAGCGTCCCTCCAAATCAATACATTTTTCAGAGATTTTATTCAATAATTCTGATAAACGCTTGGCCTCAGTTAAGACACTTTTCGCAGTGTCAGCCCTTCTCTGAGCAATTGAATCTAATTCAGTTATAGCTGGAATATGCTGATTTATTATATTAATAACTGGATCCAACTTAGAGTTAAGCTTGGATTCCAATTTATTAAATTTAGCGTTTACCTCTTCCATATGTCGGTTTATTTTTCCACTTATTTCATCCTTCCAGGTAGACAATTCTTCCAAAATTTTAATATGGACAGTCTGAAATGAATCTGATATTTCCTCTTTAAAATTTTTCAGTTCTTCCCTTATGACAGACATTTCTTCTGAAATAATGTTACCGAACTCCTCCATTCCGTTTTTTTTAGGTCTTGCCTTCTGACCCTATTTAGAAATTTCTTCTTGGGACGACACTGAAATTGAGGTTGAGGCTTCACTCGGGCCTACTTCTTGTTTAACCCGGCTGGTTTTCCTTGTCTGTACTTTCGGGGGAGTTCTTTGAGTCGACATTAAACAACCATCATCACGGTCTGTTGACGTCACTCACCCCTCAACACAAGCTGCCGGCAACTTTTCAGCGGTCCCGTTTTTTCTTCCTTTTTTTCGGATTTTCCATGGTGCAAGCTGGCACGTGGCTTACTCCAGCATAGCGCCACCGGAAGTCCAGGAAACTCTTCTTGGGAAATACTGCCACTTGACCACTTTGGTAGAGCGGGAATCCTGGTTTATTGTATTACTATAATGTATGAGTTTATTGTATTACTATAATAGTCATTGCAATTTCAGCAAGTGAGTTTGGACAATAAGGAATTAGGTTTAATTAAGTCTCCAATATATTAAAAGGGTGGCACAATGGCACAACAATACAGTTGCTGCCTCTCAAGCGCTGGAGACCCAGGTTCGATCCTGACCTCGGGTGCTGTCTTTACGTAGTTTGTATGTTCACTCTATGACTGCATGGGTTTTTGTCCAGTTGGTCTGGTTTCCTCCCATATGTCTGTTTGCACGTTTGTAGGTTAATTGGCTTCTGGAAATTGTCCCTAATGCATAGGATGGAACTAATATTGGGTGACCCTAGGTCGGCCTGGTCATGATAGGCCAGAGGGACTGTTTCCATGCTGTATCTTTAAAACTAAAAAATTGGTTCATGGAGGCTGTCATAAGATCTTAAGTTCATAAGGTATAGAAGTAGAATTAGGCCATTCAGCCCATCAAGCCTCCTCCGCCATTCAATCATGGTTGATCCATTTTCCTCCTAACCCCATTTTCCCCATAACCTCTGAAACCTTTTCTAATCAAAAATGTATGTATCTCTGCCTTAAAAATATCCACAGAGCCGTCCCAATCCCCCTCCTAATTTTTCCTGTAACATTTTCTCCTCACATTTCTATCAAGCCTATCACCCACGAACACGAGCGGGTAATTCATCTGCAAACCCATATCCCATAAGCGTATGGAAGGAAACCAGAGCACCCGAGAGGAAACCCATGCAGTTATGGTGAGAACAAACAAATCGACCAGAGGTCTAGATTGTAACTCCTCTATGACTCTAAAACAGATTGCTGGAGTTGAGAGGCAGCAGCTATGCCAACAGACCCAATATATATCAATGGTGGGCAAAGGAGTTGAAAGAAGAGTCTTGTTATAGGTTGTTGCATGTTGATGCTTCCTGGAAAGTGGAGAAGATTAACCAGGCCTGCAGCAGAACACATAAAACTCATGTTAAAGTCTCTTGAAAATCAGCAAAGTAATGGAAGTGGTTATATATGATGCTAGCAAACTCTACTTGCTCAGCAATAATCCACTCACAGAAACTCTGTGTGGCTTCTGCCAAAGTCACTCAGCGCCTGCACTCAGCGCACTCTTAGTCCAAACACGGTGAAGTTAGAGAAACTGCCCTTGACACCAACACAGTATTTGATCGGGTGTGGCAAAAAATGGCCCTGGGCAAACTGGAGTCAATGGGAATCAGGGTGAAAACCCTCCTCTATTTGGAATCATATGGCACAAAGGAAGATATGTGATCTTCCATTGGAATTCAATTGTCACAGCCACAAGATGTCTCTGCAGGTGTTCAAGGTAGGGCCAACCATCTTCAACCCCAATGTCATCAATTACCCTCCTTTAATCATACGGTCTGAAGCAGGGATGTACACGGATGATTGTACAGTGTTCAGCATTATTTGTAACTCCTCAAATAATGAAGCAGCAAAACCTGGGCTGATGACATTTAACAGGAAAAATTCAGTTATCGCCCTTGATATTCAATGGCATTACCATCACTGCCAATATATGAACAAACATAGTACACATATACATATGCCTATACATGTACATATACATGTACATATGCCTATACATATACATATGTTTTTTTTATCACATAATCTTCTGACACTTTCGCCACCTCCAACAGGATCCCACTACTAGCCACATCTTCCCGTCTCCATGCCTTTCTGCTTTCCGCAGAGATCGTTCCCTCCGTAACTCTCTGGTCAACTCGTCCCTTCCCACCAAAACCACTCCCTCCACATGTACTTTCCCCTGCAACCATAGCAGATGCAAAATCTGTCTCTATTACTCCCCCCTCGACTCCGTCTTAGGACCCCGACAGTCTTTGCAGGTGAGGCAGAGGTTCACTCACACCTCCTCCAACCTCATCTGCTGTATCCGCATTCCAGGTGTGGACTCTTGCTTATCGGCGAGACCAAGAGCAGGCTCAGCGATCGTTTCGCTGAACACCTCCGATCAGTCCTTCTTCAGAGAAATTGCTGGGGCAAGTGGTATTTGAAATTACCTGCATTTAAAAAGCATTGCACATATGAGAAATGTTTAATGTTAAAGGAATGTAAAAACAAAGGGCAGATTCATATTCGGAATACATTTGTAAAATAAAACATATTATTAAAGTAACATTGTGTTTGGTCATCTGTGAGCCTTGATGGGTTTTACTTCACCTCAAATGGGTTTTAATTAAATCCAAGTGTTCAATCAGGCTGGAGATGATACCAAGATATGCTTGATAAGGGGAACATGAAGAAAGGTGTCAGTAATAAAAACGATCTGCTGGAGGAACTCAATTGGTCAAGCAGCATCTGTGGGTGAAAATAAACTGTGACATTTCAGGTCAAAACCCTGCATCAGGGCTCCATGATCCAGGAATATTTGGGTAATATATTGCATTTGTAAGAGGAATGGTGCAAATCATTTCATCTGCATCAGTAACATAGAAAATAAGTGCAGGAGCAGACAATTCTGCCCTTTGAGCCAGCACCGCCATCCAATATGATCATGGCTGATCATCCAAAATCAGTACCCCATTCCTGCTTTCTCCCCATATTACTTGATTCCTCTAGCCCTAAGAGCTATATCTAACTCTCGTGAAAACATTCAGTGAATTGGCCTCCACTGTCTTCTGTGGCAGAAAATTCCACAGATTCACAACTCGCTGGGTGAAAACGTTTTTCCTCATCTCAGTCCAAAATGGCCTACCCCTTATTCTTAAACTGTGACCCCTAGTTCTGGATTCCCCCAACATCGGGAACTTGTTTCCTGCATCTAGTCTGTCCAATCCCTTAAAATTGTATATATTTCTATAAGATAACCTCTCATCCTCCTAAATGACAGAAAATATAAGCCCAGTCGGTCCATTCTTTCATCTGAAGACTATGATGAAAATCCCATTGCTGAGAAATCTATCGCGGGTTAATAAAACTATGAACACATAGGCAGATTTGCGGAAAATGGCACATCGATATGAGTGATGTAGAGAGAGGCTGCAGGCAAAGGATACAAAGAAAGCAAGACAGGACAGGAGAGAGGAGACCAAAGGAATAGAATAGAGACAAGGTGCAGTTGCTTAGAAGCACTGGCAATTGATGTGCAACACAAGTACCAACAAGTGTGGGAAGAAAAGGGGGTTGTATTAGAAGTGTAGTGACTTAAGGCAGTATTCCCAGTGCTAGGAGAGCAACATAAAAAATTCAATGCATGTGCTGATCATTCAGCATGTGAGGAAGGGATTGAACAGTTCCAACAGAAGTTACAGAGGCAGGGAGAGACGTGGAGGAAGGGAATACTTTAAATGCAGAATGGATGAAGACAAAACAGAAAACAATCACAGGCAAAGCAAAGGACGGTGAATGAAGCTGGCAGTGCAGAGATAGTGGTAGTGGTAAGGACCAATGTGCTCATACAGTACAAAAATGACATGAGATTGGGGCGGCACAGTGACACAGCAGTAGATGCTGCCTTACATCGCCACTGACCCAGGTTCAATCCCAACTACAGGTGCTGTCCATACAGAGTTTGCACGTTCTTCCAGTGATCACGTGGATTTTCTCCTGGACCTGGTTTCTCCCACACTCCAAAGACATCCAGCTTTGCAGGTTAATTGGCTTTGGTAACATTGTATACTGTCCCCCGTGGTGTAGAATAGCAATGGCGCATGGACTGATCACTGGTTGGTGGGCTGAAGGGTCTATAATGAAGTTCATACTCCTTGACAATTAACGAAAAAAACAATGTATTTAGGAACACTCCGCTGGAGATGTTTTCACACCTTACATAGACAATTTCCTTATCTATGTACCACCCACATTCCCTGACATCAGGCTAAAGAAGGGTCTCGACCTGAAACATCACTCATCCCTTCTCTTTGGAGATGCTGCCAATCCCACTGATTTCCTCCAGCATTTTGTGTATATACACACATATACAGTATACACATACAAACAAACAAACAATAATAGTGCAAACAGACAAAACCAATGCCCCCAAATCATTGTAGTTCAAAGCTTATTTGGTTGTGGTGTTTAATAGCCTGATGTCTGAGGGGAAGATGCTGTCCTTGAACCTGGACAAGACAGTTTTTAGGCTGCTGTATCTTCTTCCCGATGGCAGGAATGAAATGAGTGTGTGGCCAGAGTGGTGTGGGTCTCTGATGATGATGGCTGCCTTTTTGAGGCAGTGACTCCTGTAAATCCATTTGATGGTGGGGAGGTCAGTAACTGTGATGGACCGGGCAGTGTTCACCACTTTCTGCAGTCTTCTTTGATCCTGGGCGTTCAAGTTGCTGAACCAGATCATGATTCAACCAGTCAATATGCTCCCTACTACACACGTGTAGAAGTTCAAGAGAGTCCTCTCTGACATGCTGGCACCATTTGGTCAGTCGATCGATCTCCCTTCAATATTCTGACTCATCATCACCTGTAATTCATCCAATAATGGTAAAGTCGCGGCAAACTTGAAGATGGAATGAGAGAGAGTTTATCATCGTGCCGCAACCAGACCACTGCCTGAGATTCAAGGATAAACAGTCCTGCTAAGGATTAGAAAATTGTGAATTTTTTGATTATTTAGGAATGTTCAAATATATGGTGTTTGTATTGAATTAAATTGAATTGAATAAATTTTATTAGCCAAGTATGTATAAATACAAGGAATTTGCCATGGTGCTTTGCTCGCATGTAACAACACGATGTACAGTAAACAATTAAGAATAAAATATTATAATTGAAACATGTGACGAATGAAATAAAAAAAGGAGGCTACAGACTTTTGATTGTTGAGCAGAGCTACTGCTCGTGGAAAAAAAGCTGTTTTTATGTCTGGCTGTGGCGGCTTTGACAGTCCGGAGTCGCCTTCCAGAGGGAAGTGCTTCAAAGAGTTTGTGGCCAGGGTGAGAGGGGTCAGAGATGATCTTACCCGCTCGCTTCCTAGCCCTTGCAGTGTACAGTTCATTGATGGGGGGAAGGTTGCAGCCAACAACCTTCTCCACTGCAGCCTCCGGATGTCATGCTTGATGGCTGAGCCAAACCAGACCATGATGGAGAAGGTGAGGACAGACTCTATGATGGCCGTGTAGAAATGGACCATCATTGCCAGTGGCAGATTGTGTTTTCTCAGCTGCCACAGGGAGTAAATCCTCTATGGTGCCTTTTTAACTGTGGAATCGAAGGTGGCCCCCCATTTAAGGTCCCTGGAGATGATGGTTCCAAGGAACTTAAGTGATTCCACAGATGTGACTGTGGTGTTGTTGATGGTGAGTGGGGGGAGGGGAGGGGGAGCTCTCTTAAAGTCTACAATCAATTCCACGTCATGAGCATTGAGCTCCAGGATGTTGCAATGGCACCAGGACGCCAGCTGCATCACTTCCTGTCTGTAGGCAGATTCCTCCCCATCCTGGATCTGTCCAATCAGGGTTGTGTCGTCCGCAAACTTGTGAAGCTTGACAGATGAGTCAGTGGAGGTGCAGTCGTTGGTGTAGAGGGAGTAAAGGAGAGGGGAGAGTATGCAGCCTTGAGGTGCTCCTATGCTGAGGGTCAGCAGGTCCGAGATGTGCTTTCCCAGCCTCACATGCTGCTTCCTGTCTGTCAGGAGATTGGTGATCCACTGACAGAGGGGTTCTGGCAGTCAACTAGGAGAGTTTGGAGTGTAGTAGCTCTGGCACAATGGTGTTGAATGCAGAGCTAAAATCCACAAACAAAATCCTTGCATAGGTCCCTTGGTGGTCTATGTGTTGGAGGATGAAGTGCAGGCCTCGGTTGATTGTGCCATCCACTGATTGATTGGCCCGGTATGCAAACTGCAGGGAGTCCAACAGGGGGTTTGTGATATTTTTCAGGTGGGCCAGCATGTCTTTCAAGGATCTTCATGATTACAGACGTCAGTGTGAAAGGCCTGTAGTCATTAAGACCAGTAATCCTTGTCTTTTTGTGTACAGGGACAATAGTGGAGACTTTGAAGGAGGCAGGGACAGTACAGGTTTGCAGGGACTGGTTGAAAATGTCTGTGTAGACTGGTGCCAGTTGTTCGGTACAGAGCTTGAGAGGAGAGGGGGAATCATTGTCCGGTCCTGGAGATTCTGGTTTTTCTGTCTCCCGAAGAGCTTCTCCACCACCTCAATTTCTATTGGCAGTGATGGAGAAGTGGCCAGACTGATGTTGGGCAGCAAGGAGGGGGTGGGTAGTGGACGAGATTCCTCCCCTTTGTATAATCAAAAATGTAACTGTATTCCTATGCTTAAAAGTTTTAAGGTTTAAAGACTCCAAAAAATGTGTACATTTGTGGTACAGTTGTCCACTCTATTTGATTCCTGAGATTAAGTAATATTTTGTTCGAGAACTAATCAAAAGTGTGTGAATGCTCTGAAGGTTTTTAAAAGTTGCATGAGGTTTGACAGCTTTTTTCTTTCTGAGTTATAAGAGAGAGAGATAAGGAGAGACAGTGTGTTAAAGTGAGTGAGCAAATGCATGTGAGTGTGAAATATATTTTGGTTGTTTGTTTATTCAGCACCGGAAGGAAATAAATAAGACCATCCTATGTTCTGCCTAAACTAATAATGTAGCAGGATATAACTCTGTGTTAGTTAATGAAGTAAATAACAGAATCTTTCCCTCAATAATTAAACAAAGCTACAGGACCTCAAATTCTTTAGAGCTGCATATAGGTATGTTACAAAACTTACCTTGAGCAGCGCTGCAGTTCTGCCGCTCCCCGTGTGCGCGACTTTGGCGCCTTTCAGAGGGGGGCGGGCTTAAAGTGCCGTTTTTCCACAGGCAGGGAAAATCGATCCATGTCGGGCGATTTCGTTGCGGAAGAAAAATCGCTCCGACATTTCATGAATGAAGGTATTTTTAAATTACTCTAAATTATTTATTAACTAGAGTAATTTAAAAATCACCTTCAAAAGCCGTGAGCGCTGACAACCGGAAGGATTTTGCATAGGGGAGAAAAAAAGGTAAATAGTTAATTTTTATATTAAAAGTTGGTTTTTCGGGAGACTTTAATAACATTTTCATGTTTCGAAATGGGGTCCAAAAAAATGTATGAACAAACAGTATTTTTCCTCCTGACTTCACCGCTAACCGCAACGTTCCAATCCACCACATTCCACTAAAACCCACTCGCTAGTTGATTTAAATGGCCATTAATTTACAGGAATTAAACTCTAAATTCCTTCCATTTGGCCCAGAAATTCATGAAAATGAGATTTAAAAATTATGTTGTATTGTGGATTATTGTGTGAATGTTATTTGGACACTTAGGCAATTTAAAAAAAGTTTATCTTTTCTTAAGAAATGGATAGATGTTTAGATCTACTCATTGAATTTTGTAATTCGCTACAATTAGATAACTAACTAATTATATGTTTTGATTTCAGGTCATCCAGGTAAGATTGTTTCATATTTGTTTCAGAATGCTTCAATCTATAATAACTGAAAATGTCATTGAGTTCTCTTAATTTTTAAGAAAGTTATGGGCTTTTAACTGTTCCAGATCACAGCTTTTGAGTTAAGTCAATTGAAAGGCAATGGGGAACAAGATGCTAATTTCCGAGTATGAAAATGGCCATAACTTTCTTAATACTGAAGATATGAAAGTGAATTAGGTGTCAAATTAAACTTCTTTTTATGCTTTATCTGATGGGATAAATTGCAGACTTGAATTTTAAAATCTCAAAATTTTGTAACATTGCTACTGCATAAGTCTCCACCCACTCTTTCTATTTTCCTTTATACTTTAATGATGGTGTTAAAGTTTAATTTCATGCTGTAAATTAACTTGTTTTAACTGTTAAAATTATTTAAAGAAAGTTATTCTAAGAAATAAAATAATGCCGGATCTTTCCTCATCATCATTCCTACCTACATTTTAAGCAGCTCTTTTGTTTCCATTTCATTCATTTCTTTTTTAATTAAAATATTTTTTATCTGAATTAATATTGAATGAAGTAAGAATCTGTACTCCACATTTTAAATTCCCTGAAATAAACCTAAAATTCCATTAAATATTATTAAATCTGTATTTTGGGTGGCATGGTGGCACAACAGTAGAGTTGCTGCCTTACAGCACCAGAGACCCGGGTTCGACCTTGAGTACGAGTGCTGTCTGTACGGAGTTTGTACATTCGCCCCGTGATCACGTGGGTTTTCCCCGGGTGCTCAGGTTTTCTCCCACATTCCAAAGATGTACAGGTTTGTACGTTAATTGGCTTTGGTAAAAAAATGTCCCCTGTGTGTAGAATACGGCTATTGTCTGAGGATCGCTGGTTGGCGTGGACTCAGTGGGCTTAAGGGCCTGTGTGTGCGCTGTATCTCTAAGCTAAACTAAACTGTATTTTTTTTAATAAGTGTAGTCAAATACTGTCTTCCTTCACAAGAATGTTGCAGCCACGTAGCATGAAGTTGAACCTCTGCAAAGAATGATGGAAAAGAAACTAACTTACTTCAGCATCAGTTTACTGTAATAACTAAGTGAACCAGACAGCGGACTAAGCAGACTCCTGACATTAAGAGGCGTTTGCCTTTTGTGTTCACAAAGGTGAATAACTAAGTTACTGCTGGACAGCGAGGGCCTGGGTTCAGTGTCCCAGCAGGTTTACTTTTCAAAGAGGTTATATAAATAGCCTTGGTGCTTTGTAAATACAAAGTACTGACTTGATAGACCTGACATTTTGAAAGTAAAGAAAGACATGTGCTACTTGGACACAAAAAGCTGGAGTAACTCAGCGGGACAGGCAGCATCTCTGGAGAGAAGGAATGGGTGAAGTTTTGGGTCGAGATCCTTCTTTAGACGTTACGTGTATTTTTTTTATTTTTGAAGCCAAATTATTGCATTTGTTATTGAATTCCAGCTCTCTCATTGTAGAAAGTCTTTTAAGAGGATGTTTTGAAAGCCAAATCTTTCCACATGATGGAAAAATAAATCAGTGCCATGCTTAGGTGGGATGTTAATGTCTCCCTGGATGTAATCGGTTTGTATCCAGATGAATAGCACTCTGTACATCTTCCAGGTTGCACTGATTGATCCTCCCAGTTCAACATTAATTAACCCGAACAACGACACCAGCAATTATCTGTTCGTAAATTACAGACAAACACTCTGTGAATGGGTTCTCCTATTATCATGTACATACGATACAATACGAGACGATACGATAAAACTTCATTTCTCCAAGGAGGAAAATGTATCTGCCAACAGTCTTAAAAACACAAAATACATGAAACATTAAATTAAAGTGACGAGTGGAAACGAGGGGGGGGGGGGGGGGGGGGGGAGGGGAGTCAGTCTCAGTCTACCACACAACAGAAAGGGGAGGAGTTGTACAGTTTGAGCAGAAGGAGCTGGAGTTGTACAGTTTGTACAGGTTTTTTACAGGTACACCATTGATTTTCCGACACCCTTGGTTCCAGCACCTCGCTGGATTATACATTTTGCCAGACCAACAGATGTCACGTAATAATAACTCAACAATACACCTCTGACCCACAAATTATCCCCCTCCCGTGTCTCTAAAGCACCATGGACTACATGAAACTTAGATAAAGAATTCATAATTTTAAAAAAAAGTAGAGACTTAACTCTTTCTACTCAGAGCTACTACACTCCAAACTTTCCTAGTTGACTGTGCCTAAACCTCTGTCGGTGAATCACCAGCTTCCTGACAGACAGGAAGCAGTATGTGAGGCTGGGAAAGCACATTTCAGACCCACAAACTCTCTGCATAGGAGCATCGCAAGGCTGTGTGCTCTCTCTGCACCAATAACTGCACCTCCACAGACACCTCTGTCAAGCTTCTCAAGTTTGCGGATGACACAACCCTGATTGGACTGATCCAGGTTGGGGAGGAATCTGCCTACAGACAAGAAGTGACACAGCTGGCGTCCTGTTGGCGTAGCAACAACCTAGTGCTCAATGCTCTAAAGACAATGGAATTGATTGGAGAATTTAGGAGAGCTCCCCCTCCCTTCACCCCATTTACCATCAAGAGCACCACAGTCACATCTGTGGAGTCTTTTAAGTTCCTGGGAACCATCATCTCCAAGGACCTTAAGTGGGGCGTACCATCGACTCCACAGTCAAAAAGGCACAACAGAGGATGTACTTCCTATGGCAGCTGAGGAAGCAAAATCTGCCACAGGCAATGATGGTCCAATTCTACACGGCCATTGTAGAGTCTGTTCTCAACTTTTCCATCATGGTCTGGTTTATCTCAGCCACCAAGCATGACACCTAGTGGCTGCAGCGAATCGTCTGAGAAGGTTATTGGCTGCAACCTTCCCTCCATTGATGAACTGTACACTGCAAGGGCCAGGAAACGAGCAGGGAAGATCATTTCTGACCCCTCTCACCCTGGCCACAAACTCTTTGAATCACATCCCTCTGGAAGGCGACTCCAGACTGTCAAAGCTACCACAGCCAGACATAAAAACAGTTTTTATCCACGAGTAGTTGCCAAAACTCAACAGCCAAAAATCTGTGGCCTCCCTTTGATTTGGTATTTTGTTGGTTCACATGCTTGACCAATGGTGTTTTATCATTAATGTTTTATTATTATTAATGTTTATTGTTTTCTGAGTCATTCATAACTGTCACTGAATGTCATGTTGTTACTTGTGGGTGGAGCACCAAGGCAAATTCCTTGTATGTGAATATTTGGCCAAAAAACGTACTTACTTACTTACTTTCAGGATGGAGGCACATAGTCTGAAAGAGCGTATGCCACATGCAATACTCTCGTAATTTTGTCTGGATTAAAGGAGGTACCGGACCATCAGTTGCCGGAAAATCGGTGGTATACCTGTATATATCAACGAACTGATTTTAACTGAGTTTGTAAGTATTTGGTGGGTTACGAACTCTTTGATGTCTCCGAATCACCATGTTTCAGTTGGACCGCCGTGATCTTTATTGGGATTGAGATAGGGTGAATGTAAAGCTAATCTGTTATCCATTAAGGGGGATTTTACAGTTTGGCTAGAAAGAGAAGGAACTCATCACAATACTGAGCTGAAGTCCAGGCACATAAATAAGTGTTAGGAGACACAGCCTCCAGCAGCAATTATTTAATCAAGTAATCAACCATTGCGTCTTAATCACAGATATAATTAATAGTTAATTGATTAAAAATTACACTGCTAAGTCAATATTCTGTTAGAGACATGACCCCTCTGTTAATGAGCAAGATTAGCACCTTACTGGGGAAACCCAGGCTCTCTGTTTTGGTCATGCTATTTTCTAGCAGCACATTATGTTTTTTTTATTTCCATTGACTCTTTCAGTTTAACAGACACTGCTTTAAAAAATTGTAGGAAGGAACTGCAGACCCGAAATGTCACCCATTTCTTCTCACCAAAGATGCTGCCTCTCCCACTGAGTTACTTCAGCATTTAGTGTCTCACTGCTTTAAAATTTGCTCTACTGTGATCAATTTTAAAAAATTATTTAGTAACCTGATTTGAGTGATGCATAAAATTAACAGCATAACAAACGGACCATTTAGTCCAGTACTGGCTTTTATGATCTACTTTATGAATTCAACCCTCGATTCCTTTCTCTCAGTTACCCCTAACACGCTTCATTGCTGCCTACCTCAATAATGCCTGTGATATCTATTCAAAATATTTACCCTGCATCCAAGCTAATTCTTAGCTAATTGAAGCATATCCATCAGATCACCTCAGCTTTCATTATTTTGTGCATTACCCAAGTTAGTTCAATATTTCATGTATAATGTTTACTCTGCATTAATTTCTTTAATCATATTTTTCACTTTCTCCAGCGCATCTCAACATCTTTTTGCAACATTATTATCAGAGATGAACATGGCCCAACCAAAGCTCTATGCATAGTTTAACATAACTTCGCTCCTATTGAAGATAGACACAAATTGCTGAAGTAACACAGTCGGTCAGACAACATCTCAGGAGAAAATGAATAGGTCACGTTTCGGGTCGAGACCCTTGTTCAGACCAGTCAGGGATCCTCTGATTCTCAATCTGAAGGCTATCAACCCAAAACATAACCTATTCCTTTTCTCCAGAGATGCTCTCTGACCCGCTGAGTTACTCCAGCTTTTGTGTCTATCTTTTGCTACTTTTGATTTTATTTTTAGAGAGACAGTGTGGAAACAGGCCATTCGGCCCACCAAGTCTGCACTGACTGGCGCACACTAGGGACAATTTATACATGCACTACGCCAATTAACCTACATACCTGTACATCTTTGGAATGTGGGATTAAACCGAAGATCTCGGAGGAAGCCCACACGGTCATCCACAAACTCCGTACAGACAGCACCCTTATTTGGGATTGAACCCGGGTCCCTGGCCCTGCAAGCGTTGTTAAGGCCCTGTCCCACTTTCCCGAGTTACTCACGAACTCTCCCAAGTTTTCCCCTTGATTTGGACTCGGAGAATTACGGTAATAGCCGTTCATAGGTACTTGGGGTTATTTCTATAACTCGTGGACATTTTTCAACGTCCCAACTTACCTGATGCCCCGAGTTCCTACGGCTGGCATTATGATCCGCTACGAAACATCTACAGACTCCTACGTGCTCCTACGAGCTCGCTACCGATATTACCTGGCATTCCCCGAGTTCGAATCAAGGTGAAAACTCGGGACCGTTCGTGAGTAACTCGGGAACGTGGGACAGGGCCTTAAGGCAGCAACTCTACCGCTGCACCACCGTGGCTGCCCACAATTCTATCCTCAATAAATTAATCCCGATGTTTTGGTAAGTGGGGTTTGCATTTTCTTCCCCTCAGATTTCTTCATCCAAATTTTTGGAACTTCATTGTTCTTCTATCAAAATGCATCATATTAACCTGTATTGAAGTCTACTTCCCATTTTTATGCCACTTCTATGAGTTCTTCGGCATTCTCATTTTCTCACTATCAACTCACTATCAATCTCACTGCCCTACGCATTCTCTGCCCTTCACTAAAATCCTCCAACCCAATCAACATCTTGGTGAATCTCCTCTGCGCTATCTCAAGTGCAGCCGCATCCTTTCTCTTGTGTGGAAACCAGAACTGAACACAGTACTCCAAGCAACCCAGCTCTGTTTTTTACAATCCAACTTTTACATTCCATGCTTCAAACTGTGCCATATGCCTTCTTCAACATCCTATATGTGTTTGCCATTTGTAGAAAGCTATGAACTTAAACCCCAAGGTCTCTCAGTTTATCAACATTCCTTAGTGTCCTATCATTTACTGTATATGGACTGAAGAAGCGACTCAACCCGAAAGACATCCAACACCTCTCCCGTCTCAATTGTGACATGCTCCAGATAATCAGTGTATCTTTCTGAACTCACTGTCTTCCACAACTTTCTTCATGGTGAATAGAGATGGGAAGTATTCACTTTGACCATATTCCTGCCCCCCTGCATTGATTATGTCTTTGGTTCCTTAGGGGTCCAATTTTATCCGAGCTACTCTTTTTGCTCCTAATATAATAGAATATCTTGGGATTATACTTGGTCTGCTAAGGATATTTCATGGCCTATTTTTTTTTTCTTAAGTTTTCTCCTACACGGTCTCTATTCCTCAAGGGACTCATTCAATTGCAGTTGTCTATCACCATTCAGTGCCGAATTAAACTTTTAAGTAAAAAATTATCTACTTGAAAAGATTCAATGAACATTATAATGGCTTTAAAATCAGCAGTTTGACGAATGTATTTCTTGTTCACTCACGCCTTTTCTTGGTTGGTTTTTTAATCATAACACAAGTTCAATGGGACATTTTTTTAATTTGTTTTCTAGAGATGTTAACAAGACTATATTTAGAGTCATTGAGTCACAGAGTGATACATTGTGGAAATAGACCCTTTGGCCCAAATTGCCCACACCAACCAACATGTTCCATTTACACTAGTCCCACCTGCCCACATTTGATCCATATCCCCCCAAACCTGTCCTGTCCATGTACCTGTCTAACTGCTTCTTAAATGCTAAGATAGTCCCAGCCTCAACTACCTCATCTGGCTACTTGTTCCATACACCACCACCCTTTGCGTATCCAGGATGATATCTCCATGCATTTATGAGAAAATGCTAAGGTATTGATGCTTCTGTCTTTTGGAATTAACGTTAAACTGAGGATCACCCTGCCATCTAAGATGAGCCTAATTTCCCATTGAATATGATAGAGTATGGCTAAATCAGTTTATTCCATGGCAAATACTTGTTGCTCGTTTCTAGCTGCAATTGAACTGTGTTGGCAATCCTCCTTGGATAGTAGCAGTTTGGAACCTTCTATCCTGACACATTTTTAGAAGTTGGATCCATTGAACGTTTCTGGGCCACATTTTTAACAGATATGGCTAACAAGTGATGTGCAGCTACAGAGTGGGGCTTGTTCAGGGAATTGAATATTTGACCTGTATTCCAATCTTCTTGGATCAAGTCCAGCGTGTAGACTTAGAACCACCCTCATCCAGGATGATATTTCATTGCATTTATGATGAAATGTTGTAGTATTGATGCTGCTGTCTTTTGGATGTAGCATTAAACTGAGGATCACCATACCATCTAAGATAAGCCTAATTTCCCATTTAATATGATGAAACATGGCTCAATTATGCTTATTCCATGGCCAATCTTTATTAGTTATAATATTATAGATTATCTGTAATTTTAATGTAAGTTTCATGACCTTGAATATTTAGCTACACAATTACTGTGGTAGCATTGAAAACATAGATCATCAAAGCAATAATAACTGCACAATCTTTCATGTGACATTTATGAAGTACTGGGCATTTAGGCTGAAGATCAGTTAATGGAATTCAATACAGATTAGTGTGAGGTGTTGCTTTTTGTGAAGTCAAACCAGGGCAGGACCTTCACAGTGAATGATAAGGTCCTTGGGAGTGTTGTAGAGCAGAGGGATCGAGGAGTGCACGTGCACAGTTCCCGGAAAGTGGCATTGCAGGTAGATAGGGTAGTAAAGAAGGCTTTTGGTACATCTAGCTTCATCAGTCAGGGTATTGAGAATAGAATTTAGAATGTTATGTTACACTTGCACAAGATGTTGGTGAGGCTGCATTTGAAGTATTGTGTTCAGTTTTGGTCGCCCTGCAATAGGAACTATGTCATTCAGCTGGAAAAAGTGCAGTGAATATTTACGCGGTTGATGCCAGGACTTGAGGGCCTGAGCAATCGGACAGGATAGGGCAAGATATCGGGCAGGCTAGGACTTTATTCCTTGGAGCGCAGGAGGCTCAGAGGTAATCTTATAGAGATGCTTAAAATATTAAAGGAAAATGATAGGTGAGATAGGGTCTTTTATCAGGGTTGGGGAATCAAGAACTAGAGGACATAGGTTTAAGGTGAGAAGGGAAAGATTTTTTTATTGTTTTAATTTTATTTAACCAGGAGAAGTCTCATTGAGATTAAAAATCTATTTTACAAGAGAGTCCTGGCCAAGACAGGCAGCAGCACAGTTCCCCAGTTACAGACAATAATTTAAAAACAACAGAGAACAAATAAATAGAGTCACAGTCATAACATCATCAAAAAAGCATGTACAGACAGAAGAGCCCGCTTCAACATCATTAAGAAGAGATTTAAATCTGTTTATAGAAACCAGCTCCTTAAGTTTCAGTTCATTCTGCAGCTGGTTCCATGCAAAGGGAGCAGCAAAACTAAATGCCCTTTTCCCCAGTTCAGTACGAACATTAGGTACAGTTAGTAAGAACAAGTCCTCAGAGCGGAGCTGAGAAGTTCCTGTGCTTTTTCGAATTACATACTTCTGCAGGTATGAAGGAAGAACACCGAGGATAGTCTTATAAATAAGGATATGCCAATGATGGAGTATGCGGGTGGACAGGGCAAACCATCCAACTTGAGCACACAAAGAGCAGTGGTGCGTGAGGGTTTTAAAATTAGTAACAAATCTCAGTGCTCCGTGGTAGACCGTGTCCAAAGACTGTAGGCATTTTGAAGATGCATTCATATATAAAACATCACCATAGTCCAACACAGACATAAACGTTGCAGCAACAAGTCTTTTTTTGGCTTCAAAAGAAAAACAAGATTTGTTTCTAAAGTAAAAACCTAATTTTATCTTTAGTTTTTTCAGAAGTTGCTGGATATGAGATTTAAAAGAGAGAGAATCATCAATTATAATTCCCAGATATTTATATTGAGACACAGATTCAACCACAGAGCCCTGCAAAGTGGTGATAGAAGGGAGGTCTAAGGGCTTTGATTTAGCTTTAGTGAACAGCATGAGCTTTGTCTTGTCAGCATTTAAAACAAGTTTTAAATCACACAGGTTACGTTGCACATTGTTAAAAGCAGTTTGGAGCTGACAGAGAGCCTGATTTGGGGTAGACGCAGAACAATATATCACTGTGTCGTCAGCATTAAAGTGAAAATTTGCGTTCGCTGCTTTATGATCTAGACTATTAATATAAATAGCAAATAATAAAGGTCCTAGAACCGATCCCTGTGGCACACCCTTGGATACATTAAGAGAGCTAGAAGTAATTTAATAGGAACCCGAGGGGCAATTTGTTCACACAAAGGTTGGTGGATATGTTGAAGAGCTGCTGCTGGAGGTATTTGAGGTAGGTATAATAACAACATTTGAAATACACTTGGACAGGTGCATGAAAAGGAAAGGTTTAGAGGGATATGGGCTAAATGCGACCAAATGGAACTAGCTTAGATGGTGCATCTTAGTCAGCATGGATGAGTTGAGCCAAAGAGCCTGCTTCCATCCAGCTGTCTTGCTGTGAAATAGTGTTCTGGGGTCATTACTTAAAACAGTAAACATGGTGTTCGTTTAATGTAACATCCAAAAGACAATACAGCCATCCATGCATCATTTCCTTAGAAGAACCAAGACTTTGAGCTCAAGCCTCTACATTAATATATGAACTATAACTTCCCAAACCAGCAAACAGGATGATATTCAACTAATGCTGAAACTGAGACAGAGGCACACATTTGGTTAACAGTACCATGATTTAGGAAGTTGACATATTCCTGGAAAGCCTTTCCTTTAGCTAAATTTTGTAAATCAACAAATCTAGGTGAAATGCATCATGCGTAAATGCATTCCTATGCAGACTAATAGCTTTATAAACCAAAGACACGTACTGCAAAGAGTCAATGGCCTTATATCAAGAAAATTAGATATTGAGGAATTCCTATTACAATCCTGTGTGTGCTTCAGATACTCTTCACTGATGGTATGGCATCTTGGTAAGGCATGACAGAAAGTCCAATTTCTTCTTTCTTTTAAATGTAAATTTCCCATTACATTCCCCACGGTGGATAAAATAATCCATTTGTACCTTGAAATGGAACTTGCACTAAAAAAGATACTTTCAAGTGACATTGTGTGCATCATTTAAATGAACTTTGATCTGTCAACATCTCTCAAACAAAACTGTCAAAGAGTAGACAGTAACAGAGTGACTCAAGGATGATAAGGAGTGGAAGCTAACACATGAAGTAAAATTAAAGTACGGAGATGCGAGGAATTGCAGATATTTGAATCTGAGGAACACACAAAGTACTGGAGGGACTCCACAGGTCAGGCAGCATCTGAAGAAGTTTTAGGTTGGAACCATTCTTAGTTTATGATTTGCTTGGGTTTAAAAATCTGCCAGATTGTAGGAGATGGGGTTGCAATGCTGGGTATCTCTGTGATATCAGCTCTCAGGAAGAGATTAAACCCTCAAAGGCTTTTACCACGATTGCAGGAATTGGGAACGTACCTGGAACATGCTGATGAGGATTCAGATGCTGTAAAACTGTTAAGATACAAAGAGAATGCCCTTCAAATGATGAAAAGCCCTTCAAATGTTCCCAATTATTGAGATGGCTAGTTCAGCAATGAGTGAGCAGCTGAGAGGAGGAGTTGCCTGGGAGAATTAAACAGCTGCCATTAGGGTTCGGAGGTGACTGTTCCTGGGACATTATCCATCTTGAGTGCCTCAGATGCGCCTGTACCCATGGTTATTGTAGCTGGTGTCAGATCAGCCTTCCTGAGAGTGAACCCATGGAAAGCAACTAGCCCAGATGGAATCCCTGGCCACATTCTCAGATCCTGTGCAGATCAGCTGGTAGGATTATTTACATACATCCTACACCTCTCACTGCCCCATTCTGAGATCCCCATACACTTTATGATAACCACAATCGTCGTGAAGCCAAAGAAAAGTAGGATGTACCTTAATGATTACCATCCAGTGGCATGAAGTACTTCAAAAGGCTGGTCTCAGCACACATTAAATCCAGCCTCTCAGTCAGCCTTGATCCACAGCAGTCTATTTCCAGCACAACTGGTGCACGATAGATGCCATCTCTCTGGTCCTGTATTCAGCTTTGGAACATCTAGATAACAAGAACACCTGGGTCCAACTATCTATCAGCCATAGCTCCACCTTCAACACTATAATCCCAACAAACCTCATCTCCAAACTCTTGGACCTAGGTTTCAGCAACCACTCTGTCACTGGACCTTCTGGCCACAATTAATGAGCACAGGTGGCAAAACATCTTCCACAGTAGTTTACAAACCCACAAGGATGTGTTATATTCCCTGTACACTCAGCACTGTGCAACCAAATTCTGCTCTAACTGCATCTACAAGTTTGCAGATGACATCACTACAGGGGGTCGGTCACGAGCAATGAAGAAATAAAGTACTGGAAGGTGATAGAGAGGTTAATAATTTGATGCCAAGGAAGCAACCTCTCCCTCAATGCCAGCAATATGAAGAAGCAAGTTATTGACTTCAGTAAACTTGGTGTAATACATATTCCAATCAACATCAATGGTGCTGAAGTAGAAATGGTCAAGAGCTTCAAGTTCCTAACCATTAATATCACCAATAATTTGTCCTGGATCAGCCATATCAAAAATATGGCCATAAAAAAACATCCCATTGCCTCTTGTTCCTCTGGAGAATAAGGCCTGTCCCAATTAGGCGATTTTATGCAATGAAAAACTGGCGACTGGAACGGCGACTGCCAGAGTGCAACACACACAAACAAATCGCTTCCTTCACCAGCCCGTTATGCAGGCTGAGTGAAATTCACACGGTGCAAAGCCAATGTGATACAGACACACACCGCATTGAACAGGAAAGTTCACGCTGTAATTAAGACGGTGAAAGCACAGTGTATGGGAAGGGTCACGCAATTCCTTTAAAAGAGGGGGGGAGAAGGGGGGAGAAGGAATGGAGACAACTTTTAAGAAGCCAGAGATACACGGCTGTGAAACTCAGCGGACATTAACATTACCGGTCGGTTATCCTTGGTTCTGCAAAATACTGCTTACGTTTTTTCTTCCCAATGAGCCAATGGAATTCACTGGTCAGCACCGGCTACAACCTATGAAAACCTACGACAACCTTTGACCTCCTGGCAACGGACTATCACTGCACCTACGGCACCATAATTCTTGTTACTTTCCATGGTGGCTTCATTCTAGTCGCCGCTAATTTTTCAACAATTGAAAAATTCGCAGCAACCATAATGAGGCTGCAACTAGTTCCCAGAATGCAGGAACTCCTCACGACCATAAAGGCGACCACCCGGCAACCACCCGCGAACATGTGGCGACCATGTTGCGATCACATAGTCTCCTGCAGTCGCCTAAAAAGTCGCCTGTTGGACAGGCCCATAAGGAAGTGTGTCTCCAACATTTCTTAACAACTTCTACAGAAGCACTGTAGAAACCACACCATTGGGTTGACTTTGGGACAGCTCTGTCAAAGACCTCAAGAAATTGCAGAGAGTTGTGGATGTAGCTTACTCTATCACACAGATCAGCCTTATTACCATTTACTCCATCTACCTTTTATGCTACTTTGTGAATGCAGCCAAGGATCTTTGTCACCCCAGTCATTCCCTCTTCTACCCTCTGCCATCAGGCAGAAGATTGAAAAGCTAGAAAGCAGGTACCACGAGGAACAGCTCCTTGCCTCTGTTATCACACTACTGAATGGTCCTCCCATAAACTAGGATCTAGTCCCGATCTACCAACCTATGTCATTGGATTTTTTGCTGTAATTGCAAAGCTACAACACTGTAAAAGCATATTCTGCACTCTGGTATGTTTGTCCACGCACTACCTCCCACTTGTGTGTGGCTTGATTGTGCTTATGTATAGTATGACTTGATTTTTTCTGGATAGCGTGTAAATAAAAGCTTTCTACTGTATCTTGGCACACATGACAATAATAAACCAACACAAATACCAATAGTGGTGTTTAAAAAGAAGGCAGGCACTTGTGGCCTTTTTGACCATTTGACAGTGGCCATTTTGTGACAGGTTGTGTGTTGAGCATGTTTTATTCTGTGTTTCAAGCAAATGTTTTAAGGCTTTGGCTTCTAAGGCAGTAGAGACATTAGGTGTGCTTTCTTGGCCATTGTTTCGATATGGGTGGTCCTGGATAAGTTGCAATATGAACTACAAGATGAAGTTGTTGGGGCAGATACTATAATGACATTGCAAAGATACTTGGATAGGTAGATGGATTGGAAAAGTTTAAATGAAGATGAGGCAGCTAAGGACAAATGGCACTAGTCTGGATGGCGCATCTTGGTCAGCATGGATTAGTTAAACCCAAGTGCCTGTTTCTGTGCTGTATTACTCAATACCTCTATATCTTTTTAATGACGATATAATTTTTTAAAATGGTAATCAGTCTTGCAAATGGTTGAGGTAGACTCGTTCAATAAAAATAATTTTAATTTTATTTAAATATATAGTAAAAGTGCTTAATTTTGATATATTTAAAAAATTCAAGCAGTTTAAGTAAAAGGGAATGTTTAGAGTTGCACTTTGTCACTTTAATTAATCATAAAAGAATACTATTTAGGACTTCTACTTCAGACCAATTGCCTTCATAAAAACTTAGTCTGACAGGAAGAATGATGTAACTGCATGCTATGTACTGCACTAATATGTTCAGAATGTATTGGTTCCTAAGTTGTTAGCAACTTCAAATTCCTGCTAACAACTTAGGAACTTTAGGGAATAAACATCTCCTATGACCTGTCATGCGCACATCTGCTGGATGTAGTCATGAATGAAGCTGGTGAACCCCTCTATTTTCTCAGATGTTTCATGTGACTGAGACTTTTATTGTTTGCACTGTTTTTCCTTTTCACTGTTGTGCATAACATATTGACAACTTATGTATAATTTATTGAGTCATGGAGTGATACAGGATGAAACCAACCCTTCGGCCCAACTTGCCCACACCGGCCAACATGTCCCAGCTACACTAGTCCCACCTGCCTGCGTTTGGTCCATATCCCCCCAAACCTGTCCTATCATGTACCTATCTAACTGCTTCCTATATGTTTGGATAGTCCCTGCCTCAATTACCTCCTCTGGCAGCTTGTTCCAAACACCCACCACACTTTGTGTGAAAAAGTTACCTCTCAGATTCTTATTAAATCTTTTTTCCTTCACCTTAAACTTATGTCATTTGGGCCTCAATTCACCTACTCTGGGCAAGAAACTCTGTGCATCTAACCAATCTATTCCTCTCATGATTGTATATAAGATCTCTCTATAAGATCTCTCTTATCGTCTCTATAAGATCAACCCTCATCCTCCGGCGCTCCAGGGAATAGTCCCAGCCTACTCAACCTCCCCCTGCAGACCCTCTAGTCCTGGCAACATCCTCGTAATTCTTCTCTGTACCCTTTCCAGCTTGACAACATCTTTCCTATAACATGGTACCCAGAACTGAACACAATACTCTAAATCCAGTCTCCCCAACACAATGTTTTGCATGTTGACTGAGTTTGTGTCTGGGATGCACAAGATTCTCATTGCACCTGTATCTCACCGTACTTGTGCATATGACAATGAACTGACTTGACTTGCATATGTGCTTTTAAAAACTTGAAGACTCAAAATCAATAGCACAGAAAGGGTTTGGTAAAGATATGATCAACAAAGTGATTGATAGTGCTTCCTTGCTAATGCCTGAAGGAGCAATATTTGTTAGGATTGGGAACCGGTCGAGGGCCATTAATTGTATGCACTGCTTTGTCTAGTTTATGTCCACACATGATTGCAAAACTCCACAGTGTGGTGGTCCAAGAGCAGAGGTGTCATTTGCAAGACCACAGGTGACTTTGGCTTTAGGTTTAGATTCAGGTTTATTAATGTCATATGTAATGCGCTATGGTGAAAAGCTTTGATTTGCATGCTACCCAATCAGATCAAATAATACTGGATAGTACATAAATAGAATAATGTCAAACTCAAGTACAACGGGTAGAGCAATGGAAGAATACAGAATCTAGAAAACAGTTCTCAGCGCTGTAGTCAATTCCAAAGGTAAAGTCCAATGTCTGCAATGGGGTAGAGATGAATTAGACAGTACCTTAGCTTATGGAAGAACTATCAAAGGCCTAGTGATAGAGGGGAATAAACTGTTTGCAAGTCTGGAAGGTCTTAGCTCATGGTACAGAGTGATGGAGCACAGAAATAATGTTCACACTGGACATCAAATACCCATCTACACTAATTCCATTTGCACTCTCACATTCCCACAACCTCTTACCCCATCCACCAGGGGTGATGTATCATAGACAACCTCCCAGCCAACACTACTTTGGAATGTGAGAGGAAACCTAGGCATTTGCATGGAGAATGTGCAAACTTTATATTGACAACAGTGGAGTTTAGGGTTGTGAGGAACTGCCAGGCTGCAATGTCAGGCCCTGCACTGTTGAAGAGAGGAATGAGTTCCCACTCAGGCAATAAGCTCATTTATCCTGGACAGCTCCTTCAAGGAGTGAATAAGGTTGCAATGCGTTAATTGGACCCCCACCTTATCAGAAGATTCTATTCCTACCTAATATAAGAAATATATTTTCCTGGAAATTCATGTGCATAGGACTTTTTAAGCATGCAACTACAAATCTTTTTGCCGCAGTCAAAAATCTGTATTTCCTGTCTTGTCATTCTTGCAATCTTGGTGTTATTAGCACATCAGATGTATACTTAGAGATGGCCTTTCCAGTGTAACATTGATTTTGCTTTAAGAGTGGTACCGTCCTTGTAGTGCACACCCTCCGTTCCATGTTATCCCAACATCTCCCCAGTGCTACATGCAACCCCCCCCCCATTGCCCAACCCAGTCCCCACTCATCATGGTCAGTGCAACCACAGTTTGAAGAAGGGTCTCGACCTGAAACGTCACCCATTCCTTCTCTCCAGAGATGCTGCTTGTCCCACTGAGTTACTCCAGCATTTTGTGTCTATCTCATTTACCACTCTTCCCATTCACCACAAGAAGAATGGCCGTGACTCCAATGTCTAGTCAAAAGATGGTGCCAAGTTCCTGAATTCTCACTCCAATCCACCCAACCATTCTGCAGATGCTGCCTGAACCACTCAGACAGTTTGAGTTTTGCTCAAATCTTTAGTTTAGAATGCTGTGTTTCTAATACGTTCCAACAAGAAGACATCTATTTCAAATCTGTGAAGATGGTTTTGACTGGGAATTTATCCTGGATTCCTCTCATTTTTCCTTTCACCCCATAACTAGGGTTAAAACAGTAAGAGAATCCGCTGGTCTACCTGGTATTAGCTTTCCAACACTTTCTCCTAGCGGGACGATACAGAGCTTGCTAGCGGGACGATACAGAGCTTGAAAGATTCTGTAGAATAGCTTACTTTAGATAGATCTTTAAAATCATTTGAAGGAGAATGATTCACAGATAGAATACTATGGTATAGAGGTAGAATTCATAGACATGAGACTTCAAAGTTTAAATATATTTTCTTTCAAACACTAAATGCAGCAAAAATGGCATAATGAACCTGGAATGAGGGATACTAGAGTCAGTGATGGCACGGTGGTGTAGGGGTAGAACTAATGCCTTACAGCGCCAAAGACCTGATTGCGGGTGCTTGTAGGTACGGAGTTTGTATGTTTTCCCCGTGTGCTGCGTGAGTTTTCTCCACGATCTTCGGTTTTCTCACAAAGTCCACAGTCGTAAAGGTTTGTAGATTAATTGGCTTGGTATGAATGTAAAATTGTGTGTAGGATAGTGTCCTACACCAAATAGGATACCTATTTGGTGTAGGATAGTGTCAATGTGCGGGGATTGCTGGTCGGCGTGGACTCGTTGGGCCGACGGATCTGATTCTGCACAATATCCTGAAACTAAACAAAACAATCCCATGATTTGGAGTGGTGATAGTAATAATCTACTGTATGTTAAAGATTCTGTGGCAGTGAAAGTTGGGTTGGTGATGTAGAGGAAGAATGTTCCCCCTTATGTAACATGTTTCCCCTGAAGTAACATGTTGTTACTTGCTTCCTTTTAGTTGACAGCTGTGCTACGAAAAACATCTCTACCGCGTCTGAAACAGTGAAAAGTCTATTTGCAGCAAACAGCGCCCTTTAATTAAAATTTCCTGAAATGGGAACACATGAATTAAAACTTGAACAAATTCTGAAGATATTCTTGGAGAATGCACAGTTAGTACAAGCAAACGGCTTCTTAGCGTCGATATAGTTTGTTTGCTCCGCCTCATGTAATATGACAGCTAAAAAGTTTGAGGAGGGAAAATTACTGATGCCAGGGAAGATGTTGGGTAGGTTTCCATTTGAACATTGAAGAAAGAAATGGAAACTGGGCCATTTCTGTAATATGCAGTCACTTTAAAGCCTTCGTTTCTCCTGCCCAGGTACCAAGTTTATATGTGTTCCTATATCTGAAAATGGGTCTCGACTCGAAACATCACCCATTCATTCTCTCCAGAGATGCTGCCTGTCCCACTGAGTTACTCCAGCATTTTGTGTCTATTTCCGGTGTAAACCAGCATCTGTAGTTCCTTCGTGCACATTGTATTCCTCTATCGGTTGCAATAAACTGTACTGTGATTTATGCTGGGGCAGATCCTCACTTGAATTCACTTGAATTCGTATCCTCTGGTTACGATGCAGTGGTATGGTTTCCTATCAACAGTGTTGTGAGTTGAAGATCACCACATCACAAAGTAGCATTGAGGTAATACACACATTGTTTTAGAACATTTCTGGGCTCATTCCACGATTTTGAGATGGGTAGACAGAGTTAACACAAAAGCACCCACCAAATAGGGACGCGTCAGATGATTATCAAAGAGATGGCATTTGAAAAAAAAGTATTATCTCATAAATCAATAATGTGGGATGTTTGCTGACAGGCTCAGCAAGAATTATTAAGCAGTGAAATGCTTAATTTAGTGGCACTTCACTCAGCTTTATTCATTATTCACTTTGATTGCAATTTTTGAGCTTCATTACATAAATATCAAAGTCTTCATTTTGCTGGCATTTGTGTCCTGGAAAATGCAGATATGCTTCTGTTCCGGCTTTGAAAGCCAGCTAGTCACCACACAGCACGCAGTTCAAAACTACCCCATCCTCGTATTCCCCACTCTCAGCAATGCACTTTGTGTTCTCATCCATTTCCTTCTTTGTCTAAATCTAACACAGATTATTTTTGTGTTATTCACAGAACTGTGAAATTCAAAAAACAACATAAAGTAATATGTATTCTGCATTGTTAAATGTGCATGATTCCATGGTGATATAATAAATATCAGGGGGATTTGTTGCAGATTTCATAATTGATCACTGATAACTTTAGTGATTATACAATTTGAACTCTGAAACCCCATGAAATGGACATCAAATATTCTTTAGAATTTCATGCTGGTGAAATGTTCTTCAGAGTTTGTGATTCTACTTTGAATCTAGTATTAATTGATTCAGATATTGTTGGCCAACATTGCTGATGTTCTTTGATTTGATGGTTTTTAAGCCGTTAAAGGTAGTATTACAGCGAATAAATGTCATTGCTGGCAACAGATTGTGCTAAAGAATTGTGAGCTTTAGCGGCATGCATCAAAATACCCTGAAGCCTGGTCTTTGTAGCCGGGGACTTCAATCAAGCCAACTTCAAGGGCATACTACCAAAATACTATCAGCATGACCCCTTGTCCCACCAGGGGCCAGAACACTCTAGACCCTTACCTTAGATATCTATTAAAAACACTTACTGAACCTCTCCCTGGCCACATCTCCGGAAATCTGATTATCTACAGTAGCTGTGCTTTTACTCCCTGCTTAAAAAACAAAAACTGAAGCAGGAAGATCTGGCACAGAAAGTCAATCAGTTCTCACCTGCGGAAACAGATGATATCCTACACGACTGCGTTGACTCAGTGGACTGGTCCATATTCAGGGAATCTGTGGCCAGCCCGAATGTGTACACCACTGCCGTGACTGACTTCATCAGTAAGCATGCAGAGGAATGCATGCCAACGAAGATAATCTGAGTGTTCCCCAACTGGAAACCGTGGATGAACCGTGAGGTCCATTCCCAGGTGAAGGCCAAGCCTCTGCGTGGAAATCAAAGGATCCTGACCGGTACAGGAGATCTTGCTACAATCTTCGGAAAGCCATCAGGAATACCACGAGAGAATACCAGGACAAACCTGAGTTCCAGTACTATCACTCAGACACCCGTTGACTGGCAAGGCCTGAATACTATAACTCGTTGCAAAGCAAAGCCAGGCAGCATCATTGGTGATAGTGCGGCCCTCCGTGATGAACTTAATGCGTTATATACTCGCTTTGAGCTAATAAGGAAAAAGGCCAACAGGCCGACGACATCCATCCCGTCAGACGCGAGTGTGCCTTTTCCCTGGGTCACTGTTGCAGAAGTTAGATCAGCCTTCCTGACGGTGAACCCAAGGAAAGCAACAGGCCCAGATGGAGTTCCTTATGAACTGTATGAACAAAGTTGCGGGAGCGCTCATGGACATCTTTCATCTCTCCCTCTTCCATTCCGACGTTCCCGCCTGCTTCAAGTCCTCTATAATCTCTGTGCCAAAGAAAAGCAAGAGCTCATGCCTTATTGACTACCATCCGGTGGCCTTGACATCCACCATCATGAAGTGTCTTGAGGGGCTGGTTATGGCACACATTAAATCCAGCATAGCAAGCAGCCTTGATTCCTTGCAGTTTGCCTACTGCCAAAACTGGCCGACAGTTGATGCCATCTCCTTGGCCCTACACTCATCTCTGGAACACCTGGACAAGAAGAACACCTAGGTCAGAACCTTAAGGGGCTGCCCCACTGCGGCGACCTAATTGGCGAGTTTAGGAGAGTTTGAAAAAATGTCATGTTGAAGACCTCCTTCAACTATGTAGAAGACCTCCTTCGACCTCCTTCGATCTCCTTCGACTACGTTGAAGACTAGCTTCGGGAAAATTGGGCACCGAATAGTGGAGAGTGAAGACGACCTCCTTCGATCTCCTTCAACTTCCCTTTGGCTATGTTGAAGACCATCTTTGATTACCTTTGACTACCCTCGATTACCTACGAATAACATGCCGACCTACTAGGACCTACTTCGACTAAACCTATGAGTAAAAAAAGTATTGATTTTTTCCATGGCGACCTTTTTTTACTCTAGGGGGGAGGGAGATAAAAGTGACATTTAAATACTCATATGTAATAGACACTAATGGTAAATTTTGCAGTATGTAACCTAAATATGCTGAAATTGTCCCAACGGAGATTAGAAAATAGAAGATTAAAAGACGTGCATTCAAATACGACATAATAAGACATCGCATAATGATGCAACCACATCCCAGCAATGAATTACCTTATACTCAGCAGTCACTGTTCCTGTGTCAGAAACATGACAGCCACTTGAATGCAGCCAGCTCCCACAAACTGTGATGTAGCTCAGATAATGTTTTTGTCACGATGTTGTAGAGATAACCCCGAGAAAGTCTCTGGGTTGAAACTGAGAATACCGGTTCTCATCTTCTGACCCTAACAACAAGCACCAGAGTGATTTACACTGTTTCCATTCTCCATTGAGGCATAATAGTTCAATGTGCATTGCTGCAACGTAGAATTGTTTTACAGTGGCTAACGATATAATGCGTAATTAGAAACATAGATACATAGAAATTAGGTGCAGGAGTAGGCCGTTCGGCCCTTCGTGCCTGCACCGCCATTCAATATGATCATGGCTGATCAAAAATAATTGTACTGGGAATAACGCTGGTCCATAGATACTTTTCCATTTCATAGTTCCATTAAATTATATTTTGAGTTTACAGTCTACATTACAATTTTAAGATGTACACACATTTCCAAGTCCACTCTGGACTGGTATGACATGTAAGCTTCAATGAATGACCATGAATTGAGGAGAAAATATATTCTCAATACAGAAAACCTTCTTGACGTTTTTACTCATAGGCCATGTGGGAATAATTAGGCCCTCGGCTTTTTGGCTCCTGTGGACATTCATCTTCTGACACCCACCTCCCCTTCCAACAAATGATTAACATTGTTTGACATCTTGATAGTGTGATCCACTTGCAATGAACTGATGTCAAAACTGCTGAATCATCAAGGCATCTTGTGGTATAAAATCTAAAATTGTAATGAAGACACAAAATGCAGGAGTAACACAGCAGGACAGGCAGCATCTCTGAAGAGAAGGAATGGGTGACGTTTCGGGTCGAGACCCTTCTTCAGACTGGCAGTCTGAAATGGGCCCTTTTCTCTGTTGAAAATGTCCATGATTCTATGGTGCTCTCTCCTCTCCACCTACTTTAGACAATCACAGCTAGTGTACCAGATCATTCTGGCCTTGATGAATGTGTTAATTGCTGCCTTTTAAATGAATTTATTGCCTCCAAATCTAAAATATGTCCAGCCCTCATTTAAAGCAGGGAGAGTACTGGCTGACTTAAGTCACCAGGCTCAGCGCTTTAAGAGTATCTGGAAAGGTAATAACCATTTCTGCTACTCTTCCAGAAGATTGGAGAAAAGAATGAAGTCAACAATGTAAAATACTAATGTTAAAACATTTTTGTTTACTGTAACACTGAAAATGAAGTGTTATGGAACAAACTAGAAATTGTCACGATATAACTCTGATAGTTTTCTTGTTTCCAAAGCTGTAGCTCCAGCATACATTTGCAAAGTGGGCAGATAAACTGTAAATTGTATTCAGTATCGAACGGGGTGAGCTGGTTCATTTCAGTAGGATCAATAAGGCTAATTTTGACCCCACTGAATCCTGTTGCACAATTAAAAAGGAGGTTGCTTATTCTGTGGAAGGTGAGATGCTAAATTTGGGAGTGAAGCCAAAAAGACCTAGCACTGCAGATGCATAATTCATGAAAGGTGCTAGATCTTTGACAATGTGGTGGGCAATGTATTCCTTTTCATTCTGGATAAAAATAATATAAAGGTAGGGAGGCAATTGCTTGCTTTGCTTGGATTATACTTGGAATATCATATGCAGTATTGGACTCAGTATCAGGAGAATATTTAAACAGCGGAGAAAGTACAGCAAATAATTGTACCTTTGTAATCAGCAATGAGGGTATACTATTAATAACCATATAACCATATAACAATTACAGCACGGAAACAGGACATCTCGGCCCTTCAAGTCCGTGCCGAACAACTTTTTTCCCTTAGTCCCACCTGCCTGCACTCATACCATAACCCTCCATACCCTTCTCATCCATATGCCTATCCAATTTATTTTTAAATGATACCAACGAACCTGCCGCCACCACTTCCACTGGAAGCTCATTCCACACCGCTACCACTCTCTGAGTAAAGAAGTTCCCCCTCATGTTACCCCTAAACCTCTGTCCCTTAATTCTAAAGTCATGTCCTCTTGTTTGAATCTTCCCTATTCTCAAAGGGAAAAGCTTGTCCACATTAACTCTGTCTATCCCTCTCATCATTTTAAAGACCTCTATCAAGTCCCCCCTTAACCTTCTGCGCTCCAGAGAATAAAGACCTAACTTATTCAACCTATCTCTGTAACTTAGCTGTTGAAACCCAGGCAACATTCTAGTAAATCTCCTCTGTACCCTCTCTATTTTGTTGACATCCTTCCTATAATTGGGCGACCAAAATTGTACACCATACTCCAGATTTGGTCTCACCAACGCCTTGTACAATTTTAACATTACATCCCAGCTTCTATACTCAATGCTCTGATTTATAAAGGCTAGCATACCAAAAGCTTTCTTTACCACCCTATCTATATGAGATTCTACCTTCAAGGAACTATGCACGGTTATTCCCAGATCCCTCTGTTCAACTGTATTCTTCAATTCCCTACCGTTTACCATGTACGTCCTATTTTGATTTGTCCTGCCAAGGTGTAGCACCTCACATTTATCTGCATTAAACTCCATCTGCCATTTTTCAGCCCATTTTTCCAACTGGCCTAAATCACTCTGTAGACTTTGGAAATCCTCTTCATTATCCACAACACCCCCTATCTTGGTATCATCTGCATACTTACTAATCCAATTTACCACCCCTTCATCCAGATCATTGATGTACATGACAAACAACAAAGGACCCAACACAGATCCCTGAGGCACCCCACTAGTCACCTGCCTCCAACCCGACAAACAGCCATCCACCATTACCCTCTGGCTTCTCCCATTCATCCACTGTTGAATCCATCTTGCTATTCCTGCATTTATACCCAACAGTTGAACCTTCTTAACCAACCTTCCATGAGGAACCTTGTCAAAGGCCTTACTGAAGTCCATATAGACAACATCCACTGCTTTACCCTCGTCAATTTCCCTAGTAACTTCAAAAAATTCAAGAAGATTAGTCAAACATGACCTTCCAGGCATAAATCCATGTTGACTGTTCCTAATTAGACCCTCTTTATCCACATACTTATATATATTATCTCTAAGTAGCTTTTCCATTAATTTGCCCACCACTGAAGTCAAACTAACCGGTCTATAATTGGTAGGTTTACTTTTAGAACCCTTTTTAAACAATGGAACAACATGCGCAGTACGCTAATACTAGGCATTCACTATTAATAATTCTTCTCTAATGATTCTTGTCCTTAGTCAGCACTAAATGGCCAGGAGTATATTGCAAGAAAGTTACGAACTCCAGCTTATTAGCTTTTCACTCTCTCCATTGTACAGAGATTGTATGAATTTAACACGTTGTGGATAGCTGTAGGCATGGGCTTAGTTAACTAAATATGTTGACAAATTAAATGGAAGAGATGAAATTATTCACCATCACTCTTTGTCATTCCTGAGGCAGGCTAAACATAATGATTTGTTTTCAGTTGCAGTGTAATCTAATAATTATTCACCAGAAGCAGGTTTTCAGCTTTAGTGGCACATGGCATTGCATTAGTTAATCAATCCTATTATTAATTCTATTCATTAGATCATCTTTTATCAGGCACAATCTCAATGTACTTTGATACGATGCTACCTCATTGCCTGAGAAGATGATGGCTAATTATGACCCCCCTGAATCCTGTTGCACAATAAAGACATAGAAACATAGAAAACAGGTGCAGGAGAAGGCAATTCAGCCCTTAGGGCCAGCTGATCATGGCTGATCATCCAGAATCAGTGACCCGTTATTGCTTTCTCCCCATATCCCTTGATTCTGTTAGCCATAAGAGCTAACTCTCTTGAAAACATCCAGTGAATTGGTCTCCCCTGCCTTCTTGGCAGAGTTCCACAGATGCACAACTCTCTGCCTGAAAGAGTTTTTTCTCTTCACGGTCCCAAATGGCCTACCCCTTATTCTTAAACTGTCGAATGTTCTAACATACGGAGGAAATTGTTTCAATTTAGCGTATTGTCACGTGTACCGAGGTACAGTGACAAACTTTTGTGCATGCAAACCAGCCAACGGCAAGACAGTACCTGATTATAATCGAGCCATTCGCAGTGTACAGATACATGATAAGGGAATAACGTTTCAGCCAATTGTAATCATTAAGTGTATCAACTGCTCTCCTGTTGTGTAGGTGTTCGTCTGTAAGTGAGCCTGATGTGGGAAAAGTAGGCTTATTATGAGCTACTGCAACCAAATAGAACCACTTCAGCACATTTCATTGCAGTTATTTAGCGAGCAGTTACCTAGGGGAAAAATATGCAAGGAAAGGATGTTTTAAGAGATGAAAAGGATGCTAGGTTTACAGGCCGTTATATTGGATACCTCGGGAACAATTTTAATGGCATTATTGTAGATGGATGGAACACTTATGAACACAGGGATTTAAATAACATTGAAGTCGTATAGACAATAGACCATAGGTGCAGGAGTAGGCCATTCGGCCCTTCGAGCCAGCTCCGCCATTCAATGTGATCATGGCTGATCATCCCAAATCAGTACCCCGTTCCTGCCTTCTCCCCATATCCCCTGACTCCGCTATCTTTAAGAGCCCTATCTAGCTCTCTCTTGAAAGTATCCAGAGAACCGGCCTCCACTGCCCTCTGAGGCAGAGAATTCCACAGACTCACAACTCTCTGTATGAAAAGGTTCTCATCTTCTCACCTTCTTTTGGATGAGATTGTTGATGAGAGCTGAGACCTGTGGTTTGGTTGCCAATGCCATTGCAGTTGCTGCCCACTTTTCTTACCAAATATAGGGTACAATCATACGTGACTCGTTCTTCTGCTCACATCCCTGCCACTTAACTAACACTTTGCAGCACTGTGGATCTAAACAAGCCTGAGGCTCCCTCATCACGGTTTGTCCCATAAAATGGGGGCAGTCTGCAACCAGGAACAGGCCTCAGCTGGTGGATTCCAAGGCCCTTCAGCCCAGCAACTGCTTTAGACATAGACAGATTGCTGAAGCCAAATGCCTTCTAGGCTTCTGAATATCTCCAATTACCACAAGCCATTTTAAATAAAATGTTGAAACAGGTGAATATAAAATAAAAAGTAATGCATACATTTAAATGCATTTAATTGGTGTAAAGTGAGGACATTAATTTTTTAAAAATGGACTCTCCTTCATTTATCTTTCTGCATTAGGCCACAGTGGACGGATAGTGTAAGGTTCAAACACAAAGTGCGTGTAGCCCCACACTTCCTCGTCCCCGTGTGGAGAACGGGAACTGGGAGGGGAAAAGAGAAGAGAAGAGAAAAGAAAAGAGGAGAGAACCGAATTCAGGAGGCTACAGGTCAGTGTAGTCACCGGGACGCCACAGAGAGCGCCACATCGCACCAGCACTTCACCACCGTCTCATTGTATTTGCAAACTTTGTCTACCTGTGAGTAAAACCTCTTTTCCTTCGCCCCTCATATATCACACTGCCAGCGACAGTTTTTGCATAAGATATTATTTCTTTCTTTCCTCGTTTATGTATCCAGTGGCCTGCATCTCATGAAGGGTTTTGATGGATTTTCATTAATCATTAAGCAAGCATCAGAACTCTCAAGTGTTCGTCCCAATTCTGTTTCGCTGCCCTTTATATGTAGGACTTACCAAATAATGTCATCCTACGTAATTCAGAAGCAACTGTAAGCCATCGGGACCAACGCCTAGAAAAAGTTTGATTAGACTTTGTACAAGTGTGCACAGTTCCTCAGATTACAGCTCCTTTTTAATAATCTTGCAGACAAAATCCTTGGGTATCAGAATGGTTTCCACACAGCAAAATGTCATTGGGGTCCTGCTGCTAATAAATGTCATATATTAAATGTGGGATATTAAAAGTTTTATTAATCATAGGGGGGGTCCCAGCTATGATGGACTCAATTTCAATTGTACTTTTTAATTTTGTAGTTTTAATTTCAAACGAGAGTTATGAACTTTTGAAAATGAACTTAATAATGTATATGTTTGTTCTCTGATTACAGACATCTAGGCAAATATAAAGTGATATTGTTTTCCACTAAGATCAATATTAAAAAAAATAGTAATCTTTGTGTCAATAGCTGGGAGAATCTTGTGAGGCATAGTCACAGCATTTTCTGTAATACAACAAATGCTTATCTTAAATTAGTTTTTCATAGTTCAGATACTCATGCACAATGCTATTTTAAATAGCACATGTTGTATTATTTTTACTATGAAGATCCACTTAAATAAATACAAAAAATGGAGATGGGGGATGAGAGACGCCATGTTTAAGATATGAATGACCAGTTAGTTCCCATTTCTTAATTAAATAAGATTAGAAGGCACGGCTTTGAGAGGGGTCAAGTTTAAAGGAGATATGTTGGGCAAGTTTTTTTTAAACAGAGTGGTGAGTACCTTTAACGCGCTGTCAGGGGTTGTGGTGGAGGCAGATATGATAGTAACATTTACGAGGCTTTTGGATATGCAGAAAATGGGGGTACATGGATCATGTGCAGGCAGAGGTGATTAATTTAACGTGGCATCATGTTCAGCATGGACATTGTGGGCTGAAGGGCCTGGTCTCATGCTGTACTGTTTTATGTTTTACATATTGCAGTGGGTGCAGATGTACAGGAGAAATGAGGAGCCTCAAATCGGTGGGTCTAGTTTATTTAAGGGGTCTTCATAGTTTGCCTACTCGGGAACTCTCAACAAACATGGATACAATCCAGTGAGCATTTAGTCAAGTGTTCATCTGTCTGTTTACCATTGCGTTCAATGATGTGGTCAATATGGGCCAAAGGGCCTGTTTCCACACTGGATGACTCTATGTTAGTTGTGCAGTCTTATTAGTGAGCCTGAGTACGGGTGGCAAGGCCAGCTGTGAACAAGCACAATGGGGTTAATGGGGAACAGGAAAGACAGTGTGACAGGTGCTTTATCTCTGCATGCTTCCTTTCCTGAAGCACAACAATCGAGGGCTGGGTGAAACTAAGTAGAGATTAGAGTATTGAGTGGATTCACTAGCTCCACCTTCACCCACTCGCTTTCCTGTCACAGACGTTTCTGTGACTTTTTTGTGGTCATTTACGATGAATAACAATTTGGTTTATGAACAGTTCTTGGGGTTGGAATCATGTCATAACAAAAGGACTTACAGGAATAGAATCACAAAACAATTGTAGATTAGATTAGATTAGATCTTTATTGTCATTCAGACCTTTCTGTCTGAACAAACATACAGTCATAACATATAGTTACAAAAAACCACACACAATACACACATATCCAACATCCACCACAATGAGTTCGCCAGGCACCTCCTCACTGTGGTGGAAGGCAAAAGTCTTAAGTCATTGTCTTCATCCCTCCTAGTTCTCCCTCTGCGCTGAGGCGATCCAGGCCTCCGCCGCCGCTGGAGCACCGCAGCTCTAAGCCGGACCGCCGCCGTTGGAGCACCGCAGCTCTTAGCTGGGCCGCCGTCGCCGCTGGAGCACCGCAGATCTAAGCTGGGCCGACGCAGCTGGAGCACCGCAGCTATAAGCCGGACCGCCGCCGCAGCTGGAGCACCGCAGCTCGAAACCAGGCCGCTGCCACAGCTCCGCCATTAGGCCTCAGCACAGACGGTGACGGGGGACACTTATCCCCCTGAAGGGAGAGAATAAAACTCTGTTTCTCCCCCCGCCCCCCCCCCCCCCCCCCCACACACACACACACAACCTAATAAAACAAAATTCTACTGAAACAAACACTAGAAGACACAAAAAAAAAAAACAGACGGACTGCAGGTGAGCCGCAGATGACAGGCAGCGCCGCCACTTCCGGACTCCATAGCTGTATACCATAGCTAGTTCCATTCTCTCACTGTTTGTCCATAGTCTTACTAATGCTTTCACTTCAGTTGTGTGGTCACACCCTTTTTGCCTCATAACTCCAACAAAAGGCTCTTTCCAATATGACCATGTCTTCTGTAACAGGGCTGCCAACATTGGGTGAGAGTTGGGAGTGAGAAATTGCGAGAGACCAAGCCCAAGGGAGCGTAGCGACCGGGGTGGGGCGGGGGGGCGGGGGGGTTGGGAGGTGGGTGTGTCCCCTCCCATTGGTACGGAACTTTTGTATTTTTCAGCTTGAAATATGGTGCATACTGCAATGAGTCTTTTAACTTACACTTGAATGCAATATATATACTTTAAATTGGATTAGCTATGAATTAGAGTAAATTACATTCCTAATTACATTCCACAGTTGAGCCCAGGCTCTGATCAACAGGTGCAGCACATGAATGATCTTAGTGTATTCATGTATGGAAATCAGAATATAATCAAGCACTTGGCCCATGTTGACCAACCTGGGTCTCACTGCACACTTGGTACTACTCCTGGCCCTGACTCCAGTTGCATACCTTCTCTCATCCCTGTCCCTCAGTCCAGCCTTACACCTGGCCTCCCTATTCTACCCTGATCATAGCTGCTTACCTGCTTAGGTTCCCAGTGCTGAACACACCCTGGTCCCAGCTTTGACTGCACACCTAGTACTATTCCAGACCTTGACACTGGATGCAAATGTGGCCTTGCTCCTAGCCCCTTTGCACTGGCAATATATCTGGCCCACACATAAAGCCCCGTATCTGACCCCCTGGACTTAACCTATTACGTTCAAGTCCACAGGTGCTTATCTAATGCAGTGATCCTATATGGGGCACTTCACAGACCAAATTTTGGATAACAAAATTTACTACATTCATTGGCTTCCTTGTTATCTAACATTGAAACATAGAAACATAGAAAATAGATGCAGGAGGAGGCCATTTGGCCCTTCAAGCCTGCACCACCATTCATTGTGATCATGGCCAATCGTCCCCTATCAATAACCCGTGCCTGCCTTCTCCCCATATCCCTTGACTCCACTAGCCCCTAGAGCTCTATCAAACTCTCTCTAACATGCTAGTTACTTTGTCAATTGGTTGAACACAATTCCCATCCATAAAATTAAACTCACTCAGCTGTATAAGTATTCTGATACAATTTCTTTCATTTTCGTAATACACTGTCCTGAAGTAATTTTCACCCCAAATATTTTCAGTATTTTGATGTCTTCCCCTCTTTTCCGAAATTCAAAGTCCAATAACTATATATTTAAGCAATATTATTCTATTAACTGTGATCTTGAGAGTACAAATATTTTCTGTGGTATTCATAACACAATAATGATAAAAAGATTGTTGTTTTTGATTGTACCTACCAACATGCATACATTATTACATTACAGTTAATATTTACCGAGGGCAATTTTTTGCTCCAATGTTCCCCATTCCCAATTACTTTTACGTTGAAGTGATTGAAATCCAAGTGAAGTTTAAATGGCATCATAAAAATAAAAACTCCAGAATGGATGATATTAATTATGTGGTTGGTTGGGGTCAGTATCAGCACAATTAATATATTAAACTTTGAATCTTCAGATGTCCTGGTTCAAGCTAAAACTAAAGACAAATAATAATCTCCTCACACATTCCCCTGCAAGTATCTCTATCACTCCTTTTAAATATGCCCTTTCTTTGAACAAGTTCTTACATATCGCATCTGAATCAGTTTCCATCTGATTACACTCCTTGAAGATGTTCATCTACATGTTCGATTAATAAAACAACGACATTTCTATTCAACCTGTCAAAGGAATTGGGGAGAGTGGGGGGGTTTAGAAATTGAGGTAAACAAACATAATAATTGAGTGGCAAATGACAGTAGTGCTACCTTCCCAATATTTAACTGAAGGAAATAATGGATTATCAGGGCTGCATGTTGTGACAGACAGCCTGACACCTTGCATGTAATTTAATATTACACTTATCCCATCCCCCTGGATATTCCGGATAAATAAATTAAGGTTTTGTCAACTAATTACAAATCAGGCTAATTACAAATGAATAACATTAGCCAACTCCGAAACATGAAGCGCTGAGCATTGGGATCCAGACCTCAACGACAACTGGTCTCAGTTCCCCGCTCACATCTGGCAGTGTTCTCCATCTGAACCAGGGGCTGCGGAGTGTTTTTTAAAGTGGGGAGGCTGAGCGATCACTGATCACTGGCCTTGGGGGTACCCGGTGAGGGAATGGAACAACCGAGTGGGGAGAGGGTGTGGAAGAAGGGTGTCCTCCCTCCCAGGGTACTCCCAGGTTACATCCAGTGAACTTTTTGAAATTTGATGTATTCAAATCATGTTTTAGTGCATTGTGGAAGTATGATTTCAATGTTTTTTGTATGAAGTATTTTTAAGAGGTAACTTTTTAAGGGGTAACTTTATCCACAAGGAACAAGCTGCCAGAGGAGGTAGTTGAGGCAGGGACCATCCCAACATTTACGAAGCAGTTAGACTGATACATGTATAGAACAGGTTTGGACCAAAAGCAGGTAGCGTAGCTGGGACATGTTGGCGGGTGTGGGCAAGTTGCGCCGAAGGGCCTGTTTTCACACTGTATCACTCTATGACCACATTATACCTCCACCATGCATGAATGCTTCAAAATCAAGTGATTGAGTTTTATTGCCATATACTCAAACATAGAAACATTTAAATAGGTGCAGGAATAGGCCATCGGCCCTTCAATATGATCATGGTTATTCATCTAAAATCAGTACCTCTTTCCTGTTTTTTCCTCATATCCCTTGATTTTGTTAGCCCCAAGAACTAAATGTAACTCTCTCTTGAAAACATCCAGTGAATTGGTCTGCACTGCCTTCTGTGGCAGAGAATTCCACAGATTCACAACTCTCTCCGTGAAGAAAGTTTGTCCTCTTCTCAGTCCTAACTGCCCCCCCCCCCCCTTTATTCTTAAACTGTGATCCCTGGTTCTGAAATCCCCCAACATTGGGAACATTTTTCCTGCAGTTACAGTAAGTGAAAACCGAGCAGGCAAGCAGGATGCTTTCTCCAACCACCCCTATTTGAAGTCCATTATCTTCCACCGTTTCTACCATGCTTGGTACCTACTTCAAGCAGCCACTGGTTGTCCTTCAGGCTGCACCGAGCCGCAGCCTGATCCATGCCAGTAACCTGGGCGAATTTGGCACAGAGACTCTCATGGTAGCTGTGCAACGCTTCCGACGTCCGCATCTCTCCCCACCGCTGCATCTGCTTCCAACACCCATGGCCCATGCTGTTGATATGAGTTTTGAAATTTTCGATTTCTCACAGAATTTCTCACGACAGAGCATGAGAAATTTGTGATCAACGTGAGAATTTGGCGAAATGCGTGATTCTCACGCTCAATGCATGGGAGTTGGCAGCCCTGTCTCTCTCTCCCCGTCTGTCTCGCCCTCTCTGTCTCCCCTCCTCTCTGCCTCCCCCCCTCTCTGCCTCCCCCCCTCTCTGCCTCCCCCCCTCTCTGCCTCCCCCCCCTCTCTGTCCTCCCCCCCCTGTCCCTCCCCCCCTCTGTCCCTCCCCCCCTCTCTGTCCCCCCCTCTCTGCCGCCCCCTCTGCCTCCCTGTCTCCCCCTCTGTCTCCCTGTCTCCCCCTCTCTGTCTCCCTGTCTCCCGCTCTGTCTCCCCTCTCACACCCCTCTCTCTCCCCTCTCCCCTCTCCCCCCTCTCTCTCCAATTCACTCTTTCTCTCCCCCCTCTCTCTCTCCCTCTCTCTCTCTTTTTCTCTCCTCCTCTCTTTCTCCCCCTCCCCTCTCCCCCAACCTCACTCTCCCCCTTGCTCTCTCACCACTCTCTTTCTCCTGTCTCTATCTCCCCTGTCTCTTTGGCCCCATCTCTCTCTCTCTCTCTTTCCCGTTTCTCTCTTTCCCCCTCTCTCTTTTACCACCCCTCTCCCCCTCTCTCTTCCATTCTCTCCTACCCTCTCCTCCCTCTCCACCCCCTCTCTTCCCCCTCTCTCTTCCCTCTCACCCCTCTCTCTCTTCCCCCCTCCCACATCACTCTAACCCCTCTCTCTCCCTACCCCTCTCTCCCCGCTCTCTCCCCCCTTTCCCTCTCACTCTCCTCTCTCCCCATTCTCTCCCTCTCTGTCTCTCCCCTCTCTCTCTTCTCACCCCCTCTCTCTCTCCCCTGTCTCCCTGTCTCCTTCCCCTCTCTCTCTCTCTCTGCCTCCCTTTGATAGTCTCTCCATCACGGCAGCGGCGCAACGCTTCCGACGCCTCCGACGGCCCGGGACCCTGAGGCTTCCACTGAAGCTGCTCCATGGCCGGAACTGCAGCGAGCGGCTCGCCAGCCTCGCAAACACTCGCCAGCCCCGCAAACACTCGCCAGCCCCGCAAACACTCGCCAGCCCCGCAAACACTCGCCAGCCAGGCAAACACTCGCCAGCTCCGCAAACACTCGCCAGCCCCGCAAACACTCGCCAGCCCCGGCAAATACTCCCAACCCCGGAACCCCGACCGTATCTGTCTCCGCTGCTGCTTGTGTTTCCATTCCTCCCTCAGCGCCGGCTCTCCAACACCCGCGGACCATGCAGTTTATCTAAGTTTTGAAATTTTCGTTGATCACAGAATTTCTCACCACAGAGCGTGAGAAATTTCTGATCAACGTGAGGGCGTGAGAATTTGTTAAAATGCGTGATTCTAGCGCTCAAAACGTGAGAGTTGGCAGCCCTGTCTGTAATCAATGCTACCAACCGTTTTTTTCCCCTCCCTACCATTTGTTTTTGAAACACTAAAGGCCCTGTCTCACGGTGCGAGTTGACACACGAGTGACCCAGAGTGACAGACTCGTGGTTGTGTACGATATTCCAAGTTGATGTGCAAGTGTTTGTGGCGAGTTCCCACGGGTATGGTAATCTGCGATGTTCCGAGATCGTCTCCAGAGTTACCAAGTTCCCCTCCCGTTTGCTCTTGAGTTACCAAGTTCCTCTCCCGCTCAGGGCGTGTGTTGTTGCTGCAGTCCGGGATTCGCATTTAAAGCACTCGGTTATTTTCAGCAGTTCAGGCGAGGACAGGTTGGGGGGGGGGGGGGGGGGGGGGGGGGGGGCGAGGGATGGTGGAATTGGGAGAAGGCAAAGACTATGGGTGGGGAGGAGTGAGAGGGGGGCTAGGAACGGCATCTGCGAAACGGGTAGTCAACCTTTAGGGTCCCGGCCCGAAACATCCCTATACATTTTATGATTTCCCTCCAAAGATGCAGTCTCCCGTGGTTTGTTTGCACAACTCTCTTCCCTCTCTCTCCCAACATTGTGGGGGGGGGGGGGGGGGGGGACGACGACAAGATAGTTTAAACGGACCTTACCCCCACTTCATGCTTCTGTTGCGCATAATTCAGCAGTAAAACCTCTCTTCCCCTTACCCAGCGACGCCCGATTCCTCGCACCCCCACAAGTTCACATCGACGAGGGAAGAATGAGCGGGTAGTCTGAAGAAGGGTCCCGACCCGAAACATCACCCATTCCTTCTCTCCAGATGCGATGCCTGTCCCGCTGAGTTACTCCAGCATGTTTGTGTCTATCGTCGGTGTAAACCAGCATCTGCAGTTCCTTCCTACACACGGACAGTGAAGTGCCTCGGCCAAATTAGGAACATTAGGATTCTCTGATGTGAAAGTAGTCTGGTTTGCGTTTCTTACACTTGATCATATCCGAAACTAAAGTATAGATAGACACAAAATGCTGGAGTAACTCAGTGGGACTGGCAGCATCTCTGGAGAGAAGGAATGGGTGGCGTTTTGGGTAAGTCTGAAGAAGGGTCTCGACTCCATTCCTTCTCTCCAGAGATGCTGCCTGGTCCGCGAGTTACTCCAGCATTTTGTGTCTATTAAAGAGTTCCCACGGTAGACGCACGGATCACTAAAGTTAACGCACGGGCCACTACGATATTACAACAAGTTTAAATGTTTCAATTTTAAACTTGACCATGAAATTTGACTCGTGGAAAAAGTCAAAGTTCACGGGTACCTGCCGTTAGCGCCACGAGTGGACAAGTTGATCGCGCGAGTTCCGACGTTCCCGGTACGTTGGCTGTACGTGATCACCACGAGTGAAAACTCGGGGTCACTTGTGGGCCAACTCGCACCGTGAGACAGGGGTTTAAGTCTGTGAATGTTAAGCTCTCAATCCTCATTAGTTTCAAACCACATTTCTGCATCAATTTTCAACGCGGCTATTTGTATTTATAGCTCACTGACTTCACTCAGTCTTTACCCTTGGTATCTGCAATCTGCGCTTATCTTTGTATTCCTTGTGGTTCTTAGTCTGGTAGTATTTCCAATCCGATACTTTTATTCTTTCAGGCACTTTTTTAATGTTGGAATCTATTTAAACTGTTTCCATCCATTTAAGCCCATGTGTCATTGGTCCTAATTCTCTTAAATACAATTAGCAATTTTTGAATAGTTTGAACAATTCCCAATGCTCCAAGAATCTGGATACACTTCTTTCATGTGTTGCTCCATAGGACATAAGAATTGTTGTGGTTTGCACGTGGCACTGGAATTACCAGCAACAGAACACACTCAGGTTGAAAATATATCTCCATATCCTCTTTTTAGTTAATCTCTTATTTTCAATTAAAGCCTCTTCTCTATGCCTCTTGCATCTTCTCTATGTTCTTTTAATTATATTTTAATTGGTTCATCAATAGTTCTGTGCAGTTTAAGTAACTTTGTCTACATTGCATAAATGTCTGGTCCTATTTCGTTGTTTATTTCTTTTTTTCTTTTTTTCATTTTTTTAGTAGAGGTAATGTACAGTACAGTAGTATAAGCCAAAAATAACATAATACATTTCATGTACCACTTCTTGTTTTAAACTTTAATAATAGGAAAGTAACAGAAAGAAGAAGAAGAAAAATAGAGAAAGTTAGATAAGATAGTAAGTGCGTGAAAAAGTGAAAAGCCCGTAAAGATGTAGAATGCGAGAAAGAATAAAAAAAATAAAAAAAATAAAGGAGAAAAATAGAAAAAAGAAAATATAAGAAAATAAGATAAGATAAAAGGGATGTACCTACTTCATATCTATACACACCCCTCACCAGGTCCTGAAACCGTTTATGTTTATGTTGCACCCTATGCTTGTAATAAGTCGATAAATGGAGACCAAATCTTTTGGAATTGGTCTGCTTTGCCTGCTAGGAAGAATCTCATATCTTCGAGGTGTAACATTTCGGACATATTTGAAATCCACACTTTTTACCGTTGGTGTGGGAGTGTTTTTCCAGAATTTGGGTATGAGGTTTTTTTGCCCTTATTAAGCCATAATAAAGGAAATTCTTTTGGAACAAAGTCAGCTCAGAGTCGACTTCCATTGCTCCAAAAATAATCAATTCTGCGTTCGGTTTCAATTTTATTTTAAATAATTTTGTAAACATTTCAAAATTCCAAAATTTTTGGATTTATATGCAAAAAACAAAGGAATGTGCTGTAGTTGCTTCTTGAGATAGACATTCATCACAAATGGGGGAAACATTTGGAAAGATTTTACTTATTTTAGTTTTCGAATAATATAATCTGTGTAGGATTTTAAATTGGATTAGAATATGTCTTACATTGATTGAGCATTTATGCACATATAGCAAGTGTTTATCCCAACTCTCTTTCGAGATTTTTATAGCTAGTTCTTGTTCCCAATCTCTTCTAATTCTATCGGATGATGGTATTTCTATATTTAAGATGATATTATACAAGTATGATATTAAATTAGTTAAGCCCGCCTTTCTATTCATAGCTTCGTCTAATTGGTCTGGAGTCAAATTTTGGTATTCTTGTGTATATTTTTTCAAATAATCACGGATTTGAAAATATTTAAAATATTGATTACTTCTCAGATTGTATTTAAGTTGTAGTTGTTGGAATTATAAAAAAATTCCATTTTCATACATGTCTCCAAATGTTTTAATTTCTATTCTTTCCAAATGTGTAAGACATTAATGGATGGTTTAAACGATGGATTATTAACTATGGGAGCGAGAAGCGATAGATTTCTTAATTTAAGGGTTAATTTTATTTGTCTCCAAATTCTAATAGTACGATGAATAATTGGATTTTTCCTGTATATTGTATTATTCAGTTTTATTGGTGTGAGAAGGATCGCTCCTATATTAAAAGGGGAACAATCCTCTCTCTCCATTACTATCCAATCCACCCGTTGGGCAGAATTGTCCAACAGGTGAATTACATTTTTGCCCAATAATAATAGAAAATAAAACATTTGCTGCCCAATAATAATACAAAAAATTAGGAAGTGTTAATCTTCCAAATTCTTTAGGTTTGCACAAATATCTTCTTTGAATTCTATGGGATGTGAAGTCCCATATAATATTTGTGATATCAGAATCCAGTTATTTTTTTAACTTTTTATGTAAGTTTATTGGTATTGATTGGAATAAATATAAAATTTGTGTCAGGAAGATCATTTTTATAGCATTTATTCGGCCTATTAAAGACAACGGAAGTGTTTTCCAAAATGGAATCAGGGCATTTATTTTAGTAAGTAGGGGCATATAATTTGCATTGAATAAAGATTTATATTTTCTGGTGATTTAAATTACCAAATATTTAAATTTTTCTGTAGCAATTTTAAAAGGGAATTTTAACAAGTGTGTTGAGTCTTGAGGTTTTATCATCATAATTTCACTTTTATTCCAATTTATTCTATATCCTGAAAAGGATCCAAATTCCTCTATTAGATTTAATATATTTGGTATACTGATTTGCAGTTTTGTAATATACAGTAGTACATCATCTGCGTATAATGATATTTGTTATTTGAGTATTTTGTATTATAACCATGGATATTCGGATGTGTTCTTATGATTTCAACTAGGGGTTCTATTGCAAGAGCAAGTAGCAGAGGTGATAGTGAGCATCCCTGTCTATTGCCCCTGGACAATTGAAATTTCTGAGACAGCATGTTATTAGTTAATATTCTAGCAGTTGGCCTGTCATATAATAGTTTTACCCATGAGATAAAATTCTCTCCCATTTGAAAATTTTGCAATACTTTAACGAGGTAATCCCATTTCACGATCGAATGCTTTTTCTGCGTCCAATTAAATAATTGATAAGTCTTGTTCTTCAGTTTTGTATGAATGCATTATATTAAACAGACGTCTCAAATTATTGCACGAGTATCTCTTGGGTATAAACCCCGTTTTATCCGCATTTATTAATTTGCTAACATATTTACTTAATCTTCTTGCTAAAGTTTTCGCTAATATTTTTTGATCTTTATTTAACAGTGCGATGGCTCTGTATGAGCCAGGATCTTGTAAATGTTTATCTTTTTTAGGTATAAGTGTAATAGTTGATTCCGCTAATGTTTCTGGTAATGTTTGTTCTTTGAAAGCATATGTATACATTTTATGTAATTTTATTTTATGCTGACGTTTTAGATGTATTTAAGTATTGATAAAATTGAGCAAATCGTTTATTGATATCATTAGGTAATATTAACAATTCACTTTTATCTGATTTAATCTTTAAAATCGTATGATCTTTTTACCGTTTTTTTCAGTTGACGTGCCAAACGTTTATGTGGTTTATGATCAAATTCAAACTTTTCCTGTTTTGTAATTTGAAATATTCTTATAACTTTTGCAGATAATATTCTGTTTAGTTTAAATTTCAATATTGTTATTTTATTATGTTTATCTATAGTTAACTCTTTAGCATTATCTAGGTCCAATTGTCTAATTTGTTCTTCTAACTGCATTTGTTCATTCTTGTTCTTTTTATTTTGAAAAGATTCATATGAAATTATAGATCCTCTGATAAATGCCTTAAAAGATTCCCATAGTAAAGCGGGTGAAATATCTGGGGTGTCGTTGGTCTAAAAAAAAAGTTCCATCTGTTGTTTTAGATATATACCACCTTGTGGATCATTTAGGATTTGAGGATTAAACCTCCAAAACGCTTTTTTATTAGGCATTCCTTCTAGTTTAAAAAAAAAGGTTAACGGGGAGTGATCAGAGATGATGCTGTTGTGATATTTTGGGTTCATTGTGTAAGGAATTAATTTTGTATTAAAAAGTAGTCGATACGTGAATATGTTTTGTGTACCATTGAGTAAAACGAGTATTCCCTTCTAGCTGGGTTAGCGATCCTCCAAACATCTGTTCTATTTGTGTTTTTTATGTATGTATTTAGGAGTTCACTAGTTTTAGATTTTATGTTACGCCTCTTTTGTTGTGCAGATTTGTCCAGGTAAGGATCTAAAATGCAATTAAAGTCTTCCCCAATTATCACACTTTGATAATTAAACTCTGAAATTATATTCAGGATTTTATTTAAAAAATGGGGATTATCAAAATTAGGCGCATAAATATTTACCAGGGTGATTGGGGTGGAGTAGATCGCTCCGGTAACTATGAGATATCACCCCTCTTTATCTGTTATGATATTCTTTGCTTTAAATGGTATACCTTTACGAATAATAATTGCTGTACCTCTAGATTTAGAGATATATGAAGAATGATATGTTTGACCTATCTTCAATCTAGTCTGAGCTTGTGGTTTCAGGTGTATTTCTTGTAAGAACATTATGTCTGAATTAAGTGATTATGTCTGAATTTAAATTGTGCGAAAATCTTACCCCTTATAATTGGTGCGCTAACACCCCTTATGTTTCAACTGCAAAATGTTATTCCTCCAATTTTCTTTTGTTTATCGTCTTGCATTTTTAATTACTTTGATACCTTTAAATCATATGGTGCAACAAAATACCTCAGGACTCTGGATGTTGGGGGAGCATTGGAGGCTATTAAGTTCTGTTGGTACATTCCTTTTACAATTGTCCTTAAGCATAAAGACAAAAAAAGTGTGAAATGATGTGACAAAATAACATTTAAAAAGTGGTATTACAGTGTTTAAAAATGACGATACTAAAAAAATAGCCAAAAATAGGCGGTAATTACAAATTTAATGACTTCTGTTGTTGTTAATATTCATTTAGCTCCACTCCCTTGACAAACTATGCAAAAGGGAGGAGGGACAAATTCAGTACCAAATTATATATAACAAAATTACAATTTATATATCTAATTAAGTCTTATCTGATTAAGCCTTCAGATTATCTACCATTTACTTTATGCTAACAGTTTTATGTTTGCTTCACATTCAATAATAATAAGCTGCTGGTCAGAAGGGGTTAACCAGAATCAGACTCCTGGCTGTTTGCCAAGTGTCTAAATTTTCTCCCCTCCTCCCAAGCATAACTGGAACCAAATATATTATACAAGTTCATTTTTTTAGTATGTCATTATATTTAGCTCATTGTCCTAAATCTGGACATACATTAACGATTAAAATAAACCCCCCTACCTTTCCCCTCCCCGGGGGGAGTTAATCATTATAATTCATTATTACATTATACCATTATAACCATTCACATTAAATTCAATTGCTATTGGTATGTTAATTCAGTAGTTTCTGTGTTAGTGTAGGATTCAAATTATAAAATACTTTGATTCATAAAGTTTATTTTCAAGTCCGTTTGTATTAAATTCTCCATTCAGCCGCACCCTTGTTTTTCCATATTTAATTCAAGGTGGAACAAAGAATGTCCTTGAATTAGCATTCCAAAGAAGATAAGATGTCTAAACACCACCTCATGGAGAAGCTCCACCATCTTAGTCTTTTAAAAAGTCATATTTCTCAGCTTCCCCTCTTCCCCTGTAGAATAAAGAACATTGTTCTGTCAGTCATGATTTTTTACTTAGCCACTTATCTCTTTTACGATGTCTTGAGCATATTTGCATGCTGCTTTTGGGTCAGTAAACACACGTTCATTACCCTTATAAGTAATCCTAATTTTTGCAGGGTACATTATACCATATCTTACATTTTGATTTCCTTTCAGCATCTGTCTTGTCTTTGAAAATAATTCTCGCTTTTTAGCAATTTTGATTGGATAATCTCTAAAAAATCTGAGATCTGGGGGTGGGGGGGGCTCCTTGCCTTGATTGTGCTCTTCGTACCCGATGTGCCACATCTGTTTTCGGTTTGACAGGCAGGTTGAATACTTCTTTAAGTAAGTTGGCAGCAAACTCCTTTCCCTCTGTCACTCCAACTATTCTTAAATTTTGCCATCTTGAACGTGCTTCCAAATTACATTAAATTAAATTAAAGCCATTTAAAAGTCATTTTAACCAATTGCCCCAAGATAAGCACTCTTGATCTTTCTTCATTCTCTGCATATCTTCAGACATATCTACCAATGCTGTTTCCATATCTTTCATAGCAGTCTGATGTGCTGTAGTAATTTGGAGAACAGAGTCAAACTTCTCCTTGCAATCTTTTTCCACCTGATCAATTTTCACAGTTAACTCCAGTTAACTCTTCAACATCATCAATTTGTTTACTTAACTTACCAAATGAGTCAATAACTTTCTGATTCCCACGATTAATGTTCTCCATCATACTTTAATTCCCAGCAGCAATCTCACCACTTAACTCTCTTACTGACTGCTTTATTTCTTCCAGCCCTTTCTCCATTGTAGCCATTTCAGCCTTTGCGGCCTTTGTAGCCATTTCAGAGGCTAATTCGCAGGTTAATTCTTCAGATGCTTGCTGATTTTTCAAAATATGTTTTGTAATGGATCTTTGAGGGCTTTTAAAAGTGCCTTAAACCACCGTTATTTTTGCGGTGATTTCTGATGACGTCACCAGCGCGGCGTCAGGCAGCTCCGGTAAGTATTTTCAAATTGGTCCCATCTTCCAAACTGGCTTTTTAAGCGAATTATCACATATTTCGGGAGGGGAGCTAAATGCTGCTCCTGTTCGGTGCCGCCGGAAGTCCTCATTCCTTGTTTCAAGAACCTTATTCACCAGAAGGAAATGCTTCATATTTCTTTGATGTACAAACTGAAAGTCACCTGCATCTTATTGGAATCACTGTCAGCAATATAATTGGTCTTTGACTTGTTTTAACTTTAAATTCCAGGTGCAGAATTAGGCCATTCAGCCCATTAAATCTATTCCGCCATTCAATCATGGCTGATCTATCTTTCCCTCTCAACCCCATTCTCCTGCCTTTGCTCCATAACCCCTGAAATCCTTACCAATCCAAATTCTGCCTTTATCTTCTCACTTGAGTCTGTAGCATAGTTTGATATAATTATTAATACGCTTCACAGACTTGAAGTACTAATGCAGTCATGCAGTCGTTTGAAGTTCTGAACAATTTTCGCACTCTTTGTGGTTTGATTCTGTGATGTCATTGATGCTAATCTTGCCTTCTGATGAAGTGACTACAAATTGTGCAGATAAGGACTTTAAAATAGTGTAAATACTTATTCAAAAACTTTTAGTAAACCACCTCTCTGACCCTTCAAAAATAAAATCTGTACAATTCAAAGAGCTTTTACTTATTTGATCTCATCTTGGGGGAATGGGAGAGTCTAGAGCTCATAGCCTCAGAATTAAAGGATGTTCTTTTTGGGAGGAGTTGAAGATTAATTTATTTAGTCTGAGGGCGGTAAATCTGTGGAATTCTTTGCCACTGAAGGCTGTAGAGGCCAAGTCTGGTTATTTTTAAGGCAGAGATAGATATATTCTTGATTAATACAGGTGTCAGAAGTTATGGGGTGAAAGCAGGAGAATGGGGTTAGGAGAGAAAGCTAGATCAGCCATGATTGAATGGCAGAGTAGGCTTGATGGGCCAAATGACCTAATTGTACTCTTATTCCTGATGACCATATGATCTTAAAGTGTCGTTCTTCATCATAAAGGTCATGTTCCTGGCCTTTAGATATTCGAGGAATCGGATAGAATTACGGTGCAGAATGTACAGTTTGCTTGAATGTATTTATTACTGTCCAGAGAAGAAGCAGGTTCTTTCGTTACAACCATTTGATTTGGGTGTCCAATATTACTTTAAATAGAAATAACCATTACAAGACTCCCTGCAGGGTTCTGACTTCATATATTATGAAAATACTTAATATAAATTTCATCATGTAGTTGGCACTATAGAAAAGTAACCTCAATGGAAGATTTACGATCAGAGACTTTAAACTTTTTGATGAGCTGGGAAGCATTTGATGATGGATAGGTGACCATTTGATTTAAACATGAGCCCACACAATGTAATGGGCCCTTTGTTAATGCAACAGACTTAAACAATTCAAAGTTATTCATTTATTCTGTTTCAGTAGCTCAAAATACTGATTATTATTTATATAGAAAATATAAATTAACCATGTGACTATTTTGAAAATACTTTGTACTTGAAATTATGTCTTGAGGGTGGTGGGTAGATGGAACAAACTGCCAGATGAAGTCGTTGAAGCAGGTACAATAGCCACATTGAAAAGACATTTGGATCGGTACACTGATTAGAAAGGTTTAAAGGGATTTGGGTCAGGTGCAGGCAATGGGACCAGCTTGGATAGAGCATGTTGATCAGCATGGACGAGTTGGCAGAAGGGCCTGTTTCTGTGTTGTCTGACTATGACATAATCTTATGACTCTATACTTTTCAGCAGAAATGTATCCCAAGCATAAAGAGACGATGAGAAAGATAAACCATCCATTATCACCAAAGGAAGTCATGGAAAATGTTAAATTAGAACTAAAACATATAAAGTGGCAAACATACATTTTAAACTAGATGACCAGGAATTTTCATGAACCGGAAGCAGAAGACTAAACGACAAATATGAGAGTAAATTGCTTATGAGAGTAAACTGGCAAATAATACCAAATTAAACAGAGAGCTTCTCTGAAAATTGAAAAATAACAAAGGCAGTTAATGTAAATGTCAGACCCTTGGAGAGTGAGGCTGGGGAACGAATGCTGGGTAATAAGTGATGAATAATTTAAACCAATACACTGTATCATCCTTCATAGTAGAGCATATTGCCGATGTTCCAAGGATTACAGAAGGGGTAGTTTCATACAAGAAGGAATAATTTGTATTAATCCCTATCATGAAGGATGGAAGTTTTGCAAAAAGTACTGAGATTAAAGGTGGAGAAATAGGTAGGACATAATGGCTTGAAAATCAGGTTTTAAACAGTATCAGAGCTATTGGTTGAAGTCTATCAAAACTCAGAGTGCTGAGAAGGTACCAGAAGATTGAGGAAACTGCAAATATCATTGTTGAAGAAAGAAGAGTGATGAAAATAATGGAAAACTGTAGGCCAGTTAGCTTAACATCTGTTTTGAGAAAATGCTGACATTGATAATCAAGGAAGTAGAAGCTAATCATTTAGAAAAGCTGAATGCTGTCAAAGCATGTCAACAAAGATTTTAAAATAGGAAATCATGTTTGACAAGTTTTGTGGAATTGGTTTGAGGATATGACAACCAGAGCCAACAGAGGAGAACCTGTGAATGTAGTGTATTTTGATTTCTATAAGGTATTCAACAAACGATGTGGCACAGCAGTAGAGTTGCTGTCTTACAGAGACCCGGGTTCGATCCTGACTACGGGTGCTGACTATGGAGTTCGTATGTTCACCCCTTGACCGCGTGGGTTTTCTCTAAGAGCTTTGGTTTCCTCCCACATTCCAAAGCAGTACAGATTTGTTGGTTAATTGGCTTGGTGTATGTGTAAATTGTCCCCAGTGTATGTAGGGTAGAGTTAATGTGAGGAGATCGCTGGTCAGTGCGGACTCGGTGGGCCGAAGGGCCTGTTTCCGCGCTTAATTTCGATACTAAACTAAAAGGCAAGTACATTAGTTCATGGTATTTGCAGAAATGTGTTGGCATGGATTTAAAAACTGGTCATCAAATCAGGAGTTGAAATAAGAAGATTCTTATTTTGGAATTTTGGAATAGAAAGGCCATCAATTATTTGCAATGTATATTAATAACTTGAAGGGGATGGAGTATAACATGTTCAAAGTTGCTGCTGAAATTATTGGCTGGGGAGCATGCTGCAATGAAAGTATTAGTATTCCATGATGGGATATGGATAGGTTGAGTGCCATAGCGATAGAGGTGCTGCATTACTGTGCCAGAGACCCGGGTTCGATCCTGACTACGGGTGCTGTCTGTGTGGAGTTTTTACGTTCTCCCCATGACCGCATGGACTTTCTCCAGGTGCTCCGGTTTCCTCCCACACTACAATGGCATACAGGTTTGTAGGTTAATTGGCATTGGTAAAATTGTAATTTGTCCCAAGTGTGCAGGATAGTGCAACTATTCGGGGTGATCACTGGTCGGCGCGGACTCAGTGGGCTGAAGTGTACGTTTCCATGCTGTATCTCTAAAGAGTGAAAGAGACAAAACTTGACAAATGGAGTTTAACGTGGGAAAGTATGAATTCTTGCATTTGGCTAAGTGGAATCAAAAGGCAGACTATTACCTGAACAATGAGAGAGGAGCACAAAGGGATCTGGGTGTTTCTGTTAGAATCACAAAAAAATTACATGCAGGTGCAGAAAGTACATAATAAGCAAATGGCATACTGGTCTTTATTTAAGAAGGTTGGATTTAAAAATAGAGATTTATTATAGTTCTTGGTGGCTGCACCTGGACATCTTTGTACAGTTTATGTTCCCCTTATTTAAGAGAGCTTGGAAGCTTTCAGAAGAGAAGTATTGGGCTATTTCCTGGGGTGTGTTGAAGTTTCTTGTTAGTGAGGGTGGTGAACCTCTGACCTTCTCTACCACAGGAGATCGTGGAGGCTGGATCACTGGAGGTATTTAAAGAGGCGGTAGATAACATTTTGGAAGGAATTTAGGGCTAGTGGGAATTGGCACAAATGAGGAGTTGATGCTCAGGGGATATGATGCTTGAACGGTTGACTGATGACGCAGGGTAGCTTGCTGATGTTCTCACTTCCTTGGGTGTACATAACAAATGTAGAGAAATATCTGCGGTACCATTTGGTTGAGTCACAGTCTGATACATTGTGTGTTAGATTCAGTACATTGGTCTTGTTATTCTGTCCCTGTAATGTACATTATCTCATTGATAATAGTAGTGCTTATCGTGCTGTTTCACTCTCCTATTTCAGCCAGCTATACATTGAAATATGGGCCAGTTTATGGACTTGTATCCACTTGGAGATAAGTTCTATCAGTTCGCTCTGCAATTGAAATAAGTGAGTGGGTCATAGAAGCACAGATATTAATTGGGGCATGGTGGCGCAGGGGTAGAGCCTTATAGCGCCAGAGACCCGGGTTTGATCGTGACTACAGGTGCTGTCTGTACGGAGTTTGTATGTTCTCCCTATAACTTGCGTTGGTTTTCTCCGGGTGCAATGGTTTCCTCCCCACTCCAAATAATTACAGGTTTTGTAGGTTAATTGGCTTTGGTAAAATTGTAAATTGTCCCTAGCGTGTGTGTGTGTGTGTAGGACCAGTGTTAGTGTGTGGTGATGACTGGTCGGCACAGACTCGGTGGGCCGAACCACCTGTTTCTGCGCTGTATCACTAAACTATACTAAAGGTCTATCCAAGTCCTTTTGTTGGGATACCTCTAGATTTCACCCTTGGTTATTTCCAGCCGTGGTAAATGTCAACTGGGACAATTACTAGAAGATTATGTAATGAGATAGTCATAAATGCTGGATGCCTCAGCGGGTCAGGTAGCATCTCTGGAGAAAAATGAGTCCGAAGAAGGGTTCCAATCCAAAACGTCACCTATTATTTTCTCCAGAGATGCTTCCTGACCCGTTGAGTTGCTCCAGCATTTTGTGTCGATCTTCTTACCGTGTATTGGGGACTTTTACTCAGATCCTAATATGTGAAACCCTAGGTGAAGCCTTGATTGGGTCTAACTGGCTTGTATTGGCTAGCTCACACATATGAAGGAGTGCAGCGTAAGTTTACAAGGTTAATTCCCAGGATGGCGGGACTATCACATGCTGAGAGAATGGAGCAGCTGGGCTTGTACACTCTTGAGTTTAGAAGGATGAGAGGGATTCACATTGAAATGTATAAGATTGTTAAGGGCTTGGACACGCTAGAGGCAGGAAACATGTTCCCGATGTTGGGGGAGTCCAGAACCAGGGGCCACAGTTTAAGAATAAGGTGTTAGCCATTTAGAACGGAGAAGAGGAAACACTTTTTCTCACAGAGAGTGATGAGTCTGTGGAATTCTCTGCCTCTGAGGGCGGTGGAGGCAGGTTCTCTGGATGCTTTCAAGAGAGAGCTAGATAGGGCTCTTAAAAATAGCGGAGTCAGGGGAGATGGCAGGAACGGGGTACTGATTCGGGATGATCAGCCATGATCAGATTGACTGGCTGAAGGGCCTACTCCTGCACCTATTGTCTATTGTCTATTGTCTATTACCAGCTGTTGCACTCAAACCATTTTGAGAAAGGTGAAAGAAAGTGTTTGCAGGAGAGGTTTATGTGAGTTGATGCTCTGAATCCTGTGTTTTAAATAATTTCAGAGAACTTCAGGTGAATGTACTTCATTGCTTACAGCAAAGGAATGGACAATGTGGCGCATTTGATTGATACCAGTATTCATGCAACATATTAGCTTCCTCCCAGCTTTTTCCACCTAATTCCATTACCTGTCCTTCGAACATTCAGGCATCTGGGGCATTGATGCTAACAGAAGATACTTTCTTTTTGCTTTCATGCTAGAATTACTTTATTCAAGGGAGACTCCAATGTGAAATCCAAGGCGTCAACAAAAAAACCTAATAGGAGGATTACATGTTTGAAAGTCAGCACTTCCCATGTGGACATATCTGACTTCCTGCAGCCCTCTTGCCTGATTCCAGTCCTTGGCTCCTTCAACATGAAAATCTGGAACAAAGTGCTGGAGTAACTAAGAGGGTCAGGCAGCATCTCTGGAAAACTTGGATAAGTGACATTTTGGCTCAGGACCTTTCTTCAGACTGAAACATTCACCTGTCCTCGTTCTCCAAAGTTGCTGCTGAACCCAATTAATTACTCCAACACTTGGTGTCTTTTTTCTGTAAACCAGCATTTGTAGATCCTTGTCACTATACAAAAATCTGTACTGGGTCAACCAAAATTCTGAAGTTGGAACCTTTGTATGTTTTTTTTAGTTTAGTTTAGATATACCATGCAGAAACAGGCCATTCGGCCCACCGAGACCCTGCCGACCAGCGATCCCCACACTAACACCATTCCACACACACTAGGGACAAATTATAATTATACCAAGCCAATTGGCCTACAAACCGGTACGTCTTTGGAGGGTGGGATGATACCAGAGCTCTCGGAGAGAACCGACGCAAGTCACAGGCAGATTGTACAAACTCCGTACAGCCGAGCATCCGTAGTCAGAATCGTTTTGACGCTGTAAGGCAGCAACTCTACTGCTATGCCACCAAGCTGTTCAATTCATAATGAATTGAGGAGAAAAAGAGACATTCTATTTTCTCTACTTTCACTTAGAAACCTTAGACTTTTTTCTCTCAACCGAATGTCTTTTCTTTCTCAGCCTGTATTCAGAAATTTGATTGCAGTCCAATGATTCTCTTAGCTCCACTCCTCTGTTCCATTTCTATCGGTTGCACTAACTGTGGCAGGTACATTATTTTTGAATTAATATTGTATTCTTGGAACAATACTCATGTTTTTCCGCAGTTTTCAATTATTAATCATCATCACATACGGCTAAGACATCTCCAAAATCTGATATGAAACCTTTCCATGATGCCTTCTGAGCTCACTGGTACAAAAGTAACAATATGAATCCAATTATTGTCGACTGTGTTTTGTGGAAGAATTTGTTTTGATCCACAACAACAATTTACATGAACTTGTATCATTGTCCATAATATTGCAATATATGAATTTCTTTCTTTTTTTGTCAAACACTAGCAAAAGTTTTTTTTAATGGATTGTAAATTGTTATATGCAGGGAAAAGATGAGGAATAGTGAGTTAGAAATAACCTTACTGCAATGTGGCTTGGTTTCAGACTTGATTAACTTTAGTTTTAAATTTAAATATACAGCATTGAAAAGACCCATCGGCCCACTGAGTCCATGCCATTGATCACCCATTCGTACTAGTTTTATGTTACCCCACTATCTCTACATATTAGGGATCATTTTTTCATAGATGCCATAAAGTATACAATGTCTTTGTTATGTCGGAGAAAACTGGAGCACCTAGTAGAGGAAGCCCCGTGGTCATAGGGAGAACATGTAAACTTCATACAGATAACATCCATGGACAGGATCTAATCTGGGTCTCTGTAGCTGTGAGGCAGTTGCTCTACCAAAGTCGCCATTTGTTTCGAGCAGCACAACATGTGAAATTCTAGGTACTTATAAGTTTGACCAAGAGGTTCTATATGTGGAAATGGGAGGCAAAAATGTTAAACCAGGAACCTAATGCAACTCATCCCCACTCCACGAGGGCATAATGGAGACAAATACCCTCACATCATTTAGAGAGTATTTGGATGAGCATTTAAATGGGCTATGGAATCGGTGCTGGAGAGTGACATTAATGCAGACAGGTACAATGACTCGAGTCAACATGGACCAAAGCATATGTTCCTGCACTGTTTAATTCTGTAACAAGATAAAGAAACTGATCATCTCTCAGGAAACGGGATGGGCATTGAAACAATTTGAGGAGAATTTGTGCCATCATTTTAAATTAGCTATTTTTAAAAAAATGTACATGATTTGTTTTCCAAGCCAATTTGGCATTACAAAGGATGACCAGAGGTATCTTACAGCTTTGTTGAAGGGCCAGAAGGATGATTACTGGCTCCTTGAAATCTTCCTAATCAGTCATCTTGTGTGGTCAATACCCTGACCTCCATCGCCCAATGCCCCTTTTAAATTGATTGCTGCCTCCCCCACTGTCACTCCAAACCATCACCTTATTCCCTATAGCAACCACACCCTCATACCTGCCCTGTGCCAAACAACTGGGAAATTACCAGCTGATATACAAATATACATCCCTATTTTGTATGGCATTTTGAGAATCCCCAGGACATACCAATAGAAAGGCGATGAGGAGGAATTTCTTTAGTCAGAGGTTAGTGAATCTGTGGAATTCATTGCCACAGAAGGCTGTGGAGACCAAGTCAATGGGTATTTTTAAGCCAGATATTGACAGATTTTTGATTAGTAAGGGTGTCAGGGGTTATGGCAAGTAGGCAGGAGAATGAGGTTGAGAGGAAAAGATAGTTCAGCCATGATTGAATGGTGGAGTAGACCCGATAGGCCAAATGGCCTAATTCTGCTCCTATGACAGATGAACTTATGGTCATCAAATGGAAATTTTGTTTTTTTTCAACAAGGAATATCCAAATGAAGTATGATTATAGTTGTAATTTAAAGAAAAGCTGCAGTCAATTGGCACCCAGGGAAATGCAACAAACAGTAATGAAATTTGCAGGCAGCTAACTTGTTTAGTATCGTTGATTGAGAGATGAATGTAGGCCATGACAAGAAGAGAATGCCCTTGCTCATCTGCCTAGAATCTTTTTTTAAATATATTTCTTAGGGCATCAGTTTAACCGCTCATCCGTAAGTCATTATCTCAAATAGTCCAGCACTAATACACACTCAAAGCATGTATATTTCTCAATCCGGAGCCACACCTGTCTCAAATGTTAGGACAATTCGTAAATAATTTAGCGTTACATTTAGACAGTGAGTTATTCAGCTTTATGGTTTACATTGACAGAATAGATTGGGATTATCTCGTTGAAAAAAATTGAATAAATAGCTCGGATGTTTTAAAAATATATAAAAAGGCCATCTTAATTGAAATCTCAAATGAAAAACGCTTCTGCAGTGAACTCGTCTTTTTGCATGTCTTTTATAAATGAATAAAGAATGATTTAAGTTTGGAATAAAGGCTGACTGGGAAAGCTAGTGATTGTTTCCTCGCAGCAACTAATGCAGATTTAAGTAATGTACAAGATCATGATTGCTTTGGAGAGGGAGAAAATAGATGGAAATTATTTATTTTACAGTGTGGTTCAAGGACTAGGGGTTTTGTTTTTAAACTATAGAGCCAAAGATCCAAAAGGCATGTAAATAAAAATCCTATTTGTGATATCTGTTATGTGCAGAGGTCGTGGAAACCAAATCAATGAATTCCTTCAGCAGGGAATTTACCTTTTCCTTGGGGGAACTTGGCTAGCAGGATATGGGATATTGAAGGGAAACAGACAGAGGAATTACTTCATCAGGACCCAGTTTAAAGTCTTTTAGCTTGGTTTAAAGATACAGCACGGAAACAGGTCCTTCGGCCGACCGAGTCCGCACCAGCTAGCGATGCCCGCACATTAACACTATCCTGTACACACTTACATTTTACAATTTTACCAAGCCAATTAACCTACAAACCTGTAGATCCTTTGAATGTGGAAGGAAACCGATCTCCCAGGGAAAACCCATGCAGATCACAGGGAGAAAGTCCAAACTCCGTGCAGGCAGCACCTGTACGTAGTGAGATCGAACCCGGGTCTCTAGCGCTGTAAGGCAGCAGCTCTACCACTGTGCCACAGTGTCGTCCAGGTAGCACAAGCAAAATGTTGTTAACAATTCTGTGATTAACTAATAAGACTACTTAACAAAAGTGAAACATAGAACATCATAGAACTATCATGATTGAAGATAAGACTTTGTGTCTCCCCTCTGAAGTTCAGTTTCTTTCATAAAGGTGAAACTAGAATTCTAGTTTAATGGTTTATGTTGCATTCAGTCCAAAGTTTTTTATTATGCTAAAATTTAAGTTCATGGTGATTATATCAACATTCTCACAGCCACTTCCGTGGAAAATAGGCCAGGCATTGAAAATGCATTATGATAATCCATTGTTTTGTATGGTCTATGTGTTCAACTGAGTGCTTTTGTCAATCTAAAGTCAACTTGACTCAAACACTTGTTGCTGTTGAAATCAATTATTTATTCAGCTGAGACTCGTCTATGAACCTTCCAACACAGAGCTGATGCTCTGGGACAGGTCCAGAAAGGAGTAACTTTGATACAAACTCATGGCATTTATATAGGTATTAGACATTTCAGATACAGAGGGTATGACAAGCTAGTAACCAATCATCTGAGTCCTTCTGGTGATTTACAACATAAGTTACATGAGCCCCCTTCCCTGGCCTCATTACAACTTTGTTTGCCTGTGGTACAAATTTGCTTATTTTATTTCAACACAGCAAAACCCCAGTAGGCCCAATTATCAAAGAACACTCCTCAAAATATAAGATACATTTGTAATACAATAATCACACAAGTCATACACACATCCATACCAAGAAGAGTTATTTCTATAAATCTAAAGTCTAATGTTTACATTCCTACTAAGTCAATACATTTCATAATTTGTTTCACTGCAATTTTACTATTACATATGTCTTTAAAACAGTAATTATATGAGTTTGCTGAATTACAGTTGCTAAGTTCAAAACACACATTTCCAAACCAAGCATGCATGGGTCATAAATCTGTCAACTTAGTTAATAAGCGTTTGGTAACAGGAGAAACTTCATTCGTAACAGCCTCTCTTTTTCCTGCCATCTCTGGGAGATGGATTTCCAATCTCTCCACAAGGCCTTTTACATATATTACAGAACAAAGCGTAAATTCACCTCAGAATTACATCTGCTTCTTCGACTCTCTATAAACATAGGAATGTCACATATCCATCAATCTAATTATTTTCCTCTCCATTTCCTCTCGCAACTACTCCCCTTCATATACATCCAGCCCTATCTCAATCTCATTATAATTCAACATAGCCAAGGCCAACCACAGGGCCTCTCAGCCTTGAATTCTATCTCAAACTCAGCACAAACCTCATAGCCTAAGAATGTACCCATAGAGAAAAGACCTCTGGCCTTAGAAGAGGCCCCTATTCAGCTATCCATTCTTCAACACAAAGTCAGGTTCAGGTTAACCGTTTCTATGTCTTGACTTATCCTTCCCTGTGTGTGTATATGCTTAATTGCACTTTATTCCGTCAGGAAAACCTTTTCTTTTGCAAATTACATAGCTTATATAAAAGTCACTATTCGAGCGATTCTATTAATATAATACTTCCTCATATGCATAAAAGCCTTTTGAATCATGTACATCAAATGCAAGATTTGGAATGGTTTTTAATACATCATTAACCTACAGCAATGAGGTTTTGTTGAACATAACCCACGTCTGCCAGGATTTGTCATTTACAGTGGCTTGCAAAAGTTTTCATACCCCTTGAACTTTTCCACATTTTGTGACGTTACAACCACAGACGTAAATGTATTTTATTGGGATTCTATGTGATAGACCAACACAAAGTGGTGCATAATTGTGAAGTGGAAGGAAAATGATACATGGTTTTCAAATTTCTTTACAAATAAAAAACTGAAAAGTGTGGCGTGCAAGAGTATTCAGCTCCCTTTACTCTGATACCCCTAAATAAAATCCAGTGCAACCAATTGCCTTCAGAAGTCACCTAATTAGTAATAGAGTCCACTTATGTGTAGTCTAATCTCAGTATAAATACAGCTGTTCTGTGAAGGCCTCAGAGGTTTGTTAGAGAACATTAGTGAACAAACAGCACCATGAAGCCCCAAGGAACACACCAGACAGGTCAGGGATAAAGTTGTGGAGAAGGTTAAAGCAGGGTTAGGTTATAAAAAAATATCCCAAGCTTTGAACATCTCACGGAGCACTGTTCAATCCATCATCCGAAAATGGAAAGAGTATGGCACAACTGCAAACTTACCAAGACATGGCCGTCCACCTAAACTGACAGGCCGGGCAAGGAGAGCATTGATCAGAGAAGCAGCCAAGAGGCCCATGGTAACTCTGGAGGAGCTGCAGAGATCCACAGCTCAGGTGGGAGAATCTGTCCACAGGACGACTATTAGTCGTGCACTCCACAAATCGGGCCTTCATGGAAGAGTGGCAAGAAGAAAGCCATTGTTGAAACAAAGCCATAAGAAGTCCCGCTTGCAGTTTGTCACAAGCCATGTGGGGGACCCAGCAAACATGTGGAGGAAGGTGCTCTGGTCTGATGAGACCAAAATGGAAGTTTTTGGCCTAAATGCAAAACGCTATGTGTGGCGGAAAACTAACACTGCACATCACCCTGAACACACAATCCCCACTGTGAAACATGGTGGTGGCAGCATCATGCTGTGGGGATGCTTTTCTTCAGCAGGGACAGGGAAGCTGGTCAGAGTTGATGGGAAGATGGATGGAGCCAAATACAGGGCAATCTTGGAAGAAAACCTGTTAGAGTCTGCAAAAGACTTGAGACTGGGGCGGAGGTTCATCTTCCAGCAGGACAATGACCCTAAACATATAGCCAGAGCTACAATGGAATGGTTTAGATCAAAGCATATTCATGTGTTAGAATGGCCCAGTCAAAGTCCAGACCTAAATCCAATTGAAAATCTCTGGCAAGACTTGAAAATTGCTGTTCACAAACGCTCTACATCCAATCTGACTGAGCTTGAACTATTTTGCAAATAAGAATGGGCTAAACATTTCAGTCTCTGGATGTGCAAAGCTGGTAGAGACATACCCCAAAGGACTTGCAGCTGTAATTGCAGCGAAAGGTGGTTCTACAAAGTATTGACTCAGTGGGGCTGAATACTTTTTCACGCCACACTTTTCAGTTTTTTATTTGTAAAATTATTTGGAAACCATGTATAATTTTCCTTCCACTTCACAATTATGCGCCACTTTGTGTTGGTCTATCACATAAAATCCCAATAAAATACGTTTACGTTTGTGGTTGTAACATGACAAAATGTGGAAAAGTTCAAGGGGTATGAAAACCTTTGCAAGCCACTGTACATAAGTTGCCTTAAAAGATAAGCAGATACACATTGGAACAATCCAGTTCATGAAAATTGCCACAAATGATCAACAATTAGAGTCGTACAACATGGAAACAGGCCTTTTGGCACAACTTGCCAATGCCGACCAAGGAGTCCCCATCTACACTAGTCCCCCTTATCCGCTTTTGTCCTATTTGTCTCTAAACCTTTCCTGTCATGTACCTGTCCTAGTGTATTTTAAATGTTGTTATAGTATCTGCCTCAACTCATTCCATATACCCACCACTCTGTGTGTGAAAATGTTGCCCCTCAAATTCTTCTTCAATCTTTCCACACTCACCTAAAACTTATGTCCTCTGGTTCTTGATTCCCCTGCTCTGGATAAAAGATTGTGCATCTACCCAATCTAACTGACTCATGATCTTCTTCACCTCTATAAGATCACTCCTCATCATAAAAGGTTTAATTACACAATTGAAAACTTAAAGTCCTAGCCTGCTCAACCGCCCCCTATAGCCCAGGCCCTTGAGGCCTGGCAACACTCTCGTAAATCTTCTCTGCACCCTTTCCAGCTTGACATTATCTTTCCTAAACTGGTGACTGAAACTCACACAAGATTCCATATGTGGCCTCACCAACGTTGTGTATAATTGCAACATGCCCCCCACCTTCTACACGCAAAGGAGTAAACAAAGGCTTGTGATCAACACACACAAGGTGTGAGACAAAATGTTTGGAGAGTTGTGAATCATGCAGCTGGAGGATTGACGAAGTGCAACTTGTTGAGGAATGTAGTTTGTGAGGGAGGAGAGGAGAGAGATGGGTTAAAGGTTAGGCAGGACTCCAAGGAGGGGAGGGGAGGCAGAAAAGGGGGGTGGAGAGTAGCCACAGTGCACCACTGAGGGGGGGGCGGGGGGGGGGGGGGAGGTTTTGGGGGGTGGAGGAGGAGAAGGATAAATGCTCAAGATACCTATTGACCAACATTCATACGTGACAGGTTTTCCCATGCTACACTGTTCAAATTCAAGATTTCTATGTGTACCTGCCTTTCCTTGATTTGAAACCAGCTATTCATTGATATTTTTCCAAGCATGCCTTTATGGGGAATTGTGGTATTTTTCCAACACTTTAGCCCATTCCGTTACAATGAGTGATTCAACATTCGTTTCAACAGCGAGAATAACCTCTCACTATCCATCCTGGCCACACCTCACATTATTTTACATGGGTCCAACAAATTTTCCATCAGCTTTCCCTTCAACATAAACATTCACAGCCTCTTCAGCCTATCCCTGTGGAGTACTTCATGCCAGGACCTATTCCATTATACATTTTCTGGGCCTTCCCTAATGCACTTATATCCTTCCCATAATGTGGTGACTAGCAATGAACAGAATACTCAATTTGAAGTCATCACAATTGTTTCTAAATGTTCAACATATCTTCCTTGCTTTTGTGTGTTTTATACTTCTGTTCATACAGCTCCAAAACTTGTATGGCAGCAACTCCGGAGTAAAGGAACAGGACATTTTGGGTTGGAACCCTTCTTCAGACTTGTCAATCCTTTTCTCCAGAGATGCTGCCTGACCTGCTGAGTTGCTCTAGCACTTTGTGTCTATCTTCGGTATAAGCCTGAATCTGCAGTTCTGTCCTATTCAAAAACGTATATGCCATATTAACCATTTCCCTGTCATTTTCATTAACCGTGTGCACACAACCCCATTCCATCTGCTCCTGTACTCCTTTTAGAAGAATATCCTTGCATTACCTTTCTAGTTCTGTTGACCAAAACGTGTAATCTCACAAACATTAAATTGTGTGTGTGCCATTGCTTGCCTATTCTACCAGCTGCTTATATCCAACTGCAATCTATGATTCAATGTATATTTAGTATCACGTATGCAATTAAACATTACATAGTGAAATTAATTTTGCATATAATGCTGGAGACGCCATGATTAGCGCAATTTCATCAAGTTCACAGTCCGGATTCCTGCGTGTACCCAGAGCGACTCCTGATTCCCCTCCATCGCCTACGACTGGCCCATACCATGAACCATCCTAAGGTCATACTGTCATAAGGAATAAGGGTGGCATGGTGGCGCAGCGGTAGAGTTGTTGCCTTAGAGCGAATGCAGTGCCGGAGACCCGGGTGCTGTCTGTATGGAGTTTGTACATTCGCCCTGTAACCTGTGTGGGTTTTCTCCGAGACCTTCGGTTTCCTCCCACAATTTAAAGACTTACAGGCATGAACGTTAATTGGCTGGTAAAAGCTAAAAAACAAATGTTCCTAGTGTGTGTAGGATAGTGTTAATATGTGGGGATCGCTGGTCGGCGCAGACCCAGTTGGCCGAAGGGCCTGTTTCTGCACTGAATTTCAAAATTAAACTAAAACTAAAATAGTAGCTGGCCATTCGGCCCATCAAGTCTACGCCATTCAATCATGGCTGATCTATCTTTCCCTCCTAACACCATTCTCCTGCCTTCTCCCCATAACCTCTGACACCTGTACTAATCAAGAATCTATCTCTGCCTTAACAATATCCACTGACTTGACCTCCACAGCCTTCTCTGGCAAAAAAATCCACAGATTCACCACCCTTTGACAAAATCCTCCCTCTCTTTTCTTCGTCAGCCACCAATCGCTATCCTCTTCCCAGTTCACAAAACAGCCTAATCTTGTGTCATCCACATATTTAGAAATTGTGGTTTGCACACCCACTCCTCAGGTCTGGGTCTTTCATAGTGGTTTTGAAAAAACAATAACTTGCATATATATCCCTGGGGGAATGCCATGATTTGTCTTTTGCTAGTCGGAGAAATCAACTTTATCAACTTCTCTGCACTGTTGCATTGTTAGACAACTTTTTAATCATGCTGTCAATGTCACTTTTATGCTTCATTATACGGTTAGAGATTTTTATGTTTTTTAATCTAACTTTTAAGTTTTTAATACTTGAGTAATTTTTAAATGTCCCCGGATGTTCTTGAATGTCTGAGATACTGAGGCATTTAAAATGGTGACAGCATTGATAATGCTGGCAAAGCCAAGGATATGGTTAGTCAATTGTCAGAACTCACTTATTTTGAGGGGTTGGACTTGTTCTGACACTGCTGCACTCGAAGGAAAGGCATTATTTTGCAGAGGGCCTTGCCAAAGGCAGCTTCCTCCCAAATAGATGCAGTGCAGCCTTCAGTAGCCATTACCCATGTTATCATGGGCAGTAGAACATTGCTGAAACATTTGAAGATGGCTGGACTTAATAGTGTCTGGGAATCCTTGCAATGATAACCTGGAACTAAAGTGACCATTATTTGTTATCCAGTACCAATTTTCTTTGCAATGGATGGAGTTGTTATATTGTTTTCTGCCCTTGATACTCACATGAGTTTATTGGCTGCTCAACGCAACATTTCGTCAAATACTGCTATATCAAATATTATCACTCCCATCTCATACCCAGAACCCTTCCATGGGTCACTGACAAGAGATGTACATCTTAGCTGGTGGCATGGGTAGTTTTTTCTCAAACACAACTCTTCAGCATCACAGCTGAGATACTACCAGTTTACATAACTCTTACTATATTTGTTATTCTCAGTCATTTCTTGTTTAACATGAAGTGATCAATTTGACTGAAGGCTGGTTCCTGTAATAGCATGGTTCACAGGAGGAGGCACATTTGTGCCTGAGGTTAGTTGCAAACATGTCAGCCTTGTTCTTTTGTCTTTGCACAGTGCTGCCTTCACCAAGGATGGGAACGTTTTAGAAGCCCCGTCTTCCTATTTAATTGTTTATTACTGCTACAAATCTTGCTGAATACATGCATGGACTGCTTCTTGTGCAAGGGGTATGAATGGAGCTGAACATGCATGGACTGCTTCATTTGCAAGGGGTACAAATGGAGCTGAACATTTTGCAGAAGTAAATGCCTCACTTCTGACCTTGTGAAAAAAACTGAAGGTGGTTGGTTAGTCCTAGGACACTACCACGCTGAACTCCCGCAATAATGTGTAGGAGGGAACTGCAGATGCTGGTTTACACCAAAGATAGACACAAAATGCTGGAGTAACAGTCAGGCAGCATCTCTGGAGAGAAGGAATGGGTGACGTTTCGGGTCGAGACCCTTCTTCAGATAGCAAGTCAGGTAAGAGAGACACAGAAATACGGAAGGGTAAGGTGAAAACGAGATGACAAAGGGGACAATGATCAAGGAAAATGTAGAACAGACCATTGTTAGCTTGGGGAAGCTGACAACGAGGCGTACACAGATTAAATATAATCCCGCAGTGAAGGCCTGAGGCTTGGATATTTGACCTCTAACAACCTCAGCTAGTTTGTGTGAGAAATTAATCCAACCGTTGAAATGTTTTCCCCCTCACCCTCACTCAACCCATATATTGCTTAATTGCCCATCACCAGTGATTACTGGTTGTGTTAAGGTTGTGGAGCTTTGAACTGTTGAATTTTGTTTTGGATGTTTAACACTATTTTGCAGCCCTCTACACTCACTGAAGTAGAATATATCCCTGGGTTTCAATGTAACAGTTATGTGTGACCATGAGGTTACAGATTTTGGTTTTAATGGAAATCGTTCATGCCAGCTAAATCATTCCTCGGGCAAAGGGAAGTTATTCCCACCTCACCACTTGAATTTGTCTCTTGTCCACATTTAGATAGAACAAGTCTGGGACTAAGTGGCCTTAGTGAACTCCAAACATGCTACCAAAGAAAAGGGAAATAAAGACTAATTGGCACTTGATAGTGTTATCAACCACACCTCATCTTTTTGTGATAATTGAGAATAGACTAATTGGGCAGTAATTAGCTGAAATGGAGTTAACTGTTTTTTGGACAGGACATACCTGGGCAATTTTCCAACTTGTTGGGCAGGTGCCAGTATTGTAAATGTACTTGACAAACTTGGCTGGAGGAGTTTCTAGTTCTGGAGTTTTCACTACTATAGCCAAGTCTAGTCCCAGAGTATTTAATGATTCCAAAGTTGCTGTTATTTCTGTATATCAGATGGAGTAAATCTGGAGTTTGGTGGGAGTCCCAGGGGATGGACCATCAACTTTGACACATTTGGCTTAGGTTGATTGCAAATGTGATATCCTTGTCATTGGCACCAACATTCTGCACCCATTGTTGAGGAGCCTAATATCCTTATAACCTAATCTCATAAATATTTAGTTGCCCATTACCAGTTGTGACGAGATGTTGTGGCATTGTGGAGCTTTGATCTGTTGAATGTTGCTTTGGAGGTCTAATACTGCTTTCAGCCCTCTGCACCCACCAAATTAGAATTCATCCCTTGGCTTGATTGTAACAATAAAGTAAGGGACATGTGTGGCCATGACTTCATCATGGTGGCATATGTTATTGCTGCCGATAGTCCCTATTGCCACAAGGATGGACAGGTTTGAACACCAGGACTGTCCCATTCAGGATGATTGTGGTGTCACAGTACAAGGTAAATATGAATCTTGTGCTCCATAAGGGCAAGCACAACGGTGGCAACATTTGCAGATCCCGCTTCTGCGGAGGCACCTCAGTATCCACAGAACGGGGATTGAAGCAAGTTATTCTCGATCCTGTTAAGAAGGAACTTTAATATTGTTGGTGGTTCAGAAGTTCCAGGATTCAGATCCATTGACAACAAAGGAGTAGCAGTATATTTCCAAGATACTGTGTAACTGTTACTCTGTGTCAGAAGTCGCACTCAGGCATCACATTTTCCATTCTAGTCATTTGAATGTCAGTGTTAATCAGACCAGTTTATTTTTAAATTGCAGATTATTTATTTAACTTAATTTAAATTCCATGCATGCCCTAGTAGGATTTGAATTTGCCGCTCCAAATTCTGTGTCCTGTAAGTTAACCAATGCACCACCCCAGTGCCGTAATTGAGTGCTCTTTATGGCAATGTGCAAAGACTTGGAGAAGGATAAGCACGAAGAGATTATTGGCTTCACCATCCTGTTTCATTGTCATGGATGTTTGGCTGGCCAATTTAAGAATGAATGGTAGGACATCTGTGGCAATTGGAGGGAAATGGTCAATAATATTATTTGCAAAAATGCTTCAGAATTAAATTCAAGCCAGATTTTATTGCCAGAGGTAGACATGGAATCATTAAAGCACAGTTATAAGGGTATGGATCATGCAGGGAGATTTATGGCAGTGTTGTCCACTTGGTCCATTTTGTCGAAAGTGGAGTGCAATTCCACTTCCAAACTCTTGATCCTCATCCCTCCACATTTCTGCCCTTCAGATGCTCGTGCAGGTATTGTGTAAATGAGTGAGGAATTCTGTATCTACCCTTTCACCAACTGACTTCCACATCCCCATCATTTGTCGCATTAAATAATATATTTTGCAAATTCAATCTAACTCGTTATCAATCTAAAGCTTTCTGACCAACCTACTAATGGAAATGGGTTCTTTCTGTTTACCCCATCTCACATACCAAATTTTGGAAACCTAAATTAAGTTCCCCCTCATTTTTCTTTGTTGAAGAACTTAACTAACTCGGTGGTTTACTGAGACAAGAAAGCTGGTGTGATCCAAATGGCTAGTTAGGATGTTTTGTACATTGACGATCAGTATAGGGAAATGTTTGTTGTTTGTAACATTCAAATGTACCTTTGTTATGGTTTAATAACTTGTAATTAGCTTGTTGGATGAAATTGAGTTGACCTTTCATACTTAAGAAATTTAAGTTAATCAGATCCATATCATGCATGTTTTAGCGATAGCCAGCCACCAGTTCAAAGGATTTTGATGACACGACATTGCAAACATCTGTTTAAAACTGAAAGAGGTGGAAAATGCTGATGTTCTGCAGGAAGCTATCATTACCCCAATCAATCTCATCACACTGGTATGGTTCTATCTAACTGGTGGAAACACTCCAAATCCTCAAGGCTCTTTGGCTTTCAATGAGATTGTGGGTGATTAAGACCAAACTCTACACCCTTGTATAACTTCGGTTCACAAAACTCCATCAATCTGATTTGTATTTAACAATTCACCGCGAAATGTTGCGAGCTTCTATACACAGAATTGTTTGTCATCTCCATCTTGCAGGCATACTGTGTCCTTAACTCAAGATGCAGATGAAAATATATATTTTTTAATCTGGCCATAATATCCTGAAAACTTTAGTCAAATCATCCTACTATTTCCCAGATTTAACAAAACAAACACACCCTTTATATAAAAAAGAGAGAGGGAGAGAGAGAGAGAGGTCGTGTTTTCTTCTCAGCTCTGCAGTTGAGATGGATTGAAGCAGCCTTTCAAGGATTTTGCCGTTGGAGAAGGAACAGAGGCAGAGGGGCTTCATAGTTTAACTTATTGTTGGACTGTTGAAACTTTCGTCTGGTCTAGGAATCCTCTACCAGTGTGAAAATTCCTGAGTTTTCTCTACATTGTCGAGGGTGCGGTTGTCGTTGGCGGACTGCCAAGAGAGCCTGGAGATCGAGGGTACGAAGATTTTGGTGCCTTTGTCATTTTTAGCACCGTTTCTCTGTCCTAAAGTCATTTTGCACAGTGCGGCTGCCTGGCTTAATGTGAAGAAGGTACTTTTGCTTCCGGCTAGACTGGGATAGAGCTTCCCAAAAGCTGCTCTCGGCTGTGGACGAACTTGGGGACTTTCCTGCTTCAGCTGGAGGTTTCTGCTTTCTGCTGCCTGTCTTTGACTGTGACTGTCTCTGGGACTTAACTTGGAGCTGTGCTGCTGGGGTGCCTGGAGCTGGATTGTGCCTCTGATAGGATGGCGATGGCTGGGGCGCGGACGAAGGTCCGGACCTACGCAGCGATGGCATCAGTGGTGGGTACGAGGCCATCTGAGCATGAGCCTCATGTTGACTTGGATTGGGACGATTTTGGTATCTCGGTTCAAACTGGGCCTATGATGTCCAGGGGAGCAATTACAATGGCCATGAATAAACTTTTTGGGAGGGGGGCTATTGTCTCATCCGAGCTCGAAAGAGGAAAGGTTGAGATGATAATAAAGACCCGGGAGTGTGTGGCCCGAGCGTTGGAGAAGGGGATCTCAGTGGGGAGGGTCCATATACAGTGGATCCATGGGTATCCAGGGTGAGACCGGTTCTCCTGCGGAGTTGCCCCACATGTATTCCGGACGCGTCACTTATTCCACACCTGTCCAAGTTTGGGGAGGTGCGGTCTAAATGCTTTAGGCTCATGCACCCCGGGGGGGACCCGGAGGAAAAAGGGGTCTTCAGTTTCAAGAGGAGGGTGTTCATGAAGGTGGGTGAGGGGGAAGGCGCTGAGGGGAGTTTTGAGGTGGAGTGTAAGGGTCTCCCCAGAACCGTGAGTTGGGGAAAGGCACGGTGTCATGCGTGCGGCGAATTTGGACATCTCCGTAGGGAGTGTCTTATTCGCGGGGTCACTGCTAGAAGTTCTAGCGCAGTGGCCCAGGAATGCACTGCTGGCCCATCCGGGGTGGCTCGTTAAACCTCAGTGGCGCAGGGTGGTACTGCTGACCCGGCTAGGGCTGCCAGCTGTGCCTTGGTCATTTGGGGCGGCAGTGATAGTCCATCTGGGTCCGCAGGTTCCGCATTGGGGACCCTGGGTAGCGATGGCCCCCGCCCCCCTTGTCCTGAACCTGTGGTGGCGGCTGTAGGTGGCAGCTGTGGTGGCAGCTGTAGGGGGAGGGAAGAGAGGAGGGGGGGAATTGGGAGCAGCAGAGGAGGAAGAATAAGAGGAAGGAAAAGAAAAAGTCCACCCAAGCGAGTCAAATGCAATCGGGTGTGCACCTGCCGAGTTCTGAGACCACCCAAGGGGCGCCTGTTAGCTCCAGTGAGGTGCAGATTGCACCTGACGTGGCCCAGCAAGGAGCTGAGGTGGTTCAGAAAGGGGCAGGGAAGCTAAAACGTGCGGGTGGTAAAGTGGCTGGGGGTATTGTGGAGGCGGATGACCCTTCCGTTATGGAGGTTACCGTACCTCCGCATGTTAGCGGGACAAAAAGGAGGTATGTGCCTGGCGAGGAAGAGCAAGGGCGTGGGTCCAAAGCTAGGGGGATGTCTTTCTCCAGACTTTCCACCACTGATGTGGCTGGTGGTCTTGAATTGGTGTCTTCCGGGTCGGAGGTTGGGCCTTCTTTTCATGGATCTTCAGCGTGTGTCATAAGACCAGGTGCCGGGGTTGATTCCGATGGAGTTGTGTCCTCTGGGTGGGAGGATGTCCCTTTGTCTCAGGGGCCCTCCGAGGGAGTTATCTCATCGGGTGTTGAGGTTAGCTCCCTTGGGTGTGTGCCCGCTGGATCGGAAGAGGTCCCCTCGTTTCAGAGGCCTACTGAGGGTGCTGGCACGCTAGTTGATGGGGTTGGCTCCCCTGGTAGTGTGCCCCCTGAGACAGGGGATGAACAGTCAGCCTGAGGGGGGAGGTTCGGTGGCATTGTTGTTCCAGTCTGTGCTCCATATCAGTGCCAGTGGAGGTGCTGGGGGGCGTGATGCCTCACCGGATGAGTTGTCTGGGGAGAGTTTAAAAGCAAGTGGGGATTCTCTGGGTGTTGCCCGTGGAGAGGGTACTCTAGGTGCTGTGGAGGTTGGGGCTGTTTCGGGTTGTGATCCTCTTTCAGATTCTGAGGGTGCCAGTGTACCACAGGCCCTGGGGATGCCTCTTGTTTTTGCTTTCCCAGGCCCAAACGTGGAGGGTGATGGTAGTGTGCAGGAGCCCAGCCATTCAGTGGGCTGCTTGTTACGGTCAGGGGTTCCGGGACCCTTCCTCAGCATTGATCTTGGGAGTGGTGTCGTGCCGGAGGAGGGGGGGGAGTGACGAGGCCAGTTTGTGTAGCGGGATTAGCGAACTTTCAGAGAGTTCTGGTCTTTCGATTTCTGACAATGACCCTGGGCGTTGTGATGATGAGCTTGCTGTTTCAGGTGCGAGTGTGTTGGCCGAGCGCCCAGGCTCCAAGGCCGTGTCTCGGGCAAGTGTTATCCGTGAGGTGCGAGAGTTCCTAAGAACAAGCAGTACCAGCAGAACCAAAAAGGATGCTGCTAAAACACGGTGGGAGGATTGGCCAGTTTTGATTAAGAATCTCGAGGCTATCCTTGGCAACAAGGATAATGATCTTCCTGACTCTGAGAAGAGCCAGTTTGGGGACTTTTTGGAGTTCCTCAGAGAGAGAGTTTTTGAGTCTACGCAGAGTGTGAGGATCTCAAAGGATTTCAGCTCTTATCAGTCCTTAGAGAGGGGAAATTTGCGGTGTGTTTTCTGCAAGAGATGCATACTGTACGTATGTTACAAAACTTACCTTGAGCAGCGCTGCAGTTCTGCCGCTCCCCGTGTGCGTGACTTTGGCGCCTTTCAGAGGGGGGCGGGCTTAAAGTGCCGCGTTTCTGCAGACTGGGAAAATCGATCCGTCGGGCGATTTCGTTGCGGAAGAAAAATCGCTCCGACATTTCATTCATGAAGGTATTTTTAAATTACGCTAGATTATTTATTAACTAGAGTAATTTAAAAATCACCTTCAAAAGCCGTGAGCGCCGGCAACGGGAAGGATTTTGCGTAGGGGAGAAAAAAAGGTACATAGTTTATTTTTATATTAAAAGTTGGTTTTTATGGAGGCTTTAATCATATTTTCATGTTGCGAAATGGGGTCCAAAAAAATGGTTCAAACAGTACTTTTCCTCCCGACTTCACAGCAAACCGCAACGTTCCAATCCACCGCATTCCACTAAAGCCCACTCGCTAGTTGATTTAAATGGCCATTAATTCACAGGCATTAAACACTAAATTCCTTCCATTTGGCCCAGAAATTCATGAAAATTAGATTAAAAAATTATGTTATATTGTGGATTATTGTGTGAATGTTATTTGGACACTTAGGCAATTTAAAAAAAGTTTATCTTTTCTTAAGAAATGGATAGATGTTTAGATCTACTCATTGTATTTTGTAATTAGCTACAATTAGATAACTAATTAATTATATGCTTTAATTTCAGGTCATCCAAGTAAGATTGTTTCATATTTGTTTCAGAATGCTTCAATCTATAATAACTGAAAATTTCATTGAGTTCTCTTAATTTTTAATAAAGTTATGGTCTAGATCACAGCTTTTGAGTTAAGTCAATTGGAAGGCAATGGGGAACAAGATGCTAATTTCCGAGTATGAAAATTGTCATAACTATCTTAATACTGAAGATATGAAAGTGAATTAGGTGTCAAATTAAACTTATATTTATGCTTTATCTGATGGGATAAATTGCAGACTTGATTTTTAAAATCTCAAAATTTTGTAACATTGCTACATACTGTTCATAGTGACGAACCCACCTGGCGACTGGAGTGGGAAGGGGGGGTCTCCATGAGCCATCTCAGCTCAAATTTGAGTGGGGTGGCCTATCTGTTGGCCCCAATTTTTCTGCCAAGCGTTTTAAAAGTGCAAGAAGTTGTGCCAGGACGTTTGCTCCATCTGGCCGTGAGCCTGGATGGCATGCCGTTGCATTTCATTAAGCTGTATGCCCCTAGCTCCGGCACAATGCAGGCCGGCCTACTTCAGGAGGTGACTGCTCTGTTGAGCACTATTGATAGGGGAGAGTGTGTCTTCCTTGGTGGGGACTTTAATTGCACACTTGAGGCGCGGGACCGTTCTGGTTCTCAGTGTACGCCTGCTGCAGCAAAGAAGCTGAGAGGGTTGATTGACTCCTTTTTAAGTTGGTTGATGCGCGGCGGGACCTCCACCCAGATCTGCTCATCGGGCCTAGGCTCCGGGATATTTCTCGGCCTCCGGCTCCACACAATCCGAGCTGCCTTTCTGAGATGACCAGCATGCCATTTCGTGATGCGAAGAGACACACACTGTATAGGATGCTCCTGCACATTCTGAACCTCCTTGCCTTCGTCTCCCGTCCCCGACACACCATGGCGGACGGTGTTACCATCCGAAGGCGGGGGAGGTCCCCAGTGGGGGTCCTTCTATAAGGGAGTCGTTCCCCTTTATATTGGGGACCTGGGGTGGAGAGTGTTGCATGGAGCGGTGGTATGTAATAAACTTTTGAGCCAGTTCACGGGCTCGTCAGCCGCATGTATTTTCTGCCGAGAGGAGGAGACCGTGTTCCACGTGTATATGGAGTGTGAGAGGTTACTGCCCCTGTACCAATATCTGAAGGGGTTGTTCCTCAAGTTCTGGCTACATTTTAGTCCCACAATCCTGGTGTTCGGACACAAGGCAAGGAGTGGGGAGAGCCGAGTGGGGGGGGGGGGGGGGGGGGGGACTTACCAGTCAGTTTGCTCCTGGGCCTGGCCAAGATGGCCATTCGCGGGTCCAGGCAGCGGGCGGTCGATGGTCAGGCTAGAGTCGGCTGCCTGCCCCCCTTTCGGGCCTAAGTCCGTGCACGTGCATCCCTGGAGAGGGAACACGCGGTGTCCAGGGGGACTCTGGAGGCCTTCCGTCAACGCTGGTCACCGCATGGGGTTGAGAGTATTGTAAACAATGAATGTATTGTTGTACTACAATGATTTTTTTTGATATAGTGTGATTTTGATTATGTTTTGATGTGTTGTATCATATGATTGTGTCGAATAAAGTTTTTGAAAAGAAGAAAAAAAAAGATATATATATATATATATATATATATATATATATATATATACTGCCAGGAACATGCTGCCAGAAGAGGTAATGGAATCAGAAAAAATACTCTGCTTAAGAGAGATTTACACATTTAAATAGGCAAGGCAAAGAAGATTGTGCTTCTAATGCGGACAAATGGGACAACATGGCAAAACTAGGACCTGGACATGTTGGGATGAAATGCCTGTTTCTGTTTCCTTTCACTATGACACTATTACTCTGACTCTATTGGATGAGATGTGTGTGAGTCTGCTCTCTCTCAGTGATATGAAAGATTCCATGGTGCCATTTCAAAGAGGGGCAGGAGGCTTGTACAGTGCCTATTAATATCAATATATCTTGCTATACTATAAGTAGGTTGTTTTCTCTCAGCTTACACTCCAGGCTTGGCCTGAAATGTCTATAGGATAAAAGTAGTCCAAGAGCACCGTGCCGCACAACCCACAACTCTTAAATTAATTAACGGCAGGTATGTTCTTCAAACAACAAAATGTAAATGCAAGCATTACTAATGATGAGAAATACCATAAGGAGCTACAAAATATAACAAACCATAGGATACCATACATGAATGTGTCCATCATATTTGGAATACCTTTTGAAGCTGTAGCTTTTTTTGGCAACTTAAAACTGGAATGTATTTCACTCAAAGTTAGCCTTTGAAGGTGGCTGACTGTTGTGATCATGCAGAGGTTGCTTGTTCTCATTTGTACAGGTGCTGGCCTTTATCCTGGGCACCCTTGCAAGTTGCTCAAGTTTGCCCCAAGCACCTCTTTTATAACCATTTAGAATAACTCAACCAGCTCATTTTGGATGTATTTTCTGTGCCCAGCAATCTTCAGTTTTCCCCGAAAAGCTTTTTGATGGGGAATATATCTGAGCTTATCAGCAGATTTAAAAGGTCCTGCTCAATCGACCACTTATCTGTTGACATGAAAATTATGTGGACAGTCACTCCTGGAGTTCTGTGGAGAAGGTAGATAAAGTGTATCCTTGAGCTGGTCTCTTTTGTGCTCTGTATGAGCACCTCCTTTTGCAGATCCTCCTTTGAGATGTGTGAGGAAACCGGAGCAACCAAAAAATGTTCTCTCTGTCCCCTGGTGTTCATGACAATAAACTAATCCATATTCATAATGAGTCGATGCTCCCAGGTCATTTCCTCCCTCTAACTTAGTTTATATGTGCTTTACTCTTCATTCTGCTGTGCATTTTAAAAGCTTTATCTTCCATCATGTGTCTAAGCACTCTCCTCCCCTACACCCCTTATCCCAAGGATTACACCTCCCTGTACTGTACCTCTGCTGCAACTGTTCAGATCCCCTGTTACTCTTGCAACACTACAATTGCTCATAAAACCTTCAATTGTTCACCATCCATATCTTGCTGCAATTATCCACACACTGGAACGCAACTGCCTCTGCTTCAAAGTAACTGCTACAAGTATCCAAATTTGCTTTCTTGCTCTTATCTATTTTATGGCAACTTTCTCACTATCATTCTCACTATTGCTGCATCCTTCTAGACCATTTCAGCTTTGCTTTGCATCTTTTCCCTTTAGCTTAGAGATACAGGGCGGAAACAGATTGTTCGGCCCACCAAGTCCATGCCGACCAACGATCCCCACACACTAACATTATCCTACATACTTGGGACAATTTACAATGTTACTGCAATCAGACATCTCAGAGCATCACAACCCAAAAATCTTTCATAAGTTTATTAAAACTAAGTAAACATTACAAATAAAATATAAAAGCAAGCACTACAAATAATATTACATAAAATCTTACAACTACAAAAGATTATTTGATATAAAACACTACAAAATATCGTGCACTAATATGACCTTTGTATCCTAACATCTTTACACAGCTTTAATTCTTAAACTGCAAAATCAATTTCAGATTGCATGTACTTTGTTCTAACTCTGGTTCTGAGCATTGACTCTCCAGTGATTTCTTGAATGAGCTTGTTCCCATTCACACAGGTGATCACCCCTTTCTGCAGTTCCATTGCAAGTTTCCCCAAATCACCTTTTTATTAATAACACACATCACACCCGTGACAATTTGGATTAACGCAAATGACTCCCTTTTCGTTGTACCATAGGTCCATGAGTTGCTTGGATTTAATTAGTCTTTATCATGAAAAAAAAACTATTACAGTAGTGAAGAACTCTTAGGTTATCAAAAGTTCCTACTCCAAGTGAACATTTATGTTAAATTATCTGTTGGTGAAAGCAGTTACATAAATTATGTTCTTGGATCATTTGTGTTCGATTTTCAGCCTATATGAGACTCAGATTTTTAAACTGTGTTTAGTTTCTTCAAAAACAAAAATTCTTAATTGCTAATGCCATATTGAGATAGGAAATCAAGTCAAATTGATGTGTGAAATGAACAACTGCCTTCACTTTACAATTGCCTTATCTCCTTGTATGTTTAAGTGTTCTAGCTACAGTTTTGGCTTCAGTGTAGTTGGATGTCACTTTACTACAGTAGACTTCAAAAGTGTTTACTTGGCTGTAAAGTATGTTGGGACTTCCTGAGTTTGTGAACCAAGGAGCACAAATGTAATTCATCTTTCTTTTGGTACTGATCGAAAATATTTATTCAATCGCGTCACTGTTGTCTTATCTTCAGTTACAATGTTACTTACATTGACCTAACTTACTCTTCTTTGTTGAGTCGAGGCAATATTGTCCAAAAAAATGTCCGAACATGCTCGAGAAAATCCAGCACTTTTCTAGCGAGCTATTCGCAATCCTAAATTTAACTTTCCTCTTCTATTAAAACCAGTCCTGTTTTTGCGACATGCTTATCTAATTCATGCTTCTGTACATTATTTTTACAGCTCTATGTGCCTTTACGTAAGTCCTTAGAATTTTAAATTATTTCCTATTAATTCCAATTGGATATTTCCAATTGTTCCATCTTTCAAATTACATCATTTCTTTCAACAGAGCAATTGCATCCTTAATCATGAGGAAGCCCACCCTGCCTCAATTATTCTCCCTAGTTCCCATATGTGGCATATGTGGTCCTGCTCTAGAAAGTTCTACACCCCTGCGTGTTGAAATGTGTTGCTCATGTTGTAATGATGAGGGCTAGTTTTTGATGATTAAGAGATGTCAGTGTTTCTATGTCCATCAGAAAGGGCAGACAAAATTCCTTCTGCCCCTTCAGCATTGCTGGCTCATCCCTCGTCCAAATATTAATTGCCCCGCTATTCAGTTCTCATAATCGTTCTAGCAAATGGCCAGATTTTAGGACAAGCTATCCACAAAGCAGCAAATGTGATAAACTACAAAATTTGTTGTATGTAGCAGAGGGCAGTTACTCAAGCAATTGCTAATATCAATGCTTGATGTGCTGTAAGTTGTTTAAAGAGGCCAGAGGAAGGATGTCTTTTGAGGAAACATAAGACAGGTTAGGCTTGCCTTCGCAAATTTATAAAGGCAAAGGGGTATTTAATTAAAAACGTGTTTGTTCTCAATGCATCTTGACTGGATGGGTATTTCCATTGATGGGGAAATCTATCAGTAAGTGGAGACTTTCTAAAGATAATTATTTGCCTATTTACAGAAATGAAGCCAGTTTCGTGTTTTCCCTGAATGGCACAAGTCTATGGCATTCTCTTCCTCAAGGGGGTCTTTGAAATATTTTAAAAGTAAAAGTGGGAATGTTTTTATAAGCAATGGTTGCAGGGGTCAAAAGTTATTGTAGGTAGACAAGAATGCAAACTTATCACCATTCTTATTGAAGGACAGAAAGGGCTTGAGAGGCCCAGTGGCCTACTCATGCTTTTAATTCATTTGTTGATGCATCTTCACGTTATCTGCTCGATTGATCACAATAGAATAATACCAGAAAACATATTTTGCATGAATAGAAAATTAATCCAAATGGTTTTATTTCTTGTGCTAATACATTCGTTGACAACACATCATTTGTCCCAATTAACAAGTGACCATAAGAAAAAAAAAATCATATTTGGATGAAAGAATATTCCACAATATTGGCACATAAGCAGCAAGATTATTGTCAATACTGGTTACAAACAAACTGTAGAAAATGAACATGCTTTCATAGTCCTTTATCACAGCTCCATAGGGGACATAACAAGACATGAACTGTTGACTAAACAGGTAATTCCAAGACCAATTAATAAGTGTGACTGCATTCAGGAAGCAACAGTGAAACAGAAGCAACAAAGATGCACCACGTAAAACTTCACAAACTATATAGATGGATTTTTTTTTTCTCTTTGTCAAAAACTGCAGTCTGGAAGTACACTCAAAGACTTAATAGGCCCTGTGAGATCTCGCTTGTTCATTGCAGTTTGCCCACACGAAAAGATACATTGGTCTCAGCTCTGACTGATGCGCAAGGTCACGCAAATAGCAATACAACAGTGCCAGTGGCTTGCTAGTCCAATGGTGGTTTGAAGGAATTGTTTCTCAAGGAGCTTATCAATCACTTGGGTCTTCTGTGTTCAATCTCTGAGGTAAAGCCTGGCTTACAGGCCCCTCCACCAGTAGGCAGTAGGGCACATGGAGGCCTGTGCCAGATGAATGACCAGATGCCTGAAGAACCCGACCTCCCCTTCAGGTCATAGCAATTAAATTACAAGGTCATTGTAGCTCACGTATTTCTTTTTGGCTGCTGGGCCTGAAAGGAAAACAGTGAGATAAAAGTTAGAGCTAGGAAATGTCTGTTGATAAGGCAGCATTCTAACCCAATTGCAGTGACACAGATTAATTACTTCAAAGAGCCTTTTGAAGTTTTGCAGATGAAGAAATCGCAGCATCTCTGAACAAGAGATCGCCATGCATTAAAAGCCCAAGTCCGTCAGTCTTTCACAAAAAATTGCATGCTCAAAAGATTTAATGTCCAGAAATCGCAATAAACCTTTCAGCAAATATATATCCCAGTCATCTCTTGATCTATTGTTTTGTGAAAATATTTTAGTTAATTCACTGTTGAAGTTCATTTTAATTTTTGCGTCAAACACGGCCTGAATACAGGGAAATTAGAGATTCATCTGCAGTTTCATCACTCAATACAGAAATTTATCAGTTAATTAGTGTATGTCATAAGAACACTTTGACAGAACAAAATTCAATTAACAGAATAATAAGTTCATATACAATGGACATGAGGGTAGAATCAGCATACAGCGGTGGACTCAGTTGCAGCAATATCCATGCACAGTACCGTTCCAAATGCAGGGCTGAAATCCGAGTACAACCTTGCCCATCCTACCAATCCCAGAGATCTCTATCCCAAAAGGCTGCCTATTCCCAAGGGTTTCAGCCCGAAACATTGCATATCTCCATCGCTCCATAGATGCTGCTGCACCCGCTGAGTTTCTCCAGCATTTTGTGTACTCCCCTTCTTTTAAATGTTTCCAAATCTGAAATTCTATTTACATAAACATCTAATGCCCCTGTCCCACTTAGGAAACCTGAACAGAAACCTCTGGAGACTTTGCGCCCCACCCAAGGTTTCCGTACGGTTCCCGGAGGTTCCTGGAGGTTTTTGTCAGTTTCGACCATTAAGGAGACTGACAAAAACCTCCGGGAACCTCTGGGAACTGCACGGAAACCTTGGGTGGGGCACAAAGTCTCCAGAGGTTTCCATTCAGGTTTCCTAAGTGGGACAGGGGCATTACTTTCTGCCTCACACACCTCGAAGATTCTTTTGAAAGTTCTCCTCGATTCGTTGCCATAATCCTAGATCTCTAACATATATCTTAGGATATGCTTCTGTGTTAAAGGAACTTAAAAAAATGAAAAAAAGTTGATGGCATCAGTGTCCACAACTCGCGTTCCTTACAACATAAATTAATGTAGAGCAATCCATACAAGGTACAGCACAGTGGTGCAGCTGGAAGAGCTGCTGCTTCTCAGCGCCAGAGAACTGGGTTCAACCCTGAACTCGATTACTGTCTGAGTGAAGGAATCATGTGACCACACAGGCTTCCTCCAGGAGCTCATGTTTCCTTCGAGCAAACCCAAATATGTGCAGGTATGTAGGTTAAAAATTGGCCTTGGTACAAAAGAGAGTGAATGCAAGTGGGATAACATCGAACCAGTGTAAATATGTTGTCGATGGTCGGCATGGGGCTGTATCCATGCTATATCTCTAAACTAAATTAACTGTCCCCAACTTCCTACAGATGTGTAATTTCCTTCAATGATGACAAAATAATTCCATGATAATGTTTTGATCCTTGTCTCCGTAAAGCACTGGTGCGATGTGTGCACAGTAAATCATATAGTGACGTATATTATGAATAAATGTAGATAAATTGCCAGAACATAACTCTGACTTACCTTTCTTCTTTGTTTAATGTTTATCTTACAGCACATGAACACTTTTTGCAAATGTTTCTTATCAAAATGAACAATTCCCAAGATGTACAGTTCTTTAAGAATTGAATCAGAAAATCAGAGCTTTCTTTGTTGGTACAAATGAACAAAATACACATTTCCTATTGTTGAATTCCCATGGTACAAACCAAATACAGCTCTCGCAACCTGTAATCCAAACTGGCAACATGAAATTTCAATGATGCTTATCAAATAGAACCCACCAAATTAAGTCTATCATTTCAGCACAAATATATCAAATGAAGTCAAATCATGCCCTCACAGTGTCAGCAACCTGCATGATGGAGTCCAGCTCATTGGAAAGCTGCTTTTTTATTTAGCATTAAGCTTTAATTTTCAAATATGGGGCAATTATGCAATTAATGGTAGACCCATTTTTACAGCATTTTGGAGTCCAAGTCCATAACTTCCTGCAATTCCAGCAAAAGTAGTTAGTCATAAAGATAATGTACGTATGATTGTCTTCATTAATCGGGGCATTGAGTATAAGTCATGATGCAGCTTCATATGACTTTGGTAAGGCCACATTTGGAGTATTGCGTGCAGTTCTGGGCACCCCAATACAAGAAGAATGTGGAAGCTATGGAATGGGTGTAGAAGCGGTTTGCCAGAAGGCTGCCTGGATTACTAGCTTCTGAGTATTAGGAGAATTTGGACAGGCTTGGATTGTTTTATCTGGATTGCCAGACGTTGAGGGGAGACCTGATAGAAGTACATAAAATTATGAGACACATTGCTAGGGTAGGCAGTCAGAACCTTTTCCCCAGGGTGAAAATATCAAAGACAAGAGGGTGTAACTTCATGGTGAGAGGGGCAACGTTTAACGGAGATGAGTGGCGTCAGTTCTCTTTTAACAGAAGGTGGTGAGTTTATGGAACATGCTGCCAGAGGTAGTGGTTGGAGAAGATATGAACATGGCATTTAAGAGGCTTTTATATTGGCACATGGATATGCAGGGAATAGAGGAATATGGATCATATCAGTCTGAAGAAGGCTTGACCTGAAACGTCACCCATTCCTTCTCTCCAGAGACGCTGCCTCTCCCGCTGAGTTACTCCGGCATTTTGTGTCCATCTTCGATATGCAGAATTAGTTTATCTTGGCATTATGTTATCATGGTACAGACATTGTGGGCCAAAGGGCCTGTTCCTGTGCTGTACTTTCTATGTTCTATATATGGGGTTTTAGTCGAGGCTTGATTATATTTAAGCCACAACTTTTGTAATCATCCCTATCTTATACATTGCCCTGGATAATGAGCTAACCCTTCAGCTGAATGAGTTGGTGTACCATGCACCATTCCTTGTTCTATTGCAACAAAGACCAGTGACATTGGAAAGATTTTCACTTCTTCTCTGCATGCACCATTCCATAACTCTTTCCCCTGCACCCTCTTATGAGTAAAACCCGCGAGCACCAGAGCCACAGACAAAATGCAACCACATTATTTTTCACACATGGAAGAACAGGCGTTTTATATGAAGATCAGTTTGTTTCGTGACTTGCCTGCAACATTGCTCAGGACACATTACCAGAGCTGCTACACAGACTGTGGAGATGCTATCAGGGCCCTGCAAATATATTTCACATATCCCATTTGGCCATTGTACATTCTTTCAAATAACTTCGAATAGAATTTTCTGAATAGCCATATAAATTACAATTTCACTGACTGGCTATTTATCCTGTGCGACTGAGATACTCCACATATCCTTTGCTGCTTTGCAATTAAAAGTCTTCAATGGTCATGCATTAAGATCTTAACGCCGTGTTCTAATTCTGTGAAATTCTCTAGCTCCCTCCCTTCCATTGTGTGAAGGATTTTCTTGCATCACAAAAATCATTGTACGAGGTGCAGTGTAAATGTACGTTTCTCCCTGTAAGATGGAAAAAACTAGTAGCTGGACCATTTCCACTGTGATTAACAACCTGTTGTGATCACTTCCTTGAGCAAGGAGTCTTTTCTCCACTGAAAGACCTGCATTAAAAGGCAATTGCTGGGACGATGTTTTTTGTTAACTCTCATGTATTGATTTTTATGGTATGAGAAATATTATTGCCAGCACCATTGAGGATAGATTTAAAAATAAGTGTCCCCTTACTTTCAGGGCATAGACATCCTGATTCATGGCCTCACTACTACTGTGAGTGTGGGGAGCAATTGGCCCCTCTTAGGGCACCAGAGGCTCTCCAGCTGGAGATCCATAAACCCCTTATTCGTTTTCTACCCCTGTTTGCCTATATACAGATGCAGGCAGCGATTTGCCCCTTTGCTCCCTTGGGGATATAAACCATTGTAGACTATTCATCTTCTCACAACTGCTCTGCTTTTAATAACAGTACCAATTATCCCAGCTCCATATCCTCTAATCTCAGTAACTCTACTGCTGGTCATGAGATAGAACTTGATCGTGAACAGGGATCCGCTGGGTTGTTTCATTGCTTGGGGCTCACTTTCACTGCAAATGTCCACCCTGATTTTCCCTCTTCCTCCCCATTCCTCATAACCTCTTAGATTTCAGAGATACAGCGGTCCACATCGACCAGCGATCACCCCATATACTAGCATGATCCTACACACAAGCACAATTTACAATTAACAGATTAACCTACAAACCTGTATGCTTTGCAGTGTGGGAGGAAACTGGAGCACCAGAGAAAACGTACACAGTTGCAGGGAGAAACAACAAATTCCGTACAGTCAGCACCCATGGTCAGGATCAAACCCGTGTCTCCGGCGCAGTAAGGCAGCAACTTTACCACTGTGTCACACCAGACCCTCTGCCAATGGTGTGGAGAGATTCCACGTGAGGGAATAGTTTGCTCCACGGACAATCTATGAAAGTGCAAATGTTGCTTACTGGCGGTAAACCTCAATCACCATTTCTTAATATGAAGTTTGTCCAAATTTCTGGACCTGCTGTGATCAATTTGATTTAAAATACAAACAAAATGTAAAATACGTTTAGGATGCAAAGCATTGGTCAGCAATGGTTCTCAGCAGAGGGTGATGGCAGTCATTTAAGGTGAAATAATACACTATACCCATTTTGGCATAGAAAATGCTCTTAAATGCTTGAATCATAGAAGGTTCTTGGTCAAAGTGACCTGGTGCTGCACGTATCTCTGGGTAGACCTAATGCACAGGGCATTTCAAAGGGGTTTAGCTTCTGTTATCACACAGGCTTAATCATTTCTAGACTAGCACCAACATGCAGCAGCAAATCATCTTTGATCTAAGGCACCCTCGCTGATGCTTGGTGTATTTGAATTGGCTCCTCATCAGGGGATCCTTAATAATAAGAGAACATCAGTGGGGGTGAAGACAGGGCAGTTTCTGTAATAAAGGTCAATCTGCAGTTTTGGATTTACACGAGAAACAATTTGAAATGATACTCCTTGATTCTGACACAGTTATTTTTACTACCATTTGTATCTTGCAAGTGAAGATGAAAATATCATGTTTATATAGGTTTCATCCTTTATGAGCTTGGCTATTTGGCATCAGGTGTCAAATTCAACAGGTCATTTTCCAGATGACAATTTAAGCCCACGAGCTGAATCTCACATTTCACAGGTGGATCTGTTCCTAAATCTGTAAGCCTGTTGCAGACACCGCATTTTATTCTCCTTCACATTACAGGGTTCAACAATCAAATAGTTGATTAATTACCGTAAAAGGAGTCATACAAAAAAAACAGTCAAAAGCTTACCTACTGTGCAGTCACTCTTTTAACTGGAACCAAAATTGCAAAAGAAAATTAGTAATTTCAACATTTTTAATTAAGATGTATATCACTACTTTTAAAAACGAATTATTTATTAGACTTTCCTCGCTAATTCCACTCTTTGCTTCTGGCACTGAAGACGATGGGTTCACGACCTAATTTAGAGACTTAATTAAGACCTACACTATCCAATAAGTGCAAAACCATTTACTAAGTTAAATATTTCAGTTCCAAAACATGAAGTGCTCTACATACTTATAGTTGGCTGATTTAAATTAAATAATAATACCAATGCAATATATTTCTTAACATTCTTCCAATGTGCTTTGGAATCATTGGTACCTGGATAGGAAAGGTTTACAGGGACATGGGCCAAATGCAAGCAATGGGACTAGGTTAGGTAGAGCATTATTGTCAGTGTGATCAAGTTCCCTAAATTTAGTAACAGAGGTTAATTGGGTGGTGAGAGGTCAGGACGCAAAGTATAAAAGTTGGTGTGTTATGTTGCAACTTAATAAAACACGGGTCAAACCACTGCCAGAGGAAATGGTGGAATCAAAGTCAATTGCTATGTTTACAAGAGATCTTAGACAGGGACAGATAGCAAGGCTTAGAAGGACAGGGATCTAACATGGAACAATTGGATTGGTCTAATTGGGCAATAGGCTTGGCATGAACATGCTAGGCTGAAATGTCTGTTTCTGTGCTGTATGACTATGCACAATGTGTAAGAAGTGTTGTGATGCTGGTTTACACTGAAGATAGACACAAAATGCTGGAGTAACTCGGCACGACAGGCACCTTGGGAGAGAAGGATTTGGTGGTGATTCCGGTGAGTCTGAAGAAGGGTCTTGCCCCAAAACATCAGCCATTCCCTCTCTCGAGAGACTCTGCCAGTCCCACTGAGTTATTCCCCAGCATTTTGTGACTATACACAATGATATATTACAGGTAAGAACAATAATAATAATAAAGCAAATCTGCAGTAATCCAATGCCCTCTAAACTTTAATGGTACTAGACCGAAAGCTTTGTTGGACTATTAACACCACAAAAACATTCTGGCTTCTCTTTATGAAGAAAAATACACAGGATAAAATAGTGAATCCAATAAGTTTAAATGGAGAGCAGGAATTGAAGCCCTGGTGAGTTTAAAGGGAGAATGGGAAAGATCATGCAGTGAGCTAGATGCTGACCTATTGGGATTTCTGAATGATAAGACAGTAGAAATCGGAGTTTGACAGGATTCCGAATCTTGAGCAGCATTTAATGATGGGACCTTTGGTGTTCAATGGCAAACACTCTTGATAAGTGAAGATTATTCCACTTAGAATGGAAGAGGTAAAGGTACCAATTTGAACCAGTAATTGTGGACGGAAGCTCTCAAGTAACAAAGGAGAGAACATTTGCAGGATATTTTTGGTCTTCGTGAATATTTTGAGTTATTCAGTGGGAAAGACTGTTTATTGCATTTAGTCATCGTCAACGATTTTGCTATTTCATCTGCACTAATTGCAAGCAGTGACTGAAACGAAGGTGTGAAATCCCAATGAAGGGCAAGAAAACAGGTTTTCTGGAAAGCAGAAATAAAAACAAAGTGCTGGAAATACTTAGCAGATGAGGCGGCTTTAGTGGAGAAAGGGAGGTTATTCCAGGTCAATGACTTCTCAGAGGGTTTACCTTTACATTTTCAGTTTTTACTGAAGAAAAACCATTCGTCAACTGTTCCTGAAGGCAACTAGACACCATGAGCATATGGGGCGGCAAGGGAGGCTTGCCAACATGTAGACATTGTGCAACTCTGCCAGTAATGCCCGATTTAGACTTGGGAGATACAGCGCAGACACAAGCCCTTCGACCCACCGAACCCGTGCCGACCAGCAATCACCGCATACACTAGCACAACCCTACATATTAGAGACAATTTACAATTTTACCAAAGCCAATTAATTTACAAACCTGTACATCTTAGGTGTGTGGCATAAAGTGAACCAGGTACACGCTATTTTGTCTCTCCTGTGCAAGCTCCTCCTCCCCCCCACCCATATCAAGTATCAATTTCTTCAATTTGGAGAGAGGAGGAGAACTTCTTCAATTCAAAGAGAGAAAGACAACTTCTTAATTTCAGAGAGAGGAGGAGAACTTCTTCACGCTGCCTCACCCGCTCAGTTTCGCCAGCATTTTTTGTCTACCTTCAAGTATCAATTTGGGCTATAGTTATTGCACTCCCTCTCTTCCAAGTATATGTTTAAGCAGGGAGACATGATCAGTACATAATAGTTCAGGTGCATCCTCACCAGAGCCCAGTACATCGCTGGTAAGACATATTCAGTCTTCAGTCAAATTCTCTTGTAATAGGAACAATATCACACAATATCCCCAATTCCTTGCTTCACCTGCATATTTACTTCTAAAGGTTTGCAGGCAAGGCTAGCCACATCCCTTTGCACCCTAAAACCATTCAATCTCACACTGCCTTAAATTTTTCAGCTAAAATGGATACATTTACATTTTGTACAATATATTCTGTCACGTTTTCTCCCATTCGTGTAGCTTGTCAATATCTTTGAATCCTTTCTGCATCCTCCTTACAATGCACACTGCTCAGTATAATCAGCACAATTGAATGTATTATATCAGGTCTCCACATACAAACCCATTGCAATAGCAGAAGTCTATAAATTGATCCCTATTGCACTCCACTGATCACAGTTCTCAACTTGAAAATGACCTGTTTATTCCAACCCTCTCTTTCCATTTCCATTAATCAATCGAACACCAGGATACTCTCTGCAATCACTTATGGTCTAATCTTGTACAATAACCTCCCATTGCACTTTATCAAAGCTCTATCGAAAATCCAAAAGCACATCAACTAGTTTACCAATTCTGCAAATTACTTATTTTTAAAAAGATTTGTCAAACATGAATCCCCATTCTGAACTCCATGCTGACTCTACCCAATCTTATTCTGATGCCACATTCTTAATGTTGCATTATAGCATTTTCCCTGTGACGGATGTCAGGCTCACTCAGCTATATTTCCATGAATTCGTTCTGCTTCTTTTCTTAGAAATTGAATCTGCATTTGGTTGAAATTATATTAAAATTCTATTAAATTTTTGAAGATGATAATCAGTGCATTCACCTTCTCTGTATCTATCTCACTTAAAACCTTCCCTATTCTCCAATTCTCCCTCTTCACCACATCTGCTGCCAAGATGTACTTTCCACTCTCGGACATCCAAGATGTCCTCTTTCTGCAGTAAACGTAGTTTCTCCCCTGTTGTTTCATGGAACCCTCACTGGTGTCGGCTCTGGTGTAGAAATATGTTGCATTGGTGACGTGTCGCATAGTTCTGCTCTCGCTCCCACACCCCCAGGAACTCTGCCCTTGTTACATCTGGGGGGGGGGGGGGAGAGGGGGCACAGAAGATTCATGTGTGAAGGCTCCATCTATGACAGAAGGGGCACACCCGCATTCCATGAAGAATGAGGATATCAGGAATCCATCAGGAAGAATGAGGACATCAGTCCTGGTATGGAACATCTCAGCTTGGGATCATATGGGGCAGCGATGGAGAAATTGAGAGGAGGGAATAGCAAGGTGGGATGAAGTGTAATCCAGATAACTATGGGAGTTGGTAATAGGCATCCGTTGATAGTCTTTCTCCTGTGATGGTAACAGAGATATAAAGAAATGGGAGAGATGTGGTTGAGGTAGTCAAGGTGAATTTGAGGGCAGGATGAAGGTTAGTGGTGAAGTAAATAAAGTCCATGACTTCTGCACCAGTGCAGGAGGTAGCCCCAATGCAGTTATCCATGTAGCAGAGAAAGAGTTGGAGGATTGGACCAGTGTACACCTAGAATAAGGACTGTGTGATGTGAAAAAGGCAGGCAAAAGGTGGACATAGCCAGGGCCCATGCGAGTGCCCATGGCTACACCTCAGAGTTGGAGAAAGTGGGTGGTCAAAGGAGAATCTGTTTAGGGTGAAGACAAGTTCTGCTAGGCAGAGGGAAATTAATTGAGGAAGAATCAAAGGGCATTAAGGTCCTCCTGGTGGGGGATGGAGATGTAGAGGGACTGAGTATCCTTTATTATTCACTGTCGATGACTTACAGTAGAAAAGAATAAATACTTGTCTGCATTGGATCTTTAATAACTGTTGATTGGAGAAAGTTGTAGTGAATGATGGATGGATCCACATAGTGATGGATCACTGATATGAAGAGGTGGCCATTTTATACACGACAGTTTAATTTACCCGTGTGGAATTCATTGAAGCATAAGATAAAAGGCACGGTTGACAAGATTCTTGCACCTGATTCATTTTCTCTTTTGTTGATGCTTTTGACTTCCATTCTTTGTGTTTAATTTTCCCAATCTCTCAGGTACATCAAGAATACAACATTAGTTATTTCTCTCCCATCACCGCCCAGATGTCTTCCCCCTCCCCCTGTCTCCCCCCCGAAGGTATTAACTCTTGCGTATCCAAAATCCACCAGTACTTCGATACTCTGTCCCAGTGCTCTCTCCCCAGGTGAGACCATACAGTCATCACCAGTGTTTTCTATTAGCCATTCATTGATTTGGGATAATGCCAAAGAGGCAACAATACACCTGGTTACAAAATATCGAGAGTGAAAAAAATATTTATTCCTCAAACCAAAAGATGTTGAAGCCTGCTATACCTTATTTAACCTATTATGATGCAGGAGATTATTCAACCCATTAAGTCTATGCTGGCTCCTAGCAGATCAATCCTTCCAACCATTCCCCTTATTCCATGTAGCACTGTAGCCTCTCGCTCCAATGCACATCAATTACCCCTTGAATCTGTTGCCAGTTACCTACACTACGGCATAATTGATATGGACCATTAATCAGCATGTGCGTGAGATGTGGGAGGAAACCGCCACTATCCCAGAGAAAATACACAAACTCTACATAGACACAAAATCCACCTGCAGTTTTAAACTATCGTATCTAGAGTTATGAGGCAATTGCAATAGCTGCTGCACCACTGTGCCACTCTATGGATCACGCTCCTATTTTGGAAATGTATCTTTACTCTTCTCCTTGTCATGCAATCTTCTGAAGTAATGCCAAATAAAAATGTACAGCTCCACTGTTCAATTGCTGAAATCAGTGCTAAATAACCAGTTCATCAATACAACATAAGTGGACATCTTCTCCCAAATTCCTATAGTTCTTGTGGATCTGCCTTATTTCTTATCTGAACAATATCAGATATGGCAAAATAACAATAGGTTTATTGCATAATATTTGGTTGGGTATTAAGAGTTTAGTACAATGTAATTTCTGTGAGACCCAAGGCTGAATCAATGTGAGCTGGTGCGTTCAAGAGAGAATCTGGAAATTAGAAATTGACTAAAGTGGTTGATTTTCTACGTTACCATCCCAAGATGATGCAAGGAATTATATACCTGCAAGTAGATTTATTGTAAGGCAGAAGACTTGGTCTTTATTTAGAATGGATGTCAGAGGTTATGGGTAGAAGGCAGGAGAATGGGCTTAGGAGGGAGAGATAGATCAGCCATGATTGAATGCCACGATAGACTTGATGGGCTGAATGCCTAATTCCACTGTTCATTATGAAGACAGAGGGTTGTGGTGAAGTGTGTTATTCTAGCTACAGTTCTGTGATCGGTGATGTTCCATAGGGATTTGTGCTGGGACCTCTGGTACCCGTGATATATATAAATTAATTGGAGATAAATGTAGATAAGTTGGTTGATTGGTCAATTCTATCAGGTCAATTCATCCCTTCCCACCCAAACCACCCCCTCCCAGAGTACTTTCCCTTCCAACCACAGGAAATGCTATACTTGCTTTACCTCCCCCCCTTGACTCCATCCAAGTCAAAAATGCTGGAGAAACTCAGCGGGTGAGGCAGCATCTATGGAGCGAAGGAAATAGGCAACGTTTCGGATCAAAACCCTTCTTCAGATTGATGTAAAGGTGGAGGGGGGGGGGGGGGGGGGGGAGAAGAAATGGAGAGGTGGAGCCAGTGGGCTGAGGGAGAGCTGAGAAGGGGAGGAGAAAGTAGGGACTACCTGAAATTAGAGAAGCCAATGTTCAAAATAATGTTAGAATAGTTTTCTTCTGGAAATCAATTAAATAAACATCTCAGCATCAATTGGACCAAATTTAATGCTGTTCTATGTTATGTTATGAGGCATGTAATTCCCCAAAATATCAGAGATTGGGGAAGCAATGGGTCAGTATGGTCTGGACAATCCCAATGATTTTCCAGCTAAGCAGGCTCAGGCCTGGCCAGCATTTAAAGGGAAATACAGTCAACTCACTGAGGGACAGCACAGTGGCACAGCGGTAGAGTTGCTGCCTAACAGCATAGAGACCTGTGTTCAATCCTGGGTGCACAGAGACTTGGGTTCAATCTGGAGTTTGTATGTTCTACCTGTGATCGTGTGGGTTTTTTCCAGATGCTCTGGTTTCCTACCATATTCCAATGACGTGCAGGTTTGTAGTTTAATTGGCTTCTGTAAATTATCCCCAGTGTGTAGGATGGACTAGTGTACGAGCGATCAATATCGGCAAGGGCCCATTTTTATACGTATTTCTAAACTAAATTACTCTATCATTTCCAGTCTGTGACTAATACTTGCAGCTGGCAAGACAAGGATCAAGTGTATGGACAGCAGATCTGATGCCTGATCATGTCTCCATCGAGTACGTTGTACTGAACCTAGTTTGTTTCTTTTTATTTCTAACAATTTGAGGTCTGTGTTGCAAGTGGGAAACGGGCTTTATCATCATCTATAGCGTTTGTTCCAATTCATCGTCTTCACCCGGGCATTACGTTCATGAAATCCAACAAAGCTGAGCTTCAAAAGGCCAACCAAAGCATTCAAATCATTTCCCAGCCCTACAGCCATGGTGCTATCACAAAGCTAAATAAAAAAGGACGATTATTTGCCAATTGAAAGTCCAGTCACATCAAGTGGGTATTATACTTCAACATTAAAAATTAATAGAAGTTGTGTATGGCAGCAGCAGAGGCCTAGATAACAGGATTTATTCTCCAGATACCCTTTCGCTCAGAGCTGCAGGCTATTTTAGTTGAATGGTTTCTAAAAAACGTATAAATTTTTGAAAACTATCAGGTCAAACTTACAGTGATTGGTCTCCAGCCCTAATTCCATAATCACCACCAAAGCATTACAACAATGTTCAATAAGTTTGGATGTATGTTTGTGAATCCAATCAGGGAAAAATATTTTCTTTACAAAATTTTTTAAAACAGTGTTGTGAGTCTGTGGAATTCTCTGCCTCAGAGGGTGGTGGAGGCCAGTTCTCTGGATTATTTCAAGAGAGAGCTAGTTAGGGCTCTTAAAGATAGCGGAGTCAGAAGATATGGGGAGAAGGCAGGAATGGGGTACTGATTGGGGATGATCAGCCATGATCATATTGAATGGCGGTGCTGGCTCGAAGGGCCGAATGGCCTACACCTGCACCTATTGTCTAAAATGCACACTTTTCCAACATTACCAATACTAGTGTTTAGTTTTTAGTTTACTTTTAGAGATACAGCGTGGAAACAGACCCTTCAGCCCAGTAAATCCATGCCGACCAGCACTAGTCCCATTTCACACTAGATCTATCCTGCACACGGGATAATTTGCAGTGGTCAATTAACCTACAAACCTGCACATCTTTGGAATATGGGAAGAAACCGGAGAACCTGAAGAAAATCCTTGCGGTCACAGGGAGAATGTACTGACGGCACCAGTAGTAATGATTGAACCCGGGTCTCTGGCACTGTCAAACCCCTGTCTCACGGTGCGAGTTGGCCCACGAGTGACCCCGAGTTTTCACTCGTGGTGATCACGTACAGCCAACGTAGCGGGAACGTCGGACCTCGCGCGATCAACTTGTCCACTCGTGGCGCTAATGGCAGGTACCCGCGAAACTTGTGAACTCGTGAAAAAAGTCAAACATGTTTGACTTTTTCCACAAGTCAAATTTAGTGTTCAAGATTAAAATTGAAACATTTAGACTCGTTGTAAGAACATAGGGCCCGTGCGTTTAACTTAGTGATTCGTGAGTCTACCGTGGGAACTCTTTAAATTATTTCAGTGCCATTCACGCTCGAGTCTTAATCACAAAATTTAATTCACCCTCGACTAAATATTCTTTGTTTTTTTTTGTCATTTTCGTCTTATTTTCCCATGTGTACAATTTTATATGTAATGTATTTGTGTCACATGAGCAAAATACATGAATGAACTCATTTCGTGTTCATTTTATTCAGCTTTAACATCCTAAAAATATGTTAAAAAAACTAGGAGTGAAAAAAAAGTTTAATTACCACAGGAGTTGGAAAATCATTCTATTAGAATGATAAAAAAAACATTCCAACGTCTAAACACTGGGCTTCAGCCCTATCCTACCCTTTCAGGGGGTGATTACTGCAGTTATTTATTGGAAAATTAGCTATAAAAACCATGGAGATGAATCAATGAACATTGGATTTTCCTGACGCATAGATTTGGTGTTGCGGTCCGGCCAAGAGGAGGTGATGTGGACACGGTTTCAGTTATAGTTCTAGAGGAACATTGCTTCGGATCGATGTCTCTTATGCACTCGTCAGAAGAACTGGGTGTGCTCTTCACCATTATGGCTCCCAGCCTACAGGTTTCTGATCTGAACAACTAACTTCTTCCTTATTTCTCCTCCACCCACTCCCCCACCCCCCCTATGTCCCTCTCCTCCTCGGCGCTCTTGTTCACTCACACCTTGCCTCCCTCCCTCCCTCCCTCTCGCAGGGCTTGGTTCAAATGGGGCAACGAGCCAAGCGGGGTCTGAACCCTTTCTGAAAATGAACACAAAGAGAAAAAAAAAGTATTGTCAGGCGCTCCAAACTTCGTTTAAAATAAGTAAATGCGACCTTGGCTAATAATTTAAAAATAATTCCTTCTACAAAACCAACACCCTACAAACTCTCTGTCTCTCACGCTGCCTGTTGCCTTGTGGGTGGGGGTGTATGGTGGAGAGAGGGGGTGTGGGTGTGGAGGGGACCCGATGTGAATGTTACCACTATAGGATGGCGAGGTTGGGCTCTGAGCTGCAGTGAGAGAGAGCAGAGAGGGAGAGAGAGAGGGAGGGAGAGAGAGTGCATGTGCGCATCAGCAGCAAAGTTATATACAACGGGGGTATACAAAAGGCTGGAGAAATTCAGCGGGTGCAGCAGCATGTAAGGAGCGAAGGAGATAGGCGACGTTTTGGGTCGAGACCCTTCTTCCTTAAGAGAAACTCAGCGGGTGCAGCAACATCTAAGGAGTGAAAGAGTGAAGGAGATAGGTGACGTTTCGGGTCGAGACCCTTATATACAACGGGCTTGTACGCGCTGGCAAGATAGGTTTCCTTTGTTCTCGTCCGGGGCTTCAGAGAGATCAGAGAGAATTAAGCCTCCCTTGCACACCACTCCCTTGCACACCACTCCTAACCCAAGAGCCTTGTCATCCCAGACAGATTAATGACGCCCCCCCCCCCCCCCCCCAACCCCCCTCACGCTTGGGCACCAAAGCAGCTCAGGTGGCGAACCCTGAGCTCCGTCTCCCAACAATCTGATGCGCATTTTCCCTCTGTAGGTCATATTAATAGATGCAGCCGCGCTGATTTCTATCTTTAACTCAAAGCCGCAGGATGCAGATGTTTTCTTTAACATTGTTGTTTTATTAAAACATACCTTCATTCACGGTTGGCTCAAGTGTAACGGGAGAGGAACTTGGTCACTTGGGAGAGCACCTTGGAACATCGCATAAATAACATACCCGTGGGAACTTGGTTAAACACTTGACCATAAACTTTGAATCTCGTGCATAACCACAAGTCCGTTTTTTTTCTTTCACTTGGGGTCACTCTTGGGTGGACTCGCACCGTGAGACAGGGCCATAGGGCAGCAGCTCTGCCACTGTGCCACCCCTGTGATGCAAACGTAGTATAGCCAATTATTCACTTGTAGTAATGACCCCCAAGTTCTTAATGACTCACTTAACAATTTAAATTCAAAAACCAGTTAATGTAGCTTCATGTTAATGCTACAGGAAGGAAAAATAATTTCAGTTACTGCGCATTGCTAAAACTTAAAGGTGCTGAGTGAATACTCTGGGAAACAATGGGATGGCAAACACCAGTGTCCCTGTCAATGGTCAGGAAAATCACAAATGGAAATCAATTACTACTTCTCAAAGAAAGTGATGGAACGACATGATAGCTCAGATTATCCTTTTTACTAGCAATGACAATTTTGGTGAATTGGAGTGCTTCTCTCCACAAGACTCTCTCTCACTCTCTCTCGTTTTGAAACATCTGAGGCTATTCCAGGTCAAATCTTGGCCATGCCAGTTATTAATCTGATAGTCACAAGGGTCAGGGGAATGGGTTTGGGGCAGAAATTAATTTAGGCCCAAAACTTTAAAAAAAATTGCTCCTCAAACTGGCGTGCATTTAAAGTGCAAGGTGCATTAAAGTTTTGAGTGGGGTGATCAAAGGTGATAATATTTTACTGGAGGAGGTAGAAATAAAATGGCAGGTGGATTTCGTAAATGTTCCAACACATTATCTTTTGGTAGCCAGAGGTTTAAACAGTAACGAGGCAAAGAAGAATATCTAAAATGAACAGGGTTAAGAAGTTTGGTTTTAGTTTTTCTGATACGGCATGGAAACGAGCTCTTCAGCCCACCGAGACCACGGCAACCGCTGATCACCTATGCACAAATTCCATGTTATCCCACTTTGTCAACCTGTATACTAGGGGCAACTTACAGAATCCACTTAATTTACAAACCTGCACATCTTTGGAATATGAGAGCAAACCGGAGCACCCGGAGAAAACCCACGGGGTCACAGGAAGAATGTGAAACTCTGTACTCGTAGTCAGGATGGAACCCGGGTCTCTGGTGCTGTGAGGCAGCAGCTCCATGGCTGTGTTTCTGCGCCGCCCATTTCATGTGTTAGGGGTGCTTACAGATATAATCAAAGGATGGTCTTGACTAATTTTAAACAAGGGAATGAGGATCTTAAATGGTAAAAATCTTGAGATGATTTCCAAAGAAAACGTGCAGATACTGGAAATTAGAAATGATAACAGCAAAAGGTGGAAACGCTCAGCAGTTGGTAGAGAGGGAGAGGTGAATGTCTTAGTCGATGAGCCTTTATGAGAACAAATAAGTTGCTGGGCTACACAGCCACTCGTATTTATAACTGGAAATGTGGCAACACACATATCTGGAAAAAACACCGAAGGGTTTAATACATCCGTCATAACTGCTTCAACTGTGATCAATTTTAAGTGATTTTCAATGGAATCTAATTTCTCTGACAGACGGTGAAATAAAATCATAAACCAAACTGATCCTTTCACACAACACCTGTTGTCAATCTATTTGCTGTGACAGATCTATTTGATCTTCTGTCTGAGAGGTGCAACTTGACCTTTCATAAGTTATAGGAGCAGAATTAAGCCATTCACGGTGCCCAAAACTGAACGCAATACTCTAAATGTGGCCTGACCAATGTCTTATACAACTACAACTGCAACATGACTTCTACTTCTATACTCAATATTCTGGCTGATGAAGGCCCATGTGCCAAAAGCCCTTTTGGCCACCTGATCCACCTTCAGGGAACTCTGCACCTGCACTCCTAGATCCCTCTACACTACAACACTACCAAGAGCCCTACCATTGACAGCGTAGACGTCACAACATGCAACTCACATGTTTTCTGCATTAAATTCCATCAACCATTCCTCAGCCCACAAGGCCAACTGATCAAGATCATGCTGCAATTTTTTCACAACCATCTTCACTATCTGCAAAACCACCCACTTTTGTATCAGGTGCAATCTTGCTAGTCTTTTCATGTATGTTCTCATCTAAATAATTGATATAGATGACAAACAGTATCGGGCCCAGCACCAAACCCTGAGGCATACCACCAGTTACAGGCCTCCAGTCCGAGAAGCAACCTTCCACCATCACCCTCTGCTTCTTTCCAATAAGCCAATTTTCTATCCATTCATCTATCTCTCCTGGGACCCCATGTAATCTGACCTTCCAGAGCACCCTACCATGAGGAACCTTGTCAAATGATTTACTGAAGTCCATATATACATCTACATCTCTGCCCTTATTGATATTCTTCTGGCACGCATTCAAAAAACTCACAGGTCAATCAGATTTATGAGTGTTTGTGAGATTTGTTAATGACTGAAGGAAGTCCTTGAACAGATACATGGATATGAAAGGTTTAGATAGGTATGGGCCAAACACAGCAAATGGGATTAGCTTAGATGGAGCATTTTGGTTGGCATGGAGCAGTTGGGCACATGGGCCTGTGTCTGTGCTCTATGTCTCCGAGTGAATTATTTTCTTGGTGTACTGGGAAATATTGACAAATGAACATGTTCTTGAATTTTATGTCATGCAGAACATGCAAACTGTGTGGGCCTGAATTACGTTTTTTTTTGTCATTTAAAACACGTCATGTGATCCCAGTATATTATAAGAGACAGATGCTATTTTTCATGAACCAAAAGATTAGCCTTGTAATTGAAACATGTATGTTGGTGACACCACATTGAAGGATGTGGGATTTTAATTTTGAAAAAGATAGTTAGGGAATAGACTGGGAAAGAAAAAGCCAATACAAAATCTCTATTGATCACTTTCTATATCCTAGGATGCAATATACAGTCAACCACTTGGTTGTGCTGATACCTTATTTGCATGGTCCACTTGGTACATTTGACTTTAACCTTTACCTTGGAGAGGAGATCTATCTGCGGACTATACAGAAGGGCTACATCAGAACAGATGTTGGTGAAGCCAGAACAAGTTGTTCATTGCGAACTCGTAAACCGACAATCTCTACCAGCAAGCGAGGGGAAACCAACACCCACAGGTCCCCCTCTAAGTCGCAAAGAATCCCAATTGGAAAATTTACAATTACTTTAATCATTGATACATACTGGAACACCACACCCAACAGAACGAGAATGGGGCGGCGCAGTGGCAGAATTGTTACCTCACAGCGCCAGAGACCCTGGTTCGTTCCCAACTATGGGTGCTATTTGTACAGAGTTTGTACATTCTCCGTGTGACCACGTGGGTTTTCTCTGCATGCTCTTGTTTCCTCCCACACCAGAGACGTACAGGTTTGACGGTTAATTGGCTTTGGTAAGTTGTAGTAAAATTGCCCCTTGTGCGTGTAGTTTATTGTATGTGGCAATCGCTGGTTGGCATGGACTTGGTGGGCCGAAGGGCTTATATCCCTAAAGTCCAAATACAATAGGAGTTAAGAAGGCAGCTCACACCACTTTTTCAAGGGCAGTTCGTTTGGGCTTTGCCAGCACTGCCCATATCACTAACAATGAACAAAAAAATCATATTACTGAGCGCAGTGCAGGAATTCTATATTGAATATGTAAATGTTTCTATATCGATAAAAGAAAAAAAAGGGTTACAGATGTGAATAATAAATTACAGATCATTTTGTATTGATTCTTCAGGGCAAAGCAAAATCCTGACGTAGAATGCAAACATTCTGAAGATCCAGGTGAATGAAAAAATGAAGTGGAACACCTTGCAACGTCCGTACATGGAACCATTTGGGGCAAGCAACCAAAGTCATTCAAAGACTGTGTCCATCTCTCTTTGGAGAAAAGTGCTGCAAGTTCTAAAAGGGATCACCATCATCTTCCAACCCTCCCCAAATGCAGAGGAGATGTGATAGAACTGGAAAATGACAACTACTCGAATGGCAATGGTAATATACTAGTTGAATGCTAGGCAAATGCAAACCAATCGATTTATCTTAGGTTGTAATGAACCGTTTAGAATCAGTAATCAGGGAAAGATCAATATACATTTGGAGTATTTTGTGTTGATAAAAGAGGGCCAGCATGGATTTGCGAAAAGCAAATAAACCTTGACTTAAATGGTATCAAAAAAGATTGATGAAGAAGGGAATGCACTGGAAGTTGTCTGTATGGATTTTCAGGCATTAGATGAAATCTCGCACAAGAGACACATCGGCACAATTGAGATCCATGGAATTATAGGGTCAGCAATGTTTGCAAATTGATTTAAAGCAGGAAATGGGCATAAATGCTTGTTTTTTACTCGGGGATGTTGACGTGAGTTGTTACTGGAAACACTGCTCTATATATTGTCACTGCTTCCTCTAAGACTTAGTTATAAATAGTTTCGTTTAGAGCTACAGCACGGAACCAGGCTCTTTAGCCTACCGAGACTGGACCGACCAACAATCCCCACACACTAACATTAGGGACAATATACAATTTTACCAAGCCAATTAGCCTACAAACCTGTACGGCTTTGGAGTGTGGGAGGAAACCGGAGCACCTAGAGAAAACCCACACAGAGAGGCAGGATAACATTTCAAACTTTGCTGATGACATGGAACTTGGAAGTATGAACAGTGAGGATGAAATCACAGAAAATCTACTGGATCACATGTAAGACAGGGAAATGTATAGAAATGAAAGGATCAGGATATATGTGTGCAGGGCAAGTTGAAAGCACCAAGCATAAAACCCCTGTCTCACGGTGCGAGTTGGCCCACGAGTGACCCCGAGTTTTCACTCGTGGTGATCACGTACAGCCAACGTAGCGGGAACGTCGGAACTCGCGCGATCAACTTGTCCACTCGTGGCGCTAACGGCAGGTACCTGTGAAACTTGTGAACTCGTGAAAAAAGTCAAACATGTTTGACTTTTCCCACGAGTCAAATTTCGTGGTCAAGTTTAAAATTGAAACATTTAAACTCAGAGTTATATCGTAGTGGCCCGTGCGTTAAGTTTAGTGATTCGTGCGTCTACCGTGGGAACTCTTTAATAGACACAAAATGCTGGAGTAACTCGCGGACCAGGCAGCATCTCTGGAGAGAAGGAATGGAGTCGAGACCCTTCTTCAGACTTACCCAAAACGCCACCCATTTCTTCTCTCCAGAGATGCGGCCTGTCCCGCCGAGTTACTCCAGCATTTTGTGTCTATCTATACTTTAGTTTCGGATATGATCAAGTGTAAGAAATGCAAACCAGACTACCTTTACATCAGAGAATCCTAATGTTCCTGATTTGGCCGAGGCACTTCACTGTCCGTGTGTAGGAAGGAACTGCAGATGCTGGTTTACACCGACTATAGACACAAACATGCTGGAGTAACTCAGCGGGACAGGCATCGCCTCTGGAGAGAAGGAATGGGTGATGTTTCGGGTCGGGACCCTTCTTCAGACTCCCCGCTCATTCTTCCCTCGTCGATGTGAACTTGTGGGGGTGCGAGGAATCGGGCGTCGCTGGGTAAGGGGAAGAGAGGTTTTACTGCTGAATTATGCGCAACAGAAGCATGAAGTGGGGGTAAGGTCCGTTTAAACTATCTTCTCGTCGTCCCCCCCCCAATGTTGGGAGAGAGAGGGGAGAGAGTTGTGCAAACAAACCACGGGAGACTGCATCTTTGGAGGGAAATCATAAAATGTATAGGGATGTTTCGGGCCGGGACCCTAAAGGTTGACTACCCATTTCGCAGATGCCGTTCCTAGCCCCCCTCTCACTCCTCCCCACCAATAGTCTTTGCCTTCTCCCAATTCCACCATCCCTCGCCCCCCCCCCCCCCCCCCCCCCCCCCAAACCTGTCCTCGCCTGAACTGCTGAAGATAACCGAGTGCTTTAAATGCGAATCCCGGACTGCAGCAACAACACACGCCCTGAGCGGGAGGGGAACTTGGTAACTCAAGAGCAAACGGGAGGGGAACTTGGTAACTCTGGGGACGAACTCGGAACATCGCAGAAAGTACAAGTAAATGGCAAACTTACTATACCCATGGGAACTCGCCTCAAACACTTGAACACCAACTTGGAATATCGTACACAACCACGAGTCTGTCACTCTGGGTCACTCGTGGGTCAACTCGCACCGTGAGACAGGGACAATAAGGATTCTGGGACTCATAAAATATAACAACACGGAGGTAATTCAGAGCAACAAAAATCAAAATGGTAAACAAATTCCGGGGGGGGGGGGGGGGGGGGGGGGTGTCAGGTAGTATCTGTTGAGGGAAATGGACAGAAAATATTTCAAGTCGGGTCCCTTTTTCAGACTGATGGAGAAGTCATTCTGAACGTATGAAACATAGGTTTGGCCATAACTGAAGAGCTGCATTAAAACCGTGTCACTAAGTTTTAGCAAGGATGTGCAGGCCCTAGTGTTGGCTCACGGAAGATGTAATGGTGAGCTTGCAGAGATGAGGGATATCAGCTACAAAGTTAGACGATGGCCTGACAGTTTTCTCAGGGAAAATAAATATTCCGTGTGAGATGGGTAATATTTTCAGACCCAGCTCACAATATCCATAGTCCATGAATGAGGTGTGCGAGACCATGAAGCTATTCCCCAACACGCGCGTCAAGGACTATTCATAGTTTTGACCAGAGGATACTTTGCAGATGTGCCAAAAAGCTTTCTTAAACAGACGGTTATGATCTGGAACTTATTAGTTCATAACTGATAGGAGTAGAATTAGGCCATTTGGCCCAACAAATCTACTCCACCATTCAATCATTGCTGATCTATCTCTCCCTCGTAACCCCATTCTCATGACTTCTCAGCATAACCCCTGACACCCATGATAATCAACTCCTGTAAGAATGATGGACATGGAATCAATTATTGGCATCAGTAGGGAACAGGATGGGCACTAGAAAAATAATAACTTGCAGGTTATGGATTATTGGGGGGGCTGGGCTGGGACAAGTAGTAGTATTTTGCTTGGAGCTGGCACAGTCGGTCTGATGCTCCACAGAAGGCATTTTGTCAGAATGCATCACAAGAAACTGCAGAGAGTTGTGGATGCAGCCCAGTCCATTACTCAAACCAGTCACTCCCCTCTCCCTCATCAATCCCACATACACATCACACTTCTCAGGAATGCAGCCAATGTAATCAAAGACTGCATAGACCCCAGTCATTCTTGTTCTCCCCTTTGCTGTTGGGCAAAAGCTTAAAATGTTTGACAGCACGTACCACCAGATTCAGAAACAGCTTCTCCCTTGTTGTTATAAAACTATTGAACTTATTAGCTAATTATATGGACAGACGATGTTTTAACTTAGGACCCTTCTTCAGTCTGCTGGTCCTGACCCGAAACATCGTCAATCTATAGTCCTCCACCGATGCTGCCTGACCCCCTGAGTTTCTCTAGCACTTTGTGTTTTTACTCAAGATTCCAGCAGCTCTTGTGTCTCCTTGTCACCCCTCAACCATCTTTGCTTCAGGGAAAATAACTCATGCCTATCCAATCTCTCACCATGACGAATGGCATCCAATCCAGTCAACATCCTTGTGAATTTTCTCTGCACTCTCTCCAGCAAAATCACACTTTTCCTACTGAATGGTGACTCAAACTGTACACGGTACTCCAAAGTGTGATCTAAGTAAAGTTGCAGCATTACGTTCAAACTCTTATATTCTATGCCATGACCCATGACGGAAAGCATACCATAAGGCTTCTTCACCATCCTATCAACCTATATTGCTACTTTTAGGGGCTTGCATGTGGGACCCTTGGATCTCTGTATTCACCAACATTCTTTAGTAGCTTACCTTCATTGTAACTGCCCTACCTCGCTTCACACTTATCGGGATTGAATTCCATCTGCCCAACTTTCCATCTGATCTGGATTTTGCTGAAGCCTTCGAATACCTTCCAGGTAGTCAACTGCATCACTCATTTGGTTGTCTGCAAACTTACTAATCACACCTTCTACACTCACATCCAAGTGGTTAACATGTTTTATAAACAAGGATTCCAGCATCAATTACCTCTTTGTGTAAGAAGGAACTGCAGATGCTGGTTTAAACCAAAGATAGACACAAAAAACTGGAGTCACTCAGAAGGGTCATCCATTCCTTCCCTCCAGCGATACTGCCTGTCCCGCTGAATTACTCCAGCTTTTTGCGTTTATCAATTACCTCTTCGATGACCCTTGGACTATCCTTGACCAGACTTTGCTCGCTTTACCATGCACTAAACGTTACTCCCTTATTATGCATCGATACACTGTAAATGGATCGATTGTAATCATGTATTGTCTTCCTACTGACTGGTTAGCACACAACAAAAGCTTTTCACTGTACCTTGGTACACGTGACAATAAACTAAACAACTGAGGTACACCACTATTACCCAGCTCACCTTTGATCCCATGAGCCTTAATGTTTTTTCAATGATTTGAGTTAAAATTTGTGAAGAATGTTTTAGATGCTTTTAAGAGAGACTGTTACCAGAAGGGACAGGCAATAAATGTGGGTCTTGCTTGCATGACCCATGAATGAATATATATAAAAATAAGAAGAGCACGGGTGTTAGTAAGGTGAAAATTGTGAAGTAATTCAAGTAAGAAAACGTACCTTCTTTGTGTTATAGAGTAATCTCAGAAGGTACAAACTGTTGAGAATACAAGCTGAAAGGAAATACTACATAGTTTATGAACTGGAACAATCCATGTGCCTGAATGATTTAATGCTTATGTGCCAAGAGGTTAATAAAAGAACAAAGGCATTCTTGCTTGCTCTCTCATTGTGAGAGGAAGATATTGGATGGAATGTATGTTCAAAAATCCACATTATGATTTGTTGGTGTCCTTTCCCCAGTGAATTTATGCTGGCAGTTATGTGGAATAGAGGTGAGAAGTGGGAGAACAAAATCAAATATGTATGCAGGATGTGAATGCGATGAGCATAAAACTTTTATCCACAAACAATTAAAATGAAGCATGGACAGGTTGGGATACTTCACTCTGTTAAAAGCTACCTATGGATCAACAAATATTTAATTAGCCTTGATTTGTGAGAGCTTCTGGATAAATAGCAAAATATAATTTTCTTTTTAATTAAATCCAATTTGATTTTCATGGATGACAGGAGCAATCTCTGAAATTTAAGTTACCTGAATGCACGGTTTTTGAATATCAAATAATTTGCATAATATCATTGCTCATTATCTTTGCTATGTGTCGGTGCAATTATGGCAATGTTTTTGGCCGAGTTTGATTAAACAAAGCTTCCAACTTAGCAATTACCATTGATAATATATCACAGTTTTACAATGAAGGTAGACACAAAATGATGGAGTAACTCAGCGGGACAGGCAGCATCTCTGGAGAGAAGGAATGGGCGACGCTTCGTGTCGAGACCCTTCTTCAGACTGTTTTACAATAACAGATTTGATAGTTCATCGTCTTTTGTCAACAAAAGGAATACCAATGTTGCTAACTTGTGAGAGAAAGATGGAAAAGAAAAGATGATATGAATTATTAAAGGAAGGACATGAGCAATGTGTTTGGGACTTTGTAAACATATATTTAACTTAGTGACTTAAGGTAATACAGTTGACAAACTATATATCTAATTTCAGGCGTTTGATAAAATTACACGTTTCCCTCTTTTAAACAAAATGCAACACTGCAATCAAGGAGCAAAAGACAACTTGAGTGGAAAGAAGACACAAAATCGCAAAATGCTGGAGTAACTCAGCGGATCAGGTAGCAAATGGACAAGTGATGTTTTGGGTCAGGACCCTTCCTAAGGTTGTAGTGGTGGGGGGGTGGGGGAGGAGTGAGAAACTGGATGCAACAAAATAAGGATAAATCAGAGCTAGCATCAAATCACCTCGGGCAAGGAGCATTTTGTGTCTTTTTTATAACACAATTAGTCTGACGAAGGGTCCCAACCCAAAACATTACCTAACCAATTTATCCAGAGATGCTGCCTGACCCGCTGAGATACTCCAGCATTTTGTATCTATTTAATACTTCCAATGATTAGAAAGAATGCAGTTCAAGAATAGCAATGTGAGTTAGCTTATTCAATGTCGGCCTTACACTAAATATTCACAAAGATCATTTACCAATGTACCCCTAATCCACAGCACCATTCTCACCCAATGAAGTTCCATGATAAGACCCTAGACCACTAACGGCCACTTGACAGGGGGCATCACTAAATAGACATTAATGAGGATATTCACAATTCCCATCACCAGACCAGGTGCAACCTGTGGCTATCGTAGCAAATGTGTGTCAAGATGTGGTCCTGGCTCTCCAACGTGGAATTCATTGATCATTTTGTGTTTGATCAAAATGGAGAAGCAGCATCCAGGAAGGCATTGCAAAGCTGGAGTCTCCTTGTCACGAGCAGACATTTTGGCCTCTTCAGCCACTACCGAACACATAGAACGGGGTTGCAGTCTCATCATCAATGCCCCTCGAGACTGTCTAATGAATGAACTAAATTTGAAGCAATAGTGTAGATCTAAATTTATAGCTAAATTATGAGATAATTATGCAAACCTTAAACTTTTCTTCTGTAAGCTACAGGTTCACCAGTGAGTCATTTTGGATGCATTGCTAATTCCCAAAATAGATCACTTACATTATATGAGGTAAATAAATACAGGACTAATTAGTTTTCATTGGAGACAATTAATGAGATCTCTGTGTATCATGAATAGATTAAGCAAGAATTTTCTGTTCTAATTTTATCATTATGCTAACAATCTGCTAAATTTATTTCCGACCTAAAATTGCATGGAGTTACCACATGTTGCAATAACTACATCTACAAAGTAGTATAAAAAATACTTGGTTTCAAAGCAGTACAATTGCCTTCTATCTTTCATTACTATTTCCATATTTCATTCTAGAGGAGAACAATGCAATAGATAGGGGAGCTCTGAATTGATATTATGTGATACTGGCATGTAAACAGTAATTTGCTTCTCAGAGATTTTTAACTCTCCTGCATTTTAACAGAGGAGTTCAACCGTTTATCATCTGCTAAACTAGGAGATAGTAAACGTTAAATTGTCCTTTTAAAAATTAAGCACCCATCATTTTATTGCACACTCTGGGCAAATTCCTAAAGATTTCATCACCTGCCCTTTTTACTCACACTCTTAATATTCTTTACAACACACTATACAGAACTGTTTAAATAAAAGGAAAAATTCACTCTACTTTAATAACTCAGTGACATTTTCTCCCGTGCTGTGTACAGTACTAAACCAGAGATGTTTAATGCTTGTGAATGACCATGTAAGATTGGTAACAAGGCAGTACAGCACTGGAAGAGGCCCTGTTATCCACAATGACTGTGCAGAACATGATGCCAACATGAACCCTTATCTGCCTGCACATAATTCATGGTCCCCCACCCCCTGTATACCCATGAGCCTATCCAAAAATCTCTTAAATGCCACAATCATATCTGACTCCATAACCATCCCCTGGCAGCATTTTCCAGGCACTCATCACCCTTTGTGTAAAAAATCATTCTGGTAAACCTCATCTGCACCCTTTCCAATGCCTCCACATCCTTCCCATAATGGGTCGGGTAGAACTGCACGCAATTCTCCGACTGCAACCTAGCCAAGTCCTATAAACCTGCAACATGACTCCCGAGTATTTTAATGCCCCGATCAATTAAGGCAAGCATACCACATGCCTAGTTTACCACTTTGCCACTTTCAGGGAATTATGGACTTGGACCCCAAGATCTTTCCGTAAATCAATGCTGTCAAGGGTCATGCCTTTAATAGTATATTTCCCACTTACATTCAACCTCAAAAAGAGCAACTTCACCCCCCCCCCCCACTTTGTTCAGATGAAACTCTCTCTGCTATTTCTCTGCCCGTTTCTGGAACTGAACTATATTCCACTGTATACTTTGGCAGCCTTCCTCACAATCCATGATCGCAGAAACTTGATGTCACCTGCAAACCTATTAACTAACCCATCTACGTTTATGTCAAAGTCATTTAGTTATATTACAAACAACAGAGGTTCCAGCACAGATCCCTGCAGAACGACACTGACCACCAACCTCCAGCCTGTATATTATCCTTCCACCTTAACCTTAGATCAGCAAGCCAGTTGTGAATCCATACAACAATAGTCACTGCTAATCCAGTGCATTCGTAGTCTTCTGGATCAGGCTGACATGCTGAACTTTAGCACCATGTAGACAATATGTGGACAAAATCCACGTAGGCAATATCCACCACCTTATCCTCCTCAATATCTTCCTCAGCACCTCAGAAAAAATTGATCAAGTTAGTAAGACATGACCTGCCATGTACAAAGACCAAAATCCTGAAAAATCCTCTCCAATTGCTTCCCTACCACTGACACGTGGTTCACTAGCCTGTAATTCCCTGGATTCTTGCTACTTCCCGTCTTAAACAAAGGAACACCATTAGCTGTTCAAGTTTTCACCTTGGGTGTGCACAGTGCTGACCAGGAGATTATATTTTGAATCCACATGGATGACCCTGACAAATTGGTAACCACTTCAGAATTTGAGCCTTACAAGGAAACAGTCTCGATGCTGCCTTTTTATCCTGTGATGTTATCTTTAACTTGTAATAAGCGAGTTTGGTATTCTAAAAAACGCAAAGAATCATGGGTTTGTCAAAGGTCACTCGCTAAAAAGAAAAAGCTAATGAAGCGCTGACTGTATAAATTGTGTATAAATTCTTATATTTATTCATGATTTATGTGTAAAAATATATTTAATCTGAGAAACAGGTGCCAGGTAGTAGGAGAGCGGGGTGTAACAGCGAGATAGAGGGGTCAGATGCGAGTGGAGACGGGTAGGGAGACTGGACCGGCGGAGAAACATTCTCGGCAGCTGCGAGCACACTGACCCGCACCTCATCCGCAGCCAGGATCGAACCCGGGTCCCCGGTGCCACAAGCGCTGCCCGGGGAGAGGCTGGAGATGTCCGGACTGACGAGACACTGGCCTGAATGGCCACCCCGGGCACCCCCGGACTGAACACCTGGGAGGGGACGGAGATGGCCCAGCAGCAACTCAACAGTGCCCGCAGCGCCGGAAACCCGGGCCCGATCACGGACGAAATGCAGGTCTGCACCCATGCAGATTCACAGCTACTGAGAATGTTTATGGCACGTGACCTATGACCTGGGCATGCGCAGTCGGAATACTGAACTCGCTTATTTTAATTTCTTCATTAAGTTGTATTGTTTGATCAATTATAAAAAATCAACCTTCAAAAGAACACACGGTACTATATTTATAATGCAAACAATTTTTATGTGAATTTGTCACAGCTTTAATTACATTCTCCTACAATTGGCAGTGTAGGAGAACTTAAATTTACTATCTGCTCTGCCATCGGTAGTTCAGGGAAATGTAAATGCTGTTGCCAGCTTCCCCTTATGTTTGTTTACTTACAATAATTCATAGTCAAATTACACCTTAATTCTAAAAACGTTGTCCTCGTTTCCAAATTTCCCTTTGGCCCTGACCCTGTTTCTCTGGAATCGATTCAGCCACAAAACCCTCTGCAATATGCATGACCGTGTTCACAAATTGCCAAGGCCGTACACTTCCTGAATATCTCCAGCTCTTTAACACTTATTCCGTCTTTAAGAAACTGTTTAAAAACTGCTTTGACCAGGATTGCTGCCCTAATCTCTCAGGTGGTGCAATGCTGAGCTCCCTTTGATACTCAGTTCCTCCTACAAAATGAACTGGGATTCTTTGCCTTTTTAAAAGCACTATATCAATACAAACTATGTCTCTTCTTCTTAATTTGCTTTCTATCCCATCATTTCACCATGAATAATATAGAATCAAAGTTTACCAAAAAGAGAACGGAATATATTACTTGAAAACAGAGACTGTACTGTGGCTCCATGATCTGATCCAATTACTCCCCGTCCTCCGCCTCTCCCTTTCACCCAAATCACGCAAGAACCTATGTACCATGACCACTAGCTATTTCCAATTAAACAAAGGCATTATAGATAATTAGGTATATATTTAAAATGTTTAAGTAACATGTAGACACATGGAAGTGCAGATGATGTTTACAGAAAAAGACGCAAAGCGCTGGAGTAACTCAGTGGATCAGGCAGCATCTCTGGATAGGCGACATTTCTGGTTGGGTCCACTCCTAAGACTGATTGTAATGGTTGGGGGGGGGAGAAAGCTGAAAGAGATGGGGGCAAGTGATAGGCCGATACAGGTCGGGGAGAGGTTTGTTTTGCAGATGGGTGGACAAAGGCCAGAGATGGGAAGAACACAAAAGGCCGTGAGATATGGAGACAGGAGGTGCAAAATGTAAAGTCAGAGGAAGGGATATAGGTGGAAGCGGAAAGTCATCTAAACACTTCAACTCACAAGACACCAGATTTAAGTCATTTCTCAGACATTGCATTTGAATCACTGTATTGCAAACAATGAAAGATAGTTAAGGGGCTGTCCCACTTGGGCAACCTAATCTGCGAGTTTAGAAGAGTTTGCCCTCAACTCAAACTCGCAGCATGGTCGACTCGAGGTCCTATGAGGTCGCTGGAACTCTCCTTCATGCTCGAGGGAAGTTCCCGAATACTCGTGGCCTCAGCTAGGTCGCGGAATTTTTTCATTAAAATTTGGTCGGCATGGCTCTTTTAAACTCGTAATGAAGTGGAGTGGGGTCGCTATTTAGTTACAGGCAGTCAAGGGCAGCCGTAGGCAATCTCCTTCACTGAGCGGGCATTTTGATTGGCTCATTGGCGTTTTCAGGACCCAGGAAGACCTACCCGTAGGTAAAATTCTCGCTAACTTTATTAGACTTCTTAAAAGTGTCTCCCATCCTCTCCCATCCTCTCCCCTTCTCTCCCCTTCTCTCCCCTCCACCTCCCCCCACCCCCCCCCCAACGCTCTCTAAAGGACTTACCATTGTGCAGCCGTTTTACCTTCCTCTTCATCGCGGGTGTTGCGATGTGTTTGTGTGTGTGTGCGATCGGTCGGTCGATCCAGCTCGTGGTTTCAACACGAACGGTCGATCCAGCTCGAGGTTTTCCAGGTGAGTGCCTTCGAGCTGGCAGGTCGGAGACACCTTTTTTAACTCGCGGATTAGGTCGCCCAAGTGGGACAGCCCCTTTAGCATCATATATATCTTCAGTGTATCTCCTCAATTGTTATACACTCAATATATACATATCAACAGTATTTATTTCCAAAGTTGATAGGCTTAATTTCAAACCAAGGGGGAATTAGACTAAAGCAAAAATAGAATCTTGCCTCCTAAAGGGAAATTCTGTGAAAATTAGACAATTAGATAGTTTGTAATATGGAATATGGGAGGATATAAAAATTGCATTAGTTGAAGCATGAAGCTCCACCAGCGGAACGTTGTGGCACATTTATTATTTTCATATTATTTAAAATCAATATTTTATGGAATAAAATGATACCGGTCATTACCAATCCATATTGTCAACTGATTGAAAAAGACAATCATTTAGATACATTCTCATGACATAAAATTATGGCTGGATTTCTGGGGAATCAAGTCAGGATAAAGCATCAGCTATTTAGGACTTAGCTGAGAGAAAATGTTCTTTCACCAGAAGATTAGCGATGTGCAGTTATTGAGTATATATTTATTTTAGAAATACAGCGCAGAAACATGCCCTTCGGCCCGCCGAGTCTGCGATCCCCACTATCCTACACGCACTAGGGACAATCTATACTTATCCAAACCAATTAACCTACAAACCTGTACACCTTTGGAGTGTGGGCGGAAACTGAAGATCTCGGAAAAAACCCAGGTGGTCACGGGGAGAATGTACAAACTCCGTACAGTCAGCACCCATAGTCAGGATCGAACCCGAGTCTCTGGCGCTGCAAGCACAGTAAGGCAGTAACTCTACTGATGTGCCACCGTGCCGCCCACAAATGCTTGGTTTGACAAGGATGGATTTTGGATATTACGAGAATCAAGGGATATGAGAATGTGCTGGAAGGTGAAGAAGGGTCTCGACCCAAAACGTCGCCTATCTCCTTCGCTCCTTAGATGGTGCTGCACCCGCTGAGTTTCTCCAGCTTTTTGTGTAACCCAAGGTACAGGACTAGTCGTCAGCTCATTATTGGTATTATTTTATTATTGTCAGGTGTGCAGGGATTCAGTGAAATGATTTTTGTTTGTGTGCTCTCAAATCAAATCAGATAATACTATACACAAATATAATCAAGTCAAACACAAGTAAGTACAACTAGTAGATCGAAGAGAAAAAATACGAGAGTGCAGAATATAATTTAGCAACAATGTAGCTTCACAGTTTCAGTTTCAGTTGCATTTTATCTACTTATTTATGTGTATATTGAACTGAACTGTTCTGTATTTTTGCTTACAACACTCTGTTGTGCTGCAGCAAGCAACAATTTCATTGTCCTATCTGGGACACATGACAATAAACTCTCTTGACTTGACTTGACGAAGTCCAATGACCGCTATGGTTAAAACAGACAAAAAATGACAAAACAGTAAATGACAAAATAAGCTCCGGGGTCCATGGCCCTGCTTCTAATGAGATGGACAATTAAAGCCACAAGAAACAGGTATACACATTAAATCATAATGCAATCATTATTTTCCTGTTATAGCCCATGAAGATGCCAGGTAGTGTGAAGCACTCCTATAATAACAAAACAATGTTTTTGAAATGACACGTCACTGAAACCCAGAACATTCTTATGATGGACTCCAATTAACACAAACAAATTCAACAGCTGACAACATCAAAAGGAGGTTACACAAAAGGCTGGAGAAACTCAGCGGGTGCAGCAGCATCTAAGGAGCAAAGGAGATAGGCAAAGTTTCGGGCCGAAACCCTTCTTCAGACTGATGGGAGGTGGGGGGGGGGGGGGGGGGGGGCGGGGAGAAGAAAGGAGGAGGAGGAGCCCGAGGGCTGGGGGAGAAGTGGGAAGGGGAGGTGACAGCAAGGGTTAACAGAATTGAGAAAATTCAATGTTCAAGCCCAGAGGATGCAGACTCCCCAAGCGGAATATGAGGTGCTGTTCCTCCAATTTGCGGTGTTGTTCACTCTGGCCGTGGAGGAGACCCAGGACAGAGACGTTGGATATGGAATGAGAGGGGGAGTTGAAGTGCTGAGCCACCGGGAGGTCGGGTTGGTTATTGCGGACTGAGCAGAGGTGTTCGGCGAAACGATCACCAAGCCTCCGCTTGGTCTCACCGATATAGATCAGCTGGCATCTAGAGCAGCGGATGCAGTAGATGAGGTTGGAGGAGGTGCAGGTGAACCTCTGTCGATCCTGGAAGGACTGCTTGGGTCCCTGAGAGCAGTGGAGGGGGGAGGTAAAGGGACAAGTGGAGCATCTCTTGCGTTTGCAAGGGAAAGTGCCCGGGGAAGCGGTGGAGCGGAAGGGAAGGGTAGAATTGACAAGGGAGTTGTGGAGGGAGTGGTCTTTGCGGAAGGCAGACGGGGGGGGGGGGGGGGGGGGGGGAGATCAAAAGGAGAACTGGCAGGTTTATTCGGTCACTCTCTTTGAATGTGAAATGCGGATAGTGGCGCGGCGGTCGAGTTGCTGCCTTACAGCTCCAGAGACCTGGGTTCTATCCCGACTATGGGTGCCGTCTTTACGGCGTTTGTGCGTTCTCCCCGTGATCGCCTGGGTTTTCTCTGAGATCATTGGTTTCCTCCCACATTCCAGGTTTATAGGTTAATTGGCTTAGTATAAGTGTAAATTGTCCGTAACGTGTGTAGGATAGTGTTAATGTGTAGGGATCGCTGGTCGGTGCGGTCTCAGTGGGCCAAAGGGTTTGTTTCCGTGCTGTTTCTCTAAACTAAACTAAACTAATATGTTAGTACTGACACTCAGTGCATTAAATTTAAAGTCTTGAGATTTATAAAACATTTTTGAAATGCCTTCCACTTGTACCTATTCTTCACAAATTCACAATTTTCTCACACTTTGTGGTACGATTCTGTGATATTATTGCTAATCTTGCCTTCTGATGAAGTTTATTACAGGTTGTGCAGATGAGGACTTCAAATAGTGTACATACCTATACAAAAACTTCTAGCTTGCTACAGGCCAAACCGCTCCACAGAGGACGCTATATCCTCCGTACTCCATCTGAGCCTGGAACATTTAGAGGAGAAAAACACCTATGTGCGAATGCTGTTCGTGGATTTCAGTTCAGCATTCAATACCATTATCCCCCAGCACCTGATAAGCAAACTGGTTCCATTGGGCCTCGGCACCCCCATGTGTAACTGGCTACTGGACTTCCTCACTGACAGACCCCAGTCTGTGAGGGTTGGAAATAACTCCTCCAACACCATCTCTCTGAGCACCGGCTCCCCTCAGGGCTGTGTCTTAAGTCCACTGCTGTTCACCCTGATGACTCACGACTGTTGTGCCAGGATTAGTACAAACCACATCATGAAGTACGCAGATGACACAACAGTGGTGGGCCTCTTCAGGGACGACAATTAGCTGGCTTATAGGGAGGAGGTGAAACAACTAGTGGACTGGTGCAATACGAACAACCTGATCCTGAATGTCGAAAAAACAAAGGAGGTTATCGTCGACTTCAGGAAAACCCGGCACAGTCCCACACCACTTCACATCAATGACAGCGATGTGAAGGTGGTCAGTAGCACAAAGTTCCTGGGGGTGCAGATCACTAACAGTCTGACCTGGTCGAATAACATCTCATCAACAGTTAAGAGAGCGCAGCAGCGGTTGCACTTTCTGCGCCGGATGAGAAGAGCTCACCTCCCCCATCCCATCCTCACTACTTTCTACAGGGGCACCATAGAGAGTATTCTGACCAGCTGTATCTCTGTCTGGTTTGGGGACTGTAGAGCCTCCGACTGGAAGTCTGTGCAGAGAGTGGTGAGGACAGCGGAAAAAATCATCGGGACCTCTCTCCCCTCAATCGGGGATATTGCGACCAAACGTTGCTTGTCTAAGGCCAGCGGTATTATAAAATACACCATACATCTCCATCACGGTCTGTTCACTCTGCAGCCCTCGGGAAAAAGATATCGCAGCATAAGGAGCAGAACATCAAGGTTCTGCAACAGCTTCTTCCCACAAGCCATCAGACTCCTGAATACCATGTAATGGGCAGCCACCATTGTCTATTTATCATTTTATCCTTTTTATCCATGCCTACCCTTCTGTTAATTTATCGTGTTGCACAGGGAGCCAAATGCAACGTAATTTCGTTTGGAACTGCATATATCAATGTATTTCTAAATGACAATAAAGTTTATTTGACTTTGACTTTGACTTGAGCAAACCTCTGGCTCTTTTCAAAAAAATCTCTCTGCAATTCAAAGAGCTTTTAGTCATTTGATCTAATCTTGGGAGAGTCTAGGAATAGAGGTCATAGCCTCAGAATTAAAGGACGTTCATTTAGGAAGGAGATGAGCAGAAATGTCTTTAGTCGGAGGGTGGTGAATCTGTGGAATGGTTTGCCATAGAAGGCTGTAGAGGCCAAGAAAGATTCTTGATTTGTACAGGTGTCAGAGGTTATGGGGGGAAGGCAGGAGAATGGGGTTAGGAGGGAGAGATAGATCAGCCATGATTGAATGGCGGAGTATCAGAGATTAGTATATAAACTTAATGCACACGGTATTGGTGGTTCAATATTGATGTGGATAGAGAACTGGCTGGCAGACAGGAAGCAAAGGGTAGTAAATGGGTCCTTTTCAGAATGGCAGGCAGTGAGTAGTGGCGTAACGCAAGGCTCAGTGCTGGGACCCCAGCTATTTACAATATACATTAATGATTTGGACGAGGGAATTGAATGCAACATCTCCAAATTTGCAGATGACACCAAGCTGGGGGGTATAGTTAGGTGTGAGGAGGATGCTAGGAGGCTGCAGGGTGATTTGGATAGGCTGAGTGAATGGGCAGATGCATGGCAGTAAAATGTGGTAAGTGTGAGGTTATCCACTTTAGTGGCAAAAAGTGAGGGTAGACTATTATCTGAATGGTGGCAGATTAGGAAAAGGGGAGATGCAACAAGACCTGGGTGTCATGGTACACCAGTCATTGAAAGTAGGCATGCAGGTGCAGCAGGCAGTGAAGAAAGCAAATGGTATGTTAGCATTCATAGCGAAAGGATTTGAATATAGGAGCAGGGAGGTTCTGCAGTTGTACAGGGTTTTGATGAGACCACACCTGGAGTATTGCGTACAGTTTTGGTCTCCAAATCTGAGGAAAGACATTCTTGCCATAGAGGGAGTTCAGAGAAGGTTCACCAGACTGATTCCTGGGATGTCGGGACTTTCATATGAAGAAAGACTGGATAGACTCGGCTTGTACGCACTGGAATTTAGAAGATTGAGAGGGGATCTTATAGAAACTTGCAAAATTCTTAAAGGGTTGGACAAGCTAGATGCAGGAAGATTGTTCCCGATGTTGGGGGAGTCCAGAACAAGGGGTCACAGTCTAAGGATAAGGGGGAATTCCTTTAGGACCAAGATGAGGAAAACATTCTTTACACAGAGAGTGGTGAGTCTCTGGAATTCTCTGCCACAGAAGGTCGTTGAGGCCAGTTCATTGGCTATATTCAAGAGGGAGTTGGATGTGGCTCTTTTGGCTAAAGGGATCAGGGGGTATGGAGAGAATGCAGGTACGGGATACTGAGTTGGATGATCAGCCATGATCATATTGAATGGCGGTACAGGCTCGAAGGGCCGAATGGCCTACTGCACCGATTTTTTTCTATTTTTCTAGTAGTCTTGATGGGCTGAATGGCCTAATTCCACTCCTATTTCTTATGACCACTGTGCCACCCTATTAGAGGATCCTTGGAGTAAAGTCTTCATATTAGTGACCATCTGAAGCACACACAGCAGAAGCATTGGCAAAGGAGATGGGACTCTGCTTGTTTCAATGGGATTGTTTTAATTTTTGAAAAACACAGATGCTAGAAATAGAAACATAAAATGCTGGGAACTCTCTTTTTACACTGATGCTGCCTGACATGCTGCGTGTTTCCAGCATTATCTGTTTTATTATACCTGAACTATAATTGTCGGTGCACTCTGAAAAACTAGTATTTGGTAAATGTAATGATGCAAGGATTAATTACATTGAATAAAACCCAATCAGTATCATCAAACTGGGTTAGTGCTGATCATTGCACATTAGGGCTTGAGAAAAACTTAGATTCAGCAACTGGTCCTCTACTATGGAGACGACCATAGTAAACAATAAGCTTGTCCATATGTCTCAACTACTTACTGTTCGGATCTACGTTTTCACACAGCTCTGTTTTGGCTTCACCATTCGGCCTGTCTGAGGCTTTGTGGGATAGTCGTGAGGACATTGTTGCCGCGGTAACCACTGCTTTAAAGCTGCGCTTCCTCTTCTGAACATTCTGCTCTGGATGGAAGATGATGATGTAAACCTTCGGCATGTAGAGCATTCCCAAAGCCACTGAAGCACTTAGGTTCATGGAGATGGTTAGGGTGGTGGTCTGTATATACATCTGGAAAAATAACAAAGGATCAGATGACAATTGCTGGTCAGTTTCCCAACCCGTTTTCATATATTTTTTTGTGGAGACATAGAAAGAAGCAATTCAGTCCATCAAGTACATGCAACCCTGAGAATATTCCCATCCGTCCCATTTCCCACACTTATTTCCCTGTAACAATTTCTCCAACATATAAGTCAATGAACTGCTCCCAATTCTCCTGTGACCCAACGATATTAAGGGTGAATTACAATGGCTAATTAACTGGCACAAGTTTGAGATGTGGTAGGAAACCGGAAGACCTGGGGTGACCGATGTGATCTAATGGAGAAAATTTAAATTCCATGGAGGCAGCACCACAGGTCCGGATGGGATCCTTGTTCCTGGTGCTGTGAGGGTCCAGCTGTGCCACCCAGCAAAGATGGTGCCCTAATATAGTTTGATATCGAGTCAATGTCGCGTTTTGAGACAAACTCTCATTGCAAAGGTCCGATGCAGTAACCTCAAAAGTTGTTTATAATTACACAGGGAATCGATGACGAAAAATAAGACAACAAAGATGGACAAAAATTTGCAATGCTCATCATGAGTAATTTATAATTTACATGTCACCTGGGAGATCATTGCGCAGAGGAGTTCGAAAGGCTTTGAAAGGACAGGAAGCAGAAACAATGTACTCAATGACTAACGTGGTGGAGGAAAATATATATGCAATACTTCATTTTTATATCATTTCTAGACAGGCCATGTACGTTGTTCAGGGAGCAAGTAGCACAAAATGCTACACAACATCAAAAATATAGTTGTTGCACCAAGATTGTATCAGTTTCATATCTAATATATCACTCCAGTCCACCTGAATGAAATCTTTCCTCTCACTTTCATATCAGGAATTCAAAATATATCTTCCATCAGGAAATTAGATCACCAAAGGCACAATAACAAGAAGTAGCAAAATGATCTGCCCTGCAAAATGAACTCATTAATTCACCATTAGATCATCGATAAAAGCAAGGCATCAACTGCTGCAGTTGCTTACACGAGGTACACAGAAGAGGGAACGTTTTTCTTGGGATAGTGCGTAGTCATAGCACAAAGACAGCCTTTTGCTCATCAAACTGCATTGATACTTTCAATCTATCATGCAGTGCTTTCGAGTTATATAGCACGTAACAGGGCCTTTGGCCATTGTTCATGCCTTGACGGTCCAAATACTTGTCCAATGTTGGGAGCATACCTGCCTCAACTGCTTTCTCAGGAAGTGAGAAGATTAGATTGCCAGAATCATTGCTCTATTTCTATCATTCTTACACTTTCCCCTTTAGATTTGCCATCTTCCTCACTTCTCAACAGAAGCAATGTTTCATTTTAAACTTCCTTCCATCACTCCTGACCTTTTAAAACATCCCACCCTTCCTAATGTTCCCATGCCTCGTACAATGACCTGGAAAATACATAAAGGGAAATGCAAATGAATATTAAAATAATTTATGAATCAAAAAAAATGCTGCTTGTGACAACCAATCCTGACTACAGGTGCTGTCTGTATAGAGTTTGTACGTTCTCCCCGTGACCACATGGGTTTTCTACGGGTGCACCGGTTTCCTCCCACACTCCAAAGACATACAGGTTTATAGGTTAATTGGCTTGGTATAAATGTAAATGGTTCCTAGTGCGTATAGGGTAGTGTTAGTGTGCGGGGATCGCTTGTTGGTGTAATCTCGGTGGGCCTAAGGGCCTGTTTCTGCGCTGTATCTCTAAACTAAACTAACATTAAGTGTGATTGCACTTGCTGTTACTGCACAGAGAAAGAAAATACTTTTTTTTGTGAGCTGCTTGTATTGTTTCCCATATTTCATTATCATATTCATAGAGGCATAAGTCAATGACATCCCCCTGAGTGTTCATATCAGGCCGTGCATATCTCTGAAGATCTGTCCTGGTCCGAGAACATGGATGCAAATATTAAGAAAGCACATCAGCGCCTCTACTTCCTGAGAAGATTACGGAGAGTCGGTATGTCAAGGAGGACTCTCTCGAACTTCCACAGGTGCAGAGTAGAGAGCATGGTGGCCGGTTACATCGTGGCTTGGTTCGGCAACTTGAGCGCCCAGCAGCGGAAAAGACTGCAAAAGGTTGTAAGCACTGCCTAGTCCATCATCGGCTCTGACCTCCCTACCATCGAGGGGATCTATTGCAGTCACTGCCTCAAAAAGGCTGTCAGCATCATCAAGGACCCACACCTTCCTGGCCACTCACTCATCTCCCCACTGCTTTCAGGTAGAAGGTACAGGAGCCTGAAATCTGCAACATCCATGTTCAGGAATAGCTACTTCCCCACAGCCATCAGGCTATGAAACTCAACTCAAACAAAACTCTGATCATTAATAGCCCATTGCACTTTATCTGTTTATTTATGTGTGTGTGTATATATATATATATATATATATATATATATATATATATATATATATATTCATTGGTTTATGGTCACACTGATCAGTTCTGTTCTGTATTTATTTTTTATGCCTACTATATTCTGTTGTGCTGAAGCAAAGCAAGAATGTCATTGTCCTATCTGGGACACATGACAATAAACTCTCTTAAATCTTGAATCTTGACATCAGTCCCATTCCCACATTTAATTTCCTTTTTATCTTTTCATTCACACATCTTCTGGTCCATGATTCACCTATTCTGGACAACAGACTGTGCATCTACCCGATCTATTCCTCTCAAGCTCTTATACACCTCTATAACATCACCCCTCATCCTCTTGCACTCCAAGGAATAGAGTCCAGCCTACTCAACCTCTGCCTGCAGCTCACACCCTCTAGTCCTGGCAACATCCTCGTAAATCTTCTCTGTACCCTTTCCAGCTTGACAAAATCTTTCCTATAACATGGTGCCCAGAACTGAACACAATACTCTAAATGAGGCCTCATCATCGTCTTATACAACTGCAACATGACCGCCCAACTTCTGTACTCAATACTCTGGCTGATCAAGGCCAATGTGTCAAAAGCCTTTTTGAGTACCTGATTGAGTGAAACAGAAGTAACATGCACTACATAGGTCTTTATCAACTCCATCATGACCATAAATGTTTTGTTACATTTTTGACAATATCCAGAGTAACAAACAAAACCTTTTTTTTAAACTTCCTGATCAATTTGTATCCAGCTGAAATCTACATTGAATTGTTCACACGTTTTGCAAAAGATTGCAATCCTGTTAATAATGATCTAGTGAGCAGATTTTTATTTGGAGATTGTAGCTGAATAAAATTCTAGATGCCAACTAGAAATTCTTCTCTGATTATTAGTTTTGGCTGAATAACTCTTCAATCTGCTTTCAATACCATTGGTTGAGAACAGGATAATTTCTGAGAAGATGTATTGCTCTTTAAGGTCTGCTGTGGGATATTTAACTTCAGACAGAATACTTTTTGGTCAATATCCAACGGTGCAGAGGAATAATCAAGATCTGTTGGCCAGCTGCGTAGGTTTAATCCTGCCATATCCCACTCAACCATGACGATGGTTTATAATCTAGCCCAACTGAAAGCTACAGAAGGAGGGGAGGAGAGTAGATTCCTGGCCAATGTTGCTTCCCTCCTGTAGGATACCATCTAAGTCAAAGTCCCTTCAAACCTCCACATAAAATATGGGGCAGTCAGGTGAATAGTACACAAGTGACAAACTGGAAGGGAAATAGCCTGGTGTTAACAGTAGGTCATTGTTAGAACTCTCAGTCCTTAATCACGTGATTATGGATTGTCTTTTGATAGTGACTTTTGAAATTTCTTTCTTTCTCAAGATAGTCCCAAATGTTTGTAACCATTGTTTGGTTTTGTTCAGTTTAGAGATAAAGTGCAGAAACAGGCCCTTCGGCCCACCGAGTCCGCACCGACCAGTGATCCCCGCACACTAACACTATCCTAAACACACTAGGGACAATTTACATTTATATCAAGTCAATTAACCTACAATCTGTTCAAAGAAGAAATGGAGGACCCTGAGGGTTTTCTGTTGGTGGAATGGCGGTGTAAAGAGACTGGATATCCATGGTAAAGCTAAGGCGATAGGGACAAAGGAATTAGAAGTTATTAAAGTGGCAAAGAACATGAGAGGTTTCCCAGGTGAGGGTGGAAGGGACTGGACAAAAATGAACAAGATAAAACAGTTAAATTCGGAGATGAATTCAGTGGGGCATGACAGGCAGAAACAATGGGTCTGCAATGCCATTTGTGTTTGTAGGTTTTGGGAAGGATACAGAAACATTCAGTGCAGGGTTGGGGGAACTATAACTTTGGAGACAGTGGAGAACAGATCACCTTATAGGTGAAGGCTATGGGGTGTTAATAACATGAGATGGTTGGGAAGATGGTGGTTAGGTGTTTGTCAGTGAGTTATGGTCAAGGGGTATGTTTGAAGAAGATTTCGTGAGGCGACTCCTTTGATTTTGTTGGCTTTGATCTGGCTAGTTTTCTATTATCTTTGCATTAAAGGGTAGCATTAATAATAATGATCATCAATCCATTGGATTGTTGTACACATCCATCTAGTTGACCCATATCCTTCAGGGATGGGAATCTTTCATTATTACAAAGTCTCTTGACTGCAGACCTACAACTGTGAGATTACCTTGTAAGTAGCCTCTGAAATGGCCGAGAAAGTCACTCAGCCCAAGGGTAATTACAGATGGACACCAAATACTCAGCTTCACAGAAGCACACAACTGTGCGAAAGAAACAAAATGGATTCAATCAGTCATCGGCTGACTGAACATTTAACACATTTGGATGTCTGGAGTAGGTGCTGGAAAGACCTTCTTAAAATTAAATAGAATTCTCAGATAAGCATCTGCAATTGATCTTACGTGCAAATTAAAAGAGGATAAGGTTTTTCAAATCGTGATGGTTGCCATAGCAACTGTACTCTTTTTCTGTTAGAACGTATATCCAGGCCTATTGTGTCAGTGGCTCTATAGGAACATGGTACAGCACATTAATTTCCAAATTACATTTTCATTTAATTTATTGTAGCATTGCAATAGGAGCTCTTAGATTAAAATGGAACATTAATAAATAATGGCCTAGAAATTGTTGCGCACCATTTCAAGCGCCCTGTACAATTGTGGCGCACTGCACCAAATGCCATTTGGGTTTTTGGTCCCCTTGCTGCAAACTTCAATCATACTCAGGGTCCAGTACATTGCTTTTTCTTTTAATCTTCATGCACACAGGGTATAATACCACTTGACATGGTCACAGGAGATTGTGTTAGATGTGCATTTAAGACCCACATCAGCGAATGTTCAGTTCATTTTTTGGAGCTGAATAAAGTGATAGGGAGATGGGTCCAGGTCATGATTTTGCTCTGTCCAAGTTCAGTCATGGAAACAGGGAGGGAACAGCAGCCCTGGATTGTGATTCTAGGTCAATACATCTCCGCTAAGCTTGAAGCTACTGTAGAGCATAGAAAGGCAGGTAACAGCTTCACTTTGGGTGTATACTGTATAGAATTGAAGTACTGATAAAGGTTGCTTTCTTCACACTCTTCACACTCTTCACACATTATTGCTTCACACTCCTCCCACCTCTCTCCAGCTATCTAAGCCCGATTAACCTTTCATTCTCCCTCATGTCTTTCTCCAGCGTCCCCTTAATTTGCCTCAGGTGTTCCTTGGGACTGAAATGTGGATAAAGAACTTTCCCCTAAATTTCCTGGTCAGTTTATGCATAAATGACTCATATTTATTGACCATGGATTTGGTCTCCACAGGCCTTCAGGCTTCATCTCTCAGCCTCTCCACCTCAGGATACAAGAGCACAAGTTGGAGCAGTGGTCAATCTTATGTCCGCTTGAGACACAAGAAAGTTCAGATGCTGGAATCCTGATCATAACACCAAGTGCTAGAGGAACTCAGCTGGTCAGGCAGTATCTGTCGAGGGAATGTCGAGATGATTTTTCGGATTGAGAAACTTCTTCAGGCATCTAAAGTCTAAAGAAGGACCCTTTTTTTCCTCTTCAAATGAAGCACAATCCAAACAGCATCTTGATGGTTGAGTTTAACTTCAAGTGGCTTTAATGTATTACACGTCTAAAATTCAAAATCAGCCTGCGAATCTAAAGGCTCAAATATAGATTACTGGGCTTCCCACAACTGTCCTGTCAATAAAACAATTATATGGGTATCATCAGCTGCTGGTGTCTTGTACCTTTGCATCTAAACAGAAATTTCTTTCTTGGGCCTATTTATGATTCTCTTTAAATCTCTGCATCAAAATATGCCAACAGCACGGAAACAGGCCCTTTGGCCTGAACACACCAGCCATCAATCACCCATTCACGCAAGCTCTATGCTTTCCCACTTTTTCATCCATTCTCCATATATTAGGGCCTATTCTAGAGGCCAATTAACCTGGAAGAGCATGGGAGGAAACCAGAGTTCCTGGTCCTTTTTAATATATCTGTAATCATCATGTAAGAAAAGCCACATCACAAAACTTTAGCAACATTGAATCCTGAGGACGAAACCGAGTCCAATGCATTGGTCATATATCCAGCTCCCCTTTGGATATAGGTATGTTAGACTGAGATCTACAATCTTAGCAGAGGTATAGTATCTACTGTATCCGTTGTTCAAGATGTGGACTCTTATTCATTGACGAGACCAAATGTAGAATGGGTGATCATTTTGCTGAACACCTTTGCTCAATTCGCTTGGACCTACCTGATCTCCCGGTTGCTAAACACTTTAATTCTCCTTCCCATTCCCACACTGCCCCTTCTGTCCTAAGGCCTCCTCCATTGTCAGAGTGACATTAAACACAAATTGGAGGAACAGCATCTCATATTTCGCTTGGGCAGCTTACAACCCATGAAATGATTTCTCCAACTTCAAGCAACCCCTTGCTTTCCCTCTTTGTCCATCCCTCCCCCACCCAAGTCACACCAGCTTTCATTCTCACCTGGCTAAAAGCTAACAAAGGCCTGTTTTCTTTATCATTGTTACTTTTTTGCATATCTTTCATTCATTTGTTCTATATCTCTCTACATCATCGTCTATACCTCTCGTTTCCCTTTCCCGTGACTTTCAGTCTGAAGTAGGTGTCTCAAATACTGTCACCCATTCCTTCTCTCCAGACATGCTGCCTGTCCTGCTGAGTTGATCTATCATTTTGTGTCCATCATAGTATAGGTAATTTAGTATTTAACTTGCATTAGAATATAAGCCATCAGAACCACTAAGAAGTGTGCAAAGGTATAATGGTGACAGTGGAGCAGTGCATTTTAAATTTAATGTTACCAACAAGGTATAATTTTCCTTCAGGTTTCAAGCAATGTTCTGGAGCAATGGATATTTTTAATCTCATGTATTTTGCTAATCACACCTGCATTCAAAGTATTTAATTGTCATAGGGAATTTGCAACCAAGTGTGAAACTTTCTGAACACATTAATATTTAAAAAGAATGTAACAAACTATGCCTTCGCTGTTTAATATACACTGGCCTAGATTTGGCTGTGTAAATACCAATGAGGCTGTCAGTACTCAGCCCATTTACATCATTATTCCAGTTAAAGTACATTTTTTATTGCACGCAGGTACTAATTACTGCCAAACCTCGCTTGCACTGCAAATGAGCTTTAAAAATGTCATCCTGTTCCTTTTGCTTCACAGCAAATTCACCAATGATAATGCTGGTTTAGAATCAGTCCACTAAGAAAAGTCAATATGATCAGTTAATGAGATAACAAGCTGCAGAAAACGTTAAACTCTTATTTGCTCAGCGATAACATGAGATCCGCAGGTCAGGTCACGTATCTGAATCCCCAAACCAATTGTGTAACCACACTTACTGGTGCATATAGGAGGCTGCACATGGTGACGATGCCACAAAATGCCAGCCCTGTCCCTCTAATATTTGATACCTCGCCGCTGCCAAAAATGTTTTTGCTGTTCAATAGATCCAATACTGTCGATTCAGATCCAAGATAGCGCCCAAGCCAAACTCTTTGTGTACCAGTCACAGAAGTGGATCTGCAATCACGCTCCACCCTTTTAAATCTCTACTGCAGCAGCAGCATTTCTAACTTTAACTATGCTAGTCACATTTTTCCTTTAATCAAGCATCTGAACACTGTGGATGGCTGGATTGTACTCATGTATTGTCTTTCCACCGACTGATTGGGAAGCAACAAAAGCTTTTCACTGCACCTTGGTACACATGGCAATAAGCTAAACTCAATACTCGCTTATTCAATATTCAAATAATAACAAATAAGTATTTTACTGTTATTTAATTAAGTTTATTTTATTGTCACGCATACTGAGGTACAGTGAAAAGCATTTTTGTTGCATGCTATCCAATCAGGCCATTCACAGTGTACAGATACGGGATAAAAGGAATAACGGTTAGTGGAAGATAAACTCCAGCAAAGTTCAATTAAAGATAGCACAAGTGTCTCCAGTGAAAGAAAGAAATGTACTGTGGGGAAAAAAAAGATTTTTAATTTGCTGACTTATTTTAAATGGAAGTCAGAGGCATCTTTGAAAATAATGGGATCACCACTTAGGGCGTAAATAAAAGGTGCTGGATGCAAAGTGAACCTGGGCCTTCAGCTCAGAGTTATTCCAAGAGTTAATAGTGATTCCAGCTAAAGAACAAGGGTCTGGAAATTGGTTCATTTGTTTGCCAGCAAGTTATAGACTTCTGAAGTGGAGTGCAGAATTGGAGAAGTCTAGTGCGTGATGAGTAACAGAGGGAGGCAGTTTCTGATGGAACCTCCCATCCACAAAATAGCACCATCCAGCCCAGAGAAAGTTCAACTCAAATGAACAGGGAATAATTTTAGTTCATCACATATGGCTAACCTGATGTGATTAGCCAACAGACATTTATAATTCTTTGACATTTATAACACTAAGAAGAGGAGTTCCATCAGTCACTGAAAAACATTATGATTCACAATGACATTAATAGCTGTCCTTTGGAAGGACTTCAAGAGTAACTGTAGGTTAAGATATCTCCCAGGAGGTATTACTCAAGGGTTGAAAAGATGTTATATAATTCCAACTAATTTAAAACATTGGTTACGTTAACAGATAGTCTGCCCAGGAAATGCTGTTGGAGATTTCACAAAGTAGAAGACTAGAACATGGGAGAGATGAAGAAAAATAGAGAAAGTGAATGGGAAAATAGAGATGAATAGAGAAGACTATAAAAATAAGGAAGTTGTGCAACCAGGCATGGATTTGACATACACGGTTCAATAAATGGAATCTCTTGATCATTGATACTTCAGTGAGAAAAAGGAGCACAAATGGAATCGTCAAACTTGGCCTGTGTGATAAAATATTGTTTCCCACTTCATAATTCTATTCATATTATTAAACCTAAAACTGTTTCAATATTTTGATTAACGTGAAAATTAAAATAAAATGGATATTTTTTCATGGGGTTTGTTTTGGGCTCCTCTGACATAGTAATGCAGCACGGAGATGGGCCATTTGACCAAGATGCTCCATCTAAACAAAGTCCTATTTGCCCGTATTTGGTCCATTATCCCTCTAATCCTTTCCTATTCATGTACCTGTCCAGGTGTCTTTTAAATGTTATTATTGTACCTGCCTCAACTACCTCCATTGGCAAGTCCTCTAGCTATTGATTCTCCTACCCTAGTTAAAAGAATCTGTACATCCATCCTATTAATTCCCTTCATGATTTAAAAAACCTCTATAAGATCATGTTAGTTTCCTGCTCTCTAAGTAGAACACTCCTGATCTACGTGTGATTACCATTGCAAAAATGGGAGGCAGCTTCAGACCCAGTCTGAAATAGGGTCTTGACCCGAAACATCACCCATTCCTTCTCTCCAGTGATGCTGCCTGTCCCACTGAGTTACTCAGTGGGACAGGCAGTTTTGGGACAGATATGGAGTTTTATGTCTAACATGGGAGGTAGCTAGTTTTATTCTATGTAGTCAGGGATACAACTCCATATCAACCCTCATGTGCAGTACCGGCAAGTCAGATGAATGGATAATGGGACACACAGCCAAGTTTCACAAAAATTGAAATGACATCTGATTCCTGACCCTCCAAAAAAAATCTACTCTAAAATTGAAAACAAAAAAAAGTAAGCTTGTTGATGTGCTTAATTATGTGTTTAATTATCTTACAAGTGCCACCTAAGGGTTGTTGATGAGATTATAAAAAACCTAACCCTGATCTTAGGGAGCAAGATTCAGTATTGCTTTTGTTTTTAAATCCTCAGAAAGCTGGTAAGCCTTGCAAATGTTTATCTGCGATTGGGAAAAGAACATAGCTGAACTGTTGAAGCAAGCTGAAAGCTGCATTAATATAGCTTTTAATTATTTTCCAGCTGGTTCCAAACCGACATGATGATGATCAGTGCAACCAAGAAATAAATAATTCATTAAAGAACTGGATTTCCCAAATTGGTTGGTTAACCTCCAAAATCAAGTCACAGACAAATTGTTCAGCACTACCTCCAAGTGAATCATATCTTTAAGTAAAACATAATACCACAATGGATCAGTCAACCAGACGTTCGTAATGCATTTCTAAGTGGTAGTTTCTCTTCTGTTGGCAGTAATTGAGCCACATCGTTGTTCCTGCAGAAACTGAAGCTGAACACCTAACTGATAGGAATCGAGGTCACTGCTTTGCGCACCCCAACACCTGAGCTCTGCACAAACTCACTTCTCCTCACTGATTGAAACAACCATGGAAGGGAGCTATTAATTATCAAGAAGTAAGTTTATTTTATTAAAATGACAGGGTCCCAAGGCAAACTTATATGGAATTTGCAAGGTGTTCATTTTTCACTGTAAACCTAGCATGACATCCGAAGGTTTGGAAACTCAACACAACTTCTATATGTCTGAGGAAGGGACTCGACCCAAAACGCCACCTATTCCTTTTCTGCAGAGATGCTGCCTGACCCGCTGAGTTACTCCAGCATTTTGTGTCTATCTTCTAAATGTCCCTTTAATTAAAATAAATAAAATAGGAAGGGCTCAAATTCATGCAGGATTTCCAGATACCCTGAAGTGTTCAATGGTTCTTTATGATTGCATGTAGTTCAGTAGAGTATTGCCAAACCTAAGCACAATCCCTGTTAGTACAAAGAGCATAGAAATATTACACTGACACCGTAAAGCAAGAGTCGCAAGGTTTTGGTGCCATTTCCAAAGTCCAGTCCAGTGCGCTCGGTTTTCTGGAGCATCGCCTGATCCAGTCGAGTCTCAGAATTCAACTAGAACGTTTGTTCTGTGCACCATGGATTACACTACACTAACAGCAAGCTAACATTGCGTACAGTTCTGTACGCAATTATTGCGTACAGTTCTGGTCTCCAAATCTGAGGAAGGACATTATTGCCATTGAGGGAGTGCAGCGAAGGTTCACCAGACTGATTCCTGGGATGTCAGGACTGTCTTATGAACAAAGACTGCATAGACTAGGTTTATACTCTCTAGAATTTAGGAGATTGAGAGGGGATCTTATAGAAACTTACAAGATTCTTAAGGGGTTGGACAGGCTAGATGCAGGAAGATTGTTCCCGATGTTGGGGAGGTCCAGGACAAGGGGTCACAGCTTAAGGATAAGGGGGAAATCCTTTAGGACCGAGATGAGAAGAAATTTTTTCACACAGAGAGTGGTGAAAAAGAGACTGGAACTCTCTGCCACAGAGGGTAGTTGAGGCCAGTTCATTGGCTATATTTAAGAGGGAGTTAGATGTGGCCCTTGTGGCTAAGGGGATCAGAGGGTATGGAGAGAAGGCAGGTACGGGATACTGAGTTGGATGATCAGCCATGATCATATTGAATGGCGGTGCAGGCTCGAAGGGCCGAATGGCCTACTCCTGCACCTAATTTCTATGTTTCTATGTTTCTATGTTTCTAATGGATGATTTGCATTTTGCACATGCCGATCGAGCAAGTGATGTTGGCCGGAACAGACAGACAGAGAATGAGAGTGAGAATTGTTTGTTCTTTTTCAAATAGTGTTGTGGGATATTTTATATTCACCTCTGTAGAACTTGATTTAAAAACTTTATCCAAAGGTTTATCCCATCATTCAGGACTGTATCAACAGCACATTCAATGCACTAAAGCTCGACTGCGGCACAGTGACATAGCGGTAGAGCTTACGGCGCCAGAGACCTGGGTTCGATCCCGACTATGGGTGCTTGTCTGTACGGAGTTTGTACATTCTCCCCGTGACCCATGTGGAGTTTCTCCCACACTCCAAAGACATACAGGTTTGTAGCTTAATTGCCTTGGTAAAATTGTAAATTGGTCCTTGTGTTTGCAGGATGGTGTTAGTGTACTAGGATCTCTGGTCGGTGCAGACTCGGTGGACCAAAATGTCTGTTTCTGCACTGTATCTTTAAACTAAACTAAAAAAGAGATTCCAAAACAGGTTGACATGAGAGTGTTATGTAGGTTAATTGGGACAAAGCATGGTGTGATGTGTGTAATGTAAGCTGCAGTCAACAGTGTTTTGGAATTTTGATTGGAAGGCTGACCATAGGGTACATTAGGATAGTCAAATAAAACCATGTTTCCCTCAGAGTTAACCAACAAGTTACAGAAAATTAACAAAAGATCAGAAATTGAAACAGGCAGTGTGGATGTGGCAACTAATAGTTTGATTTCAGTATTAAAAAAACCCCAAAATCTTGCACCGTTTATTTAAAATGAATAATGATATAATGCACAGGTATTAATGACTCTCCGTATCAGCCAACAAAACAGGATAGAGTTTTGAAACATCTTTTTTATTAATGGCAACTAACAGCATTGATAGATGCAACAATGTATCAACAGCCATAAAGTGAATAACTACTGAATATATACTACAAAGGGTTAAATATGATCTAAAATAAACATGTTCATACAAACCTCTGTGTCAACCAGATAGTCATGGAGTCATAGAGTGGTACAGTGTGGAGACAGGCTCTTTGGCCCAACTTGCCCACACCGGCCAACATGTCCCAGCCGCCTGCGCTTGGTCCATATCACTCCAAACTTATCCTATCCATGGTTACACAAAAAGCTGGAGAAACTCGGCGGGTGCAGCAGCATCTAAGGAGCGAAGGAGATAGGCGACGTTTCGGGTCGAGACCCTTCTTCAGACTGGTCAGGGATCAGGGAAACGAGAGATATAAACAGTGATGTGGAGAGATAAGGAACAATGAGTGAAAGATATGCAAAAAAGTATTGGTGATAAAGGAAGCAGGCCATTGTAAGCTGTTTGTGGTGTGAAAATGAGAAGCTAGTGCGACTGGGGGGGGGGGGGGGGGAGATGGAGAAGGAATGTCAGGGACAGAGGGCTGAGGGAGAGGTGGGGGGGAGGCAGTCTGGGTTAACAGAATTGAGAAAATTCAATGTTTAAGCCCAGAGGATGCAGACTCCCCAAGCGGAATATGAGGTGCTGTTCCTCCAACTTGCGGTGTTGATCACTCTGGCCGTGGAGGAGGCCCAGGACCGAGAGGTCGGATACGGAGTGGGAGGGGGAGTTGAAGTTCTGAGCCACCGGGAGGTCGGGTTGGCTATTGCGGACCGAGCGGAGGTGTTCGGCGAAACGATCGCCCAGCCTCCGCTTCGTCTCACCGATGTAGATCAGCTGGCATCTGGAGCAACGGATGCAGTAGATGAGGTTGGAGGAGGTGCAGGTGAACCTCTGTCGGACTTGGAATGACTGCTTGGGTCCCTGAAAGGAGTGGATGGGGGAGGTGAAGGGACAAGTGTAGCATCTCTTGCGGTTGCAAGGGAAAGTGCCCGGGGAAGGAGTGGAGCGGGAGGGAAGGGAAGAATTGACGAGGGAGTTGCGGAGGGAGCGGTCTTTGCGGAAGGCTGACAGGGGGGGAGATGGGAAGATGTGGCGAGTGGAGGGGTCACGTTGGAGGTGACGAAACTGGCGGAGGACTATCTGTTGTATGCGCTGGCTGGTGGGGTGAAAGGTGAGGACCAGGGGGACTCGGCCCTTGTTGTGAGTGGGGGAATGGGGAGAGAGGGCAGTGTTGCGGGGTATGGAGGAGACCCTGGTGCGAGCCTCATCTATAGTGGGGGAGGGGAAACCCCGTTCTCTGAAGAACGAGGACATTTGCGATGACCTGGTGTGGAACACGTCATCCTGGGAGCAGATGCGGCGTAGACGGAGGAATTGGGAATAGGGGATGGAGTCCTTACAGGAAGCAGGGTGGGAGGAAGAGTAGTCCAGGTAGCTGTGGGAGTCAGTTGGTTTGTAGTGGATGTCAGTCAGGAGTGTATCACCTGCAATAGAGATGGTGAGGTCAAGGAATGGTAGGGAAATGTCGGAAATGGTCCAAGTATATTTGAGTGCCGGATGGAAGTTGGTGGTGAAATGGATGAAGTCAGTCAGTTCTGCGTGGGTGCAGGAGGTGACACCAAAGCAGTCGTCAATGTAACAGAGGTAAAGGTCGGTGGTGGGGCCCTGGTACGCCGAGAACAAAGATTGTTCGACGTGCCCGACAAAGAGGCAGGCGTAGCTAGGGCCCATGCGTGTGCCCATAGCTACGCCTTGTGTTTGGAGGAAATGGGAGGAGTCAAAAGAGAAGTTGTTGAGGGTAAGGACCAACCCCGCTAGGCGGAGGAGGGTGTCAGTGTAAATCCTATCCATGTACCTGTCTAGCTGTTTCTTGAACGTTGGGATATTCCCTACCTCAACTAATTACTCTGGCAGCTTGTTCCAGACACCAACCACCCTTAGTGTGAAAAAGCTCAGATTCCTATTAAATCTTTTCCCCTTCACCTTGAACCTATCTCCTCAGGTCCTCGATGAAAGATGTTTAACTTCTGTCATATCCTTCCACTGTTTATTCATGATGATCAACCAAGATTTGCACTGCTGCAAGTTTTATCATCCATGTTCAGTGTTATTTTGGTTGCTGTTGCTCTGCATTAAAATTCACTTACGATTGTGGTCGGAACATAATTTGCAAACAATTAGACCTTAATTTTGCTCAAACATGATCCGTCCAGTCTGCTTGTCCAAGCCTTACAGGGCAAGGAGGTCCAGTTGGCACTGTGGCTGTGGCTGTGGAAGTTGGGGAGAGGAGAGCACTTCAGTCAATGGAGCGCAGTGGACTTTGAAAACAGATGGCAGATCATGCACGCAACAGGTGAGGTAAGGATCTAAGGATCAAGTATTTTATTTACCTGAAGGCCTCTCAGGATTTTCCAGGATGTGTCCAATAATGGACACCCCTTGAACAACAATGGTGTCATACTGTAAAACACACATAATACCAAGCATCTCAGATAAGGCATTACAACCTGGGCACATTGTGGCTCCAGTGGGGTTCCTGGTGCAGTATTCCAAGTGGTATGATTTGACACGTGAATTTATTGTTCCCAGGGAAAGGAAACTATTTAGAACAAAATGACAAATTGGATATTAAAATGAGTACAATGCAGAAGCTAGGACATTGGTGGCTTTAATCATAGTCAGCCACGATTGAGCCGCGGAATAGACATGATGGGCCGAATGGCCTAGTTATGCCCCTATAAATAATGACCTGCAGGATGTTTTCAACATTTCTTGGTTTTATATCAGATTTCCAGCACCTGCAAGATTAAAAAAAAGATTCTTCTTAAAAAATGTCCATTTGTAAAATCTGCTTCTATTATTAGTCAGTGAATGACGCATGTTGGTCAATGGCACTCATCCAGGATATAAAGAGAAAATATTACCTTCTTAGATGATGTGGTAAAGGCAGCATAATATTAACGCTGTATCACCAAGTAGATTCTCCCATAGAAATGACAGACGATGCATCAACCAAACCCATTGTTTTCAAGTAATTGGGAGGAGGGAGAATAGTAAGATTGAACGAGAACTTACCAGTTCGAAGGTTGATCTTTATTTTATGAGGAGTCGAAGTGAGGGATTTCGTGAAGAGCCCGCCGGCGCGCATGCTCGACATACTTCAAAGTAGCGGCGTGGAATCACAGAAACCAACAATAGAAATGACTTCGCATAGTAAGATTGAATTGACTAAGATTACCAGATGAAGGTGATTGAGGGCTGGGCGAGGAGGGCACGAAATCCCTCACTTCGACTCCTCATAAAATAAAGATCAACCTTCGAACTGGTAAGTTCTCGTTCAATCTTACTATTTCATTTCGGAGTCACGTGAGTGACTTCGTGAAGACTTCAAAGCTTCTGTGATTACACGCCCTGGACCACGTCCATGCTGACACACCACTACCAGGGATGGATGGGAGGAACAAACTTGCTCAATAGTTCATACTGCAAAACAAGAGCATATTTATTAATAACAAATCAAAACCCCCTCATGCGGGGACATCTCCACGTTCTGACCCTGCATTCAGCACGGCTTCTGCGAACTGTAGCGGAGCAGCAACAGGCTTGTTATAAAAACGCTGGAACACAGCTTCATTAGCCCATCCTGCTGTGGCGAGAATTTTGTCCATGGGCACCTCCATGACCCTCGCCGCTGACGTCGATGCAGCCCTGGTGGAATGAGACTTGAACACATTAGTGTCGATACCTGACTTACCCAAGACGACTCGAAGCCACCTGGATATCGTCTGGACTGTCACTCGATGATGAGGTCTCTTATGAGTGACAAGCAGGTATCTCTCCACTCCTCTGATGCGTGCCGTCACGTTGACATAGTGGCGGATATGTGAGGCTAAACATAGCCTAGCATCTGCGGGGTATGCCGGGAACTTCAGCTGCAGCCCTGTGCACCCAGGTCTATGCTGCTTTAGTAGCTCGTCAATGAAAAATACTACTTCTGTAGGGGTAGGGGTATGTCATTCTGTCGACACGAAGTTTGTGTAGTGTCTGTACCCTCTGAGCTGAACTCAGCGCTAGTAACATCACCAGCTTCATGGTGAGTTAGTCCAGTTGGAGCCCTTCCATGGGAGACCACGTCCTGAGCAGGGTTAATACGTCCCTGACATCCCAGGTGATATTATAGCGTGGTGTAGGCGGATTCATATTGAATATACCCCGCATGAGTCTGGACACTAGCCTGTTGGATCCTACCCCAATATTGAGGTAGAATGATAGCGCACTTCTGGCGCTGTTGATGGCACTGTAACTTAAGTGTTCATCATGGTGCAACCCCGCGAGGAATTCCAGGACGTCGGTTATTGTCACGTCATCATACGTGATGCGAGAGCGGCTGCAGTAGGCTTCCCACTTCTTAATATGCGAGCGGTATCTTCGCTTTGTGGACTCTCGACACGACGCCCCAATGGTATCCATGGTCCGAGCCGAGAGGCCGTATTGGACTAATGGCCTGTTCAGAACCTGCAAGCAAACAAATTTAAATAGCCATGGCAGGGATGTGGCTCCCCTGAGACAGGGTGAGTAACCAATTATGGGCAACCCTTCAAAAGGACCCAAGGTTCGTTGAGCATGTCAAAGACCACCGGATACCAAGGCTGCGTGGGCCAGTCGGGTATAATAAGGATGCCCTTGGCAGCATCTGCCTGAATCTTTCGCAATACCCGACTGATGAGGCAAAACGGGGGGAAGGCATAGAAAAACCAATTCCCCCAGTCCAGCGAGAATGCATCTAGCACTATTGCCCCAGGATCTGGTTCCCATGAAACGTAGGCTGGTACCTGATGGTTTAACCGTGACGCAAAAAGGTCAATGTCCGGTTTACCAAATTTGTCTGTAACTTTAGAAAAAATCTCAGGATGCAACATCCATTCAATATTGTCATTAAATTTGCGTGACCTGGTGTCCGCCACAGTATTAAGCTCACCTGGCAAATAGGTAGCTGAAATCCAAATGTCTCTTTGAACACACCAGAGCCAAATTGAGTTAGCCAATTTGTCACATGAAACTGACCTGGTACCACCCATATGGTTTAAGTATGCCACAGCTGTGTTGTTGTCTATTTGGAGACGGACGTGTGCTCCAACAAGCTTGGAACAATATGCACGAAGTCCGTGGAATGCTGCCAGCAACTCCAAATAGTTAATCCCTTGAGTCAACAACATCGACGACTCAAGGGTGTCCCATCTGCCCCCACAACTAGAGCAATTATCAGTAGCTCCCCAGCCATTGGAGCTTGCATCAGTCTGTAAATATACCACCGGATTAGCCTCCCTAACAGGCTTAAATGAGTTGCTAATGTGACACACCCACCATTGCAACTCAGTTATCGCTTCGGACGGCAGCTGCATTGATCGATCATAATGACCAGCGTTCCGTTTTAACGCAGTAATTTTAGCTCTTTGCAAATTCTGATAATGCAAAGGTCCATATCGTGCTGCCGGAAACAAAGCCACTAGCTTGCCAATTACTGTGGCTGTATGCCGAATCGATGGTATATTGGTGCCAATTAAATCTCTGCACACCTGAGTGACTTCCTCAATTTTGTTAATTGGTATAGTTATCCTCATACTCATTGAGTTCACCGTGAACCCTAGGTAATTAATTACCTGGGCAGGGCAGAACTTCGATTTTTCTGGATGGACAATGAATCCTAATTGTTGAAATATATTGACAGCAGCTGCAACACCCTGTTCGGCCAATTGCAGGGTGTGGCCCACAATAAAGACATCATCTAAATAGGCCATAACTATATGATGTCGTTGTCTCAAATAAGCCATGATTGGCTTCACCAATTTAGTGAACAATCTAGGGGCTGTAGTGAGCCCATTAGGCAAAGCCTTATACTGCCAAAGTTGCCCTATCCAGATAAATTTCAAAAACCTTCTATCATATTTCTGGATGGATACTGAATAATATGCATCCCTCAAATCGATGCATGCCATAAAGCAACCATGAGAAATCAATGACTTGGCTGTTTCAAACGTATCCATTTTAAAATGAGTATATGTTACAAACGTATTCAAACGGGTTAGATCACACCCTTCTGTTCCAGACTTAAAATTTCCTTATAACCTGCTGCCTGTTCTGCAGCAGACAATTTAAACGTACGACCAGGCATGTGCTGGGATGGAGGAATGTCGCCATTAATAAACTCAATTTTATGCCCCTGAATATTCCGCAACACATACTCATCACCAGTAAAATTACGCCATGCACCCAAAAACAACCGTAAACGACCACCAACATGGGAAGTTAAACAGAGAGAAAAAAGAGAACCAGACCCCCTCACCTCCGTGGTTACCGGCGGTCCTTGACACGTGTGGGTGGCCGTGGAGGTGCTGGGTTGGCTTGAGGGCGCGGCGTCTTCGATTTCCACCAAGGTCTCTGCCGACCCTGTCCTAAAAAAGACCCTTGGTGCTGGTTCTGGTGCTGTTGTCGTTGTGGAGCTAGAGGGTGAGTCCTCGTCGAGGCACCGGCCGACCCTCGTGAGCGAATGTATGGAGCTTTTGAGCCTGACGGTGTGGGGGCACTCTGAGAGCGCATGATCCCCACCGTTTTGGCTTGTTCGTCAAGCTCTTTGACTCTCTTCGAGAGGTCCTCACCAAAGAGCTGACGGGGCGGCGGCGGCGGCGGTGGTTTGCACAATCCTGCAAACTTCGGGTTGAGTGCTGGGCGGATGCTGTTTTTGCGAAACCCGTTGATTTCGTGCTGGGTCGTGCACAATAGGGCCAAAGCATCTTCCTAGTCCAAATTCAGTTCGTCCCCGTCCACCGACCGCGCAAAGGCGGTAATACCGGCCGTGAGGAGTTTCAGGATCCGCTGCAATTTTAGCTCCTGTTGACGGATAGCCGCACTGATGTTGCCCCATATTGGCGTATTGACCACAGGCACGTTGAGGGAGTTGCAGTTTGATGGAGCCTTGTGACGGCTCATAGCCTGGATGAGGACTTCTTCCTGCAGCACCTGATTATTAAGAAAGTCCACTGTGGCTGCCAGCTTTGTATTTAGAGGAAGACCAGATGAATGCGGGGCCGCGAATTTGGTCGCCACATCCAAGAGTTCCTCCGCCGGCACCTCCAACGAAGGTGGTACGGGATCCACCAGAACCTCCTCCTCCTGCTGCTCCAGGCTGATAGTAGATGTTGGTGAAGACGCCCTGTGCCTGTTGCTGCCCTGCTGTTGTTGACGTTGAAGCAGGAGCTCCAGCAGCCGCTCCATACGGTCAATACGCCCTTCACCCTGAACACTCAGGTGGTCGGAGTCCTCCGGCTCTGAAAAGAAAACCGGGCTCCTGTCATCGGCCCGCACCTCGTCGAGGCCCTGCCGGTGCCGGTAGTTGTCGCTAACAGCCGCCGAGGCGAAACTGCGCGATTCCTGCGCGGGCGTGTTCAACCGCCTCCGTTTAGCGGGAGCTGAAGCCGCTGCCACTAAGGACACTTGCGGCGTGGTGTCGGCACCAGCCGAAGCATGGCTGCCTGAAACCCGCGCAGTCTTGCCGGCTGCCCACATCGTGGACCTTGCCGACGCATGGTCTCGTCCACCCATCCATGGGGGGCTCGGCGACCGTGACGAGACCCGACTCAACCGACCCGTCCCGGCGTCGAGAGTCGGGGTGTGCCGGCTGGACCTCACAGCCGCCCCGGGTCTCGCCCTGGAACCTGACCGCTCCTCCGCGGCAGGCAATGCCTTAGCCCTGGCAGGGTTAGGCTTCTGGGCTCCTGCCCTCCCCCTTCTCGGAGGGCTGAGTGGAACAGGCCATGCAACGGCACGTGCCCTGCTCGAGGTCGCCAGCGAGCCCGCTGACGACCTGACTGCCATGGCAGGGTCCCCCTGCTCTGGCGGCACACCACACTCCTCCTCGTCAAACTCCTCCGAGCTGTGGTGTGCTGGCGGATCTGGACCTGTAAACACAGGGCTTACCCACATCTCCGCCTGAGTCCCGGTCTGCGCTGCAGGTACTGCCGATGGTAATGGCCCCGGAACTGTTGGCCGTCGAATTCGTCCAGACATCCTCCGGCCCTTGAAACTCCCATCCATGTCCTTGCTGCAAGACATAATCAGACAACAAGGACCACCAACTAAAGGTAGAATACTTACCTCCGTGGCCCCTTATGAAGGGCTGGCGGGGAGCGCGTTCCACCGCCAGCCGTCGCAGCAACGCGTTACGACGATATGTCGAGCATGCGCGCCGGCGGGCTCTTCACGAAGTCACTCACGTGACTCCGAAATGAAATCTTAATTAACTGGCTAATCCGGCTGGATTGGCTTGTCATCCGTGGTGTAAACTGATTCACACTCTCTTGTGAAACAGAGACAGTGAAACTTCTTGTGAAATTTAGGAGTTGGTTGGCAAATACACACCCTTGAAATTACCCTCAACAAAATCGCAAATGGAGTCCTCAGATGTTAACAGAGGACAAGCAAAGATGGGAGTAAATAGGTTTTTCTCAGGTTGACCATCTGTGACCAGTGGGATACCTGAGTGATAGGTGTTTGAGCCCTGCTACCCACTATCTGCATCAAGAACGTAGCTGAGGAGATTAAATCCCATATTTCCAAGGTTGCTCATAAAACCAAAGCAGGTGGGAGTGTGACAATTGAGGAGGATGGAAGGACTGCAATCAAATATGGACAAGCGAAATGAGCTGTGAGAACATCCATATTGAATATAATAGAATATAGACCATAGAACAGAACAGCACAGATGCTCTCAAACCCATGATGTGTGTGAAGACCTTGATAACAAATTAAACTATCCCCATCTGCCTGCACACAATTTATATACCCTCCATTCTCTACCTATTCATGGCCGATCTAAATGCCTCTTCAACATCAATAATATATCTGCTGCTACCATCCTTGCCTAGCAGTACATTCCAGGCACCTTCCAAGCAAAACAATTCACTCCTGCCCATGCAAATGTTCCCCATCTCACCTTAAAGATAAAAAAAAGCCACAAAATGCTGTGCTGAAGTAACTCAATGGGTCAGGTAGCATCTGAAGAAGGGTCGCAACCAAATATGTCACCTATCCATGTTCCCCAGAGATACTGCTTGCAAACCAGCATGTGTAGTTTCTTGGTTTCTTCACCTTAAAGATATGCCATGTAGTATTTGACATTTCTACTCCAAGACAGATGAAAATAAATCTATCCTATATATGCTTCTTATAATGTTATAAAATATTTACGGTCCAAAAAATGTGAGGTCAACCACTTCAGTTCATGAAAGAAACATGGTGTTTTATTTTAAGACTGACAGATTAGGAAAGCTGCTGTTCAAAGAGACCTAGTTCTTAAACACGTCACTGGAAGCTAACATACAAGACCAGCAAACTATGAGAAAGACAAGTGATATGTTGGTTGTTATCATAGAAGACCTGAGTTGGGGATGTATTGTTGCAATTATATCAGGGCCTACATCTGAAGTAACAACCTCCAGTCCACTGATGGTTTCTATTTAATATTGTCATCTTCTTTCCTGGTCCCTGTCTTTCCCGTTCCTGTGATCCACTCAAATCCAGTTCAGCACTTGTGCAACTAATCTAATTCACTAATGCTGCCTAGGCTTAATATTGTGGATTTCCCTCCTTAAAGTCTTCCACCCAATTTACCTCCGTCCTCTTCTTTAACAATCTGAAGACTTTGATCCATCTCTCGGTAATTCTCCTTTGTCACAATATCTATTTTTGTCCGATTACGTCTCCGTACAGTACCCAGAGAGATTTCCCTCTACATTAAAAGTGTGATAGTAACTCAAGCTGTTGTTGATGTTGTCCACACCATTTATTTCTATCTTTGCAATGCTCCCCACACCATCACAATTCTTCAGCTGTTGAAATACTTCACATTTCTAAATGTAATTATTCTACTGCACACTCTGCTGCTGCCTTTCACAAATCACACCTGGACCATAGTCAGTTACCCACCCCCTGTCTTGCTTACTCATGCTCACTGACCTATACTGGGCCATTGATTTCCAATAATACTTCTTAGATCACTTTCTCTCCAGTTAAAAGTTCTTGCCTTTGCAATCATCTCCTACAATTATACTTCCAATTTGCTACATTCCTCCAAGTCATGTCCTTTAATTGTCCCACTAACTTTGCTCCAACATCAATTACAAAGTTCTTCTCTGCCTTAATACAACCTCGAGAGAAATACCTAAGCTCATTCCTCGATAATTATTCTTTAACTATAATCCCTGGAATATATCCCCTTGTGTTGAAGCCAGTGCCTATACTGCAGTGATTTGAGTGACACTTGGCTGAATCTGCACAGTGATGACAGCAGTGGGCAACTTCTTGATGTTTATGGGAATGCTCTAAGACCTAGCAGAGATTCAATGGCCAAATGGCAATCTTCTATCATGAAAGAAAATTATGTAAAATGTGAGTTCCAAACTTTTCCTCTTCGGACTATAAGCCCTGGTCTCCAAACCTGTGGTCCTCTTTCCCACATCAAGAATGATACTTCTTCCTTATGTTTTTTCCCATGTGAAAGAGCAGTCAGACTGTACAGGATAGGCTGAGCTGCGATATGAGAGGCATTTTATTTGTAAATATTTTGTTAATATCAATAATAAGTGGGGCGACACAGCAGTAGAATTGCTGCCTTACAGCTCCAGGAACCCAGGTTCGATCCTGACTACGAGCGCTGTCTGTAAAGAGTGTATACGTTCTCCCTGTGGCTGCGAGGGTTTTCCCTGGGTGCTCTGATTTCCTCCCACACTCCAAATACGTCCAGGTTTGTAAGTTCATTGGCTTCAGTAAAAATTGTAAATCATCCCTAGTGTGTAATGTGTGCTAGTGTAACAGAGATCTTGGTGGGCCGAAGGGCCTGTTTCCGCACTATACTTTTAAACTAATCTAAAGAGTGAGACTCCTAGGCTGGCTCGCAGGCTTCATAGTGTCTGAGTAAGTTCACAACTTAAGTCATCAGAGCAGAACTAGGCCATTTGGCTACTCATTGAGTCTACTCTGCCATCAACTGTGGCTGATCTATCTTTCCCTCTCAACCCCATTCTCCTGCCTTCACCCATTTCTATGGGTTACTCTCAAAAGTACCATTTTAATATGTTAGTATACATTTATTTTAAAATGTAGAGAATTCTCTCTCAGGCCCATGGACGAGAAAGATATTGTATGAACAATTTAATTCAGGATAAGGGTCTGCTGGCATCATATTTGTAGCATTTCGGATTTGCAAAGGTACATAGATACATAAACACTAGGTGCAGAGTAGGCCATTCAGCCCTTTGAGCCAGCACCGCCATTCAATATGATCATGGCTGATCATCCACAATCAGTATCCCGTTCCTGCCTTCTCCCCATATCCTTTGATTCCGCTAGCCCTACCTAATTCTCTTTTGAGTTAGGTCTATTGGAGGTCTAATAGGTCTAATGTTGAAAGGTCTAATGGAGAGCGTATATTGGCCTGTCAACTGAAATCAAGTCTATGTTGATGCCTTTGAAGGCATTATAACAACATCAGTTAGGCATTGTTTTCATCAACAGTTCACTATTCATTACTCGCCCAATGATTTATGATGTAGAAAGAATGAGATCAAGCACCATACAGGTATAATTATGTAGGTTTTTTGTAAGGGCATAAATAAGTCAATATTCGATATTACTTCATGTCTAAAGTTGGATAATTATCAATGCCAAGCGTGAAAATATATTGGAAGTATACATGTCTTTAGTGAGTAATGGGTATACCCTACATGAATAATAATTTAGGTTCCAGCAGTAAACCTCTGTTGCTCTGACAAGCAAAAGATTTCTTACATTCTGACTGGGAACCTTCAACATAATTACCAAAAGTTTATTGCTCCCCCTCTTCAACGTAAATTACTCTTTTGACAATACTATTGATAGAACATTGTTCAACCTGCCACATCATCTTCTGCGACAGCTTACGCAAGTGTGGGGCAGCAATATGATTTTTCACACAACGTGACCAAGAAGCTGTCAAATGAGTCAGGATTCATGGCACACTTGGTGCTATGAATTCACAAGGTAAATATCATACAGCTGCTCAGAGGTCCAGATTCACAAGTATTCACTTGGACAATTATATTCTGCCATGTGTTTAGTACTGTAATAAATTACTTACAATGAAGCACAGTGGTAGTCTGAAGAGCAGGAATTATATTTCTGCTTCTCCAGTTTGTCACTTATCTGGGGGGTGAATATAAATGGTGAACACTGCTGTTTTTTTTGAAAATTACAAATATCCATAGATATCAAACTGAAAAGACAGGCTTTCATGATTAATGTTCATTTAAATGACCGATCATCAAGTTGACTCACTGAGATTAAAAGCTACATGAAACAGACAGTGGCAGGGCAAAAACCTAACACTGAGGACAACATTTTTGCTGCTTTAATAATTTGGAATTTGCCTCGTCACAGATTGCAAGCCCATTGAGAAAGGCAACAAATCTGAAGGTTAAAATGTTCCATAGGAACATTTTGTAGCCCTGTCTTTCTATCCTTTGAAGTATTTGAGTGAGTAAAAGCCAAATTGCTATTCCCACTTTTCAATTTCAACCAGTTGTTTCAAGAAATGGCTCAATGGTGGGCTGCTCTAGAAGTTTAGATCACACGGGATCCAGATCTGGATCCACTAACTGGATATAGAATTTGCTTCATGGAAGGAAGCAGATTATGGTGGTGGAAGAGCATTTTTCAGACTGAAGGCCTGTGAATCGTGGTGCCTCAAAAATTGGTGCTGTGCCCATGCTGTTTGATTATTACTGAAGATATGGATAAGAATATCTCCTCCAATGGGATCCCACCACTGGCCACATCTTCCCACCTCCTCCACTTTCGGCTTTCTGCAGTGACTGCTCCCTCCGTAACACCTTGGTCAATTTGTCCCTTCCCACCCAAACCAGCCCTTCCCCTGGTACTTTCCCTTGCAACCGCGGGAAATGCTACACTTGTCGCTTTAACCCCCCCCCCCCCCCCCGACTCCATCCAAGGACCCAAGCAGTCTTTCCCAAGGAGGCAGAGGTTCACCTGCACCTCCTCCAACCTCATTTATTGCAACCTGCTGTTCTAGGTGTCAACTGCTCTACATCGGTGAGACCAAGTGCAGGCTTGGTGATTGCCTCGCCCAACACCCCCACGTAGTTCGCATTAACCAACCAGATCTCCCGGTGGCTCAGCACTTCAACCCCCCCTCCCATTCCGAATCTGACCTTCTATCCTGGGCAATCAAGGCATAAATTGAGCTACAATGGTAGATTAGCAATGTTTGTGATTGTTAAATCCCATCATTACATCAAACCCATTAGTCGTGTTACAAACCGACGCAAGCGCCAAGGGCTGGGGAGCTACCGACACCATTCCAGTTGGGGCGGTAGATGGGATTTGCACAAATCTACTTTTCTTCAATCACAAGGTATAAACTGTTTAGAAATGCTGGGAGCATGTCACGGGCTAAATGCACTAATCTGCAGCATATGCATGTCCGTCTTCAATAATACCACTGAGGTGACATATTTAAACCTTATGGGTGGTATCAAGTCAATATCTTGTGATGAATTGGGAAAATTAATTTGGCTCTGGTGGATTGAAAGAAATATTTGGATATCAGCTACGTACCTTCCGGTTAAGCTCAATACAGTGGCGGAACCAGGTCACAAGTATTTAATAACGACATAAAGTAGATGTTGAACCTCCAAATATTTGCTAAAACTATAGCCTAATATGAAACACCAGATATCGACCTCCTTGCGTCCAAGTTGAGCCATTGGATACCAACATATGTCTCTTCAGAACCAGATCCTGGGGCAGTGGCGATGGATGCGTTCTCGCCATATTGCCCTCCGCTCCCAACTCTCTATCATAAGGTCAACTGGTATATTTGAGTTTCTTTAATCTTACTATCTTCAGTCATTGTTGTTATCTGTGATTCCACACTGTTGCTTTGAAGAATGTCACGCATCCCTTCATGAAATCCCTCATCGCAATTCCTCATAAAATAAAGATCAAACTTCAAACTGATAAGTTCTTGTTTAATCTTATTATTTTCTTTGGTTAGCGATGTGTGGCAGAACTGAACAAAGACACGGTTACTTAATGAGCCAGCTTGCTTTGTTGGAAGTCCTTGATTCAGCTGCTCTGGAGGAGAGTTTTGTTTTGCATGTTTTGCTTGAAGCTCATTAATTTTGTACAAACACCTTTAACTTTTTCAAGTCACAGCCAAATTCAGAGTTTGCTCATATTCCAACCAAGCGTGCTATACATCACTTGATGCTGGTTGCAACTTAAAGGTAGAGATTGATGAAAACTTGAATCGTGTAAGCAAGCCCCACTTCCCACTGAGTCTGCACCAAATATCAAGCACTCATTTGCACAAATCCCATTTCATTCCTCCCACATTGACGTAAACACCCCTACAGATTCTATCATCACCTACACTGCGGGCAATTTAAGGTGGTTAATTAGCCAACAAACCCGCCTGTCTTTGGGATGTGGGATAAAATCACAGCAAATGAGAGAAACTCACGCAGCACAGGGAGAATGTGCAAACTTCACACAGGGAAGCACCAGAGGTCTGGATTGAATCCAGGTCACCGTGCTGCCCCTAAACTTAGTTTGATGTTATATCAATTCTTGAGTCAGAGGTCTGTGGGTTGAAATCCAACTCTAAATTTCAACACAAATCTAGAACAATACACCCAATGCAGTAATCTGGATTGCTGAACTAGCAGAGATGTGGAATTTCAAATGAGGCATTTAACCAAGGCTCTGCTTGTTCACTGAGGCTCCCACTTCTTTACCTTGAAGGGAGGGAAAGGGCACTCATGATGTTGTGATTCATTTCGCTCGATCCACTTATATTGTTTAAAAATATTTCAATTGTTTACGGGACATTACTGAGCACAAAGTAGGTCGTTAACTTAGTACATTACAACCGTGGTCTTGTTTCAATAGAAAAGCATACATTTAAGAAAGATCACATGAATTCAAGAGAAATAAAATAATTGCCCAGGGAATTCAATTAGGAAGCACTGCCTCAAGAAGGCAGCGGATATCATCAAAGACCAACATCATCCTAGCCACACTCTATCTTGCTGCTACCATCAGGAAGAAGGTACAGGAGCCGGGGAATAATTACCGCCCGGTTCAAGAGCAACTTCTTTCCATTAACCATCAGGTCCAAGCTGACCCTGCATTGCTGACAATGGTATGCACTACCATGGTCTCATTTAGGTGTAATGATTGATCATTTATTGTATATTTATTTATTGTGTTTAATGCACCTGAAAAGCTGCAGGAAGTAAGAACAATTTTAGTCTACTGGTCCCAGTGCAAATTACAATGAAACATTCTAGATTCGTGTATTTTTCACAACATTCCTTTTTTTTTTCCCCACATGGGAATCGTGTCCAGGCCACTTCTCATCACTAAGAAAATACTATTGGGCACATTTTGGTGTTATTTGTTTCAACAGGGATCAGGGATGTGCAGGAAGGAACTGCAGATGCTGGTTTAAACCCAAGATGGACACAAAAAGCAGGAGTAACTCAGCAGGACAGGCAGTATCTCTGGAGAGAAGGAATGGGTGATGTTTCGGGTCGAGCTTTTAGTGTCTAGTCAAAAGTCAATCCAAGTCAAACAAACTTTATTGTCATTTAGAAATACATTGATATATGCAGTTCCAAACGAAATTTCGTTGCATTTGGCTCCCTGTGCAACACGATAAATTAACAGAAGGATAGGCATGGATAACATGGATAAAAAGGATAAAAGGATAAATAGACAATGGTGGCTGCCCATTACATGGCATTCAGGAGTCTGATGGCTCGTGGGAAGAAGCTGTTGCAGAACCTAGATGTTCTGCTCCTTATGCTGCAATATCTTTTTCCCGAGGGCAGCAGAGTGAACAGACCGTGATGGAGATGTGTGGGGTCTTTTATAATACTGCTGGCCTTAGACACGCAACGTTTGGTCGCAATATCCCCGATTGAGGGGAGAGAGGTCCCGATGAGTTTTTCCGCTGTCCTCACCACTCTCTGCACAGACTTCCAGTCGGAGGCTCTACAGTCCCCAAACCAGACAGAGATACAGCTGGTCAAAATACTCTCTATGGTGCCCCTGTAGAAAGTAGTGAGGATGGGATGGGGGAGGTGAGCTCCTCTCATCCGGCGCAGAAAGTGCAACCGCTGCTGCGCTCTCTTAACTGTTAACTGTTAAGTCTATTTCTTGTCCATCATGGATGTGAGGTTGGCCATACCTTGTGCAATACTCCATTTTCCTGAGGATTGAGTTTCCTACATGACAACTGTGACCCCATTTCAACAGTGCCTCTTTCTTTTACTTCAATACATCTCATTTAGTTTATATTTCTTCTGTTGAATCAAGCACTAATCAAAAAGTTCATTTAATCATTAAGAATTCTATGTTCAAATTCTATGTTCTCTATTCATTTTGCTTGTCTAAACTAACATACTTTTTTTCAATGTGCTTTTGGTGGTTGCTACCCTGAATTCCACACATTGTGTCTACTGTTAATTACCTTTTCAAAAAGGAAGCATGAATTTTTAAACAAACCATGTTATGAACTAAAAAAAACCCACGTACAACTATCAATGTTTCTGTCAAGTGCAGGAAGGAACTACAGATGCTGATTCACACAGAAGATAGAAACAAAATGCTGGAGTAACTCAGCGGGTCAGGCAGCATCTCTGGAGAAAAGGAATAGGTGACATTTCGGGTCAAGACCCTTGTTCAGACAATCTGAAGAAATGTTTCTGTCATGTTCTACATTTCTAAATATTGCAACAATTATATTGCATACACACTCTGGGAGACTAAGATCCAAATCATTGTCAATTCCATCATCAAAACATCTGATGGAATTGGTTTTACACAAGGAGAATGCAAAACTAAGATCCTCTCTCAGCATGATCTGCTGCACAACACATCCCTGATCGTAATTGTCCATGATAAATCTCGAGAAAATGTGGACCTCTGTTGATGAAGGCAGAGAATGATGATGGAATTCACCATTGTCTTCAGTGTGCCAGCAGAGCCTTTGGGTGTCAGAGTAACCTAAAATGCAACAATCTCTCTCTCTTTCCCCCCCCCCCCCCCTCCCTTTGAGAGTCTCTGTCCCTTCAGAACAGAGACTCACTGCAGCGGCGCAACGCTTCTGACGGCCCAGGACTCTTGCACTGGGGCTGCTCCATGGCCAGAGCTGCAGCGAGCGACTCACCAGCCCAGCAAACACTCGCCAGCCCGGCAAACACTCCCCAGCCCGGCAAACACTCGCCAGCCCCGTAAACACTCGCCAGCCCCGTAAACACTCGCCAGCCCGGCAAACACTCGCCAGCCCGGCAAACACTCGCCAGCCCGGCAAACACTCGCCAGCCCGGCAAACACTCGCCAGCCCGGCAAACACTCGCCAGCCCCGCAAACACTCGCCAGCCCCGCAAACACTCGCCAGCCCCGCAAACACTCGCCAGCCCCGCAAACACTCGCCAGCCCCGCAAACACTCGCCAGCCCCGCAAACACTCGCCAGCCCCAGCTCCCCGCATCTGTCCCCACCTGCTGCTTCCATCCCTCCCTCCCTCAGCCCTGGCTCTCGAACACCCGCAGCCCATGCAGTTTATATGAGTTTTGAAATTTTCATTGATCACAGAATTTCTCACGACAGAGCGTGAGAAATTTGTGATCAGCGTTAGAGCGTGAGAATTTGCCCAAATGCGTGATTCTCACACTAAAGGCGTGAGAGTTGGCAGCCCTGATGATGCTAAGACCAACCCTTATCTGCCTGCACATAATCCATATTCCTCTGTTGCCTGCACATCTATGCGCCTATCCAGAAGTATCTTAAATGCCAGTATCATATCTGCCTCAACCAGCAACCCTGGCAGTACATTCCGGGCACCCACCAAGATAACAGAAGCTGAATCTCGATTTATCCAGAATACTAATATTAATGTTAAAATGGAAAAATGTGGGATCATATAGATTAATTTTAGAGGACCAGAGTTGGGATTGATCATGGAAGAGGATTTAAATGTTGGCTGAAATGCAAGGCAAATTTTGAACCAAGAATGTTAGCTGAAAATTGGAAACCAATCACTCTACATCTTGGCAGTTGCAAGTTTTGTGTGCCTGTGCTTAGTTTAAGTAATCAACAATAAACTTCTTGAACCATTTCCCTTCAAACTCCTCTGTATCTACATTTGTACAAAGAAATAGATATAACAGATGCATTATAATTGTAAGGATGGCTGACAACAAGTAGTGCCTAGTGGAATTTCTGGTCAGGGCATATTTTGCGACCATGCTGTGCTCATGAAAATACAACAGTTTTCAACTGCATAAAGCAGAAGCAAATGTCACGCATTGCAATTCACTGGGCAATTAACAAAATAATAATCTTAACATTCTTGTGACTTCCTTACATTTAATTTTTTATTTATTGATGACCAGCGGAAATAATTTATTATAGTCACGTTACAATAAGTTTATAATCTAGAAATCTTCTTCACTGTCATCGATACATCATAGAAAATCACCAATGTTTCTAGATTATCTGTAACCTGTAAAATTGAGTCCAGCCGAGTAGAATTCCACTCCCTTGTCCTTTCTTTTTCATTCTAACAATAAAATGTAATCCCAACTGTGGCTTTTCTATGATCTTTGATGCTTAAGGCAGACTTTCTTGATTTTAGATTTCTGATATCAATCTACAAAGCCAAAAAGTTAGCTTGCCCAGTTTAGATCCTGATCAAAATCATCTGGTGGCTCTGACATCCACCATCATGAAGTGCATGAAGAGACTGGTGATGGTGCACATTAACGCCAACCTCCCAACCTCGTCGCATCAGGTCCACAGCAGATGCCATCTCCCTGGCCCTAAACTTCTCTCTGGAACACCTAGACAACAGGGACTCCTACATAAGAACCAATTTATCGATGATAATTCTGCCTTCAAACCCATCCAAACTCCGGGATTTGGGAATCAGCTTCCCCCCCGCCACTGCATCCGCGACTTTCTCACCCACTGACCTCAATCGGTGAGGATGTGAAAATACCTCCTCCACAATAACTCTAAAACACCAGTACCCCACAAGGTTGCGCCCTCAATCATTTACAATACTCCCTTTACACTCGTGACTGTATGGCCAAATTCATCTCTAATTTCATCGTTTGCAGATAATAGCACTGTTGGGCTGAATCACAAACAATGGTGAGATGGAGTACGGGAAGGAGATAGAGAACTTAGTGATGTGGCGTCATAACAATAATCTCTCCCTCAATGTCAGCAAAACAGAGGAACTAGTTATTAACTTCAGGACGCATGGTGGAGTATATGCCGCAGTTAACATCAATGGTGCAGATGTGGAAATGATTGAGAGCTTCAATGATCTGTCATGGACCAACCATTGATAGACACAAAAAGCTGGTGTAACTCAGTGGGACAGGCAGCATCTCTGGTGAGAAGGAATGGGTGACGTTTCAGGTCGAGACCCTTCTTCAGGGTTAAGTATAAGGGAAACAAGAGATATAGATGGTGGTGTGGAGAGATAAAAAACAATGAATGAAAATATGCAAAGAAGTAATGATGATGAAGGAAACTGGCCATTGTTAGCTGTTTGTAGGGTGAAAACAAATAGTTTGTGCAACTTGGGTGGTGGAGGGATAGAGAGGGAATGCCGGGGCTACCTGAAGTAAGATAAATCAATATTCATACCACTGGGCTGTAAGCTGCCCATGTGAAATATAGTATGTGATGCTGTATACACATGGTTGAGAAAAGGTATCTATGCCGGAAAAAGAAGAGGACAGAGGAGAAATATTTGGAAGGAGGGAATTATGGAAAAGCTGGAATAAGTTGAATTAGAATGCCTTACTGCCGCCTTCTTTATAAGCAGTGATGCGAGAGAGAAATTGTTTCTGGCAGAGGTAATTATCGAGTTAAATGAGTGGCAACAACTTCAAAGCGTGGCAGCCCACACATTTTATCTCCCTGCCTACAGTTGTTAGCCCATGGAAGGAATATTTGAAAAATATCTTTCCACAGTAAATTGCATAGTCTTCATTCAATAGTTACTGAGCAATCTTTCATCAATAAAAGGTTAGACGCAGATCAGCATTTAAAGGAAATGAAATAAAATGTGCAGTGTAAATTCAATAACTAACTTGACAATCAGATTGAGGTAATTATGATAATTATAGTAATTACCTTGCGTTCTAGCATCGTCTTAGTCAAAATTGCATAAACATCTTCCGAGCTTCCAGTTGTTGCCTTTCAAATCACCCATTTAAAAATTAAAACCATTGCTATTTACATAGCACGGCCAAACCAACGACAACACAAAACACTTTATAGAGGCATAAGCACTTGTTAGTTATTTGCAGCAGGGCTGCAACAATTCATCGTTAAGCAAACCAGCTGAAAAAAACAATTTCATTCTAATAATCGGTGTCTGTAAAATGGTGGTTACTCAGCAGTTTAGTTAATATTGATTCTATTTGACCAAACTCCGTCGGGCAGTACAGTGGAGAAGCGGGTAGAGGTGCTGCCTCACAGTGTCTGCGACCCTAGTTCGATCCTGACCTCGGGTGCTGGCTGTGTGGAGTTTGTACGTTCTCCCTGTGACTGTGGGGACTTCCTCTGGGTGCTCCGGTTTTCTTCCACAGCCTAAAGACGTGCAGGTTTGTAGGTTAATTGGCCTCTGTAAATTGCCCTTGTACATAGCGTATAGTGAGTGGATGTGCAAAGTGGGATAACATAGAATGAGTATGAACAAGTGATTGATGGGCAATGTGTGTGAAAGCACTTCTTTCCATACTGTATCTTTAAACTTTGTTTACACAAAGTCAAGTAATGACATTGGGGACATGTGCAGGAGAATCAGTGCAACAAGCTAATGAAAGGTCATGACTCATGTGATAATGCAGTCAACATTATAAAGGACCTCTCACACCCCGATCATTCTATCTTCGTCTTCCTCCCATTCGGCAGAAGAGACGAAAGCTTGAAAATACTGCATAGAAAGTAGAACAGTACGGTACATGAAATGGGCCCTTTTAGCCCATGATGTCTGTGGCAAACATGTTGCCAAATTAAACTCATCTCTTCTGCCTGCTCGGGATCTATATCCTTCCTTTCCCTCAATATTCCTGTGCCTATCTAAAAGCCTCTTAAAAGTTCCTCTCACATTTGTTCCTCACACATCGCCTCAAAACTTTTCCATCTCAGCTCAAAGCTATGCCCTCTGGTATTTTTCATTTCCCCAGAAAAAAGTTTCTGACAGTCGACCCTATTCATACTTATCATTATTTTTATGAACTTCCATAAGGTATCTCCTTAGCCTCTGATGCTCCAGAGAAAACAATCCACATTTGTCCAACCGCTTCTTATAGCCAGTACCCTGTAATCTAGGCAACATCCTGGGAAACCTTTTCTGCATCCTCCCTAAAGCATCCACATTCCTTTTTGTAATGGGATGGCCAGAAACACAAACAATACCCCAAATGCAGCAAACCAGTTATAGAAAGCTGCAACTTGACTTCCTAACTCTTATACTCAGTGCCCTGACTGATGAAGGCAAGCATACTATACATCTTATTTACCTATCAACTCATGTTTCTACTTTCAGTAACCTATGGTCCTGGGCCTGAAGATTGTTCTGTGCACCAATGTAGTTAAGGGTCCTGCCATTCACTGTATACTTTCTCCCTACATCTGACCTCCCAAAGTGCAACACTTCACATTTGTTTGGATTAAACTCTCGCTGCTATTTATCCATCTATATCTGTAACTGATCTATATCCTGCTCTATCCATTGACAGCCTTCTGCACTGTGCACAACTCAATGTGTGATACCTATAAATGCAGCTGAACATACAGGTCAAGGCAGCAGTGTCCATTGAAACAGAAACTGCTATGTAAAAGCTCCATTTGATGCTGAACTAGCCATTTGTTAGAGATACGGTGCGGAAACAGGCCCTTCAGCCCACCGAGTATATGCCGGCCAGAGATCACACCATAGACTAGCACTATCCTACACTCTAGGACCAATTTACAATTTTACCGAAGCCAATTAACCTACAAACTTGCAGGTCTTTGGAGTGTGGGAGGAAACCCACATGGCCACAGGAAGAACATACAAACTACGTAGAGACAGCACCTATAAATCATGATCGAATCTAGGTCTCTGGCGCTGTAAAGCAGCAACATTACTGCTGTGCCACTGTGCCGCCCATTCTACTTCCTATCCACATATTATGCAGTTAACCATTGCTGTATTTACACAAGCTGCTCATCTTGGTAGGGAGGAATGATTAAAATGTCATTTCATCATATGTTTAAATAGGCTGCTTATCCTTACTGTGCCTTTCTTTTTGGTGCATTTTGTCAAAATAAGGACTGGCAGTGGAACACAGATTTGTGGTTTACACCTCATATCAAGTGACAGCTTCAAGCTCTCCACATCAGATACACTTCCCACATTGTTTTGACAGATTGCCTCAACTCCTTGTTCAGAATCACATTCCTCCTTACATTTCCACCTCCCACTCCCAGCATGGCTAAGGCCTTTCCAAAACAGACAGCTGAGTCAATGTCAAACCTCCTTATCTTCTTAAGATAGACACAAAAAGCTGTAGCAACTCAGTGGGTCAGACAGCATCTCTGGAGAAAAGGAATAGGTTATGCTTCGGGTCGAGAAGAAGTGTGAAGAAGGGTCTCGACCCAAAACGTAACCTATTCTTTTTCTCCAGAGATGCTGTCTGATCCGCTGAGTTACTCCAGCTTTTTGTATCTATCTTCGGTTTAAACCAGCATTTGCAGTTCCTTCCTGCACTTTATCTTCTTTTAAGGCAGTCTCTCGGGGTCAAGGAAGCAGAAGTTGTCAATGCATTAATTATTTTAATGTGGAGTGGTTTTTGCACACTAGATGCTACAGTGTGTGACTCAGCCTGTGTAAACATCTGCGCAAACAATAGTCATGGAGGAACACAGAGGACCAGGCAGTATTTGGGAATGGTCAGATACCATTTTGGGTTCCTAGCCGAAATCGTGGCTGTCCATTTCCCACCACTAATGGCGGCTGATCCCCTGAGTTCCCCCAGCACTTTGTCCTTTGATCATGTTTCGTTGAATCCAGGTCAGGTCCGCAATTTCCCAGGTCATGGAGATGGATGGATCTATCTAGCATGAACTCTCACTCAGCCTCCATCATCACATAACATGCATAATGACCTACGGTCCTTGGCTGCGGGAGGTGCATCTGGGGCACAAAGTGGGACGGGCGAGGAGAAGGACGTTGCTTCCAAGGATGCAATGGCTGGAGACCCGCTGCAGTCTGGCAAATTGCCTGGATCGGGCACCGCTCATAAGAACTGGAGCGTGGACTGGACTCTGAAAATGGCACCTAAACATGGTGTCTGTTGCATGCGAGTTCAGTAGACTATTTCTGTACACTTGCTAATCGAGGAGGTGCTTAGATATGGGAATACTGTACTGGACTGTATGTAAGAAAATAACTCATCTGTGTGTTTGCACATGCGAAACTAAAAGCACCATTGAACCACTGACCCAAAATTCTTGGCGCCATCGTCTCCAATAGAACAGAACAGTACAGCACAGGCACAGGCCCTTTGGCGCCATGTTTATGCCAAACATGATGCCAAGACCAACTTTAACCTGTCTGCGCATAATGTATCTCCCTCCACTATCTGCACATCCATTCTAGTGCCAAACTAGAATCTCTTAAATTACATAATCACATCTGCCTCCATCACTACCTCTCAGAGCATTCCAGGCACTCACCATTCTCTGTGTAAAAAAATGTTTTCCACCCCCTCTCCTTTGAACTTTGCCCTTCACACCATAAAACTATGCCCTCTGCTGTTTGATAATTCCATCCTGGAAAAAAGGTTCTGACTGTCGATCCTATCTATCCCTCTCAAAATGTTATATATCTATCAGATCTCCCCTCAACACCAGTGTTCCAGAGAGAACAATCTAAAGCTGCCTGACCTCTTCTTGTAGCTACTACCCCTAATCCAGACTTCATTCTGGTACACCTCCTCTGCACCATTTCAAACGTTTCCACATCTTTCATGTAATGGGACGTCTAAAATCGTACACAACACACCAAAGTCCATTAAAGCTGCATCATGACTCAATGCCCCAAGCAATGAAGGTCATACTCTGAATGCTCATTATACAATCTGTTTGGGTAGCACACAAAAAAAAGCTTTCACTGTTCCTCGGTACATATGCCAATAATACACTTAAACCTATTATTAGAATGCTTCTTACATCTTCTAGCATGCTTAAAGTCTCTGCTATTTCCTTATTCCCCCTTATGAATTCCCTAGCCTCATGTTCAACGAGACCAATGTTTAACTAGACTGTCATTTTCAGGTATTTGTGGAAGACCTCTCTGTTTTTATATTTCTAGCTTTCTTACTCTTGTAATCTATTTGATCCTTTCTTTACAGCATCCTGTGCTGCTTTCTAAACCCTTTCCAATCTTCTGGATTATTACTAATTTATACAACACTCTGTTCATTTTCTTTCAATTTGATAACATCGTTAACTTCCTTAGTTAACCACAGATGGATCAAACTTCTTTATTTCTCAATCAAATATTTTTCTTGAGAATTTGAAATATCCTTAAATGTCTACCATTGCTTATCTGCAGTTTTATCCAATCCATTTTCCCAGTTCATTCTGTCTGTCTTGATGTCTTTGTAGTTGCCATTACTTGAATTAATTTAATCTTCCATTTATTTAATTTTATCAACCTCCTTACTGCTTCATCTTATTGGATTCTGCAGTTGGAATACTAATCATCATTGCTCTCCATACTTCACTCTCTACTGTACAAAATATTTGGCATCTATGGACTTTGTATGGATTTTAAATTGATGTAAAGAGACATGGCTGGAGGATAATAATTAGTTCTCTTTGCCTTTATCAGAGATTATGGAGAGAAGGCTGGAAAATAGGGTTAGGAAGGAGAGATAGATCAGTCATGATTGAATGGTTGAGTTGACTTGATGGGCCAAATGGCTGAATGCTGCTCCTATCACTTATGATCAGATCACTTCTGACCAGATCATATGTGTAGCCCACATATGTCTCCATACTCCTCTGGCAAGATCTTCTCCTTTGTAATGTTCATCCTGTGCATAGAATCCATAACACTTTGGTTTTCCCATTTTTCCCAGCAAGCACAGCGATTTCATCTCCAAGAACCAAATTCCTACCTTACCTTTCAGGAGCCAGAATTGAAATGTTAAGTAGCTCTCTGGGCTGATATGACCACCTGACAAATACATACCTGTGCACTTACTCCCCATTTCATTGAAGGAGTACTGCCTACGGCTCTACAAACCAGTTTAGATTAATTTATTCAGAGATACAGCACAGTGACAGGCCCTTCGGTCCACTGAGTCCCCGTTGATCAGCGATCCCCACCTACACACTCTAGGGATAATTTACCATTTTACCAAGCCAATTAGCCTACAAACCTATATGTCTTTGGAGTGTGGGAGGAAACCGGAAAAAACCCATGCAGGTTACGAGAAAGAACTTTAAGACTCCATACAAGCAGCACCTGTAGTCTGGAATGAACCGTGTCTCTGACTCGGTAAGGCAGCAACTCTACCTCTGTGCCCAGGAGCCTGGTTTAGGAACTTTGAGCAACTTCTCCTTTAAATTATGAATTGCTACCCAATTAGTTTAGTTTAGTTTAGAGACACAGCACAGAAACAGGCCCTTCGGCCCACCGAGTCCCCATCGAACAGCGAGCCCCGCACATGAACACTATCCTACACACGCTAGGGACAATTTACCCATACACCAAGCCAAATAACCTACAAACCTGTACGTCATTGGTGTGTGGGAGGAAACGGAAGATATCGGAGAAAACCCACGCTGTCACGGGAACAATGTACAAACTCCATGCAGACAGCACCTGTAGTTAGGATCGAGCCTGGGTCTCCAGTGCTGCAAGGGCTGTAAGGCAGCAACTCTACCGCTGCACCACCATGCTGCCAATTCACACATCCTCTTTGAATTCTATCACTGCATTCACTGCAACCACTGACAGTAGCTTTCTAGTTTTCATGCTCTCATTCACATGTGCTGGAATCTCAATGTTTCTGTTGTTTATGTGGGATAAGCAGCAAATGCTGTCAGTTTCACCAACAATGTCATTCAAATTCTAAATTAACGGTCAGAAGGTTCTTAGTTATATATAAATGGATTGTATCATTTGAATGTTAACCCAATGCTATTGTTAAAAGTCAGTGAACATAGCAATCAGTTGTGTTGTAATTAACCACTGGCATTTAGCCTAGCAGCTGCAATCTCAGCAGTATCCCTTAAACAGATATATAGCACTAGACATCTTCCAGTTTGCTGCTCAACTACATTGCACTCTGCTGCTCAGTAGTCATGTGCTGAGAGTGTTTACAATATATTTCAAATTTTGGGATGATTTCAACGTCCCAAGTGAACCTCATCTGCCCACAGCCATAGAAATCCCTTGACAAGAGTCAAGAGTGTTTTATTGTCATGTGTCCCAGATAGAACAATGAAATTCTTACTTGATTTGTCACTCCCTGAATTCTTTCACATCTCTACCCCTCTTCTCTTTTAAGATGTTCCTTAAAGTCTCCCTAATCTGGCATTTAGCTATCCATTGTTCATGTCAAACATCGTTTGCCGATGTTCCTATAAAATATCTGGGACATTTTGTTAAAGGCACTACATAAAGACACTCCTCTTTCTCCCCTTATCTGCTTACACTAGTCTTCTTGGGGTTAGGTTAGGTAAGGGGGAGGTGCAGCGAGACCTGGGTGTCCTTGTACACCAGTCACTAAAGGTTGGTGTGCAGGTACAGCAGGCAGTGAAGAAAGCTAATGGAATGTTGGCCTTCATAATAAGAGGATTTCAGTACAGGAGTAAAGAGGTCCTTCTGCAGTTGTATAGGGCTCTGGTGAGACCACATCTGTGTACAGTTTTGGTCTCCTTATTAGAGGAAGGACATCCTTGTGATTGAAGCAGTGCAGCGTAGGTTCACGAGATTAATCCCTGGGATGGCGGGACTATCATATGAGGAAAGATTGAAAAGACTAGGGTTGGATTCACTGGAGATTAGAAGGATGAGGGGATATCTTATAGAAACATATAAAATTATAAAAGGACTGGACAAGTTAGATGCAGGAAAAATGTTCCCAATGTTGGGCGAGTCCAGAACCAAGGGCCACAGTCTCAGAATAAAGGGGAGGTCATTTAAGACTGAGCTGAGAAAAAAACGTTTTTACCCAGAGAGTTGTGAATTTATGGAATTCCCTGCCACAGAGGGCAGTGGAAGCCAAATCACTGGATGGATTTAAGACAGAGTTGGATAGAGCTCTAGGGGCTAGTGGAGTCAAGGGATATGGGGAGAAGGCAGGCACGGGTTATTGATAGCGGACGATCAGCCATGATCATATTGAATGGCGGTGCTGGCTCAAATGGCCGAATGGCCTCCTCCTGCACCTGTTTTATATGTTTCTATGCTTCTTTCCTTAAGGACCTGTCCCACTTGGGCATAATTTGCGCGTCATATACGCGACATCATTTACACATCACGACGCGCGCATGTGATGCACGCATGGTGCACATGACACGCGCATGGTGCGTGGTCACATAGGCTGTGACGCACCATGGGTTGTACAAAATCTTCGCGGGCCATCTGCGTGACGCACAAATGAAACCCTTTATCTGACATCCTTTGTCTCCTTTTCATCTCTAATATTGGTCACTTATTCCACCCATCAAATGCCCCTCATCTGCATCCACCTATCACTTACCAGGCTGTTCCGCCCCCCCCCCCCCCTTACTTACCTATTCCAGCTTCCTCGTATCATGACTAATAGTTTGATGAAGGGTCCCTACCCCTAACTACGTTTGTTCATCTCCCTTACAGATGTTGCCTGACTTGCTAAGTTTTTCAAAACACTTTGTATTTTACTAAAGATTCCATCTGCAGTTCTTTCTGTCCATGTAGCTGTTAGGGCACCACTCAGGCTTATCTTTAGACTTAAGAGGTACAGTGTGGAAACATGCCCTTCGGTCTGTGGGTCCACGCCAACCAGAGATCACTTTGTACACTAGCACTATCCAACACACTGGGAACAATTTACAATTCACAGAAGCCAATTAATCTACAAACCTGCACGTCTTTGGATGTGGGGGGGAAACCGGAGCAAGCAGAGAAAACCCATGCAGTCACAGGGAGAATGTACAAGCTCCACAAAGACAGCACCCGTGGTCAGGATCGAACCGGGGTCTCTGGCACTGTAAGGCAGCAACTCTACTGCTGCACCACCGTGCCTAGCAATCACCATAAAGATTTTATTTCCTGCTGCTTAGTGCACCCATTTACACACCAGGCCCAAAGCAGAGACCCACTTATTGGATACATTTGCTGACAGATAAAGATCTTCTGTACTCCCCTTTTAAATTCAGTTTTAATGTACTGTCTTCCAAACGTTTGCTATTTATTGTGATGCACAAGTATGTTAAGTGCCACCACTCTCCTCCAAAACCATCCTCTGCAAACGTACAAGAATTCTTTGCCTCATAAATTTTATGGCAGGCATTAGAACTACAAAGAGAATGAGATTTATCATTCAGTCATAAAAACAGTCCCGATTGACAACAGTCTTGCTGCAATACATTGCCCTTCCCTGAATCTGTTTATTTAGGGACTTTTCAGTGCATTTCTTTAGTTCGGTAAGGATGCACAGTCTCAAATGGCAATTTTCTATGTGTTGGTCACTTGGTGGAAAGTCAATGATGTTAAGTGGCACATCCATAATGAACTCTGGGACCTGACAGTTCCAGGCATTGTGCCAAAAATCTGATATAGCACTACCAAAGGCATCACTAAGAACCCATTCCTTTGAAAGTATTGGACAGCTCATAAAGCAAAACTCCCTTCCTGCAGATGCAATGGTTGTTAAGAAGTAGCTCTGCACCTGAATAAAACTGTTTGCGTTCACAGTCAAAGTGGATACAGTACCGAAGGTAGACACAAAAAGCTGGTGTAACCCAACGGGTCAGGCATCCTCTCTGGAGAAAAGGAATAGGTAACATTATGGGCCGAGACAGTACCAATGGCCAACTTCTACACTGTAATAAAAACAGAACAAAAGCCCCATTTTTTAAAAGTAAAATGGACAATACGTTGGCAGGGAGAGAAACTGAACTAACATTTCAAATCAATCATCGCAACTATCAGGATGTGTCCAGAGGCCATGTAAGTAGTTTAAGCATCGCAGCGGAGAGGACTGGAGTATGAAGAAGACAGCTCACAGGCTAAGAATGGCAATAGCTCTAAGGAGTCCTATCTCTCCTGCCCAGGCATGGTCCAAGAAGGAAATCATTCCACGAGACGTGGGCCACACCTCATGCAGCCCCAGTGCCTCCATTCATACTCTGCATCAGTGGATCTACTGAGTCTTTTCAGTTCACACTTCACATTTCCAGTGCCTGCAGTAATGGAATTTTTTTTTATCTTGTCGACAGCTGATGTGCATGAACAAGAAAAACAAAGGACAGGGCAGCAGCAGAAAGTTGCAAGAATTTATACCAATGGAGAATCAAAAATAGTCAAGGGATTTACCGCTATCTTAGATCGAGAGTTAGAAGTTATTTTCTTTCTTATTTTAAATATATATATTTTCACGTACATAATGGAATTTTTAGTTTGCCTGATCACGGTCAATTTCTAGTATTTTGCTTATGCAAACTCAAAAACACTTTAGGTTGCTAGGTTATTATGTTCATTTGAAGCAATTTCAAGAATTTTGCATCCCCATTAGATCAAGAGAAAAAAAGCAATACAATTCTCAACAAGCAGGAGATGGGGACATACATTTTGTCCCCAATTTCAGCTTGCCAGATTCAGAGCAGATGGCTTCTTTCGAAAGACAGAAATTTAGGACTACACCAGTCCCCTGCTTCACACCTTCCAAGGCTATCATACTTCCCTCAACCTTGTAAGATGCATCCCATCTCCCACTAGCCATGACCTGTATCTTGCAATAGGCCATCAGCTGCTGGCACTACAGCTTTAAATGAGTTTATACTTTCTCTCTCGTTTATTATATTGTTTACAGTGTACTATGTTTGCATATTCTGTTGCTGCAAGTAAGAATTTCATTGTTCTATCTGGGACAAATGACAATAAAATACTCTTGACTCTTTTGATGGTTTGAATGAACAAATGTGAAATACTTAATTCCTATTTTAATGGAAGCATTAAACTATTTAAGATTACCGTTGAAAGAAAGCAGTGTAAATACATCAAAAGTTCCTCTGATGCCATCAAACATAATTCATGATTAACCATATATATATATATGATTATCAGATTAATTTTCTGAGTTGCCTAATGGTTGCCTGAGTTGTTGAGTGATGGGAGTGGAATTAACATGGAAGCCTTTCTCCACAAAGTTATTGTAAATAACAAGTCTGTCCACCCATAGTGAAATAATAATTAATTGATTATAATGAATCAAAGATCTTCACTAAATGGTGAAAATGAGTCTGCCAGTTGACAAATAGGGGCATAAATTGAGGATTTATCACCACCAAAATCAGAGCTGTAGGAAGGTGTCTTTTTAACAAAGATTCTGATCACTGGAAGGAACTGCAGATGCTGGTTTAAACCGAAGATAGACACAAAGTGCTGGAGTAACTCAGCGGGCCAGGCAGCATCTCTGGAAAGAAGAAATGGGTGATGTTTTGGGTCTTCAGATTGAATTTGTCGTGTATACAGGCCTACCAAAGATTTTCTGGCACCCTTGAATCCGGAGCCTTGTCAGTTTATCCATTTTGCCAGATCCACAGAGGTCATATAATAATGATATAACAATAACCTCTGACCCACTAAGGATACCCCTCACATATCTCTAAAGCACCATGGACTTCTAGAAATTTAAATTAAATAAATATTAAATGTAAATTAAATGTGTTTATGCTTGACCCTATGACTAAAACTTGGACATAGTTTAGAAATCACAGTTAGAGTTAAATGTAAGCAAAATAAGTTAAGAATTGCACAAAACTGAGGGATCACCACCAACAACTGCAGATGTAAACAAATAACTCAGGATGGTGGGACATGTCCCAAAAGAGCGCACGCCTCTCGCAACGCCATCTGTGACCATCCAGGGAATTTCAAGTGCACTCTCGTAATTTTGTCTGGATGAAAGGAGGTGCCAGACCATCAGTTGCCAGAAACAATTAGTGGTAATTATTTATGTATACTTACCATTACTTATTTGTATCTGTCAAATTTAATGCTCATTCCATGCAGTATTCCCTGTTGTAATTCGATACACAAATGTTATCATTCCATGTCGATCTTGCTTCAATGATTCAATGATATGTTATTGTCACATTTACATAGGTACACTATGTAAATAGTGTTTATCATACAACCCGGTAAAATCATTCAGCCGACCACATCTAGGCAGTACACGTGTCGCCACGTTTCTGGTGCCGAGGTTACAAAAGTTGACCGAACAGTCCTATCTTCTGCCTGCCATTGCACGTGGCAGCAGCCCCCTCCCATTGCTGGGTCCCGTCTTCAGTCTTGGGATCCCCCTTCGTACTTACCTCTGAACGTCCCTCCTTGCTCTCGACAATCCATCGTTCTCTTGGTATCTGATGTAGTTAGTTAACCTGTCATGTGCAGCTCCTACCTTTCACAACGAACCCAGTATTGTGCTAATCTCAGGGACTTGGTCAAATTCACCAGTGCAGTGACTATTATTCATCGCAACATTCTTTAAATTTTTATATTTCAGCCTAACTCAGGTTAAATACTATTTGCAATATCAATTATCACTGCAATCATTTATGTTCACCCTGCTGTGCCGGGTTTCACAATTGCATTCACATTTTAATCTTACTACCATCGTTACCAAACAAAAACTCAAAAGCACACAATTTCATCGCAGGATAAGTTAAATCTCATATTAAAAGATGTCAGCTGCTACTGGGGTCAAGTCCCATGCTAACAAGAAGCAAATAAAGTGGACTGACATGCCACAGAAGTATTGCTCTGCACAGATGCTGTGTTTTTGGAGATCGTTATATGCTCTCCAAAGTGTTCATGAAGGATTGATGTCCCTTTGAGGAGCAGAACATTTCCACGTCAACACCATTAATGAAAACACAATGCTAGGCATTCACCACCGTTTGCAGGATTGCACAGCACACAAATTGGTTGTTTAGTTCTCCCACGTTACATCCTCATCCGAACTTTAAAAGTTATTAACTGGCAGTGAAAAAAACTGGCTGTCAAAAACTTGGCAACATCTTGAAATTGTGCAAGTGCATTAAAATGCAAGTTCATTCTTATGTAATTAATACCCCAGGATTGACTTCCCAGTTGAATATTCAGGATCTAGGGCATAGTTTCCTCCAAACGGTGAAACAGTGGACAGGGTGGTGAGGAAGGCTTACTACATGTAAAAACAAAGAACTTCAGATGCTGGTTTATACCAAACAGGGACACAAAGTGTTGGAGTAACTTAGCGGGTCAGGCAACATCGCTGGCAAAAAGTGTCACCTATCCTTTTACTCCAAAGATGCTGCCTGACCCACTGAGTTACTCACGCACGTTGTGTTTATCAAGGCATACAACATGCTTTCTTTCTTGGGTTGGGGCGTTGACTACAAGAGTTTGGATGTCACGTTACGGTTATAAAGACACTGACTGATTTACACCGACAGTTAACTGATGTTTTCACAGAGAACCCTTGAATAGCAGAAGTGCATGGGCCTGTATGCTTCAGACTTTCTCAGCTCTGCACCACAATGCAGAAATACAGAACATGCTGCAAGTTAGATGCAGGCGGATCTCTTTTCAGTTTGGCCTAGATTTCCACCATTCAGCCAACAACCAATCTCCCCACACTGAACCATGGATGATTCATTGCAGTGGGTGCAGGGACTTAGCCCCGGCGCCCAAAAACAAGTTTAGAACACCTCTCTCTACATATAATGCTGACATGACCCCTTTTAGCACCATTAGTGCTCTCACTCCTGGGAATGCATCAAAGTACTTGTCAATTTCATATTAATATTTTTACTTCACTTACATCAGTTTAACTTCAGCTCTTATCAGGCAACTGAACCATCCTAACACAACTAGGGAGCATTCCTGAACTACTCACAACATCATTGGAGACCCTCGGACTATCTTTCATCGGACTATCGAATGTAGACCCTCGGACTATCTTGAGTCCTTGGCTCAAGATGATGCCTGCCTGCAGCGACTTTTGCGGAGCACCAGAACATAAAAGGTTTAAATACAACTTCCACCAACTCAGCTGGATCAGGAAAACGGTAGAAATCGGTGCTGTTTCGGACAAGCTGCTTGAGCACCACAAGGCTCTTGCAATTTTGCGATCTCCCGCAGCTGCGGGAGCCCCAGACTTTAAACTTTCCCACGCTGGCTGCAAAAGTCCCGACCTGACGGAGGAACGTAGGAACCTGGAAACTCCGGGATGACCTCCTGAGCCGACGGGCTGGATCTTCCAGGAACAACGGAGATGCTGACTTTGAGGGAACCCCCGTTCGTTACGGAGTTGGAGCTGCAGTCTGTGAGGGAATTCCCGTTCCAGCGCTGGTCCGCAGAAACAGCAGGTACAGTAAACTCAGTACCTGGAAACAAAGGGGAAGCCTCCATTGTGTCCGGAAACGTGGCCGAAGGGCAGGACTTCAGGTCAGACTGAAGCGCAGGCGACTTCGGCCCCATCTCCCTACTATCTTACTGGCCAATGTACAGTTCCTTGAAAATAAAGTGGAGGACTTAAGGGCAAGGCTGCTCTATCAACGGGAGCTGAGGGAATGCTCTGTGTTCTGTTTCACAGAGACATGGCTCATCCCCAGCTCCCCAGGCTCAGCGGTCCAGCCTGAAGGGTTCTCCATCCACCATATGGACCATACACTGGCATCTGGGAAAGGGAGAGGAGGAGGCGTCTGCCTCATGGTCAACTCTGCGTGGTGCTCAGAGGTGGCAGTCGTGTCCAACTCCTGTTCGCCACACCTGGAACATCTGGCGGTGAAGTGCCGTCCCTTCTACCTCCCAAGGGAATTTACCTCCATCATCCTGACCGCAGTCTACATCCCACCCCAGGCAGACATCCGTCTGGCACTGGAGGAGCTGCACGCTGTGGTCAACAAACACCAGACGTCTTACCCTGAGGCATTTACCACCATTGCTAGGGACTTCAAAAAGGCAAACCTCAAGAAATCACTCCCTAACTTCAACCAACATGTCTCCTGCTGCACCAGAGGACCAAACACCCTTGACCACTGCTACACTACCATCAAGAATGCCTATCGCTCTATCCCTCGCCCTCACTTCGGTAAATCCGACCATACGTCTGCTGCTGCTTCTTCCTACTTACAGGCAGCAATTAAAGAGCGCACCCCCAGAGGTGAGGACAGTACAGAGCAGAGGAACAACTACAGGACTGTTTGGAGTCTGTAGACTTGGCAATGTTCAAAGACTCGGCAACGGACCTGAACAAATACGCCACAGTCGTTACAGACTTCATAAAGAAATGTGTGGAGGACTGCATCCCTACGAGTGTTTCCCAATCAGATACCTTGGATGAACTTTGAGATCTGCACTCTTCTGAAGACCAGACACCGGGCATTCATGTCTGATGATACAGTGGTCTATAAGAAGTCCAGATACGACCATGGTCAAGTCCATCAAAAAGGCCAAAAGGGACATCTGCTCCAAACTGGAGGATGATACAGATGTTCGGCAGCTGTGGCGGGGCCTGAATGCAATCACCTCCTACAAGGCGAAATCAGGAGGCAGCTCGAATGTCGGTGAAACATCACTCCCTGACAAGCTCAATGCGTTTTACGCACGCTTTGATAGGGAGAACACCGATGTGCCTTCCCGATGGTATTTCAGTCTCAGTCATAGAGGCCAATGTCAGGAAATCCTTCAGAGGGGTGAACCCTTAAAAAGCACCTGGACCTGATGGTATACCCGGTTGTGTTCTAAAAACCTGTGCGGACCAACAGGCTGGAGTTTTTACGGACATTTTCAACCTCACACTTCTGAGGTCTGAGGTTCCCACCTGCTTTAAAAGGGCATCAATTATACAAGTGCCCAAGAAGAGTAAGGTGACGTGCCTCAATGACTATCGACCAGTGGCACTAATGTCTGTAGTGATGAAGTGATTTGAGAGGTTGATCATGGTGCAAATCAACTCCTACCTCGTCAAAAACCTGGACCCACTGCAGTTAGTTTACCGCCACAGATCAACGATGGATGCGTTGATCCGCTCTGGACCATTTGGACAACAAAAACTCATATGTCACGCTGTTATTCATTGGTTACAGCTCGGCATTTAATACAATCATCCCCTCCCAGCTAGTTACCAAACTCACAGAACTGGGTCTCTGCGCATCCCTCTGTAATTGGATCCTCGAGTTCCTCATTCACAGACCACAGTCTGTTGGCAATTGGTGGAAATGTGTCAGACTCGATAACAATCAGCACGGGAGCACCTCAAGGCTGCATGCTCAGCCCCCTGCTGTACTCACTCTATACTCATGACTGCGTAGCCGGTCATAGTGCGAACTCCATCATCAGGTTCGCTGACGACACCACTGTTGTGGGACGTATCACTGATGGAGATGAGTCAGAGTATAGAAGAGAGATCTAGCGACTGTCCATATGGTGCCAGCACACTAACCAGGCCCTCAACACCAGCAAAACCAAGGAACTGATTGTTGACATTTGAAGGAGTAGGATGGGGACCCACAGTCCCGTTTATATCAACGGGTCGATGGTTGAAAGGGTCAAGAGCTTCAAATTCCTTGGCTTGCACATCTCTGAAGATCTTTCCTGGTCCGAGAACACTGATGCAATTATTAAGAAAGCACATCAGTGCCTCTACTTCCTGAGAAAATTACGGAGAGTCGGTTTGTCAAGGAGGAGTGTCTCTAATTTCTACAGGTGCACAGTAGAGAGCATGCTGACCGGTTGCATCGTGGCTTGGTTCAGCAACTTGAGCGCCCTTGGAGAGGAAAAGACTACAAAAAGTAGTAAACACTGCCCAGTCCATCATCCGCTCTGACCTCCCTTCCATCGAGGGGATCTGTCGCAGTCGCTGCCTCAAAAAGGCTGGCAGTATCATCAAGGTCCACACACTCATCTCCCTGCTACTTTCAGGTAGAAGGTACAGGAGCCTGAAGACTGCAACAACCAGGTGCAGAAATAGCTACTTCCCCACAGCCATCAGGCTATTAAACTTGGCTCGGACAAAACTCTGAACATTAATAGCCCATTATCTGTTATTTTCACTATATCAGTTTATTTATTCATATATGTATATATTTATATAATGGTATATGGACACACTGATCTGTTTTGTAGTCATGCCTACTATGTTCTGTTGTGCTGAAGGAAAGCAAGAATTTGATTGTCCTATCAGGGACACATGACATTAAACTCTCTTGAATCTTGAATCATCGGAATTTACTCGCTTTATCTTGCACTAACGTTATTCATGTTATTCTCTTTATCATGTATCTGTGAACTATGGATTGTAATCATTTATTATATTTCCGCTGACTGGTTTAAATGCAACAAAGGCTGTACCTTGGCACATGTAACAATAAACTAAACAAAATATATTTCAGAAATGAAGTAAGAATCATAGAACTGTACAGCACGGAAACAGACCCAATGGCGCACCATGCTGACTTTTATGCCCATTTCCACTGATCCCATTTGTCCACATGGGATATTAACTGCCAAGTCTTAAATATTTTTTTCACATTTGTTTTTAATTTCAATTTTGTTTCTATCTCTGATCATGAGAGTGAAAAGGACATTGGCAGCATAAGGTCAGCCCATGACCAAGGCCCCAGTCTCTGCCTGACTTCTACTCTGCCTCATGAAATGACTGAGGCAAAGAAACCCACAGAACATTAGGGTCCACAGGGCCAGGAAAAGGCCTGCTATCAACCTTAGACTTGGTCCGCCAGCATGATCCACCCTAACATTCAGGGCAATGTCATTCCCACAAATAGTGAACGCAGGGCGGCACGGTGGCGCAGCGATAGAGTTGCTGCCTTACAGCGTCAGAGACCCGGGTTCCATCCTGCATGGAATTTGCACGTTCTCCTCATGACCTGCATGGGTTTTCTCCGGGAAGCTCCTGTTTCCTTCCACACTCCAAAGTTTGTAAGTTAATTGGCATGGTAAAACATTTAAATTGTCCCCAGTGTGTGTGGGATATTGTCAGTGTGCGGGGATTGCTGGTCGGCACGGACATAGTGGGCTGAAGGGCCTGTTTCCGCGCTGTTCACTAAACTAAACATTCAGGATCCTAAAATGATTGTATTTTGCTCTCTGGTGGAAGAAAGTCAACCCATTATAAGATTTGTTTAGATATATGTGGGATGTTAACAGTGATAAATCTAGTCTCCATACTATAAAATTGATGAAAACTATTGATTGTTTTGTACAAATATGGGACCCAGTATTGGGCAATATCACTTTAACTGCTGCCAAAGTGTGTGACAGGACAAGTAAGCATGCCAAATAGGAGAGAAATTAGTCTTGAGCACGTAATTTAAACTCAATTAAAGCATAATGTAATTAGAATTTAGCTGTCCATTTACTTTCAAATCCACTTAAATGTTTAATGCAGTGCAAAAATGAATATGTGATCAAACATTAATAAAGTTTCCTCCTTGCAATCTGAATACTAATATCAATTCATCTAAAGCAGAGTCAAAAATGATAAATACTCATAAAAATATGTACATTATATAGCAATGTTACAAAATTTTGAGATTTTAAAAATCAAGTCTGCAATGTATCCCATCAGGTAAAGCATAAAAAGAAGTTTAATTTGACACCTAATTTACTTTCATATCTTCAGTATTAAGAAAGTTATGGCCATTTTCATACTTGGAAATGAGCATCTTGCTTCCCATTGCCTTTCAATTGACTTAACTCAAAAGCTGTGATCTGGAAAAGTTAAAAGTCCATAACATTCTTAAAAATTAAGAGAACTCAATGAAATTTTCAGTTATTATAGATTGAAGCATTCTGAAACAAATATTAAACAATCTTACTTGGATTACCTGATATTAAAGCATATAATTAGTTAGTTATCTAATTGTAGCTAATTACAAAATTCAATGAGTAGATCTAAACATCTATCAATTTCTTAAGAAAAGATAAACTTTTTTTAAATTGCCTAAGTGTCCAAATAACATTCACACAATAATCCACAATATAACATAATTTTTAAATCTCATTTTCATGAATTTCTGGGCCAAATGGAAGGAATTTAGTGTTTTATGCCTGTAAATTAATGGCCATTTGAATCAACTAGCGAGTGGGTTTTATTGGAATGCGGTGGATTGGAACGTTGCGGTTTGCTGTGAAGTCGGGGGGAAAAATACTGGGGGTTCATACATTTTTTGGGGACCCCATTTCGCAACGTAAAAATATTATTAATGCCTCCCGAAAAACCAACTTTTAATATAAAAATAAAGTATTTACCTTTTTTTCTCCCCTATGCAAAATGCTTCCGGTTGTCTGCGGTCACGGCTTTTGAAGGTGATTTTTAAATTACTCTAGTTAATAAATAATCTAGAGTAATTTAAAAATACCACCATTCATTAAATGTCGGAGCGATTTTTCTTCAGCAACCAAATTCATCGACATTCATCGATTATCCAGGCCTGTGGAAATACGGCACTTTAAGCCCGCCCCCCTCTGCAAGGCGCGAAAGTCGCGCACACGGGGAGCGGCAGAAGTGCAGCGCCGGTAAAGGTAAGTTTTGTAACATACCTACATTATAAAAATTATCTATATAATTAAAACTCTGATTTTGCCCCCCCCCCCCCCGGCCAGCAATATTGGAATTGATGGAGAGGTGGAATATTGCGTTGGGGAACGCAATATTCCTCCTGTGTGAAGCTGGGACCCAACGGTTCCCACTCAGTCTAGTTATTCCTTAAAACTAAAGCTTTTCCTTCAGTCTCAGAGCAACTTGGAAGAAAAATATTTTTATTAGCTGGACTTCACAGCACCAGCAACAGCATGAACATTCTTCCTTGACATACCGACTCTCCGTAATCTTCTCAGGAGGTGCTGATGTGCTTTCTTTATAATTGCATCAGTGTTCTTGGACCAGAATTGAGACATTCTGTGATCAACGAGTATTTCAAAACTAATACCAATTGTTTGTGTGCGCATCTGTTGACAAGACAGCGGCATCTTATTCTCTGTTATTCTCAGCCTGGCTCTACTGTGTAATGCAATTAGGAATGTAATTTAGCCTAACCTTATTCATAGCTAATCCAATTTAAAGCATAAATATTGTATTCAAGTGTAAGTTAAAAGACTCGCTACAGTATGCACCAGATTGCACAATTTCAAGCCGATAAATGAACCATCGGAAGGGTCACCCCCCTCCCACACCATCCCCCTCGGGCTTGGTCTCTCGCAATTTCTTACTCCCAACTCTCACCCAATGTTGGCAGCCCTGTGGATGTGATGGATAATGAGGGACGACACAGCTCATAGACCTGGAACAACTTCTAAACTGCACTGCATAGGCAAGGAAGTCATAATATTTAATATGCATCTTGCCAGCCTTTCAATCCCAAATCACCAGAAAAAAATCCCAAGCCAATATTTTGCACAACTCCAGCTGGAAGCACTGTAAGGCAGCAACTCTACCATTGCGCCATTGTGCTACTCATGCCATTCCCACACTGCCATCATCTCCCCCTCGATTCTACCACTCACCTACAAAACATGGGACAAATGATAGTGGTCAATTAACCAGCAATCCACACATCCTTGATACCTGGAGGAAACCCAGGTGATTACAGGGAGAATGTGTACAATTCCACACAGACAACTTCGGAGGTTGTTGCAGGACAGGGACGCTGGAGCTGTAATGCATCATCCCAGTCAGCTGTGCCACTGTGCCATCCCTGTTCTCTGCAACGTCATCATCCATTGTCTTTTTAAATCTTCTCAAAACCCACCTTTCCAGTCACACTATTGTCACGAGATGACAACACAAAGGTGGTCGAGCGAGAAGGGAGAGATGTCGGGTCGCAGATTGATCCGTACTTCCAAGGGAAGGTGATACCTGGGGGCCCACAGTAGCCTGGGGTTTGCCTGAAACAGGCACCACTCGTAATACATGGTGTGTGGACTGGACTTTGAAAATGGTGCCAAAACATGGTGTCTCGTACACCTGGGTAGACTATTTCTGTACAATTTGCTACTCGGGGATTTGCTAAAGTGTGAGATTGTTTATAGAAAATAATTTCAATGTGCATTTGCACTTCACACATGTGAAAATTATTTTCACACATTATAAAATCACCATTGAAAATTGATTCTTGCAATCCACCTTCCACTCTATGCTGTCCACCTTTATGATTGTTTTGTTCTGAATCTTTCTGTTAGCGAGGAAGCATTTAACCCAAAATCAATATAGTGTAAATACTAAGCACGTGAAGATCAGCCTAGCCATCAAACCTACTCTGACCCACTTGCTAGCTGGAGTATAACTTGTATAAAGCTCCCTTCCTCTGCTGCAACAGGTCATTAGATTTACGGTGAATTTAGTCTCAAAGCTAAAACAAAAATCATTCCAAACCAGATTTATAAATCAAATATCCCCAAATTATTTACAAACCTCAACCGATTAGTTTCTAATTTCTGTCTTCTATTGCTCATTCTTTACATTCCCTGCACCCTAAATTCGAGTGTTGTATGGAACAGTATGGAGGTTGCTGCTGAAAATGCAGAGCTAGTTTTGAGTGTCCCCATGGGCAGCTAATATCTGCTCGTGCCTACTGCAGCCATAGTGCAGGTTGGCTTTGCAAGTCATTCATGAAATCGGGTCCCTCTTCCGAGGTGACAATGTAAACGCAGGAAGACACTGTGCTCCATCTCCTCTCAAGGCACTATTCAGCTGTGGTGGAACTCTACACCTGTCCACCATGAAGAGAGACATCCAAGTTGTCCAAATCTACTGGCATGTATCCATTAATCATTTGGGATACTACTGTAACTATTCCATTGAAGGGAACATCCGAGGCATTATTGTTGACCCACGCACAAAAACCCGTGTACACTTTCCAGACAGGTGTCATGCCAATGATAAGGAGAGGGACATGTACTTGTGCAGGAAGGAACTTCAGATTCTGGTGTAAACCAATGATAGACACAAAATACGGGAGTATCTCAGCGGGACAGGCTGCATCTCTGGAGAGAAGGAATGGGTGATGTTTTGGGGTGAGAACCTTCTTCAGACATGTACTTGTTTTTTATGTTCCCTGGATTATCTTGGATCACTTACAGTGATCTTGTGGTTCACTGTAAATAATTGATCTCATAGTTCATTCTATGTAAATGAACACCATATTCACGAATGAATAGCGTTCATACGAGTACGTTATAAAATAAGGCACAAAGCATGAATGGGAATGTGTTTTGATTTGCCACAGATTAAATGTTATTTAAATTTAATTTTATCTTATATTTTGACTTGTAAAGAAAAGAATGACTTGGGAGAGAAGTGTGGAAGGTAAATGCAACCCAGTCAAAATCTCACAAGTATAGACAAGTTGCACATATAATGGGCATGCACTGGAGTTGAATAATAAGGTGAAGGGGTCAAAATGAACACTGGAGATTGGCATAGAGTGATTGGTTGCTGACAGTTACTGTCTTACAGCGCCAGAGACCCAGGTTAAATCCTGACTACGGGTGCTTGTCTGTATGGTGTTTGTACGTACTCCCCCGTGACCTGTGTGGGTTTTCTCCGAGATCTTCGGTTTCCTCCCACACTCCAAAGACATGCAGATATGTGGGTTAATTGGCTTGGATAAATGTAAAATTGACCCTAGTGTGCATAGCGTAGTGTGATCACTGGTCGGTGCGGACTTGGTGGACTGCAGGGCCTGTTTCCACGCTGTATCTCTAAACTTTACTTATGTAATCTTCAACTGATGGCCAATCTGCTTGGGGGGGGGGGGGGGGGGAAGATGGGGAGAGTTAGTTGACTGCAGGCAAAATAAGCTTTTTCTGAATCTTCTACCACATATATGATTGGTTTTTAGTCAATTACATTGTTCCAACAGTGGCATTCACTTGCTAACCAACTAGTCTAATACATTTTGTTTTTGGCGAAGCTAAGAGTATGTTTATCTGAAATATTATAGCAAAGGAGAATGAAGTTTACTATCACCTTCCCACTGCACGACAGCACGAAGCCATCAGCAAAACACAATGTATAGTTTGAATATAATTCAAGGCTTTACAACTGTTCCAAAAATATATATTCCACATGAACTAGCTGCTGCTGACTCCCACACACTCAGTTGCATTGTTTCAGAGATTTTGTCAGTTCAAATATCTCAGGGGAGTAAACAATTGGAACCTCATTATGACTGTCAATTCCAAGTTCCTTCCTGACCTTTAACATATTGACTGATTGAGAATCCAGGAAATCTTTACAAGTTAGTTTTCTTGATTAATACCACAATATTAACCACATGAAAATAGGCACTTTCATTACTCATGTTAACAATACATTAATTGGCTTCACAAACTGTGTACAATTCTGTTCCTCCTCTCATTCTTAGAGGCCCTTTGAAATGTCACCCTCAACCTAGATGAATTACAAAGAGCCTCCTTTTACATTTTATTTGCCATCCTGTATATCATTTTTCCCAGAAGCCTGTCTCTCCATTTTGAAACAGTGATGAAGTACTTTGAAAGAAGCTCACTCATTGAATGAAAGATAAGACTGATGGCGTTTGGACAAAGTAATGTGTCACTCAAGGTAGTTGGATATTTGTAACTTTGTCAGAGCCCCTTGCGTGGCGATACGTTGCATACCTTGGGTTTGCAAAACAAAGAATATCACTGTAACTTGCCACATGTGACAATAAGGTATCATTCATTCACTCTGAACATTCGTTCATTCAGTGACGTATCGTTTTTAGCTTAAAATTAAGACTCTAAGCTCAGTTTTTGAATCTTTCTCAATTAGAATTTGAAAACAAATAGAATTATGGTCACTTGTCTAAAGATGCTCCACCACTGGCAGTTATTTGCCTTACCACTTTCTCTAAGAGGAGCACTTTTGTTCTCGCGTAGGGCTTGCTATATATTGATTAAGGATGTTTTCCTGGGGACATTTAACAAATTCCATACCATCCAAGAATTTTGTCCAATGGGTGCCCTGGTCAATATTAAGGATCATACCAGGGACAGACACACTAATAGTATATTATTCTTACAGCTATCTGCAATCACCTTGGATATCTACTCCTGCTGACTGTTGGGTGGCACTATGATACACTCGTCAAAGTGATCATCCCCTTCTTGTTTCAAAGCCTTTCCATATAGCATCACTGGATCGCACATGAATATTTTTTCTCAGCAATGTTGTTATGTTTTCCCACATCGAAATGAGAAAATGGGAGGACTAATGTGAATGGGTGACCGATGGTTGGCGTGAACCCGATGGTCCAAAGGGCCTGTTTCCATACTGTATCTCGAAAGATATGATTTTCAAACCGATATGACCACAAGATGTTCTCATTTGCATTGGCCAAATGTACACACAATGGGAGAATGTTAAACAACCTACATCACCCTAATGGTCAATCATCTTCAGCTAAATATCTTGCATCATTTTGACAGAGATCAAGTAGGCAAGTGGGACTAGTGTAGCTGGGACATTGTTGGCCAGTGTGGGCAAGTTGGGCTGAAGGGTCTGTTTCCACACTGTCTCACTCTATGACTCTATCAATGAAGATTCTTCGCTCGTTATTAATCACCAAGCATGAGTTATGGTCATTGACAAACTTGTTCCATCAATTAATAATTGGTGTACCCAGAAAATCAAACCTTACAACACTAATTTTGAGTGCCTGGGGTTTCTGTCCTCAGAAGATTTTACATTATTGATATGAATTATTTTGTCTAAGTAGTATTAAATTCTTGGTAGTTTCAAAATGCTGCCAGTGTATATATGTAATTGAATAACACCATTTATCTGTGCTCAAAACATTGAAGTACACTAAATAATGGCAACTATTGAAATAGTTTACAAACATCTATTATTATCTTCATGTTTAAATGTATTTAAAAAAAATCAATGTATTTTGATTTCAGGAGAATTCTGAGTGATTCTCCCAAGAGAAAATCTTACACCAGGTCTCCTCCTGAATGCCTGTGGTGCTGAATAAAGAGCCGTTACTTCTGCAGCTTCAATCTCTGTGTAGCTCAATCAACATCACAAAGAAACGTGATGTTATTATATGAAGTGGTGAAGGTGAAGGGGAAAAGATTTAATAGGAATCTTAAGGGCAACATTTTCGCACAAAGAGTGGTGGGTGTATGGAGCAAGCTGCCAGAGAAAGTAGTTGAAGCTGCAACTATCCCAATAGTTAGAAAGTTAGATAGGTACTTGGATAGAACAAGTTTGGAGAGATATGGACCAAGCGCAGGCAGTGTTGCTGGGACATGTTGGCCAGTGTGGGCATGTTGGGCCTGTTTTCACACTATGACACTAAGTCAAACCAAAGATAAGCCGTGATCTCACTAAACAGCAGAGGAATTGGGAAGATAATTGATTTGTGCCTGTTCCTTTGTGCAGTATTGCACTGGAGTTCATTTGTTCACCCTGAGTCAGAAGGTTGAAGGTTTTAAGCTGCATATATTTTGGCTGAAGTCTGAAGAAGAGTTATGAAATATCACCCATCCTTTTTCTTCAGAGATGCTGCCTGACCCCGTTGAGTTACTCCAGCAATTTGTGTCTATCTTCGGTGTACATCAACATCCACAGTTCCTTCCGACATATATTTTGGCTACATTGCATAAGTGAGTGGAATTCTAGGTAGGTCGTGAGCATGTGGTGGTATCAAATAAATGGCAGTTTCTTCCTTTATTTCACATTTGCAGAATTTACACTCTGCTTTGTCCTATCAGCAACCACTTCATTGCTAATACTGTCTAAAGTGTCACATTATTATAAAAATAGACATATTATGCAACTAATGAATGTAAAACTTGGAATTTTTGACATGAATGCTGAGGGAGAGAGTGGAATACATTATTCAACTCATGTTACAGAGTGTCATATCATTTCCATTTTTACTGCAGGCACAACAGCAGAAACTGGCTTTATGTTGATGGGCAGACTTGTAAAGTTGCTCTGGGGGACAACACCTCCATTTTGAGAGAACATGTAAATTCTCAATAAAATGAGATCTCGGGAAGGAGCGCAAAATCACGAGGTGGAAAGTGAGAGAGAATAGGGAGAAGGATTAAATGATTTACACTTGGCACAAAGTGTGATGAACGAGGACATTTCCAATTAAGATTCTATCGTTATTGTTGTGTCAGTATGAAGATGCATCTGCTGACTAACCAGAGAGGAATACAAGCAATGTCTCGCCGCAGTCTATTCAATCTAAGAGGAACACATGTGGCTGAAAAAGCAATCCACTGCTTCCCTGAGGTACCACAATAGAATGAGTCTAGGTTGTTTTTTTTTGGTTTTGCAATCTATAAAATGTGTAATCTTTTATTCTCTTGTGATTTGTTATTCCTGGAGGCCATTAATAAATTCTCAAACTCACATGTTAATACTCCTTAAAAAACATCTTCATACCGTACCCTGGAGCTACATTTTATGAACAAACAGTTTTGGAAGAATTGGCAAGGACGATTGTATAGATATTAAACATCAGGTCAAGGATTTAACGTAACCACGGCTGTTGAGGTTTGTAATGGCAATTGTTACAAAATGGATATTGAAATTTCTGTTGAAATTTCTGTTGAAATTTCTGTTGAAATTTCTGTTGAAATTTCTAACTCTGCGACGAGTTATTTAATTTGTCCTTCCGATGGCAGGGATGTGAAGAATACATTGTGTTGATGAATCCAAATGTAAAATAACTTTGTGTTTCAATAGGCTTTCAATAATCATGCATACATTTTTTGCAAATATTAATAGGTTCCTTGATGATGGCATCAATTGTCTTTGAGTTGCAAGTGCAGCAAAGACATATCCAGCTGTGGTATAATGAGTAGGAAAGAACTGCAGATGCTGGATTAAATCGGAGGTAGACTCAAAATACTGGAATAACTCAACGGGACAGGCAGGATCTCTGGAGAGAAGGAAGGGGTGACATTTCAGGTCAAGACCTTTCTGAGCTCAGATAGAATGAAGAGCCCTACATTATAGAGCAATAGTACCCTTCATAGTAACGCTGCACACATAATGTATTTCCATTGCACCTCCCTTCCTTTCTACCCTGTATCTCAATGACTTAATTTGCATTAATCTATGCAGAAGGGCAGCTTTCTGTCATTGTATGATCCCCGTGAGAATCAAATCAGTCTGTCAAAACCTTTTCTAATGCTAGTTACCATCAGCTTTCAGATTGGATTTATTCATCTCCACTTCTACATTTACAAGGATTTTATTAAGTACCCGAGGCCCTCTTTCCAAAATACCTTTAAGGCTATTTTTTTTATCCTCGGCTAATGATCAGAATTTAAATAATTGCTGTAGTCAGTTTAGTTTCAACCTCATCTACCAAATTCTTAAAAGTTTTTCCACTTGTGATAGGTCACTCTCCCTTATTAAATCCACATGCTTGATTATGGACAATGAATGATTATGAGGATTCGGAAATTAATATTAATATTGCAGCAAAATTGCTTCACACTTGAGCAAAATGTCTGTCAGGTTCAGCATTCGGTGCTGCTAATTAGCAGAGATACAACTGGAGGCCAGACAGACCAAAGATGTGCAGGTTGGGAGGTTAATTGGCCACACTAAATTGCCCCAACATAGGTGAATGGTAGAATTATGTTGGTGGTCGCTATTGACAGAAACACGGGGAGAATGAAATGGGATTTGTAGGATTACCATAAAAGTAGGTGCTTGTTGTAGTCTCCTTGGACCGAAAGCCATGTTTCCATGCTGTACATATCAATGACTATGAGCTGTAGTTATATGGTCACAAATAAAATCTGAATAGAAGAAAGCAAGCTCTAAATCTGAATGTGTAGGAAGGAACTACAGTTGCTAATTTAAACCAAAGCCATTTGGCCCATCGTCTAAATGTACGGGGTCACGACCTTTTCCCTTTCGGGTCTCCGTTGTCGTTGGGCATAACATCTTGGAGCCGGCGGCCTCCAACCGGAATCGACCTGGGGCTGCGGCCCGACTACAGAGCTTCGGAGGCTCCGGCTGCAGGCCTGTGGATGGTAACATCAGGGCTCACGGGTCCCTGGTGGGAGCCCACTTTTCGGAGCTCCCGCAACAGCAACTTCTCCCGCCCGAATCGCGGGGTCAAAACGACCCGGAGCAGGACCTTACATCGCCCGGCGCTGCTTTAACGACCACGAGACTTACCATTGCCCGCCGGGGGCTTTAACATCGGGAGCCCCGGTCACCTCGATGCAGCAGTTGGACTGCTAGACCGTGGGAGAAAAATAAAGAACAGGGAAGAGACAAGACTTTTGCCTTCCATCACAGTGAGGAGGTGTTTGGAGATTTGTAAATTGTGTTAATTGTGTGTCTTGATTTTTTTTTTAATGTTATGACTGCAGGGAACAAAATTTTGTTCGAACCATGTCTGAATGACGATAAATGGCATTGTATTCTATTCTATTCTATTTCATTCCTACCATCGGGAAGAAGGCGCAATGATCTGAAAACAGTGACCAGACCATCAGGCTCAAGAATAGCTCCTTCCCAACATAGATTTGCTACCCCACAGCCGCAGAGACCAGAGTTCAATCCTGACTACAGGAGCTGTCTGTATGGAGTTTGCATCTTCTCCCTCTGGCCGCGTGAGTTTTCTACGGGTGCTGCAGTTTCCTCCCACACTCCAATGACGCGCAGGTTTGTAGATTAATTGGATTCTGTAAATCGCCCCCAGTGTGTAGGATAGACTAGTGTATGGGTGACTGCTGATCGGTGCAGACATCCTGGGTCAAAGGGCCTGTTTCCATACTTTATCTCTAAATTCTAAACTAAATCTAAACCATCAGACCCTTGAACACAATACATCTATAACAAAACTATTAACTGTGGACCAACTTTGGTTTCACTAAAAGCTTTGGGCGTTTTTGCACTAGTATTGTTGTTACTTTATTTATTTTGTTTATGTGTTATCTATGAATATTGTGTATATAGGCATATTATGCTGTTGTAAGTAAGAATGTCATTGTTCTGTGGTCAGTGCACATGACAATTAAACAAATCTTGACTCTTAGTTAACTCAGTGAATGCAAAAATCTAGGCTCAGATTGAAGTTTGCACACAGACCATCAGTGTAGGAAGGAACTGCAGATGCTGGTTTACACCGAAGATAGATACCCAATTCTGGGGTAGCTGTGGGACAGGCAGCATCTCTGGATCAAAGGAATGAGTGACATTTTAGGTCGAGTCCCTTTTTCAGGAGTTGGAAGAAGGGTCTCGACCCAAAAGGTCACCCATTCATATTATATCTATCAGAATGAGTGGGGAAATGAGGATGGTGGAGATAAAGAAAACAAGGTATAAGCAGGTTAGAGACACCAAAAGCTGGAGTAACTCAGCGGGACAGACAGCATCTCTGGAGAGCAGGAATGTGTGCCGCTTCGGGTTGAGACCCTTTAAGGGAAACGTCACCCATTCCTTCTCTCCAGAGATGCTGCCTGTCCCACTGAGTTACTCTAGCTTTTAGTGTCTATCTTCGGTTTATACCAGCATCTGCAGCTCCTTCCTACACATGTTATAAGCAGAAGAGAACAGGAGAAATTTACAGCATAGATGATGATATATTTTAGTGTACACTTAACTACCAATTTCATTTCAGGGTGAATATAATGGACAATGATTGATTCACTGAAGCCAGCATCATTGGAGACTTAACCATTAACCTTTGGATGATTCACAATTTGCTTTATGCATGTAACTTCAGCTACAAAATTTAACAAAGTGAAGCATATTGTCTTGAACTGTTTTTACGTCTACTGGGCTGCCAAATCTCACGCATTGAGCGTGAGAGTCACGCATTGAGCGTGAGAGTCACGCCTTGAGCGTGAGAGTCACGCATTTCACAAAATTCTAACGCTCTCACGCTGGTCATAAAATTCTCACGCTCAAAAATCTGTAGGTGCTGGAAGTTCAAAATAAAGCAAAAATTGTTTCAGAGGTGAGTGAAAACCATGAGGGGAATATATAAGGTGAATGCATAGTCTTTTTCCCGGGATGTGTGATTCAAGAACTAGAGGGTATTTAAAGCACGGCTGTCAAACTTCCAGCCCGCGGGATGACTTGGGGGGGGGGGGGGAATTAGTTTAGTTTCTCCCGTGCAGATGGTGTGATAAGTGAGGCATGGCGGTGGTCCCAGCACTGACCACCCACCCCCCCCCCCCCCTCGAGGCACCTATCACACCTCCCACCCTCACCTCTGTGTCCGTCGGCCGCTCTGTCCACACCCCATGGAGTTTAAACCCCGGCCCGGAGACAGGAGCGGACTGGGTGAGTGGGGGCGTCGGTGCCGCCTCCGAAGCCGCGGGGAAGAATCTCGGGCTAAGGCTCCGATCCCCAACCCCCAGGTCACTGACCCTCACCTCCCCTGGACTCCAGCTGGACACAGAGGGGTGTGGTAGAGGGAAATGCTACCCCGGCATCGCCAAGTCTCTGCTCACTCCAGGTGTTGTCGCCGCTTCATTGACACACACTCTCACACACGCATTGGCACACACAAGGTTTAAAGGGATATGGGCCAAGTGTGGATAAATGGGACTAGATTAGATGGGGCATCTTGATCTGCATGAACAAGTTGGTGATGAAGGGCCTGGTTCCATGCTGTAAGACTATGACACACTGTAGAAAGGGGGCAATTGATCTGGAGAGGATCCAGGGGTGATTTATGAAGATGTTGGCAGGGCTGGAGTTTTTTTTTTATCACTTTGAAGGAAGATTTGATAACTGCGATTGTATTCTCTGCAGCAACGGGGGGTGAAGAAAAAAATTAATTGAAGTGAATAATTTTACGATAATAGTACCTGTTTTGCTTAACAAAGAGTGTTGGAAGGAACTGCAGATGCTGATTTAAACTGAAGATAAACACTAAAAACTAGAAAAAACTCAGCAGGACAGGCAGCATCTCTGGAGAGAAAGAATGGGTGATGTTTAGGGTTGAGACGCTCAGACTGAAGAGGTTGAAAACCAGCCATAAAACACAATGACTGGAGATGTGTGTTGTCCAACTAAGGGCAGAAATCAGAATCATGTGTTCATCTTTATTGACGTGACACCATAATAAATATATTACAGAAAAAATAATTTAATGAAGGGGGGGGGGGGGGGGGGAGAGAAGGGGAAAGAAGGTGAGAGACACTGACTAATTGGATTTAAACGATGTCCCCAAATTTTTAAAAACTGGTTGCTGGCTGTGATCCTTCCCAATTGAGTTAACAGCTGAGAGGCAGGAGCTGTGTGATTCAATTGACATTTAACACAATGGAACAAAATAGGCAGGCGGCTGGCTGTCCAGACAAATTACATGCCTTGAGAATGGAAACAATGGAGAGGAAACATGCGCTTTCTATGACTAGGTCAGATAAACCCGATGGAAGATAAGATGGTGTTGTATCTCATTGATCACAAATGGAAAGGATTATATCTTACTACATAGCCGATAGATGAGACCTCAGGAAAATGTGATATATGTATTGCAAGTCTACTGCAACCAAGCTAAAACTGAAATTAGACACAAAATACTGGATTAACTGTATGGGACAGGCAGCATCTCTGAAGAGAAGGAATGGGTGACATTTCGAGTCGAGACCCTTCTTCAGACTGAAGTCTGAAGTGGGGTCCTAACCCGAAAAGTCACCCATTCCATCTCTCTAGAGAATGTGCCTGTCCCACTGAGTTACTCCAGCATTTTGTGTCTACCTTCGATTTAAACAAGCATTTTCAGTTCTTTCCTGGAATTCTCTGCCACAGAAGGTAGTTGAGGCCAGTTCATTGGCTATATTTAAGAGGGAGTTAGATGTGGCCCTTGTGGCTAAAGGGATCAGGGGGTATGGAGAGAAATATTGAATGGCGGTGTAGGCTCGAAGGGCCAAATGGCCTACTCCTGCACTAATTTTCTATGTTTCTATGATGCTGCTGCAACACGATTTTCATTGGCTCTGTAACTCTGACAATAAATTTGACTTGACTTGAAACATTTTAAAACTAAGACGTTAGGGCAGGAGGTACAAATGCTTGCAGTCCCATACCATCAGATTCAACTACTACTTCTTTCAACTACTTTAATTCAACCATCAGGTTCTTGAACCAACCTGCACAACCTTAGCAATGGAACACCTCTTGCACTACCATAGACGTATTTCCTAATTGCGTTTTTCTCAAACGTCTTTTTTTTTCTTTTTGTTACCTTGTATAAAGTATAATTTGTGTGTTGTCTGAGCCTATGTGCCTGCAATGCTGCTGCACGTACGATGTTTGCGTCCTGTACCTTACTGCTCTTGTGTATGGATACCTCACTGAACATGATGGTGAATACTTGTCTTGGCTTGAATCCGGCAGAGTCGTTCTTATTAATGCTTGCACCCTGTCTGCAGATCTATCAAGCGGCAACCTGACAGTCGTGCAGAGTCATATTTCAGTCATTACACAGCAGCTTTGGCAAGAAAGTGATCATGAAACAATCAGCAGAGACCAACCTTGGGAGTCTTCATTACTAATTCCAGACCACATGAAGTCGTGCGATATCAAATTCAGGCAAGGAATCTTCCTGACAATAGATTGGCTTTCTCCTCTTCCTCAACTGATACCTCAGTGCTCTTCCATTTGAACAGTTAATGGAACACTGAAGGTAGCAAGGGAAGAGAGTGTGCTTTGTATGGGGCATTTCGTAATGGAGATTTCGTAAGGGAATAAATCTACATTATTTCATTCTCAGATAGCTACTTGGCACTGATGCACTTTCCTGGAACAACAGGAACAGGTCTGACATCCTTGATGCCCTCCTGGCTCCCTTTGGTCTGAACTTGAACACAAAAGAACACAAAAGGATTTCTCATGATCAAAAAGCAAATCATAGTCATAGAGCGTGGGATAGGCCCAACTTGCCCACACCGACCAACATGTCCCATCTGCATTAGTCCCACCTGCCTGCATTTGGCCCATATCGCTCAAGCCATATCGCTCAAATTAAGAATAAGGAGTAAACCATCGAGAACGGAGACGAGGAAACACTTTTTCTCACAGAGAGTGGTGAGTCTGTGGAATTCTCTGCCTCAGACAGTGGTGGAGGCAGGTTCTCTGGATGTTTTCAAGAGAGAGCTAGATAGGGCTCTTAAAGACAGCGGAGTCAGGGAATATGGGGAGAAGACAGGAACGAGGTACTGATTGGGGATGATCAGCCATGATCACATTGAATGGCAGTGCTGGCTCGAAGGGCCGAATGGCCTACTCCTGCACCTATGTCTATCCCTATCCTGACCATGGTTCATGGAAGTGAATATCTAAGGCCAAAGCAAACAGGCTGCCTTATTCTGGATTGTACCATGTTGTCAGAGATTTGATGAAGCTACACTGACTCTGGTAGGTCAGACACATTAATAACTTGTACCTTGATAATGAGAGAATAAGATGAAGGTAAACTTCCTGTAGATACCCAGCACCTGACTTAGTCTTGAAGCCAGTGGCATTAGAGAACTAGAACATTAGAAAGGTATAGGTCGTTAATCTGTTTGCAGCCACATCTTTGAATGCCTCAGCCAAACATGATAGCAAACCATCCTACCATGAATGTAAAAATACATTCACAAGAGCTGATGTGCAGAGCATTTGAACTCGTCTCTTTACTGATTGACAACCTGGACACTAAAAGCATATTGCGAGATGGTGGTGGCTTTTGAGGTTGCAGTGATTCATGTTAAACAACAATGCACATTTATATAAGACATTCATTGAAAAGTACTCGTTGTTACAATGTAGGAAAATTTGCAAGCATCAATAAATGGCCAATTCAGAAGTCTGAGTGATATATGTTAAGAGCTAAATGATGGCTAGGAACTCGGGAAAACTCTTGAACTTCCATTAAAATATATCATGCGAACATCCATGAGCACAATCTTAGTCAATAGACAATAGGTGCAGGAGTGGGCCACTCGGCCCATCGGGCCAGCACCGCCCTTCAATTTGATCATGGCTGATCATCCCCAATCAGTACCCCGTTCCCGCCTTCTCCCCATATCCCCCGCCTCCGCTATCTTTAAGAGCCCTATCTAGTTCTCTCTTGAAAGTATCCAAACTCACAACTCTCTGTGTGAAAAAGTGTTTCCTCATCTCCGTTCTAAATGGCTTACCCCGTATTCTTAAACTGTGGCCCCTGGTCTTGGTTTTTATATCTACTCAAAACATGCAATTGCAGCTGTGCAGCTCTCCTTTAATACTTCTCTGCAGTGGGAACTAACAACATGCTTAAGTATATAGAGCAGGTTTTAAAGCACAACCTCTAGATTAAATGGTGAGAGCAATACTCATCAAACTAAAGCTGACACCCATGACATCAGTTTTGTTTACCAGTAGTCAAAGAGTAAGTGCTGGGAATCTGAAACTAAAATAGATATGATAGTGGCAATAAAGAGGTGTTTTGACAGGCACATACATATGCAGGGAATAGAAGGGCATGAAAGGCTTGGATAGAGTGGATGTGGAGAGGATGTATCCACTTGTGGGAGAGTCTAGGACCAGAGGTCATAACCTCAGCATTAAAGGACGTACCTTTAGGAAGGAGATCAGGAGGAATTTCTTTAGTCAGAAGGTGGTGAATCTGTGGAATTCTTTGCCACAAAAGGCTGTGGAGGCTGTCAATTGATATTTTTTAGCTGGAGATAGATAGATTCTTGATTAGTACGGGTGTCATAGGGTTAGGACGAGCGGGCAGGAGAATGGGGTTAGGAGAGAAAGACCAGCCATGATTGAACGGCAGAGTATTTATTTATTGGGACAAATGGCCTAATTCTGCTCCCATCACTTTTGACATGAAATGGATCATGTGCAGGCAGATGAGATTGTTATCTTGGCATCATGTTCAGCACAGAAATTGCGGGCAGAAGGCCCTGTTGTGCTCCACTGGTCTATTTTCTAGGTTCTAAGTTTTAGACTAAAATACAGAAAATGCTATTTCCAGCACTTTTGTTACTCATTTTGTGCAATTGTTGTAACTGCTTGCCATTAATTCAAAGTATTTAATTGGACCCGTTGGCCTCAAAGCGTTCAGATTGCAACGCTAGTTAATTTAACTAAAATAAAACAAGTACTTTATTGCTGCTGAGCGCATTCATTTTGCACATTAAGCACCAAAATCAGCAGGTCTTGGTTCAGGGTAACCATCAATACTTGGACAACTAATGCCGGCATGGTGCATAAAATAGGGAAGACAATTTTGTCAGATCCAATACAATCGGTAGCTCAAGGCACATGTGCCAAGAAACTGTAGCAGTGCAGTGGGCGCTCATAAATCTCCAGGTTTTTATCAAATTCCATCACGTAAGGTTTTCTAGGTCAACACAGAAAGATTAAACGGATTCACACATGATTAAATGCACACAGTAATGATTCTGAATATGAATGTTGTAGAGGAGTGTGCAAGGAATTCACAAACACTCAGCAAGTTATTGATGACGATAACACATATTATATTTTACAGCTGCCTTCCATTAGAAGTTAATTTTGTCTATTATTCCTTGGCACGGTCCAGATTTTCATCTAATTGACTAAATGACTTTAGCTAACCAATTATTGTTCCTCCTAATGTATTACATTTAGAATGGATCCTGGCTGTGGAAACAGCTGGCTATATATCATGGAACAATTTTCTTTCATCTATTAGCATCACTGCCCATTCAACTTTCCATAAAATTTCCACCCTTTCCATAATTGATCATTATATTTACTGCTTTAGAAATGTCAAGTGACTTATGTGGATGTACAACCACATACATGGAATGATACAGCATGCCTGTGCCCTTCCTCGTTTCCATGCCAACAATATTCATTCAGGTCCTAATGTTGCTTTTCAATAAGGGGCTTATCAACACACTAAAAACCACTCAGTTACCATCATGTGAGTTAAATAGCTGGAGTTAAATTCTGGCCCAATGGTAACTTTTCATGGGCTATCTGTGTGTTTGTTTCTGCACCTATGCAACAGGGCTCACAATTACTTTCAGATCAAATTTACCATGATGAATATCATCAGAGCTTTCGTGTCATTAACTATACCACAGTTGGATGTCATCTTACAAATGTACTGTATATGTCCCAATTCTCAATGCTAATGCATGCTCTGTTAGCCCATCTCCAGAACTGCTGAGATAACCATATGCTAAATGACTTTGGAACAGGAATACTGTAGAATTGTTGAAAATGCAGTAATAGCTAATATCAGTGTATTATACAACCTTTTATTTCAGTGATATGATAATGGCATTTAAGCAGGAAAGATTCATGGCAGCACCGACATCTATCCACAATAGAAATTGCACCAATACTGCTTAGATTTCATTCCAAAGGAGGAAAACACCGATCAGTTTAGTTTTAGTGTCGCGTGTACGAAGGTACAGTGAAAAGCAGTTTTGTTGCTTGCTATCCAGTCAGTGGAAAGACTACACATGATTACAATCGAGCCGTCCACAGTGTACAGACACAGGATAAAACCCAGTGAAGTCCGATTAACGATAGTCCGAAGGTCTCCAATGAGGTAGATGGCAGCTCAGGACTGTTCTCTAGTTGTCGACAGGATTATGGAAACTATGCAACTCAACACACCACTACATAGATCACTTATTTAGAACATGGTGCCCAGAATAGGACCACAATTCATCCCCACACTTCAGAAGATGCACCATAAAATTAATGTTAAAATCATTTAACCTGCAACAAGATGCAATAAAAAATAAATAAAAATAGAATTGCTTTGAATGATTACTACATTTCAGAAGAACAAAGAACAGACGGGACAAACAAGAATAACGGCAAATACCAAAAATCACACAATTGTTTCTCAATCATTATGAATTATTGCAGTAACTTGGACAAGAATATGGGGAATGCATGATGAAGATACCACTACTCATCCTTCTTTATCAAAGGAGGCTGACATGAAAGACCAAGTAAAAGCGCTTGAACAAGGCCTTACTGAATAATTAAACCTGCCTTGGGCAATTCCATTAGCAATCACAAAGAAGAAAACAGCACAAGAACAACCCATACCTTCCAGAATACAAAGGTCGCACAGATTTTATGCAACCAGATTAATTTAATCATGTATACCATTAATGGATAGAGAGATGACTGGCTTTGGAGCCAAGGAGCACAAGTGTATTCATTGCCTGAATTCTGATATTTTACTGAAGGCGTGTATTAATATATTTAGTGCAAAGACTTCATGTGACCAGAGCACTTAGTTTAAAACAAGGATCAACAATGTGAATATTTCCGAGTATTATAAATTGGTACTTGATCATAAACCAACAATAAAGATTTTTTTCACAGAAATAGTTGCTCTTTCACTCTGCAGTAGAAAGGATTCAATTTAGTAAGGTGCCTTCAGATGCTTAATATAGGTCCTGTCATTGGATCTATATAAATATAAGTTTTTGTTATTTTTATTGAGAACCAAATCACAAAAAAAGTGTTGCATTTTGAAAACAATTTTCAGAATTCTTAATGCCTTTTATGAATTCAATAATTTATTTCTACTGTGGGAAGCAATCACTGATTAACTACTTGTTATAAGTCACAGCCAGTTACTGCAGGATCAAACAGCACAATTGAGTGAATGACCACATCACCTCTATGACCAGGCTATTAAAGAAAATGGGGGTGAGGGGTCACTCCCTCCAACAAGCAATCAAGTCATTATCAAATTCTGAAGAAAAAGCAGCAATTTGGATCAAAAGGAGAGACAACAATTGGGCTGCAAGATGAATACAGGAGGGTATGGAATTGAGGGGGGTGTAACTGGGACGCCAGGTATCACCGTTGAGCCCTCTGGAGATGTTGTGGGCTTTTCAATGAAACGTCAAAGACGGAGGGTGCCCACCTGATGACCCCGATGACGTACGTACCCTACCTTTCACCACCCCAATCCCGCTGCAAATAGCAAGAGTACCGACTTATTAAAGGGATTGAAACATCAAGTTATATTAGCTGTACTCCTCCTGCCCAGTGAGAATTAGTACAACTACACGCTAACCTACTTTGAATATTGCTGAGGATCTATGCATTCACACCCCTGAAACAGAATCATACCTTGTGTCTCAGGGATGTGAATGCATAGACTCTACAGCACTAATTTCTCAGAGAGGTGAGGCACCTCAAACAAACACAGTACACTGAGCCTAAATACCAATTTAAATTTCTGGTGGCTGTTCAATCTCTGGCCATGCTTTGTCACTGAGTCAAACTGCAGGTGGCTCTCTGCACAAGAGAGAGTCAAGAGTGTTTTATTGTCATATGTCTCAGATAGAGCAATGAAATCCTTACTTGCAGCAGCAGAACAAAACGTGTAAATATAGCACACTGCAAACAATATAATAAACGAGAGCGAAAAAAAAGTTCTGCGCATATATATATATATACACACATACTCACAAATACACATATATGTATACACATTCTGCATATGTGCAGTCAGCTGCGATTGCACGGTACAAGGAAAGATAAGTGAAAAAACAAACAATCTCCATCTATTTGCAGCATTATTTCAGAAGAATCTAACCGATGTATTAATTCTTAATCAATGGTCACGGGATGCTACAATATATTCATTAACTGTCTGGCACAGTGGCACAGCTTGTAGAGCTGCTGCTTCACAATACCAGAGGCCTGGGTTTAATCCAGATGGAGTTTTCATGTTCTCTCTATATGCTTCAATTTTCCCCAACCTCTCAAAAATGCATGAGTTGCTAGGTTAATTAGCCACTGTAAATTGGAATGGAATACTTTATTGTCACATGATTCTTTGCTTGCATACACAATGTATGCAAATAGCAGCCACCTATGGTGCGGACAATGTTACAAAGTACGCCGACTCCTCCTTTGTTCTCCCCCCTCCCCCACAGCGGTTCCCCACGCCGGGTCCTCCATTGTACATTGTTCCCCCTCACCTTGTGGGTCATTCTATCCACTCGCCTATCCCCTTGTGGGTAGGCGAATGGTAAAATCTGGGGTCAGTTAATGAGAACATCTGAGAAAATGTTTAAAAGGATTAGTGTAAATGGATGGATGGATGACGGTTGGTAAAGTATCAATGGGCCGAAGAGCCTGTTTCCAAGCTGGGCCTGTCTCTATGAATATGACTCATGAAAGGTTCCAATATTTCATCAGGTTCTAATATCTAATTCCAATGAAAAGAAATTGAACTCACTACTTTGCTTCCCTTTTTTTATAGGCTTGAGAGTCCATACTTTCTCCTATCTGATATCTGATTTGGTGTGTTGCCTTTGATGTGGCATTTGAGGAAAGGTCAAGCCAAAGCCTAGGTCTTGCATCATAGAAATATGTGGATCATAGAGGTTAAATTAAATATATATATATCTGTTTCAGTAACTGACAACTAAAACCTTTTCACTTCCATTTTTTAAAAGAGACATGAGGAGATGGTGACGAATGTGCTTTATACAGGGCATCCTTATTTAAATATTATGACCCTGACTGGCTTCAAGGCAGCGGGACGAGATTCAAGGGCAAAGCAAAAGGACTTAAGAGGTCTCAGGAAACTAGTGACTAGTGGAAGACGAGAAGGATAAAATACAAGAAATAACTGCTTTTACGGCACAACCCGTAGACTAGAGGAAGCAATGTGTTTCCTTCATGTCCAATAATCTTATCAATAAACAATATTACTCAAAGATAGGCACAAAGTGCTGGAGTAACTCAGCAGGTCAGGCAGCACCTCTGGAGAAAATGGAGAGGTGACATTTCAGGTCGGGACCCTTCTTCTGACATATTTAAAACATTACTCATGTTACAAGAATATAAATATTACCCCCTCTCTCCTGGCTGCGCCACACTCCTACATTTTGACCCAGATAGCTATTCAATCTAGCCAATCCTCATAGAATTGATCGATTATCTGAGTTGCTGTGAAGGCTGATTCATCTTCTTTATACCAAGTTTGGGGTATCTTTTAAGACTTTTGCTTTAAGAGGTAAAGAGGTTCTTACTTATTTGAAAATTATGACACTGCTCATGAGGAAGAGTGTATGGTGTCACCTCATGGTAATCGTGTACATTTGCAATTTGAGACACAATGTGTGGGGCAATATCACATGCTTGGAAATAAACAGTGACTTTAAATCATAAATTCCTAAACTGGGGGATTCCTCCCCCCCACCCCGCCATCATTTCTAGGATGTTGTAGACTAATTGGAGGAGAGTATGATTAACAAGATTGTCATTTGGTACAGCTGCAATAGAGTATTGGCAATCAGGTTTGGAAAAGAAAGTTAGACAGACTCGACCTGTTCTGTTTCCAGTAATCCTGTAAAATACTGCTCAAATATAATCTGGAGAAATAAAATTACAAGCTGCTAAGTGCCAAAATTATTTTAAATGTCATTAACAACCTCAAATAAAATTCATTAAATGAATGAATTATACTGGCAAAGGCATCTGTGAAACAAGGCAGTATAAATGAAAATAACGTTTATTCATTTGGCTGAAAAGTTTAAAGTGAATTTCCATGAGAATGGCACCCCATTATTATCAACTCATTAATTTGCTCAAAGGAATTAATTTGTTTCCTGATTGTATCTTTAGTGCCGAGATCTTATAGGAGAAATAATTTATATCATGAATAAGTTAAGTGAGCAGCTTGAGATGAAGTAGCTTGTTGCAAAACGCCAACAAAGCAAAAAAAAGATACAACTACTCTCCTCCACCAACTTTACTAATCAATGAAGAAGGCTTTTCCCAAATTGAACTGCACATCTTCGAACGGGTAGACTGCTCTGAAGTCTAATGGGCCTGTCCCACAGGCGATTTTTTTAGGCGACTAGTTTGTCGCCACATGTTCACCGGGAGTACTCTCCTCAATCGTGCAAAAAGTCGGAGCGTCTTTCTGGTCGCCATTAAATTTTCAACATGTTGAAAAATTTTCGGCGACAGTGGGTTTGACGTCAATGAGGTAGCTTGACTTCTCCGGACGTGGGTGCTGTCGTAGGTTGTCACCAGGATGACATAGGTTGTCGCCAGTTTTCCGGCGACCTGCTACGACTATGACAGTCACCGGCAGTTGCCTAAAAAATCGCCAAGTGGGACAGGGCCATAAGTATGAAGTTCCAGAATAATCAAACTCTTCAGAATTCAAAAATATAAACAAAAACAGAAGAAGACATTGAATGGTGATCTTAAATTTAAGGGCATAAACAAAATAGATATTTACGCTCAAAGTGCTGCATTTTTTTAGGTGAAACCTTTCAGAGAAAATGTTAAACCTTGTTTGGATGGAAATTGGGTCAAATGCAGACATGTAGTACTGGCGTAGATGGGGCAACTTGGTTAGCATGGCCAAGGGCCAGAGATTCTAGTAATTAGTAGGTTAACATATAATGGGCATTTGACGGTAATGGACCTATCTTCACTGGAGTTTGTAAGAATGAGGGGGGACCCCATTGAAATGTAACGGATAGTGAAAGGCTTGGATAGAGTGGACGTGGAGAGGATGTTTCCACTAGTGGGAGAGTCTAGGACTGGAGGTCATGGCCTCAGAATTAAAGGACATTAATTTAGGAAGGAGATGAGAAGGAATTTATTTGGTCAGGGGGTGGTGAATCTGTGGAATTCTTTACCACAGTAGGCTGTGGAGGCAATGTCAGTGGATATATTTAAGGCAGAGATAGATAGATTCTTGATTAGTATGGATGTCAGAGGTTATGGGGGGAAGGCATGAGAATGGTTTTAGGAAGGAGAGATAAATGGCGAACTTGATGGGCCGAATGGCCTAATCCAACTATCACATGATCTTATGATATACCGTATCTTAAGTTTTATCATATCGTATCTTATCTTTCGTGCTGTATGGCTGCAGGACTAACAAAATGGGAATTATTGGAGGTACTCAGAATCTATAAAGAGAAAATCAGAGGTAGTTTTTAAAACTGGTGAGTTTTCATCAAAATGAGGAACAAGCTGGTTTTAAGTTAGAGGGAAGTGAGAAGGGTGGAGAGAATAAAGGGAATTTCTCAGATAGGGTGGAGAACAAAATAATCTATATGACACATATTACACTGATGTCAGTCAAGAGAAAGTGAAGTGGGCTTGTTAATCAGTGTTGGAGCATCTGGAGGAGGTGTAAAAAGAGGATGAATAAGAACAGAGAGAGAAAAATGCTGGAAGCGTGAGCTGCAGAGCATTGCAGTTGCCAGAAAACTGATGAGAAACAGAACTCCAGAAATACCCAGAGGATAAGGCATCATCTTTTGCAATGGGAAAAAAAACAAAGTTAACATCATAGGTTGATGACCTTACTTTGCGCTGTTCAGGTCTGACACTGACCGTGTAAGAAAATGTGGCTGGTGCTGATTGTAATGTTGAGCTTGCAGGGTTGTTAGGTGCCTACATCAGGTGGTGAATTGTTATTCCTCAAGCTTACAATGGGTTTAAAAGGCAAACTGCAGGAGGAACTAATTGTAAGGGCGGCCCTGTGGCGCAGCTGGTAGAGTTGCTGCCTTACAGCGCCAATGACCTGGGTTTCATCCTGACTACAGTTGCTGTCTGTATGGAGTTTGTACGTTCTCCCTGTGACCGCGTGGGGTTTCCCTGGGTGCTCCGGTTTCCTCCCGCATTCCGAAGATATACAGGTTTGTAGATTAATTGGCTTTGGTTTTGCCATCGTGAAGAAGGTACAGGAGCCTCAAAACTGTAACGTCCAGGTTCAGGAATAGCATCCTCCATACAACCAGCAGGCTATTAAACACAACAAATAAGCTCTAAACTGCAAAAGACTATATTATTACTGCAATATATTTGATATTTATTGAACTTTTTTCACTCTCTGAACTGTTTACATATTCACATATTCCGTTGTGCTGCAGCAAATAAGAATTTCGTTGTCCTATCTGTGACATCTGACAATAAAACACTCCTGACTTGACTCTTGACTTGGATTAAATGGCATGGACTTGGTGGGCCGCAGGGCCTGTTTCCCTGTATCTCTACATTAAACTAAACTAAAATCAGGAAGCATCTGTGAGGGAAATGTGCGTTTTGGGTTGGGACCTATTCAGATTGTGTTTTATGTTGGATTTGTTAGAACAGGATAAGAGACCAAAGGCAGAGATCAGAACTTGGATAGAAAATTGAAATGACACATGATAGAGAGCCTGATGAAGATTCCCAAATCAAAGGATTAACACCACTCGACATGATGAATGAGATGAACAACATGAACGAATGCAAATGATTTGACAAGAAGCTTACTCACTTTGATAATGTTCATTAATAGTTCATTACTAGTTTGCAAAACATTTGCCAAGGAAGCAAAGGTTCGCATGTAATTATTTTTTAATCAAAATAAGTCAATCCACTGTGTTTAATGAAATCTCTATATATTACCCTGCCTGGTGATGAAAACTCAAAATATTTCACAAGAACAGTAATGGAGAAAAATTGAATTATAGTCTACATCAACAAGCAATCAGAGTCATACACTTGTGAACCAGGAGAGAAATGAGACAATTGGGAGTTTACATCACATTTGCATTCAATAAAATAAAAGAGAATTATATTATTTCAATCCTCTAATGCCATAAGAGCAATTCTACCACTATATGTAATTCTGACTCCCATTGAATGTAAGCATGTATTTTATGTTTGAGATGGTGTGTGGTACTCCAACCTCTTCTAATGATCAGGGTTCAGTTCTGCCACTTTCTGGGAGCTATGGATGTACCCCAATCTGAGACTTGCTTGTCTTGAGTCTGAAAAAGTGTCCTGACCCAAAATGTCATCTGTCCATTCCCTTCCCAGATGCTGCCTGCCCTGCTGACTTCCTCCAACACTTTGTATATTGCACAAGATCCCAACGTTTACAGTTTCTTATGTCTCAAATAATATCCTCATGTCCATTTTGAGAAAAAAAATGTCACTCCCTTTACATTTGGCTGTTGCTCCATCCCTGGTCCTTCCCTTCCCATCATCTCAATCCACCTCCATACCACACCTTGCTTCTCCCTCCCACTGCCCTATCTATCCTTCTCCTCCTCATGCCACACACTCCACAGCCTATTCCATCCATGTCCACCCCACCAAGCTCTTCCTTCTCCTTGCCCAAACCAATCCTCTCCATAGCCCACCCTGTCTGCTTCACCCCAGCTGGCCTCTCCCTCACCTTGCTGTGCTACATCCCACCCAACCGCTGAACCTTTGACCAGCCTCTTAGCTCCTTTCCACCCAGCCTGTCCCTGCCACCCCCTTCCCCAATTCCAAACTTCACACTCCCCTGTCCCATCCCACTTAGTCTTACACCACTGACCCTCTGTATCTCCCTACTTAAATGCTCCAATTTGTACCATCTCTGTGCACTGCATCAGCTAACATCATTTTGATGAGCGTGCAGCCAGGATAAATCACATCAGAGAGCAACAAGAATTCTGTACTTTAATTTGTGTGACAGTAGTAAGCAAAGGTTCATAAAAGTGTTTTTTTTATAGCACAATTAATCATTCTTTACTCCGACAATGGGTAGGTTGCGGAACATATTGCACATGAAGTAGCTGAGGTGAATAGTGTACAAATATTTAAGGGGAAGTCAGACAAGTGATAGTTGCTTGAAATTATACTTCAAAAGACTTCTCATTGTTACAGAGCTGAAAATTGATTTTTTTTTCCCCCGGAGTTAAACACAAAAATGACAATTTCTGAGTTATTCCGCATCACTGGAATATTCAATGGGTATTTCAAATCTCGCTCAGCCTTGCAATCCCAACACAATTCCCCCATCTTATTTCTGGCCACATTCCTTAAAGCGTTTCACGGAACTTGACACCAGTGACATGGTGGCTGAGCATTCCTTGGACAAGGTTGTTTTACTATCAAGCGCTGGCCTGGGTGACCTGCGGAATTGCGCAAAGCATAGCAAAATACCCGCGCTTAGTTTAGTTTAGAGATACATCATGGAATCAGGCACTTTGGCCAACTGAGTCCACACCGACCCACGCTCTAGTTCCAGGTAATCCCACTTTTGCATACTGCACACTGCGGACAATTTACAGAAGTCAATCAACCTCCACACTTGCACTTCTTTGGAAGGAATGTGGAAGGAAACCGGAGCACCCAATGAAAACCCAGGCAGTCACAGGAAGAACGTACAAACTCCGCACAGACACCACCCATAGTCAGGATCATTTGGGTCTCTGGCGTTATGAGGCAGCAGCTTTACTGTTATCCTGCAGCACTACCCCATGCCACCACTCAGCTATAAATATCTCCCAAACTCCAGGAACATCCCCACCCCCGAATCACAATGGACATCTCCATCCAAGACACAATTTCACTCCCTACTCCAGCCCAGTTAATGTCTTGCCCTCCACGTTCTCTCTCCAATTCCCCACCCTCCAAGCATCAGTGATGATCTAATCCCATATCCTCTGCACCCATTGCTCCTCACGCATACACACACCAATAATCATACATAGCAATATACACACACTACACTGGCTAATAAAAGCATATATACGATAAGCACACACCAATAAACGGACACACACACACCAAGGCAGATTCACACCACACCCCGATAAATACACTCAACACACACATATCTATAGGTGCACCAATCAAATGTACACATTGATACATGTGTACTCCAATAAACACACACATCCATAAATACACAGGCTACACACACATTAATAATTGAACACAGAACACATAACAATAGCACACACCAGACAGACCAATAAACGCATGCATGATACATACCAATAAATGGACACACCACCCGCACACACCACTAAACACACACAACACTTAAGAAGACCCAATAAACACACACCAATAAAAGCGCGCACACATACACACACGCCAATAAATGCAGACAACACTCATGCATCAATGAACGTTGACAATGCACACTCACAAATAAAATAGACACCACACATGCACACCAAAATACACACATACCATATACACACCAATATATACATACAGCAATCAACACACCAATAAATGCAGGAACACCAATACACACGGTCATACCAATAAATGCACACAGCGCGCGCGCGCACACACACGCACACACAACACACACACACGCACACGCCAATAATGTGCACTGCAAGCCAACTGTTAAATGTGGAAGACCTAATCCACTGCACACAATGTTTTGGCCTGCATGTGCAATGGAATCTCACAGTGTACATCCCTCAGGCATTGTATACCATGGCCCACACCACAGCACTTATTCAAGAGACCTTTAAAGAAGCTTTCAAGCCCATCTCCACACAAGCACGGGCAGATGACGCAAAAAGAATGACTGTATTACTGAGATGCCTTCACGATAACAAGACAACATGTTGCATGTGTTAGGTTTAGGAGGTGTAGACACTTTTCCTATACAGGAACCAGAGCAGTGAACAGTAAGCTTCCATAAATTATAGTTTTTGTTGATAGTTGAATACCCAATAATTGAACAGCACCCAGAGAAAATATGCCCCCACACTTTTTTGACTATGGCTCAATAAACCATATTATTTACCATTGAGACAAAATAATTCCAGGCAAATTTGAGTCATTATCGTAACCCCATTTGATTCCTTTTTCCTGTTTCTTAATTAAGGTTCAAGAAATGCAATTATTGATGTAGATGACACTGCAGATGACCAATTGTACAAAGCCAGTGATCCAAATATCTGACATGGTGCTCTTCATATTATAATACACTTGTTCCATTACCCTTAGTAATTCATGTGTTATGTTCATCTCTAAGGGCAGTCTGAACTTTGCCTGGAAGGCAGTAGCTCAGCTTGGATGGTTTCGTTTACAGGTCTCTCAAAAGGTATATGTACTTGCAAACATTTAAATGAAAAATGGGGTCACTTCCAAATGACACATGCAGCTCATTTCTTATTCTTTTAAAAGTGAACTGTGTCAGTTGCACCATAGTGTGATTGTCCTTGCCTCACATAAGTAACACAGCAGGACAACGTTTCTAATGAATTGCTCCCGCACTTTAACAATAATTCCATTAACAGCGGCGTAACCATGTAGAAATATAAAAGTAAAAATTAAGTTCTGCGCAACTCAAATTCTGGGATATCTTTTTTTTAAGGCAAGGCTAGCTTAATGATCATTTAGAGTTTTTACTAATTGGGAGTCTAATTCAGATGGAACCTTTAGGAAAGAATAATAAAATGATTTTCAGCAATTTCTCTTTTAAATTTACAATGGAGCATAATGCTGAATTGCAACCAAACTTGGAAATAGCCTTTTTTTAAACTTATCAGTCATTTCAAATTGGGTCATTCACAGGTAGCAAATTGACAAAGCAACTTAAAGTTGTTTATTTCTCCTTTGAAGACATTTATTAAATCAGAAATGTTATGGATGAAAAAAATGTATTTTGCACATTCATGCATTATTCCAATTCATGTTATTGATCAAGAAATTATCTTTGTTGAAAGATGTGGAATTTAAGCTGACTATATGGCAGGTTCAAGTATCCCTGAAAAGAAGTTCAGAAGATGTGTTAGTCAGATGGTTCACAGCAGGGTACTTGCCTGTTTGTGAACCCACAGCTAGGGTGTTTAATAAAATAAACTTCAACGATCTGGCACTCTCAGGAATTAGATGGGGTCGGACAAATAGTTTTTACAAAGATAGACACAAAAAGCTGGAGTAACTCAGCGGGATGGGCAGCATCTCTGGAGAGAAGGACTAGATGACGTCACCTATTCCTTTTCTCCAGAGATGCCACCTGTCCTGCCGAGTTACTTCAGTTTTTTGTGTCTATCTTCGGTTTAAAGCAGCATCTGCAGTTCCCACCTACAGTTTTTACAGAGTGTTGTTAATGCCCCAACATACTTGAAATTCACTCTTTTTTTAATTTGTTACGCAATAGCTTAACAAATCTTGCAGCGAACCAGGTGACTTTAAGGGGAGCATGGGGAAAGTGGTCCTGTTGCAGGGGAACAGAATCCAATGCATTCAAATGGAGCAGGAAGCCGGGCCCTAGTGCATGCAAAACAAGTGGGGAAAGCAGGGTCCAGCGAGTTTAAATGAAGTGCATGAAACAGGGCTCCAGTGAGTTTAATGGGGGGCATTAGAAGAAAAGCCTGGTGTGTTCAAAGGGAACATAGGAAAGAGGACCCTGGTGAATTTCAAAGAAGCATAGGAAACAAATACTGGTGAGCCAGATCATAATCCTTCAGATAACAGACTTTGGAGCCATATGACTGAAAATATATGTCATACCCTTTGCACCGGCCAAGGTTCAGGATGAGGAATGGTGAAAAGGAGCTAATGGAAACATGGAGGTGGTGGTGGAGAGAGGGAAGCCCAGGAATGAAGGGAAAAACTGATCATACAGTGTTGGGACCATCCTATGGGCGGAAGAGTTTGGCTGCTGGCCAGTTGTTGATGTTAGATGTTGGGGGAGACATAATATTTGCAAGGTAGGATGGTTGGTGGTCAAGAAATGGTGTGTTCTGCGGGCATGAGACGAGCTACTGGTTGCTGATTGGTGAGGGTTTAGGATCACGTCAAGCTGACAGACCAGCAAGTGTTCTTGAGGTGGTTGGACGTCTTGGAGGGTCCTATATTACCATGAAAGTACATGTGGTTTTTTAATCATTTTAAAAGTAATTTCCAAACTTGGTTTAGTTGCCTCTGCACTGATGAGGGTGGTGAAGTTACGGTGAAGATACGGTGATGTTACAGTAAAGTTGCTCTGAGGTTATGGTGAGGTTTATGTCCATTCCATGTTTTTGATTAACATTTAACGCAATGGACTGACTGAACATTGATAAGGTGTTCAGCAGTATAATATGGTAGGCGCAGACCATAGGAGATTCTCCAATGGACTGGACTCCCTAGACAGTCCAGACCTCTGCCTCTTTATGACTGCAATAAAATCAACACTACAACTCTCAGTCCATCAGTCCCTCTCAATCCTGCGACATCTACCGCCATAAAGAAAAGGACGACAGGCACATGGGAACACCACCACCTACAGAGTTCCTTCTAAGTTGCAAACCATCCGGGTTACCGAACTGAACTCACTGTGGAATGAATCCATTAACGGAGCCACTCTGCTGGTGGATTGGAAGTTGTCCGTGCCTTCCCTCTGGCTCAAGGCAAAGATCGGCTATTCCCTCGCTGTATTTTGGAGCACGGCGAAAAGCAGCGGTGGAAGAGGCGATCTTTGGCTTGAGGCAGCGTGATAGTCAAGTCAAGTCACATTTATTTATATAGCACATTTAAAAAACAACTCTCGTTGACCAAAGTGCTTTACATTTGTTATAAGAGTAGTATACACAAGCAGGCTACATACATATATACAAATAGCCCTCGCTCAGAGGACGTCAGGAAAGGCTTGGGAGAACAGATACGTTTTTAGACTAGACTTAAAGGAGTCGATGGAGGGGGCAGTTCTAATGGGGAGGGGGATGCTGTTCCACAGTCTAGGAGCTGCGACCGCAAAGGTGCGGTCGCCCCTGAGCTAATGCCCAGATAGCGGGACATTCAGCAATCCCAAGTCGGCCGATCTGAGGGACCTGGAGGTGGTGTTGTGGGTGAGAAGACTTTTAATGTAGGTGGGTGCAAGCCCATTGAGGGCTTTGTAGATAAAGAGGAGGGTCTCGAAATTTATTCGGAACCGCACAGGGAGCCAGTGGAGAGAGGCCAGGATCGGGGTGAAATGGTCCCTTTTTCGGGTGCCCGTCAGGAGTCTCGGTGCGGCGTTTTGCACCAGTTGCAGGCGGGACAGGGAAGATTGGCTGATGCCAGTGTAAAGGGAGTTGCAGTAATCTAGGCGGGAGGAGATAAACGTATGGATGATCTTTTCTGGGTCATCAAACTGGAGGAATCATTTTATTTTAGCTATCATCCGAAGCTAAAGAAGCCAGCTTTTACCATGGCATGGACTTGTTTGTCAAACTTCAGTGCTGAGTCAAATATCATGCCAAGATGTTTGACGTGAGGTTTGAGTAGTGGGGTAAGGATTCCAAGGCTGCCTGCTATCATTTTGATAGAGCCAAGCCGAGCCAATGGGGGGGTGGAGGAAGTAAAATCGGCAGAGAAATAAGCTGGGTAGCAGCAACGAAAATCGCCAGCGAAAGAATAAAAATGGCGGCATTTTTGGAGGAGAGCGTATGGTGGCTGGCCAGCAGGAGGCCACAAAATGAGTGGGTGTGTGGGGGGGGGGGGGGGGGGTCAAGTACCGTATTAAAAAATGTGTACATAAAAATGTCTAAATGTAATGAGGAGTGAATCCATGAATGTAAAAGTGTAATGTCTAGCAAAATGGAAAATTTCCCTGACTTTGAGTGTGTGGTTTTGGCGAACCAAGAAATCAAAGGCCAAATGTGACATACACCCACAAACACACACACACACACACACACACACACACACACACACACACACACACACACACACACACACACACACACACACACACACACAGAGTTTTAAAAGTATATAGATTCTAACCATTACTAATAAAACTGAGCTTTCGCTCACCTGGGGATAAGTCTGATATCCAATTACTAATTACCATTTATCCTTTTGTTCACTCTGTTTGTTTTAATTGAGAACACAAACCACCATTTTAAAGGCTTTTAACAACATTTTATCATCTCTGACACACACACACTGCAACAGATTCCCACTCACTTGTAGCATTACAGTGCAGATACAAAGTCCTACCGCAAAAGCATTGCCGTCACTAGATCTGCATAATAATGACCCTGAAGTTGCAGCTCCTGGTTCATTCTCTAATCTCAGCAAAGTACCTCGGGAGCCACACTTTTCTTTTAATTGCAGCATATTTCTTTTGGCCAGTCAATGATTTGTTTTTTTTTATTGATTTTCCAACACTGAAGGCAGCCGCCACCATTTCATGCCGTTCGCTTTGGTGTTTTGCTGTATAAGAAATGACCTACATTTCCTTGAACAAGAACAAATTATCTGGATCTTCACCGACAAGTAACAAAAGAGCGGTTCCCCGCAGAGACTATTTCACTCCCAGGGATGATCCAGGAGCACAGATTGCACAGAAAATAATGAAAGTCGGGAGCCTGCTAATGCAAACTGTGGTGGAGTTCTGTTTGAACTTTGCTTAGGTTCCCGATTTGCCGCAAGCATCAAACAATTTACTCTGCGCTCTCAATGCCTTCGCTCGCAAGACTGCAGGATACCAGAGCACAGATGACAAGAAAAGCTCTGCAAATAATTTGTCGTGTCGAGCACTTGCAGGGGCTAGACAGCTATAACAAAGTAATTTAGTTTAGTTCAATTAGTTAATTCCACCCACCCGGGATCTGGAAAACTGTTTGCAGTTTGGATTTTCATTCCTAAGGAATATTTTTTTTCTGAAGTCGGTACAATGTACATTTACCAAACAAATTATTTTAAAATGAAGGGTGACACACTGGTGCAGCTTGTGGACCCATAGCTTCACAGTAACAGAGATTGATAATGGACTATAAATGAGGAGAAGGCAAGAGAATGGCGTTAGGAGGGGGGGAGATAGATTGAATGACAGATTACACTTGATGGGCCGAATGGCCTAATTTCGCATCCTATTATGACCTTAAATCACTGTTCAGCCGAGGCAGGACATGAAAAGAAGAAAAAATATTCAGATGCTGGAAATCTGAAATAATGATGAAAGCTCATCAATATGAAAGGTTAAGTCAGTTTCTCTCTCCACAGTTCCTGTCTGAATAGAACATAGAACAGGCTCTCCACAATGTGTGTACCGAATTTATGCAAAGACTAACTAATCTCATCTGCCTGCACATGACCCATCCACTCCATTCCCTGTATATCCATGTGCCTATCTGAGTGGCTGATTCACCCAGCATATTCTGTTTTATTTTAAAAAATGTAACAATTCTCTATTTGCAAAAGGGTACCGACTCTTGGTTTGGGAACAACAGTTATTTTTCCTTGATATTGTATCTTTCAGAGAAACAACCGAAGGAACATGCAAGAATTGTCTTGGCAGTAATCATCAATTGGAGATGACCCTTAGAACTCCAATCTTTTCTTTAGGGAAACACCTCTACCATGCACCTTTGATGTAATGTAGCTGAGAGATAAATCTGGGAAGAAATTGAGACTATGAGGCGAATAACATGGTTTAGCATTGGGTTAGTATAAAGGCCCTGTCTCACGGTGCGAATTGACACACGAGTGACCCAGAGTGACAGACTCGTGGTTGTGTACGATATTCCAAGTTGATGTGCAAGTGTTTGAGGCGAGTTCCCACGGGTATGGTAATCTGCGATGTTCCGAGTTCGTCTCCAGAGTTACCAAGTTCCCCTCCCGTTTGCTCTTGAGTTACCAAGTTCCTCTCCCGCTCAGGGCGTGTGTTGTTGCTGCAGTCCGGGATTCGCATTTAAAGCACTCGGTTATCTTCAGCAGTTCAGGCGAGGACAGGTTTGGGGGGGCGGGGGGGGGGGGGGGGGGGGCGAGGGATGGTGGAATTGGGAGAAGGCAAAGACTATGGGTGGGGAGGAGTGAGAGGGGGGCTAGGAACGGCATCTGCGAAACGGGTAGTCAACCTTTAGGGTCCCTGCCCGAAACATCCCTATACATTTTATGATTTCCCTCCAAAGATGCAGTCTCCCGTGGTTTGTTTGCACAACTCTCTCTCCCAACATGGGGGGGGGGGGGGGGGGACGACAAGATAGTTTAAACGGACCTTACCCCCACTTCATGCTTCTGTTGCGCATAATTCAGCAGTAAAACCTCTCTTCCCCTTACCCAGCGACGCCCGATTCCTCGCACCCCCACAAGTTCACATCGACGAGGGAAGAATGAGCGGGGAGTCTGAAGAAGGGTCCCGACCCGAAACATCACCCATTCCTTCTCTCCAGATGCGATGCCTGTCCCGCTGAGTTACTCCAGCATGTTTGTGTCTATCGTCGGTGTAAACCAGCATCTGCAGTTCCTTCCTACACACGGACAGTGAAGTGCCTCGGCCAAATTAGGAACATTAGGATTCTCTGATGTGAAGGTAGTCTGGTTTGCGTTTCTTACACTTGATCATATCCGAAACTAAAGTATAGATAGACACAAAATGCTTGAGTAACTCGGCGGGACAGGCCGCATATCTGGAGAGAAGGAATGGGTGGCGTTTTGGGTAAGTCTGAAGAAGGGTCTCGACTCCATTCCTTCTCTCCAGAGATGCTGCCTGGTCCGCTGAGTTACTCCAGCATTTTGTGTCTATTAAAGAGTTCCCACGGTAGACGCACGGATCACTAAACTTAACGCACGGGCCACTACGATATAACTCTGAGTTTAAATGTTTCAATTTTAAACTTGACCACGAAATTTGACTCGTGGAAAAAGTCAAACATGTTTGACTTTTTTCACGAGTTCACAAGTTTCACAGGTACCTGCCGTTAGCGCCACGAGTGGACAAGTTGATCGCGCGAGTTCCGACGTTCCCACTACGTTGGCTGTACGTGATCACCACGAGTGAAAACTCGGGGTCACTCGTGGGCCAACTCGCACCGTGAGACAGGGGTTTCAATTAATTATTAATGGACAACACAGACTTGATGGGCTGAAGGGCCTATCATTGTCTTGTGTCGTTCCATCACTCTATGATTCTGCGCTTCAGATGGGAACCTCCAGGAAACCCATCCCATTAGAATTAGTCACATTAAAGTCACATCAGAAAAGAAGATATTTACTTTCAGAATAAAAGGTCAGTGATGAAATGGCTGAGTTTGAGTCCCCCAATTTCACTTCATTTTCATATTGCTAATATAGGATTTGAACTGATATGTTGACGATTTTCGTGTAAGGACGAACTGCAGATGCTGGTTTAAATCGAAGGTAGACACAAAATGCTGGAGTAACTCAGCGGGACAGGCAGCATCTTTGGAGAAAAGGAATGGGTGACGTTTCGGATCAGTCTGAAGAAGGGTCTCGACCCGAAATGTCACCATATCAAAATTCTGCTATGTTTCATCACTGTTATGAGTCACAAGTTCACATTTTGTGCAGAGTACCATAACACAGTCACAATCATCCACAATAAACCATTTTTCGGTTTCTAATTATTCTGACAAGAAAAACCCTTTATTTGCTTCTCCAAGCATTAATTTTTGAAGGTGGGGGAACCCGGGTCGATATGAGAGACTGTCTTCCCCACTGTTGCAATCCACAAAGAATGATAAATTATTCACAAAGCGGAAAGTCTGTATCAATGCAAGTGCCACATAAATTAGAAGCTTCACAAAGTCCAGCAAAATTGTTATTGATGGGGCAATTAGGGATGTAATGATGTTCAAAAAAATACTGCATTGATTCTCAAATCAATGCAGCAAATATTAAAGGTCCTTGTTTAATTTGAACAACAGTTACAATTCAGTCATTATGTTTTACAAAAGAGATGACACTGAGTACAAATATGGTTTAAAGTTTGTGCAATACTCATAGGGAGTATGTATGAATTTCACTTTCTGACATCTTAAAAATGTATTTCCCTTTCTTGGAAACCTAGTGTTGCTGGGAATGTCAGTATTTATTCATTCTGGTCCTCAAGGAGGTGACAGAGATCTCTGCAATCCTTATTACAAATATATTCCCATTGTTGCTTATCAAGTTGTTCCAAAAGTTAGAATTGAGACCAGTTGAGGTGCAACTGTTGAGTTCCAATCCTTTGCTCCTGCCAATTTGTCCTTCGAAATTAAGAATAAAGGTAATGTCAAACTCTTGCCCAGCCATTGATTCCCTGAAGCAAAAGATCTATTATTTCATTCTTCTTCAAAGGTCGCCATCTTGTCATGGTAGAGAAGCCTGCATGTGCATGAGATCTTGAGACATAAACCCTGTGAGCTACACTCCTGGCATGGTCAGTCCAAGGTGGGCAGGTCAAGGAAGAGGTTCCTGACAAAGCACAGCCCAAGAAGAAGACTGCAATGGTAAAACAGGTGGAGGATGGGGGCTGGCCAGCAGAGGAAAACCACAATGGCTGAGAAGGCAGAATAAGGCTGCAGCAGGAAATGACTCCTGAACACCGTGAAGCCCATACCATTGACACCTGGCTCTGTCTCTCTCAAGCATGGCATGGTGGCTGTCCGTTCACCAGTGATCCCAGACTAAAAGATGTTCTACACAGGCATCCACCTAGAGGGACAATAAGGTTTGTGGCTCCAGGAATGTGCTCGCCAGACATCTAGAGATCCCATTTAAAGGACCCACCAGGAGAACTATCAAATATATCTTTGGATGATCACGAATGATGATGATGATGATGAATATATCAAGATGCAGAAGGCCCAGGGGCCTTTTTCTACAATTACCCGACAATGGTGGGAAACTGAGATGAACTAAAGGGAAAAAAAAGTGTGTGAGAGCTGAACCCTAAAATAATAGTTGTACATCCCTGTTCTCTACTAAATGCAGCCCTTTTGCACACATTTGGTAAAAGCAACAATACCTTCTGGATCCATGTTGCTTGGTGAGTTTGAACCAATATTTTTGGAAAATGTTGTTTGATCCCACTATAGTTATGTCTCCACTCTCACCATGGTGAAGGTTGAGTGTGGACAGGAGGTAAGACATACATAGATAATGTTCCACATGGAAGTTTGTGTTGAACTAAAGCAGTTTTCTCAGAGATGTCTTGAATGCTGCAGCTTAAGCCCTTAGGTCAACATCTGATAGGATGTGGAGAAAGAAGAATAAAGGGTAAATTGTCAAAACATGGCCAATTCAAAGGGTAGGTTTAAGGAATGTACATGATGAAGAGAGAATGAGTCAGAGTAAGGCTTAAATGGGAACTCCAGGGGCGGAAACGGTGGCGCAGCTGTAGAGTTGCTGCCTTACAGCACCGAGACCCTGGTTCGATCCTGACTACGGGTGCTGTCTGTACGGAGTTTCCACATTCTCCCAATGACTGTGTGGGTTTCTCCAGGTGCTCCAGTTTTCCTTCACACTCCGAAGACGTACAGGTTTATAGATTAATTGGCTTTGGTAAAATTGTAAATTGTCCCTAGTGTGTAGCATAGTGTATGGGTGATCAATGGTTGGCACGGACTCAGTGGACCAAAGGGCCTGTTTCCACGCTGGATCTCTGAAGTCTAAAGTCAATGCCACATTATGTGGAATGACCGAATATGTATTGAATCTCCCCTGCATGTTCATACACACCATTATTTTTTGCAATGTGGAGTTAGAGCTTCTCTTTGTGGCAAACTGACAAAAGCATAGATTTTCATGCTCTCTAAATAGAGTTGACCTTTTCTCCAATGTAAAATATTTGCATTTGTATACAATAAGGTAAATCTGGGAACTTCCAAATAAAGCTGTTATTATTCATTCACCAACCACATTTTGATGAGATTGCAAAATGCATGGCTATAAAGTTACCTGCAACAGAGAATGCTGATAAGAGAGACCGACTTATTACCTGAAGCTGGGAAGGCAGGTGAAGTGATTTCCTTCCTGTTCTGGTGGAAACATTGCCCCCCCCCCCCCCGTGCTGTGATAGATGGTGCCCTCACCCATGTCCCCTCTGTGTCCTGTAGTTCTGCTCTTTCCTGCCCTTCCCCCAAGTGGAACAAGGATGGAGTTTCCCTGGTCCTCACCTTTCACCCCATTAGCCTTCACTTCCAATAGATCATTCTCCAATATTGCTGCAGTCTTCAACAAGATCCCACCACCAGTTACATCTACCCATTTCCACCTTTTTCCTCTTTCCAATCACACCACTCCCTCATCTCTCCCCAACCAACCTAACCCCTTCCGACGTACGTTCTCCTGAAACCACAAGAGATGTAACATCTGTCTCTACACCTCCTCTGTCCCTTTTATCTTGGGACCCCAAAGCCCTTCCAGGTGATTCAGAGATTCACGTGCATCTCTTCAAGCTTTTGTCTGCTGCATTCTGTACTCCAAATGTGGCCATCTTAACATTGGCGAGATCAGCGTAGATCACTACACCAAACTCTTGCCCTCTGTCTGCCAAGGCCTGCTGGATCTCATAAATGCTAACCATTTTGATTTCCCTTCCCATTCCCAGGCCTTTCTATCCTTGGCCTCCTTCATTGCCAGAGTGAGGCCGCAAAAAACCTTGAGGGAACAATGCCTCATGTTCTATTTCGGTAATTTCCAACAGTATGAACATTGGGTTAATTCCACAGATGGCGGGACTGTCATATGCTGAATGAATGGAGCGGCCGGGCCTGTATACTCTGGAATTTAGAAGAATGAGAGGGGATCTTATAGAAACATATAAGATTATTAATGGTTTGGATACGCTAGAGGCCGGAAACATGTTCCCGATGTTGAGGGAGTCCAGAACCAGGGGCCACGGTTTAAGAATAAGGGGTAAGCCATTTAGAACGGAGATGAGGAAACACTTTTTCACACAGAGAGTTGTGAGTCTGTGGAATTCTCTGCCTCAGAGGGCGGTGGAGGCCGGTTTTATGGAAACTTTCAAGAGAGAGCTAAATAGGGCTCTTAAAGATAGCGGAGTCAGGGGATGTGGTATGTGGTACTGATTGGGGATGATCAGCCATGATCACATGGAATGGCGGTGCTGGTTCGAAGGGCCAAATGGCCTACTCTTGCACCTATTGTCTATTGAATTCTTCAATTTCAAGATATACCCCATTTACCCCCCCCCCCCCCCATTTCCCATGCCTTCCCACTACAGTGTACACACACTTCTCCTTTTCATGACCCCAAACCCCCTTGCCCTTTTCCCCTTCTCCTCTCATTCATCTCCCGCCCCCTCCCTATTCCGAGTCTCTGATTTCCCTTTAATCCTCTCTTTCCTTTCCCCCATTGCCCTCCCTCTGGCTTTACATTTCACTGTTCCTCTTCCTTCCTAAATCTGATATTCGTTTGTCTCCTTTTCACCACCAGCCTTTGTCACTTACTCCATCCATCTTCCAATCAAACCTCTGTCACCCTATATCCACCCATCACTTGCCAGGCTTTGTCCTGCTACCAACTCTTTTTCAACTTTCTCCTCCCTCCTCCATCAGTCTGAAGATTGATCCTGACCCAAAACATAAACTGTCCATTCCTTCCACAGATGCTGCCCGAACCACTGGGTTTCTCCAGGATTTTGTGTTTTGTTGCTTGAATCTGCCACTATGAATAGCCAGGTACATGTATTTAAAAAATATATATAGCAAATTCAGACAAAGACTAATTACAGGATGAAATGGTGGATTAAAGGGAAAGGCACGTAATTAATACTTTGGCAACTCAATCAATGAAATGCTATGTACATTATTCAAAACCATATATCAAATAGTTCATTTTATCACCAAAGATTGCCTCTCATTTATTTATTGTGGGCAAATCCATTAGCACTGTCTCAAATAATGAGAACCAACAGAGGCAAATCCAGCTTTCATTTCAATCAAAAACAGTTCTAAATCAGGTTGTCACCATCCCTTATTCATTGCAGTTACTCACAATGTTACAAGTAGAATCCAATAAAGTAGAAAATAAATCTGTAATATATAGACATTTCAAATGTACACCATGTATTTTGTTTGCAAACCATCAACAATAAAAACAAGTAGATCTCATTCAACTCATTATAGATTAAGTGGGTTGCAATTCAAATATCTTAAGACATAGGAACAAGAAGAGACCATTCAGCATCTCAATCATTTCATTCAATTCCATCACATCTAATCCATACTTCAGTTCTACTGCACTGTTTAGCTCCACAACCCTTCGATATCTCTATTTAACAAAAATGTGGCCATTTCAACCTTGAAGGCATTGATTAGCTTTGTGCATTCTTAGCAGAGAATTTGAGATTTCTTCTAACCTGGACTTAATGGTAAAACTTCAGTCTGAGACAAAGTTGGAGATCTCAATGAGACGGGGACCTGAGCTCACCAATAATATCTTGTTTCCCATTTGGGAATCAATTTTGTGTTAGTCTGCGTCCCTGAGACCGAATTCTTAGGCCCCAGGAGATGCAACGTCATAAGTAAAGAGAAATAACAGGAATAGAATGAAAGCCAAGTTAATCATAAATGTTATTCACAGCGAGAAACCAAAATCAGACCAGTGTATGAATTTTATCTAATACTGATTTTCCAGGCTGTTCATTGCAGTTCCTCACCATAGTACAAAGACAGACACCTCTGTTCACCATACCTGAGGTGACTAATGCCAAATGATATGAATTAGGAGCATATTAATCTGTGGGCATTTGTACATGCTGATACTAAAGCCAATGGATTACAATTGCAAACAAATAAACATCCACTTACCTTTTCTGCTGATTTAGCAGTGCCAAAAAATATTGGAATGAAGGCAAGCCAGACTATACAGGTAGTGTACATAGTGAATCCAATAGGCTTAGCTTCATTGAAGTTCTCTGGGACGCCCCTTGTCTTGATGGCATAAACAGTACATGTCACCATTAGAAGGATACTGTATCCCAGGGAGCATATGATTTGCAAATCTGTAATGTCACATTTGAGGACACCTCTGGCAAGCTCGGGGTTTGAGGTCTTCTGTTCATCGTAGTCCACGATTGTGTTTGGTGGGTCAACCCCAAACCAGATGAACACTCCAAGGAGCTGGACAGAGATGAGACTGGATGTGATTGCCAGCTGGGAGGTCGGGCTGATAAGCCTGGGTGCCGTCACCGCCTTCTTGCCCTGCTCAAAGATACGGAAAATCCGGTTCGTCTTAGTCAATAAAGCTGCATAGCTGATGCACATGCCGAGGCCCAGGAAGATGCGACGGAAGGAGCAAATTCCCATGTTAGGTTTGGCGATCATTAGGAAGGTGATGATGTAGCAGAGGAATATCCCGGTGAGGAGGACGTAACTGAGCTCCCGGCCAGTTGCCCGCACGATGGGCGTATCGTTGAATCGTATAAAAGTGGCGATCACAAAAATAGTGGCGATAATTCCAAGCATAGCAAGAAAGACGGGGATAATGGCCCATGGTGAATGCCATTCGAGCTTCACAATCGGGATGTGGGTGCAACCAGTCCGGTTCACATTGGGCCTCTTGTCGTAGCTGCACATGGAGCAGCTGAACTCATCTCGTTGATACTGATATCCATCGCAAAGCTCACAGTGCCAGCAGCAGGATACGCCCTTCACCATTTTTTTGCGCTCTCCAGCTGTGCAGGGCAAGCTGCAGACAGATGCAGGGAGCTCACGGCTCCCTCCAGCCCACCGCATATCCTCCACCTGTGGAGAGGGAGACACAAGAGGCTCAGCATATTGCAACGATTTTGAGATGGTGCTATGTTTATGTTTATGTCTCCAGTGAACAAGCTTCTCCCGGTGTGACAAGATTGCCTGCGTTTGGTATTAAGTAGCCCGCATCGAAGAGAAACTGTACAAATCTTCCCTCCTTATCAATCACACCCCTGCCAGCAACAGAAGCAAACATAGAGAAGGTACAATGTCAGTAATATCAATTATGTATGGCAACTGCAATGTGGCATTCCGCCATTTAGATCACGCCATGTTCAAATCATATTTTCACCAACTTTTCCAGCACTGAACTTGAAATTCTGGATGCAATTTAAATCTCTGGCAAAAATGGACCAACATATGCTAGAAAATCCAGAATAAAGGACTCCCCTTAGTCACTCCTAGTCAGTGTGCATCTCAAAGGTTTCTTTACTTCCAAGTAACTTTTGTAAATAGACCCTACAAGTGCATTTTATCTTGAGACAATCCTTCACTCACAGTGGACTTCTTCCTTTACAGATATGCAACTCCTGAACATAATCCTTATCACAAGAATGGTTAGGATAAAACACTTGCAACCTTATTAAGTACAGGATGTGAAGAGCATTGATGTACTTAATGGGATGTTAGCAAGCACACAACGGATAAGGAAATGATGTGATGTATTGATAGGATAGGAGACATTTCAGAGAAGCCCAGATAACTCCAAAGATCAATGTGACCGAATTGTCTCCTGTCTGAACAATTCAACTAAGGTTTTCTATTTAGCTGCTGCCTTTTGGCATAATACGTAGGTTATTCCATTTGATTTCCTTTCTTATGCTTATAAACCTGGTTAGTTGTTTGAACTCTTTGCTTGGGTGAACAGTGATCCTATTTATTAAGTATGAAGACTTTTTAAAAAAGATGATTATGAGCAAAATTATTCAGCATATACATAGCTGGGAAAATAAAGTTTACTTCCGATTTTTTTTTGTCTTAAGTCTCCATTGAGAACTTAATTAATAAACAGATAATGCCCCAATACTGCATGAAAATGAAACGTTTACTGCTGTGATTAGAATTGCTTGAAATATTATTTATTGCTTAATACTTGAACCTATCATGCACAATGTTGAAGAATGTTGAATGTTGGTATTTTCCTGGAATCACAACCTTTGTTATATTTATTCCTCTTTGGCTTATTTTTTGTTAGATTTTGAAGTGTGTGTTTGGATACTTGGATACAATTCTTATCAAATCAAAAGCAAATTCTGACTCTAAAATTCCAGAGAGTGAACTGTGAATCTTTTGTCATTATTGTCTAAATTAAGCAAAGGTCTCAAGAAGTAGGCACTGGAACAAAAGTACAATGAATAACAAAGAAAGGGAGAGAAATGAAAAATTTCAGAGAGGATATATTAGTATTTTTATTCATTTAGCAAAATTAATTGAGCGGAATATGATATCACAGGGGTGTTTTGTGTTTGCTTCGGTGTTAAACTTAGGAATTCCTTTCATAAAACTAATTTCCATTTCATCTTCCTTTCCACCCTTGAGGTTCTTATGTTTGGTATCATATGTATCTTTCAGTGACACAGCTTGTGTTATATAAATGCAAACAGTGGTTGAACTGAAAACAAAATGGCCAAAGAGACAACTATTTAATGAAACCTTAAAAAGATCGGGGGGGGGGGGGGGTAAAGTGACAATGAAACAGCCTGTTTCATGTGAATAAAACATTAACTTTGCATACAAAGGAGACACATTACACTCTTTATTAGAAGAGTCAATTCACAAGTTAAGATGATTGTCACAGAGTTAAAAATATGCCCAGGCATAAAACTAACACGTCTGCATAAGATTGCTTCAAAAGTATGTTTCCTCCAGCATAGAAGTGTGGCATACAAACCTAGACTAATATTAGTTCTTCAGGGAGGCATGTCAATGCTTGGTTTTGAATTATAGCTTCCAAAAACTACTCAATGTTAATGAAATTTAACTATCCACAGTGATCCTTGCCAGAGTTTGTGCAGCATCCAATATTCTCAAAACTATTTGTAAAAGCAGATTTGAATCCCAAGAATAGAGAATTTCATCCATATGTTTTACTTAGCAATACAGTACAAGATGAATTTGCCAACTGGAGGCAAATTCATCTTGTACTGTAATTTACAAATTACAGTTAATTAAAAAAAATAACGCTGGTCTAAAATTCTAAGATCATAATGCCCAGATTAATTTATTGGGATTTTTTGCAACGTAATTAAAGAAGAATATACCATTCATTGTTGTAGGAAGCCGCTGGTTTAAATCGAAGATAGACACAAATTGCTGGAGTAACTCTGAGGGACAAAAAGTATCTCTGGATAGAAGGAATGGGTGACCTTTAGGGTCGATACCCTTCTCCAGACTGATGTGTCCCCACAAGTTCAACAAAATTTAGTACAGAGATAGGATAGGATATGTCAATGCTGCATAACAGCAAAAAATCATTAATTAAAAATAAACTGTCATGTTCTAAAGTTTATTTCAATCATTTGTAAAGAGAGTTCATGCTTGTTAAAATGATTGAACATTTAATTTGTCTTTATTGCCTTGTGTACCAGACATCCAAATCAGTCCAACTTTTGTCACAGAGAAAGTTTCATTTGAATATCAAAACAGATTTTCACCAATAACCTGGCATTCAAAGTCTAAACTACTTCTGCCATTTAAGTCGATAATGTGGGAACAATAAACAAAATGAAACATTAGAGGAATAAATGTTTCCTAGTGTGCAAACCTATATTGGTTATTATGCATGCAAATTACATTGTGTGCTTTTACAGCAACAACAGCAGCCAGAGGAAAGCAGATGAAATCATGGAACAATGAATACCCATCACAACATTCGAACATTAAGTTCTTTGGCTCTGCGTGTAACAACTTAACGATTGCTGATCTAAGTCAATATTTAAATTCTTGCTCCTCAATGCATACAAAGTATTATTTAAAAAAACAAACCTGTAACAAAAATGAAAAAAGCATTTGAACTTACACAATTTCCATAAATCTAGATACAAATTGCTGGAGTAACTCAGCGGGATGGGCAGCATCTCTGGAGAGAAGGAATGGGTGACGTTTCAGGTCGAGACCCTTCTTCTGAAGACCTGAAACATCACCCATTCCTTCTCTCCAGAGATGCTGCCTGTCCCGCTGAGTTACTCCAGCATTTTGCGTCTGTATTCGGTGTAAACCAGCATCTGCAGTTCCTTCGTACACAACTTCCATAAAGTAGTTGAGAATCTTCTTTCACCTCCTTCCCAGTTCCGACAAAGGGTCTTCAGGTTAAAATATTAACTCTATTTTTTCTCACACAGATGTAATCTGACTTACTGAGTACATCCAGCATTTTCTGTTTTAAATTCATGGAGTATCTAATAGTCATTGCGTATCTTTACAACTGATATAGTGTGGTACACAGCAACAATAATAAAGGAAGCTGAAGAAGGGTCCTGATCTGAAACATTGCCTATCCATGATCTCCACTGGGTTACTCCAGCACTGTGTGTCATTTTCTGTTAACCAATATTTGCAGTTCTTTGTGTCAACAATAACACATTGCAGGCAGACAAAATGTGTGGGAAGGAAGTACAGATGCTGGTTTACACCAAAGATAGACATAACTGCCAGAGTAACTCCGTAGGACATGGAACGTCTTTGGAGAGAAGGAATAGATGATGTTTTGGGTCAAAACCCTTCTTCAGACTGAAAGTTGCTCCTCATTGAACCAGAGTAGGTCTCCAGGCTTAATGATAATAGTGGTGTGAAGGATATGAATGGCAAGAGTTTTCAGAATGGCATGCAGGTCAGTTGATGATTATAGCCCAGTCTTGAATTGCCAGGCCTGTTCTCAGCCTCTCCCTTTTAACATAACTGTGTTGTCTCACAAACCCATGGAGGTGCCCTGAGTTTGATGATGGGACTGCTCTGAGTCATTAGTTTGGCAATTTAATAACTACACCACCACTTGGTTGTCCGAATATTAACTTAGTTGGGGAGAATCTGCTTTGTTTTCACTTTGTGTGTGTAGGGTAGCACTACCAATAATGTTTTTCACTGACTTGGAATGACATTGGCGTGTCTGTTTAGACTTTACTGCTAATCTTTGAGATGGAAGTTGAATTTACAATCTTCTGACTCAAAGACCACTAAGTTAAAACTGCTATTAAGGTAATGCATTGGAGACCCAATCCTGGAGTAGTAAGACAACTGGACATGCGTGATTGTTTATAATACACTCTCACTTGTTAACCCAAAGTCTATAATTGAAATTGACTACAAGGCATCAAATATCAAACACTAGAATGCCTATTTAACTGCACCCAGAGGAAACCCATGTGGTCACAGAGAGAACATGTAACACCATGCAACACAGGGAGACAGATCTAAACCTGGGTTACTCGAACTGTGACGACACTGTGCCACCCTAAAGATAATATAATCAGCCTCTTCAGGACATTCCTGAATTTTAATCAACCAAAGGTCACTTTAATAGTGGGTTACACAAAAAGCTGGAGAAACTCAGCGGGTGCAGCAGCATCTAAGGAGTGAAGGAGATAGGCGACGTTTCGGGTCGAGACCCTTCTTCAGACTGGTCAGGGATCAGGGAAACGAGAGATATAAACAGTGATATGGAGAGATAAAGCAAGAACAATGAGTGAAAGATATGCAAAAAAGTATTGGTGATAAGGAAAGCAGGCCATTGTAAGCTGTTTTTGGTGTGAAAATGAGAAGCTAGTGCGACTTGGGGGGGGGGGGGGGGGGGGAGATGGAGAAGGAATGTCAGGGCCCGAGGGCTGAGGGAGAGGTGGGGGGGTGGGGGGAAAGGAGCAGTCTGGGTTAACAGAATTGAGAAAATTCAATGTTTAAGCCCAGAGGATGCAGACTCCCCAAGCGGAATATGAGATGTTGTTCCTCAAACTTGCGGTGTTGTTCACTCTGGCCATGGAGGAGGCCCAGGACCGAGAGGTCGGATACGGAGTGGGAGGGGGAGTTGAAGTGCTGAGCCACCGGGAGGTCGGGTTGGTTATTGCGGACCGAGCGGAGGTGTTCGGCGAAACGATCGCCTAGCCTCCGCTTGGTCTCACCGATGTAGATTAGCTGGCATCTGGAGCAACGGATGCAGTAGACGAGGTTGGAGGAGGTGCAGGTGAACCTCTGTCGGACTTGGAATGACTGCTTGGGTCCCTGAAAGGAGTGGATGGGGGAGGTGAAGGAACAAGTGTAGCATCTCTTGCGGTTGCAAGGGAAAGTGCCCGGGGAAGGAGTGGAGCAGGAGGGAAGGGAAGAATTGACGAGGGAGTTGCGGAGGGAGCGGTCTTTGCGGAAGGCAGATAGGGGGGGAGATGGGAAGATGTGGCGAGTGGAGGGGTCACGTTGGAGGTGGCGAAACTGGCGGAGGACTATCTGTTGTATGCGCTGGCTGGTGGGGTGAAAGGTGAGGACCAGGGGGACTCGGCCCTTGTTGTGAGTGGGGGAATGGGGAGAGAGGGCAGTGTTGCGGGGTATGGAGGAGACCCTGGTGCGAGCCTCATCGATAGTGGGGGAGGGGAAACCCCGTTCTCTGAAGAACGAGGACATTTGCGATGACCTGGTGTGGAACACGTCATCCTGGGAGCAGATGCGGCGTAGTCGGAGGAATTGGGAATAGGGGATGGAGTCCTTACAGGAAGCAGGGTGGGAGGAAGAGTAGTCCAGGTAGCTGTGGGAGTCAGTTGGTTTGTAGTGGTACCGCAAGAGATGCTACACTTGTTCCTTCACCTCCCCCATCCACTCCTTTCAGGGACCCAAGCAGTCATTCCAAGTCCGACAGAGGTTCACCTGCACCTCCTCCAACCTCGTCTACTGCATCCGTTGCTCCAGATGCCAGCTAATCTACATCGGTGAGACCAAGCGGAGGCTAGGCGATCGTTTCGCCGAACACCTCCGCTCGGTCCGCAATAACCAACCCGACCTCCCGGTGGCTCAGCACTTCAACTCCCCCTCCCACTCCGTATCCGACCTCTCGGTCCTGGGCCTCCTCCATGGCCAGAGTGAACAACACCGCAAGTTTGAGGAACAACATCTCATATTCCGCTTGGGGAGTCTGCATCCTCTGGGCTTAAACATTGAATTTTCTCAATTCTGTTAACCCAGACTGCTCCTTTCCCCCCACCCCCCCACCTCTCCCTCAGCCCTCGGGCCCTGACATTCCTTCTCCATCTCCCCCCCCCCCCCCCCCCAAGTCGCACTAGCTTCTCATTTTCACACCAAAAACAGCTTACAATGGCCTGCTTTCCTTATCACCAATACTTTTTTGCATATCTTTCACTCATTGTTCTTGCTTTATCTCTCCATATCACTGTTTATATCTCTCGTTTCCCTGATCCCTGACCAGTCTGAAGAAGGGTCTCGACCCGAAACGTCGCCTATCTCCTTCACTCCTTAGATGCTGCTGCACCCGCTGAGTTTCTCCAGCTTTTTGTGTAACCCTCGATTCTCCAGCATCTGCAGTTCCTTCTTTGTCACTTTAATAGTGTTGAAAGTCCAGAGACAACATTGTTTAAGGTTTGAATATTTTCATATTTAAATGTATAGACTGAGTCTTGTTAAAACTGTCCAGCACATCACAAAAAGAACTACCGCACAAACAAGGTGGTGGGAAAAAACAAATTGTAGCCAAAACTGCAACCATTCTTTACCTTAGAGACTAATGCTGATAAAATATCTCTGTACATGGTTAAAGATTGGGACAGCCTGATTTCAGGCAACTGCAAGAACAGCATTGAGGTCACACTGACAAATAAGCATATTTGCTCATCTGATTAAGCATCATCAATTTCAAACACTATCATTACATTTTAATAAAATTCATGCTTCTCTCATGGCCTCCAAATGGTTTCTCATCTTGTATTGGCAGTATCATTTGTCAAAAGATTTGCCTCGCATTTGGATGTGAGTTTTTAAGCATGATCTGCTAGAAATCTTAAATGAACAGGTTTCTATTTATATGAAATTACTCAAAGATACGAATTTACATATTTAAACATGAGTGTGGGAATAGGAGTTGAGTTTGACCTGCTGTCCAGTCTCATGGCCCAAGGTCCTTGCCTGCCACAGCCACTGGGCCAGGAATCAAAGGGAGAATTAGCTGATATTCTACACATTTAGATGACATTCACTGAGGCCTCAGTGGCATGGTGGGCCAGCGGTACAGTTGCTGATCTACAATGCCAGAGACTCGGGTTCGATCCTGACTATGGGTGCTGTCTGGACAGAGTTTGTACATTCTCTCCCATGACCTGTGTGGGTTTTCTCCAGGTTCCTCCCACACTCCAAAGACATACAAGTTTGTAGGTTAATTGACCGGTAAAATTGTAAATGATCCTCAATTTGTGTAGGATGGTGTTAGTGTGTGGGTATCGCTGGTCGGCGATCAGTGTTTAACACTGGGTTAAATTACGGGTGAGTATATATCTATCAGTGTTTAACACTCTATCACATTACCAGTGGGTACATATCTGTTAGTGTTTAACCCTGGATTTAAGTATCCGTGGGTACATATCTACCAGTGTTCAACATGGGTCACATTACAGTTGGGTACAGATTTGTCAATGCTTGACAATGGGTCATGGTACTGATTGGTACAAATTTGTCAGTGTTTAATACTGGGCCGCAGTACTGGTGGGCACAGGACTGTGAGTGGAATTAGGTTATAACATTCCAACTTCTCTACTCAATTCGTTGAGAGATGAAGGCCAGCATGCCAAAAGCCTTCTTCACCCAATTACCTGTGCCACCCCTTTCAGGGAACTGTGAACACATCACTAAAAGCATTCATGTCCTTTTAACTGAGTAACATTGGTTTATTGAGGGAGTGCAACGTAGGTTCACGAGGTTAATTCCCGGGATGGCAGGACTGCCATATGTTGAAAGAATGGAGTGACTGCGCATGTATACACTTGAATTTAGAAGGATGAGAGGGGATCTTAGTGAAACATATAAGATCGTTAAGGGATTGGACACATTAGAGGCAGGTAACATGTTCCCGATGTTGGGGGAGTCCAGAACCAGAGGCCACAGTTTAAGAATAAGCGGTAGGCCATTTAGAACGGAGATGAGGAAAAACTTTTTCACCCAGAGAGTTGCAAATCTGTGGAATTCTCTGCCTCAGAAGGTAGTGGAGGCCAATTATCTGGATGCTTACAACAGAGAGTTAGATAGAGCTCTTAAAGATAGCCGCATCAAGGAATATGGGGAGAAAGCAGAAACTGGCTACTGATTGTAGATGATCAGCGATGATCACAGTGAATGGCGGTACTGGCTCGAAGGGTCAAATGGCCTACTCCTGCACCTATTGTCTATTGTCAGAAAAAACCTCATTGGACCCTTCTCCAAAGGGTCTCTACTGAAACGTCAAGTATTCATTTTCTCCAGAGATGCTGCCATACAGTGATACAGTGTGGAAACAGGCCCTTCAGCCCAACTTGCCCACACCGGCCAACATGTCCCAGCTATACTAGTCCCACCTGCCTGCGCTTGTCCACATCCCTCAAAACCTGTCCTATCCATGAATCTGTCTAACTGTTTCTTAAACGTTGGGATAATCCCAGCCTCAACTACCTCCTCTGACCTCCATACACCCACCATCCTATGTGTGAAAAGATTACCCCTCAGATTCCAATCTTGTCTGACCCGCTGAGTTACTCCATCCTTTTGTGTTAAACCTCATTATTAATCAGGTAAACTTCAATGTGATACTCAGTATTCCAAAGTGATTGAGTAAACATTGCATCAGGTATGCGAGGTACATCACTTGTGCAACTTTCATGTTATGATGAGAGGGAAATGGAATCCAAAGCGCAGCAAGGTTGATTATCATGGAAACAGTTTTCCCTGCAGCTATCATTAGACACGCTGTTATTTTATCAAATCAAAATTGGTTTAGGGTGTACAGTGAACAAAATTTGCAGCAGTTTCATCTGGAACAAAGGTATCGATCTCACCCTCCAGTCATGAGATCATTTGGCTTCATATAATTGAACTCTGCTTCCAGATTTCACAAAAGATGCCAAGAATAATTGGACACATCGATATGTTACATGTGGTTTCTTAAATGCATGCCCAGAGACTGCTAATAAAAATAGGGATTTTAACCTTCCAAATCTGTATTGGTTATAGGGTGATGATATAATTATAAATTGTAATTTATTTATCATTGTGTTTTTTGGGAGTACGTAGAGTCATAGAGTGATACAGTGTGGAAACAGGTCCTTCAGCCCAACTTACCCACACCGCCAACATGTCCCAGCTACACTTGTCCCACCTGCCCGCGTTTGCTCCATATCTCCCCAAACCTGTCCTATCCATATATCTGTCTAACTGTTTCTTAAACGTTGGGATAGTCAAGAGTCAAGAGTGTTTTATTGTCATATGTCCCGGATGGAACAATGAAATTCTTACTTGCTGAAGCACAACAGAATATGTGAATATGTAAACATAGTACATAACGGGGGAAGAGAAAAAAGAAAGAAAAAAATCAATAAATAACAAACATAGTGTAATAATAATAGTTGTTTGCAGTTCAGAGTTCAGAGCTTATTTGTTGTTGTGATGGCTAATGGGAAGAAGCTGTTCCTGAACTTGGACGTTACAGTTTTCAGGCTCCTGTACCTTCTTCCTGATGGCAATGGTCAAATGAGTGTGTTGCCAGGTGGGTCTTTGATGATTTTGGTCTGATGATTTTGGCCGCCTTTTTGAGGCAGCGACTACGATAGATCCCTTCCATGGTGGGGAGGTCAAAACCGGTGATGGACTGGGCAGTGGTCACAACTTTTGGTAGTCTTTTTCGCTCCTGGACGTTCAAGTTGCCAAACCAGGCCACGATGCAACTAGTCAGAATGCTCTCTATCGTGCACCTGTAGTAGTTTAGGAGAATCCTCTTCTACATGCCGAATCTCCGTAAGTTTCTCAAGAAGTAGAGTCGCTGATGTGCCTTCTTAAAAATTGCATCGGTGTGCTGGGTCCAGGAAAGATCATCGGAAATTTGCACGCCTCAACCACCTCCTCTGGCAGCTTGTTGCATACATGTCCACCACCCATGTGCTTGAGATGCCGCTGGAAGCAAGAGTTTTATTGCACCTGTTCCTCACCGTGCTTGTGCAGGTGAAAATAAACTCAGCTTGATTTGAAAAGGATGATCAGATTTGGCCCAGTAGCCCTTAGCAAATGGCTACGTCTCTAATGCAAACCCTCAGCAAAATGGAAGAAAAGTACAACGGTTATTGCAGGCTTCGCCAGCTCCACCTCAATTATATAACCAACCTTCACAGTGCAACAAGAGCAGAAATTGTTCTTGGAATCTCCTGTATATGTAATTCTATCATGGCCAAAGCTTTTTAATGGAATTTTATCCCTATGTATGAAGCTTTGAAAGAATAGTGTTACAAGAGCCGTTTGATGGTGGGGAATGTTTATCAATGACAAATGTTCATTCTTTTCCATTAACATCATAAAGTTATACAGCCTGGAAACATGTCCTTCAGCCCAACTTGCCCACGCTGACCAACATATCCCTCTAAACCTGTCCTGTCAATGTACCTGTCTAATTGTTTCTTAAATGTTGCGATAGTCCCTGCCTCAACTACCTCCTCTGGCAGCTTATTCCATACACCTACCACCCTTTGTGTTTATTTTATGGGGTATTTTATTTCAACAGAAGCCGACAGGGTTTACATGCATCTAAAAGATGGCATTCAGAGAGGTTTTTTGGAGGGAAGGGGGAATCAAAAAGTCTGAAGAAGGGTTTCGACCCGAAACATTGCCTATTTCCTTCGCTCCATAGATGCTGCTGCACCCGCTGAGTTTCTCCAGCACTTTTGTCCACCTTCTAAAAGGTGGCAACTCAGACAATTCAGCCATCTCGTACAAATAGCCCAATTTCCGACTATAAAGATTTCATTTCATGTGAAAATGACTTCATTAGAATTTAAATGAAGTAATCTTTTTAGACAATCAGCTCTACTCATTTATGGCCAACAAATATGACCTCCTGGGCACTGCAAATTGACCAGGCATAAAATCTTAAAGGCCAGTACATAATGGCAACCACAGAAAAGCCAACCACTTACTGTGCAGCTACTGCATCAATTGTAGGACATTCATTCACACAACATCCAAAATTCCCTGTGTTGAATGGAATTAACTGGAGAGGAGAGAACAAAATGGGGGCAGAGCAAAAAGGGACTTTGCTTCCCCCACTACCCCCTAACACTTTTGTTTTTTGATTGTTACCATTCAGACCACCATTGAACAATCTGTTCACTGTCATCTGCATGGCTCAAAAGTGGATCGAAAGAACTCGGTGACCTCTCTCACAGTTCTCCTCCCTTGTAGAAAATCACTGGAGATGGCATCCCTGCGATTATGATTTCATAATAGCAAGCATTGAGGGACTAAACTTCTACTCATTTCAGGGGAGGTATCAAAAGCAAGCGGGCATCAGTTTAAAGTGACCTGAAGATGTCTTGAAGGGAATCTGAAGGGCAACTTTTTGTATTTACATAGAAAGTAGGGTGATATCTAGGAGGTGGTGGAATCAAATACAATGACGATCTTTAAGAGATATTTAGGTAGACACTCAAATAGCCCAAGCTTAGAAAGATACCGTCCTAATATAAGCAAATAGGATCAGTGCTGATGGGCAAAATGGTGAGCATGGACATGTTGGGCCTATTTCTACAATGTATGACTCTTTAACTATCTTCCACAACACGAGTGATCTTAGCAAGAGGTGCACGGCATTGGATAAGGGGTGAAAAAATGGCTGCAATCTGATGATATTAAATGATTGCTGAAATAACTCTGTTTAATAATAATACTTTTCCTAAACCAGAACATCAAGTGAACTCAGAATGATACCCAACACTAAGTGGATTGTGAAAATGGAACATTTCTTATTAATTCAACAGCAAATCTAGTATGCAAGACCTTTATCATTAAAATAAACTTCAGAGTGGAAATGTCTAATCACAAGATCAACCTTTGACACCATTTAGATCTTTGGAGGCAGCCACTAACAGCTCAATATAGAATTAATATCAGTAATGACTCAGTGCATTGCCAGTATTCAAAAGTACGTGTTCAGTAATAAAATCAAATTATTATCATTCCTCAAATTTGCCATTAAACTGTCCAGCCTCACACTATTTCTTTTTGACATTAATTTTACAACTAATTTCATTTCCTTGACACGGCTATGTTTGTCTTGGTGGATAAACTCAGAACATTGGGCCATCAATGTATTTTTCATTGCCTGCTGCCTGCCATTGTTGGATTAAAAGCCAGCAATGCATTATTAAATACCTCTTTTTTATAGTCACCACCAAATGTCAGTTTAAATAGCTTCCAATTGCCAGCCACAAGTAGCACAAGCATGATCCTTGTTTCAATCTGCACTTTAACACTGAACATTTGGCAGCACAATGCAGTCATTCTTTAAGCAACAGCTCAATTCCCTTTTAAACAGTGTGCAAACATGGCTCCCTAACCCTGGCAGTGAATTCCTGATACTAAATATTCATCGCATAGCAAGAATTTTCTCATCTAAATTGTGTTTCTTTTGCAAATTATGCTATGCTCCCAAACTCTTGACCCTTGACTCTTTATTATGCCAATAGGAATGGTTGTGCTCCATTAACTCTGTCTACAACCTTCATGATGTATCGGACCACCTCTAAACCATCTCTGATGCAAAGGAAACCACCTCACCTTACCGAGGTTATCTAGATAATTATAGATAGATGCAAAATGCTGGCGGGTCAGGCAGCATCTCTGAAGAAAAGGAATAGGGATGCTTCAGATCCGAACCCTTCTTCAGACTGAAAGGTAGGAAAGGCCAGATGAAAACAGGGCCAACAACAGATGTCCTCAGGAATGGTGGAGTTCATAAAGGCCCATTGTTGGCTAGGGAAGATGTGCTAATGAGAGAGATAAAAGGATGTGAACAGTGGAACTGATAGGACAATTAGGGGAGGGGAAGGGGAACCAATGCAGGAGTAACTTGAAATTCGAGAAATCAACATTCATATCACTGGGTTGTAAGCTGCCCTAGCGCAATATGAGGTGTTGTTTCTCCAATTTCTGTGTGACCTCACTCTGATAAGAGGCCCAGGACAAAAAGGTCAGGATGGAAATGGAAAATGCTTCAATTAATGGGAAGAGGCCTAATTAAAGTTTTACATCGGCAGAATCATTCTAGTAGGGGTACAGGGATCTATTCTCTGCTTTCTCCAAGGTCTGTTCAATTACTCCAACACATAGAGCTGAGCAGAACACAATATTACACCAAGGTCCAAATCAGTGCTTTATAAAAGCTGATTGTGACTTGCTTGCTCTTGTGCTTAGCTTATGAAAAGGATTCCACACCTTTTTGGTGTATTAAACATATATTGCATGTAGTGCCAGCGCCCAGTCAGACATCCAACAGGAAAAGATCAGGAAAATGGCCAAGAAGATTGTAAAATATATTCAAAAGCAGCAATTTGTTCCTTTATACCCCGCATTCTCAATAAAATTTCCCATGGTGATGGGAAAGCTTGATATTTTTCTGTCTTTGTTGTGCTGACAATTGGAAAGAGTATTAGGCCTTAAAGGAACCCTACACAAGACAGCCAAAGTGTAGTTGAATTAAAGGCTGCCGTGGTGGTGAAGAAATAAATGTGGGGTGCAGGTGGCAGAGGTCGACTCTATGTGTGGGTGATGGCTAACGGAATCAAGGGATATGGGGAGAAATCAGGAATGGGGTATTGATTTAGGATGATCAGCCATTATCATATTGAATGGTGGTGCTGGCTCGAAGGGCCAAATGGCATACTCCGGCATCTATTTTCTATGCTTCAGAGATCAACTGCCCAAATATGCTCTGTGCCATGAGTAGATACGGGATGAGCATGGAAGCAGATTATGGCATTGATACATATGGTGCAAGAAGGATGAAAGCAATGATGGAACAACCTGGGATGAGGCTTCAAGCACACTGAATATCGAAGCCTGACTCAGGCAGGTTTGTGTAAAAGGCACTGACGTCAAGGTGGAAAGGTCTAATTGACATTTCCTTGGTGATTTGAGAGTGATATACTCCTAGTTTTCGTGTGTGTTCAACAAAGGTCACATATTGCACATGAAAGCTCCAGTTAATATTATTAAGGGAGAAAATGTGGTGTGTGCAACAATGGACATCAATGGATGCAAGACAGATCCTGGAAAATGGCAGCAGAGGTTAGGTGGAAGTTAATGGGCCCATTTCCCAATAGATATGATTTTGCCTGGAAATGTCCTTTTTCAATTTTGTGCATTGTGCATAAAAGCCAGCACTAAAGGATTCAACTTTTTGGTTTATATCTCTATTGTATAACTTAGAGTCTCGTATGCTTTCTCGGCAGTTTTCCTAATTTACAGTGATGTAAGCAAATATATTCTCAGATCTGTCCCTTTTAGAATTAGGCATTCTACTCCCTATTCAATCTTCCTACCAAAATGTCAAGCTTCACACTTTCCATTTCGTCTATCGTTCCATCACCCTGTCCCTATCCTCCTGAGGTCTGTTCCCCAGATCTCCAAGTTTTGTTTCATCTCACATGCAAAATTTGGAGATTGCGCTTTGTACACCAAAGAGCAAGTCCTTAACATATATCAGAGTTCACGTTTCATACCAGAAAATAGTAGATTGTCCATGACTGACCACGTGCCTATACATATTCATCCAGTCTTAAAAAACATTTCCTTCTTACCCTTCTTCTAATTTTTATTTCATTGCTTTGTCCTTCCATTTTCTTCACTCAAGAAAGGTGTGACTAGACTGGCTCATTCCCCGCACCATCGTGTCACGTGTCCAATCTACCATCTTCCTTAATTTTTCCCTACCTCTTTATTTGCTCAAACTTGTCTCATTTTGTTCCAGTTTCAATTAAAAGTTCTGCGACCCGAAAGATAAATTATTCTTCCTATTCTTCCTTACTATACTTATCAACTACAAACATATGAAGATAGAAACAAGGAACTGAAATGCTGGTTTATACCAGAGACAGACACAAGATGCAGGGGTATCTCAGCAGTTCTGGCAGCATCTGTGGAGAAAAAGGATTGGTGACGTTTCAGATTGGGGCCCTTCTTCAGACTGAAAGTAGGGGGTGAGGGGGACTGAAGAGCTAGAGGCGAGAAAAGACCAATAAAGGCTATCCACAAATGACCTCAGATGGGGCAGTGCCTACTAAGCCGATTCTTGGCTAGGGAAGGTGTGATCTCAAGTGGAGAACTGGAACATAAAATAACTAGGGTGGAGGAAGGGAGCAAGGGGGGAGAAGAGGGGACTACAAGTAGAAGTTACTTAAAATTAGAGAATTCAATGCTCATACCGCTGGGTTGCAAGCAAAAATATGAAGTGCTGTATTCTGTTTTCTATTGTTGAGCAATGATCCTGGATCAGTTTGTCATGGGTATTCACAGTCTTGAGAATTTCAGTGCAGTCATTCCTCTCTCAATCACCCTTCTCCATATGAGAACAATGACAATTTTCATCACAAAATTCACCTGGCTTCGTCTTCCATCAGTAGCACCAACCTGCCTGGCTCATTCCTCAATCCTCTGCCTTCTACACACTTTTACCACAGTCATTGTGCTGATGTTCCACCAACCTACCAGATTGCCATATAAACTCATTTGATTTACTAATATCATTCTAAGATGAAATCCTCCCACTCTTGGTGAGAATTGGCTGACATGAGACTCCTGATATGAAGTGGTTGAGTGTCAGGGGCAATGCGACTCCCCAAAATTGCTGAGCAAAACATTATTTTTAAAATTGTAATTGTGATACCCACAAGAATTAATTATTCAAAAATAAACTTATTTCATTATCAGCATCCTTAGATAACTATTCTAAATGGCTGTTACATATCATGTCTCATTGTTTGTATACTAGTATTGTAAGCAAATCCAAACTGCATGCAGAATTGGTATTTTTATTTAGAAAGAATGTTAGTACACTAAAAGCAGTTTGGAGCAGGTTCACCAGACTAATATCTGATATAAAGACACAACATTCTGGAGTAACTCAGTTGTTCAGGCAGCATCTCTGGAAAACATGGATAGGTGACTTTTGGGGTCGGAACGCTTCTACACGGACTGAAGAAGAGTCCCAACCTGAGATGTCACCTATCCATATTCTCCAAAGATGCTGCTGAGTTACTCCAGCACTTGTGTCCTTATTTCTAAACCGGCATCTGCAGTTCATTGTTTCTAGTATCAGAAATAGGCAGGTCATCTTACGAGGACAATTTGGATAAGTTTGGCTTTTATCTCTGGAATTTAAAAGCTTGCGAGGATTTAATTAAACCAGATATAATCCTGTGGAATCGTGAGAGAGTGGCTGTGGAGAAGATGTTTCCTCTTGTTGCAAAATCTTGACCTAGGATCACTGTTTAAAAATAATGGATCATACATTTCAGACAGAGATAGGGGCTCAGAACAGTGCTAGTGTTTGCGGCCTAGTGGCGCAGGTGGTAGAGTTGCTGCCTCACAATGCTAGAGACCGGGCTTTGATCCGGAGCTTGGGTGCTGTCTGTGTGGTGTTTGGAACTTCTCTCTGTGACCGTGTGGATTTCCTCCGTGTGCACCCGTTTCCTCCCGCATCCCGATGACGTGCAGGTTTGTAGGTTAATTGGCCTCTGGAAATTGTCCCTGGTGTGTACGGAGTGATTGAGAAAGTTGGATATCATAGAACTAGTGTCAACGGGGGATCGATGGTCGGTACGGAATCAGTGGGCCCAAGGGCCTATTTCCATGCTGTATCTGTAAACTAAACTTTCTTCCTCAAAGGGACGTGGAAGCAGAGTATCAGAATATGTTTTAAGGCAGGCATAAATAAACAATTGATAATGAAGAGGGTTAATGATAACAGTGTGTGTGTATAAACAGATCGGCCATGCTCTTTTTTAAGAGATGAGCAGGTTTGAGGGGCTGAATGGCCTACTGCTCCTAATTATTATGTGATTCAGCTATGTTATTACATTTGGACTTTTCCCACATTAATCTGATCAGCTAAAGGTTGGTCCAATTATTTAACAAATCAAACCCCTGTCTAATAGCACTGCACTCTTCTTCATTATTTACCTTTGCTTTTGCTAAAGTACATACTGGGTACCGACATATTTAAGTTTAACTCTCCATGTTCGACTCAATAGTACATATTAAAATCTTTTATGACTAAAGGTGTCACAGCCATTTTAGAAGCACGTACTCGGCACAAAATCAGCTACTAATTCTAATTTTAAGATGTTGCAATGTTAGGAGTGTTAGACTTTACCTTGGATTCTTTGACCTTGACTAAATGTTACAGTTAAAGAACCTTTCTAAAGGTTTGCAAAGATGCAATTGATTAATTTCCACTATGCTAATTTTCCCCCACCTTCCCGTTTGTCTTGGGAGTATTAAAACAACCAACGTAAACGTGCTCAGCTAAAGTGGTTGCATCTATTGCATGACCTTAATTGAGAGCGAGAAGAAACAGTCAATGGGATAGAGATTTGTCACTGGTTGTAAACACTTAGCCATGCGATGTAGAACCGTTGGTACCTCGAACTCCCATCCCTCAATTCAGTTCCTTGACTCAACTAGTTAAAGGCGCTTCCTGTCACAACAGAAGGAATCATGGAAAGCAACCCCCCACAGACAACACTAGTAGACATGAACAGATTATCCATCTTGTGAATGTAAAAAAAAAGGACTGCAGATGCTGGAAATCTGAAACAAATATGAAACAGAAAAATGCTGGAAGCAGAAAATGGCTGTCTGTGGACAGAGAAACAAAGTTATTGTTTTGAATGAGGGGACATAGTTACAAGATTGGAGGTCAGACATTTAGATGGTGTGCTCCTTTCAGAGACGGTGGCTGATCTCTGGAATAGTTCACCCCAGAGGATGGTGGAGACGAAATCATTGAAAGAAGTAAAGGTGGAGGTAGATCAGGGAAGTGAGTGTTGTAGGGAATTGGCACAGAAGAGGAGTTGAGGTCAACATAGATCACCTATGATCATATGGAATGTAAGGTCAGGCTTGAGGTCAGGAATAGCATCTTATTTTCTTGTGAACTTAGCTATTCTTGCGTTTCACAAAATCACTGAGGGTGATTAATGCAAAAGAGGCAGATGAAGTGAATCTGACCTAAAACGTTAACTGTTTCTCTTTCCACAGATGTTGCCTGGCATGCAAAGTCGTTCCAGTATTTTCTGTTTTTAAATCCAATTTGTAGTGTTGATTGAGATGCATATTTTGGGACATTGGGAGATTATCCCTTCTTATATTATTCCAGTGCCATGGAAACCTCAACATCCATCTCTGAGAGAATAGTCCAAATTCGATCTGGATGGAGGAGACGGCTGCAATGGGCCTTGGCCAGCTGCAATTTGGACTCATAAAATGGTGTCAAAACCTAGCGACTCTTGCATATGGACTCAGTGGGCTATTTCCATGCATTTGGTATGTGCTCAGGGATTGCCCTTAGCCCAAGATAGCACATCCACTAATGCAAAGATCTCCTTCTGTAACACTGAAGTGTCAACCAGAATTATATGCCACCACTCAGCCACGTAAACAACAATTCAAACTCAGTAAAAATAGACCTAGTTGCAAGTTATTAAATGATTCATGGAGACCGCTCATTTAAAATTCTAATTATCTCTAAAAATACATTAAATTTTAATGTTCAAATGGCTGGAATACAAACCGACTTTACATGACATTGTATTCTACCCAGTCTCAGCTCCAAAACTGTCAGCAGTTTGGCTATATTTATGTTCATCATGTTTATGCAACACCATTGCACTGCAAACTCTTCAGGGAGAACTTGAGGTGTGCAATGTATCTGGATGATAATTTGAGAGACTGACGTATGAAGCAAGGAAGTGGAATTAAATGGCTACTGATCAAGGAAACATCTCCACAATGGTTGTAAGAAATATAAATAAACCGTACTACACACTGATCTCTTCTAGCAATTTGACAAAATAGATGTATTTGAAAAAAATTGGTTTGGCCTAAAGCAAGCTCTTCATTGTAAAGGCATTCAAAATTGAAATGTCACCATTATTTGCCTGATTGTCTATTTGATGTACTTATGGCTCTACATTTTATCAAACTCAAGTTTGAGTTGAATTTAGTTTATTGTCACATGTACCGAGGAACAGTAAAAAGCTTTCGTCGTGTGCTAACCAGTCAGCCGAAAAAAATTACATGATTACAATCGAACCATCCACAGTGTACAGATATATGATAAAGGGAATAACAGGAGTAACGTTTAATGAAAATGAAAAATGTCGCTGTCGGAGTAGAGATTTAAAAGGGTGGAGCGATTGTAATGGGTGATTGCAGATCCACATCTGTGGCTGGCACACAGAGTCACCTGGATTGGGCGCAATCTAAACTAAAATAATAAACTAAATTACCTTCAGCTGACAGATATATTTATTGCAACTGTTCCAAAGTGAATGGTGCCTCATTTTATCATTGTTAATAACTGACTAACAAATAACTGCAAAAATCCACAGTAATCAAATCAGTCCAATTCTATAAGCACATTAGATGCAAGACCTCAAGGGACTGCCACTATGAATTTATGTTCTCTGAATCAAGGATTATTACTGTCCCACACACTAATTTAAAGCAATGCTCTAAAAACATGAAGTCATTTGGTTTTATCGATCACATAAAATACCAAAATTGCTTGGGTTATGTTTTTTTAAGAAAGAAAGAAAAACTTGAATCAAGCATAATGAGCTAATTATATCATTCTCATGGAGCCCACTGAAGTCTAAATCCATGGTAAAAGAAAAAGGCCAGAAACAAATTATTTCTGAGAGAAAATAACAGCAATAAGGCAGTTCCGATTTTAATTTTGCTGCATCATCTCCTGCATATGAAATCAATTTAAAAAAGTCTGACTTGATGCATATTGAGCATTGTGCATGTGACAGAGATACAATAGAATTTAATAAGTGGATTATCTAATTTCTAACTCCAATTATTTGGCCATAAAAAAATTGATTCCATCCATTAAAAATCAATGACTGGAAGGAGGATGTCTTCAACTTGGATTTACAATGCTTCATGTTCTAATGCCAATGATTCGGAAGACATCCATTTAAATGAGACATCCATTCCTGATCCCAGGAATGAGTGGGTTAACTTATGATGAGAGTTTGAGAGGACACTGGACCTGTAGTCACTGGAGTTTAGAAGAATGAGGGGGGACCTCATTGAAATGTATCGAATAGTGAAAGGCTTGGATAGCGTGGATGTGGAAAGGATGTTTCCACTAGTGGGAGAGTCTAAGGCTAAGGATGTCATAGCCTAAGGATTAAAGGACGTTCCTTTAAGGAGATGAGAAGGAATTTCTTTAGTCAGAGGGTGATTCTGTGGCTCTTTGCCACAGAAGGCTGTGGAGGCCAAGTCAATGGATATTCTTAAAGCAGAGTATAGATAGATTCTCGATTAGTATGGGTGTCAGGATTTATGGAGAGAAGGCAGGAGATTGGGTTTGGGAGGGAGAGATAGATCAGCCATGAATGAATGGTGGAGTAGACTTGATGGGCCAAATGGCCTAATTCTGCTCCTATTACATATGACCTTAAATTGTTACCAATTAGAACTAGTGATTGCTAGAATCTTGTATATTTTTTTTAATTTGGTGCAACGGGTTTGAATTTCCTATAAGCACAGGAGTAATCTATCAGATCCTGGGAGATTACAGAGAAGAGTTCAGAGAAGGTTGACCTACTTTTTGCAACTTGCTTGAGTGTCTTAACCATCGACCAAGAATAGCATTGAACGCAGCATTTATTGAAGGGCAATTATTGGGCCTGAGAGTATCAATGGTAATTGGTGCCACAATGATACTGCAGCTTATAATCATGAAGCAATTCACCTGCATGTGATATGAAAACTGTATCTGATAATGCACAATTGGGACTGTTATCAGTGTAGGTATGGAAAGGTTACTAATTTGAAATGGTCCAAAATAACAAATAACAAATCGTGAAATCCAACAAATCATCCCAGATGCACTTGTCATTAATTTATTGGGTCAAAAAGAGATTAAAGGAGCTTAATATTTAATCCTCAGAAATGAATACAAAAATGCAAAAAGTTAAGGAAATAGGAGCAGGAGTAGGCCACCTTGCACCACAAACCAGCCCTGCCATATACAATATGATCATGGAGCTCTGTTGTGGCTCCAACTCCTCTTCTCCACCAGTTCTCAAAGCCCTCAAATCCTTGATCTTTGAAATGTTTATCTATCTCCACCTTAAAGACTATCAATGATCCCATCAGGGATTCACCACCTTCTGAGGGCTGAGTTCTCTGTGCACCTTGCGTTTAGACGACCAGTCCATTAATTTGTACCTATATCTTGAGTTGGTAACTTTTACACTGGTGAAAGCCTCTCAACATTCCACCCAGTCAAGTTCCATTAGGATGTTATGCTTGAACATGATCATCCCTCATTGTTATGAACTACAACGAATACTGGTTAAAAACAATTCTCTTGATAGACTTACATCTTAACAATTAGTCTCCATTTGTTCTGTCAATGCTATATTACATAAAATTTCCATAAAATTCCTGTATTTTGGGATACATTTAAATAGCAAAATCATTGACATTTCAGCTATATTTAGGGTACTTCATACGTTCCCACATTTCTAAATGTTAATTGAAGTCCACACCACCAACTAAGCTTATTGAATAATTTGCCCTTAATACCCATGGTGATGGCATGGTCAAGAACAGCATACAAAGCTCTTCCTTGGTAACTAATTCCTACTTTGCTACTTTGATCTTCTATTCATGGGCTATGCCATTGACATAATGGATCTCCTTCACCTGTGAGTTCTAAGGTGTATCTGTGATCTCTGAGCATACCTGCAATGGCAGCTTAGTTGCACAATTTATTTATAGGACTCCTCTAATCTATTAAACGTAACTGAAATGTCTAACCTTTTAGTGTTACTGCCAGTGGGGTCAATATAGTTAATGCCCTGGACTTGGGGTGGCACAGCTAGCAGGATGCTGCATCACACCTCCAATGTCCCAGGTTTAATCTTGACCTCAGTTGCTGTCTGTACTGTATGCATACTCTCTCTGTAGCTGCATGGGATTCCCTGAGCATTCCCGTTTCCTCACATTACAAAAAGTGAGGGTTGATAGATTAAAAATTAGCCTATATAAATTAACTCTACTCTGTACGTGAGTAGTAGAATCATTGGGAATGGGAGGAACACATTACAGGAAAGGATAGTGGGAAAATGGGATTGTGCTGTATTCTGGCATAGACTTGATGGGCTAAATGGCCTCCTATATCTAATGGAAATTCATTGAGCATGTACAGAAGGATATGATCATGACAATAGTTTTCTCTCTTGATCCATACCTTCCAATTCTTCTCAAACCATAATTAAGGCTACAGCTCACAAAGGCAATTGGTCTCTCATTTGACTCTCCTTTGGTATGTGGATTAACAATTTATTAATCTGGTCAGATTAATTGGCCACAAACCTTGCTGCTCAGAAGGGCCACATATTTCATTTTGATTTTAAAAAGCCATGCTTATTTGCATCAGAATGCAATGATGATAGTATATAACAGGTTTCTTCCTTTAATGCTTTATTGATGTTCGTCGAGCATCATGTGTTCAGTTCAGACAAAACAAAAGCAATTTAGAAATTGAGAAAAGCTTCAGAATTTATCTTGTTCTGTTATTTGATAACAGCCCAAGATGCACCAGAAGGAAATTAAATCCTATTCTGTTGATACTGGAGGCAGATTTTGGGTCAATACAGAAAGTCTTCCTATACTATTCTTAACTAATACTTATCAAGCCAAATAAAATCTATGACACAAGAGTGGCTGTTGGATAAAGGAAGCTTGAATTAAAGAGGAATTTACAAGGAGAACATACAAACCTGTTTCCATTAGCAGAAGGGTCAGTAAATGGAAAGCATGTATTTAAGACAATCAATAAAATAATCAGGACTGGTGTGAATAGTTTCCTTTGTCAAGCAAGTCACTGCGATCTGGGGTCCAACTGTCTTCAAGTCACATGGAAGGGAGGTTAGTGCCAATCATAATAAGGAACTTGGACAAACATTTTTGTTGCTATCAGTGGAGAACAAAGGAGTGGAGTGATATAACTAGAGCCAGGATGTTGCCATGAATGCCATGTGCCTTTTCATGCCTATTTTGATGATTTCACCAGGATAATGCCTTTTTCACAATTGAGTGCCTAAATCAGCCTTTTTTGCCGTTTTGCTAAAAGGTCATGCTATTTTCTCTAGTTGTACTGTGATTACAATGACGTTTTCTATGTTAACACATTAATATTAATGTTATCATTAACATGTTAACATAGTATAACTTACAAGAAACTTTCCACCACTGGGGCGAAACCGGCGGCGCCACCGTCGGATTTCATTCGTCCATGCCGCTGCCCACTAGTCCCGTTTTCTCCAAGATCTATTTAAGAAAGAACTGCAGATGCTGGAAAAATCGAAGATAGACAAAAAATGCTGGAGAAACTCAGCGGGTGAGGCAGGCAGAGAAGGAATAGGCAACATTTCGGGTCGAGACTGTTTTACAGACTGATGTGGGGGGGGGGGGGGGGGGGGATGGGGCGTGGGAAAAAGAAAGGAAGAGGTGGAGACAGTAGGACTAGAAAGAGAGCTGGGAAGGGGGAGGGGGAGGAGGGAGAAGACAAGGGCTATCTAAAATAGAGAAGTCAATGTTGATACTGCTGGGTTGTTGACTACCCAAGTGAAATACCCAAGCTTGACTCCTCATTACATTTACTGCTGGCTTCAGTCGCAAATCTGAGTTTGAGTGATCTGTGCAAGGCATTCATTGATGATGGAATTCCATTGTGGAAATTGGAAAATAAATCTCTCAGAGGTTTTTTAGAGAAATACACAGAGGAACCTATACCAAGCGAGTCATCATTACGGAAAAATTATGTTGATTCAACAAAGTAACTGACGATATTCGCAAAACTCCTGCCGATGTAGGTAATGACATACAAGGAAAATGTTAGAGAGTCATTTTGGCTAACAAAGACATTGAAGAAATACAAAACATAGCTAAAGTTTTCAAAGGTAGTTGTAATGCACAAGATATCAACATGAATATAGAGTCTGTAGCTTGTTTTGGGTATGCACCAGTGACCTCAGCTGAGGTAGAATAAGTTTTTCACAACTGAAGCATATTCTGTCTGACAGACGGCATAGTTTAACACCCAATAATTAGAAAAAAAAAGCTAGTAATTATGTGCAACCAGGCAACTTTGGTCAATTAATGTAGTATACCATAATATAATCATTTTAAACCATATTTTGGTGGTGGAAATACATACCTTTTTATGCCTTTTTTGTCAATAAATGCCATTTTCATGCCTTTTTTGTAATTTTATTATGCCTTTTTGCCTGCCTATTTCAGAGTTTTTTGTGCCTAAACATACTGGCTCTAGATATAACAGTCCAAGAAGAGAGTCAGCACAGGAATAATTGAACAAATGGCATCGTTCTGCTTTGTGCTACTCTGTGAGTATAATAGTAACACGGATATAGAAACATAGAAAATAGGTGCAGGAGGAGGCCATTTAGCCCTTCCAGCTAGCATCACCATTCATTGTGATCATGGTTGATCATCCACAATCAGTAACCTGTGCCTGCCTTCTCCCCATACCCCTTGATTCCGCTAGCCCCAAGAGTTCTATCTAACTCTCTTTTAAATGCATCCAGTGAATTGGCCTCCACTGCCTTCGGTGACAGAAAATTCCACAAATTCACAATTCTGGGTGAAAACGTATTTTCTCATCTCAGTTTTAAATGGCCTCCTCTTAGACTGTGGCCCCTGGTTTTGGACTCCCCCAACATTGAGGACATTTTTCCTGCATCTAGCTTGTCCAGTCCTTTTATAATTTTATATGTTTCTATAAGATCCCTCTTATCCTCCTAAACGCCAGTGAATGCAAGCCCAGTCTTTCCAATCTTTCCTCATACGACAGTCCCGCCATCCCGGGGATTAACCTTGTGAACCTACGCTGCACTGCCTCAATATCAAGGATGTCCTTCCTCAAATTAGGAGACCAAAACTGCACACAATACTCCAGATGTGGTCTTACCAGGGTCCTGTAGAACTGCAGAAGGACCTCTGTACTCCCATACTCAAAACCTCTTGTTATGAAGGCCAACATGCCATTAGTTTTCTTCACTGCCTGCTGTATGTTTACTTACAGTGATTGGTGGTCAAGAATATCCAGGTCTCGTTTTTCCCTTTTTCCTAATCGGACACCATTGAGATGATAATCTGCCTCCTTGTTCTGGCTGCCAAAGTGGATAAGCTTTGTGTCATCTGCAAATTTGCTGCTGTTACTTTTAATCCTATCATCTTAATCATAATATATATTGTAAATAGTTGAGGCCCCTTGCGGCAAACCATTGGCCACTGCCTGTCATTCTGACAGGGTCCTGTTTATTCCTACTCTTTGTTTCCTGTCTGTCAAGCAATTCTCTATCCATGTCAATACCCTACCCTCAGTACCATGTGCTCTAATTTTGCCCTCCTGTGTGGGACCTTATCAAAGACTTTCTGAAAGTCCAGATACACGACACCCACTGGATCTCCTTTATCCATTTTACTTGTCCAAACTCAAAAAAATCCAGAAGATTAGTTAAGCAGGAATTTGCCTTCATAATTCCATGCTGATTTGGACCAATTATTTTACTGCTATCAAAATGCGCCATTATTGATTCTTTAATAATTGACTCCAGCAACATCCCCACCACCGATGTCAGGCTAACTGGTCAATAATTTGGCGTTTTCTCTCTCGCTCCTTTCCTGAAAAGTGGGATAACATTAGCTACCCTCCAACCCTATAGAACATTGGAAAATGATCACCAATGCATCCACAATTTCTATAGACACCTCCTTGAGTATCCTGAGATGCAGACCGTCGGGCCCTGGGGATTTATCAGCATTCAGACCCATCAGTCTACCCAATTTCTCGCATAATGCAAATTTCTTTCAGTCTCCCTGGATCCTCTGTCCTCCAGAACTTCTGGGAGATTGTTTGTGTCTTCCTTAGTGAAGACAGAACCAAAGTACCTGTTCAACTCTTCTCCCATTTCCTTGTTCCCCATAATAATTTCACTTGTTTCTACCTTGAAGGGACCCACATTTGTCTTTACTAATCTTTTTCTCTTAACATTCGGTACCTAAAGAAGCTTTTACTATCATTCTTTATATTCTTGGCCAGCTTACCTTCGTACTTCATCTTTTCACCCAGAATTGCCCTTTTTGTTACTGTCTGTTGCCCTTTGAAAGTTTCCCAATCCTCTGGCTTCCCACAATTTTTTACAATGTTATACACCTTTTCTTTTAGTTTTATTCATGCTAGGATCCTTGTCCAGTCGACCTTGGCCAGCTCCTCTCTCATGCCTTCATAGTCCCCTTTGTTCAACTGCAACACTGACACTTCTCATTTAACCTTCTCCCTTTTCCAGCACACCCTTTAACTCCATCATTGTATTTCCAAATAGTCCCCCCCCCCCCCCCCCCACTATTTAGTTTAAATGATAGAATTTTACTATAATTTAAACTAACCCAAACCCTTATTCCTGCTCTGCCATTAAATAAGATAACAGATTATCTTTTACCTTAGTGATACTTTCCCTTTATCCATTGCTGCACTGAATTTAGAACATTGAACAGGTCCTTCGGCCCACAATGCCTGTGCTGAACATGATGCCAAGATCAACTCATATCAGCTTGCACATAATCTACATGCCTCTAGTCTCTGCCTATCCTCGTGCTATCCAAAAGTCTCTAATATGCCACAATCATATCTGCTGAAACCATCTCTCCAAGAGGTGCATTCGAGGCACTCACCACCCTCTGTGTAAAAAAACTTTGTGTAAAAAACTGTAAAAAATACATTCTGCAAACTGACACACACAATTCTCAGCTACAGTGAAAGTTAAAAATATTAATGCCCTCTGGGTGAAGAAATTCTTTCTCACCTTTGACCTAAATGACTGTCGCTTCACCTTGGGAATGTAAATCTTGGTTCCAGATGACCCAGCCTGGGGAAACATCACTATCCTGTCAAAATGCTGGGAAGTTTTGCCTCTTTCAATAAGATCTCGACTCACTCTTCTAAGTTTTTGAGTGTAGACCTTAGCTGCTTAAAATACTTTCCCACACTTTAAACCTACCAATCCAAGAATGAAACTTCTCTGTAAACCCTCTATCGTATGGATATCCTTCCTTGATTAGGGTAGTCCTAATTTGGATAATCTGCCGGCCAGGCATAACCAGATTACATGGGTTTTATTAAGCTGTCTTATTTAAGCTGTTTATGTAATACAACATTACGCTGTTTTATTAACCTTTCCCTCTCTGTATACATTATAATTACTGTATTTGTAAAAACAAGGAACTGCAGATGCTGGTTTACCAAGGAATGACACAAAATGCTAAAGTAACTCAGCAGGTCAGGCAGCATCGCGGAGAACATGGATAGGTGACATTTCGGGTGAGGCCCCTTCTTCAGATTCCCTCTCAGACAGGGATGGTGCCTGCCCTGTTGAGTCACTCCAGCATTTTGTGTCTTTCATAAATACTGTATTAACCTTGTTACAAGCATCTTCTAATTTCCTGATTTGCACCATGTTATACATACCCCACAGACAGCTCCACATTTGTTTTATGACACTTGGGGTTTTTTTTTTGCTCTACCCAAACAGATTCTGAATTGATTTTCGAAACTAAGACAGTTCTCCTCTAATAGGATTCTCACATTAAGTAACATCTGGGCTAGTCTCGTCTGTTTTACCATTTTGTCTATCTCTTCTGATAGTTAAATAACCTGCGGTATTTCATTCACAGTCTTAACCATTTTGCAACCAAGTGTCTTGCAATCAACAGTCTGAAGAACTGTACGTACGTATCATTTACCATGTACATAGGAAGTACATGGTAAATGGTAGGGAATTGAGGAATGCTGTGGAACAGAGGGATCTAGGAATAACTGTGCATAGTTCCCTAAAGGTGGAATCGCATGTAGATAGGGTGGTAAAGAAAGCTTTTGGTGTGCTGGCCTTTATAAATCAGAGCATTAAATATAGGAGTAGGGAAGTAATGTTAAAATTGTACAAGGCATTGGTGAGACCAATTCTGGAGTATGGTGTACAATTTTGGTCGCCTAATTATAGGAAGGATGTCAACAAAATAGAGAAAGTACAGAGGAGATTTACTAGAATGTTGCCTGGGTTCCAGCAACTAAGTTACAGAGAAAGGTTGAACAAGTTAGGTCTTTATTCTTTGGAGCGCAGAAGGTTAAGGGGGGACTTGATTGAGGTCTTTAAAATAATGAAAGGGATAGACAGAGTTGATGTGGATAAGCTTTACCCATTGAGGGTAGGGAAGATTCAAACAAGAGGGCATGACATGAGAATTAAGGGACAGAAGTTTAGGGGTAACATGAGGGGGAACTTCTTTACTCAGAGAGTGTTGGCTGCGTGGAATGAGCTTCCAGCAGAAGTGGTGGAGGCAGGATCGATTTTAACATTTAAAAGTAAAGTGGATAGGTATATGGATGGGAAGGGAATGGTCTGAGTGCAGGTAGATGGGACTAGGGGAAAATAAATGGTCGGCACGGACTGGAAGGGCCATGATGCAAAAGGCCACCCATCACTTTTTCTCCATGGTAGACACAAAATGCTGGAGTAACTCAGTGGGACAGGCAGCAGCTCTGGAGAGAAGGAATGGGTGATGTTTCGGGTCGAGACCCTTCTTCAGACTGAAGAGTCGATCTAAAATGTCACCCATCCCTTCTCTCCAGAGATGCTGCCTGTTCCGCTTAGTTACTCCAGCATTTTGTGCCTATCTTCGATTTAAACCAGAATCTGTAGTTGTTCCCTGCACACTTTTTTCTGCAGGGATGCTGTCTGATTTACTCCAGCACTTTGTGTCTCTCTAGAGTTCTAATCACTGTGGGTTGGGTCACTGTAATCAAGGAAAAGTTGTTGAGAGAACCTAGAAAATTAGGTATGAAAGATATTTGCAGATTTTTAAATATTCTTTGAATCTTTGTTTTACTTGCTTCTGGCGAGATTTTATTAAATGGAGGCTAGACTCAGTAACAAATTCTACAGGTGTACAAATGCCAAGGGAGTCAGGTCGCACATGTGGACAGCCTGATAAGACCATGCTCCAATTGCTCAAGCAGCTGCTTGATGAGTACAGTTAAAATCCTGAGGTGTGGGGCAGTCACAGCAGTCATCAAATTGAAGCATCTGGATAGGGACATCTATTCCAGCAGAGCAAAACTCTTCAAAACTCGCTTGGAAAGTAATGAGCTCATAAACTCAATTCCTCTCTAATTCTTGCTGTGTGATTTCCCACCAGGCAATATCCCTGGCATCCGTCAAATTCTCTTTTCAAAGAGAACAAAAAGGAACACTTGTTTTGCAGCACTTTGATCCAGCCTCACTCCAAGTTAAGAGGTAGAAGAGGAGGTCAACTGACCCTTCCTGTTTGCTCATTTGTTCAACAAGATCATGACAGAGAGAGACACAGACTCATACAGCACCAAAATGGGCCTTTTGGTCCACTGAGTCCATGCCAGACATCAAGTATGTATCTATACTAATCGCATTTCCCAATACTTGGCCTATCCCGTCTATGCCATGGCTTCCAAGTGCTCATCAAATACAACTTAAAAGGTTGAAAAGCATTGTGGTCACAACCATCCCTATCAGGCAGCGTCTTCTAGATTCCAAGGTCTTTATCTACAAACAATATTGATGAGTTGATAAGAGGGGCAGAAAAAAAATAGCAGATAGAAATTAATTTTAAAAATTAGGTATTACATTTCAGGAGGATTAATAAAGTTGGGATAAACACAATCGACAAACGCAAAAGAGTACTGGACAGAAAGAAGCTCTTTAACTCAATGTTTGTGCCGAGCATAATGCTGTGATCAACCCTTATATTCTTGCACATAATCCATATCCCTCCATTATCTGCATATCTATATACTTATCCAAAAGTATCCTAAATGCTGCTATCACATCTGTCTCAACCACATTCCAGGCACTCACCAGCCTCTCACCCTAAAGCTATGCCCTTTAGTATTTGACATTTCCATCCCAGGAATAGGTTCTGACAGTTCTGACAGTCTACCTTACTAAAACCTCTAATTCTTTTATACGATTCTACCAGGTCTCCCCGCAACCTTTGGCATTCCAGAGAAAACCATCCAGCCAACCCCTCCCTACAGCTACCACCCCCTATGCATCATTCAGATAAACTTCCTCTGCACTCTCGTCCTATGCCTCCACGTCTTTTCTATAACGGGGCAACTACAGCTGCACACAGTACTCCAAAAGCAGCCCAACCAGTCCTATAAAGCTGCATCATGACTCCCTGACTGTTACACTCACTGCCCTAACCAAAGAAGGCAAATATATCATATGCCATCATTAACACTCTATCTACTTGTATAGCTACTTTCCACAAGTTATGGACTTGGACCCAAAGATTCCTCTATACATCAATGCTGTTAAGGATCTTGCCATTAATTGTATATTTTACTGGAGGTCATCATCCGTTCTTTCTTGATGTCAAGCTGCATATTCTGAAGGATTCAATTCTCTCATTCTTAACTCAAGAGTGTAGGCCCAGTCTGCTGAATCTCACCTCGTAAGATAAATTCTCCATTCTAAGAATCAATTAGTGCAACCTTCAATGGTCTACTTTCATCACAAATGTATCCCACTTAAATGTAGGGAGATCAACCTGTTCACAACATCCAGACATGGTCTTACCAATGGGTTTATATAAGTGAAGCAAAGCATACCCAAACACAGCTGCAGCATAGTGCTTGCTTTAACTGATGGAATATGTTAAAAAATATAATTTTAACAAGATTTCCTTCCTGCAATATTTTATACATAATGCTTGAACTCTATGGCAAATATTTTATATTGAAAATATAGGTTTTGAAATTATGCAGCCATTTGTGTTAAATAGTTAAATAGCAAGTGGCAAATTAACAATTGATTTATTAATTGCAATCTCAATTACAACACCAAAACTGTTGTATGCGTGTGTGTTTATGAAATGTTAACAGTTATTAACAAAAGATCACTATCAAATAATTTTTCCAGTCACTTGTTGTCTTGCTCCAAATAATCTTTGGTTCTATACCCAACGTCTTCCCTTTTCTTCAATATTGAGCAGTCAGAATTGTACTTTTACCAATTTATAATTGCTGAGGCAACAAACAGCTAACACATTGCTTATGAAAACTTAGATAGACACAAAATGCTGGAGTAACTCAGCGGGACAGGCAGCATCTCTGGAGAGAAGGAATGGGTGACGTTTCGGGTCGAGACCCTTCTTTAGAAGTCTGTAGAACTTCTTTAGTCTGAAAAAGGACATCAACCCGAAACATCACCCATTCCTTCTCTCCAGAGATGCTGCCTGTCCCGCTTACTCCAGCATTTTGTGTCTACCTTCAGTTTAAACCAGCATCTGCAGTTCCTTCATACACTTGTGGAAGCTTCTTTATTACCATAACCCCGTACCCAGCTGTGAATGAACCATCTAGATTAGTAATTAATGCACACGCACACATCCATTGCTACTAAATGTGGAGTCCTCATAGTTGGTTCATAATTGCTATTCCCATCGATTGTACCATGTGCTACCAATCCATAGACTGAGTCCTTAATCATGAGCTAAAATCATGATCTGTACACAATAACATAACAACATTATACACCAGATGTAGCCAATGATGATTTTGTCAAGGACCATTCATTAAGTTCGCTGGTTTCAAATGAACAACTTTCACATCGCTAATCTGCCTGAGATGGCTTTTCTTCACAGAATCCCATTGCTTGCCCAAGGGATCACTGAAGGCTCTAGGGTTTTGCACCGATAATACATATTCTACCCCGTAAATATGCTTAGCTAACAATAATGGATTCTGCAGAAATTGCCATTTTGTAGATTGCAATTAAACTCTGCCTCATCCTCGTGCATTTCAAAGTTTTAAAAATGTATTTTCTGAAGGATTTAAATCTCTCATTCTTAACTCTGGAGAGTGTCCACCCAGTCACTCTCTCCTCATAAAGTAAGTCCTGTGAAATAGAGGTATGCTCAGTGTTGTTCTATCCATTCACTACTGTGTCAAAACACTGAATCTGTAAGGCAAACTCAACAAAATATCCCAAGAATTTCCCAAAGGTGAGAAATATAAATAGAAAATACTGCAAAAAGTGAGGAGCTTATTTATTTTTGAACTCATCAAAACTGAGATATTCTACATCAAAGAGTAATTGAGGGATATTTCAACTATACTCACTATAATGCTTCCACCTCACTGCATTGTCAATGTTTCTTTGGTCATTGTAATGGGAGTTACAAGCTTGCCATTGATTTACCTGCTCTCTAAATGTGTATAGTTTATTGTTCAAAGTAGCATGGCCTTATTCCTGGTAATGTAGAATTATTAATATTTGAGAGGAATGAGATGATCATTGGTTAATATTAAAAACACATTCACTGGCATTAATATCCTGATGGATTTTTCTGCTAACATTCTTTTAATAACAATTGAATCACCTCTGTGAAGATTACGATGAGCAAAATGTTATCTGGAACAATTCCAGCGCAGGCAGAGAAGATGAATTAAATAATTATTGCAGAGTCACATAACCTTCATGCTGTTTCAAATGTGTGTACGGTATTAAAGTTCTCTTCATCGTGATCACGTTCATCAATTCTATTCCCACCGTCAAGAAATGTAATCGTTTTGGAAAGTCTGAGCCTCAATCCATTGGTCCAGATGTTGAGACCCTTTTCTCAAGAGAGTGCTGGTATTGAGACATTTTTTTCATAAGAACTGAAGGGAATATTATCGTGATCATCAACTAATGGGAACTCGTGTCTAACAGAAAAGCAAGTCAAACACAAATGAATGGTGGAGTCCCTGAGTTTGCTAATTGTCTCTGATCTAATGTTAATAGGGGTGATATGCCTCAGAATGAGTCAGGACTAATTTTCGGACCATAAATTCTAACTGTTGGCTTTATAGACATTTCATTTAAGCTTCCTGGGAGCATTCTATCTGGAAATAATGCACGTTGTCTTTCTGGTTTAGCTTCATAATAATTTCCACAATCCAGTTGTCAAAGAAAGGGTTCAATAGATTTGACAGTTGGCGAGGGGCTGTAATTGCTCTGTTAAATGTAAAGCCAGCTCTGTCATGGAGACTAGCAGGTCATCTTTTACATCACACACTTCATACAATTCAACTGCCAATACAACGACAAAGATAAATAAAATAGACTCAACGGGACAGGCAACAATGGAGAAACGGAATATGTGATGTTTCGGGTCGAGACCATTCTTCAGACTGAAGGTCCATCAAAAGCTACTGAGTTTCTCCAGCACTTTGTGTCTGTCTTTAGTATATCAGCATCTGCTGTTCCTTTCTATACAAAGATAAATAAAGATGTTTACTCTGCTCAAAATCCACATTCACTGGATTCATTGTTCACGTAATAATTAATTCATTGAATGTGCATTTTGAACTGAATAGACAGGGAAAAGTTGAACTGGCATCGCCACCATTCCTCCAACAAATGGTCATTTTAAGTTTAGTTTAGTTTATTGTCATGTGTACAGTGAAAAGCTGTTTTTGGTGTGTGCTATCCAGTCAATGGAAAGACTGTACATGATTGCAATCAAGCCACCAATAGTGCACAGAAACAGGATAAAGGACATAACATTTAGTGCAAGATAAAGTCGAGATAAAGTGCTTGTACACAGTCCTGAACAGCCAAAGGCAGGATGCAAGAGAGAGTAACTTCATCCGCAGAGCAAGTGAAGGTCACATTCAAAATTAGAGGTAAGCCACACCGGGATTTTATACATTCAAATGGGAAATATAAATTCAGAGAAGATTCACTACACAAAAAAAATCACAGGGCTGAAACTAGGGATGTCCAGCAGGGATGTCCAGCAGTCAACCTGTCCCTTCAGATTACATTCTTACATACGTGTGATTCCCAGTCTCAGTCCCCTGCTTCCTCCTTGCTGCAAACAATGAGCTAATGGGTGGAAAAGGGAATGGTAAAACCGAGAAAGGGCAATGGACGACATCTGTCGGTCACGGTTACGGTGGCCATGGTGGCTTGAGCGTCGGAGACCCTGGTTCGATCCCGACTACAGGTGCTGTCTGTAGGAGTTTGTACATTCTTCTCGTGGGTTTTCTCCGAGATCCTCGGTTTCCTCCTACACTCCAAAGATGTCCAGGTATGTAGGTTAATTGACGGTGTATGGGTAAATTGTCCCTAGTGTGTGTAGGATAGTGTTAATGTGTGGGTATCACTGGTCGGTGCGGACTCAGTGGGCCGAAGGGCCAGTTTCCGCGCTGTATCTCTGAACTAAACTAAATATATTGGGCTGTGCATTTAGGGATACCAGAAGACCTCTCTGCCCCTCAAACGTAATCTGCCAATCATTGATTTGCATAGCATCTCCAGTTATTATTCTTGGATCTATCTATCTCACTAGTATTACAGAACAAGAATCTTTCAAAATCAGTATTATTTCTTTCAATTCACTTTCAGCCATGCAGATTTTTTTTTTTTTGGAATGAAACTGGTTGAATTTTTACTTGAGCAAAACACAAAGTGCCAGAGCAATACAGCAGATCAGGCAGTATCTGTGGAGGGAATGGATAGGTGACATTTTGGGTCCGAATCTTTTTGCATCCTTCCACAGTTGTTGCCTGACCTGCTGAGTTACTCAAGCTCTTTGTATTTTACTCAAGATTACAGCATTTGCAGTTCCTTGTGCTTTGAAATTTTATAAATGTGTACTGGCAAATCAGACCTAACAAAAACCCTCCAAGGTTATTTTGTACTGCTGCAATAATTATAGCTGAGAACCATGTATTTGACCCTAGGTAGGAGTAAGCTATGCCTTATGTTATCTCCTGAGTCAGCCTGTTTCTCAGAGATGCCAGTTTGCCATCTGTAACAAGTTGTGTTTTGAAAACTCAATGGACCTGTGAGAAAACCTGACTGTTGATTTTTGCTGAAAACAGAGCATCTGGCATCTCCACTTTCTACATGACGAGTTGGCACCTCTGGTTTTTAGTTGCCACATTACATTAGAAAATGTTTATGACTCTTGAATGCACTTCATTGCTGGATGCACTAAGTGGGATGCATCACTTAGCTAACTGATTAACTATGTTTGTGTCCAAGGAAAATCCACCTTTTGAGTTTATAGGTTTAACAAGACTTTATTTCTGAAAATAACTTATTTAATGTTACAATGGTTGTAGCTTCAATGGTTCTTCATTGTCACGTATGCACAGATGAATTATTTTGTACAAGCCACTATTACACAGTCCCAAAGTGGGCCAGGCAGCATCTCTGGAGATCCATGTTCTTCAGGGATCCTGCCTGGATTTCCAGATGCACTCCGCTTTACTCCGGTTTCTTCACACATTCTAAAGACGTGCAAGTTTGTTGGTTAATTGGCTTCTGTAAATTGTTCCTAGTGTGTAGGATAGAACTAGTATATAGGGGAGAGTATTGGTCAGTTCAGACTCAGTGGGCCAAAGGGCCTGTTTCCATGCTGTATCTATAAACTGAACCAAACAAACTGCTCACATTGGCCTGGGTAAATCTGGTCTTGGGAGGGTAGGAAGCATTCCTTAGTCATCAGCCAGGGCAGTGACCTTGCTGGAAGTACATCAGGAAAAAGTCAAATTGGAGCTGAGCTGTGAAGCTCCCTTAGATTAAGTAACCACCATCAAGTTCACCATGTACTATGGCAAATTAGACAGGCACTGAAACGTAATATTGCGAGAGGGAAGAATATTTTCCAGCAGGGATAAACTTGCAGCAAACTTTCTTGCTTTCCTTTCTTAATTAACAGCAATCTTATTTGACTAAAAGTTGTTCATTCTCTCTCCTGATTTATAACCTGTTCCACCTCTGCCCTGCTTCCCTTTATCTCTCCCTGCATCACCCACAACTACAATCTTTCATTGGATATGTTTAACCACCATACTCAAGCACTTAATTGCTGTAGTTACCATTATAGCTTTGATAGCTGGTTCCCTGGTTGCAACAGCCTCCTTAAAGTCCTTCTATATCTACCCTGAGATTTGAGTAATATTCCCTTTCCAACACACGATTGTTATAAAATGGATACGATGTAGTGGTCATGTCACAGATTAGCAATCCTGCCTCGCAAATTTCAGAGTGGCATTCATGATTTGTTAAAGGTCTGGAAATAAAAAAAACTCATCGACAAAGCAAAACAAACGATCATGAATATCTCACTGTGCCTGAGAAATATGATATCTTTCTAGTTTATCCCATATGCAGCTAACCATTTTGTACCACCACCATTAACTCCATTCCCTCAGAGCCAGCTATCAGGATCATTCAGCAGTATCCATAATAATATGGTTCTGATAGCTGTCCCTCCATCGCCTCCACAAGGCAAATACAGATGGTTAAAACACATTGTCTTTAACAGCAACCACTCCACAGTCTGAAGTCTTTGAAAAGGATTGGAAGGAACTGCAGATGCTGGTTTAAATCGAAGATAGACACAAAATGCAGGAGTAACTTAGGAGGACATGCAGCATTTCTGGAGAGAAGGAATGGGTGATGTTTTGGGTCAAGACCCTTCTTCAAAATAAATATTCTCAAATCTTCTTCTGAAGAAGGGTTTCAACCTGAAACATCACCCATTCCTTCTCTCCAGAGATGCTGTATGTTCCGCTGAGTTACTCCAGCATTTTTTGTCTGCCTTTGAAATTAAGATTTTTAAGCACTTCAATTAAATAATTCAACTTCCTGAGACTTTATCTTTCACTTTCAACATCAAAGAAGACTCTTCAACCCATCGGGTCCATGCCAGCTTCCTGGGTAGAATAATCATCCCTTGCCCCCATTCCTTACTCTCCTGTTTTCTTTTACATACGGTCATCAACGCTTCTGACTCTTTTTGCCATTAATCAACATAAACGAGTAATTTATAATGAATGTTAACTACAGTTTGTCATCAAGAAGTGGAGGGAAATCGGAACATGCGGAAGAGACCCTAATAATAATGGAGAAAGGTGTGTCCCAAAAGCAACACTCGAGCCCATGATTCAACATAGAGCTGTAAGTCAACAGCATGCATCTGGCAATTCATTCCACAGATTCACCACCCTCTGCCATGATTTATCCTCATCATTTGTTGGGGGGCAGTGGGTTCTTTAAAGCCCTAAAACTGAAGATGGTGCAGCTGAATACTCCAAATGCATCTTCACCAAAGTCCTATAAAGCCTATAAAAGTCTTATAAAGTTCTACAAACAACTTCCAGATTATTTTAGTCGATGCCTCGACATTTGAAAGCCACCATACCATACACCTTCTTCATCACTATCTACTTGTGTTGCCACTTTCAAGGAGTTATGGACTTGTACCCCAAAATCCTTCAGTGCATCAATGCTGTTAAGGGTCTTGGCATTAATTGCATATTTTCCCAAATCCCAGTGTAAAAGCTGGAAACCCAAGGTTGCAGTGTTTGTGGGGAATATCAATAATCACATCCAGCCAATCAGAACAAGTACTTTTTCCTACCTTGCACTCTCTTATCCCTTTTCCCACCAATTTTTTTAAAATTTACCCAACTCTATCTCATTAAAAGTTAAACATCTTCCCCTTACACTTTAACTCATTGTTTGTGCAAATACAACTCCATGCAAACAATTGTAATGGATATCACAATGTTCATTCTGCTACGACTTCTCCAAAGAGAAACAATGAGATTGGATGAAAATAATCTACATTTGAAAATCCAAATCGAATCTCCTTAATCCACTGATACAGGATTATCCAATTCACCCTATCTCCATTCACCGATTACAGCAACAACCTAACAACTGAGGTTAAACTAACCGATCTGTGGCTCCCTAGTTTCTTCTTCCCTGAACAGAATAACATTTTCAGTTGTCAAATTCTAGTTTAGTTTAGTTTAGAGATGCAGCGTGGAAACAGGCCCTTTGGCCCACTGTGTCCGCACCAACCAGTGATCCCCACACATTAACACTATCCTACACACACAAGGGACAAATTACACTGATACCAAGTATAGAAACCCAAGCCAATTAACCTTCAAACCTGTATGTCTTTGGAATGTAGGAGGAAACCGAAGATCTCAGAGAAAATTCTTGTGATCGGGATCAAAACCAGGTCTTTGGTTCTGCAAGCACTGTAATGGGCCTGTCCCATTTACGCGACTTTATCGGACACTGCCGGTACCCGTCATAGGTCGTTGCAAGTCGCCAAAAATGTTCAACAAGTTGAAAATCCAGCAGCAAACAGAAAGACGCTAGGACTCTTTGGGCGACTGAGAAGACTACTCACGACCATACAGGCGACACCCTGGTGACTTGTCATGGGATCAAGTCAAGTCAAGAGAGTTTATTGTCGTGTGTCCCAGATAGGACAATGACATTCTTGCTTGCTGCAGCACAACAGAATATTGTAGGAATAAATACAGATCAGATCAGTGTGTCCATATACCATAGAATATTTGTATATACAGATAAATAAACAGATAAAGTGCAATAGGCTGTTATAGTTCATAGTTTGTTTGAATTTGTGTTTAATAGTCTGATGGCTGTGGGGACGTAGCAGTTCCTGAACCCGGATGTTGCAGATTTCAGGCTCCCGTACCTTCTACCTGATGGCAGCGGAGAGATGAGTGTGTGGCCAGGATGGTGTGGGTCCTTGATGATGCTGGCAGCCTTTTTGAGGCAGCCACTGCGATAGATCTCCTCAATGGTAGGGAGGTCAGAGCTGATGAGTCTGGGCAGTGTTTACAACTTTTTGCAGCCTTTTCCACTCCTGGACACTCAGGTTGCCGTACCAACCCACGATGCAACCAGTCAGCATGCTCCATACTGTGCACCTGTAGAAGTTCGAGGGAGTCCTCCTTGACATACCGACTCTCCGTAATCTTCTCAGGAAGTAGAGGCGCTGATGTGCTTTCTTTATAATTGCATCAGTGTTCTGGGACCAGGAGAGATCTTTGAAAATATGCACGCCCATGAATTTGAAGTTCTTGACCCTTTCCACCATCGACCCGTTGATATAAACAAGACTGTGGGTCCCCATCCTACCCCTTCCGAACTCCACAATCAGTTCCTTGGTTTTGTTGGTGTTGAGAGTCAGGTTGTTGTGCTGGCACCATTTGGTCAATCAGTCGATCTCGACTCGTCCCCATTTCTATCAATACGACGTATCCCACAACAGTGGTGTGGCCGGCGAACTTGATGATGGAGTTCGCACTATGAGTGCAGCCGGGGGCTGAGCACGCAGCCTTGAGATGCTCCCGTGCTGATTGTTATCGAGGATGACACATTTCTATCAATACGAACAGACTGTGGTCTGTGCATGAGGAAGTCGAGGATCCAATTGCAGAGGGATGCACAGAGACCCAGTTCTGCGAGTTTGGTAATCAGCTTGGAGGGGATGATGGTATTAAATGCCGCGCTGTAATCAATGAATAACAGCCTGACATATGAGTTTTTGTTGTCCAAGTGGTCCAGAGTGGAATGGAGAGCCAGTGAGATCGCCTGTCTGAAGCCTGCATGGTCGTGAGTAGTCACCCACAGAGTCGTACCTTGTTCTGGTCGCTGCTGGAATTTCAACATCTTGAAAATTTTTGCCGACCTGCAACGACCTATGACAGGTGTCGGCAATCACCGAAAATGTCGCGTAAGTGGGACAGGCCCATAAGACAACAACTCTACCGCTGCACCACCGGGCCAACCTACTTCAGAACTTCCAAATACAGTTAGGCCACTACTGATTCAATGATGGCTGTTGTCAAAACTGTTTTATTTAATTTTGACTTTACAAAGAAGTGGTCAAACCGTCCTCATGAATCACAGGATAGATTGTCAATGAGAGAGGTGAAAATATTTCAGAAACAAGACATCTGTTTGACAATGCTGCAAAGGGCTAATTGAATAGATAACGTTGTGGGTAACATCAGCATTTTAATTCCAGGCAGTCTCTGTGAGCAGTCTGATTGTGCACAGAATGATCAATAACCACTTTTGAATTGATGACCTGAAGTTGAAAACTGTCCCACTGATGGAAAACAAATGCCTTTTTTTTCTTCATAGCTTTTGTGGTTATCAAACAATTGTTCTTTGCATGAATCACACTGCTATTCAAAATAATAATGAGCTGACAAGCGGTGAAGAATTTGTTTTGTGATACCATGACTTCTTCTTGTTAACACATTAATCATGCTAATCCACCAATCATTTTGATATCCTGGACTCTATTCTTTTTAGACTGTCCCTCAGTTGAGAACGGCTTACTTCCAGTCCAGTTTGCTGGGTTCCAAAGAGGATGATAAAGCCAACAAGAGAATGCTAAATACTCGGCTACTGGGGCAGGCAGTGTTGGTAGGCAAGTGGGCATTTTGGAAGGCAGTGCACCCCTTTCACTGTTTCTGGGGAGGAAAGAGGCTGCAGATTCTGGAAACTTGAGCAAAAAACAAAGAGGGACTCATCCAGCCAGGCTACATATCATGGTTGATCATGGTAGGAGGTTTAGTGGGGGGGGGGGAGGGGGAAGAGGGGAGCAAAGAAGTAATACTTTTTGCACCCAATGGAACTGGACAGGAATTCATTATCTGAAACTGTAATGGAGGCAGAAACCCACGTTACGTTTAAAAAGAACCTGGAGATTCTGAGACCAACTGGCCTACATGTTTAGTCCTGGGTGGGGGATTTAGACAGTCTAAGAATCTGTCCTGCCTTACGGAGTCTTCAAATTACTTTCATGGGAATACAACATGAAACACATTATGAGACACATAGATAGTGTGGACAGTCTGAATCTTTTCCCCCAGGGCGGAAATGGCAAACACAGGACATAATTTCTTTAAGGTGAGAGAGGCAAAGTTTAAAGAAACATGTGGAACAATATATATCTTTTAAACACAGAATGGCGTATGCCTCAAACACACTGCCAGGAGTGGTAATGGAAGTATATATAACAGTGGTGATTAAGATACTTTAGGAGAGGCACATGAATCTGCAGGAAATGGAGAGATATGGATTACTTGCAGGCAGAGGCGATTCATTATATTTGGCATCATGTACAGCGCAGACATGGTGATTCCTGTGCTGTACGGATTTTTGTTCTATATTCTAGGAATGGCTCATGTTGTTGAAGCTGCAACTTCCTGTTCATGGAACTAATCAGTGTCACAAGTCTCAGGAAGAGTACCCTGGGCTCTGCTATTTTTAGCTGCAATGCTCCCTGTTCTCTAATGCTGCCAGGCACTCTCAGATATTGAACCCAGCAGCCTTGAAGTGTGCACCCACCTTGCCCAATGCCAGAAAGAGCCAGATGTGGAAGAAAATTAATTACTGCAAAATAAAGCCAACTGAATCACCGAAGATTCCACTAAATCTGGAGCTGCCAATGTATATCTCCTGTAATTGCTTCTCCAGTGAACCACAACCTCCTCAGTACTGCTCTTTGATTAATTGCCAGGTTGATTACTAACCACCTCTTCTCATGTGCAATGCCTTCTCTCTGGTGACCTTCCTTCCATGCAGGACCTGCTCTCTAGTACTGCCTCACGTAGACATTGCGGTTGATGTCAACAATAATGTTAAGGCTCATGAGGTTTGTCTACAGTACATACCACTGACCCTACTGCAACAGGGACTACCTGAATTTAAAGTAAGTGAGAAAGAAGATTTTGCTGCCTCAGTCTTAGACTCATTACTGGCAAATTCTTGATGCTCTCTCAACTTGGTATAGTTCACACACAGATATAGACACGGAGCAAGCGCCAGGGGTAAAAATGGATACAACGAATTTAGGGCTTGCAAGTTCAAATTCTTGGCTTCTTTTGAATTTATCATTCGAATTAGGGTTTAGCAATTGCGATAGATTGCAAATGCTACCATAAAGTGTGTGTGTGGGGAGGAGGGGGGGGGGGGGGGGGGGAGAGTGGAGATAGGCCAGTCATGTCAAAATCCTACCAAATCTTTTTTTTCTTTCCAGTAAAGAATAGGGCAGCACAGTAGAGCATTGGTAGAGCTGCTGCCTGACAGGGCCAGAGACCCAGGTTTGATCTGCTTATGGTTGCTGTCTGTGTGGAATTTGTCCATTTGATCGTGTGCGTTTTCACTGGGTGTTCCAGTTTCCTCCCATATCCCACAGAAAGGTTTGTAGGTTAATTGATTTTTGTAAATTGCCCCGTATGTAGGATATTAAACTGGGTTAACATAGAACTGGTTTGTGGGTGATCAATGGTCTGCGTGGACTGAAGGTCCCGTTTCCACGCTGCATCTTGAAACAAAACTAAAGGCACACGCCGAAACAAGCCACATTGAAACAGCTTCATACATCCATTCAGGTTTAAATTAGGTTGGGATGGTGGACTGTAATGGGGGTGGGGGAAAGAAGAAAGGGAGGGGATATGGTTAATATGGGCCACCGATAACGACTGAAAATTCAACAAATACAGGTTGATGTGAAACCATTGCAGAATCACTGCAGTATCCAGGTTTGGCAGAATACTGTGCTGTTCAAGTATTCCTGCAGCATTTCTTGGTGGTTTATGTATCTGCATTATACTGCATACCCGTACCCTACTGTGGTATAATTGCATTCAAGGTGTCTGTGCATTGCTTAGAAAGTGGCAGGAAGGACAAAACTGAATAACTCCGAACAAATCAATGCTTCCTTCAATTCCATTCTATTCACCATCGGATAGTTCATTGCCAGCGCAATGAACCACAGTGATGTGTAACTTGAGAAGCGGAGTGTGGAAAGGGTGATGAATGGTGATATAGACAGCGACACGGGGCACATTCAATCACTCTGACAACAGGTCATATCAGAGTTCCACACTGACCACACTGCAGGAGAGCTTAAAGAATATTTGCCCTGAGACACATGATAGGAGCAGAGTGTGTAGGTGTGATTTATGAGTGGACACAAGCTGTTCAGAGCATGCAAAACATATCAGCACGCTTGCATAAAACCAATGGAGCAACACAACATCTAAATAAAACATGATTAAGATATCGATTCAGGTTTCAAAGCATGCAGTTCACCATTTAGTTATGATTTTCACTGAGGTTTCTTACAAATATGCCTCGTTTAATCCGCTTTGTTGCACCATAATAATTATAAAACACTTTCTAACAAGGTGTTCAACCAAGGGATAAGGAGAGAGCCATTCATGCCTGGTCCATTATTCATTCAGCTCAGAGATAATCTGTACCTCTATTTCATTTTGTTCAACATCCCTTGAAACACGTCTAACAAACATCACATTCTTATTCTTGAAACTGCCAGAAGTTGCAACATCTATAGCCTTTCTTCAAAGAGAATTTAAGTTTTTCACCATCGATTGTGTGCAAGTGTTTTCTGACCTAATTCCATGAAGTGCTTAGGTATGACGTAGGAGTAATTAAGTTTATTCTTGATTCTGCCAAGAAAGTAATTAGTTCCCTGTACCTGGCCCAGTTAATCCTCATTGCCTGCTGAACATATTTAATCATTCACCCTACAATCTTCAGCTGCATCAAGTCATCACACTCTTGTTTTCTGTGCACACAACGATCTTCTCTCCACAGCCAGGCTTTCTCTTTACACTCCACGGCTACATTTTCTTTCTCATTCTTGCTCAGTGGCGCAACTGTAGAGCTGCTGCACTTCCAGAGCCGGGTTCGATCCTGACAACGGGGGTGCTGTCTGTATGGAGTTTGCACTTTCTTCCCGTGACCTGCGTTGGTTTTCTCCGGGATCTCCGGTTTCCTCCCATACTCCAAAGATGTACAGGTGTGTAGGTTAATTGGCTTGGTATCATTGTAAATTATCCCTAATGCGTGTCGGATAGTATCAGTGTGCTCGTCGGTGCAGACCCGATGGGCCGAAGGGCCTGTTTCCATGCTGTATCATTGAAATAAACTGTCTCTTTTTGAATCCTCTGTCCTGTTTTAGTCATAGTCCCTTCTGAACTTTAGAATAGCAAAATAGGGTTAACTATCACTGTATTTTCAGAGTACTGCCTACAGCACACAGTGGGAAATGAACTGTCTGCGTTGCATCATATATTCTGGTAAACTGTCGGTAAAGGTATAATTGTGCCCTTCAGCGTGACAATGCAGATTCAGTCAACAACACAACAGCTGCATCCTGTCCTATGACAGGAGAATAATTCTAATAATTACAAAACATCACAAGAAATAAACACAAATGTATCATTACAAATGAAACAATCACCCCTATAATAGAATTTTTTAAGCAAATTCTGATTTGTAAAAATGTCTTTGGCATTCAGCAGACTTTTGTTATAGTTTATTATATTAGCCCTGTGGTAACCACTAACCACTTCAAGTAATGCTCTACCTTTCTGTTCCGTTACGTCCCATGGATTTATTACTTGCTTTGCATCATAATATTCTGCGTCTAAACATAGCCGCTCATGTAATCATAAACATTTCACAATGACCTCTCAAACCATCTTTTGATCCATGTGCAGATTCCCTTCTTAGTTTAGTTTAGTTTTGAGATACAGTGCGGAAACAGGCCCTTTGGCCAACCAACGATCCCTGTAAACTAGCACCATCCTACACACCCGGGACAGTTTATAACTTTTACGAAGTCAAATAACTTACAATCCTGTACATCTTTAAAGTGTGGGAGGAAACCAGAGCACCAGGAGAAAGCCCATGCGGTCACGGGGAGAATGTGCAAACTGTGTACAGACAGGATTGATAGGATAGTGAGGATCGAACTAGAGTCTCTGGCACTGTAAGGCGGAAAGTCTACCACTCTATTCTTGTTTAGGAATGTACCTTAAACCTTCAAGGTGGCACAGCCTCTCAGCACCAGAGTCCAGGTTCAATCCTGACAAAGGGTGATATCTGTTTCTGCGTTTTCCCTGTGATTGCCTGGGTTTCCTCCGCGTATTCCGGTTTCCTCCCACATTCCAAAGACGTGCAGGTGTGTAGGTTGATTGGCTTTTGTAAATTGCCTCTTGGGTGTAGGATGTGAAAGTGGGATAACATGGAACTAGTGTGTGGGATTTCAATGGTTTCCATGCTGTATCTCTAAGCTAAACATAACTTGTTGAATATGCTGCCACAGAATTGTCTATATTATTTGATTATTATTAAATACCGTAACTTGGCAGGTTAAAAATATGATAATATTCCCTCATCAGCACAAAAAGTTTGATGAATGGCCTGATCAAAGCATTTCAAAAGTTAAATGATACAAAGGGGATGCTTGATTTTACATGAGTTGTGCTTGCCCCTCCGCCAGCGATGATTAACTTTCTCCAATTGGCCTCAAGAAAATTAAAGTGCGCCAAACCTTTGAACAGGTGCAGTCTGTCTGCTCAAAGTACACCCAGAGTGAAAGAGGGGGACAATGGTCTCTGGTAAAAGTCAGGAAGGACCGGGTTTTGCTGCAATAATAACAATAAATCTGTCACTGCTCATTTTACTACTAGATGCTACCGTTAAAAAAGGCACCAACCACTGACGTCCAAACAAGCAATTAGATTTGGGAATGCCGAAGATGCTGTCAAAGATGTAACACTAATCCAGTGAGATCTGCTGAAAGCCCTCAATGATGGAAGACTGGTGAAAATCAGTTTTTTGCTATTTCTGCATGATAGAGAGAAGCACAAACTCAGGATGTTGAACTTGGGGGTTGTTTAGTTGAATATAGACACAAAAAGCTGGAGTAACTCAGCGGGACAGGCAGCACCTCTGGAGAGAAGGAATGGGTGAACGTACAAACTCCATACTGACAGCACCCATCGTCAGGATCAAACTCTGGTCTCTAGCGCTGCAAGGCAGCAACTCTGGATCTCCACCATTGTGCTGCACTGTTGAATAGGGTGATACATGATAGCTACTACACCAGACTCTGGCAATAAAAAAAATAATTTAAAGCTTGGAGACTCATTCCCAAAGAAAAAAAATGGATTATGAAAATGTTATAAATGAAATAAAAATCATCTATTTTTATCCGCTTTCTATTTGTTTCTTTCATTTCACACTTATAATCGCTTTAGTTCCCAATCATTATTTTGTTTCTCTACCTGATGACAGATGCAAATTTGTTTAATTCAGCTTTGGACTCCTCGCTGTGGAGTTCACCACCCTGAAACACCTACCAAGGGAATAGATCTCTCATCTGATAAAGGCACAAGACCGATGGCACTTGCATGAGGGTGGGGGAAGAACAATGGACAACCCAGCGTGGGGGGACCACTGTGAGGGAGGGGTGAGGGGGAAAGAACAAAGTGGGTACTGGAGCAGAGGGGAGTAATCTGTAACTTTGTAAGCACCCTTTATGGGCAACTATTTGCATACCTGGCTAAGCAAAAAATTTAACTGTGACTTGTCACATGTGACAATAAATTATTCTATTCTACTTTGAGAACCTACATTTCTGCATGCTGTTGTGGGTATTTTCTTCTTGCTGTTCTCTTTTTTAACCAATGAATTAAAAAAATATTTATGTTATTTTTAACAAAGGAACAGCTTTACCCTGTGCAGTTTCAGGGTAAATTTGTCTACCCTGTGCTGTTTCATGCTTCAAACAATTTCAGTCGTTGAAAATACATTTAAACATATCTATACTTATTCTCTCCATGTTAAATTTAGATTATTTAGAATAGAATGGAGAATAGCTGGACGTGTTCCTTGAAGTTCAAAACTTGCAGTCAGTTTACAATGCTATCAAGTTAAGGTTATTTTCCTGACAACATCTAACCCCTTCTATTTCTCCCAGAGGAAGCGATTCAAAAGATGCCCAGTACCAAATCATTCCCTTGTAAAGTTAACAGTAAATGACAACAGGACTGACAACTACAGAAGGTTTTACAGCTAAATTTATATTCATCTTCAATTGACTTGCATGTAGATGAGAAACTTTATGAGAAATCTTGAGGCAGTAGGCACAAGATCCACAATCAAATTCCTCCTTTCTATCCCGGAGATTTTAGGTCAGTTGCTGTATGTTTGTTATTATCTCAGCGGGGATCAGTTAATGTCAAAAGTTGGAGATTGGAACTCATAGAATCCGGCAGCACAGATGATAGTCCATTGTGCCTCTGCCAATTTTGAAAAGGCAATCAACTTTGTTCCACTTCTGTGCTCTTCCTCCATAGGCTTGGAATTATTTTACCCTTCAACAATTTGTTCAATATCTTTCTTCAAAGTCAGTATTCAATCTACTTCCACCAGCCTTTCAGATAGCACGTTTCAGATTATAATAACTTGCTGGGAAAAGAATTGCTCATCTCACCTCTGCGTTTTGTCCAATCACTCCAGTTGTGACCCTGATATTGACTCACCTGTCAATAAAAAGTCTCCAAGAGTCTATCAAACCCTTTACATCAAAATCTCCCATTAATCTCTTGCAATAGTGAGGAGAACAAGTAGTCTGAGGAAGGGTCTCGACCTGAAACGTCACCAGATTCCTTCTCTCCAGAGATGCTGCCAGTCCCGCTGAGTTACTCCAGCTTTTTGTGTTTATCTTTGGCTAAAACCAACATCTGCAGTTTCTTCCTACACAATCCTAGTTTCATTTCTGTCTTCTTGGGACTTGAGTCCCTCTTCTGCGTTACTGTGGTTGCTATATCCTGAGGCCCCAATTCATAAGATGTGGATTCCAGATATGTGTACAATGTTCCAGCTGAGATTCCAATGTTATTTTACAAAAAGGATTAGTGTGAGGTCCTAGCTTTTATGTTCCTTGGGGGCTAAATTGATTAGCAATGGAAAACTGGAACTAGACTCGAGAACTGTGATTAAGCCACACCTATCCAGCATAGGCTCTGCATGAAATGTATGTTGACAGATGAGTTTAGCATCGAACCAGTAATAGTTACATATCCAGCTGCCTTTGCGAAAGGCTACTTGGTCCTATTGTGGTATTAGCGAACACCAGTTTAAGCTGATTAAACCTGATGGGGTGGCACGGTAGCACAGTGTTGGAATTACTACTTCACAGCACCAGATACCCACATTCAATCCTGACTACAGGTGCTTCCTGTACACAATTGTACACTCTCCCTGTGGCCATGTGGGTTTGCTCTGGTTTCTCCTAGTTGCAAGAGGACATGCTGAGGGAAGAACCTCATCACAGAGGTTCTGTTTGGAAGGACCAGTCTTGGGGGTTGCAATCCTGTCTAACAACTTATCAAAAGCCTTGTAAGTATTGCTGATAGAGGAAACTCAAATGACATTGGTGATAGAACAAAGTAGTTTGATGATACAATAAATGTAAAGAAAGATGTGTGCCTATTGTATTATACTTCCAAATATATATTTATGAAAAAAAGAGTTTTGAAATTACAAAAGCATTTTTAACCTGTAGGATGGTGTGTGGGCGAAATATCTTCTGTCTAGAATGGGCAGACAAGATGACCTTCAGAAATGTACTGAACAGGCAGAGAAGAGAACTGCAGAGACTAATATTAGGAGTGCAACTTTGCACAAGTTTGATAGTCAAACAAGTATAGTCAAGATCATTAAAAGCTGTAAATGCTGCAGTGAAGTACCGCAGGTTACCAAGCCTAAGCCATGCTATATTTTAAGCTCTATTGTCACTATTATTCAAAAATATTGGATAGTATTAATAAAGTCTGATGAAAAATTAACTCCTGCATTGATCGGTCATTTTCAATGTTCAGAAGTGCTATGTTAATCCAGATGCAGAATAAATCTAAATGATTGTGTTATTTTCACTGTGCTATTTTGATGTATCTCTACAGTGTAAATTCAACAGTCAAGTGGGCACCTGTAAATTATATAATGGGAGAGCTTGTATAACTTGATATATATTTTGGTGAAGATCTTTTATTAAAATGTTTTTTTTCTTTCATTTATGGTGCTGAAATACGTTTCATCATTTTCTACTTGTTGAGATATTCTAGTTGGGGTGGGAGATTGCAACCTTCACGTGGTCCACCCTGTTTCGACAAATGTAATCAACCTGGCGTGCACAATCAAATAAGATCAAATAGAACAAGTTGTTCTACAACATTAGGCTGTGCACTCCATACGCAAGAAGAAGAAGATATTCTAGTTTATAGGAAGGGACAGACAAACCCTTTCAGTGGCTACGATTTAATATTCCTCACAAAAGACCCTTTCATTCCATCAGATTAGGATGGGAGCAGCACCCAAATCAATGGACATCCTTGTGGATTTCTCTGTTTACTTGCAAGAGTCAAAGCTGGGAAAGCTGCCTTGTTAAATATCAGATTTCAGATAGAAATGGCACAGCCGCAAGTATTTTCTGATTACAATAGTCTCCCATTTGCTCTGACAACCCCTTTTATTTTTTGAAACTACGCTGGCAATTATACACCGACCTCCAGGGCAATTTTCTTGTCGCTTGTGCTGGCCAGAAATTCAAATGCACATCATAAATCACATCAATTGTCATGAACACTCTCCCACACAAGCTTCCGTGATTTATGTATGCTAGGCTGGTATTCGTTAAAGCCAATGTCAAATTCCGGCTATAAAGTTTGGAACTTCCCCAAATAGTTCAAAATTAATTATTGTTTTAATCCATGCACATGATACATTGGCTGCTTTGTTATTCCTGCGATATTTTGATGTCAGCATCTGTTTAGTCAAACTGCTGGTGAGGGCCAGCAAGATTGCTTGGCAGTCCATGTGCTTTCCTTTCGGGAGGCAGCTCGTCACCTTGGTCTTTTCAGCAATTATTTAGCTCCAGTTAGTGTTGCACAGTTAAAGTCAAGTGAACCCTGCAGTAAGTGTTGCATCAATATATCCTGCCTTTGACACCAAGGCAATTTGCTGTTTAAACCTGTAGAGAATTGAATCCCATTATCACCACAAGCAGGAGAATTTGGGCAACCATGCCTTGAAGCCAGCAGCTTTTCTTGCTCTAAAGAAGAATCCCAATCCGTGTTCACCTATCCATGGTCTCCAGAGATGCTGCCTGACCCGTTGAGTTACTCCAGAACTTTGTATCTTTTTGTGTATTAACCATCAAGTCCAGTTCCTTGTTTCTACAATCATCCTTTTCAATTTGTTTATATATTGATGCAGCATCTCTGGATAGAAGGAATGGGTGACGTCTTGGGTCGAAACCCTTTTTCAGTCTGAAGAAGGGTCTCCACCCGAAATACCAACTTCAGTTTCTTAACCTGCTGCTTCTCCATTTTATATACTAATATTCCCAGTGTGATTTGGATCTAAAGAATACTTCAAAGAAATGCTATCATTTTTCATTTGTATCAGTCTGTATTGTATTGGGAAAAACATGCTGTGATAACCAGGAAATCTAACTGATAGGTAGTGCTATGGAAATGACCAAATGTTTAAACATGAACAAGTCCCAGGCTGCTTCCTGAGAATCAAACAAACTGGAAACAGGCCCATCAGCCCAGAAAGTTTGTGCCAACTACATGTATTCATTTACATGATCTATTTTCTTCACCCCACAATCCCATCCACTACCTGCAAATTCAAACCGATTCTCTTACCAACATGTGGAGAGTGGGAGGAAACTGGGGCTTTGGAGTAAACCCACACAGTTACAGAAAGAAGGCACCAAACTCCACACAGGCAGCACCGGGGGTCAGGATCGAACCTGGGCTGTCAGAGCTATGAGGCAGCCGCTCTACCAGCTGCACCACTGCACTGTCCTGTTCTCCGAGTGTTAAACTTTTAATTGCTTTTATCAAGCAGTTATCTTGCTAATGAAGCATCGGATATGGATCACGGCAAGGCACTAACATTGGATGGTGTGCTGTGGATAGATTCTACATAAGTATGTGCTATTTCAAAGGGTGTGTTGCTAGTGGAAGCAGCCTCAACGATTCCAACTCTTTGTTTGATACCTGCAACTGCCTGAGGGATGTAATGAAACACTTATGCAACCAGCAATATAAAAGGTAACTAGTGCATTCAGTGATTTATTGGGGAGGGGAGGGGGAGGGGGAGGGATGCATGGGCCAAAATATTAATGCCACAGTACCCCAGCCCTACCTTACTGCCATGTTCCCTTCAAGTAAGATGTCCCCTTGGGAGAAACATATTGGTTTTACCAGCTGCACAATGTTCCATGGCTGTTAATAGTCCAGCAGGGTGGGACTTACATTGAGATACAGTTGCTCTGTCCACTGCCCAATGAGGCGGTAGTCCCAGGTATTGTTAGCAATGAGCTGATACTGGAAGATATCATAACGGCCGGGAGGATCACCTTTATCATTGAACATCACGGGGTTTCCAGCACTACCTGAGAAGGAAAAAGAACCACCATTAACTGATTTAACGACTCAGGCAAATAAATGAGAGAGAAATTCTGCAAGTGTCGCAAATAAATTCCAATCATTCCGTCTGATTAATTAGCAGAGTCTTCAATGGACTGCTTTAAGGAATAATTGATTGTGGCAAGCTTAATAAAAAACTGTTGCATGGCACTGAGTATTAGAATGAACCCTTGGTGAGGTCTTTAGGAAGAATCAAGCCAAGGAATTAAGCCACTAAATATTGGGGGGTTTTTTTCTTCACATAGTATTGCTCCATCTGCCTGTGAGAGATATTGTCCTTAGAGGCCAAACTCAGCTGGGAAATCGTGACTTGCATCCAAAACCAGCTTCCCTTCACATAGTGCTCCTTTTTTTAGCAAAAAGGGATTGTTGTATCAGATAATGAAAATAACATCCTCCTTTGTATACATAAAAGTATATATTTCTTTCATGTATACTTGGACCTTTCATCTCCAAGGAAACATATTGCTTTTCATCTCAAAAATAACCCCTGTTGTTTGTAGAAATTGTATTAAAACTTACTTTGAGTCTTGTTATTTAAGCATATAATTGTATTATAGTCCACTAACTCTGAACTCACAGCTTATTACAGGAATATCCTGAACTGCCATCCACACTAGGCATCAATGAACCACATTAAAATAAATCAATGAGCTGCCTATTCTGCAACTGCATTAACACTCTTAAGAAGTGAAAATGATAGCTCTTTAAACAATTTTAAAAGCTACCCATCACTGCAAACGCAGCGGCCAATTTGCGCACAGCAGAATTACTTTTTTTTAATAACATTTTGCTTGCAGAATGGACCATGGCCAGGACACCAGGAGAATGTACAGGCACTTGTGGCTGAGACCTTTGTTTGGAAATTCCCTGAAGTTCTCCACCTCTCCCTCTAAGATACTTCGTAAAACCTACCTTTCACTTGTCCTACTGTTTGTGGCTTTCTGTCAACCTTGGGATATTTTACCAGATAAAAGTGGTTACATTGTTTTTGTTTATTTTCAATGATATAGAAGGCAGCCATGTGGTTCGTTGCGCCATCAACATCAGTCACATTCCCACTCTCTTTATTTTCCTGTGCTCTGCAACTAATTCTATCCCATACGTGCCATCATGGCCTTAATCGTACCAAGGCTTTATCCACAGCAGCTAATTAATCTTCCAGCATTTCCTTTATTGTGAGTGTAAACCCACACCCAAACTCTGCACAGACCATATCCAAGATCAAGATCAAACCTGGGTCCCTGGAGCTGTGGCAGCAGCACTAACTGCTGCACCACCATTGCAGCCATTTTATTACGCAAGTCTCGTGGAACAGAACAACACCTTTAATAAATCTTTCAAAGACAGCACTCCCCCTGTTTGCAATGAAGAATCATCCCAAAATTGTGACTTATCAATCTTGGCGATCACCACACAAATTGTTGCTGCCAAGATGAAATTTAGGATTGACGACAAAACGTTTGGTTAACTTTTTCATTTAACAGTGCAACTGATTTGCTCACAGTTCAACACCAATTGCTTATTCAAAGAAGTTAAAAATTAAACTGTTTGCTTGCAGTATAAATATCATGCACGGACAATATCATGCATAGCCTCTCACTTGTATGATTTTGGGATCACAAAACCATTCCAACACATACAGGGGGTAAGAATGAGAAGGTGAGTGTGGATAGGAGGTGGATGGAGAAAAAGAGAAAGAGTGAGGAGAGGAGATTGGAGGAAATGGAAGAAGGAAGAGTGAAGTGAAGGGTATGAGGAGGAAGCGGGCATTGGGCACAGAGATGCAGCAAAGGCCTGATCCCTTCTGGCCAAGAAATGGGAGAGTCTAGAACCAGAGGGCACAATAAAAGGACATACCTTTAGAAAGGAAACGAGGAGTAATTTCTTTAGTCGGGGGTAAATCTGTGGAATTCGTTGCTAAGGACACTGTGGAGGCCAAGTCTTTGGGTATTTTTTAAAGCGGAGATTGACAGATTCTTGACAAGTAAGTGGGTCAAAGGTTGTGGGGAGAAGGCGGGAGAATGGGGTTGAGAGGGAAAGACAGATCAACCATGATTGAATGGCAGAGTAGACTTGATGGGCTGAAAGGCCTAATTCTGCTTCGATGATTTATGAACTTCTGAAGAAGTCTGAATCAGACAACTGGACGACCACTTGTTAAACGTCACAGATCATGTGCTGCAAGTAATGTGATCATTTTGTCTTGATGCAAGTGTTCTGTGGTTGGTAAAAGTTAAAATCGCATCCAATTCGAATTCACATATGAGATGGGAGGCCATTCAGACCATTGAGACCTGACTTAATTCTCTTTAACCCTTTCTCTCAAACATGGCCATTGACAACTTGAGATCTTCCCAGTAGCCACCGCTACAGGAGGGGTGATTCACAGTAGCTCATTAATCTACAAGCAACAAGTCATTGCGATGCTGGAGCAAATTCACTCTCAGCTTCCGAATTTGGTGATCTTTCAAAAATGATCAGCCAAAGAACATGTGTAGTTATTTACCCCTCAATGCGTCAAAGTGCTTTACGGTCAATGGAATACCTTGGTTGCATTTGCAGGGAAAGTGACAATTTATGATCAGTGATGCCACATTAAAGCTACGAAGTAAAAGACCCGATAAAGTGTTTGAATTATTTTGAACAATGTGGTTGTGATTTTACTGCATCTGTGTAAATGTATCAACAGTGCTCAGATATTGACATTGGCACTTGCAGTCTAATTTAGTTTAGTTTACTATTGTCACGTGCACTGAGATATAGTGAAAAGCCTTTGTTTGCGTGCTATCCAGGCTGAGAAAAGACTACGTATGGATTGAATCAAGCCGTCCACAGTGCACAGATAAAGGATGCAACAAGATACATGGAATGGAATGGAATACTTTATTGTCACATGAACAAGGCACAGTGAAATACAACATTGGAGAGCGATAAAGTCTGATTAAAGATGGATCAAAGGTCTCCAATTAGTTGGATGGGAAGTCAGGACCGCACATTAGCTGATGAGAGGACCCTTAGTAGATATACAATAAACACTCATCACAATTTGCTGTCAATAAACCATATCTCTAAAAAGCCAAACTCTCATCAAAGCCATTGGATAATATGATATTTGAGTGATATTACCCTATTTTTATAGCAGTAAGAATTGTGGCAGACTCTGTCAAAACTATTTGTATAATAGTCTTCTGTTCAAATTCTTCCTTAACAAGAACTGGATCAAAGACGACAAACATATTGATCATTTCTGTCCCAAAAGGATGTTAAAACAAGAAATGCTAATCACCTTTTCTTGGCTTGAGATTAAACATCATCTTAAGAATCAACTGACTTAACAGGTTTGATAAGAAATTTAGTCTGATCCAAACATAACTGGGCGCAAAGGAAAAAAAACCTTACATTTTAATTTCTTTATGATATTATCTTCTTTTAATATGGTAGTGCATACAATAAATGGAGTGTAGGTGCAATAGGGAGACCTGTCAAACAACAGAAATTCAAGGAGATCTTTCAGTGTGTGTGTGTATCCTGAAGCACTAGTTAATAATTATTGCAGTACTGAGGGAACAACTTTCTGGGAACTTTCCTGACAGCTGTCAGACTGAGGAAAGAGTGTCCAAGAGAGGGAGGGATAGGATGACAGTTTGGAGCTGGTGCATGCCAAACTAAAACTGCTTTGCACATTGCGTATAAAGATGACACCAATTTAAATATGAGATATCCTGATCAGCCAGACTTCTGATTTCCAGCAATCCAGTTAAGAGTGCCTTGATTCTAGTTATTTTTAGCATCCTTCTAAAACTGGTACCCAGCAAACAGAAAAGACATTACGACAGAAATGACAGGAAAAACAACCACGGTTATGGAGTGGGCTCTTAAAGAAAACAAGATTAGGGAGAGAATTCTGGCCCTGAGTCCCAAAAGTTTCTGCACACTTTTTTTGTATATACCATAAATTAGTTTCTGTTGTACTTTTTACATTAGTCAGTAACAGCACAATGCAAACTCCTAACAGAAACACATATGTTATGTTTAAGTTTTAGAGCAACATTGTAGATTGGTTAAGCAGTTTTCTGTGACAAAGTGCTGTCACAGAAATAGACTGTTCTCTTCAGTGACTTGACTGGCTGTCCATTTTACGATATAACTTTATTTATCCCAGGAGGGAAATTAGTCTGCCAACAATCATAAAACACAACAAGATACATGAAACATGAAATTAAAATGACGAGTGGAAAGTCCAGGACTGGGGACGTGCAAAGATTGGGGGTGGGGGTGGGGAGGGGGTTGGGGAGCCAGTCTACCCCACGACAGAAGAGGGAGGAGTTGTACAGTTCGATAGCCACAGGGAAAAGGGATCTCCTGTGGTGTTCTGTGCTGCATCTTGGTGGAACTAGCCTGTTACTGAAGGTGCTTCTTAGGTTGACCAGTGCGTCATGGAGGGGTTGAATTAGACTGTTGATTAACAGTGTAGAATGACCATGGAATAATAAGCACTGTTCCCACTACAGCAAAGATCTATTGACCGCTCCATCTGCCTAAAAATAAGGCTGAAAAGTGGAGAAGGAACTACATAGGAAGAAGTCAGGGCCAGGGGAAATGCAAATAATTAGATAACTGTAAAGTGCTGAATTGCATAAATGATAGAATGGTGCAATTTTTAACTGAACATATGATTAATGTCAAGGCTTGTTCGACTCTAAGCGGGACAGATATGATTAAATTAATGAATCTACAAAGCAATTACCTTCCCTCAATAAAGATTATTTAATATTCTATAGGTACATAGGAATAGTAATGAAACTACTCAAATTAATGATTCAAAAATTGCATTATTAAGTTTAATATCCATGCAGCAAAGTTGAAGAAAGCAGGTTAATATTTCCAATATAAAATATAACCTGCAATATACAGGAGATGCTGGGAATATGGAATAATAACAGAAATTGCTGGAAAGTCTCAGCTGGTCAGACAGCAACTGTACAGAGAGAAGAGAAGGTGTTTCATCTTTCAGCATGATGGCTTACTATGACAGCTGCTACCTGGTCCACTGGATGTTTTCAATTTCATTCTGTGAACAATTCTCCTCATCAGTAGCTCTTCCCATCATTTCATCTCCTAAATCTCTGCAATTATGTTACCTAACCCCAAAAGTAAGAAACAATAATGTAAATCCACTCAACCTTCACTTTACAGCCACAATCCCAGCAGTACAAGGACTATCAACTACCAATTTCCCTCCGGGGATAAATAAAGTTTATCGTAGCATATCGTATCGTATCGTACTCCATGCAGTACTTGATAATCTTCTTCTGCACTGATTACCCGATCCTTTAAACTTGCTCCTAATCAAATATTTATCCAGCTCCTTTGAAAAATAGTCGATCAACATGACATTAACTGCAGTTGGCTCTTGTCTACTTCATGTATTCCTTGCTCTAAAGAGAGAAAATATTCCAATATAACACAGCCTTTTGAGGCCGGTTAAATTTGAACTTCCAGTTCTGCATTGTCTAGGTTATGTTGCCACTTTGTCTGTTCTTTCCCGGCATTTTTTATTAAAGGGAGTTGGGTTACATCATTTTTCCAGTGCACGCTTTCCCATGAAAAAAAATTCTGTTCATAACTTTGATAAGAAATATTTTAAGATAAGTCAGCATCTGCCCTGGGTTTCTGTGATTCTGCTGACAGTTGTAGCGGTCTAGACAAGTACCTCAATGGGGAGAATGTGCCAAGTCCTGTATTTATCTGTCATGGTGCCAAATTGTCAAGAGAAACAGAATAATTCCTGATAAGGTCAAGAACATGAAGCGAGTGCTGCTGAGAAACATACCCATGAAGGGATGTACCTCAAAGGCTAACCTTTTACTTCCCCTCATTGAACCAAACCTGGCTCACAGCATGTCAAAGCTTAACCTGAACGCGTTAATTTTTTGCACGCCTCCCTCACTCCATCTTCTTGTGGAATGTCTCGTTTCCAATAGACATTGGAAGGAGGGAAGATAATTCTTGTCTTCTGGTCAGGGGCTTGGTTATACAGGATGATTTCCTTTGATCCTGGTGCTTCTGGCACTTGCCTTCATGAATTAACTGGTGTGGGTCCCAACGAGTTCCAATTAAGTCATTCAAGCCCGAAAAGTAAATTGCTAAAAGTCCCTTCTTCACGAGACCTTGTTGAATGGTGTAGTCTAGTTTAGAGATACACGTGGAAACTGGCCCTTCGGTCCACCGGGTCTGCACCGACCAACAATTCCCACAAAATAACATTACCCAGCAGACACTAGTGACAATCTTTTACATTTTCATCAAGCCAATTAACCTGCAAACCTGTACGTCTTTGGAATGTGGGAGGAAACTAAAGATCTGAAGAAAACCCATGCAGTCACAGGGAGAACATACAAACTCCATACAGAGAAGCACCCGCAGTGAGGATTGAACACGGGTCTCTGGCGCTGTATGGCAGTAGCTTACTGCTACGCCACCATTTGATTTGAATTTTGGTCCTATGCCTGTAATGGCCACAGTAGGACTGTCATAGCACTGGAAGTCTACCTGACTATTGATCCTGTCATCACCTTTCATCACTGTACCTGCCAATGGAAGGATAGGCACAGGAGGGAAAAGACACTCTGCCCACACAATCTAGCTTCTTTCTCATCGTTAAATCTCTCCAAAATGGAGATGAGCCATTGGCCTCTTCATTTTTAACTGATGCGATACATTCTACATGGATTGCAAATAGAACATGCACACACCTCTCTGCATTTTGATAGAATATCATCGTCGAACAAATATATTTCTGCTCCCTGCTGCATTGTTTCGGCATAGCCTGTTGACAGGTTACAGCATCTTCTGCTATTATTTCATATCCCAAAAAATTGCAGTACTCCACTTGTTATATAAATTGCATCAGAAACATAATCTATATTGCCCTTGCCACATTGTTATCACCTTGTGTATCCTTCAACAGAAATTGCCAGCTAAAATGCATTGGAGAAAGTCCAATTTCCTGAATTCACTAGGGGAGATATTGCTCTAACAAGAGACTCTTTTGTTCCTCAAATTACTTTATAAGAAGACAAAAGCAATTTTGAATAAATTAGGTGAAGATTTCCTTGTTTCATTGTTTACATGACAACAGTTGCATCTGAATCAGCAGAATGTAAACAAAATGCTCTGATCTACAAGTCAACCAGATGTCATTCCTCTAATCCAATATTATCTCAAGGTATTAAGTGTGTGGATGAAAGATGCATGAGTGTCAGTGTTTAGTTGGTAATGCGATGATTAAACTAATCAAAGAAGTAAGTTTAGAGAGAGGAGAGGCAATGCATGGCAGGTAATTTGTCGACACATGTGAGGTGGGGGGGGGGGTGGAGGGTGGGGGGGGAGGTGATCGTCAGATGGTTGGAACAAAGGCCAGCGATTAAAACCGAATGTGTGAGACATCAGTTTTGAAAGATGTGAAATGTGAAGCCTGGGGAAGATATGTGGACGAAGGTAGAGGAGAGAAATAGGTGCAAGTCCAGGTGGGGCACAGGAAGGGGAATGGGGAAACGGAAGTGAAATGGGGGCTTGTTGGGGTTATGTCATCCCCGGGGGGGGGGGGGGGGGGGGGGAGGGACACTGAGAATGTTGTGCCAATAACTTGTTATGCTTATTCCTGTTCCTACTGTAATTTTCCAATAATAGAACAAATCTGACCCTGCGGTATCAGATCCTGGGGTGTCATTGCAACAAAGTCAATGTATAAGTCAAAGTCAATAATAATAAATAACATATGCATCAGTCATTTGGAAATTTACATCAGGACCGAGATTGGATTGGCATTCAGCTGGTGTCCAAACTGAAAAACTGCTTTTCTTTGGAGTAAAGTTGTGACCCAACCTCAGGATAATATATATTTTGTTAATTACTAAATATGGAAGTGTTGGTAAATGCAGATTTAAGGACTGTTGAAGGTGTCATATTGGGTCGTGATATAGCGCTATACATATGACCAGTATACTTTCTGTTTAATAAATAATTTATGGAGTCTTTTCAAGGTGACCTCATCATCAATGGTCACAACAGCATGCTTGCTTCCAGGCAGTTACTTTTAGCAGTCTCCATGACGGTGACAGTGTTTATAGAACAGATCTCCATGCTGTTCTCCTGATTTTTCTCTTAACAATAAGGAAAAGGTTATGTGGTGCCTTATTGGCCTTTATCTTCACTGTAGGTGGCACCCTGCAGTAAAAGATGAGAACAAGGTCTGGAAAATGTCAAAGACACGAATATAGAGACAAAAACGTTTTGGATAAAGAAAGACTTAAAATCAAGTGAGTTTATTAAGAAATTTAGCCTTCAGGTGTACAGTTCATTTGAATAGAAAGTTTCAATTTCTAAAATTGAATTTATTTCCATTTCTGAATTAATGAGTCCTTGCCTGCAGTGCAGTCTCTATTACGTGTCAGTCATTGCCATTCCTCTTTTAATGCCTATATGTTCATAGGATAATGGTTTGTAGCTGCCACCTTAATGTTTCTCAGACAGATATTGGTCTCCTATTTTTAACATCATCTCAGATCCAAAGTCCAGATTTGACCTAACTCTATTTACTATTTGTAGATTGATTATTTCCTACTAACCAATTGTAATGCTTGTTAGTAGGTGCTCCGCCTAATATGCGATTTATATTACCAAGATCTTGCTTACGCAATTCAGTCTGAGTAGCTGCTAGTTACTGTAAGACCAATGCTGTAAGTGGACTTTAATAAATATGTGTTGTATCTGGACGTGTGTACGACTTGACTTATTACATGGTGTCAGAAGTGGGATACGAATCCACACATCCAGTCCTGCGACTCCACATCCAGAGGTCTTGCATTTTGTTTACCCTCCCACTGCCAATGGCGACTGCAAGCCTGTTTCATATGCTTCTCGCACACTAACTGATACTGAACAACGTTACGCCCAGATTGAAAAAGAATTGCTTGCAGTGGTTTTCGCCTACACAAAATTCAAAGACTGTATTTTTGGGAAGTCTGTGGCTATAGAAACAGACCACCAGCCGCTGGTCACCATTTTGAATAAACCCTTTCACGCTGCTCCAGGCCGCTCACAACGGATGAAAATGCAGCTGCAGCATTTTGATTTCAACATTGTCTACAAAAAAGGCAAGGACATGCACATAGCTGACACACTATCAAGGGCCCCACACAAAACCAGCGAATAACAACTTTCAGAACAGGACCAGTTCACAGTAATAAAGGTATTGTATGTTCCTACTGATTGCTTAAGCAAACTGGCAGAGCACACGGCAGCTGACGAGACTTTACAATTGCTGTCCGCAGTCATCCGGCGTGGCTGGTCAGATAAACAACACACCCCGCTCGAAATCCGCCCATAATTCCTGGTTCGCAACGAACTGGTGTTACAGGACGGGATTATAGTCAAGGGCCACAAGGCAGTTGTCCCAGCTGTCCTCCAGGACAAGTACTTCAACGCCGTCCACAGGGGCCACCCCAGTGTGGAGGCAACCTTACAACGGGCATAGAGCATGTTTTACTGGCCTGGTATGACCAAGTACATACGTGACAAAACTGAAGTCTGCGCCATCTGCAAAAGCCTGACGCCACAACAGCTGATGCAGCCCTTAACTGCTGCACCTGGTTCCTCCTCAACCGTGGTCCGTGGTAGCCAGCGACATATTCGAATGACATGGGAAACACTATCTGGTTCTTGTCGACTCTTATTCGGGCTGGTTTGACATTGATCTACAAACCATCACATCTGAAGCAGTTATACAGAAGTTGCTACGCCAATTCTCCTTGCATGATTTCCCTGCATGCCTTCTATCCGACAACGGCAGTCAGTTCACCAGCCAGCGCTTCAGAAACTTTGCAGAACGATGGGCCTTTCAACATATCACCAGCAGCCCTGAGTTTCCACAGTCCAACAGACTCGCCGAACAGGCTGTCCGAAGCGCAAAAGAACTAATGGAGCGTTCTTACCTTGCCAAATCTGACGTCTAGCTGGACCTGCTCAATTTAAGGAACATTGGCAGGCATCTCATACTGGGTTCCCCAGCCCAATGACTGATGTCTCGTTAAACCCGTGCTGCCCTGCCTGTACCCCAGCAGCCTTTGCAGCCACAGATCCGTTCTCCGCCCGCAGTCCAGAAGCAACTACAATTCAAGCGCGATGCACAAAAACGTTTTTCCCACAAGTCCAGCAAGCCACTTAAAACTCTCTCCAGTGGACAGGTTGTTCGCCTCCAGACCAACAAGGGCTATGGCCATTTGGGTCACATCCACAGCCCTGCCAAAGAGCCACGCTCCTACCTGGTTAGCGCGGTCGGGGCAATTTACATACGTAACCGTCAATATCTCCTTCCTGTGAAGGAACCGCGTCCTGCGACTCCGTATCCAGAGGTCTCGCGTTTTGTATACCCTCCCACTACCAGGCCGGCTGCTCCACTACCAGAGACTGTGTCCCCCGCGGCCTCCCCACGGCGTTCAGCACCCAGCTCGCCTATTTCACCCCCTCTACCCGGCGGGTCTAGGTGCTGTCCCCGGTCACATCCCTGGTCCCATCCCCAGTCACTTCACCGGTGAAAGGAGGAGCTGCGGATTCGTACCGCACACGTGCCGGACGGGTCAGTAGGACACCCATTAGATACGGAGATTTTGTGTAACTATTTATACTTCCCCATATGCGTTATTAACGTTTCGGCTGCTGTATTGTTTAGCCACCATGTTTCCACGTATCTATCCTTTGTTTTGTTTCTACAAGGAAAGATGTAGATTGGTTATTTCCTACCAACCAATTGGAGTGCTTGTTAGTAGTTGCTCCACCTAATATGCGACTCATATTACCAAGATTTTGCCTACGTGAGCCTGTCTGAGTAGCTGCTAGTTACTGTAATGTCCTGCACACCAATGCTGTAAGTGGACTTTAATAAATATGTTTTGTATCTGGACGTGAGTACGACTCGACTTATTACACTATTCACAGTTATCTAGTGCATAATAGGTGTAAGAAAAACATAAGAAAGGGAAACAGCAGATCGTGTAACAAAATCTTCCACTTGAGTTTGAGTTTAGTTTGTCACATGTACCGAGGTACAATGAAAAGCTTTTGTTACGTGCTAATCAGTCAGAAGAAAGACAATGATTACAAGCAAGCCATCCACAGTGTACAGCCACATGATAAAGGGAATAACGTTTAGTGAAAACTTATCTGACCACTTAGCAATGTCTACTGTTTTAAGACATACGAGAGGTGACCAAGACTGAAATGGCATTTACTGCGGTATTGTTACTCATTAGATGATTAAAAATGATTGAAACATTGATCACTTGATTTTATCCTATGTGAAACACAAATGTAATGGAATAGCAACAAATACATAAAAAATGGAAATGAAGTTGCCCTTTCCACTTTTTCTCCGGCAATGGAAAATCAACAGACTTACCATTAAAATGTATATTGCGGACGTACCGCAGGAGATCTTCTCCACTAACTGGGTCCATCGCAGGGCAGATGCCAATGTAGCCGGGGCACAGGTTTTTGTGCATGTTCTGCAGTGCATGGGCCATGGCATATACAGCATCGATCACAAACTGAACTTTACCTTCCTGTTGGTATTGGGAATGTGATCCAATCCTTTCTTCTCCTGGGGAAGTGGAAATTAAACAGTGAAGATTAATCACTACAAAAAATATACTCTAAAGAGATCATTTTCATAGGCTGGAAAACAAAATCAAAACATTAGTCCATGAGAAGTTAATTACAGGGCATTCCTCAGTCAGACATTTTAGTGTACCAATCTTTTAAAATGATTAAGACTTGATAGACTGTTAAATGAAACTGTTAAGCATAAGCCTATTATTATTGCCACCACAATCTAGAGTTCTATTAAGGCTACGTTCTATCACAGAATGAAATGTTCACACGACTTATTCCAGGATACAATTGATCTGCACGTCTCTTGTATCACATTATTTCAATGAGAAAGGGAATACATCACTGATATCAGGCTGGAATTCAAAGCAAGTATGACATAGACCAGTGTTCATTGCACCCAAGGAGTAATGATTGAGTGTTATCACCTCTATTCATGATTAAAGATTAATAATTTGTGGAAATACCTATCCAAATTCTTTCCAGTAACTAATGACTGTGAACAATTTGATGGTGTAGGTATAATATGATTGGATATGATGTTATAGATCATAATATGGTTGCGAGTTCAGTACATATTGGAAGTAAAGGTAGTTATATATATAGTACGCAATGTCTATTAGTCAATTATGGCAAGTAGCCACTTAGTGGAATTGTTACAGACCTTTCATTTGGCCTCAGATATCATTTTGAGCCAAAACAATCGGAGAATATTATGGTCCAGATACTGTCCAACAGATGCCATCCTCTACCCAAATCTTTCATGGTACTAAATATCTCCACACTGTCTTCTCTGCTTAAAAAAAGAACATGATCAGTTATTTCTATTTAATGGTAGACCACTTAGGCGATTTTTTTAGGCGACTAGGCTGCCCCACGTGGTCGCCGGGGTGTCGCCTGTATGGTCGTGAGTAGTCTCCTCAGGCGCCAAAGGGTCGTAGCATTTTTCTGGTCGCCGCTGGATTTTGAAATGTTCAAAACCTTTTGACGCCAATGAGCGTAGCTTGACTTCTCCTGACGTAGGTGCTGTCGCAGGTTGTCGCCAGGATGACGTAGGTTGTCGCCAGGTGAAGTAAGTTGTTGCTGGTGCTGACTTCAGTGAATTCCATTGGCGATTACCTACGTCAACCTACGTCAACTGGCGACAGGTAGCGGCGATGTATTGTAATAAGTTGTCTTTAGTTGTCGCCGACAGGATCGTAGCTTGACGCGGGTGGACGTAGGTTGTCATAGGTGTGGTCGTAGGTGGACGTCCTAATGGGTCATCGGTTGTCGGTAGCTTGACGTAGCTTGATGTCGACTGGGTGGTAGGTTGGTGTTGACATTGTTGTAGACATTGTTGTAGGGGAGTCCAGTTGCCGTTTTTTCGGCAACCTGCTACGACTATGATAGTCGCCGAAAGAATTGCCTAAGTGGGACAGGCCCTTAACTTAGCAGGACAGGTAGCATCTCTGGAGAGAAGGAATGGGTGTGTTTTGGGTCGAGACCCTTCTTCAGACTGATCAATTCTATCTATTGATGAGTTTGCAATTCTGCTTCCCAACAATCATTCAAGTAAGCTTTCTCTGAATCCATCTCGGAGTCTTCATTTTAATAATATATATGAACCCTTACACGAGATTCCTAAATTCCCAGACATCCGTTCCAAAAGGAAGATCTAATTAATTCTTCTGACTCACATTGCTCCCTGGTTTAGTTGTTCCTTGCGAGTTAGGAAACAGTGTCAGGAAAATAGAGGTTGAGTCCTCTATCAATTTTTCAAGTTGTTTGTCCTGTTGTTGAAGACTTTGCAATTCCAAAGGATTAGAACGCCTTAACATGAAAACCTCTTGAAGTTGCTCTGGACCATTTCTTATGGGGCTCTGGTGGAATTACTTTCTCACCCACATATATTGGAACCTCGGGATCTTCTGAGCATAATCTGTGTTCTAATTGTACAGGGTACATCACCAATTTCATTTCGGAGTCACGTGAGTGACTTCGTGAAGAACCCGCCAGCACGCATGCGCGACATATCGTCGCTCGCATTGCAGTCGACGGCTGGAGAGGAGCGCGGCTCACCACCAGCCCTTCATAAGGGCCACTCAGGTAAGTATAGACAACCTTGAGTTGGTTGTCCTGTGTGAGTAATTGTGTTTTCTCCCACAGGGACATGGACGTAAAAAGGAGTAAGGGCCGCAGAACTTCCGGAAGGAGTTGCCGGCCACCCATCCCGGAGTCCCCGTCTACAGCGGTAGGACGGGCCGGGAAAAAGGCGCGCAAATCGGGGAGCCCTGTAATCACAGGACCCGGTTCACCGACGCAGCTGTGCTCTAGCGGGGGTCCCGCAGAGCAAGAACTCGGTACAGCGCCGGAGCAGGTGCACCCTGACTCCATTTCTCTGTCACCCACTGGGTCATTGGCAGAGACGAGCAAAAGGGATCCGCGTGCTGCCGCACGGCCCTTCTCCCTGAGCCCTCTCGAAGGAACCAGGGATAGAGCTCGACTACCTAGCCCTTCTCGGGCTGAGGTCTCACCAGGAGCCACCAGAATGTGGTCTGGTGAATCGGCGAGACCCGAATCCACTGGCAGACCAAGGAGGGCCAGCATGGACTCACCACCCAGGGGGACCAGGAGGAGTCACGCGGGTGGAGTCTCGTCACGGTCACCGCTTCCCCCGCTGGGGGCGGGTCGGGACCGTATGCCGTCTGGGTCCAGATCTAGGACAGTCGGCAAGCCCGCGCGGATGTCGGGTCACCACGCTGCGGCGTTGGGTGCCGACCTCTCCCCACCTATGCCCTCAGAGGCAGCCGGATGCAGCTCAGCGAAAAGGAGGCGCTTGAGCAGATCCGCGCGGGAATCGCTCAGCTTCGCCGAGGCGGCTGGTAGCGACACATCGTCACGGCACCGATATTACCTCGACGAGGTACGGGCCGACGACAGGAGCCTCAGTAGTTCCTTCAGGCATGAGGACTCCAACCGCCCATACATGCACGATGCTTGGACCGTATGGAGAGGATATTGGAACAAGTCCTACTAAATCAAAGACAGGACACTCACAGTTCCAGGGGACTTATGGATATATCCCCATCACCATCTATGGACAGCATGAGGCCAGAAGAGGAGGAGATCCTGGTACATGCCCCAGCAGCACCTGAGGTCCCCCAGGAAGAGCTTCTGGATGTGGCAGCCAAGTTCGGGTTACCCGTATCTTCAGGACAACCCCTCAACACTAAACTGGCCGCGACCATAGATTACCTCACGAACCACCAGCTACAGGAGGAGGTCCTTGCGAAGGCCATGGAAAGACACAAGGCTCCAGGAAATTGCAATTCACTCAACGTGCCGATTGTAAACATGCCAATCTGGGGCAATATCAGCCCGGGCATCAGAGCGCAGGAAGTGAAACTGCAGAGAATCCTGATATTACTTACGTCTGGGATTACCGCTTTTGCAAGGTCAGTGGACGGGGTTGATTTAAACACCGAGCAGGAGGATGCTCTAGCACTGCTTTGTAATACGCAGTACGAAATCAACGCTTTCAGGAAAAGCATAATTAAACCTTCGTTGAATCCCAAATTTGCGGGACTATGCAGAGCACCTCCTACACCACCACCCAGACAGCTGTTCAGAGAAGACCTCCCGAAGCAGGTCAAAGACCTAGATGACCATGCTAAAACAGTGGGTCTGATGAGATCACATACTGTGACCAGACATTCGGCCAAGAAAACACCTTACTTTAGGCCGCGAGGTCAAACCGACAGGCCAGCAAGGACCTACATTCCGGCGCCTCCTCAATATCAACAGCCTCCTCAGCCCAGGCCTTTTTTAGGACTAGGCCCTCAGCGGCCAGCATGGAAAATGCGGACTCCACATCAACAACGCAACCCAGCACCTCCACGTCCCACCAAACATATCAGGGACCACCGATAACCATGAAGGTAAGGCGGTCTGGATTCCATGCACTTGCATGTCTAACCTCACAGGTTGGGGGCAGACTACGGGGATTTAAGGAGGCATGGGAAACCATCACCTCAGATGAGTTTATCTTACAAAGTATTCAGGGTTATGAAATTGAGTTTATTAATGGCCAATTGCCTCCACCTCAGCATATGCCAAATCGCAAATTTGCACTTTCCAAAAAGGAATCAGCAGAAGGCTATGCTGAAATCTTGAGATTACAAGAAAAAGGGGTGATAGAAAGAACCACACATGAACCAATTGAATTCGTGTCTAATATATTTACTAAAACCAAAAAAGATGGAGGATGTCGGGTCATTATAGATTTAACTCACTTGAATACCTTTGTAAAATATACCCATTTCAAAATGGACACGTTCGAAACAGCCAAATCTTTGATTTCGAAGGGCTGCTTCATGGCATGCATTGATTTAAAAGATGCATACTATTCAATATCCATTCGGAAACATCACAGAAAGTTCTTGAAGTTTATCTGGATGGATCAGCTTTGGCAATACAAAGCATTGCCCAATGGGCTTACCACAGCCCCCAGACTGTTCACTAAACTACTCAAGCCAGTACTAGCTACACTGAGGAGGCAAAATCATACGGTCATGGCTTATTTGGATGACATTCTGATAATTGGACATACACTGGAGTCAGCAGAATTGGCAGTTTCAGCCACAGTGGAAATTTTTCAAAAAATGGGATTTATTATCCATCCAGACAAATCAAAGTTCTTCCCCGCACAGATCATGGACTACCTGGGGTTCACGGTAGATGCCAATCGCATGGTCACCACCATACCAACTAATAAAGTTGGGGATGTGTTTCAAGCATGTAAGAATCTGGTCTGCTCCAGTATACCGTCAATTAGACAAACTGCCAAGGTAATTGGGAAAATTGTAGCAGTCTTTCCAGCCGCTCAATTCGGACCTTTACATTATCAAAATTTGCAAAGATCAAAAATAGCAGCATTAAAATCAAATGCTGGACATTTTGATAGACCTATGCAGCTGCCGCTCAAGGCAAAAATTGAGTTGCAATGGTGGATTGGCAATATCCATAACTCATTCAAACCCATCATTGTGCCTCGTCCGGTGGTATACTTACAAACAGACGCAAGCTCCCATGGCTGGGGAGCTACGGACAACAACACCAGTTGTGGAGGTAGATGGGACTCACTTGAAGCTACTCTATTGTCAGCACAAGGGATAAACTATTTGGAGATGCTGGGAGCATTCCACGGACTAAGAGCTTATTGTTCAAACATTACTGACACTCATGTCCGTCTCCAAATAGACAATACCACTGCGGTGGCATATCTGAATCATATGGGCGGTACCAGGTCAATTTCATGTGATGAATTGGCAAATACAATTTGGCTCTGGTGTATTCAACGGAATATTTGGATCTCAGCTACCTACTTACCAGGTAAGCGCAACACAGTGGCGGACACCAGGTCACGGAAATTTAATGACAACATCGAGTGGATGTTGAACTCCCAAATATTCACCAAAATTACAGCCAAATTTGGTAAACCGGATATTGACCTTTTTGCGTCACGGTTGAACCATCAGGTACCAACATACGTATCATGGGAACCAGATCCTGGGGCAATGGCGATGGACGCGTTCTCGCTAGATTGGGGGAAATGGTTTTTCTATGCATTTCCTCCATTTTGCCTCATCAGTCGGGTATTGCGGAAAATCCAGCTCGATGCTGCTAAGGGCATCCTCATCATACCCGACTGGCCTACGCAGTCATGGTATCCGGTGGTCCTTGGAATGATAAGTCAACCATGGGTCCTCTTAGAGGGTTGCCCACAATTGGTGACGAACCCTGTCACAGGGAAACCACACCCCTGCTATAGTCACTTGAATCTATTGGCTTGCAGGATTTGAACAGACCATTACTACAGTATGGTCTATCATCAAGGACAATGGATACCATGGGAGCATCATGCAGGGAGTCCTCAAGACGGCAATACTTATCGCACATCAGGAAATGGGAAACCTATTGCGGCCGCCTGGACATTGCATATGACTCCGTTTCCATCACAGACGTGCTGGAATTTCTTGCGGGGCTACATCATGATGAACATCTCAGTTACAGTGCCATCAATAGCGCCAGGAGTGCCCTATCATCCTACCTCAATATTGAGGTAGGATCTAACAAACTGGTCTCCAAGCTGATGCGGGGAATATTTAATTCCAACCCGCCAAGGCCCCGTTACAACATCACCTGGGATATTGGAAAAGTACTGACCCTACTCAGGACGTGGTCACCCATGGCTGGGCTTGAACTGGACAAACTCACCCTGAAGTTGGTGATGTTGATGGCGCTCACTTCGGCACAAAGGGTGCAGACGCTTCACAAGGCCAATATCGACAAGATGATCTCTACCCCTGAGCGGGTCACTTTCTTCATTGATGAATTGCTGAAGCAGCATAGACCTGGATTCACAGGGCTGCAGCTGGTGTTTCCAGCATACCCCGCTGATGCTAGGCTGTGCATAGCCACCCATATCCGCCACTATATTAAAGTGACGAGGAAATTAAGGGGAATGGAGAAATACCTGCTCATCAGCCACAAAAAACCTCACCATAGAGTGACGGCACAGACGATCTCCAGATGGCTCAGGATCGTCTTGAACAAGGCAGGTATTGACACTGATGTTTTTAAATCCCATTCCACCAGGGCAGCATCTACGTCGGCGGCAAAGGTCATGGAGGTGCCCATGGACCAGATACTTGCCACAGCGGGATGGTCCAGTGAAGCCACCTTTCAGCGGTTTTATAATAAACCCGTCACCATACCTGGAATGTTCGCAGGAGCCGTGCTAGATGCAGGCCGAGAACATACAGTCACCCCTCAGTGAGGGTTTTTTTCTTTGTTGTTGTTATTAATAAATATTATTATTTTTCAGAATAGCAGCTTCGGAAATTGGTTACTCCTGTCCATCCTTTCAGTAGCGTGTGTGATAGCATGGACGTTGTCCAGGGCGTGAAATCACAGAAGCTTTGAAGTCTTCACGAAGTCACTCACGTGACTCCGAAATGAAATAGTAAGATTAAACGAGAACTTACCAGTTTGAAGTTTGATCTTTATTTTATGAGGAGTTGCGATGAGGGATTTCGTGCCCTCCGCTCCCAACCCTCGATCATAAAGTCAACTGGTAACTAGAGTCTCTTCAATCTTACTATAACAAGTCATTTCTTGGTCTTGGTTCTGTGATTCCACACCGCTGCTTTGAAGTATGTCGCGCATGCGTGCTGGCGGGTTCTTCACGAAATCCCTCATCGCAACTCCTCATAAAATAAAGATCAAACTTCAAACTGGTAAGTTCTCATTTAATCTTACTATTTTAAGTCACTGTCCCAGCAGGGACCAAACTCATTGCTAATTTAAGTAGTGAACCAGATATGGGGTGACTGACTTCAAGTGACAAACATGAGATTGCTAGTGGGCGTTGTGTATCTCTGGTGGATGGTAGGACATAATGTCATTGGAAATGGTACTTGGTCTTAGGTGTGCTATCAAACTGATAAGGACCCTTCGTAAGATTCCAGCGTTTACATCACTGCTAGCTCCTTAACAGTGGCTTGGGTAAGGAAAGGCTCATTAAGTTGTTGGCCTTCACTTGTGTGGAAAAATCTGCCCCTGCAGTTTCTTCAGCAACAACATGTTGCAATAGTAAAATCAACTATACATTATGTGGTGATTTCTGCTAATATTGCATGTGAATCTGCATTCATGCATGTAAGCATAGTAGACCCAGGGGATACAACAGCATCCGTCCACTGAAGTTTAGACATTTCCAACAATTTATTTTCTGTATGTGATTAAATATCTTTGTCCTTACGTCAGAAGCACTTCTCTCGGACTGGAGACTGGATGTTTCAAGTGAACGGTCTCTAAGGTTATCACCCTGCACCACAGCTATTAAGCCTATTTGTGGGAAGGGTTTAATTAGCATAGGAATTTTAGCAATTTGACAGGATTAATTAAAAGCATATGCCTTAAAGCCATACCTATCATAGTTGTTCATAAATCAAGTAAAAAGCATAATAAAATGTACTAGCTTCAGCAAAACTCAAATTATTTTCTTATTGAGGTGAGATGTGCATCAAATATCCTGTTGCATATGGACAGATTAAATCATCAGCCTACATCCATTGGCCCTTCAGGCTTTTGATTTAACAAACATCACACAACCTAACAGCGCACAAAAATTGCATTCATTGTCATGCGCCAAAGCAACGCAACGTCATGGGCTGTGTTAAGCTCCTGCACTTACACTAATGAGCATCTTCTCATGACTGCCATGGATTTGACTCAAGGCAAATGCCTCCATTGCTCGAGCTCTGAGTGTAGGTCATGCTAAGTGGAATGTCTATGCCATATTAATTTATTAGAAGTCCTTGTTGGAGTATTGCTTTTGCCACTGATTTGCTGCAGATAGACATAAAATGCTGGAGTAACTCAGTGGGTCTGGAGAAAAGGAAGCATCTGGAGAAAAGGAAGAGGTGGTATTTCAAGTCGAGACAAGTCTACAGGACCAAAACGTCACTTATTCCTTTTCTCCAGAGATGCTGCCCGACCCAGAGTTACTCCAGCATTTTATGTCTATCTGCAGCAATATTGCACTTAACATGACCTACACACGGAGCTCGAGTATTTGCCTTGAGTTAAATCTATGGCAGTCATGAGGAGATGTTCAAGTTTTCTGATCCAGGGCAAAGCAGATATCAAAGACTGTGTTAAAGAAGGAACTGCAGATGCTGGAGAATCGAGGGTACACAAAAGGTTGGAGAAACTCAGCGGGCGCAGCAGCATCTAAGGAGCGAAGGAGATAGGCGACGTTTCGGGTCGAGACCCTTCTTCAGACTCGACTGTGGATCATCGAGCTGCTGATGTTCACCTTAGACTTGGTGGTCTCCATGTGGGTGATCAAGGTATTCAACTTTGATTGGGCCATCGTCATTATAGTCAGCATTTACCCATGACCTTGCAAACCTACTTGCTGCTTCAATAAATCTGATACAAAGTCAGTCCCAAGGACTCCATTGGGGATCTGATAGAAAATAAGTGACAGGGAAATGAATAGGGAAATGCAATTGATGGTACTATACTTAGTGCTAGCATAAACTTGATGGATTGAATGGCCACTTTCTCTGTTGTAAGGATTTGTGATATGTACTGTGCTGTATAATCTAACAGAGAGACATAGGAAGCTTCAGGTATATATTTATGCTCGTTAGAATAGATAATTTTAAGTGATTTTTAATGCAGTAGCTAATGCAATAATGCTTTAGAATCCAGATGGTTCTAGCTGTACTGTGAAAAGAACACCATCGTAGATTTTAGATCACCATCATCTTATGGGGATTTTATGAGGATTTTAAAAAGATTACTCATGCAGAGGGAGCATAGCTCAAAACCTCAACACAGACGATACTGTTTACCAGATAAATCACAAAATAACATTGGCAAGTATCAGAGACACTGGCATGTATCCACAAGACAGATAACTGAATCAATGTCAGTGTCCGATTCCAGGCCATCATGCCTAATGTTGAGGATCTAATTAAGTTCAACGTGTGCTAAGGGGCAGACAACATATTTCCATGCCCAGCACCAGGTCCAGGAAACAGATGCTCTGATGCAAACTGTGTCTTGGGAAGAGGTACCAGATGCAGAGAGGAAGGATTCAAGTATGTGCTTCAAGCATCATTGAAAAGCACCATCCCACTGACACTGAGCAATCCTGAGCCCAGACTGCTCAAAGTGGAGAATGAGCATTCAGAATTGCAGTGAGAACTTTGAATCAGTGCACTGTGAGCATAAGTAGCACACTGCAAATGGTGCAGCACTTCACCACCTGCCTACCTTGTCAGGCACCTTATGGACAAATCTGCAATTTCCACACTGACTTCATCAGCCCCAGGAACACACAATCAGAGCAGAAGGAGTCATCCTTAGTCCTTAGAGATCGTCTGAGATGGTTGGCCATTTCATCTTCTTCAATGACCACAATTATTTTCTTGCAAAAAATGCCAAAGTCCATCTATGGGATATCAACAAATGTGACCTATCTACCATAGGGCGGAACAGTGGTGCAGCAGTAGAGTTGTTGCCTCCAGCACTAGAAAGCCGGGATAGATCCTGACTATGGGTGCTGTCTGCATGGAGTTTGTGCATTTTCCCTATGACCACGTGGATTTTCTCCAGGTGCTCCGGTTTTTTCCCCACATTTGCAAGTTTGTAGGTTAATTGGCTTCTGTAAATTATGGGGCAAAAGTAAGAAAACGTTGAACTCATATATGGGTTGGTGTGGACCTGTTTCCAGGCTATATCGCTAAACTCCAAACACAATCCTTTGCTGCATGTCTGATATTTAGAAAAAGTTGCTTGCTTTTTCTTATACCTTGGAGTTACATTCCTGAAGTGATTGTTGTAGAAAATAAATTGTTCAATCGTTAAGAATATGCCATGTTGAGCAGGGTTGAGAGGAAAATTTAAGGAGTCTGGATGCTGCATTACTTAAGCTTCCAATTAACTTTGCCCCTTAATTTTATCCTGGCAATTCCATTCATTGATGAGAGCAGAGAATAGGTATAAGTCATTAGCTTTTTGCTCCCAGATCCAATTGGCAGAACTTCAGTGGATGCTTTTCAGCACTGGTTGGAACCATTCGACATTCTCATCTCAGAGAAAATAATCTACCCCAAAACAAGTGACGATCATGCTTCTGTCAACAATTTCTTGCAATAATGTGCACTTAATATAGAAACATATTAGTGATGAAAAAAACGGAAAAAAAACACAATAAATAGGATAATAATCTTGGCAATTAAACCTCATCAGAAACATAAAATAAGCCCATAAAATGCTAATAATAATATAAAATTCAAATCTTGTTATGGTTCAGTCAATAAAAAAAGTTATCGTTCAACATTGCTAGGTGTAAAGTCTTATCAGAATTTACAATTTGTGAAATATCCCATGGTCACACAGTTAAGAAATTGGTGGCAATAAATGTTTTTTTTAATTTTGAAGTTATAAATTATTGCAACTCATGGATTAAATACATAAAATAAATTGGTTATCTTCAGTATAATTTAACATTTGTAAGAATACATAAATTATCAAGAAATGAATAGAGAGTGCAGCTAATGACATTATCCCAAATCAATTTAATGCAATTTTTGGAGTTGGAATTAGTTAACTTTTTAAAAAAGGATGCCTTCTGCCTCTGAATAATCAATGTGTCTGTTAACTGTTTGCTTAATGAATTAACTTAATTCATTTCTAAAAGGATTACTCATTAAACTAATGTGTTTATAGGCTATTCATTTGTCTTTAATTAATTTCTCATATTGCATCAAATAATAAATCGCTAATAGATTGAGCAGCGACTTAAAACACTTTATCATTAATTTAGTTTGAGTATGCTTATATTCATGGGATAAATGGAGTGTACAATGTGACATTAACTTGACAAAGTCATCAGCATTGAAATGCTGTTGGAAACAGCCTGTATAGAAACGAAAATTCAAGTTTGAGATCAGATCATTTGGTCTGATGAAGCATATCATGGGAGATTATGAAATATACCATGCAGCACCCAGCTATATAATTCACAGTCCACCATATATTCTTTCCTGATGGTCATCCTTAGGTTTCAGGCACCCAAGGCAAGGCAAGAATTAAATGCCTTGCCATGGTTACCCCAGAGTGGCAGTAAGTCACCTCAGCTTACTGCAATCTATGTGGTGTAGACAGTTCTACCATGCTTTTGGGTATGGGATTCCAAAAGATGAAGATGTGTCCATGTACCTCTTACCCTTATCCTCCTTTGTTCCAAGTATTTTGTGTTTGGAGATGTTCCTGCCATTATTCCTCTCATTCTCCCATCATGAACCTCTCTACTCTTACCAGTCACTACCACCATTATGCCCACAAGAAAACTGCCAAAAACATCTTCCATTATTTGAGAGATCAAGAGTGTTTTACTGTCAAAAGTCCCAGACAGAACAATGAAATTCTTACTTGCAGCAGCACACCAGATTATGTAAACATAGTATTCTGTAAACCAATACCCCCAAGTCCATGTAGTTCAGAGCTTATTTGGAGATTGTTGCGTTTAATAGCCTGATGGCAGGGTAAATACAGGGTTAGATTATTGTTCAAATATGTTAAAAGAATCACTTCACAATCACCTTTAGACTGTTAGGCAACGAGATACCAATACTTTGGTTCCTCAGCCATGTCCAATTCCTAAAATCAATATAACCTGCTCAAAAAGTTGTGAATTTTTAACTGCAGTTGTATTTAGTGCAAATCCATAATCGTCTGTGCTTGCTGTGGAAATATTGTTCTCAAAACAGAACCCTTTTGTATAATGGGGTGCACACACCCCATAGTGACTTAATCACCATTGAGTTTCTAAACTTCTAATTTACAAAATTATCAGATATATTTGATGAAATATATTTTTGTTTGAAATATAATATGAAACTGGCTACCAATATTATATGTGTGAAAGATACATCTTCTAGATGCGCTGGGACGCATCCTCAGTGATGTGGCCTGGGGTCATCGGGTGTTTCGGTTCTCACAACATCAGACACCCTCACCCAGGCGACCCAGCCAGGGCTGATATATTTTAAGCTGATTTCATTATTTAAATTGTTCACGTGGTAGATTAACAGGGTAAAATGCTTATTTATTTTTTAAATAGGTCCATTAATTAACCAGTACTATTTTATTTTTCTTGAATAGATTTTTTTTAAGCCAAAGTTACCCAAGCTCAGAGAAGATCATGGCCATATGAAAACAAGTGCAATCTACAACAATCTGGCCATATGCAACAAGTTGTAAACATATGCAACTGTGATCACAATTCTCAGTGGATTTGTCATTTGCACACCAACTGAAAAATGACTCCTATGTTTCAAGTCATGTAGGCAGATCTTTACCCTTGCCACTCTCATGGCACATGAACAATGACAAGAGTTTAAGTTCAATGGAAAGTCATGAATCAAAATAGAACATAGAATACCACAACACAGGAACAGGCCCTTCAGCCTATGCTGACCAACCAACCGTGCTGCCAAGTTAAACTGCATATCTGCTTACACATGGTCTGTACCCCACAAGTTATGTTCATGTGCCTTTAAATGTGCCCAAATCTGAGGAAAGACATCCTTGCCATAGAGGGGGTACAGAGAAGATTCACCAGACTGATTCCTGGGATGTCAGGACTTTCATATGAGGAAAGATTGGATAGACTCGGTTTGTACTCGATGGAATTTAGAAGATTGAGGGGGGATCTTATAGAAACCTACAAAATTCTTAAGGGGTTGGACAAGCTAGATGCTGGAAGATTGTTCCCGATGTTGGGGGAGTCCAGAACAAGGGGTCACAGTCTAAGGATAAGGGGGAATTCCTTTAGGACCGAAATGAGGAAAACATTCTTTACACAGAGAGTGGTGAGTCTCTGGAATTCTCTGCCACAGAAGGTAGTTGAGGCCAGTTCATTGGCTATATTTAAGAGGGCGTTAGATGTGGCACTTGTGGCTAAAGGGATCAGGGGGTATGGAGAGAAGGCAGGTACGGGATACTGAGTTGGATGATCAGCCATGATCACATTGAATGGCGGTGCAGGCTCGAAGGGCCGAATGGCCTACTCCTGCACCTATTTTCTATGTTTCTATGTTTCTAAATGTAAGAGGCATTACGTTTAAAATGCCTCTTAAACATGAATATATCTGCTTCTGCCCTGGCAGTTTGTTCCAGGCACCTATCACTCTTTGTAAACTATTAACTCTATTTCTCTGTGGTAGGGTATACACAATGTTTTTAATTTTCACTTGTCAGCCTTCATACGCTCACGCAAATGTTCTAAACCTTTGCAACTTGCCTTACATCCTCTCTGCCTTTGTCACCCCATCTCCGTCTGATAACATTTACTTCTCAGCTACTTTATATAACAATTTAGTTTCTCCTAGATTTGGCAAACAATACCTAATTATTCCTCACCTAGCAAATCAGATTAGAACCTTTCCAGATTTTTAGAAATAAATGTTTACTAACTTCTCTTTCCTTTCCCGATTTTGTTACAAATTCAAACTAATTACTTATTTTATTGAAAATGGAAAAACATAGCTTATGCCTGTCAACTATTAAGGTCTTTGCTAACTGAAACATCTTTCGTAAATTGCTTTTTTGACCCTCCTTGCTTGATTTTATCTTGTTGCCTGAAAATTGTAGCATATCATGCCTGCTTTTTTTTTGTATGTGAATCATGTATTGATACGATGTTATGCATGTTTTATCAAAATAGCATCCACCCCCGCTGTCAGTTCACCCAGTGTCATCTGTGATCATGGTGATGCCATCAAATTACATGGCACTCGTGTCTGCTCTACTAACAGAAATGGGACTAGCATTGAGGAACCCGGAGCTCTCGTTTCCAACTAGCAGTAAAACAAGGTGTAATAAACTGGATGACTGGATTAAAAGCGCATTGGGGCATTGACATTTAAGTGACAGACTCTGCCACCATAAGTTTTATTTACTGCACTTTCACCTTCAGGTGTCATTGATAAGACTGCTGCATGTCTGCACTGTGCATCTCAATGAAAGGCAAAGATCACTAGCCCCTAAATGAGCCTGAATTTACAAGCCTTCGGGCTAATCATAGCATGTGGGTTCAGTGCACAGACACAAAATACTGAGGTAACTCAGCAGAGTCAGCAACGTTGGAGGACATGCATAGGCAGGTATGGGTCAGGACCCATTTTAAGACAGATTGTATTAGGCTGCGAGAGAGCTGGAAGAGAGGTGTGGGCAGGACAAAGTCAGGCAAGTGATATGTGCAGGAAGGAACTGCAGATGCTGGTTTACACTGAAGATAGACACCAAATGCTGGAGTAACTCAGCGGATCAGGCAGCATCTCCGGAGACAAGGAATGGGTGATGGTTCAGGTCGAGACCCTTCTTCAGACTGTCACCCATTCCTCCTCTCCAGAGATGCTGCCTGTCCCACTGAGTTACTCCAGAATTTAGTGTCTATCTTCGGGCAAGTGATAGATGGATACAGGTGATTTTGATTGGCAGATGGTTGAACAAAGGCCAGAGTTGAAAAGGGAAAATGCACTGAGATAAGCAAAGAGGTATGAAAGTTATAACCAGAGGAAAGGATATAGGTGGAAGTAGACAGGTGAAGGGGAAAGGGGGCAGATTCGTGGGAGAAATGGGTGAGCATCAAGATGGGGCACAGCTAAGAGAGGTGGAGAAACCAGAGGTGGGGCGTATTTGTTCCTAAAATTGGAGAATTCAATGTTCATACCATTGGTGTGCAAGCAATTTCTGTTTTTGTTTCAGATTCCAGCATCTGTTGTTTTACTTGTTTTTTAACTGATGCCTACAATTGATCTTCAGGGAATGGATTCTAGTTAATTGATTGCTACAAATGTTAAAAATGATAATTTAAAAGTTACCTGAAATGTTCTACTCGGTAACTTTGAAAATGCAACATGCAAGAATCCTGTGATTCACTTGTACATTTCAAGGGCTAATGTCATCAAAAGAAATTGACAAGTCCCAGATATACGGTCTAATGACCCTTATAAACCCATGTTCATCAAATTTAAATCACTGGATTATCCAATTCCTGAGTTTTCAAAACTTGTAAAATGTGGCTGGGAATAATTTGCTATTCAGTATTATGTACTTACATTAAACATTTATGAACTGCTTTAAGAGAAGTGGCTCTTTAACCAATTGTGACTGGAGAATGGTTCACCTTTCTATTTCAGTCAATATGAAGGTCCAGTGAATGCCAATTTAAAAAATGACTCATTTATTTCATATCTTTCACAATTTCATTATCTGTAAATAGCATGCAGAAGGCATTGGAATCCATGTGGCTCAGGGTAATGCTGCCCCTTCACAGGATGTGTCATTGGCATTTCAGTCCAATTCTGATTCCCTCTATTTGCAATAAAGAGACAATGCTATTGGTGCTGTTCATCCTCATTGTAAAATTCCACTCTGTTCTCAGCTTCATACAGTCTATCCAACACCTCCACTTTTTGCAATGTTTTCCTTGCTCTCTTTCCAATCTAATGCACTGCATTTGCTGCTCTGTTCCCCTGTAAATTGAGGAAACCAAATGCAGAGTGGCTGGATGGTTTGCAGAATGCCTCATTCAGCCCTTGATCTCCTTCACGATCCTAGCCAAGCACAACGCAAGCTCGAATAACAGGACCTCATCTTCTGACAAGGAGCATTACACCCCTTCCTGATTCAACACAAAGTTCAACAATAACTGCATTTCCAGCATCTTATTTTAGATTACTTGCATTCACCACACCTTTCACCAGTAATTGCACTTAATTATTCACTCAGCATTAATTATTTTAAAACCTAAATTGTTTAATCACGATTCTCGACTAAGTATCCCTATGTATCGCATTGTCCTTAGCCAAATGGCCCATGTGAACCACCCTGCCTGAGTTCATCTGTTGCTGGTCCTGATTTGTCCTGGTCCTTTTCTTGCTTCCAGTCCTCCCCCCCATCAATCTATCTGAAGAAGGGTTCCATCCCAAAACATCACCTAACCATTTTCTCCAAAGATACTGCCTAACTCATTGAGTTATTCCAGGCATTTAGTGTCTATCTTTGTTATATCGCAGTTCTTTTAATTAGCATCGTTACCCCTTCAGTCCTTTAGAAACATAGAAACATAGAAATTAGGTGTAGGAGTAGGCCATTCGGCCCTTCGAGCCTGCACCGCCATTCAATATGATCATGGCTGATCATCCAACTCAGTATCCCGTACCTGCCTTCTCTCCATACCCTCTGATCCCCTTAGCCACAAGGGCCACATCTAACTCCCTCTTAAATATAGCCAATGAACTGGCCTTAACTACCCTCTGTGGCAGAGAGTTCCAGAGACACACCACTCTCTGTGTGAAAAAATTTCTTCTCATCTCGGTCCTAAAGGATTTCCCCCTTATCCTTAAGCTGTGACCCCTTGTCCTGGACCTCCCCAACATCGGGAACAATCTTCCTGCATCTAGCCTGTCCAACCCCTCAAGAATCTTGTAAGTTTCTATAAGATCCCCTCTCAATCTCCTAAATTCTAGAGAGTACAAACCGATTCTATGCAGTCTTTGTTCATAAGACAGTCCTGACATCCCAGGAATCAGTCTGGTGAACCTTCGCTGCACTCCCTCTATGGCAATAATGTCCTTCCTCAGATTTGGAGACCAGAACTGTACGCAATACTCCAGGTGTGGCCTCACCAGGACCCTATACAACTGAAGTAGAACCTCCCTGCTCCTATACTCAAATCCTTTTGCTATGAAAGCTAACATACCATTGGCTTTCTTCACTGCCTGCTGTACCTGCATGCCTACTTTCAATGACTGGTGTACCATGACACCCAGGTCGCGCTGCATCTCCCCTTTTCCTAATTGGCCACCATTTAGATAGTAGTCGGTTTTCCTATTTTTGCCACCAAAGTGGATAACCTCACATTTATCCACATTATACTGCATCTGCCAAACATTTGCCCACTCACCCAGCCTATCCAAGGCACCTTGCATTCTCCTAGCATCCTCCTCACAGCTAACACTGCCCCCCAGCTTAGTGTCATCCGCAAACTTGGAGATATTGCCTTCAATTCCCTCATCCAGATCATTTATGTATATTGTAAATAGCTGGGGTCCCAGCACTGAGCCTTGCGATACCCCACTAGTCACTGCCTGCCATTGTGAAAACGACCCGTTTACTCCTACTCTTTGCTTCCTGTTTGCCAGCCAGTTCTCTATCCACATCAATACTGAACCCCCAATGCCATATGCTTTAAGTTTATTCCTAAAATTGGAGAATTCAATGTTCATACCATTGGTGTGCAAGCAATTTCTGTTTTTGTTTCAGATTCCAGCAATTGCTTATGTGGGACCTTGTCGAAAGCCTTCTGGAAGTCCAGATACACCACATCCACTGGTTCTCCCCCATCCACGCTACTAGTTACATCCTCGAAAAATTCCACAAGATTCGTCAGACATGATTTACCTTTCGTAAATCCATGCTGACTTTGTCCAATGATTTCACCACTTTCCAAATGTGCTGCTATCCCATCTTTAATAACTGACTCTAGCAGTTTCCCCACTACTGATGTTAGACTAACTGGTCTGTAATTCCCCGTTTTCTCTCTCCCCCCCTTCTTAAAAAAAGGGGTTATGTTTGCTACCCGCCAATCCTCAGGAACTACTCCAGAATCTAAAGAGTTTTGAAAGATTATCACTAATGCATCCACTATTTCCGGAGCTACTTCTTTAAGTACTCTGGGATGCAGCCTATCTGGCCCTGGGGATTTATCGGCCTTTAATCCATTCAATTTACCCAACACCACTTCCCGACTAACCTGGATTTCACTCAAGTACTCCTTTCACCTGCGGTCCCCTGCTATTTCCGGCAGATTATTTATGTCTTCCTTAGTGAAGACGGAACCAAAGTAGTTATTCAATTGGTCCGCCATATCCTTGTTCCTCATGATCAACTCACCTGTTTCTGACTGCAAGGGACCTACATTTGTTTTAACTAATCTATTTCTCTTCACATATCTATAAAAACTTTTGCAGTCAGTTTTTATGTTCCCTGCCAGTTTTCTTTCATAATCTATTTTTCGTTTCCTAATCAAGCCCTTTGTCCTTCTCTGCTGGTCTCTGAATTTCTCCCAGTCCTCTGGTATGCTGCTTTTTCTGGCTACTTTGTATGCATCATCCTTTGCTTTGATACTATCCCTGATTTCCCTTGTTATCCACGGATGCACTACCTTCCCTGATCTATTCTTTTGCCAAATTGGGATGAACAATTTTTGTAGTTCATCCATGCAGTCTTTAAATGTCTTCCATTGCGTATCCACCGTCAACCCTTTTAGAATTGATTGCCAGTCAATCTTGGCCAATTCACGTCTCATACTCTCAAAGTTACCTTTCCTTAAGTTCAGAACCATTGTTTCTGAATTAACAATGTCACTCTCCATCCTAATGAAGAACTCGACCATATTATGGTCACTCTTGCCCAAGGGGGCACGCACAATAAGACTGCTAACTAACCCTTCCTCATTACTCAATACCCAGTCTAAAATAGCCTGCTCTCTCGTTGGTTCCTCTACATGTTGATTTAGATAACTATCCCTCATAATTTCCAAAAAATCCTCTTCCTCAGCGCCCCTGCCAATTTGATTCACCCAATCTATATGTAGATTGAAGTCACCCATTATAACTGTTTTGCCTTTGTCGCACGCATTTCTAATTTCCTGTTTTATACCATCCCCAACTTCACTACTACTGTTAGGTGTACACAACTCCCACTAGCGTTTTCTGCCCCTTAGCATTTCGCAGCTCTACCCATACCGATTCCACATGCTCCAAGCTAATGTCCTTCCTTTCCATTGCGTTAATCTCCTCTCTAACCAGTAACGCTACCCCACCTCCTTTTCCTTTCTCTCTATCCCTCCTGAATATTGAATATCCCTGGATGTTCAGCTCCCAGCCTTGGTCACCCTGGAGCCATGTCTCCGTGATCCCAACTATATCATACTCATTAATAGCTATCTGCACGTTCAACTCATCCACCTTATTACAAATACTCCTTGCATTGAGACACAAGGCCTTCAGGCTTGTTTTTACAACGCTCTTACCCCTTATACAATTTTGTTGAGAAGTGGCCCTTTTTGATTTTTGCCCTGGTTTTGTCTGCCTGCCACTTTTACTTTTCACCTTGCTCCCTATTGCTTCCACCCTCGTTTTACACCCACCTGCCTCTCTGCTCTTGTACCCATCCCCCTGCCACATTAGTTTAAATCCTCCCCGACAGCACGAGCAATCACTCCCCCAAGGACATTGGTTCCATTGGTTCTTTAAACCATCCAGCCTTCCAGCCTTTAACAGCTCACCCCTTCAGTCTCATTTTCCTCCTGCATTTCTCTGCATCTTGATACTTATTTCACCACTGAATTGACTAAGCTGTAAAGCTGCACTAATATGTAATGCTGCAGCAAGTAAGAATTCCATTGTTTCGTTGCTGTGGCAAGCTAACTCCCCATTTTACAAACGAGTGCAGCTTTCAGACAAAAAAACATTTTCAACCAATGAGCTAGTTATTCACAGTGGTGTCGAGGGATCTTTTATATCTATTTTATAGATCAGATAAAAGCAGAATTCAACAAGTTCCATCCAAAGCATTATCAAGCAGAAGATAATTCTCACAGAGTAAGATGACGGATTTTGTTGCAATAGCTCATGGAAATTCTGTGCAGTCTATTTGCAAACTAGGAAATAAACTCCTAAAGCAAAAAAAATTACAGATACTGAAGAACGAAATTTAAAAAGTTTGAGTTTCAGAACCAAATCTGTGTTTTACTTCACCAATGTAGAGGAAACCACAATGTGAGCATCGGATGCAATGCACTAAAGTAGAAGGACTCTGCTTCTTCTCCTTTGTCTGACCTGCAAAGGATGTCCAGCATTTTGCGTTTCAATTGGGCAGGAGAGATGACAAGGCAAATGAGCAATTTCTGCTGGGAGGGAGAGGGGGGCAGGGGGGGGGGGGGGAGAGAGAGACCAATTTCTCCACTCTTGAATAGTTACAAGAAGAAAATGATAAAGTATCGCAAATGCACTGAATGCTTGTTGTTTTCTTTGCATAATTTCCCCTCACTCATCGTAAGGTGTCAACTTTAAGGATATTTTCAGCAGATAAGATTTCAGATGCAGCAATTTTCAAATGTGTCTCTTTGTCTTAACAAAGAGAAACAAAGCATTAACAGATTACTGAGTGTAATCATATGTAACTTTACATAGGGTATGTGCAATGATATTGATCATTTTAGAATTATCTGTAATTCTGAAGTCATCTGCAATTGAAACACAATTAGATGGTGACAATGGCTGACAAAGGTAAACAACAGTGCCAGTAAGCAAAATGGCGTCTTGCTTTACTTGCCATGAAAGACATCAAACACATCCAAGGTCGGCTACAGGAGGCTGAACGATGACCGCGCAAGGTGAATGGCAGCTCGTTTGCGAGACTGGATCGAGTCATGAATGGAGTGGGTCGCTGGAGGTCCTGCAGCAAGTCTGGGGCTCGAATGGGTCAGATGCTACTCCAAGAGGCCAAGCATACAGATCAGACATGGTGGAGAACACCAACATTGCTTGTCCAGGCTGACTCTGCAACTCCAACCCACTGCCACTACTAGGACAACAAGCCTTAACAGCCAAGTTAAGACTCTACATTTGTAACAACTTTGGACTTGAATCATACAAAATGGTACTGGAAATGTGGTGCCTCATGTACAGTGTACTATCTCAACCCATTTCATTGGCAATTCCTGCACTCTTGTCTCAACTACGATTGTGTCAATGTATACTAAGATTTTATTGAACTGTATGCGAAGGAATGTCACTGTGCTCAAGTACATGACAATAAAGTACCACTGAGTTATTGAATTATTTTTATATTAAACAATCAGTTCATCTCTGCTGTTGAACACAAGCCATGTTATGAATGGGAAATCAATTAATTTTCTGCTTGTGTGAACTACTTTTATTAATGCAAAATGCGAGTTAGATTTAGCTCTTAGGGCTAACAGAGACAAGGGATATGGGGAAAAAAGCAGGAACGGGGTACTGATTTTGGATGATCAGCCATCTTATTGAATGGCTGTGCAGGCTCGAAGGGCCGAATGGCCTACTCCTGCACCTATTTTTTATGTTTAAAACAAAACAAAATCCTGCATCCTCATGAGAACAACTCTGATGAGAGCGAGAAAGACTTATTGCTGTGGATTCACCTGTAGAGCAGGAGTATGCAGACCCGCTATAATAGGAAGAGAGATACCTCCTGGCAGGTAGTTGGGAAATGGTCCCAAGTTTCCTCTTGCTCCTCACAAAGCAGGAATGCTTGGAGATGTATCTGTGCTATTAACGGCGTTTTCACTTTCTGGCATCAAGCACAGAAAGAACCCACCTGATCTCCCAGTTGCTCAGTGCTTCAACTCCCCCTCTCATTCCCAATCTGGCCTTTCTGTCCTGGGCCTCCTCCATTGTCAGAGTGAGGCCCAGTGCAAATTGGAGGAACAGCACCTCATATTTCGCTTGGGTAGTTTACACCACAGCAGTATGAACATTGACTTTTCTAACTTCAGATAGCCCTTGCTCTCTCCCTACATCCCTTCCCCCACTAGTCTTAAGGGCCTGTCCCACTTGGCCATCATTTAAGCGACAGGCCTGCAGTGACTAACGCGCGACGGTCGCGTGCGTCATCATGCGTCCGCACAGCCATCTGGAGCGCGTGACGTCATTTGAAGATAGACATAAAATGCAGGAGTAACTCAGTGGGGCCGGCAGCATCTCTGGAGAGAAGGAATGGGTGATGTTTCGGGTCGAGGCTCTTCTTCAGTCTGAAGAAGGGTCTCGACCCAAAATGTCACCCATTCCTTCTCTCCAAAGATGCTACCTCACCCTCTGAGTTACTCGAGCATTTTGTACCTTCGATTTTAACCAGCATCTGCAGTTCTTTTTTACAGAAATGGCCTTATCTTCAGTGTATGAAGTGTCGATATAGAGTTGAACGCACTTGGCAAACCATGGATCAGCTGTCAGCTGGTGGATCACACTATCCCTCACAACTCAGATTACTGCCACACAGACCTGTTGAAGAAGGCAACTCTTCACACAGGCCGACTAGAAAAGAAAATCTCACACCTCAAGGCTATGTGATTGAGAATGCAATTCTTGTTATTACAAGACAAGCTCCAGTTATCTTGCTATTTGGGATGGTTTTCAAAGCGTGGTGATGGAGAGAAAACTGGAATCACTCAAGCACCAGATGCTTTAATGAGGAGGGATTAGAAATATATTTGAAATGTGGAGAAGGACCAAATGGATTAAATGGATCCAGATTGATACTTACATTTATGGCATCTAAATGCAGGACAAGTATAAATCCTTCATCTATTGTGGGTAGGATCATTATCTGTTTATGTAACATTGGCAATTTTACTAATCTAATACCTATGCAATCCTGTACACGCCTAGACAAGCTGGAGCTTTCGAAATTTAACACACAGCATTCTGTGTAAATAATAGGTTGGATCTATTCCTAATTAATCGAAGAATGGTAGAAACTCTTTAATTTTGATGGAATGCAATTCATTCTGGTGGTGCACATTATCGACAGGTTTGAAAGAGGCAGCGAAAGCTGAAGAGATTGAAATGAGCCAAGTTTCGTGACTGAAGAACCAACCAGAAATTATATGTTTTGGATCACACAAGCAGGTTTACACTTCAGCCTTTGCTCATAATCCAATGTTATTTTCACGCATACAAGAATTGTTTTGCATGTAATACATTCTGGGTTAAGTTTAATTGTAGTTTAGTTTAGAGGTACCTTTGGCCCTCTGAGTCCGCACTGACCCGCAATCCCCACACATTAACACTATCCTACACACGCTAAGGAGAATTGTTTTTTTACACTTATACCAGCCAATTACCTACAAACATGTACGCCTTTGGAGTGTGGGAGGAAACCAAAGATCTCGGAGAAAATCCACGCGGTCATGGGGAGAACGTACAAACTCTGTACAGACAACACCGGAGGTCAGGATCGAACCCATGTTTCTGGCACTGCAAGCTCTGTAAGGCAACAACACTACCGCTGTGCCACCATGCCGCCCATGCAAGGAGAACAGTAAGACATACATCTGAAATCCCCAACAAGTGGAATCACCCCCGATCACAGTCACACTGGAATCAGCACAGATCACACTTCGATCATGACCATGGTCACACTGGAATCAACACCAATCACACTGGGATCATGACCATGGTCGCACTGGAATCAGCACCAATCACACTGGAATCAGCACCAATCACACTGGGATCATGACCATGGTCACACTGGAATCAGCACCAATCACACTGGAATCAGCACCAATCACACTGGGATCATGACCATGGTCACACTGTAATCAGCACCAATCACACTGGAATCATAACCATGGTCACACTGGAATCAGCACCAACCACACTGGAATCAGCACCAATCACACTGGAATCAGCACCAATCACACTGGGATCATAACCATGGTCGCACTGGAATCAGCACCAACCACACTGGAATCAGCACCAATCACACTGGAATCAACACCAATCACACTGGGATCATGTCCATGGTCACACTGGAATCAGCACCAATCACACTGGAATCATGACCATGGTCACACTGGAATCAGCACCAATCACACTGGAATCATAACCATGGTCACACTGGAATCAGCACCAATCACACTGGAATCAGCACCAATCACACTGGGATCATGACCATGGTCACACTGTAATCAGCACCAATCACACTGGAATCATAACCATGGTCACACTGGAATCAGCACCAACCACACTGGAATCAGCACCAATCACACTGGAATCAGCACCAATCACACTGGGATCATAACCATGGTCGCACTGGAATCAGCACCAACCACACTGGAATCAGCACCAATCACACTGGAATCAACACCAATCACACTGGGATCATGTCCATGGTCACACTGGAATCAGCACCAATCACACTGGAATCATGACCATGGTCACACTGGAATCAGCACCAATCACACTGGAATCATAACCATGGTCACACTGGAATCAGCACCAATCACACTGGAATCAGCACCAATCACACTGGGATCATGACCACGATCACACTGGGATCATGACCATGATCACACTGGAATCAGCACCAATCACACTGGAATCAGCACCAATCACACTGGAATCAGCACCAATCACACTGGAATCAGCACCAATCACACTGGAATCAGCACCAATCACACTGGGATCATGACCATGGTCACACTGGAATCAGCACCATTCACACTGGAATCATGACCATGGTCACACTGGAATCATGACCACAGTCACACTGGAATCAGCACCAATCACATTTGCGCCAGTATCACTACCAGTCACAGTGTGCCAATGTCATCAATGGCAGATATTCAAGTCCCCACCAATGACAGCCGTGAAAGATTCCCCACCATTATCAACCTCTGCCAACTGAACACACCTCTCCTTACACCCACCTAACTCATGTCCGTACTTGACTGCATAATCCTTTACATCCCTGTCAGTGTGTCCACACTGACACTGAGATAGCAGAGTCAGGATCAAACCCAGATCTCTGGCACTGCAAGGCAGCAACTCCACCATTGTGCTACTGTGTCGCCCCTGGATTGTTTGGGCATGTTCTGGATTTGTGTATAATGGATATATCAGGTAGCAGGGCAAGCCCATGGTCTCTCTGGTAAATTACACCAGCCATGTTAATGTCACCACAGTTGGGTGATTAACGGATGGATATTGACAGCCTGCCTTGTACAGGGAGTAACCTGTACCCAGTCTGACCATTCCAGTGAAATGCTGCAATTGGAAGATGGTTCCAACTTCCTGATACAATGTCAAGGTCCTTGATTTCCATTTCCCCGCAGCTCCCAAATAAAAGCAATCCTGCAGATTGAAATTCTGCTCTCAGTCTCAGGAAATTGGAAACATTTCAGTTATAAAGAGAGATTGGACAAGTTGCGTTTGTTTCCCCTGATGAAAAGGGGGCTATAAAATTATGGGAGGCGTAGATGAAGTATAAAATTGGAATCTTTTCCCATAATACGTGTATCAAAAACAAGAGGGCATAGGTGTAAGTAAGAGGAAGGAGTTTTAAGGGGACGTGAGGAGATATTACTTTACAAAGGGAGGAGTTGATATGTGGAATGTGCTGCTGGAGAAGGTGAAGGATACAATCACAATGTTTAAAAGGTGTTTAGACAGCCACTAGTATGGGCAAGGAATAGAATGACAAGGAAGTAATGTGCACAAATGTGATCAGCATAGATGGGCAAAAATGTCAGTAAGTAGGTGATGGACTGAAGGGCTGTTTCTGTACTTTACATCTCCAATGATGATCTTTAACTCAGGTCCACTTTCTTGTCTGATTGTCTTCTTTATTTCAAGGGTGGTTCCAACCTGAAACGTTGCCTATTCCTTTTCTCCAGCGATGTTGCCTAATATGCTGAGTTACTCCAGCATTGTCTGTCTATCTTTGGTATAAACCAGCCTCTGCAGATCGTCCTACACATTTTGTAATCTCACTCTTGAGTATATTCAAAGACCCAGCATGCATAATTCTCACATGTAGATATTTACAACAAATCCACCATTAGACTGGAGAGAATAATCCCTTATCCTGAAAGAGTTCTCCTGTATCTGGATTCATCATCAGGGAAGCCAACCTCCAAGATTTCATCCCATCGCTCTCTTCCAAAATGTTGCTTACCTTGATTAGATCACCTGTCATTTTTCTCAATTCCATTAAACATGACCCTTTCCTCAATATCTCTTCGCAGGACAATGGTATTATCCACAGCAATCAATCGAATAATACAGCATGGAAACAGGCCTTTCGGCCCACTGAGTCCGTGCTGACCAGAGATCATTCTGTACACCAGCACTATCTTACACACTAGGGACAATTTACAATGTGTTACAGAAGCCAATTAACCAACAAACCTGTACACATTTGGAGTATGGGAGGAAACCAGAACACCCAGAGAAAACCCACACGGTCACAGGGAGAAAATACAAACTCACGTACAGACACCACCTGAAGTCAGGATTGAACCTGGGTCTCTGGAGCAGTAAGGTAGCAACTCTACCTCTACACCACTATGCCGAAGTACTAACAGTTTCCATGCATGCTGCTTAACTTGCTGAGTTTTCTAGCAATTTCTGTTTTCAATTCAGATTATCAGCATCTATGTTCTTTTTGATGTTCAGCGTGGAAGCATTAGAACAACAAACCAAGTAGAAATTAAAGCATCTTTCCCTTGTTGATAGGCCCTTGGACTGCAAAATCGATAAGTGTTGACCTTTCAGCTATTTCCAATTCATATTAATGCCATTGATGAATACTGTAATACATCATGTTTATTGAAGTTCAAAAACATTACCAGAATACTTTAGTGATCAATAACAAGAGGCAGCACAGTGATGCATCGGTAGAATGGTGAGAAATGAGTTAAGCAAATCAGTTGTTATGCTAATAATTTAATAGTTCAAACACATTTCTGGAGTACGTTAATAGTGAAATACTGTATGCTGTAACATTTCCATTTCTCAGTTGGAATAGTTCCCGATATTGATTCTTAATTGAAAACTAATAGTGGAGTATGTACTGCATAGTGTCTGCTAAGTTAAAAAAAAGGCGATGCATCACAGTCCAGAGAGCTATTCAATGATTGCAGCCACATTAAAAGCATGAACACTCCAATTTACAAGGACAGCAGGAATCTACACCTAATACAGCTAGAAAGTTAGTCACCTGAATGCCATTGGACAAGTCTGGCTTATATTACTTGTGTGCCTTTGGAGAGAGAGTAGGTGGGAACTTTTTTTTTTAAAGGAGTCCTAGATACTGGCTTGGCTTGGCTAGGCTAGCATTCTCCTGGTGAGGTACACAAGCCCATCTAGGGGGTCAAGCATCAACTCTGGAGAAAAGGAATAGATGATATTTCAGGTCACAACCCTTCAATAACCTTACAAGACCCCACTACTTTTCTCCAGAGATACTGCCTAACCTGCCGAGTTACGCCAGACTATCTATATAAACCAGCATCGGCAGTTCCTTCCTACACATGTACAGAATGAAGTTGGGAAAATTCCCACCCTAGATGTATCCTATGACTAACGCAGTTAACTTAATTTTGAAAATAGGAGCATTATCATTTTCTATTGTTCATTTATGTTTTGTTGCATTTTCCAGGAATTGACGATTGCTGACAATTGCGCATCCCTACTTTTCCTTGAGATGGTGGGGAGCTACGATACTGAGTTGAATGATCAGCCATGATCATATTGAATGGCGGTGCAGGCTCCAAGGGCCGAATGGCCTACTCCTGCACCTATTTTCTATGTTTCTATGTTTACTTGGTCCACTGCTGTCATTCTGGTGAAGTATCTCCCAGAATACCATCTTCCAGAAACCAGCTACTCACTGTTTCTCAAAAAATAAAATAACATAAATATTCAAAGTGCACAAAGTTTAAATCATATCTATTACCATTGGATACAGAAGATTGAAAAGACTAGGCTTGTATTCACTGGAGTTTAGAAATATGAGGGGGGATCTTATAGAAACATACAAAATTATATAAGGACTGGACAAGCTAGATGCAGGAAACATGTTCCCAATGTTGGGCAAGTCCAGAACCAGGGATCATAGTCTTTGAATAAAGGGGAAGCCATTTAAGACTGAGGTGAGAAAAAACTTTTTCACCCAGAGAGTTGTGAATTTGTGGAATTCCCTGCCACAGAGGGCAGTGGAGGCCAAATCACTGGATGGATTTAAGAGAGAGTTAGATAGAGCTCCAGGGGCTAGTGGAATCAAGGGATATGGGGAGAAGGCAGGTACGGTTTATTGATTGGGGACGATCAGCCATGATCGCAATGAATGGCGGTGCTGGCTCGAAGGGCCGAATGGCCTCCTGCTGCACCTATTTTCTGTGTTTCTATCCAAGTTTTAGCTAGCAGTTTTAACTTCTAGTAGTGTCCACCACACGTCATGGATGTCTATCTTTGACTATAGGGTATGCACTCAACTGCAACACACAGGAGGAACAACATCCTCAATGTAAAGTTGGAACTCGTCTCCACAAGCACATTGCAGTGGTCACATTACCAATGCTATTCTGCATTTGCCACTGGGTGATTAGTGAGGATGCAGGCTTATCCTCCAATTCGGATCACTCACCACTTACTGTAAACCCAATATGGCAATGATGGCCTTCACGGATTAGGCAGCATGACCAGTGGAAGTGTGACCAAGCTGGCTGACTGCTGGACATTGAGGTCACCCACCTCAAGGGACTTTGATGAGAAGAGCATGAGGAGACTTTGACAGACATTCACAGCTTTGACAACTGGTTACCATGGCAAGGGGTCTTGCCAGCTGTCCATGATGGTCAGAAAGTCCAGCAGGAGGTGACCAACCTGGAGATAGCCCTTCCACCATAATCTGCCATGCCAGAGCATATTGTGAAGAGACACAGTGATCCAGTTGCAGCTATCACCAATATAAGTGTCATAAAAATAGTTAAATGCTGTAATATTTTAATTCAATGATTACGTAAATGTGGAAAGCTACTTATTACAACTTGCATTAGAATACAAATCGGCCTTAATATGTCTCAATATATCCACAAGCTGACAATCTAGAATGTAGCATGATGCTGATTTGAAATAATTGTGAACAAATATATCTATTAACTGGATCATATATTTCATGACTAGTTTCAAGTGCCTGGCCCAATTATCAACTTTGAGCACTTAATATATTTCTTTCATCTCTAATGCTTTAGGTAATATACATAAAAGGCCATGTTCAGAGAACTGCATCACAAAATTGCTTGCTACATTCCAGTGCATCTTTAGCGACGTTACAGGTTACTTTATTTTGTGCAGAATGCAAATTGTACCATTAATCAAAACCAGCTACTTACTGTGTATCTCGTAAAATAAAAGAACATAAATTTAATTGTGCAATAAATTTAAATCATACCTGCTGCACATTAGATCAGACTTCAGTGATCAGACTGGAGTGAAACAGCAAAGATATTTTGATAAACAACCTTGTTTGCAAATAAAGCATTTGCAACATGCTTAACACTTGAGAATAAAGCCTTGTTCTTTCTCTAAGTGGCTGGCTTGGAAAAACAGTACATGAAGGAACCTGATCCACTAATTAACAAGGGACAGTGCTGATAATATATTCTAGCTGATCTGCAAGTACTAGTGGGAAAAAATACATGCAATCCCCTCGCAGTAGTTTAGTTTAAAGTTTGTTTAGTTTAGAGATACAACGCGGAAATAGGCTCTTTGGCCCACCGAGTCCGCACTGACCAGCGATCCCTGCACATGAATACAATCCTATACACACCAGGGACAATTTACAATTTTTAACCAAAGCCAATTAGCCTACAAAGCCGTACGTCTTTGGAGTGTGGGTGTAAACCGGAGCACCCGAAAAAACTCTCGCAGGTCACGGGGAGAACGTACAAACTCCATACAGAGAAGCACTCGTAGTCAGGGTTGAACCCGGGTCTCTGGTGCGGTAAGGTAGCAACTTTACCCGTGCGCCACCGTGCTGCCCTACTTCAAACAAATAGTTTCCTGTGTAGGAACGAACTGCAGATGCTCATCTACATCGAAGATAGACACAAAATGCTGGAGTAACTCAGTGGATCAGGCAGCTTCTCTGAAGAAAAGGAATAGGTGATGTTTCGGGTCAGAACCCTTCTTCAGAATGAGAGTCAGGGAGAGGGAATCTTTACTCGAGACCTCTACGGGCCCCAACCAGTGACTCCGCCAACATCCGCCTCTCCACCGCCTACCAACAGCCCGGAGCAGTCACCCCACCTGAGTTCCAGGCTCAGCTCTGGGCCTACAGTATCTGGTTGTTCTGGACAACTCTCAGAGTTCTGTTGGAAGATACTGGGCTGATCATGCAGACCAGATTCCATCCCTGCATTTCCTTCCTAGATCTTTTCCAGAAAATTGTGTTTTAGTTCCAAGGGGCAATCTGAGAGATTGTGGGTCAGAAATTAGGATGCCTCGCATATAAAAAACAGAATTAATCCTCCCTGGAAAAACTCAGAAAGCAAAGATTTAATGATGAACAATCAGTGCGAACTTCAAAAGAGATGCTGAACACCTCCGCTTAATCCGCCTAAACCTACCTAATCTCCCTATTACTAAACATTTTAACTCCCCCTCCCATTCCCATACTGGTCTTTCTGGTCTGGGCCTCCTCCACTGTCAGAGTGGGGCCCAGCACAAATTGGAGGAACAGCACCTCATATTTCACTTGGGCAGCTCACACGCCAGCAGTACGAACATTGGCTGCTCTAACTTCAAGTAACCCTTACTTTCCCTCCCTCCCCCTTCCCAGTTCTCTGACCAGTCTTACTGTCTCCAGCTACATTTTATCTCCATTTGCTTTGTTGTTACCTTCTCCCAGCTAGCAATGATCTATTCTACATTTTCATTGATCTCCATTCCCTTTGACCTATTTTCACACCTTCTATTTCCTTATCTATGTATATCCCTCTCTTCCTGACATCACTGAAGAAGGGTCGCGACCTGAAACGCCACCCATTCCTTCTGTCCAGAGATGCTGCCTGTCCCGCTGAGTTACTCCAGCATTTTGTGTCTATCTTCGGTTTAAAGCAGCATCTGTAGTTTCTTCCTAAACAGTCCTGCTTGACCAACCACATAGAATTATTTGAAGAACCATCAGAGGGTAAAGGCAGGGGCAGATTTCCCAAATGTTTCTCAAAATAATTAATAACTTCAGAGTATGCTGAATCGTGGGACAAAGAGCGGAAGCAATAGTCAGCCTGTTGGACGCATCGGTAACTAAAAATTCATTAGGGTGGTATAAGGTGATGGTTGATGGTAGATTACATGAGCAGCGAATAATTACAACCTGTTTAAGAGTTTGGAGTTTGGAAACAAAACCATACTTCTACTTTTCAAAATATTTCGGACCACCAGCTATGATGGGGAAGCGAGTGGATTTATTTATAGGGAGGGAGGCTACACGAGTTGCAAGATGACATTCGTTTTTTTTTAGAATGGGCAGAATCTTGGCAAATTAATTCAGAGATAAATCAGAGATATAGAAAACGTGTGAAAATTTAAATCACCAGAAGCAAGCAAGCAGAATCATAAAGCCATAAACCAAGCTCAAGCTCATTTCTAGAACAGAAAAATAGGAGGTGATGCTAGTTCAATTTAGTCAATTTATGTCAATTTAGTTCAGACCAGATTTCTTCATTAAGTTCTTGTAAACTCTACACTCCACACTCTAAACAATCGAGTGGAGCAAAATATATTCAAAAGAATTATGCCAAAAATGGTGAGATTAAACCTGTCAGGATGGTTTAATTAGGTTAAATTTTGCTTCTTGAAAACCAAGGACCAAGGTATGTCCAATTAAGGTTCTTTAAAATGGTGTTGATTTTGATTGACTAGACACAGAGAATTCTGTTTACAAATAGGAAGAAAACTAGAAGCCATCAATGTAAGGCAGTCATCAAGAAATACCAGAACATGTGTAAGAAAGAATTGCAGATGTTAGTTTACAGCAAAGACTCAAGAGGCTGAGGAAGAGTCTCGACCTGAAGCGTAACCTATTTCTTTTCTCCAGATATGCCACCTGACCCAGAGTTACTCCAGCATTTTGTACTCGCTGGATTGTACAAGAATGAGGGGAGAACCTCATTGAAACATACAGAATATTTAAAGGATTGGATAGAGTGGATGTGGAGAGGATGTTTCCACTAGTGGGCGATGAAGAGGAATTTATTTCAGCAGAGGGTGGTGAATTTGTGGAATTCTTTGTCACAGACAGCTGTGGAGGTCAAGTCAATGAATATCTTTAAGGCAGAGATAGATTCTTGATTATTATGGGTATCAGGAGAATGGCGTTAGGAGGGAGAGAGAGATCAGCCATGATTGAGTGGCAGAGTAGACTTAGTCGCCTGAATGGTCTAATCCTGCTCCTATCACATGACCTTATGAACTAATATCAGAACATGGACAGATACATATAAGTTAGCACTGTGCACGTGAGCCAGTAGTCTTATAATTGTTTGATTTCCTTTACTTATTCAAGGTGGCTGCTCCTGAGAAAGTGTAATAGAGGAAATTGCTTTTGCCTCTCCGAGGCAACCTGCAGGAATCGTAAAAGTGGTTTGAGGAATGAGGAAATGGCTTTTGATACCAAAAGATATTTTTGTCATGCAGGTTAGTAATCTTCTGCTTTAGATGGCAGCGGGCACATGTCTAACCATATAATTGCAACCATTAGCAAGACTAATATCTGCTAGACACTGCCAGAGGTGAAAAAAAATAATTTAACAAAGTGGCGAGTCCCTTAGGTGCACAAGAAAAAAGCATTTATGGAGCCTATTTCCTTCGCTCCATAGATGCTGCATCACCTGCTGAGTTTCTTCAGCATTTTTGTCTACATTCGATTTTCCAGCATCTGCAGTTCCTTCTTAAACAAAAATAGCTTTAGTCTTTTTCCATAATACTGGACTTGCACAAAAAAACAAAAATAAACTGAGCACGAGAAAGCCATACAGTCATAGAGTGAGAGTCATACAGTATGAAATAGGCCCTTCAGCCCAAATGATCCATGCCGAGCAAGGTGCCCCATCTAACGTTATCCAATTTGCCCCGTATTCCTCTAAATCTTTTGTTCACATGCACCTATCCAAATATCTTTTAAATGTTGTTATAGTACCTATCTCAACTATATCCTCCGGCAGCTCGTTCCATATACCCACCACCCTCTGTGAGAAAAAGGTGTCCCTCAAGTTTCTGTTAAATCTTGCCCCTCTGGTTTGTTTTAAATCTTGCTCCTCTCACTTAAATCACGCAAGGCAACTCTGCCTTTTCAGGAGATCATGGCTTGTATGGCATTAAGGCAGTTCCAATCCTCATCTGGTCTCCTTTAACTCCAAATCCACAAATGTTATTCGCCTATCCGTATCACCCCTGAATGTACTCAATGGCTCAGTTTTTGCACCTTTGAAAGCAAAGAATTCCAACACTTACAACCTTAAATGAATAAATTCCTTCTCATCTTCATCTAAATTATTACCCATTCTCTTGAGCTAAGATTACCAGCAGGAGAAACACCCTCACTAAAATGAAGGTCCCTGACATATGTGAGGAATGAGGTCAACTCAAATTTTATCAAATTTCAGAGCACAAATACCTTTTTTCAATTGTTCCTCAAAACAGCTTTATCCCAGGGGTCAGCCTAATGAACCAAAGGCAAAAGGGAATATACTCAGATTAAACTTGGATGCAGCCCTCCACGAGTGGTCTCGTCAGTCCTGCAGTGTAACTCTGAAACTTCTTCACTCATACCCCATATCGAGTTTAGAAGAATGACCTCAATGAAACATACAGAATAGTGAAAGGCTTGGATAGAGGGGATGTGGAGAGGATGTTTCCACAAGTGGGAGAGTCTAGAATTACAGATCATCGCCTCGGAATTAAAGGACCTTCTTTAAGGAAGGAGATGAAGAGAAATTTATTTTGTCAGAAGGTGGTGAATTATTTGCCACAGAAGACTGTGGCGGCCGTCAGTGGATATTTTTAAGGCAGAGGTAGATAAATTCTTGATTAGTACAGGTGTCACGGGTTATGGGGAGAAGGCAGGAGAATGTGGTTAGGAGGGAGAGATAGATCAGCCATGATTGAATGGCGGAGTAGACTTGATGGGCAGAATGGCCTAATTCTACTCCTATGTCTTATGACCTTATGATTCCCTTGTGGTAACTGCCCATCAATCCAATTCACCTTATTGCAGACTGCACCTACATGCTACGAAGTCATGCCCCTTGAACTTTTTCACTGTGAACATTTAAGACTTTAATTTTAATTAACAAACACTCTGCTGTTCTGTTCCATCAATCAAAGTGCATATGTTTGCATTTCCCCACATTATCGTGCACCTTCCACCCTTTTGCCCTCTCATATAACATTTAAATATCCCAGTTCTTACTCCTCGTTCCCCACAGAATGGCCACATCTTATTTACATTCCAATCCATGCATCGTCAGCAAATATAGCTCAACAATTAGTCTCTTCATCAAGGTCTTTGATTTAGTGTCAATTGCAAAGCACCCTGAACCCTATTTGTTAAAGATAGTCAAGTCTGAAGAAGGATCTTGACCCAAAAGGTCACCTATTCCTATTCTCCAGAGATGCTGTCTAACCAGCTGAGTTACTCCGGCTTTTTGTGTCTATCTTCAGTTTTAACCAGCATCTGCTATTCCTTTCTACACATTTTGCCAACAGTTCTTTGTTTCTACCTTCTAGTTAAATGTCTGTTTTCTGTTGACATCCATGTCCATGCTAATATATTACTCTCGCCTTTATGTTGTATGGCTATTTTTTCAGTGTCCGTTTATCACATGCCTTTTGGAAATCTAAATATAAGCATTGGCTCCTCTTTATCCATGCTGCCAGTTCCATTGCCAATGAACTCCATTTGACATGATAAACACAATTCCCACTTTCATAAAGCCATGATGAATTTGAGAAATCACAGCCTAACAGATACATTGTGCTCTGTCCCACCACCTTAATAAAGGAGTGGTGTTATCACAACTACAGATCTTAATTGGTCTATAGTTCCCTACTTCCTCTGTGGAATAGTGTTGCTAGATTTATTGTTTTAATCCACTAAACTTTTCCCAGAATCTAGGGAATTTTATCCAATTGCCATCTCTGAGCCACCATCTATTTTAGAGCCCAAGGATGCAGGTTATCAGATAGAGAGGGATTTGTCAGCTTTTACTCTCTTTAATTATTTACTAATGTTAATTGTTAGTAGTTCCACATTTTCTTTTATCCTTTCTAGAGGGGACATACCTTTACTATTTTCCACAGCAAATGGGTAGCGAAAATAGAAAAAAAATCACTGATTTTTTCACATCCCTATATTTAATTTCCTGGCCTCATCTTCCAAAGAACCTACTTTTACTCCTGCTGTGGTCTCTTGTTCTTCTTTTTCTTTTTGCATAAGGGCAGCACAGTGGTGCAGCTAGTAGAGCAGCTGCCTCACAGTGTCAGAAACTCAGGTTCGTTCCTAACTTTGGGTGCTGTCTGTGTGGAGTCTTCATGTTCTCCCTGTGACCACGTGGATTCCTTCAGGTACTCCAGTTTTCTCCCATATACAGGTTTGTAGGTTAACGGGCGTTTGTAAATTGCTCCTGTTGTATCAGGAACGGATCTAAAAGGATGATAACATTGAACTAGTGTGAACGGGTGATCGATGACCAGCATAGACTCGGTGGCCGAAAGGGATGTATTTCTAAAAGAAAATCTTGATTTGCTTTTCTTGCTAGTTAACACGTATTTATTTTTGCTAGTTTACTCTTAATTCTCCTTCTTTATCAAATCTTTAGTCATTCTTTTGTGTTTCATACAAATCATAGCAGCTTAATTCAATTTCTAACTCCTTAAGTTAGCCACAGGTGGATCAAGTTCCATTTCTCAACGTGATATTAATTTATTGAGAATTATGATTTATCTAAAAAAGATACAGAAATAGGCGAACATTGCTAGGTATTTAAAAATAATATTGACACCAGCTCAACTCTCATTCCCATGTAATTGTCTTGATCTATAGGGGCGGCACAGTGGCGCAGCGTTAGATTTGGTGCCTGACAGCACCAGAGACCCAGGTTTGATTCTGACTACAGGTGCTGCCTGTACAGAGATTGTACGTTCTACCTGGGTTTTCTGCGGCTGCTCCGGTTTTCTCCCACATCCCACATCCCAAAGACATGCAGGTTTTTACGTTTTGGGAAATATGGTTGAAACTGTTTCCTCTGATCCTATTTCCAGATGATGCTTTGTACATTAAAAAAGTCTTCAAAAGTCTTCAAATGCTCCTTGATAACTAAATTAAAGCTACAGCCATGTTCCCAGACTGATTGAAACCAGTAGATAAAGTAATATCCTTAGTGATATCAAGAATGCAGCATGATAAAAAAATGTGCAATGTTAATATGGTGCATTCATATTCTGCGTCATGGATAAAATCAAGCCCTCAATTCAGCAGACATTTGTTATTAAGACGAGAAAAGCCCAGGGAATCGAGTGAAATTATTTATGCATTAGAATTATCTTTTCCTTTTGACTTAGCACATTACAACTTTCAGGACTCAATTTTGATTTCAACAGAGAATAATAAGCTATTTCAGTCTTGCATTACACAGTTCCAGCATTCATTTCTTTTTCTCTCCTGATATTTCCTATTTCTATCTTCTTCAGTGTTTAATCACCTTCTTTCAGCTGGCATCACCACCACTTAGATCACTCGCTCTCCTCTGGTATCCATCATCACATACCTTTGGATTCCACCCCTCTTCTCTTCAACTTAAAACTGATTGCATTTCTAACTTTTGGCAGTTCTGATGCCAGATCATTAACCTGAAGTGTGTTTCTGCATCCACAGATGCTCGGAATATACAGCATTATTTGTGCCTTCATTTTTGAGGAATTTACATCTAAAGGATATTGCATTTAGATTATTACTTCCTTGTCTTGGCCACTGTTGTGCACTCAGTGCATAATATTTGGTTTAGTACACAAAATAAAACTGCCAGTGATCAACAGAGAGCAAGAGGGTTCACGGGATGACCAGAATGTCCCCTCTCTAAATTTGGTCAGAGAAACTGTTATGATTTTGAGAGACACAAAATGCTGGAGTAAAGGGCCTGTCCTACCAGCATCCGACTCCATGCGGTGAGCGTGACCTAACGTGGTCGTTTCAGCCGTCCGGCCTCGCGGGGCTGGTCCCACTTCGATCGCTGGAGCCGTGCGGAGTTGGTCTCGACATCGCGCGGGGCTCCGAAAAACTGACCGTGTTCAAAAATTCCGCACGGCAACGGCCTGTCGGCCCGCAGTCGCCTCGACACATTACGCATCTCCTCAACGTCGTGCCTCCGTGACCCTCTCTATATGTCCCTCCCTGACCCTCTCTGTTTGTGCCTCCGTGCCCCTCTCTGTGTGTTCCTCTCTGTCCTTGAGAACTTACCTTGCGGACTTCGCTCCAACGTCGCGCCGCGGCGCGCCACTCACCAGACCTCCGCGCGGCCCCCGCTGCCAGTTTGTTTGCGCTCGCCGCATGCAGGCGCATGCTGGTGGGATCGGCCCTGTACAGGGATTGCCCGACCTCCACATGGCCCCCGCTTCCAGTTTGGTCGCGCTCACCGCATGGAGTCGGATGCTGGTAGGACAGGCCCTTAACTCAGCGAGACACGCAGCATCTCTGGATAGAAGAAATGGGCTACCTTTCAGGTCGAGACCCTTCTTCAGATTGAGACTCGGGGGAGAGGGAGACACAGACATAAGGAACGGTAACGTGTGTGAAAACGTGACATCAAAGGAGGTGAAGCTCAAGGAAAATGTAGAATAGATCGTTATTAGGTGGGGGCAGGTGACTGAAGGAACAGCATCTCATATTTCGCTTGGACAGCTTACACCCCAGCAATATGAATATTGACTTCTCTAACTTCAAGTAACCCTTGCTTTTCTTCTCTCTCCATCCCATTACTTAAACTGCTTGTGACATTGATGAATATAAGTGAATGTACATTGTGATTCTATTGCCAACAATGAGAATGGAAGAAAACAATAAAAATAATCTTGAAAAGTTATTTTCGTTGCTGGTTAAGGAAAGTCTTTGTAGCTGCAGGGGCAAAGATTACTTGGTTTACAACGGCAGAGGTGGCGCAGCAGTAGAGTTGCTGCCTTGGGGCGCTTGCTGAAGACTCGAGATCGATCCTGACTACACGTGTTTGTGCGGAGTTTGTACGTTCTCCCCGTAACCTGTGTGGGTTTTCTCCAAAATCATTGGTTTCCTCCCACACTCCAAAGACATACAGGTTTGTAGGTTAATGGTTTGGTATACTGTAAGTGTAAATTGCCCCTAGTGCCTGCAGGATGGTGCTAATGTGTGGGGATCACGTGGTCCGTGCGGACTCGGTGGGCCGAAGGACCTGTTTCTGCGCTGTATCTCCAAACTCTAAAATAAAGATGTTCCTAATCCTGTAATTAACTAAAGATACTGTATCTGTGAGAAAGATGACAGGGTCCGATCAGGCTAAACACTCAAAGAAGAAATTATCTGCCCACACCGTTATCTATATCCAGCCAATAGCAGTGTAGGAGGGGCAGGAGGAGGAGAGAAAACTGGTCAAAAATAATTATCACCATGAACCATATAGCTGCTGGTGTAAAGATCAGACATTCCCTTCAATGTGCACATTGTGAAGTTTTTTTTAAAAAAACAATCAAATCCAGAAACAGCACCTAATATCTAATGGTCTGAGTCAGCTGAGACAAATGACTACTCGCACGTCAGTGCCAGAATAATAAATTCAACTATGCAACCAACTTATTACACATCAGTGATAATGATGTATCTATTGTATTAAAAGTCAGAATGAAAAGCACTTTTCCCCTTTTGTTAAAATATGTTAAATTTAAATCTGCAGGATGCTTACATTATTGATATGTGAACTACAAAATGGAAACTGTCATCCCATAAAATATGAATGAATAAAGTCCGCCTGTTACATTACACCATTCCTTCTTTGGTCCGCATAATTTGATCAAATTTCATTACAAAAAAATGATTCTAAACTGCTGCATTCAAGACCCGCTTCTGAAAGCCAACAGTGAAAATTGACAGAAAGATTGATAACCTGTGCACTTTTTTGCTGTGTCTTTTTTTGATCCCGTTCGTGTCACTTGACAGTCAAAGTTCTCCTCCCAGAACTCTGCAAACCAGACATTTCTTCGATTATTCTCCAAGGTCCGACTGGTGAAGTATGTATCGAAACCTGGAGAGAAAGAGCACACACATTGTTTGCAGCAAGCCCAAACACCGTGCCGATGAAACATGACCAGTGAGAGAATCATTCAAATACATAGAGTAGGATTAAGCCAATCTGCCCTACAGTCTGCTCTGCTATTTATCTAGGTCATCATTAATTTAACCAAAGCCACATCTCCATATCATAGTCACCACTGCGGTAACCTTTCATCTTTGTTTATTAAGAATCTGTCGAAAGAAATATTAAAAGATTCTGGAGATTAAAAGGAGTTGCAGATGAAATTGTGAGCAATGCACAAAGCGCTGGAGGAACTCAGCAGGTGAGGACACATTGAAGGAGGAATAGACAGATGATGTTTTGGATCGGGACCCTACTTCAGATATTCTCTCTTTGAGAAAGACTCACTGCCCTCAAGAAAAATATCACTTCATCTCTGCCTTAAATGGGCAATACTTTAATTTTGAACAACTACTAGTTTCAGGTTTCTTTTACAGGATTTTCCTTTCAATTGAGTATCCAGATACCCTTCTAAGACTACGGATGATACAAGCCTAATCTTTTCAACCTTTCCTCAAAACCTGTCCATTCCTGGAATAAGTCTATTAAACCCACTCTGGACTTTACATCTCTCCTTAAGTAAGAACACTTCTGTAGATTATACTTCAAATGTCTCACAAATGCCCTATTTAACTAAATCACTCCACCTCCGCTTTCAATTCATCAAGGAAAAAAAAACCTTCTGTTAGACTTCCTCATCATTTGGTCTGCATGCATACCAGCCTTTTGTGAAGAATGAGTAGTCAGGTCCCTCTGCATCTCAAAACTCTGCAATCTCTCACCATTCAGATAAAATGCATGTTTTTTTTTAATTTGTTCCCGGCAAAACAAATAAAGTTTACACATTCCAATATTATACTCTACTCGCCAGGATTTATGGATTTTTGCACTAATATTGGGGTTTTAATTTATTGATTTTTTTTGTTTATTATGTTATCCATGTTAGGGACGTTAGGTTCCAGTTGTACAAAACATTGGTAAGATCTTATTTGGAGTATTATGCTCAGTTTTGGGCGCCTTGCTAAAGAAAATATGCTATTAAGCTGGAAAGGGTGCAGAGATAATTTAAAAGGATGTTGCCGGAAATCGAGGAGCTGAGCTATTGGAAGGAATTGGGCAAGCTAGGACATTTTTCCTTATAGCGCAGGATGTTGAGGGGTGATCCTGTACAGTTGTATAAAATGATGAGGGGAATATATAGGATAAATGCAGTGTCTCTATTTCCAGGGTAGGGGAATCAAGTACTAAAGGGCATAGGTTTAAGGGGAGAGGAGAAATATTTTATTGGAACCCGAGAGGCAATTTATTAACTTGTCTATTAACATGAGGCTTGTTCCATATATCCACCCTGGGTATATGGAACAAGCTGCCAGAGGAAGTAGTTGAGGAATGTACAGTAACAGCATTGAAAATACATTTGGACAGGCACGTGGATAGAAAGGTTTAGAGGTATATATGGGCCAAATGTAAGCAAATGGGACTAGCACATATGGGCATCTTGGTCAGCCTGGATGAGTTGGGCCAAGGGGCTCATTTCCATGCAGTGTGATTCCATAATTATATGTTGTGCTATTAAACATGACTACTACAGTGACACAACTATAATGTCCATTTTAGCCAGCTCATAATATTGAGGTAAGTGCCCATTACACCTGCCTTGAGTGAGGCAAATGGATAACTCTCTGTCCTTAAACAATGAAGCAAATGTTCTTCAATCGTGTGTTTGTGAATTTTGGACAAGATTGGTGGGCTGTGACTGAAATCTAGGCTGTGGAAATAACTGAAGGAAAATGGATTTAGACATACATTTCTAGGATTGTACCAATAAATACCAATATGATCATCTCAGGCAATGTAATAATTTTGTTTCAGAACTACAATATTTGTAGTAAACACTATAAATATTGTAGTTCTGAAATAAAATTATTGGGTCAATAAAGCTTGACTTTTGTTACGTAGTGTTGTCTCAATCAATTTTTCCAAAATCATCGTGGTGAGTTGTCTACATTTGCTGGCTTAGGTAAGAGTTTGGAGTTTACATTTGCTGATTGCCTGTTTGGATGCAATTCCTCTAACCATCACTTTGCACATTTATGTACTCTCAGAATGGATTTCTTGCACTTCAATGTGCTTCAGCTATGTAGTTTGCTGCTACTTTGCACCATGAATTTAATACTTTTGTTTAGATATCATTCACACTCTTGTTGTTCCCAAAAATCCAGATGAAAGAATATGGTTACAATATGGTTTCAAAGGATATTTAATCAATTGATGCTTTCAATAGATATTTTGCAGGTAGAGATAGATTGATTCTCGATTAGTACAGGTGTCTGGGAATATGGCGTGAAGGCAGGAGAATGGGGTTAGGAAGGAGAGATAGATCAGCCATGATTGAATGGCGGAGCAGACTTGATGGGCAGAATGGCCTAATTCTGCTCCTATCAATTACGACCTTATGCCCTTATATCTCAAGGTTTCCTGAGTGAATCCAAACTGTAATCGACTCCATATCCTGCACACCTCTTCTTAAAAAATAGGGGGGGGTTTCGGAGATAGACTCTTCCAAAAGGCAGCTGGAAAGTTAATTAAAAAGGTAAAATCTGCTTGCAGACTTTATTTTATGCATTGATCCATGGAGACAAAGTAATGTCAAATAGTGAAGTAAAGTTTACTTTTACTGCAATCAATTCTACTGGATTGTGTGCAAAACAAAGAAGCAAGAACAAAGATTTCCTAATTGTGAATCATGCCCCAATCAAACACTACAGACAAGAAACTGGAGGATGGTAAATACCCTGGCAGAATTGTGTATGTCTCAATGAGTCAAATTTTCAGGAGAGTATAGGCCCTGAAGAAGGGTCCCGACATGAAATGTCACTGACCCATGTTCTCCAAAGATGCTACCCGACCTGCTGAGTTACTCCAACACTTTGTATATATATATTTTTTAGAGTATGCTACATCTGCATTACCATTGCCTAGAATAGAGCAGGAATTGTTGAGAAGAATTAAGATATGTCATACATTAAAAGTAAAAATATATATATATAAATGCACGAATTAGGTAAGAGTTTGGAGTTTACTTTTGTGAAAAACGATGCCTCAGTCTTTAATTTAGTTATTTAAGGTTGACACTACAGAAATAGTAATACTTACTGCCCAAGTAATTTTAGCATAGTGATGATACCATTTATATCAGATTCACAGTGCATCTAAGAGGTTTCACACTGGGATCCACCATCACACTTCATACCCAGATGTCAGGCAATTTGCACCAGCGTACGATGTGTTTTTATTTTTCCTGCACTCACTTATTCCCTTCCTATCATTTTATTTCCCTTTTTTTTGTACTTGATGTTTTCATCAAGATCACCATACGATACGATACCACTTTATTTATCCCAGAGGGAAATTAGCCTGCTACCGGTCAAAAGATACAGTTACAAGGCATTGAATATGTCATGTGCGTTATAATAATAATCAAATTTAAGTGACCAGCACATATGTGATATTGCACAAACATGAAATTAAATTATCGAGTAGGAAAGGTCCAGGATAAGGGATGTACAAAGATCGGGGTTGGGGGTGGGGGGGGGGGGGGTGGGGGGCAGTCAGTCTACCCCATCACAAAAGTGTGAAGGGTTGTTTCACTGCTTCCCTTCAGGAGATTGCCTCTATCAATCAGGAGCTTGGACAAGTCTATTTGGACAAGTAGAGTGATATTTGATGCCCATCCCACTCACAGCTCCTTTCCCCAATTCTCATGAATCACCACATGTGAAGCTTTCACACACTACTGCTGTACATGAGTTAGGAATTAAATAACCCAATTATGCCTGGGGTAACTGCAATAACCTCCAGTCTGCTGGCGATCCAGAACATTCAACCTTTTGAAGAAGGTTGTGACCCCAATCGGCATTTCCTTCCACAGGTGCTGCCCGACTGGCTGAGTTCTCTCAGCAATTTGTTTTTGCTGTAGATTCCAGCCTCTGCAGTCCCTCGTGCCCCCATACATCTACAGTTGCTTTACAGATCAGCTCTATTGACAACTTGAATCTCATCAAGATTTATCTGCTATTAAGGGCAGATATAATTTTGTCCTCTCTTTACAGTAGATAACTTGAAATCACGCCTCGCATTTGTCAACTGGGATTTCCCACTGTTTTTTTTGCCTGCAATGTTATCACAATTCAGGTCATGTTGGATACGGTGAAATGGCAGCTCTGAGAAGATGAATCAGCCAGCCTCACTGAGAGAGACAAAGGAAGACCGCACGTGTTCCATGTTCAAGTGACATTTGCAACGGTGTTACCTTGACTGTTAACTGGAATAAAAACTTGACAACAAACATCAAGCATCCCTGGGGATGTGGTAGGTAATAAGATAAACTAATGGAAACAAACAGAATATACAGCCTACTTTATTCATACAGGACATTTTAAGATGTTTGCAGAGCTTTTTGTCAATACCAAAATTACCATGTACAAGAAGGAACATTTATCAAATCACTTTCATTATCAGATTTATTCTTCTCCCTCCTACCTTCCCATTCATTATGTAACTGTTTACACAGTTAAATGTATCATCTTTGGTTGACCAATCTTTAGGCTTTAGACTTTTTAGATATACAGCACAGAAATAGGCCCTTCAGCCCACTGTCAACACTGACCAGCGATCACCCCTACACTAGCACTATCCTCTAAATTAAGGAATTAGGAAAAGACACAAAGACACAAAAGCTCCAGCGAAAAGACAGTGGCCAATTCCTCCACAGATAATAACAACTTGCGCGCATGATTTAGCTTGTCAAAACAAGCACTGGACCCTGCCTCTGGCTGCAACCCTACCCATTTTCCACATCCTCAATGTTCCCCACTCTATCCTCAGCTTTGGCCACACATGTGGCTCACTCTCCAGACCCCAGCTCTGACTACAAGCCTACACGCATTCCTGACCTTGCAGTGTTCCCACCCCTAACACAAGCTCTGTAGCCACAAGCCAGGTCCACAGTGCAGATCCAGCGATCCTGAGCACCTCCCCGATCTGGCTGAAATTCCACAACTTGCCAGCACAAGATGTCAGATGCAATCCATTTCATGGCAAATTGGATTCACAAGATCTCACCAGTAAGGACTCTGCAACCACACACAATGTTTATCAACACTTCAAATAGTAAAACAAAGTAATAGACTGCATTAGTATGCAGATTCATGGACTGTGCGTCAGCAGATAACACGGACTCAGGAACATGCACTTGCCCACGAGTGAATGACTACGATCAAAAAAGTAGAATGATTTTGACAGAGTTTGTGCACATGCTTATGAGAGACCAAAAAGGTTTTTTGTTAATCCTCGTTATGAAAAATAGTCGGTTAGATCCGACGCGTGGTCTTCTTGTGAATTTCATTTACAACAAATTCTGGGCTTTCTGGGGTCTCTGTCCAAAGGAACACCCATGTATAGACCATCCATGCAAATTATTTGTATACATATATTAACAAATAATTTTATTAGAAGCATGTACACAAATAATAGTAAGCGGCAATTTAATTATAGATTTCTTACATAGCGTCAGTTTTTTTTTAAAGAATAAAGATAGAGAGAAAAAGATGAGAGAATGTAATAGAGAGAGAAGCAGCAAAAAAAGGGAGACGCAGAAGGAAACTACCAATGACAAGATTAAGGAGATAGATCCGGGATATGTTGAGTGTAATTATTCATCCAGTCCTAAACTCAGGTTTCAACCCTGATTTTGTGTTAAACCAATTCACCTTTTCAAATATTCAATAAATGGAGACCATATTCTGAAAAAAAATCGGGTTTGTCAATTAAAACAAGTCTTATTTTTTCCAAGTGCAAGGTCTCAGTCATTTCCGTAATCCACATTTTAATTGTGGGGGCTGCTGGTTTTTTCCAAAATTTTAGTATTAATTTGTTCGTAGTTATTAGACTGTAATCAAGATATTGTCTCTGACTTATCGTCAAGTTTGTAGTATATTCTGATAATCCTAATATTATTAATGTGGCTCTGGGTCCAGTTGGATGTGGATAACTTCAGAAATAATTTTTAAAATGTCCACCCAAAAATTTTGAATTTTTATACAAGTTACAAAGGTATGCGTTAAATTGGCTTCTGGAAATTGACATCTATCACAGAGAGGGGAAATATTTGGAAACATCCCATTTAATTTTGCCTTTGAATAATGTAGTATAATATTTTGAATTGTATCAAGGAGTATCTAGCATTTAGCGAACAGTGATTTATATATTGTAAACTTTCAACCCATGTGTCTTTTATTATGGTGTTAAAGACGGAACTGCAGATGCTGGAGAATTGAGGGTTACACAAAAAGCTGGAGAAACTCAGCGGGTGCAGCAGCATCTAAGGAGCGAAGGAGGCCTGAAGAAGTGTCTCGACCCGAAATGTCGCCTATCTCCTTCGCTCGTTAGATGCTGCTGCACCCGCTGAGTTTCTCCAGCTTTTTGTGTAACCCTCTATCTAAAACAGACGGTTTAAAAGAAGGGTTATTTGCAATCGGGAGTAAAAGCGATAAATTACCCAATTTTAGAGTGGATTTAATAGCACTATGTATAATCGGATATCCTCCATCTGTTTTTTTCCATGCGAATTCTCCCCTAACAAAGGATGTTTTGAATATTCAGACACATCTGGTCAGTTATGCTGTACTCTCACAGCACATAGGTACTTCAATGCAACCATTTGCTGGCCATTTGCAATGAACAGAGACCTTATATATCCATCAGTGTCAGTCGCTCTCAGCTTAGTCATTGTGGCATCATTTTGGGCTTGTCTGGGATACATTTTGCCCTGTTATGTGATCAGCGTCCTCAGCAGTCTAAGGATGTGAGAATTGACGTATGGCACCCCTCACTTGGATCTATCTGCTCATGCCAACAACCACGGGATTGCAAAGAACATGAAGGAGAGCAAGAGAGATTAATGCAAAAGTGTGCACGGGCCCATGCATCCCAGTCCACATGTATCCACATCATATGATCATGAGATCATGTGATAGGAGTAGATTTAGACCATTCGACCCATAAAGTCTACGCCACCATTCAATCATGGCTGATCTATCTCTCCCTCCAAACCCCATTCTCCTGCCCTCTCGCCATAACCAATACTACTCAAGAATCTATCTCTGCCTTAAATATACCCACTGACTTTGTCTCTATAGTCTTCTGTGGCAAAGAATTCCACAGATTCACCACCCTCTTACTAAATAAATTCCTTCTCATCATCCTAAAAGAATAGCAATGTTACAAAATTTTGAGATTTTAAAAATCAAGTCTGCAATTTATCCCATCAGATAAAGCATAAAACAAAGTTTAATTTGACACTTAATTCACTTTCATATCTTCAGTAATAAAAAAGTTATGGCTATTTTCATACTTGTTAATTAGCATCTTGTTCCCTATTGCTTTTCCATTGACTTAACACAAAGGTTGTGATCGAGGACAGTCAAAAGTGTATAACTTTCTTAAAAATTAAGAGAACTGAAATAAAATTTCAGTTATTATAGATTGAAGCATTCTGAAACAAATATGAAACAATCTTACTTGGATGACCTGAAATTAAAGCAAATATTAAAGCAAATTAAGTTAGTTGCCCAATTGTAGCTAATTACAAAATTCAATGACTAGATCTAAACATCTATCCATTTCTTAAGAAAATATGAACATTTTTTAAAAAGCCTAAGTGTTCAAATAACATTCACACAAGAATTCACAATATATCATGATTTTAAATCTCATTGTTATGAATTTATAGGCCAGATTAAAGGAATTTAGTGTTTACTGCCCGTAAATTAATGGCCATTTAAATCATCTTGCGAGTGGGATTTTCTGGAACGCGATGGATTGGAACATTGCAGTTGCGGTGAATTTAAACCCCATATCGGCAGGAATAATTCTGCTGGTTTGTATGGGGAATAAATCACTGGTTCGCAACATGAAATGTTGATTAAGGTCATCTAAATAAGCAAGTTTATATGAAAAAATAAACAGTTTTCCTTTACCTATCCCCTCTGTAAAATCCGTCCCCGTTGTCGGCATTCATGGCATTAGAAGCTATTTTTTATTTTACTCCAGCGCTGAAATAGTCGTGCGATTAAAAACATTTTTTTCACTTACCGGGAGTCAGAACAAATCTCCAGAAGAAGCTCGCACTCCGAGAAAATATAACTCCGGAAGGCAAGGGAAAACTGCATTTTAACACCCCCCCCCCCCCCCCCCCACCAACGGCGCCAAAGTCGCGCACACGGCCAGTGACAGAACTGCAGCGCCGCTGAAGGTAGGTTTTGTAACATACCTAAAAAGAATGTACTTTAATTCTGAGTCTCTAGTCCTAGACTCTCAGCTAGTGGAAACATCCTCCACATCCACTCTATCCATGCCTTTCACTATTCTGTATGTTGCAATGACATCTCCCCTCAATCTTCTTAAGTCCAGCGAATATAGGCCCAGTGCCATAACACACTCATATGTTTACCTACTAATTCTTGGCATCATTCTTGTAAACCTCCTCTGGACCAAAATTGCTCAAAATATTCCAAATGCGCCCTGACCAGCGCCTTATAGAGCCTCAGCTCATGCACATGCATGCACGCATGTATGCCTAATGGGCCTGTCCCACATAGATGACTTTTAAGGCGAACTACAGGAGACTATCCAGTCACTACATGGTCACCACATGGTCGCTAGGGTGTCGCCTGAATGGTCCTGAGTAGTCTCCTCAGTCACCTAAAGAGGCGTAGCGTCTTTCTGGTCACCAAACATTGTTAGGGTGTCATAGGGTGTCGCCAGGATGTCATCGGTTGTCGACAGGATGTCTTAGGTTGTCGCCAGGTGACATAGGTGCTGACTTTGGTGAATTTCAATGTCATTAGGCATGGCAGAGAGGTGCTTGCACATTTAGTCAGGAAACCTTTTTGCAAGGAACTTGTGTGTAAGTATATAAATGTGAAAACTTTGCAATCAAAGTCCTCGGAGAAAAATAGTACAGGAATATTTAATGTTCTACAAAAGTACCATTGCCACATCGTAGCCTCCATTGGAGAAATGAGAGATCACGCAGAGCATATAGTCAATGAACAGGGAATGCATGAAGCCATATGGATTAAAACATACAGCTCGGAGGAACAACAGCACTGGTGGAAAAGAGAAATCAAAGAGAAAGGGAGATAAAGTAGCAGTTGTTTTATGTCATGTGTGCTTGCAGGAAAGAACAAAGTGTGAGGAATGACATTGTGTACAAATTGCAGAACGACAGAGGGAATAAGATGAATACAGAGAACAGCAGGACAGTGTATAAGCAGAGCTGGACAGCTTGAAAGACCAGGCGAAATACTCACAGAGAGGGCATGAGACAGGCAGACAGACAACACGCAAGAGAAACAGGCAAAAGAGTTAGAACAAGATGAGAATGATAGGGTAGCTGGCAGGAGGGAATGTGCTGGCTAACAGGAGTGGGTTATTACTGAGTACACGACTGAGACCAGGCAACGGCAAGCTGAGAACTGAATTGATGCCACTCCCAGCCAGCCACTCGCACTCATTATCACCATCTACAAACCCATCATTCTGGGGAAGAAGCAGAGCGGCATCAATTTAGAATTGCGTGTGAGAATGCAGAATTTTGGCACACGTTAAACTACCATGACACGGAAATCAGGCGAATTCCTACGAGCTCGACCTTACAATAGCACCTTTTGCCTGCAATTACATTCCAGTTACTTGGCCACCCCACCAAAGACTCAGCTTGATGTGGATTTATATTGCTCTCCAAACCCACATCACCATCCCACCCAGTTCCAAACCTTGAGCGAGCACACACTTTGTTCAAAGTAAACTAATAGCAAGGAGATCAGTCAATACTGTTCTGACAGGAAGGGTTTTCAGACATCAAATTGACAAAATGTTCTAGCTGAAAAGTAACTTTCGTACTTTTTTACTACTGTAAAGTAACTTTTACCTTAAAACAGAACATAAGCTGCAGTAAAAACTTGCTCATACAGGATACAATTGAATGCAATTGTCTGCAACATTTTCAAGTTAACAGAAGAGTATGAATTTATGCATGAATAAACTCATAGTTCATTTCTTAAAATATGTGCTAAATAAATAATTTTGCAGAATTAAATATTTACAATCGGAGCATTCTGTAGTTGACAAGAGACATCTGAATATTCAAACACCTTTGCTGGGACAATGTAATTCATATGGATAACCTAAAAGCTTTTGAAGACAGAGAGCCTAGATGCCTAAAATTAGTAGACACAGAATCTGGATCTACTAGGTCTGGATCTCTGGATCTCTGGATCTAGGATCTCTGGATGAGAAGGAATGGGCGACGTTTCGTGTCGAGACACTTCTTCAGACTAATGTCAATGGGGCGGTAGGACAAAGATAGAATGTAGTCGGAGACAGTAAAGCGACTGCATGCGGCGAGCGCGACGTAACGTGGTCGCTTGAGCCGTATGGCCTCGCGTGGCCAGTCCCACTTCGATCACCGGAGCCGTATGGAGTTGTGCGGGGCTCCGCAAAAGGGACAATGTTCAAAATCCCGCACGCCAATGGCCAACAGGCCCACAGCTACATTGAGGCCGTACGCAACGTCTCGACGTCATATGCAGCATCTGGATGCCGTACGCAGCGCGTGGAATTGCGCGATGACGTCACCGCCCTGCGTGCCGTTGCATGATGACATCACTGTGCAACGCCGTGCGACGTCCAAATTCACTGGGCCCGCCTCCTGCCCTGCTGATTGGTAAGTACGATGTCGGGACCAGCCTCGCACAACTCCAGACGCCTCTGCGGTTCAAATTGGGACCGGCCCCGCGAGGCCGTACGCCTCAAGCGACCACGATTGGTCACGCTCGCCGCATGCAGTCGCATGCTGGTGGGACAGGCCCTTAAAACTAGTGGGAGAACTGGGAAGGGGAAGTGGATGGAGAGTTAGAGAAGTTAGAGAAGTCAACGTTCATATTCCTGGGGTGTAAACTACCCAAGCGAAATATGAGATGCTGTTCCTCCATTTTGCACTGGGCCTCACTCTGACAATGGAGGATGTCCAGGACAGAAAGGTCAGATTGGGAATAGGAGTGGGAGCCTAAAATTAGTGTTCTGTTTCATTTAGTTTAAAGATAGAGCAATGGAAACAGGCCCTTCATCCCACCGAGTCCACCTCGACCGATTCACACCGTTCATTGTTAGTGAACAGTGAACACATTCTCATCCACTTCCTAACACTACGGGCAAATTTCAGGGGCCAATTAACCTACAAACCCACGCACGCCTTTGAGATGGGGTTGGAAACTGGAGTTCACTGAGGAAACCCACACAGATACCGGGTTAGTGGTACCAGCAAGCTCCACACAGACAGTACCCAAGGTCAGGATAGAACATGGATTTCTGGTGCTGTGAGGCAGCTGCTCTGCCAGTTGCACCAGGGCCTAACTCCTCTCGGTCTTACTGAGTTCCAATTGAGTGTTCAAGACAAGTCCACGAGGATACATTGATCTTGGAGAAGGTGGTTATTAGCCATCTCTTCAACCAGTGCAGCACTTCTACCTCAATGATTTGAATCACGTTCCAGAACAGATCCAGAAATGACGAAGGACGGCAATATTTTTCTCGATATAAGTCTCGATGGTGTACACATTGTTGTCAACTCCTACTCTTCTTATTCCTCATCAATAGCGCCGATGTAGAAGTGATGAAGAAGTTCACGGTCCTTGGAGTAAATATTACCAATTATCTTTTGTGGACCCACTGCATTGAAGCAACAGCCAAGAAGACATATCGTGGCCTACTCTTTCCCAGGTGGCTGATGATATTCGCATGTCTTCAGTGACTGTTAGAAACTTCCACAGATGCAGCATACAGAGCATGCTTTCGGTTGCATCACAGTTTGGTTTGGAACAGCATTGCCCAAGACTGCAGCAAATTCTCGGATGTTGTGGATGTAGCTCAGTCCGTCAGATCATAGACCATTGAATTCTGACCTTCTCTCTTAGTTAATGCATTCTGTAACTGATTCAATCAAGTTTCAGATCCCTCCAGACATTAATGGGAAAGGCTCGGTGATGGTAAAACTATTGAACGTCAAGTGTATCTGTTCAACAATTATTTGTCACTTATCATCCCAGACCTTAATGTTGACCTGGTCCTGCCTTGAAACGGACTAACTTGAGCTGCTTAATTGACTGAGTTTGTAAGAAAAGTAATGAGAAATGAAACAGTTAAGATTATTCAATCTAAAGACACATTATGCAACATTGTGCAAGGAGACACACTGCTGACTATTGTATGGGTTCTGCTGGATGCGAGATTAATGCCTGTCAATTTCATTTTGTTAACAGTTTGGAAGCCACAAGCACCTTGAGATTAGCTGCTTTTTTAACCAGCAGACATGAAGTATAGTTAACAGGGATTGACAAAACTCCTCCACTCCAAAAGATTATTGTATGGCACTTTCTACCTGCAATAATTACTTTCCAGGCAAGTGATTGCATTGGGAAATTGGAGTATTACTTTAGCTTTGTGCACGTTCATTCTAACCTAACCTCAGCAATCATTGTGTGGAGGCCTAGCCCAAGTATTAACAGGTGTAGCCCCATCCCCATGCACACAAACGCTGGCAATGCAAGGGGAGGCTTCAGTTCAAAGCATTCAGGGCTTCCATTATTCGTTAATCCAATGTTCACTGAACTCCATTATATAGTCTACACTGAGGATGGTGTCATATAAAACCACTCAACAATGCACTTGTGCAATTAGTACAGTGGGGAAGAACAAGAGAGTAGTTCAAAGCTGGGGTGAGAATCCCCCATCTTCTGCTCACAGGGAAAGATGGAGGCAAGGGAGATGCAATATCGCTATAAAGTTTGTGTCTGAGCTTAACGAGGGAGATGGTGAAGGTGAATAAGGCTTTCACTTGGAGTAAGAATGATAAGAAAAGACATAAAAAGAGACAACAGCTGCAATTTCCTTGGACACGACACTGTTACAGCCAACCTGCTGCTCTCAGCAGTCCCCTTCAACCTCACACCTGAAAGCAAAGGGCAAAGAAGAAAGTGAAGAAGAAAGGAAAAGCAGTATCTTATGAACATAAAGCCAAAAAATAAGGAGAGCTGCTGGAGGAACTTATGCTCTTTTGGTATGAACAAGTTTGTTGTAGGAAAAGATACTTCTGGTGGAACTCAATGGGCCAGGCAGCATCAGTGGAGGGAAACGGACAGTTCATATTTCTGGTCAGGACATTTTAGGTTGGACCCTTCACCTGACTTTTCATTTGGACTGAAAGAGTAGAGGGGACATCTCTCTGGGGTATAAGGAAGTGGGAGATAGGACTGGGGCGTGAGTGAGCAAGCAATAGGTGGATATTGGTGAGAGGGGGCTGATAGGCACATAACAGTCAGGGGTGGAAAGGAAGGGTGGAGATAGAAATGAAAGCTGGGAGGAGATAACTGCAAAACAAAAGGCTGCAGATTTTAGAATTAGGATAGGACAGGAAAGTAAAGAATAGAATAACCTTGCTCTCAATATCATCAAGACCAAGGACACTCTAAGCTTCCAAAGCTGGTGTGGTATGTTGAGTAGCTTCTGCTTGTGCAGAGCGGAAGGTATTGATGAGGACATGAACACATGCAGATAAAACGTTCAGAGGAAAGAGATCAAGACAGCAGACCATGTTATCAGTCAGTGGCTACCACTACCACTACTAGCATGACCATTATTGAAGCTCAATGCTCCAGCTAAGGCTGTAACCTTGCGAAGTTCAATGCACAAGCGATAAAGAGCAATGATCACGCTGAAATATTTTAAAAATGATTAGAGACAGAAGAATCACGCCTTTTCCTTCCCTGTCCTGTAGTTCCTATTCCTTTGGTCCAATTTCGAGCAGGATCCAAAATGCTGGTGTGGTCAGGCAGCATCTCTGGGGGAAAAGGAAAAGGTGAAGATTCGGGTTGAGACCCTTCTTCAAGCTCATCTATTCTTTCTCTCCAGACGCTGCCTATACTGCTGAGTTCCTCCAACACTTTGTGTCTATCTTCTGTGCAAACCAGCATCTGCAGTTCCTTCCCACACATTGGAATAGGATCCAACAGTCATTTCCCTACTACCCTCCTAAAGAAGGAATTTGAAGGGGTAAGGAGGGAGGGGTGAAGCTTTTAACAGATACAGTTGTAAGGTTCAATATGTCCAGAACTTGTACTTTGCACATGTGTGCTTGCCTGTTCCATACTTGTTGCTACTTCACAAAGCTTACCTCAGTAGCAGCATTCAGTATTTACCAGCAGAGTGCGGGCTATTATGGCTTGGGTGCCATTTTTATTTTATTTTAAAATGTCATGACTATCCTGCTGAAAAATGGCATTATAATAATCTCTTTGAATCCAAAAGGTCTGAATATTTATGGCACTTTTCAAAATATTTTGCTGCTGTTTGTATTCATTTCAGATCATTAATATTCATGATACACATTGAGCAGCACACAACTTTTTGACGCATTATCGGATTCATTGACTCATGAGAAAACATTATTCACTCAGTCCTGTGACGCTGATGAAGGGCAGCGTTTACATTCAGCCAGCAAAGCTAGCAATGCATTGCTCTCACGCATGACTGCATCGCTGCTATACGTAATCACACTGCATGAAGGACTGATTAACAGAGACTCAGACTGTGACCGATGTGGGAAATGCTGGAAATTTCAACATTGTAGGTTTTGTTATATGTATAAACCAAGAACATACATACTGGGGAAGAAAGGAGGACACCGTGAAGGTAACCTAGAGGTCATGTTAAAACAGACAATAGATAGATTTAAGAGATGTTTAGACCACAAGGCATAGCTTTATGAGTGAAGCACAGAATGGTGTAAACCAGGTTAGTAGCAATAAAATTCATCATGAGATGAGGAGGGGGCCTTCATTATATTAATCTGTCAGGCAAATGAATGTGCATTTTAATTAAATAAGAGGAAACAGACAATTGAAGGTTTTCTGTGAGAGAGAAATTGAGGATGATTGATCACAAAGAAACATTGATAACTGATTATTTTACAAATGTAACATCCGCATGTAACCATTGAAACACAGAATATAAGTGACTGTGGATGCTGTGAAGCTTTGAAACAGTTTGGTATCTCTTGGAGTGTTTCCCAGTGCGGACTGTGAAGGCCATGAATAAACCAACTAGTTTCAGAAACTTACCACTGCTCTATGAGATGTTCTTTGCACCTGCCCCATTTGAGCGTGACTGAACCCACATGAGAGCCAGATTCATTGTTCACAATTCCCTCCAAGAGTGATCCACTGGACTTGGTCAAATCGAATGACCTTATCTATGTAACGTTTCGCAAACATTTCAGAAAATGATGATGTTCTTTCATCTACGTTTTTAAATAAATTATTGAGCACAGGAGATCCTCCTGTCCTTTGTAACATTGTTGATATTATGAAAAGGCTCTTCTCTCTGCCCTCATTACTGGCTTCATCAATATTCTGCAAAGGTTGCATTGCAGGTGACAGCAACAGAGCTATCTCATCCGATATTAATTATCCCTTAACCCACTGCTCTCCGTAATGTTTGGGCTTAATTTATGTTTTGCCTGAATTAAACTACATGATATGTAATATGTAAATAGAGATAGATAGATTCTTGATTAGTACAGGTGTCAGAGGTTATGGGGAGAAGGCAGGAAAATGGGGTTAGGAGGGAGTGATAGATCAGTCATGATTAAATGGCAGAGTAGACTTGATGGGCCGAATGGCCTAATTCTACTCCTACTCCTTATGACCTTAAATGAAGATGAAGTAAACTATTAAATTTCTACCAATAATAGAGGGAAAAAATGGAAACAATCTCACATTTATATTGTAGAAGCAATGAAAATATTGGAGCCCATTATTAAGGAAGCAGTAACTGAGCACTTGGAAAAACAATCATTGGATTAAGCAGAATCTATATAGAATTATAAAAGGCAAAATCCTATTTGACCAATGTGCGAGAAAATTCTGCACATTTTAACGCAGAGAAAATGAAGGCAGGTAGTTGTCGTTTACTTGGACTTTCAGAATTCCTTTGATAATCAGCTGCACAAAATAATTGATCAATTGATGAGGGCATTCAAAACAGAGGTTAATGGAGGGCAAGGAAAAAAGGGAGCAAAAGAACAAGGTCTTAGCTCACTACATCCATGCCAAACTTAGCAACCCAACTACATCAATCCATGGTATTTTTCCATCAATACCCTCCTCCCCATCTCAATTCTCCTATTACCCAGCAACGCCAGAGGCAATTTACTGCAGCCGTTAACAGCGGCCAACCCATACCTGGTTGCCATGTGATGGGAAACCAAAACACCTGGAGAAAACTCACATAATCACATGCAAAGTCAGCACATACAGCAACAAATACCATGTTCAATCCAGTCTTTGGTGCTGTGAGACTCTTGCACTAACTACTGTATAAGTGCTGCCTTATTGGACTTATGTTCATGTTAGGAATCACAAGAAAACAAGAGCATTTTGTTAGGTGTATTTTCTGCAGAGTGGAGAATAGAATTGAATATTGTGCAATCATTAAAAAACATCTCGAGATCTTTTGCAAGGCAGAGTCATTACTGATGCATTAGTAAATGACGGAGCTTGGACTCTGCCTGGTATGTGTGCTAAAGCAATTACCAAGAGCTGAAAAAAAAGACTTTCAACAACCAAACGCACCTTTCTTTGTGCTGGGAAGATAGACACAAAATGCTGGAGTAACTTAGCGGGACAGGCAGCATCTCTGGAGAGAAGGAATAGGTGACGTTTCGGGTTTAAACCCTTCTTCAGTCTCAGTCTTATTATTTTGATGCCAATTTTCCCTTTTGAATAGTTCCTTGATTTTGTTTTGGCCCTTCTCAGCATCATCAACACCCAGTCTTAGAATAAAGGGGAGGCCATTTAAGACTGACGTGAGAAAAAACGTTTTCACCCAGAGTTGTGAATGTGTGGAATTCCCTGTCACGGAGGGTAGTGGAGGCCAAATCACTGGATGGATTTAAGAGAGAGTTAGATAGAGCTCTAGGGGCTAGTGGAATCAATGGATATGGGGAGAAGGCAGGCACGGGTTATTGATTGGGGACGATCAGCCAGGATCATAATGAATGGCGATGCTGGCTCGAAGGGCCGAATGGCCTCCTCCTGCACCTATTGTCTATGTTTCTATGTTTCTACATCAACAACATTGTGTTCATCTTATGATATCATGTGATGATTTATTTAACTACAGAAATTAAAGTCATCATTATTTCTGTAATTCTTGTGGTAACAATTTAATCATCTTGGCCACGTACAGTAACTGAATCAGTAACCCTCACCCTAACAACCAAATTCTATTGACATGTTTTGCCATTCCAGCCTTACAACTCCCAGACAGTTTAGTTGAAGCTGTTGGAACCATTAATTTTAAGAAAATGCACTCCTCTGGAAATCGATATAATCAATAACAAGAAAGGGCACCCTGAGACTCAGGAGTATGCCGTGCATCAGGTGATAGCACCGTGTGAAAAGCAATATACCAGAGGACACTTTGTTACTTGGATAAATTATATAGCATTGACAGTCACTTGAGTGCTGAAGATGAAAGAGAAAATTAAATATACTTCAGCACCCCAGAACATGTGCTGCATCTCCAAAACAAGAATGAGTTATGGAAAATGATGGAGAAGTGGCAGGGTATCACAGCGAAAATGGTTCACCTGGAAATGGGAAAGGAGAGGTCAGAGATATTTTAAAAAATCATCCGTCCAAAACTGGCTGAAATAATGGAGAATAATTCTTCAAATGTGAAACCTGTGGGATGCAAACGGAGAACTATTAACGTTTTGTAAAGTGGCGAAGGAAGAGTGGGAAATAAGATTGCATGAATAGCAATGAAGGAGAAATCCTCAGAGTCACTGGGTTCAAAGACGGCATCATTAAAAGAAAAGCTGGAGTCAAATAAACTGGTTGATTGGTCAGATTCAGATTCAGATTCAGATTCAATTTTAATTGTCATTGTCAGTGTACAGTACAGAGACAACAAAATGCATTTAGCATCTCCCTGGAAGAGCGACACAGCAAATGATTTGAATAAATAATAATAAGTGTCCGGGGGGGGGGGGGGGGGGGGGGTGATTGGCAGTCACCGAGGTACGTTGTTGAGTAGCGTGACAGCCGCCGGAAAGAAGCTGTTCCTGGACCTGCTGGTTCGGCAACGGAGAGACCTGTAGCGCCTCCCGGATGGTAGGAGGATAAACAGTCCATGGTTGGGGTGAGAGAGGTCCTTGGCGATGCTGAGTGCCCTCCGCAGACAACGCTTGCTTTGGACAGACTCAATGGAGGGGAGCGAGGAACCGGTGATGCGTTGGGCAATTTTCACCACCCTCTGCAATGCCTTCCGGTCGGAGACAGAGCAGTTGCCATACCAAACTGTGATGCAGTTGGTAAGGATGCTCTCGATGGTGCAGCGGTAGAAGTTCACCAGGATCTGAGGAGACAGATGGACCTTCTTCAGTCTCCTATTGGTGGGTGGGTGAATGTGCAATCAGAGCAAGATGGAGAACCCAATAAGGTATAATGGGCATAACTTGAAGGACTAACCCTCAAAATTAAGTCAGGTAGTTTAAGGATGAAAAGTCAGAAAGAAATCCAATTATTGTAAGGAATGAAGCTGTAAGCAAAGCTGATGAGATTTTGCAGCAGGATACTGGAAAAAGGGAAGAGGGAAGCACAACAATAAAGAAACGGAAGGTAGAGACGCAACCTTCCAATTCACAAGAATAACTAAGCAGCTGAGAGTAGGGGAAAAAAACAGCCATTGATGTGGTGTAAGATGTACATAAGCTGCTGAGGAACTGTTCAATATATGGCCAAAAAACGAGTTTAGTAAAATGTCTTTGGTAGACACAAAGTGCTGGAGGAAAAGAAGGAGTGACGTTTCGGGTCAGGACCCTTCTTCAGACCAGGCTGAAGGTCAGGCTGAAGATGGGTCCCGACCCGAAACATCACCCATCTTCTTTCTCCAGACATGCTGACCGACCCATTGAATTACTCCTGCATTTTGTTTCTGCAAAACATATTTTATTTCGGCTTGTAATAATGGAACAACAAAGAGGGTGGATTTTGGTCCATACATTTCTTGAAAAGAATGCTCAGAATTGGGAAAATAAGAGTGAGAAATCTAATTTTATTCTGGCTGATGGTTTCCTTCTAAAACTACCAGGAGGAAAAAAAAAATGTTCTGTCGCTTATGAGAAAGTACAAGTTTAAAACTCGCTTTCTGGAGACGTGTGCTTCATCAAATACTTTCATGTTGCGATTAGTGTGATTCATGCCTTGCCCAGGGAGGTCAGACGGGAGATGGGAAGGGTGGTGGAGGATTTTTACGCAGGGACTTGAACAAGCATAGATGCAGCTTTCAAGCTCCTTATAAGGAGAATGGAGAAAACAACATCACTCCATGACACGCCTTGTAATGTTCCATTGGCACCTTCTGGACTGTGGAATGATACTAAGAATGGAATGAAATATGAAAGTGGGCAGCAGTAAGTTAATGATCCTTGCATTACAGTGTATCCTGCATAAAATAAGAGCTTAATGTTTCAATTGTCAGGGAAGTACTCTCCTCAAAAACATGAGCATGGAAAGTGTTAAAACATGGAATTTTAACCAAAACCAAACAAGCTCAATGATAATGATAATGAAGTTATTGACATAGCTCCGTGACTCTAGATCAGAAGTCACATGTTCAAGGGCGGCACAGCGGTAGAGTCGCTGCCTTACAGCGCTAGGGACCCAGGTTTGATCCTGGCTTTGCGTGCAATCCTGACTGCGGATGCGGTCTGTATGGAGTTTTTCCGTTCTCCTTGTGACCGATGGGTTCTCTCTGGGTGCACCCAGATTCCTCCCACATTCCAAAGGCGTGCAGGTTTGTCGGTTAATTGGCTTCAGTAACTTGTGAAATTGTCCCTAGTGTGTAGGATAGCATTAGTGTACAGGATGGTCGCTGGTCAGTGTGGACTCGGTGGGTCGAAGTGCCTGTTTTTGTGCTGTATCTTTAAAGTCTAAAGTCGAAAGATCCAGCCAGCGTCCAACATATCATTGCTTTAGTTGAGTGAGTTTGTGCAGTTTAGATGTTCAGCACTAAAGGTTCACACCTTGCTGTAGAGGCAAGGGAAGCAGCGATCGAAGGTGGAATTGCTGTTGAAATTACTTTCTCTGAGGGTCTGAAGACAAAAAAACAAAATAAATGTATTGTTTTTCTACCACAATCAGTGTTTTTGATAAATAGATAGCCCACAGTTCTACAATATCAGAAGTTCAGAGTAAAGTTAATGGCAGACATTGTTTCCTTTATCTCTAATGAAAGCCTTTTATCAAGAGCTCTGTTGCTCTGCACTAATGGGGCAGGTTGCTATGTTCAACGACATTTGAGCAAAGTGACACTTGAATGTCATGTCATAAATGATAGGAGCAGCACTAGGCCATTCGGCCCATCAAGCCTACTCTGCCACTCAATCATGGCTGATCTATCTCTCCCTCCTAACCCCATTCTCCTGCCTTTTCCTCATAACCCCTGATACCCAAGTTAAATATTTACCTTAATTTGCTGGTTAAATGTTCACCTTATCCCTGGTAGTACCTTATCAGCTAGTACCTGTCCCTGGCACTGACATGGAGGGATTTCCCCTTCTCTGCGACTTTCCTTCTGAATAAAATTGTTCCATTTCCTACATATCGTGTTTTTTTTCACAGCTACAATTTTAGAAATGTTCTCCCCTTCCCAAGTATTGTGGTTGCATCATTGTTTATGGTTGGCCATTCTATATCCTCACAACCTTTTGTGTAAAACAAAATTCCCCAAATGCCTGCCAAATAGGAGACATTTTTATGATCTTAAATGGATATTGTGCAATCCATTTAACAATGTTGGCCATCATATAATTATTAAAAATATATATTATTTTGAATAAACATTTCCTGAACATATCTTGAATAGTTAATATTAATCATTACTGGGTTGCTCGTCTTCAGTGTCATAAAGTAATCCAGCACTGAGACATCTCCAGTCCAACCGAGGTGCCTACCTGAGCTCGTCCCATTTGCCTAATTTAGACCATATCCCTCTGAACCTGACCTATCCATTTACTTGCCAAATGTCTTTTACGTGTTGTAATTGTACTCGTCTCGACCACTAAACCCGTTACACTTTTACATGGTTTGCGTTAACCTTAATTGAAAAATATTAAGGTTAACACAGAAAAGGGACTTGATAGTGGAGGCATAATGATATGCATCTGTCCATGTTCTGGTATCAGGTCACAAGGTCTAGCAGAACTAGGCCATTCGGCCATCAAACCTACTCCACCATTCAATTATGGCTGATCTATCTCTCCCTCCCTGCATCCTAACTCAATTCTCCTGCCTTCTCCTTATAACCCTGACACCCGTACTAATCAAGAATCCATTTGCCTTAAAAATATCCAGTAACTTGGACTCCACAGCCTTCTGTGGCAAAGAATTCCACCGAGTCACCAGACTGGGACTAAATAAATTCCTCTTCATCTCCTTCCTAAAGGAAAGTCCTTTTCCTCGGAGGCTATGACCTCTAGTCCTAGACTCTCCCACTAGTGGAAACATCCTTTCCACATCTACCCTATCCAAGCCTTTCATTATTCGGTATGTTTCAATGAAGCCCGCCCTCATTCTTCCAAACTCCAGCAACTACAGGCCCAGTGCGGTCAAACGCTTATTATATGTTATCCACTCATTCCTGGAATAATTCTTGTAAACCTCCTCTGGACCCTCTCCAGGGCTAGCACATTCTTCCTCAGATATGGTGCCCAAAATTGCTCACAATACTCCAAATGCAGCCTCACCAGTCAGGCGCTAGTTTTTTAGACATTCCCCACATCGTTCAGCTGTGATGTTGAGCTTCAGCATAAATGAATAGGGCAGGTTGAATGTGCATTAAAGAAGATGATAACTCTCAGGCACTTGCTGGCCAGCAAGCAGAAAATTTATCACAGCAAATAATATTTGACACGTCCTCGGTTCTCTCCACAAGGTCAAAAGCCAGTCATCAGGTTGCAAACGTAATGTATACACAAGCAGACACCGTGAGCCCATTGCCTCTTCAACCAGATGCTGTTGTACATGTTTGATAAGTTGTGATTTCATGTCCGATTTAATAATCTTTCTTGAATTGGCTTTGTGTGCTGCTAACAGATTTAGCAAATTTAATACTGGCGATCGGTACCCATCTCTGCATGTGTCTCAGTGCTTGACCTTGCAAGTGACTATAATGGATGTCAAAAAACTACGTACAGATCTCACACACCGTTGTCACCATTTTGCACTTTGCAAGGAATAGAAGCCCCTTGAGATAATCAAGATGATATTCTTGGTGTCACAACTCACATCTTTTCACAACTCAGCAGTCATTTCCATGTTCCTTCCCTTACTTCTACTGGGGCCACAGGAGAATCCTGTCAGTAAATATGCTGCATTTACATCACATTTAAAAAAATACTAATTCCGGTACATTTGGAAACACACAATATTTGGAGCAGGATTAACATCGTAATGAAGAGTCTGTGACAATGGGGATCAGAATGTGCTTCTTCACCGAATTCCTAAACTAGAGGTAAGGGAACAATAATATTTGTACATGTTTTCAGTGGAGTGGAGACATATTTCCCCAACTGTACTCAAACTTTCATTCTTTCCTTCTAAGTGAATCTTTATCTATTCCATTTCCATTTCAGGGTCACATACAATTTATAGGAATGTTGCACAATGATTAAAGATGTGAACTGTGTTTACACTCTGGCCTCATTCATAACTTCTAAGGGTGTCATAGTGACCCAACATCTTAATTCTTCCATCCCAAGGAAGAGGGCATCCCTACCGATCGTGGATGAACAGGTTTTACTTGAACCAGACAAGGTGTGCATGACCCAAATGGTTTCCCTCACCCAACACTAGCTTCTGTTAACTAGGCTCATTGCTACACATTATACCTGCAGTATCACCAACCTCTGGAGGAAAGTTACTATTTTCTTCTTACGATCCTTGGCCAGCAATCCTGAGATCTGGAGTTCAAATCCCAGCAAAGTAAGTTTAGGGTGCCAAAGTGGCGCAGCAGTAGAGTTGCTTCCTTACAGCGCCAAAGACCCGAGATCGATCCTGACTATGGGTGCTTGTCTGAACAGGGTTTGTACGTTCTCCCCGTGACTGGCATGGATTTTCTCACGGAGCTCTGGTTTTCTCCCACAGTCCAAAGATGTACAAGTTTGTAGGTTAATTGGTTTGGTATAACATAGAAAATAGGTGGAGTAGGCCATTTGGCCCTTCGAGCCAGCACCGCCATTCAATATGATCTTGGCTGATCATCCAAAATCAGTACCCCATTCTGACTTTTACCCCATATCCCTTGATTCCCTTAGCCCTGAGAGCAAAATCTCTCTCTTGAAAACATTCAGTGAATTGGACTCCACTGCCTTCTGTGGCAGAGAATTCCATAGATTCACAACTCTCTGGGTATAAAGGTTTTACCTCATCTCAGTCCTAAATGGACTACCCCTAGATTTTCCCTACTGTGTGTAGAATAGTGGTAATGTGCGGGGATCGCTGGTTAGTGTGGAATCAATGGGCCGAATGGCCTATTCCCGTGCTGTATCTCTAAAATAAACTAAAGTTGGTGTTAGGATGTGTAGGAAAGAACTGCAGATGTTGGTTTAAAATGAAGATAGACACAAAATGCAGGAATAACTCAGTGGGACAGGCAACATCTCTGGAGAGAAGGAATGGGTGACTTTTCTGGACGTGACCCAAATTCAGACTGAAGAAGGGTCTCGACCCAAAACTTCACACATTCCGTCTCTCGAGAGATGCCGCCTGTCCTGCTGTGTTACTCCAGCATCTTGTGTCTATCTAAAGTTGGTGTTATTAAGGGCCAAGCTTGATTCATTTTTGCTCTATCCTCAATCTGCTCTACATTGACAACCAAAGCCAACTGATGATGTTGGCATGAAATCAAAGAACACAGCAACCCTGTTGACACTACAAACATAATCTGATACAGATGGCTATGACGACATATGACAACATTTGGTCAATGATGTGTGCGGAAAGTAAAGAGAAGCAGAAATGCAGAAATGATTAAGAAGAGAATTACAGATCTTAGGGTCCAGTCATCGGGCCATCATCGCGCTGCACCCTCACCAGCAGTTTGTTGGTCATTTTGACTTTTTTTGTTTTTTTATATGTCTAAATGTATGTGTTATTGTCTCTCGGTATGTTTTTTTATGTGGGGGTTGTGGGGGGGGGGGGGGGGGGTGGGGGAGAGGGAAACTTACAGTCACTTACCTTGGCAGAATGTGACTTTTGTCCTAGTCGCATTTTCGTCTTCCCTCGTGGCCTAACAACGTGGATTGGATCGGTCTCTCCCGGAGACCGGCCCAGAGCTTCAGCAGCAGGCGCAGTGCGGATTTCCATCGTGGAGCCAGAAGAAAGGCTCCGACCACCGGCCTGCTGACGTTAACATCGTGAAGCCATGGTCTGCAGAGCTTCTAGCAGCTGGCGTGAAGTGGTCTTTTACCATCCCGGAGCCAGGGATCCCTTAGCGGGGATTGCCGGAGAAGAGCTCCAACCACTGGCCTGCCTGCGGCCTATAACATCGAGAAGAAAGTGGCCGATTCGGGCACTCCAAGCCGCGGAGTGTGTTTCATCCGTCCCGACGTCAGAGTTTCGATCATCCTGACGAGAGGGCTTGTACATGGCGGTGACTATGCAGGGTCAAGGCCCCAAACACGGGTGAACAAAAGGAGGAAGACTGACTGAACTTTATTGCCTTCAATCACAGTGATCACTGTGGTGGATGTTTATGTTAAGTTCTATCGTTGTTTTTAATTGTGTTGTGCTCAATTTAATTGTATGGCTGCATGGTAACTCAAATATCACTGTACCTTAATTGGTGCATGCGAGAATAAATGTGAACCTGAATCTGAATCAGTCAACTCCAAGTACAGTTATCTTTGATGGAGGTGGCTGAAAGAGGAGGAAGGGGTTCATAGAGATGATTAGAAGCAGGATTGAGGAGTATTGAGACCTGGGAGAGCAGCAAGACTGGAGACATGATGTGGCTGAAGCATGGAGAAACTTGAAAACAGGTTTGACAATAATAAAAGTGAAGCTTTGTAAATTGGGAGAACTTCTAATCCATGGTTTGAGCAATATCTGAGCAGGACATGAGGTGGTAGAGTTTTGGATGAACTCAGGTTTACATAAGGGCAAAATAGTACTTAGATGAATGGGAAGTGAGCCCAATAAAAGTTACAAGAATCTGAAAAGTTTGAACAGACTAAATAGTGGGATATTGTTTCCTTTGGCGGAAGTGCATTAAACTGGGGCCATGGCCTCAAATACAGGATTGAAGAGGAAATGCTTCACTCAAAGGCAATGAATATGGCATTCACTTCCTCAGAACATTATGGATACCCAGTCATTTGCATTTGCAGGGTTGGGGATAGATTTTAAGACTGAGGTAACTAATAGTCAAAGGGAATGGAGGTTAGCATGGAATTGAGATAAATCGGACACTCATAGAAACATAGACAATAGGTGTAGGAGTAGGCCATTCGGCCCTTCGAGCCAGCACCGCCATTCAATATGATCATGGCTGATCATCCACAAACAGCCGATCATGTTGAGGATCATATAATTTCTTGCAGTCTGAAGATGAGACCAGGCCCGAAACGTCAATCATCCTTATTTTCCCGAGATGCTGCCTGACCCAGAGTTACTCCAGCACTTTGCGTCTACCTTTGGTATAAACCATCATCTGCATTTCCTTTGTACACATATAATTTATTGCTTTTACTTCATACCTTGTTTACATTTCATTGTAATCCCAGTCTGGTCCGCCTTGATTTGGCCAATGAACTACCCATTGTAACATCAGCAGACCCATGTTCCATGATCACATTAATCGCAGCGGTGGCATCACTAATATCAGTCTGGTTACCACTCTAGTCCCCACCACAAACAGGCAGTGACAGAAAACTGGATGCATCCAGGCACAAAATAATCGATGTCACTTGACAAGACATCAGAAAACCTGACTTCTCTGTGTGACACTGATCATCTGAGATATTTGAAGAATACCAGGGTGAACGCTCAAATGCTTGATAAAGAAAGTTAAATGACACTGTTCTCCTCTGCTAGACGTCTACACCATCAAGGTGAAAAGGTGGTCACAGCACAGCCCAGACCTGACAGGAATAATCACCGGAGAGTGAAATGAGACACAAGAGATTTCACTGATAGAATAAAGAGGGATGCAAATATTTGATTCAGTTCAGAGCAGACCTCGGGGATATCACTTCAGTTTTTTTTACATGTTCCTTAGAGGACTCCAGACATGCCGACAACATATCCTGAATATAAATCAATCTGAACTATGTGCAGTCTATTACAGACACCAGCAAATTGTCAGCGCTCTAAATCCTGTAATGGAATTCATTTCAATTAAAGCAAGCTTAGACCCAGTCCAGAATCGGTCTCCAAATGTCAACCTTTTTTATCCCCAGAGACGGTACTCCACAAGTTATAAATTAACCACGTTTGGTATTGGTAACACTTTATATTTAATTATGCTTATGAGATATATTTTTTGCTTTATTATAAAACCATAGTGCATCGTTGTATTTTCAGTTTTTTTCTATGACTCTTTATGTTTAAACAATTTGAAGCTTAAACATAGATATAATTATAAGTATCTGCAGTCCTTTGAAATTCTGCAATAGAATCAAAGTAACCATCATTTTACATTGTGTTCTATACATTGTATGGAACCTCTGCTGTTACTGTATTGGGAATAGATAGTCCTCACCATGATATAAAATAATCCATTGCCATGAGAAATCCCTTAAGCAGACATAGATGTGGAAGATTAGACCAGTGTCCTCATTAAGTGCATTCATCAAATGGATGCACCACATCAAATTATATTTATCAAGCATTTTTCATGTGGTATCACAGCCCAAGGAGCTTCGCAGTGCATTATGAAGCAAAATATGACAGATCCACAGCAGGGAGATAAAGTATACAGAACATTTTAAACTAGGAAAAAGTATATAAATTCAGAAAGAAAACTTTGATTATAGAACAGTTTATAGAACAGTTGTGATTAAAATTTAGAACGGACAAAAAGCCAGAATTGGTGCAGAAAAAGCAGTTAGACAGGTTGCATTTGAGAGGAGTGCAACTGCAGAACTTCTCGATTTAACAAGCAGAGTTAACAGAGGGGAGCATGGGCATGTAATGTATTTGGATTTCCAGAAAGCATTTGATAAGGTACACATAAGGAAAGGTGCACAAGTTAAGAGGTAACGGTATTGGAGTAAATGTTAACATGATAGACACAAAATGCTGGAATAACTCAGCAGGACAGGCAGCATCTCTGGAGAGACGGAATGGGTGACGTTTCGGGTCAAGACCTTTCTTCAGACTTAAGTGCTAACATATAACCATATAACAATTACAGCACGGAAACAGGCCTTCTCGGCCCTTCCAGTCCGTGCCGACCATTTATTTTCTCCTAGTCCCATCTACCTGCAATCAGACCATACACCTCCATTCCCTTCCATATACCTATCCACTTTACTTTTAAATGTTAAAATCGATCCTGCCTCCACCACTTCTGCTGGAAGATCATTCCACACAGCCACCACTCTCTGAGTAAAGAAGTTCCCCCTCATGTTACCCCTAAACTTCTGTCCCTTAATTCTCATGTCATGCCCTCTTGTTTGAATCTTCCCTACCCTCAATGGGAAAAGCTTATCCACGTCAACTCTGTCTGTCCCTTTCATCATTTTAAAGACCTCAATCAAGTCCCCCCCTCAACCTTCTGCGCTCCAAAGAATAAAGACCTAATTTGTTCAACCTTTCTCTGTAACTTAGTTGCTGGAACCCAGGCAACATTCTAGTAAATCTCCTCTGTACTCTCTCTATTTTGTTGACATCCTTCCTATAATTAGGCGACCAAAATTGTACACCACACTCCAGAATTGGTCTCACCAATGCCTTGTACAATTTTAACGTTACTTCCCTACTCCTATATTCAATGCTCTGATTTATAAAGGCCAGCACACCAAAAGCTTTCTTTACCACCCTATCTACATGCGATTCCACCTTCAGGGAACTATGCACAGTTATTCCTAGATCCCTCTGTTCCACAGCATTCCTCAATTTCATTTCGGAGTCACGTGAGTGACTTCGTGAAGAGCCCGCCGGCGCGCATGCTCGACATATCGTCGTACCGCGTTGCTGCGACGGCTGGCGGTGGAGCGCGCTCCTCGCCAGCCCTTCAGAAGGGGCCACGAAGGTGAGTATTCTACCTTTAGTTGGTGGTCCTTGTTGTTGGTTTTGTCTTGCAGCAAGGACATGGATGGGAGTTCCAAGGGCCGGAGGACGTCAGGACGAGTTCGCCGGTCAACAGTTCCGGGGCCTTTACCATCGGCAGTACCTGCAACGCAGGCCGGGACTTAGGCGGAGATGTGGGTAAGCCCTGTGGTTACAGGTCCAGATCCGCCAGCACATCACAGCTCGGAGGAGTTCGACGAGGAGGAGTGTGGTGTGCCGCCAGAGCAGGAGGACCCTGCCATGGCAGTCAGGTCGTCAGCGGGCTCGCTGGCGACCTCGAGCTGGGTGCGTGCGCTGCACGGCCCGTTCCACTCCGCCCTCCGAGTAGGGGGAGGGCAGGAGCCCAGAAGCCTAACCCTGCCAGGGCTAAGGCATTGCCTGACACGGAGGAGCGGTCAGGTTCCAGGGCGAGACCCGGGGCGGCTGTGAGGTCCAGCCGGCACACCCCGACTGTCGACACCGGGACGGGTCGGTTGAGTCGGGTCTCGTCACGGTCGCCGAGCCCCCCATGGATGGGTGGGCGAGACCATGCGTCGGCAAAGTCCACAATGTGGGCAGCCGGCAAGCCTGCGCGGGCTTCAGGTAGCCATGCTTCGGCTGGTGCCGACACCACGCCGCAAGTGCCCTTAGTGGCAGCGGCGTCAGCTCCCGCTAAACGGAGGCGGTTGAACACGCCCGCGCGGGAATCGCGCAGTTTCGCCTCGGCGGCTGTTAGCGACAACTACCGGCACCGGCAGGGCCTCGATGAGGTGCGGGCCGATGATAGGAGCCCGGTTTTCTTTTCAGAGCCGGAGGACTCCGACCACCTGAGTGTTCAGGGTGAAGGGCGTATTGACCGTATGGAGCGGCTGCTGGAGCTCCTGCTTCAAAGTGCAGGAGGAGGAGGTTTTGGTGGATTCCATACCACCTCCGGTGGAGGTGCCAGCGGAGGATCTTCTGGATGTGGCGACCAAATTTGCGGCCCCACATTCATCTGGACTTCCTTTAAACACAAAGCTGGCAGCCACTGTGGACTTTCTTAACAACCAGCAACTACAGGAAGAAGTCCTCATTCAGGCAATGAGCCGTCACAAGGCTCCATCCAATTGCAACTCCCTCAACGTGCCTGTGGTCAATACGCCGATATGGGGCAACATCAGTGCGGCTATCCGTCAACAAGAGGTAAAATTGCAGCGGATCCTGAAGCTCCTCACGGCCGGTATTACCGCCTTTGCGCGGTCGGTGGACGGGGACGAATTGAATTTGGACCAGGAAGATGCTCTGGCCCTCCTGTGCGCGACCCAGCATGAAATCAACGGGTTTCGCAAAACCAGCATCCGCCCAGCGCTCAATCCAAAGTTTGCAGGATTGTGCAAACCACCGCCGCCGCCCCCGCCCCGTCAGCTCTTTGGGGAGGACCTCTCGAAGAGAGTCAAAGAGCTTGATGAGCAAGCCAAAACGGTGGGGATCATGCGCCCTCAGAGTGCCCCCGCACCGTCAGGCTCAAAGTCTCCATACATTCGATCATGAGTGTCTGCTAGTACCTCGACGAGGACCCAACCTCAAGCTCCACAATGACAGCAAAATCAGACCCAGCACCAGGGGTCTTTTTTAGGACAGGGTCGGCAGAGACCCTGGTGGAAAACGAAGACGCCGCGCCCTCAAGCCAACCCAGCACCTCCACGTCCACACACGCGTGTCAAGGACCGCCGGTAACCATGGAGGTGAGGGGGGTCTAGTTCTCTCTTTTCTCTCTGTTTAACTTCACATGTTGGTGGTCGCCTTCGGTGGTTTTTGGGTGCATGGGGTGATTTTACTGGTGACGAGTATGTGTTGCAGAATATTCAGGGGCATAAAATTGAGTTTATTAATGGCGACATTCCTCCATCCCAGCACATGCCCGCTCGAACGTTTAAATATCTGCTGCGGAACAGGCAGCCGGCTACAAGGAACTGTTAACTCTTGAGCAGAAAGGAGTGATTGAGAGAGTGGTGCATGAGCCAGTTGAATTTGTTTCGAACATATTCACCAGACCTAAGAAGGATGGAGGTTGTCGTGTCATTATTGATCTAACCCGTTTGAATACTTTTGTAACATATACTCATTTTAAAATGGATACGTTTGAAACAGCCAAATCATTGATTTCTCATGGTTGCTTTATGGCATGCGTCGATTTGAAAGACGCATATTATTCCGTATCCATCCAGAAATACGACAGAAGGTTTTTGAAATTCATCTGGATGGGGCAACTCTGGCAGTACAAGGCTTTGCCTAATGGGCTCACCACAGCCCCTAGATTGTTCACTAAATTAGTGAAACCAATTTGGCTTATTTGAGACAACGACACCATATAGTTATGGCCTACTTAGATGATATCTTAATTGTGGGCCACACCCTGGAATGGGCTGAACAGGGTGTTGCAGCTGCTGTCAATATATTTCAACAATTAGGGTTTATTGTCCATCCAGAGAAATCAAAGTTCTGCCCTGCCCAGGTGATTAATTACCTAGGGTTCACGGTGAACTCTATGAGCATGAGGGTTACCATTCCAATTAACAAGATTGAGGAGGTTACCCAGGTGTGTCAAGATTTAATCCGCACCAATATACCATCGATTCGGCACTCAGCTACAATAATTGGGAAGCTTGTGGCTTTGTTTCCGGCAGCGCGATATGGACCTTTGCATTATCAGAATTTGCAAAGAGCTAAAATTGCTGCATTAAAACAGAACGCTGGTCATTATGATCGGTCCATGCAGCTGCCGCCCGAAGCGATAAAAGAGTTGCAATGGTGGGTGTGTCACATTAGCAGCTCATTCAAGCCTATCAGGGAGGCTAATCTGGTGGTATATTTGCAAACTGATGCAAGCTTCAATGGCGGGGGAGCCACGGATATTTGCTCTAGTTGTGGGGGCAGATGGGATACCCTTGAATCAACGATGTTGTTAACTCAAGGGATTAACTATTTGGAGTTGCTGGCAGCATTCCATGGACTTCGTGCGTATTGTTCCAAGCTTGTTGGAGCACATGTCCGTCTCCAAATAGACAACACCACAGCAGTGGCATACTTAAACCATATGGGTGGTACCAGGTCAGTTTCGTGTGACAAATTGGCTAACTCAATTTGGCTCTGGTGTGTTCAAAGAGACATTTTGATTTCAGCTACCTATTTGCCAGGTGAGCTTAATACTGTGGCGGACACCAGGTCACGCAAATTTAATGACAATATTGAATGGATGTTGCATCCTGAGATTTTTTCTAAAGTCACAGCCAAATTTGGTAAACCGGACATTGACCTTTTTGCGTCACGGTTGAACCATCAGGTACCAACCTACATTTCATGGGAACCAGATCCTGGGGCAATAGCGCTAGATGCATTCTCGCTGGACTGGGGGAATTGGTTTTTTCTATGCCTTCCCCCCGGTTTGCCTCATCAGTCGGGTATTGCGAAAGATTCAGGCAGATGCTGCCAAGGGCATTCTTATTATACCCGACTGGCCCACACAGCCTTGGTATCCGGTGGTCTTTGACATGCTCAACGAACTTTGGGTCCTTTTGAAGGGTTGCCCACAATTGGTTACTCACCCTGTCTCAGGGGAGCCACATCCCTGCCATGGCTATTTAAAGTTGTTGGCTTGCAGGTTTTGAACAGGCCGTTAGTCCAATACGGCCTTTCGGCTCGGACCATGGATACCATCGGGGCGTCGTGTCGAGAATCCACAAGGCGAAGACACCACTCGCATATTAAGAAGTGGGAAGCCTACTGCAGCCGCTCTCGCATCACGTACGATGACGTGACAATAACCGACGTCCTGGAATTCCTCGCGGGGTTGCACCATGATGAACACTTAAGTTACAGTGCCATCAACAGCGCCAGAAGTGCGCTATCATTCTACCTCAATATTGAGGTAGGATCCAACAGGCTAGTGTCCAGACTCATGCGGGGTATATTCAATATGAATCCGCCTACACCACGCTATAATATCACCTGGGATGTCAGGGACGTATTAACCCTGCTCAGGACGTGGTCGCCCATGGAAGGGCTCCAACTGGACCAACTCACCATGAAGCTGGTGATGTTACTAGCGCTGACTTCAGCTCAGAGGGTACAGACACTACACAAACTTCGTGTCGACAGAATGACTTCTACCCCTATAGAAGTAGTATTTTTCATTGACGAGCTACTAAAGCAGCATAGACCTGGGTGCACAGGGCTGCAGCTGAAGTTCCCGGCATACCCCGCAGATGCTAGGCTATGTTTAGCCTCACATATCCGCCACTATGTCAAGGTGACGGCACGCATCAGAGGAATGGAGAGATACCTGCTTGTCACTCATAAGAGACCTCATCATCGAGTGACAGTCCAGACGATATCCATGTGGCTTCCAGTCGTCTTGGGTAAGTCAGGTATCGACACTAATGTGTTCAAGTCTCTTTCCACCAGGGCTGCATCGACGTCAGCGGCGAGGGTGATGGAGGTGCCCATGGACCAAATTCTCGCCACAGCAGGATGGGCTAATGAAGCTGTGTTCCAGCGTTTTTATAACAAGCCTGTTGCTGCTCCTCTACAGTTCGCAGAAGCCGTGCTGAATGCAGGTCAAGAACGTGGAGATGTCCCCGCATGAGGGTTTTTGATTTGTTATTAATAACTCTGCCCTTGTTTTGCAGTATGAACTATTGAGCAAGTTTGTTCCTCCCATCCATCCCTGGTAGTGGTGTGGCAGCATGGACGTGGTCCAGGGCGTGTAATCACAGAAGCTTTGAAGTCTTCACGAAGTCACTCACGTGACTCCGAAATGAAATAGTAAGATTGAGCGAGAACTTACCAGTTCGAAGGTTGATCTTTATTTTATGAGGAGTCGAAGTGAGGGATTTCGTGCCCTCCTCGCCCAACCCTCAATCACCTTCATCTGGTAATCTTAGTCACTTCAATCTTACTATGTGAAGTCATTTCTTTTGTTGGTTTCTGTGATTCCACGCCGCTACTTTGAAGTATGTCGAGCATGCGCGCCGGCGGGCTCTTCACGAAATCCCTCACTTCGACTCCTCATAAAATAAAGATCAACCTTCGAACTGGTAAGTTCTCGTTCAATCTTACTATTCCCTACCATTTACCATGTACGTCCTATTTTGATTTCTCCTGCCAAGATGTAACACCTCACACTTATCAGCATTAAAATCCATGTCATCTTTCAGCCCACTCTTCCAAATGGCCCAAATCTCTCTGTAGACTTTGAAAATCTACATGGTCTGGTTATTGCACAGAAAACAGTCACAATAAATGGGTCTATTCAAGGCTGCAAGGATGTAACTGATGGCGTGCCCCAAGGATTAGTTCTTTGTCCTCAAGTATTTTTTAATGATTTTGATGATCTGGAGGAGAGGCAAAGTGGAAATATTAAACTATTAGTTTTGTTTAGTTTAGAGCTATAGCATGGAAACAGTCCCTTCGGCCCACTGAATCCACGGTGACCATTGATCACCCTTTCAGACCAGTTTTATGTTATCCCACTTTCTCATCCACTCACTGCAAAATAGGAAGAGGTCACAGAGGCCCATTAACCTACAAACCTGCGTAGGAAGGAACTGCTGATACTGGTTTAAACCGAAGATAGACACAAAAAGCTGGGGTAACTCAGTGGGTCAGACAGCATTTTTGGAGAAAAGAAATTGGTGACGTTTTGGGTCGAGAAGAAGGGCCTCGACCTAAAACGTCACGTATTCCTTTTCACCAGAGATGCTGTCGGACCCGCTGAGTTACTCCAGCCTTTTGTGTCAACCTACAAATCTGCACGTCTTTGGGATGTGGGAGGAAACCAGAGCACGTGGAGGAAAGCTCGGAGGTCATAGATGAATGTGCAAATTCTCACAGACAGCACCTGAAGTCGGGATCAAACCCAGTTTTGTGGCACTGTGAGGCAGGAGCTACAACACCTGTGCCATTGTGTCGCCCTGATGACAATGAAATGGGTGGGAGGCCTGGCTGATGATATTTGAATCCTACAAAGACATGTAGATGGGTTGAATATTTGTTCAAGAAGGAACTGCAGATGCTGGTAAAATCGAAGGTAGACAAAAATGCTAAAGAAACTCAGCGGGGAGACAATGAGGTATGAAGCAAAGGAATAGGCGATGTTTTGTGTCGAGACCCTTCTTCAGACTGATGTGGGGGGGGAGGGGGCAGGAAAAAGAAAGGAAGAGGCAGAGATAGTGGGCTGTGGGAGAGCTGGGAAGGGGAGGGGAAGGAGGGAGAAAGCAAGGGCGACCTGAAATTAGAGAAATCAATGTTCATACCACTGGGGTGTAAACTACCCAAGCTCCTCCAATTTGCGGTGGGACTCACTCTGGCCATGGAGGAGGCACAGGACAGAAAGGTCGGATTCAGAATGGGAGGGGGAGTTGAAGTGCTGAGCCACCGGGAGATCAGGTTGGTTACTGCAAACTGAGCGGAGGTGTTGGACGAAGCGATCGCCAAGCATACGCTTGGTCTCACCGATGTAAAGCAGTTGACAACTGGAACAGCAGATGCAATAGATGAGATTGGAGGAGGTGCAGGTGAACCTCTGCCTCACCCGGCAAGACTACTTGAGTCCTTGGATGGAGTTGAGGGGGGAGATAAAGTGACGAGTGTAACGTTTCCTATGGTTGCAAGGGAAAGTGCCATGACAGGGGGCGGTTTGGGTGGGAAGGGACGAATTGGCCAGGGCATTACGGAGGGAGTGGTCTCGGCGAAAAGCCGAAAGGGGAGGAGAAGGGAAGATGTGGCCAGTGGTGGGTTCCTGTTGGAGGTGGCGAAAATGTTGGCAGATTATCTGTTGTATGTGATGGCTCATTGGGTGGAAGCTGAGGACAAGGGGGACTCTGTCCTTGTTATGATGGGGAGTGAGAGCGGAGCTACGGGATATAGAGGAGACCCTTGTGAGAGCCTCATCTATAGTCGAAGACATGAACACCCATTCCCTAAAGAATGAGGACATCTCCAATGCCCTGGTTTGGAACACCTCATCCTGGGTGCAGATGCGTCATAGACAGAGGAATTGGGAGTAGGGGATAGAGTCCTTACACAAAGCAGGGTGGGAAGAAGTGTAATCCAGATAGCCAGGAAGTTGATTTTTTTTGAAGATCAGGGATTGAGGGCAATGGGGAACAGACACAGAAGAGGAGGCAAGGACTGAAGGAGATCAGTCCTAATTATATTGAATGGTGGTTCAGGTGGATGAATAAGTGAGCATGGACTTGGCATGTGGTATTTAATTTGAACATTGTGAGATCATGCATTTTGGTAAGATAAAGTAAAAAGGCAGGCTACTATTCAATTGGACAGAAAATGTCAATGAATAGAGTACAGAGAGATCTGGATGTTCTTGTACATAAAAATGTATCTGGCTAGTAGTTAGGGTGGTATATTTACCTGTATTGCAAATTATTTGGCGTTTTGGTAGAGAGGTAGACACAAAATGCAACTGGACTAACTCTACGGGACATAAAGCATCTCTGCAGAGAAGGAATGGGTGACATTTCACATCGAGACCCTTTCTCGGTGCTAGGTAGAGAGGTACATTGTTATAATTGTACAGCATACCGTGATGCCAGACCTGCAGTACTGAGCACAATTCTATCTCTTTATTTAAGAAGGGATATACCAGCCTTTCAGGCAGTGCAAAAGAGATTCACAGGTTAATACCTGGAACGAGTGTGTTGCTCTAACACGAATGACTGAAGAACTTGGATCTCCACATTCGTTTTCAAGAGTCACAAGTCACTGTATTGAAACACACAAGATCCTTCAGTGTCATGACAGGGTAAATGTCAAGATCTTTCCATGAGTGGGAGAATCTTGAATGAGAGACCAGAGCTACATGACACGGAGCAGTCATTTAAAATCAAAATGCAGAGGAAGTTCTTAGAGGATTACCCAGAATCTGGTAAAGTTAGATTGGTAGGTGGTTAACGAGGAAGTTGATTTTTGTTTTTAAAGATCTGGGATTTGAGGGCAATGGGGAACTGGCACAGAAGAGGAGGCATGGACTGAAGGAGATCAATCCGAATTATATTGAATGGGAGTGTAGGTGGTCTATTCCAGTTCATACTTTCTTTTGACATTTTAAAATCATGGCTTTGGCAAAGAGCCAGACTTGGTTATCTATCACAGGGAAAAGGGTGAACACAGCTTGGTTCCCTCCTACCCCACCAATACAATCAGTCTGAAGAAGGACATGGTCACAGTGGTGCAGCGGTAAAGTTGCTGCCTTACAGCAAATGCAGCGCCCGAGAACCGGGTTCGATCCCGACTCCAGGTGCTGTCAGTACGGAGTTTGTATGTTCTCCCCGTGACCTGCATGGGTTTTCTCCGAGATCTTCGGTTTCCTCCCACACTCCAAAGACGTAGAGATTTAGTTGGTTTGGTAAATGTAAAAATTGTCCCTAGTGGGTGTAGGCTAGTGTTAATGTACAGGGATCACAGGTCGGCGCGGAACTGGTGGGCCGAAGGGCCTGTTTCCACGCTGTATCTCTAAACTAAACTAAACTAAAAGAATTCTAACCCAAAATATCACCTTTGCATGCTCTCCAGAGATGTTGCCTGACCTGCTGAATTATTCTGGCACCGTGTCTCGTCTTTGGAAAACTAGCATCTGCAGTTCCTTGTGTCTACACTTCACTTTTAGGGGCCAATTATAAACTCACCTTGACATATCTAATACTTGTACTCATTCATGAAGCTCTTAGTCAGCACAACTATGAGGAGGCGCACCTTATTAGTGTAAAAATGAGAAATGAATGAAACTGAACATGGAACAGTACAGCACAGGAACAGGCCCTTTGGCCCACAATGTCTAGGCCTACTATGATTCCAATTTTAACTGCACATCTACCTGCACATAGTCCACACCCCTCCATTCCCTGTCTGTTCATGAGCCTGTCCAAAGGTGTCAAACTGCACTGACTATCAAATGTGCTTCCACCACCTCGCATGGTAATTCTTCCCATCACTCGCTACGCAAACACACTCTGTAAATCTCCTTTGAATTCCCCCCCCCCCCCCCGTTTTCATCAACCTAAGCCCTCTACTATTTGACATTTTTACCCAGGGGAAAAGACTATTTATTCCACCTATGCCTCTCATAATTTCATAAACTATGAGTTGACTCCTCAGCCTCTGATGCTCCATAGAAAATAATCCAAGTTGGTCCAATCCCTTCTTATGGCTAATCACAGTTAGTCATCGGGAAATGCAGCATGGAAACAGGCCTTTAGACCACCAAACCTGTGCTATTAACCACCCATTTAGACCGATCCAACATGGACCCCATTTTTAGTCTCCCCATGGTCACATCAGCTTCCTCATATTCCACCACTGGCCGACACAAGGAACATTTTGTAGTCGCCCATTTGTCTCTCACCCCATACAATTTTGGGATGTGGGAGAAACCTAGATGAAACCTTTTCAAAGGAAGAATGACTGATTCTTTCAAGAAGCAAAGGACATACTTGAGAACCATAGGGCATAGGTTTAATGTGAAGGAATTTGAGGATTCACTTTTTTTTACACAGAGGGTAGTGGGTATATGGAACAACTACCAGAGAAGGATATTAAGGCAGATTCTATCGCAACATTTAAGAAACATTTAGACAAGTAGATGGATAGGGTAGATTTAGAGGGATATAGGCCAAAAGCCGGCAAGTGGGACTAGTGTAGATTGCGCATGTCAGAAGGCGTGGGCAAGTTGGGCCGAAGGGCCTGTTTCCAAGTTGTAAGACTCGATGACTCTAATGTGCAAACAACATGCATTGGAGATCAGGACTGAATTGAAGCCAGCAGTGAAACTAAAAACACGAACATTATGTGTGTATGTGCAGTTAAGATTGTAAACTACAGCCAGTGCTCATCTCTCTGTTCTCCCTCCATCAGCAACCATTAATTACCTATGTGTAAAAAACTACAGGTGTAGGATCCCTCTGCTGGTTACTTACATAATTGCATTATATAAACAAGACAGGGATTCGAGGTAATAACGTGGATCTGAGCCAGAAGAGCATTGAGCGAGAGAAAGCCTATCTGCAAGCTGTTGATGTTTGGGAGGATGATTTACATGCCCAGATTTATTAAAACCTGCTTCACATCTGGTAGCTGTCAGTGTTTTTTGGAGGCCAGTTCTCATGTCTAGACATCAATTGCATGGAACGCAAGTCAGAGTTATACAGCCAAGAAACAAGCCTTACAGCCCATCACTTCCACGATGACCTTTCTGCCCCTCTATACTAAACCCAAGATAGACACAAAATGCTGGAGCAACTCAGTGGGACATGCAGCCTCTCTGTAGAGAAGGAATGGGTGACGTTTTGTGTCAAGACTCCTCTTCAGACTGAACCCATTTACCAGCATCAGACAGGTATTCTTTTGCAGCTTGGCTATTTAAGTGTCTATTGAAATGTCTCTTGTAACCATTGCATCAAAATCCACCACATCCACCACCAAAAAAACAAAAAATCCCCCTCCAATTCCTGTTTAAAACACCTTCCTTTCACCTTAAACTGATGTCCTTTTATTTTTGATACATTTTTCATTCTATCTACCATGTCTATGCTTCTCATTACCTTATAAAATACCATCCTGATGTTCAAAATGAATTAAAATGCTCTGCTGCAAAAGTAAAAAAAAACAAAATAGTTAAGGAGAGCTTCTTTCTGGCCCCAATATTGCAACAATCACTCTATAACCATATAACCATATAACAATTACAGCACGGAAACAGGCCCTCTCGGCCCTTCCAGTCTGTGCCATTTATTTTCCCCAAGAGGCAACTGTATGAACAGACGTGCCCATTGTAAGATGGCCTGCCGTAACATGCTACAATAGTTACGAAATAGGCTTCAATTTAGATTCAAACAAATTTAGAGTCATATCATCGAATATTCCAACAAACCTCTGCAGGAGTACAGTGAAGAAAGCATACTGGCTGGTTGCATCACAATTTGGTTCGATAACTCATACGCCCAAGGACAAAGGAGACTGGAGAGAGTGGTTGACATTGCCCGGTCCATCATGGGTTTTGACCTCCCAACCATCTATATGAAGCGCTGCCTCAAGAGAGTGGATACTATCATCAAAGACTCCCACCACTCTGGTCATGCTCCCATCTCATTGCTACCTTCAGGAAAGTGATACAGGAGCAATACTACTTGGTTCAAGAGCAGCTTCTTCTCATCAGCCATCAGGCTCTTCAATCGTGCTGTGTAACCATGAACTACTATAGACTTTACATAAGGTTACATTACAGGCATCAGCTTGAATGATTGCATTCTGTTTATCTAGTATATCTGATGCATGGTTACCTAGTATAACTTCATTTATTGTATTAGAGTTGATTGTATCTTTTTAGTTCAGACACAATATGGAAACAGGCCCTTCGGCCCACCGAGTCTACGCCGACCAGCGATCCCCGCACATTAACACTAACTGACACACTAGGGACAATATCCACATACACCAAGCCGATTAACCTACCTGTACCTCTTTGGAGTGTGGGGGGAAACCAAAGATCTCGGAGAAAACCCACGAGGTCATGGGGACAACATACACATCCGTACAGACCCGTAGTCAGGATTGAACCCGGATCTCCGATGCTGCAAGCGCTGTTAGGCAGCAACTCGACCACTGCACCACCATGCCACCCGTTGTGCCACTGTTTACCTAGTATAACTGATGCATGGTTACATTGTATAACTGTATATATTCTACTATTGTTTATTGTATCTTTATTTGTTGTGTTGTTGCATTTACAGTAATGTGCCTGTAAAAGCTACAGAAAGTAAGAATCTAATTGTTCTATTGCACGGTGCACATGACAATTACAGAGTCTCGATTCTTGGGCATAGAAGCAGAATTCTCAGCCCATTGCATCTACGCTGAAATTGAACACAAAAACTCAACACTAGTCCAATTAGTTTCTCTCCACGATCCTATCAACCTGCTCACCAACGTCTCACACCTCACTCTCGCACTAGAGACAAATTACAGAGGCCACTTAACCTCAGCAACACTTACATCAAAGGGATGTGGGAGGAAACTCCAGAGCACCCAGAGGAAGCCCACGCAGCCACAGAGAGAACATACAAACTCCACGCAGGCAGCAGCAAGGTCAGGATTGAACAAGGGTCACTGGAGCTGAGAGGCAGCAACACGACTCATGCCACTGCTGCGTTCTCCAGACACAAATGAGCCAGTTTGCAGCAATCAAGGCAATCCTCAGTCATCAATACCAATTTGATTTTATTTTATGTAGTCCAGATTTTTCACCCCAGTGCAAATTCCATAGCTGCCTTGAATGAGAATTGGTTTTATCTCAGTAACATTTTATCTTCTGCTACTAGCATAGAGGAGTTTGGAAGTTGGTCCAAAGGCAATCCATTTCTATGTGATAAAGTGACAAGTTACAGTAAAACTGAACACTCTCCTTCATGCCCCAGGCTCATACAATCTATAAAAAACAAAACACCAATAAAAAATGGTTTTTAGTTCCAAGAGGATTGGTAACCAGAGGACACAGATATATGGTAAATGGCAGGAGGAGGAGAGCACAAATGTGTTTACTAAGTGAATTGTTATGATGCAGAATGCACTGTTTGAACAGGAATGGAAGTAGATTTAATAGTAGATTTGAAAGGGATTTGTGTAAGACAGTGGCATTGGGAGTAGTCGGACGAATGTTGGGTAGAAATAATTAATTGGATAGCTTGTTAAAATAATTGATACAATGGCGATAATTGAAATGGCTCCCGCTTATTACTTCAATCGGTGTGACACAATTAAAAATAAGATTAGTTACAGCGAATGATCCAAGATTAGTGCAGAAGGAAGAATCCACAGCACTCTTTGCAACGAGGCAAAAAGGATAGCAGGCAGCTAGTGAATGACAAGGTGAGATAAAGAGTTGCCAATTGTTAAACTCGGGATAGAAAAGTTGTGAATCGTGTATCCATTGTCAAACACTGCAGATGGAGGTGTAGGGAGAAAACAATGCAAAGTCAGCCAGGGTTCAAGTGAGAAGGGGTGGGGGGGGGGGGGGGGGGGAGGAGGGGAGAGGGGAAAGAAAGGAGGCCGGTGTTCACCAATCTACCTATCAAACGCTACCCTCGCCTGTGTTCATCTCTTATGGCCTGTGCTCTGTCCTGCCCCTCTTCTTTCCCAGCTTTCTCTCCTGCCCCCCCCCCCCCCCCCATTGCAATCAATCTGAAGAAGGGTTCTGGTCCAAAATATCGCCTATCCATGTTCTCCAAAGACATTGCCAGACCCGCTGAGTTAATCCAGCATTTTGTGAATTTCTTTGGCATAAACCAGCATCTGAGGTTCCTTGTTATCTCGAAATCGACTAAATTATTTAACAGAAACACAGCTTTGCTTCTGATTGATGCAGGCAAATAAAGACTGATCATCATTTTGAGTATTGATGACAATATTATCATTGAAATATTGTATCAATCATTTCACATCCTATAATAGATCTACCAAGTGATCAATTGTAACACATACAGTATCATGTGATCTTAATTCACCCCAGTTGTCTCGAAATAGGCAAAAACACAGGAAAGTGCATCACAGAAATGTTTTTCATTGCATTAGTCAAAACCTCTATTTTTTTTTAAACCTTTGCCCAACACAATGAAATAACAATATTTGGTTGGTTATCCACCTCACCAACAAAAGAAGCTGCAGACATAAACAGTATGGACCCATGACATAAATCATTGCCATCCATGATGGAAAATGTCCTTTGCCCTTAAATTAAATAAAATAAAATTATACTCTTCTGCCAGCATTTTTATTTTTATTTGCGGTCAAAATCTAACGTATTTAAATAAATTTCTGCATAGAGAATAAGACGGTTGGATGAGTCAAGTGGGACCAATGTGTGAGCAATAGTAGTTGTAAATTAAGATACCGGCAAAATCTTATTCCATTGGAAAGCATGTCACCTTTATCATTTCCTCTTAGATTTCAGTGGTTAAGACGGTGGTTCCCCTGCTCTTACAGAAGAGTTCACCTTGTGACACCAATGTTACAATGGAGTTGCCTAGTTCTTACCTTCCACAGAGGCTCTTTTGGGCAGAATGGTCACTGCCCCCTCAGCCACCTCCCCCTGCTGCTTTACCGGAGAGGACTTCGAGCCCCAGCTGTCCGAGCCGATCCAGATGAAATGGCCTGCTTGGTTTGCTCTTTTGGCAGCTGCAAGAACCTGCCTGCACAAAATAACCAAGAGTTCCAGAGTCATAACGAGCTTGGGCTAAACACAACAGATAAAGTGCTTACATGGAGATGAAGATTCATGAACTGCAGCAACAGCGCTATGTTTGATGGACTAATCTTGTCCCTCTCCAGACCCCAGGATGGATTATTAGTAACCAGTTTCCTGCAACATCTTGGTCAGTGATGGGGGCAGAGGATAAGAATCATAATGAATTATTAATCAAAATCCACAGAATGTCACAGACAATCACACAGAAACTGAGCCATGGCCCTGAGACTATGTCAGCTATCAACCACCCATTTACACTCATCTAAATAAAAAAAAAAATTTAATTCACCCCACATTATTATCAATTCCCCCAGATTTTAATCACCTTTAATCACATGTTATGGGCAATTTAAAGCTGCCAGTTAACCTACGAAACTGCACGTCTTTGGGATGTGAAAGGAAACTAGAGCATCTGGAGAAAACTCATGTAGTCATTCAGAGAACTTGCAAACTTCTCATAGGCAGCACGCAAGATCAGGATTAAAACCAGGCCTCTAGTGCAGTGAGGCAGCAGCTCTATTAGCTGTAACTGTATCACCCCTATGTTATTGAAGATAGTCTGATTTGGACCTTCCTGGATCAATCATTATATACACTATTAATCTTTGTTCTTAATAAATTATGTTGAATGCACACATACTGTCCTCTAGGTATATGAGCCATTAATTGTCAATGCTTGTAGTGGCCATTTGGCTTGTTTTGTATGTCATTAATTATGGCATGTGTCTTTAAATTTTAGACTGCCCGTTATATTGTGGGTGGGATTTATGGTGTGTTTTAGGGCGTATTTGGAGCTATGTTTCTTGCGCAGAAGCTTAGTTTTTAAGTTTAGTTTTGGACCAGCATGGGGAAGGTTTACCCTTTGACCATGCAAAGTGTAACAGAGACACGAGGTGTTTTCTCACGTTTAATGCGATAAGCTGGAGTTCGATACAGATTATAGTGGATGTCGGAAGAAGTTTGGATATACCTTATTGTTTTTCATCAGCAATAGCCAATATATTAATCAAAAGACTGTGTTATGAAGATTTATCTGTGAAGAAGCTCTGAAGGTCTCTGACGGAGAGCTCGCAAGCGTATAACGACATTCTCCTTAACTGGGTGGGAGATTGCAACCTTCACGTGGTCCGCCCTGTTTCGACGAATGCAATCAACCTGGCGTGCACAATCAAATAAGATCAAATAGAACAAGTTGGCCGACAACTTTAGGCTGTGCACGCCATATGCAAGAAGAAAAAGAATTCTCCTGAACTATGCAGTCCACTTAGCGGCTAGAGGGAGTAATCTCTTGAACGATATAAAAATCTGCCGCCTCAATGCTCTCCACTTGTGTTTGGTAGATAACCAACTGTAGCCTATCTTTTTAAGTCATAAGTTTAAACATGTGCAGATGATTCTTTGGTGGTCTATAAATGGACCACCATTCCATTTAATCCTTCATGGAATTTTGTTTCAGTTTCAGTAGCATATTGGGAAGTAACCATTTTAGACATTGCTGGTATTCCATTTCTCCAAGAGAAGGGATTTAAGGTCCATTTACTTCTGAAGTGAGTTGGAATTTATATTGTGATTGGGAGGGTCTTTCAGGAAATCAGGTCCATGCAGGTTGCTAGGAGGAGATGAGTGATAATTCCTTTAGTCCTGCTCACCCTCATTTCCCTGCACCTTAGAAAGTATTCTCCCCCAAATGTCCAACATCTCCCTTTTGCTTCTGAGGATGATGAGAGAGCATCATGTGAAGTTTACATATGGGAGAAATTTTGTTCTGAAATTTTCATTCCAGAAAATCGTGGGTTTTAATATTAGAAGTGGGCAGCACTATGCCACAGTTAGTCATATTGCTACTTCCCAGCTCAGAGGCCCTGGACCGATCCTGATTCACAGCGTTGGCTGTGAAAAGATGTGTTGAGACTGGGTGCTCCTGTTTTCTCCCACATCCCAAAGATGTGATAGTAGTCAATTTGGCTACTGTAAATGTTTCCTTTGTCAGGATTCATGGCATAAAGAGTTAAAGGGTATGAACATGAACATGATGAACATGAATGAGAGAAAATAAATTGATAATAATAGATAAAAGTAGAGGGAGAATGGGGCTGATGGGATTGCTCCCCTGGGAGCTGATTATGGACCCAATTGACCAAATTGTTTCCAAAACCATGGATATCAGTGTAAATTTCACTTGGTATACAATTATCCATTCCCTGCAGGAGTCTGGGTGTGGCATCAGGGTATTCCCCCAAATCTCAATGCCTTCAGACTCAGAGGCATTGATTCCACCAAATAAACCGAGGCTGACTCTCATAGCTTTGAACGCAAAGCAGAAATATTCAAGCCGTTTCTCAGCAAAAATGAAGATGGCTCAAGTATTATTTTACACTATTAGTCAACGCCAGGATGTTGAGAGATCTGGAGAAGGGTGTCGACCTGAAACACCACCTATCCTTATTGAGCAGTGTCTGCACTGAAACCCTTGGCAAGAAACAGCGTTACATTCTGGAGCATCACCCTTCAGTACCACAGTTGCAATGTTGCTGAGGCCGATCGTCTCGTTGGAACCCAGTGCCTCCAATCATTTCTTGATATCATTCCCTGAGCTGAATGGACTGAAGCCAGAAATTGTGATGCTGGAGTCTTGAGAAAAATAGTTGGATCATTCACTTAACATTTCAGATAGATGATAGCAAATGCTCCAGCTTGGTCTATTTCATACTAATCTTTTAGGCTCTGAGATTGGATCTGTTACTGGAGCTTCACATTCTTAGCCTTGGGTTAATCGTTACCATCCATTATTCAGCACGCTCAACATTAGAACTTGGATCTGATCTGTTGGTTGTAGAACTACAAGCTGTTTATTTTACTAGCTACCACGCACACATGCAATCCTATTTGTAGCTGCATCACAGCGAGACCTCACTTTTGCATTCTTCTACTGATGGTCTTTGCAAGCTCTTGTACAGTTTTCTTTGAATCAGGGCTTCCCATCTCATGTAATGGAAATGGCAGAGAGTGAAGTCAAGTCAAGTCAAGTCACTTTTATTTATATAGCACATTTAAAAAACAACTCTCGTTGGCCGAAGTGCTTTACATTGGTATAAGAATAGTATATTCTTATACCAATGCCTCTCGGTTGCATACAGTATTACAGCTGAAAGAAAGTGGCTGTTGCTGATAGATTGTAGAGCCTTCGACCGCCCGAGTTGTTCAATTGATAGCAAACTAATTCATTCAGCACACGTGCTTTGCCACACGAAGCAAAGGACGGTCCTCATTGCATAAGGAATGTGGAACAGTCATTCCAATCTATTGTTCTGCAACAAATAGATTGATGAAGACCAAGACAAGTAGGTTTAAGCTCTGAAATGTTCTTGTGACCTGACACAGACCCAGGAAACTCCTGCGTTCAATCAGTAATAAAGTAACTGAGCCACCCATAAAGGACACAGAATTCCCCTACTGCTGGTATATTTTGTGCAGCGACAATCCTCAGTGCTTCTTCCATATGGTTTTTGAGAGAGAAAAATATAGATTCAACAGTGGACTAAGGGAGTGACCAGTAGATGTGTTGTCTGGGCATCAGATATCATAATACATTGTGGGCTCTAAGTCATTGTTGAGGGATTTCAGGGCTCTCCCACACAGAGATGCAGATCCGCAGATTATTAGTGAATTTATGAATTATTTGTCATGGCCATTCTGCTATCATATTTAGCTCCACAATACGGCATGTCTCCCATTCCCCATTGAAAGACAAAACCATTGCAATTAAATGACATCTGCAGATGAACTGACACAGAAAATCTTTTCCAGTAAATTATATTTTGTGGATTCATACAAAGCCTCCTATTTCATGATTTAATTACCTCAACAACTGACTTCTCCAATTCCCTCCTTGTTTCCTAGTTAACATACAAAATATTATTTAAGAAGGAACTGCAGATGCAGGAAAATCGAAGGTAGACAAAAATGCTGGAGAAACTCAGCTGGAGAAGCAGCATCTATGGAGCGAAGGAAGTAGGCAATGTTTCGCGTCGAGACCTTTCAGAAGAAGAAGGGTCCCGAGCCAAAACGTTGCCCATTTCCTTCGCTCCATAGATGCTGCCTCACCCACTGAGTTTCTGCACCATTTTTGTCTACCTACAAAATATTATTGCTTATTTAGACAGGCAGAAGCCTCACCTTCCATTATCCCAAACCCAAGTCAAATTCAGATCATATAATGCAGCAACAACCACCTAACCCCACGACGCAGAATAATATGTGCAAACTCCAATAATAGCTCATTAAACATCAATCTTAACTGATACAAAATCTCGAAGTTTCCTGAACTTCTCCTTTTCTGAACAAATATGAAGTAAGCTTTCTTTTAACACCACTTCGATAACATTTTGCTTTGAAGGTTTACTATCAATGCAAGGTAGACAAAAATGCTGGAGAAACACAGTGGGTGAGGCAGCATGAGTGGAGCGAAGGAATAGGTGACATTTCAGTTTGAAGAAGGGTCTCGACCCGAAACGTCACCTATTCCTACGCGCCATAGACGCTGCCTCACCCACTGAGTTTCTTCGGCATTTTTGTCTACCTTTGATTTTTCCAGCATCTGCAGTTCTTTTGTAAACTACTAACAATGCAACTTCACATAGAGAAGCCAAGATCCAGAACAATGATATGCTCCTCTTACCTGATATCATCCTCCGAGGCAAATATTATTACGCCACGAACACCAGGTGAATCCAAAAGCCGCCTGATGACTTTGTCGTAGTCTACTCTTCTGGACTCCATTGAGATTTTCAGGGACTGGGCAATGCAAATCCCACCTACGAGATGCAGAAAAAAAAAATCAAGTGAACCCAAGAAAATTATGCACCCAAAACAAAATGTTTATTGCTTAATTCAGTCGGTAATTTAGACTTGGTGCTGTATTATAGATTATCAGAGGATCATTTCTGCTCATTTGAACTCTGTTTTTCTCTCTGGTCTCACTTTGTAACCAGTTTAGATGCTCGACCTACTACTATAAAAGGATTATTTTTACAAACTCAAAGCCTATTTTAAGAAGGATTTCACAAACAAGAGACATTTTCAGGAAGAGATTTCACAAAATTCTGAGGGATGAATTGAGACAAAACTTTTAATAACTTTAGACACAATAGAAACCACCAAGGAGCTAGTTTGTTTGAAGTAGATGTCTATTTTGGCAGACTCTATAGATCCCAGCGCGCTATTGTACCATGTCGTCTAAAATTGGCTTTGCACTATCCTTTAATATTCCCTTCATACTAAAACATTTAAAGTTAAAAAGACCAGTTTGGTGCATTGCATTATCAGAACAACTCTCCAGAGCCACGAATATTAAGTGGCAAGAATTCTTCGCCATTGCTGTGACACAGGTATCAGAACATTGGACAAATGGAGAAGTAGCGCATGGCCATTCAGCTCAAAATATCAGGCTTTGAAAGAACTCTGAAATCTATCCTAGTCTGATACTTGGGGAGAAGGGGGGGGGAGAAGGGGTGGGAAGAAGGGGGGGGGGAGAAGGGGGGGGGAGAAGGGGGGGGAGAAGGGGGGGGAGAAGGGGGGGGAGAAGGGGGGGGAGAAGGGGGGGGAGAAGGGGGGGGAGAAGGGGGGGGGAGAAGGGGGGGGGAGAAGGGGGGGGGAGAAGGGGGGGGGAGAAGGGGGGGGAGAAGGGGGGGGAGAAGGGGGGGGAGAAGGGGGGGGAGAAGGGGGGGGAGAAGGGGGGAGAAGGGGGGGAGAAGGGGGGGAGAAGGGGGGGAGAAGGGGGGGGAGAAGGGGGGGCAGAAGGGGGGGCAGAAGGGGGGGCAGAAAGGGGGGGCAGAAAGGGGGGGCAGAAAGGGGGGGCAGAAAGGGGGGGCAGAAAGGGGGGGCAGAAAGGGGGGGCAGAAAGGGGGGGCAGAAAGGGGTAGGAGGAGTGGAGACACTTTTAAGATGCCAGACAACTTTTAATCAGCCATAGATACACGGCTGCGAAGTTTGGCGGACATTAAACATTACCGGTCGGCTATCCTTGGTTCTGAAGACGCGTGCTTACATTTTTTTTCCCCAATGAGCCAATGAAAATTCCCGGTTAGCAAAGGCGATTAACTATAACTACCTACGACTACCCATAACTACATGGCCACCCCACTACAACTGCACCTACGACTACAGGATTATCGATTTTCTCCATGGCTACCAATCTTTGGTCGCAGAAATTTTTTCACATTTGTTGAAAAATTTGTGGCGACCATACTGAGGCCGTGACTAGTTCCCAGAATGCGGAACTCCTCGCGACCATGAAGGAGACTCTCCAGAGACCACCAGCGTACATGTAGCAATGTTACAAAATTTTGAGATATAAAAAATCAAGTCTGCAATTTATCCCATAAGATAAAGCATAAAAAGAAGTTTAATTTGACACCTAATTTACTTTCATATCTTCAGTATTAAGAAAGTTATGACCATTTTCATACTCCGAAATTAGCATCTTGTTCCCTATTGCCTTTAAATTGACTTAACTCAAAAGCTGTGATCTGGAAAAGTTAAAAGCCCATAACTTTCTTAAAAATTAAGAGAACTCAATGAAATGTTCAGTTATTATAGATTGAAGCATTCTGAAACAAATATGAAACAATCTTACTTGGATGACCTGAAATTAAAGCATATAATTAGTTAGTTATCTAATTGTAGCTAATTACAAAATTCAATGAGTAGATCTAAACATCTATCCATTTCTTAAGAAAAGATAAACTTTTTTTAAATTGCCTAAGTGTCCAAATAACATTCACACAATAATCCACAATATAACATAATTTTTAAATCTCATTTTCATGAATTTCTGGGCCAAATGGAAGGAATTTAGTGTTTAATGCCTGTAAATTAATGGCCATTTAAATCAACTAGCGAGTGGGTTTTAGTGGAATGCGGTGGATTAGAACGTTGCGGTTAGCGGTGAAGTCGGGAGGAAAAATACAGCCGGTTCATACATTTTTTGGGACCCCATTTCGCAACATAAAAATATTATTAAAGCCTCCCGAAAAACCAACTTTTAATATAAAAATAAACTATTTACCTTTTCTTCTCCCCTACACAAAATCCTTCCGGTTGTCGGTGCTCACGGCTTTTGAAGGTGATTTTTAAATTACTCTAGTTAATAAATAATTTAGAGTAATTTAAAAATACCTTCATTCATGAAATGTCGGAGCGATTTTTCTTCCGCAACGAAATCGCCCGACATTCATCGATTTTCCAGGTCTGTTGAAAAACGACACTTTAAGCCCGCCCCCCTCTGAAAGGCGCCAAAGTCGCGCACACGGGGAGCGGCAGAACTGCAGCGCTGCTCAAGGTAAGTTTTGCAACATACCTAGTACATGTGGCGACCATGTGGTGACCATGTGGTGAGTGCAGATTCTCCTGCACTCACCTAAATAGTCGCCTAAGTGGGACAGGCCCTTCATGCTTGTTCTGTATCTATGATTGGGCAAAGGAGTGGCTTCCCACAGTATCGTCCCGCTGGTATCTGTGATTGGTTTGTAGGGGTTGCCTCCCCTGTTCTTTCGCACTGTGAGTTTCCTGCCATTGTATAGGGGTATAAAACGGTGGTCGTTTCGTTGGGGCGTGTCGGCTGTCTTGTCTTCTGTTGCGTTTGCATGAGGCTGCTGAGAGCTCAAGTGAGTGGATCCGAGGTCTGCCCTGCGGTGAATACTAATAAAGAAAGGTTTGGGCTCCAGTGTTCGATTCAGTGTTTTACTGACCCAGACTAGGGAGGGTAGAAGGTCCGGAATCAACACTACTGTGACGAACACCTTCAAGTATGATAGCTAGAATCCAACTGTACAATAGCAGGGGTCAAATCAATATTCCTTAAACCCCAACATGCTGGGCATGCTAACTTTTACAAGTTCTTGTTTCAGTTTCAAAACTTGCATAAAACACTAGAACATTTTGCTTCCAATGCTAGCCAATTCAGAACAAAGAACTTGCACACACGCGGTACATTTCTTCAATTCCAATGAATAATGCACAGAAAAACACCAACAAATGTCAGATAATACTCAACATGCACTTTAATTCAAAAGTTAACCTCCAATTTAATGCTATCCTGACAAGCCATGCTCTGCTGCTATGACCCTCACCACTTGTGGTCAAAGCGTCTCCAGTACGTTTCATTGACAGAGAGCAACACTGAAAAAAGGCAGAGAGGAAGTAAATGTACCTGTGAGAGAGAATTAAATAACAAGACCTACATAAGGCCTTTATATATTGCCTTTATAATATTCTAATGGCAGCACATTGGCTTAATCAGAAATCAGTGGAGAACAGTCAGACGAAAACATAGTCTAGGGGGAAATATCTGCCATTTCAGTATTACTCATAGAACTCATCAGAAAGTGCTGGAGTACTTCAGCAGGTCAGGCAGCATCTCTGGAGGATGTGGATCCTCCTGTTTATTGCATTTATCTACTGCCACAGTGCATCACTGTTACCTTTACCCAACCCCCATCTCCATGAGTTACTCCTCTCCTTTCCACTTCTATGCATCAAAGTTAAAATTGAATTCCCTTCTCCTCCCACAAATCAAAACTTGCAATCTTTTTCCCCACCCTCAACATGGCACACATTACTCTGTCATTGATTTACAGATGGTAATCTCTGTTTTTGTGTCTCATCAAACCACCAGTGTGGATTTTATCGGGGTCTCAAAGGAAACAAGAAAGGAGGCATTAATAAATAAAGTCTAGACATTGAGCCTTGAGGAAGCCACAGCTGCCACAGAGGGAAGCAAGGAAACAAAGATCCAAAGTCAAAGCTCTCATCATGGATTAACAAACACAAGAGAAAACTGCATGTATATTTGCCTAAAGGCTGTCAAAACTAGGAATGATTATCCACCCAAAGTTTTCTGTTTAATCTAGAAATGTTCCATTAATCTATCGTCCTCTTGCCTGGGACATGCATACTTAATCTTTGGTATGAGCTATTAATTTTGACTTATCAATCACCGTTGTCTCTCGAATCACTTGTCTGTTCATCTTCACACAAGAGTAACTCTTCATTTAAACTCATCATTACTGCAAAGTTATTGTGCCATTGAAGATCCCCAACTACCTACACTAATTTCTGCAGTGCATTTAATAAGCAACTTGCACTTAGATATGTATAACACAAATAAACAAATTTTATATAAAAAGTAATATTTTGAACAAATATCTTGACGGAGTCACAGCTTGACTGTGGTTGGCAGACGCTCATCTGAATCACTGAGAATTTCAAGGTCCAACACTTGGATTGATGTTTGGCCTCCAGGTCACAGCATCAAAACTTACAAGCTTTAATATAACTGCCAATTAAACAGCCACAAGTATGAACTGATACTATTTGCTGGTTTACATTGAAGGTAGACAGAAAATGCTGGAGTAACTAAGGCAGCATCTCTGGAGAGAAGGAATGCGTGACGTTTCGGGTTCAGACCTTCTTCAGTCTGATGTCGGGAGTGGGCGGGAAAGAGATAGAATGTAGTCGGAGACAGTAAAGGGCCTGTCCACTTGGGCGTCATTTGCGCGTTATTTACGCGTCACGACGCGCATGGCGTGCATTACGCACGCATGGCGCGTGATGAGGCGTGGTGGCACAGGCAGTGACGTGCGGCCATGCACGATGCCCCAGGATTTTGGGATTCACAATATCTTCGCACGCCACCTGCTTGACGCGTAAATGACGCGTCAGGCCCTTAAGACTGGTGGGAGAACTGGGAAGGAGGAGGGGATGGAGAGAGAGGGATAGCAAGGGCTATTTGAAATCAGAGAAGTCAATGTTCATACCGCTGGGGTGTAAGCTACCCAAGCGAAATATGAGGTGCTGTTCCTCTAATTTGCCTCACTCTTACAATGGAAGAGGCCCAGGACATAAAGCTTAGATTGGGAATGGGAGGGGGAGTTATAGTGCTGAGCAACCAGGAGATCAGGTCGGTTAAGGCGTACAGAGCAGTGGTGTTCAACAAAACGATCGCCGAGCCTGCACTTGGTCTCGCCAAAATACAGGAGGTGACACTGGGAATAGCGGGTACAGTAGATGAGGTTGGGGGAGGTGCAAGTGAACCTCTGCCTCACCTGAAAAGACTGTCGGGGTCCTTGGATGGAGTCAGGGGTGAGGTAAAGGGACAGGTATTGCATCTCCTGTGGTTACAGGGGAAAGTACCTGGGAGGGGTTTGGTTGGGAAGGGACGAGTTGACCAGGGAGTTGTGGAGGGAACTGCCGCTGCGGAAAGCAGAAAGGGGAGGAGATGGGAAGATGTGGCCAATGGAAAACACTTAAATACCTCCACTCAGTCCGCCTTAACCTACCTCATCTCCCAGTTGCTCAACACTAACTCCCCCTCCCATTCTGACCTTTTTGTCCTGGGCCTCGTCCATTGTCAGAGTGAGGCCCACTACAAATTGGAGGAACAGCACCTCAACAGCATCTCAGCGAAATATGAACATTGACTTCTCTAATTCAAATAGCCCTTGCTTTCCTTCTCTCTCCAGTTCTCTCACCAGTCTTAATGTCTCCCACTACTTTATACTTCTGTCCTGCCTACTCCCCTGACATCAGTCTCCAGAGATGCTGCCTGTCCCGCTGAGTTACTCCAGAATTTTGTGTCTACCTTCTATTGTTACCATGGGGACAGATTGCTTTCAAGTCATCAGCAAACTATATGGTGAAATAATTCTCGTTTTCTAAAGTGGCATATGCCCAGACCCAAAGAGCAGTTTTGATTACAGACATTATACACTCAACTATGATCCTTTTCACAAAAAACATCACAATATTCTAAGAGCAAAATATCAATGTTAAAAATACTTGTCACTGGGTATAGTGTTAATGGCCTAAATGGTCTGATGCTATCTGACATTTTCTGTTCTTATTTATTTACAATTTCTACTATCTCCACTCTTCTGCTCTTGATTCATTGGTTTAAGGCCTCTTCAGCTCTCAATTTTAGTGGTACTCAGAAAGGAAGCAACATAGAACAAGGTGATTTAAAAGAGAGTCTGCAAGCAGATCCTTTGCATCGATGTTCAAAAAATAGAAAGCTCTAAATTATGGGAAGTTTTGCAATGGGGCTGAAAGAATTAGTCGTGGATACACATTGGAAGTTTCATGAAAGCGTTCAGAGACTGCTTTGATCTTTGTCCTAGAGATTAAATTTGCCAAGAACATATTATTAATAAATGTAAACTTTAGAATTTCATTGCACATCACAAAATGCACATTGCTACTTAATTTTATCTTATCAACATGGAATTTACTGACATCGATTAAAACAGGGGCTGTTTATTTTGCAAGCGCACAATCTGCAATTTGCCTCAACTCTGGAAATGAGAGGCAGATCGCTGGTCTCAGAGAGCAATAGAGCTACAATGTACAGCAGGAAACTGGCTCTTCAATTAAGTTGGCAACATGGGCTGGTTCCATTTGCCTGCATTTGGCCCATATCGCTCTAAACTGTTCCAATCCTTGCATCCGTCAAAATGGCATTTGAAAATCTTGATTGCATCTGCATCTCTTGCTTCCTTTGGCTGCTCCTTCCAGATACAGAGTACCCTCTGAGAAAATGTTACCCACGTTCTCTCTTAACTTTCTCTGCTCTCACTTGAAGCATATGCCCTGTAGTTTTAGAATCTATGCGAAAGACCAAGTCTTCATGTTATCCATGCCCCTCATGACTTTGTATACCTCTAAGATTACCTCTCAAGTCCCAGTCTATCTAGTATCTCCCTACAACACAAGCACACAAATCCCAGTAACCACCTGTTGAATCCCTTCTGCCCCATTCCAATATGATGGCACCTTTCCTATCGCTGGGCAACCAGAACTGCACACAGTACTCCAAGTCTGGTCTCACTGATGACTTGTACAGCTATATCAGTTGTCCCAACCTTAGTATTCATAACTCTTCCCAATGAAGGCCAGCATGACAAATGCCTTCCTCGCCATCCTGTCCATCCTGTACAAGGAGTTGGACAGGCTAGATGCAGGAAGATTGTTCCCGATGTTGGGGAGGTCCAGGACAAGGGGTCACAGCTTAAGGATAAGGGGGAAATCCTTTAGGACTGAGATGAGAAGGACTTTTTTCACACAGAGAGTGGTGGGTCTCTGGAACTCTCTGTCACAGAGGGTAGTTGAGGCCAGTTCATTGGCTATATTTAAGAGGGAGTTAGATGTGGCCCTTGTGGCTAAGGGGATCAGAGGGTATGGAGAGAAGGCAGGTACGGGATACTGAGTTGGATGATCAGCCATGATCATTTTGAATGGCGGTGCAGGCTCGAAGGGCCGAATGGCCTACTCCTGCACCTAATTTCTATGTTTCTATGTTTCTATGCCCACCTGATCCATCACTTTCAACGAACCACTCAATGTAAGAAACAACATTAAAGGGGGAGATTGCAGAAGATAGGGGAGGAAACTGGTAGCAATGGTTTAATGGTGCTTTATTGTCACATATGCAATGATGGTGGGGAGTGGGAGTGTGGCAAGAGTGGGATCAACTAAGGAAATTACCAATGTGTAGGAAGGAGCTGCGGATGCTGGTTTACACCGAAGATAAAAAGCTGCAGTTACTCAGTTGATCAGGCAGCATCTCTGGAGAAAAGGTATAGGTGATATTTCGAGTCAGGACCCTTCTTCAGACTGGTCTATGAAAAGGTCTAAAGAGTGCGGGAAGGCCACCATGAAGAGTCCAAGGGGGGGGGGGGGGGGTGGGGGGAACCGATGGAGACTGGAGAAGGGGTCATCACTTGGTGGCGAGAACTCCTTTGCATAGAGAAGGGCACAGAGGCGGAGGTGGCAGATGAAACGCTCTACGTTATGGACCAGACCGAGTCTGAAGAAGGGAATGACCATTATATTTTGTGGGAAGGAACCGTGATAGCTGTTTACACCTCATGGTTTGAGGGAGAGAAGGGAGAGAGGAGGAAATTACATTCGGTGAATCTTGACTAGAATCAATGTTTGGTAAAGAGCACAAGAGTTGTCTCTATAAATAGGATAGAAGCAGTGTCCCTATAAATCAAGTTGCAAGAGGAGCGTATAACTGGAAAAAAGGTTAAGAGCAATTGGTGGATCATACTCAAGAATCCTTCTGGGGATCCCGTCAGCCGGCTGAAAATCCATTGATAGCTGCAATCTAACTGTTGTTAGATTAAAATCCATGAATTACAAAACAACATTAATTGCTTACAATTAACGAGAAATTTCATAATTCTATGGGCAAGTGTACAACTGCGAAAGGAATAATAAATATCAAAGGTCAGCGATTGTTCTTAATGAGTAAACTTAACGCAGTGCAGCCTCGAATGCTCGATAAAACAGAGTTTAAATCCCACATGAACTTCCAATTTACCAAAAGAAGCATTCCCTCCCAGTTATTGATGCGTCGCTATGTTTGGGAGCATTTTGCTTAAAATCCTAACAGAAATAAATGAATTCCAATCGACAAACACAGAGTTTCCATTATAACAATGAACAGCCCTTTCCCTTTCAGATACAGTCTAAAACTATAATGCCCATATTCAATTTATATTCCAAAATAGAAGCATAGAAAATAGGTGCAGGAGGAGGCCATTTGGCCCTTTGAGCCTGCACCGCCATTCATTGTGATCATGGCTGATCATCCACAATCAGTAACCCATGCCTGCCTTTTTCCCATACCCATTTGATTCAGCTAGCCCCAACAGCTCTATCTAACTCTCTTTTAAATTCATCCAGTGAATTGGCCTCCACTGCCCTCTGTGACAGAGAATTCCACAAATTCACAACTCTCTTGGTGAAAAAGTTTTTTCTCATCTCAGTTTTAAATAGCCTCCCCATTATTCTTAGACTGTGGCCCCTGGTTCTGGATTCCCCAAACATTGGGAACATTTCTCCTGCATCTAGCGTGTTCAGTCCTTTTCTAATTTTATATGTTTCTATATGATCTCCCCTCATCCTTCTAAATTCAAGCCCAGCCGTTCCAATCCTTCCTCATACGTATGACAGTCCCGCCATCCCGGGGATTAACTTCGGGAAACCTGCGTTGCACTCCCTCAATAGCGAGGATGTCCATCCTCAAATTAGGAGACAGAAACTGCACACAATAATCCAGATGTGGCCTCACCAGGGCCCTGTACAACTGCAGAAGGACCTCTTTACTCCTATACTCAAATCCTCTCGTTATGAAGGCCAACAAGTAAACATGATGGTACAGCAGGCAGTGAAGAAAGCAATTAGCTTTCTTCACTGCTTGCTGTACCAGCATGTTTACTTTCAGTGACCAGTGTACAAGGACACCCAGGTCTCGATTCACTTCTCTTTTTCCGAATTTAACATCATTGAGATAATAATCTGCCTCCTTGTTCATGCCGCCAAAGTGGATAACCTCACATTTATCTACATTATACTGCATCTGTCACGCATCTGGCCACTCACTCAACCTGTCTAAGTCACCCTGCTACCTCCTAACATCCTCTTCGTAGTTCACAGTGCCACCCAGCTTTGTGTCATCTGCAAATTTGCTAGCGTCAATTTTAATTCCATCATCTAAATCATTAATATATAGTTGCGGCCCCAGCACCGAGCCTTGCGGCACTCCACTCACCCCTGCCTGCCATTCTGAAAGAGACCCGTTTATTCCTACTTTTTTCCAGTTTGCCAACCAATTTTCTATCCATGTCAATACACGTACCCCAATACCATGTGCTCTAACTTTGCCCACTAATCTCCCATGTGGGACGTTATCAAAGGCTTTCTGAAAGTCCAGATACACTACATCCACTGGCTCTCCTTCGTCCATTTTACTTGTCACATCCTCAAAACATTCCAGAAGATTAGTCAAGCAGGATTTCCCCTTCATAAATCCATGCTGACTTGGACCAATCCTTTTACTGCTATCCAAATGCACCATTATTACTTATTTAATAATTGACTCCAGCATCTTACCCACCACCGATGTCAGGCTATCTGGTCTATAATTCCCAGTTTTCTATCTCACTCCTTTCTTGAAAAGTGGGATAACATTAGCTACTCTCCAATCCACAGGAACTAAGCCTGAACCTATAGAACATTGGAAAATGATACTTGAAAATAAACGATTAATACAAATTATTACAAGCTTTGTAAAAATTACTAGCTTTGTATCTTAAACTGTGTCACTTCTGGGTTTCACATTGTTTATAATTTTGTGAGAAAGTAAATTTTGGATACTGTATATGTGGATTTTAAATTATAAGCGCGCATACAGCAATGTTATTGAGTTGCAAGATTTAAATATTGATATTGCATCAGCCATTGGCAATTCAGAGTGTCATCATCAACATTAACATCTCATCATTTAAGATGAAAAAAAAAACTTCTGGAGGAAGTCAAAGAGTCAAGCAATATCTGAAAAATGTTGTTGACACAAAACCTCTCTCTTCCATTTCCTTCCACAGATGCTGCCCAACATGCTGAGCTCCTCCAGCTGTTTGCCATTTGCTCTACAATTCCAGCTCCTGTAGGTTCTTCCATCATCATTTAAGATTTTAGGTTTTGAGTGCTTTATTCTGGGAAACATTTCTTAACACTAAGCTTACCATCACCAATGCAAAATTCTATAATTCCACCGCCATAAATGCAAAATTAATACTTCAACAAATATAGGGAATGGCGGTCATGGATCCAATCCAATATTTTCTTGACATGCTTCATGTAATATATCAATCAATAAAAATGCACCTAGTGAACTTGCGTCATTTGTTCTCCGAATCTTAATACTGTGCAAAGAATCATATTGCAGGGCAGCTTTTTGCCTAATTACTTGAAAATTATAACTAGGCCAACACATTGGATCTCTAAATAATGAAGTGCATACTTTTGAGTTACCCAACAGAATTTTTTATTTTTTTTACACATTTTCTTGACAAAATTCCAATTAACTTAATCATTGTCTATAAAGTGCTTCCCGATTAGGAATACGGGTATAAGCAGTATAAAGGAACAAATGGGAAGAATTTTCTAATTCTTCTTGAAGAAACTCTATATATAATTGGGTATAAATGCAGGAATAGCCTCAGGGATCTGTGTTGGGTCCTTTGTTGTTTGTCATGTACATAAATGATCTGGATGAAGGGGTGGTAAATTGGATTAGTAAGTATGCAGATGATACCAAGATAGGGGGCGTTGTGGATAATGAAGAGGATTTCCAAAGTCTACAGAGTGATTTAGGCCAGTTGGAAAAATGGGCTGAAAGATGGCAGATGGAGTTTAATGCTGATAAATGTGAGGTGCTACACCTTGGCAGGACAAATCAAAATAGGACGTACAATGTGAATGGTAGGGAATTGAAGAATACAGTTGAACAGAGGGATCTGGGAATAACCGTGCATAGTTCCTTGAAGGTGGAATCTCATATAGATAGGGTGGTAAAGAAAGCTTTTGGTATGCTAGCCTTTATAAATCAGAGCATTGAGTATAGAAGCTGGGATGTAATGTTAAAATTGTACAAGGCATTGGTGAGACCAAATCTGGAGTATGGTGTACAATTTTGGTTGCCCAATTATAGGAAGGATGCCAACAAAATAGAGAGGGTACAGAGGATATTTACTATAATGTTGCCTGGGTTTCAACAGCTAAGTTACAGAGATAGGTTGAATAAGTTAGGTCTTTATTCTCTGGAGCGCAGAAGGTTAGGGGGGATTTGATAGAGGTCTTTAAAATGATGAGAGGGATAGACAGAGTTAATGTGGACAAGCTTTTCCCTTTGAGAATAGGGAAGATTCAACAAGAGGACATGACTTTAGAATTAAGGGACAGAGATTTAGGGGTAACATGAGGGGGAACTTCTTTACTCAGAGAGTGGTAGCGGTGTGGAATGAGCTTCCAGTGGAAGTGGTGGCGGCAGGTTCGTTGGTATCATTTAAAAATAAATTGGATAGGCATATGGATGAGAAGGGTATGGAGGGTTATGGTATGAGTGCAGGCAGGTGGGACTAAGGGAAAAAAGTTGTTCGGCATGGACTTGAAGGGCCGAGATGGCCTGTTTCCGTGCTGTAATTGTTATATGGTTATGTGATTATAATTGTAACATGACTGAGGGAAACATTAGGGTAACTCATGCATGCAAAAAATACACTACAGTTTAAAATTAGTCATAATGCTTGTTGCATGCCATCTGATTCCATAAATTGACAACGTTTTGGGGTTTATATTAGAGTTAGCTCATAGAGTACATCTTGTGAGTGATGTCTGCTGCAGCTTATCCAAGGAACTACCTAGTGGTCGATGCAATAGCGACAGCAACAAATGATAGTTGCTAGCCCTACACTGGATAAATAGTGGATGATAACCATCACTGGTTGATGGGCTAGAAAAAACATTAATTAAACAGAATGCAGGACAACATCCATGTACACCTTACAGTATTGAAGATTAGCATTTATATTGTGTGGCCACAAACCTCCAATGAACGAACTGCTGGCCATTTGGAGTGAATTACAACACAGCCAGTCCAGATTCTTGAAAGGACCCCATATGTTGAGGTTGATTTCCCTATCTCCCAATCTATCTCGTTTCGGCCCCTGCACTTTTTTTCCTGCACTTTCTCCAGAGCTGTAAAACTGTATTCCATAGAATGCTTTTCTATGCCATAGAAATCTTTTTATCAGGATACCTCCCAGCTTGGTTGGGGAACAGCTCTGTCCTGGACTATAAGAAATGTTAGCGAATTGTGGACACAGCCACACCATTACACAAACCTACTTTCCTTCCATTGACTCCATTTATACTTCATGCTTCCTCGGCAAGGCCAGCAGCATAATCAAGGGCAAGTCGCACCCTGGCCACTCCCTCTTCTCCCCTCTCCCATTAGGCAAAAGGTATGGAAGTGAGAAAACACACACAACCAGATTCAGGGACAGTTTCTTCCCAGCTGTTATCAGGCAACTGAATCATTCTACCACAACCAGAGAATAATGCTGAACTCTGATGTCCCTCGGACTATTCCTGACTGAACTTTGCTGGGTTTACCTTTCACTAAATGTTATTCCCCTTTCATAAATCTATACACTGTAAATGGATTGATTGTAATCATGTATTGTCTTTCTGCTGACTGGTTAGCACGCAACAAAAGCTTTTCACTGTACCTTGGTACACGTGACAATAAACTTAACTGAAACTTTATTCTGCACTGGGTTTTTTTCTATTCTATCTGTATCTGTTGTATTCATTATTGTAAATTCTGCCTGGATAGCAGAAAATAAGTGTTTTTCACTGTATCTCAGTAAATGTGACATTAATAAACCAACACCAATGAAAGTGCACTTCCAGTACAACGGAAAGAAATGGCTCAGAAGAAAACATCTTTGAAGCTAAAAGTGGTAATCTGGAACACAACCTTCCTATATTGTCTTGTTGGTGTTTCCAACTTCTCTTTTCACAATAATCTTTATTTGTTCCTCTATAGTCAAACATAAATAATGCCAAAATCAGTGTCTTGTATTAAATCTTGATTATCCATTTCTTAGCTGAATGTGAAAAACACAAGGTTATTGAGGCAGGAATAGGTCACAGATCGTTATATATTGATCTGTGTGGTTTTGCATTTACAGTCCTGTAGTACTTTAGTAAGTAAGAATGTTATTCTTCCATTGCCAATACATATGACAATTAAACACTCACGACTCTGCATTCAATAGCATCATGGCTGCTACCATCCATCAAGCCACGTTTCCACCCGTCTCCATTTCTTTGAATCGCTATTAATCTCTTATCACTATAACCCTCCAAGGGAGAGAATTTAAAAAAATTCATAAACCACTGCATGAAATTGGTGTCCATCACATTTCAGACTCTTTATCCTAAGATTGCTTCCCCTCGTTCTACGCTCTGCATGTTGAGTAAGCATAATCTCATCATCTTCTCCGTTAACACCTTAGAATACTGTTAGTTTTAATAAGGCCACGTTTCATCTTTTAACTACTACTTTTTGACCAACCTTACTTTATCTTTTTCACGTGATGATCCCCTCAATCTAATGAATCCAAACCTAGTATATCCTCTCTTGGGTACAGAGAACACATAATCCTCCAAATATCATTTTGCCAAAGCCCTGTACAACTTCAGCAAGACATTCCTACTTTTGCACTGCCTCTATTCAAATAAAGACCTGTTATTTTTAAAGTTATATTATACCTGCAAGTTTGCTTTCTGCATCTGATGAACCAGCACACTCAAATCACTCCAAGGTCGTACATAAGCACTGTTTAGCGAAGTCACAGTTTACAATTATTTTAGTAGCTAAATGGGAATTTGCATTTACTGTCTTTCATTCACACTGTGGATGATGTAATTAACTGAAAGACTGCACACTTAATGATCCTGGGACACATTATTTTGGGGAAATCATTAAACTTAATTGTTTTTCTGTTCCTTGGTAACTTGGAGTCCCACACTGAAAAACTATGCAGACACGATAACCATTACACCATCTCGACCATAAAGAGCACAATGAGAGATAAACAAGCTCTGCATTTGGCATACAAATTTCTTAGAATTGCCTTGGAAACAAAAATATTGTAACCAGCAGTTACAACATAGATTTTATTTAAATTTGTGTCTTTGTTTATGAGCATCCATTGCTAGTTTGTACATCAATGTTAAGCATCAATTATACCGTGTGGGGCTAAAATTAAGTCAATTAGAAGAAGTGGGTAGTGACAGAAGAGAACTTTATTTATTTATTTAACACCTCTTAAGATCTCATGATATATCATACCGCTTTAAAGCTAACAGTCCTACATAATTGTATTTACATTTGGACTGAAAGTACAACAACCGAATTGCACACATTGGGTGCACCCATAAACAACACTGCACCAATAACCAGAGATAGGAAAGCTTCAATAACCAAGCAAGCTCTAGACCTTGGTGGCATCAGACTGGCAGTTAAACTGGATTATTAGATGATACTGCAAAGAATGTCATGGTTGATGCCACTAAACATTTTTTCATGTTACAGAGGGGTGGAATCTTCCAGTTGAACCTTGAGAATTCAGAGCAAGTGGGAAACAGAACCTGATGAGTTTAATGCATTGGGGAAATGTAGCCAGGTGACTTGTGGGCAAAAACACCAAGGAGATGATCTAAATTAAAGAAAAACGTAACTATTCATTTCACATTAAACAGCACAGAAAATACTTGTCTGGAACATGTTATTCCATACATTTAAGTCAGCTACTTAACCATTTTGGAAAAAATAGATATTGGATTATTGATGTTTTACTGTAATTTTATTTTTTGTAATATTGAATGTTGCTTAAAGGATAAACATTCACCTGAACACCAAGGATATCTCAACAGCTCTTTTTTAAGATGCTGCCAGCCACTTTTTTATGTGCTTAAAGCATTTGAATTAAACCCAGAAGCTTGGGACTCAGAGACATGAGACACACACTCTGAGCCAAAACAGACAGTCTCCTTTAACTGAAAGAGGGCAGGGATGAGGGAATTGAATTTGAATTGAATTGAATAAAATGTATTAGCAAAGTACGTATATATACAAGGAATTTGCCTTTGTGCTTTGCTCGCATACGGATAAAACCACGATATACTGTAGACAATTAAAAACAAATCATTATAATTTAAACATGTGGTAATAAAGTACCAGAGTAAAAAGAAGCTACAGACTTTTGGCTGTTGAGTAGAGTACTGCTCGTGGAAAAAGCTGTTTTTATGTCTGGCCGTGGTGGATTTGATAGTTCAGAGTCGCCTCCCAGAGGGAAATACTTTAAAGAGTTTGTGACAAGGGTGAGAGGGGTCATAGTTATTCAAACCCGCTTGCTTCCTGGCCCTTGCAGTGTACAGTTCATTAATTGGCCGAAGGTTGCAGCCAACAACTTTCTCGGTTAATCGAACGATGCACTGCAGATCAGCTTGGTGGCTGAGCCAAACCAGATCATGATGGAGAAGATGAGGACAGACTCTATGATGACAGTGTAAAACCGGACCATCATTGCCTGTGGCAGGTTGTGTTTCCTCAGCAGTCGGAGGAAATAGATCCTCTGTTGGACCTTTTTGACTGCCGAGAACAAAGGGGAACACATGTGGTCGCAGGCTGAAGATGGGACTGCTTAGTGAATTTATGTAATTTTATCGGCGCCAAGACACTTGTATGCTGCCTAGATGAGGTCTGCTGTATGATTTTACCAGGCTGTATGCAAAAAAAAGCATTTCACTGTACCCAGGTACATGTGGCAGTAAAGCATAGTTGAATAAAGTATCATCGTATAATTGACTTCAACGGACATTTCATAGCTCTCTCCCTTGCAACTTGGACATAGAATGTAATGTCCCTGTCCCACTGAGGAAACCTGAACAGAAACCTCTGGAGACTTTTGCGCCCCACCCAAGATTTCCGTGCGGTTCCCGGAGGTTTTTGTCCTCCGGCAACCACCTTCAACTAGCATCGCAACCGGCTTCAACTAAAAAATTACCGATTTTTAAAACGGAAACCACTTTCGACCATTAGGGAGACGGAAGTCTCCCGAGGTTTCTGTTCAGGTTTCCTAAGTGGGACAGGGGCATAACTCTGGCACTTCGCTGATGGTGTGTTCCACCTTCCGATGCCATGTTAAATTGAGTCCTCCTCTGCTTCAACAGGTGGAAGGAAAAAAATTCCCAAGCACAAAGTCAAAGAACAGGAGAGTCATCCCTGATATTCTGGCCAATATTTTCTCAATCAGCAGCACTAAAAATTATGTGCTATGACGACCTTATTACTGTATTTTATTACTTGTGAGAGCTTGCTATGGGCACTGTTACATTGCAACAGTGGCTACACTTCAAAATTACTTCATCACTAAAAATGCTTTGGGATGCCCTGAAGCTATCAAAGGAGCTTCATAACAATGTATCTCTTCCTTGTACAGAGGATTATGAAATTGAATGCATTAAAATTCCCTAGGTTCCCAATAGCTCTTTACATACAAATCTTTTAAGACGCATAAGAGTACTTAGCCTGCCTAGAAAATTCTCTGCATCTTTCCCCATGACCCGAGAGGGTTTACAGTGAAATGGAAGTGCCATTAAATAAATGAAGTTCAGAGATAAATCCTTCCATTGACTACACATGGTTTCCATTTATTTAAATCAGACGCACAAGACTGGGCAATTACAAATTTTCAAAACTAAATAAATTATCCACAGCCAGAGAACAATACTGGGCATCACACACAGGTCATTATGATTTACAGGAATTTCTGTCTGTTTGTGACTGCAATTGCAAACTGTGGTATTCATGCTGCCCATTTCTGTTTACCGACCAAATAATTTTGCAAAAGATGTTACTTAAGCAGCTAGTGATCTTAAGTTAACACGTGCAAATTTCACGTTTCAGCTCAAAAGTGGTCTGGAGGCATCAACCCTCCAACATCCAGTTCAGACCGAGTCTGAAGAAGGGTTCCAACCCCAAAACATCACCCAGCTTTTTTCTCCAGATATGCTGCCTGACCTGCTGAGTTACTCCAGCCATTCATGTGTATATCCAGAACCATCAGTATTCAGATGGCCTACATGGATCTGACCTGGCGAACATAACCTCAGAAATTCACAACGCTTGGCAAGTATCCAGGATCCTGGTGAATTATCCAGGTATTGATCCAAATATTGTTCATATAATGCAGGCTTTTGAATCCAATTAGACCTTAGTCCCCAGTTAATAATACACAAATGCCTCACAGTACCAAGTTAATGAGCCCTTTATGCTGCAGATAATACACATCAAATAACAAAACTGATTTCTTGCATTATTCAGAAATACAGCCCAATTATAACTTGGCCTCCTCCAATGACCTGTAGCCAAATCATACCTCAAATAAGCCTCATTACACCCAATCAATTACCTCAATTATAACCGATTTAAATGAATGACTACAATGAAATCCAGTGACCAGGTAATTGTACCAATTACAGTGTCCTCCATAATGTTTGGGACAAAGACTCTCATTTATTTATTTGCCTCTCTACTCCACAATTTGAGATTTGTAAAAGAAAAAAATCACATGTGGTTAAAGTGCACATTGTCAGATTTTAATAAAGGTAATTTATATACATTTTGGTTTCCCCATGTAGAAATTACAGCAGTGTTTATACATAGTCACCCCCATTTCAGGGCACCATAATATTTGGGATACAGCACTACCATGTAAATGAAAGTAGTCATGTTTAGTATTTGGTTGCATATCCTTTACATGCAATGACTGTTTGAAGTCTGCGATTCATGGACATCACCAGTTGTTGGGTGTCTTCTCTAGTGATGCTCTGCCAGGCCTGTATTGCAGCCATCTTTAGCTTATGCTTGTTTTGGGGGCTAGTCCCCTTCAGTTTTCTCTTCAATATATAAAAGGCATGCTCAATTGGGTTCAGATCAGGTGATTGACTTGGCCACTCAAAAATTGACCGTTTTTTTAGCTTTGAAAAACTCCTTTGTTGCTTTAGCAGTATGTTTGGGATCATTGTCTTGCCGCAGAATGAACTGCCGGCCAATGAGTTTTGAGGTCTGTTTGAACCTGAGCAGATAGGATGTGCCTATACACTTCAGAATTCATTATGCTACTACCATGAGCAGTTGTATCATCAATGAAGATAAGTGAGCCAGTACCTATAGCAGCCAAACAGTCCCAGGCCATAACACCCCTACCACCGTGTTTCTTAGATGAGGTGATATACTTTCGATCTTGGGCAGTTCCTTCTCTCCTCCATACTTTGCTCTTGCCATCACGCATATCAGAGCTTAACTTATATCAATCTTCATCTCATCTGTCCATAAGACCTTTTTCCAGAACTGTGGTTGCTCTTTTAAGTATTTATTGGCAAACAGTAACCCGGCCATCCTATTTTTGCAGCTAACCAGTGGCTTGCATCTTGCAGTGTAGCCTCTGTTTTCTGTTCATGAAGTCTTCTGTGGACAGTGGTCATTGACAAATCCACACCTGACTCCTGAAGAGTGTTCCTGATCTGTCGGACAGGTGTTTGGGGATTTTTCTTTATTATAGAGAGAATCTGACAATGTGGACTTTAACCGCATGCGATTTTTTTCTATTACAAATCTCAAATTGTGGAGGACAGAGGCAAATAAATAAATGATGGGTCTTTCTCCCAAACATTATGGAGGGCACTGTATGCCACAGAAGTTAATTAATGATCTCAATTATATCTCATCATCCAGTTATTGATCTAGTTATAGCTCATATGACTTGTCAAAGACCTCATGCAGAACTCATTATGCAGCTCACGAATTCCAAATATACATAAATGGTACACAGTCAATACTTCCGCAACATTGTGTATGAAGCACACAAACTGAATTTAAACTACCCTAATTCTGCCTCCCAACAACTGCAATGCCCACCCAATTGGGAACTGACACCCATTTACTCTGGCAGCGCTACTCCCACCCACCCACATGAGCATCCCCATACCCATTCACTTCGACACCCATTGACTTGAGCACACCAACACCTATCAACTCAACAGCAACTTCAACACCCAAAGATCTCTCTGGACATGCCCCATTGACCCAACAACTCCAAACATCCTCCCACTGTCCCTACAACTCCAAGCTCACTGCTCCAGCAGTACTTCTCAACACCCACCAATCCATGAGCCCTGACACCTTCAAACCTACACCAACTCCCAACGCCCAAACACTAACCGTAAGGGTACACAAAAGGCTGGAGAAACTCAATGGGTGCAGCACATCTAAGGAGCGAAGGAGATAGGCGACGTTTCGGGTCGAGACGCTTCTTCAGACTGGTTAGGGATCAGGGAAACGAGAGATATAGACGGTGATGTGGAGAGATAAAGAACAATGAATGAAAGATATGCAAAAAAGTATCGATGATGAAGGAAACAGGCCATTGTAAGCTGTTTGTAGTGTGAAAATGAGAAGCTAGTGCGACTTGGGTGGGAGAGAGATAGAGAGAGGTTGGTTAGCGGAGGTGTTCGTATTTCCTTCATCATCTATACTTTTTTGCATATCTTTCATTCATTGTTCTTTATCTCTCCACATCACCGTCAATATCTCTCGTTTCCCTGATCCCTAACCAGTCTGAAGAAGGGTCTCGACCCGAAACGTCGCCTATCTCCTTCGCTCCTTAGATGCTGCTGCACCCGCTGGGTTTCTCCAGCTTTTTGTGTACCTTTGATTTTCCAGCATCTGCAGTTCCTTCTTTAACACTAACCATAAGGCACTGCCCAACACCACCTACTGACCTAACAACACCCGACACCTAATGGACCAACAGCACCCACCAACCCAACAACTCCTCATGACTTTCCGACAACAATCCACTGATTGAACACTCCCTACACCCAAACCTTTGAGTGTTCGATACCAACAAAACCGCTGGTATTTCATAACCAGCTTGCCCAATATGCTTCAACTATTTAAACATTATGTGTACGAAGGAACTGAAGATTCTGATTTAAACCGAACATAGACACAAAAAGCTGGAGTAACTCAGCGGGACAGGTAGCATCTCTGGAGAGAAGGAATGGGTGAGGTTTCGGGTCGAGACCCTTCTTCAAACATTATTGCAGATAACAGCACATAATATTTATCCAGTTCTATTAATGCCTCACAACATTCACGTATGGTCTCAGTCATTACAATATTAAGTAAGCATAAGCATTGCCACCTTCAACCAATGTTTGTTTGTGGCACCTTAAATGACAAGTCTGAAGAAGGGTCCCAACCCGAAACCCCATCCATCCATTTTCTCCAGAGATGCCACTTGACCCATTGAGTTACTCCAACACCAACTGTGTCTACCTTATAGCTGGGAAAAAGTTGAGTGGATGCTCAGCTGTACATGACTACCTGCAAACCTCCAGCTCACCAATCTACTACACACAGATGCCCCTTGGCAGAGTAAAGCAGTGCAGCACTCTGCTTAACAGCATCTGTATTTCAAAGCCCAAATCGACAGACGGTTGAAGTAGAACTCACCAAAATTTAGAGAAATAGGACAAATCATTCCTGATAATTGCAACTCAGATTTTGCCGGGCAGATTGACTTTGGCCTGACCTGACCAAACTTACCAATTTGAGAAGCAGATTGGTTTCTTTTTGTTTCCTGGCACCAGCGCATTTTTCACTTTTGATGCCTGTTCCCTCATGTGTTGATTCATTGCTTCTCCACACATTCTGCCCCCTCGAAACAATTTGTTTCATTACTACCCAATGAAATTCCATGATACAAGAAATCATAGCAGGAATAGGCCACTCAGCCCCTGCGTCTGCTGTCCTTATTTAATCGCGTCATGGCTGATCTTTTGTCTCAATGCTTCTTTCCTGCATAAACCTGATATCCCTTGGCTCCTTAAAAAGTCTTAAAATCCATTGAGCTGTTTTGAATTTGCCTGCACACCCCAACAGGGTAGAGAATTGTAGGTGTTCATAGTCTCTGGCTGAAATAATTTCTTCTCATGACTATTTTGAAACAGTGACCCAAGTTTTAAGCATCCCAGATAGGTAAAGTATCAATATTACATTTATCCTTTAAAGCCCCCAAAATAATGTTGTACCTTAACTTATTGCACAGTAAAATGTTAAGAATTCTAGGTTTTGCATTCAAAGGAGGTCTGAAACTGGTTTGGAAAGATATTGGGCAACCAGATCCCAAATTTAAACTGTTGCCCTTAATAAAGTTAACTTGCAATCAAATCTTTCATGCAATATATGCCATAATGTTTGTGATAATCCCAGTGCATTAGGATCCTACAGGTAACATTGCACTGACATGCAGTGGGGCATCATGTTTGGATGAACAACATTTCAAGTGCAGAAGTCTACTCAATAGCATGACTAACATGATTGCCAGTGATATCGTTTTTCCTCAAGGACTGAGTGTTTAAATTAGAGATACAGCATGGAAACACCATCAGTCCACCAAGTCCATGCTGGCCAATGGTTACATGTTCATAATAGTTTTATGTAATCCCATTTTTACATCCAGGCTCTACTCATTATTTACCGGAGCAAATCCAAATGTCTTTGAGTTGTGAGAGGAGTACTCGGAAGAAATCCACATAGTCGCAGGGAGAACGTGCAAACTCCACATAGACAATACCCAAGGTCTCGGGCACTGAGGCAGCAGCTGTGCCACTGTGCTGCCCTTGTGCTGCTCAAGTGCTATCTGATTGTATCTGGTAGCTTACACCCCTGAGGTATGAACATTGCCTTCTCTAACTTCAAATAACCCTTGCTTTCCCTCTCTCTCCATCCCCTCCCCCTTCCCAGGTCTCCCATCAGTCTTACTGTCTCCAACTACATTCTATCTCTGTCCCGCTCACTCCCCTGACATCAATCTGAAGAAGGGTCTCGACCCGAAACGTCACCCATTCCTTCTCTCTGGAGATACTGCCTGTCCGCTAAGTTACTCCAGCTTTTTCAACCAGCATTTGCAGTTCTTTCCTAAATCCTTTACAGAGCCAGATCAGCGGATTTTCTTGACTATCTGATGTTACACCCATTAATAATCAGATCATTCTATTTCCCATTTCCTTCAAGCAGTGTAATACATTTTCCAATAAACCTGGTGAGTTTAAAGGAAGTGGAAAATATATATATAAGCATTCTGTCAGCAAACCTGCTCACATTCCTTGCCCAGACTGAAGTCTGAAGAAAGGTCTCGACCTGAAACATCACCCATTCCTTCTATCCAGAGATGCTTCATGATCCTCTGCGTTACTCCAGCAATTTTGTGTCAATTGCGGTGTAACAGTGGGGCAGCACAGTGGCACAGCAGTAGAGTTGCTGCCTTACATCGTTTCCGTGCAAGAGACCTGGGTTCGATCCTGACTACGGGTGCTGTCTGTATGGAGTTTGTACATTATCCCCGTGACCGCGTGGGTCCTTTCTCCACATTTCTTGTCCTGTTGTTCCAGGCTCCAATGCTGTGTCCAGCTGTGATCCCAGACTCCAAGATGTTGATTTATCAGGGTTTTAGTGTAGGAACAAACCCAATCATAGAAACGTGAGTACAAAAGGAATGTTAATGTTCCTTCACTTGGAGAAGCTAAAAAATGGTACCTGAAAAAGCATTTGTAGAGCTAGTGTTAATGGGAATCAAGAAAATTTTAGGCAAGGGCCTGTATTTACGTTTTGACTGCCAACCATTCCACTGAGGTAGAAAGATTGGTGTTAATACCATTTACCAAGACAAGAAATCAATGAATAGCAACTTAAGCCACCCGTAAATCTGAAGAGTACAGTGCATTCAGATGACAAAAATTGAAATTGATGGAACTTTAATATGATTTGTCCCACACAAATAACACTGGCTACCAAATAAATTCACAGCTCTTCTTGATAAGTGTGAAATGTAGGAATGTTAAGGGCCTGTCCAACTTGGGCGTCATTTGCACATCATTTACGCGACAGGCCGGTAGTGACTGACGCACGACGGTCGCGCGCAAATCACGCGTCATCATGCGTCAGCACAGCCGACTGGTGCGCGTGACCTCATTAGAATACCCTGCTTCCCTATTCTGCATCAGGACCATCATGGAAGAACTACAGATTTTATTGCTACAGCAACAACAGAGACTTCTGATAGCAGCAGCCCTCATACTTACAGATCAGCCAGGCAGGAGTAGAACAAGAAAGGCCAGCAAGAAACCCAGGAAGAGGTCTGTGTGGATGAGGTTAGAGGTTACATGACACGTAAAAGGCGGGCCGACTGCGTATGGGCGGCGCATGTTTAAGGACGTTACGCACGGTGATGTAATCATGCATCACCACGTGATACACGTGCGACATCGGGACATCAGCGTGCGACGCCAATGCGTCAGCGTGCGAAGCCAATGGGTCAGCGTGCGTAAGCAACACGTCACGCAGGTGGCGTGCGAGGATTTTGCTACACTACGCATGCCATTACATGCGATTCCACACCTCACCATGCGTTCTGAGTGTGCCTCCCACGCGTCACGACACGTCGACCAATTTTCTACATGACGCGTAAATGAGGCACAACTGACGCCCAAGTGGGAGAGGCCCTTTGCAATGTGAAGCAGTGTGGCCCAGTGAGGCAGGCAAAGCAGAGCAAAATAATCATGGAACTGCTCAACATTGGACGTGGCTGCGAGAAACTGGCTGGTGAGTACTACAGTAACTTCACCAAAATCCCGATGGAGCTTGACAGAACAGCCTCCCTGGATCACCACCCCGGAGGGGAGGAGACGGAGAATGCACCGGGAGAGGAAGCAGAAACGTGGAAGGCGAGCGCGGGTGCAGGACAAGCTATGGAGGGCTCCGCAAAGACCATCGCTATCAAGCGTCTTTCTCGCGAATGTCTGGTCACTCACCAACAAGCTGGATGAGGTGAGGCTCTGGATTAACACGCAGTGATCTCTGAAAGACTGCTGTGTGCTGATCTTCACAGAGACCTGGCTCAGTGCGATGGTTCCCGACGGGGCTGTGGACCTAACCAACCGGTCATGCTGATAGAACATCGTGTTGATAGAACAAAGGACTCCGGTAAGAGCAAGGGCGGTGGGCTCTGCATCTATATCAACAAGGACTGGTGCACCAACCACACTGCAGTAGAGAGCTACTGTTCCCCAGACCTGGAATACCTACTGCTTAAATGTAGGCCATTTTACCTGCCTCGGGAGTTTACTGTGGTTATCATCATGGCCATATACATCCCACCCCAGGCTAATGCTAACCTAGCGCTAGCACAGCTGCACTCAGCCATCAGCAAGCAGCAGGATGCTCACCCCGACGGTGCCTTAATTGTTGCAAGGGACGTTAACCAGGTGGACCTACGGGCTGCACTCCGCAAATTCCACCAGCATGTGCAGTGCCCTACCAGGGGCTCAAACACGCTGGATAAAGTGTACACCAACATCAAGGACGCATACAGATCTCTCCCCTGCCCATCCCTGGGAAAATCCAATCACCTCTCACTGTTTCTACTGCCTGCATACAAACCCCTCATCCGCAAAACCAAACCTATAATAAAGACGGTCAAAATATGGCCCGAGGACGCCACCCTACAACTCCAGGACTGCTTTGATCGCACCGACTGGGACTTGTTTGCACAACAGGCTACCAATGGTACAGAGGTAGACTTGGAGAATGTTTAAGAAGGAACTGCATATGCTGGAAAATCAAAGGTAGACAAAAATGCTGGAGAAACTCAGTGGGTGAGGCAGCACCTAAGGAGTGAAAGAAATAGGCAATGCTTCACCGAAACGTCGCCTATTTCCTTCGCTCCATAGATGCTGCCTCACCCGCTGAGTTTCTCCAGCATTTTTATCTACATTCTGTTATGTGGGAAGTTTCTTACCATCCAGATACCTCAATTTCGTAACTTCAAACAGATTTCCCCTTCAGTATCTTACACTCCAAAATAAGCACACAGCGTATCCAGTCTCTCCTCTTCTTCTTCTTCTTGCCTATGGCGTGCACAGCCTACAGTTGTAGGACAACTTGTTCTATTTGATCTTATTTGATTGTGCACGCCAGGTTGATTGCATTCGTCGAAACAGGGCGGACCATGTGAAGGTTGCTATCTTCCACCCCCAGTCTCTCCTCATAACTCAAATACTCTATCCTAACTAACATCCTGGTAAATTTTATTTCAACCCTCCCCGGCACAAACACGATAATGTGACCTGCAGAACTGCATGCACTACTCTAGCTGGGGTCTTACTGACGTTTGATATAATCTCCCTGTTCTTATACTTTATACTCCATCTAACAATTGCATGTATCTTGTGTGTGCTCTCAACATCCTTATCCACCTGTGCTTCCACCTTCAGGGCTCCTTGGACTTGTACACTACGGTCCTTCTGTCACTCAGTGCTCTCTAGGGCCCTATTATTCATTATTTATGTCCTAGGTTTATTAATCCTCCCAAAATACAAAATTTATCTAATTTATCAGGATTAAATTCCATCTGACATTGCTCTGCCTATATTATCAACTCAGCAAAATCATCCTGCAACCTATGACTATCTTCACTGTCAACAATAACACCTAGTTTCAGATCACCTGCAAATTCACTAATCATACCGCATTGTTCACATGCAAATTGTAAATTTGTATCGCAAACAGGCAAAGTCCAATCATGAAAGCAGCCATCACTCTCTGCCTGCTAATACCAAGTCCAAATTAAATCAATTTGCCAACTTCTTCTGGATTCCATCGGCTGTAACCCTTCATACCAGTCTTCATTGTGGGACCAGGTCAAATATCCTACAAAAGTAAATGCAGACCACTTCAGTCTCTCTGCCCTTTCTTACTCCTCACCAAATGTGTCAGGTATGCTCTCTACATTAACAAGACCAAGCCAATTACATTTGATTAATTCTTGTGCCAGGCACACATTAGACTGTTATGTTCTCCTATGCCATAACAATAATTGTATCTCAAAAGGTACTTTTCCCCAAAGTATTTTGCAGCCAATAAAGTAAGGCAGTGAAAAATGTTATATAAATGTCCTTCAGATATTTTGGCAACAATTTCACTACCTCTCACGTTAGACTCACTGGCCTGTAATTACCTGGCTTGTTCCTGCTACACTTCTCGAATCGAGGTACCACATTTGTTGTCTTTCAGTCATCTGACAACTCAGTGGTTCAAAGATGATTTAAAAATCTCAGGACCCCTTTAATTTCCTCCTTTGCAATGTGCCCTGAGGATTTACTGGATTTTACCCATTCCATCATCACTGACAGGGCCTTCAGTTTTCTCCACATAATGGCTAATCATTCTCAACCCGAATCTCACTCTCCTCCTTTAAGAATCTCAATTATAACGTTACTTTTTGTTCTAACATTGGGTCATGCATTGTAATATCTCTTTAGGTTTAGGATTTTTATTGTCACATGTACCAAGGTACAGCAAAAGGCTCTGTTTTATATGTGATACAATCAAATCAGATAATACTATACATAAGTACAATCAACCCATACTGAAGTACAATAGTTAGAGCAAAGGAAAAGATATAGTGTGCAGAATATACAGTAGCTCTCTGTATTGTGACACAATAGGTCCAGAGAGAAAGCTCTAGAATAAGGTAGAGGGGAAATCAGACTGGAGCTCCGCTTATAAAAGGACTGCTCAAAAGCCTGAAAACAAAGGGGAAGAAGCTGTTCTCATGTCTAATGGTGCACACTTTCAAACTTCTGTATCTTGTGCCCAACATGAGCAGAGAGAGGAAGGATTGACTGGGGTGGAAAAGGTCATTTATGATGTTGGCTGTTTTCCTTGAGACAGCGTGAAGTGTAGATGGAATCAATGGTGGGGAGTCTAGTCTGTTTGATGGACTGGGCTACACCCACAACTCTCTGCAATTTCTTGTAGTCTTGGACAGAGCTGTTCCAAACCAAGCTGCGATGCAATCCGAGAGCATACTTTCTATGGTGCATCAGTTAAAGTTTCTAAAAAGTATTGGAAATATGCCGAATTTCCTCAGTCATCTTAGGAAGTAGAGGGGTGTTAAAGAAGGAACTGCAGATGCTGGAGAATCGAGGGTTACACAAAAAGCTGGAGAAACTCAGCGGGTGCAGCAGCATCTAAGGAGTGAAGGAGATAGGCGACGTTTCGGGTCGAGACCCTTCTTCAGACTGGTCAGGGATCAGGGAAACGAGAGATATAAACAGTGATATGGAGAGATAAAGCAAGAACAATGAGTGAAAGATATGCAAAAAAGTATTGGTGATAAGAAAAACAGGCCATTGTAAGCTGTTTCTGGTGTGAAAATGAGAAGCTAGTGCGACTTGGGGGGGGGGGGGGGGGGAGATGGTGAAGGAATGTCAGGGCCCGAGGGCTGAGGGAGAGGTGGGGGGGGTGGGGGGAAAGGAGCAGTCTGGGTTAACAGAATTGAGAAAATTCAATGTTTAAGCCCAGAGGATGCAGACTCCCCAAGCGGAATATGAGATGTTGTTCCTCAAACTTGCGGTGTTGTTCACTCTGGCCATGGAGGAGGCCCAGGACCGAGAGGTCGGATACGGAGTGGGAGGGGGAGTTGAAGTGCTGAGCCACCGGGAGGTCGGGTTGGTTATTGCGGACCGAGCGGAGGTGTTCGGCGAAACGATCGCCTAGCCTCCGCTTGGTCTCACCGATGTAGATTAGCTGGCATCTGGAGCAACGGATGCAGTTGTTCCCCTTGCAACCGCAAGAGATGCTACACTTGTTCCTTCACCTCCCCCATCCACTCCTTTCAGGGACCCAAGCAGTCATTCCAAGTCCGACAGAGGTTCACCTGCACCTCCTCCAACCTCGTCTACTGCATCCGTTGCTCCAGATGCCAGCTAATCTACATCGGTGAGACCAAGCGGAGGCTAGGCGATCGTTTCGCCGAACACCTCCGCTCGGTCCGCAATAACCAACCCGACCTCCCGGTGGCTCAGCACTTCAACTCCCCCTCCCACTCCGTATCCGACCTCTCGGTCCTGGGCCTCCTCCATGGCCAGAGTGAACAACACCGCAAGTTTGAGGAACAACATCTCATATTCCGCTTGGGGAGTCTGCATCCTCTGGGCTTAAACATTGAATTTTCTCAATTCTGTTAACCCAGACTGCTCCTTTCCCCCCACCCCCCCACCTCTCCCTCAGCCCTCGGGCCCTGACATTCCTTCACCATCTCCCCCCCCCCCCCCCCCCCAAGTCGCACTAGCTTCTCATTTTCACACCAGAAACAGCTTACAATGGCCTGTTTTTCTTATCACCAATACTTTTTTGCATATCTTTCACTCATTGTTCTTGCTTTATCTCTCCATATCACTGTTTATATCTCTCGTTTCCCTGATCCCTGACCAGTCTGAAGAAGGGTCTCGACCCGAAACGTCGCCTATCTCCTTCACTCCTTAGATGCTGCTGCACCCGCTGAGTTTCTCCAGCCTTTTGTGTAACCCTTAGGAAGTAGAGGCGTTGGTGTGCCACCTTGGCCGTCACTTCAATGTGGCTGGTCCATGACAAATCATTGGTAACACTGGTAATAAGAATGACTGCCACATTGCAATTAATAATGTTACTTGGCTAAAGATGCATGTAATTTGGTGTTAGTGCCTTAGACGTTTATTTGCATTAATGAAGACCACCGTACTCAATCCATCAGGAATCAAAATATACAATTTTATTTTGAGAGATATTATGCTAACTACCCACCTGCTGTTTCTTGTTATAAAAGGAAAAACTTGTATTTTTATATAAAACTTATCACTGCTTCACTTTATCCCATAGTGTTTTGCAGCGAATGATGTACCCTTGAGGTATCATTGCTGTTGAATATGGTGCTAATATAGGGAGACGCAATCAGTCTTCAAACAGTGACACAATAAATAGCCACAGAATCCATTTTAGAGGTATTGGTTAAGGGACAATCTTGATTCGAAGATAGTTTCCTCTTTTCGTTTCCAAGATTCGTGGGAACTTTTTTCATCTAATGCTGGGACCTTTGTCATCACTATTGGTGATACTCAACAAAATAACAGGGTTCTGGTTTACTTAATAATGGTGGTTTATGGAAGTGACACAGATTTTATTTACTTTACTTATTTGAGTTTAGTTTATTGACACGTGTACCGAGGTACTGTGAAATGTTGTTGGTGTGTGCTAACCATTCATTGGAAAGACACTACATGATTACAATCGAGCCATGCACAGTGTAAAGATACATGATAAGGGAATAACATGAATAATGTTTAGTGCAAAATAAAGCTAGTTATTCATTAGCCACCTGGTTTTAACAAATAGCACATGGAAATCAGAGCACAAAATGAAGAGCACAAAAAGAAGAAAATATTGACTGAATTAGCATATGGTATCAAAAAGACAGCAGAGCAACCAAAACATTTTAAGGGATTTTTATCCCAATCCTGTAGAATTTAATCTCTTGCCAGCATAGATCTCTGCACATCCATACCTGCAATATATATGGGGTGATAGGTGTTCTCATGTGGTTCATTGAAGCAATAAATTCTAATTGCTTATCTTTCACAAAAATCTCTACAAAGTATTCAATAATACTTCAGCAATATGGACCAACTGTCCAATGTTAATTATGCATCAGCATGGGTTCTAAAGATATTCTCAGCAAAAACCATCAATAAATTATTCACATACAATACTTCAATGGCTTTCCAGCAATGTGTTGTACTCTGCTGATATAATGATTGACCTAGTACCACAACATGTAAACCAGTGTTAATCACATTTTTAAATGAAGTAAGAATCCTAAATATTTATTTCTAACATGTGGCTTTATGACCTTGAATGTGAATTAGTATTAGAATGGTTCCATTTGTCTGACCATCTTTCTCTACACTGGGCTTCATGCACACAACTGAACAGAATCCAGTTTGTGAAAACGAGCTCATCACTCTGCGCAATGATGCATGTATTTAAGTTTGGAACCCAAAGGTATAGCCAGGAAACAGCATGCAATTAAATATTTTAATAGGCTCCTTTCCATTTCCACCAGTGTGCTAAAACAGTGCAGCTTCCTGTACACAATGTGTATCCAGTTAACCCTCAATATCCCAACACTGGACTTACAGAAAAAAATTAAAAACACAGAGAGATACAAGGAACTGGGGATGCTGGCATCTTGAGCAAAAAAAAATCGAGGAACTGAATGGGTCTGGCAGCATCTATGGAGGGAAATGGACAGACACGTTTTTGGGTTGGGATGATTGGAGTAGGGGGGAGAAAGCTGGAAAAGAGAGGTGAGGGAGGGATAAAGTTTCCATATGTTAGTGGGGAGAAGTTGATTGGAAGAAATGTGATAAAGGCTTGAGATGAAAAGGGGATAAAAAGGTGCAAGATAAGGAAAGAAGTGAAATGGGTGGAATGGACCAAGAGGGCGGAGTGAGGGGAGAATAAAAGGGAAATGTCAGACCAGGCATGGGAGAGGACTATGTGAAGGAGGAGGAGAAAGGAGGCAAATTTATCATTGGATCACTAGAGCCCAAGTATGTAATTTAATGAATAACTTTTCAATTGAATTAATTTAGTGAATGTTTAAACCTTTCAGCACTTGTGTGGCCCCATAGCAGAAGCGTCCACATCGCGGGGCTGGAAACTGGAAGTATCCTGAGCGAATTCTGCTACCACCATCATCTATTGCGACAAGTGATGGCTTCCACTGATTGTCGCCGGAAGCTTGCGTCCTTTTCAGGACAGACGATGACAGCGAGGTCAACATGTTTTAACAAGATGGACATGAAAAGAAGAAGAAGCACTGGTATAATTTCTAAACTCTTGCTTAGAAGTAGGGATACCCCAGGAAGGAGGACAGAGCAGAGAGGCTAAGAAAGAATAGAAGGATTAAGAAAGACATGTGAAAAATGAGATGGAAAGATGTTGGATAGCAGAAGTTGAGGAGTGTGGACTCTGGGGGGTGATGGCAGTGAAGATTAACTTTGAGAAAGGGCGGGGCAGAGGCTGAGGGAAGGTGAAGGAAGGCATGGCATTTGGGTGGAAAGATGAAAAATAAGGATAGTGGTGATAGCAGAGATGAAGAATATTGAGGGCAGGGGGGTGAAGAGGGAGAGGGAGAGGGGGAGGGGGAGGGGGAGGGGGAGGGGGAGGGGGAGGGGAGGGGGAGAGGGAGAGGAGATAGTAATTGAATTGAATTGGTGTGTATTCCTATTTCCATTGAGTCACAGACTATATCAACACTCCGTAAAAACATAACATTCTAACATCAAGGATTGTTAACAAATACTCCTTTTATTATGCTACTAATTTTTTTAAGATTGGCAACTCTTACTCCAAGTAAGAATGTTATTGTTCTGTCTGGGACATATGGCATAAAACACTCTTGACTCTTCGATTGAAAATAAGAATGTTGACTCACACGAATAGACATTCATCCCTTATCTGGTTTCTACCACAATGAGTCATGTGGTAGATATTCTATCAGCCATGAACACAATGAATGGCGGTGCTGGCTCGAAGGGCCGAATGGCCTCCTCCAGCACCTATTTTCTATTTTCTAATGTTTACCAAAAGATAAGAGAACTATTTTATCCTACTTGATACTTGGCAAATTTAATACAGTCTGAATAAATTTGCTGAAAAGACAGCTACCATGTACAGTTCCCCTTCAGTGTTGGTAGTCGGTCAGATGGTAACTATTTAAATGAAGGCAACAACATCATTATGGTATATTGTTCTCAATCACAAGGATTGAAGTGCAACCTCTTTACCTGAACACTGTCCTTTGAAGTCTATTGAAATACTTGACAAAAGATTATAATACCATATTTCTCAGCGATGTACAATTAAATCTATGCCAATCCAAATCCCATCACAAACAAAATTACATTCATCAAGGAGTTACAACTTTGAAGGTTATCATCCAGTGGTAAACACAAAGCCTTGCTATAACCCATCTTCAGTCTTCGTATTATCCACTCTGGTCACATACACAGTTTGCCTGCTATTACATGCGGTGAACAGCGAAAGGAAGCAGTCTGACTCCAAAAAGTCCAGAAATTGAAGTTCAATGCAAAGAACAACCCATTGAAGTAAATTCAGGTTTGGATAGATGACAAATGTCAGAAATCAAAACAAAATTGGATCTGACTTCCTAACTTTTAACAGGAATGTAATTTATATATATAAGACTAATTCCACATGATTCCTTGACAATAATCCATAAATCACACAGATGTTCATTTCCCCTCAATCCACACACATAATCATCCAGACATATAGGTGCAGAGACATGCACATGCACTCATTCACATAAATTGTACACACATTGTACACAATATCAACCCGATAAATGTTTATCTGAGCAGCAGAAAATTACACTGGTTCCAAATGTAGGAGGAACCCTCCATTATACAGGGGAAGGTGAATTGCTGGTTTGTTGCTGGGAACAGATGGGTCTGGTTGCCTATTATGGTTATAGGTCATGAATGAGCCGTGGGGTGTTGTACACTCCACAAACTGTCTCAACTTGGAGGAGTGTGTGTTTGATAGGATCTTGGCATCGTGCAGTGAAAAGATAGATCGAGGAGCCACTCACATTCTGAATCAGATGGACTCCAGAGGCATCAAGAGGTGATATCTTAAAGTGAAGACTGGGATTACCTGCTTGTATCAATGAAACAAGAAAATCAGTTTCAGTTTTCAGTTTAGTTAATTGCCAAAGGTACAGTGAAAAGCCTTTGTTGCGTGCTAACCAGTCAGCAGAAAGACAATAAATACACGACTAAAATTGATCCATTTACAGTGTATAGAGAGATTTAAGAGTGTGGAGCGATCGTAATATGAGTTTGTAGATCTGCTTCTGTGGTTAGCACGCAAATAGTTGCCTGAAAGTAGTTTTCCAGTGGTTAACATATGGTTACTTAAAACAGTGGGAAAGAGAAATCCCAAGATGAGAATGGGTCGAGAACAGGCACCTGTTTCCATGTATTTTGATCACACTGTGGGTCGCGAGACGCTCATACACTGCAGATGGGAATTTGATGACAGTCTATCGGATGAGGAGCTTGAAGTTGGGGTTGACGTGAGACCTAATCAGCGAGAGATGAGAACTCCAGCGGAGAGATAAAACACATCTGCTCTCTGACAGGAATAGAAGGAAATCTGTGCAATAAATAGCCACAGGCTATGATTAAGCATCATGATCGTGAATGAGAACACGATATCTACAAAAGTGGGCTTCCAATGAGACTGGGTCAGAGGACACATTCAGAGGCAAAAGGAGGATTGAGAGCTCTTCCTTCAAGAGTCAAGCTGACTGGAACAATCCAAGTTATTCCAGAGGGAAATAGGGTGAGTCCAGGATGAGAAAAGGCCTGTCTGGTATGAAAAAGCCAAGTGCATTTCATTATGCACATGGTCACCTAACAACAGGAATCTTCACGAACCACAATAAGTCGGTAATTTAGTTTAACAGTCAGAGCGCCAGCTCACAGGGACCACAGGCCGGTAATAACAAAAGTGCATGAATAAGATGAGAAACGAAAGGTGCAGAGTGCAATGCTGACCTGAGGCACTGATCAAAGATGGCATAGCCTATCGATGGGGAAGGTGAGTGTGCAGGTTCTGAGGAAGAATTGTACAAGACTAAGACACATTTGAAGTACTAGACTAAGTGGGACCAGTTGGGTCCCATGTTCACGCAGGAGGGCTGGTCCCCCGACGCAATATTCCACCTCTCCACCAATTCCAATATTGGCGACCAGTGGGGGGGGGGGTTGCTTTCTGGAGCGCTGGTATGGGTGTTGTTGGCTGCAGGGACTACTGGTCTCCAGAGTGCTAGTATGGACATTGTCAGCTAAATGGATTCTTGGCGTGGCAGCTCAGTCTCTCAAGCATGATGTGCTGGCAGCTCACTCACGGCTGGCGGGCTGGCAGTTGACTCATGGCTAGTCCTTGAAATTCCATTTCAAGCAGAGTGCAAGGCCACCAAATTCAAATCCATTTTCCTACCATTTCAAGCAGGGTGCAAGGCCACTAAATGAAAGTGCAGTTTCTTACCTCTTCGAGCAGGGTGCAAGGCCACAAAACTCAAGTGCAGTTTCATACCACTTCAAGTAGGGTGCAAGGTCACCAAATTCAGATTCAGTTTCATACCATTTCAAGGAAGGTGCAAAGCCACCAAATTCAAATGCAGTTACATACCATTTCATGCAGGGTGCAACGACACCACATTCAAATGCAGTTTCATACCATTTCATGCAGGGTACAAGGCCACCATATTCAAATGCAGTTTCATACCATTTCAAGCAGGGTAAAACCACCATAAGACCACACAAAACACCACACTCACAGTTCAGTAGACATTCAGTGTGTTCAGTTGATTCACAGCTCAGACAGAGTCGTGACCTATCCCTCCACCATCGTGCAGAGACTGAGTCACACCCACACTTCCGGGTTTTATAATCCTCCCCCTGGAAAAGGTGTGGCTTTCATGGCAAGATTCAACATTTTTTAAACACTAAACACTTTTATTATTCATTGATGGGAAGTTGTCAAGTTTAGCCAAACAACCATTTGCAGTGCATTTTCACTTCAACCCAAAACCCCCCAAACAGCCATTTGCAGTGCATTTCTACTTTAACCCAACCCCCCCCCCCCCGCCCAAACAGCCATTTGCAGTGCATTTCTACTTTAACCCAACCCCCCCCCCCCCCGCCCAAACGGCCATTTGCAGTGCATTTCCACTTCAACCCAAATCCCCCCACCCTCGCCCAAACAGCCATTTGCAGTGCATTTCCACTTCACCCCAAAGACAGCCATTTGCAGTGCATTTCCACTTTTCCACTTCCACCATATTTTGATTTTCAAACCACATTAAGGGCACTCACAGTTGAGTAGATGTGTTTAGTGTTATTCAGAGAGACATGAACCTCTCGCTTCCTCCATGTTGCAGAGACTGAGTGAGGCACACCACTTCCGGGTTTTATAGTCCCTCCCCCCCTCCCATCAGCAGGGGCAGCAGAGAGAATGGCAAAAACATTAAAAACAATAATAACGCTCTGATTTTTCATCGATGGGAAAAATCCTCCGGTCCCGGAAGGTGGAGGGCGGCTCTGAGCGAGGTAGCCAAAAATGACGGCCGTAGGTGGCGGCGTTCTCTTGAAAATCACAGCACAGCGAGCCAAAAGCGGTCAAGATCAGACTTTTAGTAATATAGGAGATTGTGTGTTGTTCTGGTCACTGCCTTACAGATAGTCTAGCAATGAGGGTTGATCAGGGTTGTTAGCCCTGTATTCAGTTTTATATGGAGAGTTTTGAGCATATTCTTCTACATCATTTCATCTCTTCCTCTGACGTTTAAAACATATTTTTATTTCTAACTTGCCACACTTCCGATGGAAGGTCGTCAACATGAATTAACTCCAAATTGCTCTCCATAGATACTGCCTGGCCTACTGATCATTTCCACTATTTTCTGGTTTTATGCCAAAATGCCCTTACCACCGAGTGACACTTTGCAAGAAGCAACAAAACAGATGAGGAAAAAGGAAATACTATTGTAATGCAGAAGTTGTTCTTAAAGCTGTGGAATATTATCAGGAACCTCAGAGATGTTTTAGGGCATGGATATCTATAAAATTTTCTGTCACAGTGCTATCTGGGTCACAGCAACTGTGCATATTCAAGACCAGGGTGACGGAGTTTCAGACACAAAGGGAAAGAGAAGTGAACTTGAGGTAGAAGGAAAATGTATAATCTTATTGAAAACTGAAGCAGGCTGATAAAGCCTCAGAGCCTACTTCTACTGCTGCTCCTCTTTATTCTCCATCTAGTTTTTAGAAGACTAGTCTGGGATCTTTTTGATGCTGAGGTTTGACAAAAGATGATAAGGGTTCGATACACAACGTGAATAAGGCCAACATGATACCACGTCACTCTATGGCCTATTTGTTTTCATTGCAACCTACTTTGATTTATTTCTCATACATACAAAATAGGTTGTGTAGGAAGAAACTGCAGATACAAAATATGTTTTCACATTTCCTATGTACCTGGAAAAAGGCCAGACCAAAGCTAATGTGCTTAGCAATAATTTTAAACAAAATAATAAAGAAAAATATTACATCTTTAACCTCTGCCATTAAACTGCAACTCTAACTACCTCAATTGGAAAATACATGTGTTTGATAGAAAGTAATTTGCTGTCTATAATTGTCTCAGCATGTGACTGTATAAGTCTCCAGCAATAAGCTGCACCTGCTCGCATGGTGGTGAAGCATTGCTCAATTCTGGAACCATTGACAGTCTTAACACTAATAATAGTCTAATTATAAACTGCGTCATTCTGGATTGTTGGTGAAGAGACACATCATGGTGCTTTGATTATTTTCATGTATCAGCAATGACTCAGTGAGTATCTGTGGGTATCTGACCCACCAGATGCAAGAGGATAAGTACATGATCACACCACCTTTTCTACTGCAACAGTATTCCTAAATTAAGCAATTGGATGTAAAAGATAGACACAAAATGCTGGAGTAACTCAGTGGGACAGGCAGCATCTCAGATTGAAGAAGGGTCTCGACCTGAAACATCACCCAATCCTTCTATCCAGAGATGCTTTTGTCCCGCTGAGTTACTCCAGCATTTTGTGTCTATTTTCGGTGTAAGCCAGCATCTGGAGTTCCTTCCTACACAATTTTGATGTAAAGTGCTTTTCAACATTGAGGCTCTAAAAGTTGCATTTTTCTCTTTTTTGTATTGCCATAAACAGGAGAAGGGGGAAAAATAAAAACTGGAAGGCCAAGTTGTTTGGCAAAGGTCCTCGAAACCCCTTCAAAAGTCTAGTGTCTGGAAATGAATGGCATATACCCTTTCCAATCATTTATCTGTCAAGTTCCGTCTCCTTAAAGCAAAATTAAATTCTTGGGCCTTGCAGTTCATGAATTGGAGCAGAATTAGGCCATTCAGTCCATCAAGTCTATTATTCAATCATGGCTGCTCTCTCTCTCTCTCTCTCTCTCAACCCCATTCTCCTGCCTTTTCATGGCTGCTCTCTCTTTCTCTCTCAACCCCATTCTCCTGCCTTTTTCCCATAAGACCTGACACCCGTCAGAGGTAACATAGTGAGGGGTGTTCTGGTGGCAGTAACAGAGCCAGTCTCCTCACTTTCCACCAATGTTCACAAACACATGATAAGTAACCCAAAGAAATGGGAAGTTAATGTTGCCACATCGAAATAAATGTTATTCCATTTCTCCAGGCCAATTTCCTTGATGTGTAGTCCCTTTGTTCAAATTATTGAAAATTATTCAATAAACTGGCATGACTTGTACTGTTTACAACGTTCAATGAATAATTAAAGTTACTAAATACCGCTAATTGCATGCACTCACAGAAAATGAGAATTTTATATTTAATATGCAGATTTCCCCTCCAGCATTCCCTCTCCCATACCATCCATCATGGTGAAAGAACAAATCACATCATGACAGAGAGGTTAGCAAATTCAAAGCTGCTCACGTGTTTTACACTTTTATTTTGACAAGAGTTGGACTACATTAATTGATTTAACATATTTCAATTTGCTTTGTTCTAAAGAATACTCCCTCCTGGTGCAAGCAATCTAATGTCAAACAAAATCAGATTTACTAATTCTCATACAAATGTTGACTAATTGTGCTCAAAATGTGATTCCCTCTTCGTTGGAGAATTCAATCACAAACTGACGAGGTGACAGCTTTGCTAAACTCCATTGAGTCCACAAGGGAGATTCCAGGTTTTCACTTTCCTTCTGTTTCGAGTTTCCTCTTTTTATACTCCAGCATTTTGTATCTATCTTGAACGTTGGTTAACTGTTTCTTTCCACGGATATTGCCTGATCTGCTCATCTTTTCAAACATTTTCTGGTTTTTTTCATAAATATTTAAAAAAATGTAAATATAAACCTTAAGGGTGTGCAGAAAATGTTCACATATATTTTTTAAATAATTTTTAAAAATATATCAAGAACATATACATCAAACAAAAATGAAAGACGGTTAAATAAGGAAATAGCACAATTGTACAATGGACATGAACACAGAAGGCATACACAGAAAAAAATCATTTATACTCTGTCTCCGAGAAGAGAAGATGATACACCACCCCAAAAAACCACGTTAAAGAGAGAATGTAAACCTCAAATTTGCATACAATGACATGCATATGGTAATACATGGACAAAACCTATCCTTCCCATGTTTATAAGTCATTGATAGTACCTAGGATTCATTTCATATATACTGTTCTCAGTTTTTATTTATAGTGGCCTATCTAAATAATTGGCAAAATAAATATCGTGAACGACAATTTTATGCACATGGTGTGTTTGATAATTGGTCCTAGAAAGCTGGTCAATGAAACGTTCCAGGTTTAGGCGCTCCAAATAAGTAAGGAATCAATTAATTGCAAGGTAACCATTTCACTAGTGCAAGTCTTAGCTTTAATGCCATCCACAATTACATCAGCAAAGATTGTGAATGTACCTTTCCAGTATTAATGGTCATCCACTAGTAAAATGGGCTGAGCTTTCTGATGAAGCAGATTAGCCTTGATTAAGACACAAATCTGGGAAAAATATTATTATGGCAAATGAAGGAAGGCCAGAAAGGAACATCTGGCAAGAGGACATCAAGAATATTTTTGACACGGTGACAAAATAAGTAACACATAAGAGAGAGAATAAAGGGACTGTCCCACTTAGGAGACTTTTTAGGCGAGTGCAGGCGACTCTGCTCTCGCCTCCTGATCGCCACATTGTCGCCACACGTTCGCTGATGGTCTCTGGTGAGTCTCCTTCATGGTTGCGAGGAGTTCCCGCATTATGGGAACTAGTTGCGGCCTCATCAGTACGGTCGCAGCAAAATTTTCAACATGTTGGAAATTGGTCGCCATGGAGAAAATCGATACTTTTGTGTAGGTACAGTGGTAGTGAGGTCACCATGTAGTTATAGGTAGTCGAGGTAGCTGTAGGTAGTTTTAGTTGATCTCCTTTGCTGACCGGGCATTTTCATTGACTCATTGGGGGAAAATGAATGTAAGCACGAGTTTTCAGAACCAAGGAAAACCTACCGGTAATGTTAAATGCCCGCCCTCCACACTCCACAGCTGTGTATCTCTGGCTTATTAAAAGTTGTCTGGCTTCTTAAAAGTGCCTCTCCCCCCTTCTCCCCTCCCCGCTCTTTTAAAGGACTTACCGTACACTGTGCTAGCCGTCTTAACCTTCCTGTTCATGTGAATATCCCCCGCTTTCCCGGGCCCCTGCTCTCTCTCTGTGTGTGTGTGTGTGTGTGTGTGTGTGTGTGTGTGTGTGTGTGTGTGTGTGTGTGTGTGTGTGTGTGTGTGTGTGTGTGTGTGTGTGTGTGTGCGCGCGAACACACGCGGGTTCCACTCTTGACAGTCGCCGTTCCACTTCCCGATTTTTCAGCGAGTGCTGCGAGCTTGACATTCGCTGGTAGTCCGCTGAAAAATTGCCCAAGTGGGACAAGCCCTTAAGAGTGTGAACATAAAGATATAGGGCATGGATATGGCATGAAGGTTTTTAAGAATAAAATTTTAAAACCGTGACCAAAAATAATAATTTTCATTACATAATCATTATCTATACCGTTCTGAGCATGGGAAGATTAAAACAGGAGCTCCTCAGCAAAAACCTTGATCTAAGGGAAGCAATAATTTTTGGAAATAATAAGAAGGATTGTATGTGATCAATGGCCAACATTGAATAAAAGCAGTTGACATACCAGAGAGCAAACAATTGCCAAGAGTTTACTAGACTGGTATTTTTATTTAAGGCAAATTAATTTACCTATGTAGGGGTCTGCCACTAGCTAGATATCACAACATTTTGCAAACATATTCCTTTACTAAGTAAAGACAAAAAAGCATTATTATATTTTCCATATCAAATAATCACTTCATTCATATTGGGCACAGCTACAAAGCAATCACCTCACCTTGCTATCACCTTGTTATTTGTGGCAAAAGTGGTGCCAATTACATAAGCTGCTGGGTTCACAAAAGAGATGTCAATCATTCATTCATACCTCGCCAAATGGCTTAAATCTGAAATATATCACAGCGTGCTCATAATCTGCTTGACATACAACCATGCACCAAAAGAACATTAACAAATGAGGGCTCAGGGAAAACTAGAAAGACAGTTACTGTACATCGATCATTTAAGAGGTGAGAGTGAGGAACAAAATGGTTGTAATAGGTTTTATGCAGGGAAGCACTGAATATAAAAGCAAAGCTTAGATGTTGAATTTGTACAACAAATTAACTGTTACTCAACAGATGTTTTGTTGATGAAAGGCTTGTAAAATTGTGATTTGTCCCACTGAAATGGATAATAAGGGAAGGTACTTATAATGATTCTCATGGTAAGATTTCTTTGGTAACGAATCGCTATGTAGTGGGCAGAGACAAAAGAAACATTCAATGGCAAATAATAGGATAGAAAGGAAAAATGGTTACACAAACTTAACACAACATGGAATCCAGAAGCTGAGATATTAAAATAATTTTAAAGACAATGGTCGTCATATTTCAATAAAATAATGGAAAGGGTTACATGCAAGGGGTGAATGATAGATGAGTTGACAGCTCCAACTGGAGACCTAGAAAAAGTGCCAATGTACCAAAAGAGTTTTTCTGTTAAAAATTAAAAATCAGAATTAAACAGGAGCAGACCAAATTTGTGTCATTAATGAATAGCTTTGTGCTCTTCAAAAATTTGTCTCCTCGTTTATCAAGATCTTATTTGTTTTGTGAATAACCTGGTTACATTATCCGTCTCCCCCCACATAACTCTCAAAAACACGTAAATATACAACCTGCTCTTTGTTCTCCATGAGTTCTCAGATTGTCTATACTAGAACTCTCATCTTGTTTGTGATTCTGTCTGTGTGTCTGCATGCCCATGTGCCCCCGGATCTACGCCAAAATGGTACATGATAGTGCTACAATTTTTGCACCACCTTACTTATAATTGTCCTGTGGTGTGTTTTTTTATCAAATTTCATTCAGATTGATGTTATATTTTACAAGTTATTCACATTTTAAACATTACAAACCCCACTTTGAGAACAATCACTTGAAGTTATAGTGGCAGTTAGCAGCTATGAAGTCACAATAGAATCTCATTTACATAAACCGCCTGTGAGCAGTGCTCCACCCCACAATGACTTCACAATGGGATCTCATTTACATTTTTTAAAAAACAGCTTCCACCTCACAATGACATCAAGAGGGGTAGGGAGGGGAGAGGGGTTATAGAGGAAGTGACAGAGGGGAGGGAGTGACTGAGGGTAGGGAGTGACTGGGGGGAGGGGAAAGGAGAGGGAGGAAGAGGTGAGGGAGGGAGTGAAGGAGGGGAGGAGGAGAGGGGAGAGAAGAGAGAGGGTGAAGAGGAGGAGAGGGAGTGTTGGGGAGGACAGGAAATGAGCTGCGCCTGCACAGTTGGGGGCTATGTGTTGGGGGAACAGGTTGCATTGGGGGAATGGGTGAGTGGTGGAAACGTGTTGCGTTGGGGAACGGGTGAATGGTGGAATATTGTGTTGGGGGGAACGGGGCCCAACCCGTCCCACTTGGTCTAGAATACTCATAAAACTTCTGTGCATCTTGATTGTTTTGCTGGAGTTCAGGTTCACAATCATTCTCAACTTTCCAGCAATCGGAATCATTGCTGGTTGTTGCTGCTGCTGAACTCTGCACGTCTCACAGTTTGTTAGTCAAAAGTCAAAAGTCAAACAAACTTTATTGTCATTTAGAAATACATTGATATATGCAGTTCCAAACGAAATTTCGTTGCATTTGGCTCCCTGTGCAACACGATAAATTAACAGAAGGATAGACATGGATAAAATGGATAAAAAGGATAAAAGGATAAATAAACAATGGTGGCAGCCCATTACATGGCATTCTGGAGTCTGATGGCTCGTGGGAAGAAGCTGTTGCAGAACCTTGATGTTCTGCTCCTTATGCTACGATATCTTTTACCCGAGGGCAGATGAGTGAACAGTCCGTGATGGAGATGTGTGGGGTCTTTTATAATACTGCTGGCCTTAGACACGCAACATTTGGTCGCAATATCCCCGATATTGGGGAGAGAGGTCCCGATGATTTTTTCCCTGTCCTCACCACTCTCTCCACGGACTTCCAGTCGGAGGCTTTACAGTCCCCAAACCAGACAGAGATACAGCTGGTCAAAATACTCTCTATGGTGTCCCTGTAGAAAGTAGTGAGGATGGGATGGGGGAGGTGAGCTCTTCTCATCCGGCGCAGAAAGTGCAACCGCTGCTGCGCTCTCTTAACTGTACAACAGGGACACAGACTTGGGATACTGGAAACACTCATAGGTCAGGCAGTATGTTTGGAACGAGAGACAGAGTTAACATTTTAAGTCACACCCATTTCTGACAAAAGGTTTATGGCCTTAAATTTTAACCCTCTTTCTCTTTGCACAATTGCTTGCCGAAATGCAGTATTTTCTGCTTTTGTTTCAGATTACTAGAAACTGTAGTTTTTATTCATTTTCATTCCCTGGTGCATTAGTGAAGTCACCCAAACTCAGTGTTGACTAGACTTCAGCTACATCCCTTCATCCTACAGAAATAGGCACACATACTTCCCCAGAGTATGTATGTGACACAAAGCATAGACTGCATTCATCCTTACAGATAGTGGCCTGACCATTTTCTGAGCAGGAGGCCTGGTTCTGGTTTCTTTGACCTATCTGTACAAACAAGAAGCCTCCTGCTGACACTGCTCTTGAACAACTTAACGGGGCAACTCACTAATCACCCCCATCCCACTCACCTCCCCAGTCGCTCAGTGGCATCACGTTCCTGGAGCTGGAAAAGTGATCATCATGTTCACATGCACTTTAAGAGTTGACTACCAAGGTCATACCTACCGTGCTACATGCTGGTGAGAACTCACTTCACATCAACTATGAACTCGATGCTGCAACCAACAAGGCCAATCACCGAGTTTTTTAGGGGTTTTTTAAGAGATACGGGATGGAAGCAGACCCTTCGGCCCACCAAGTCCATGCCGACCAGCGAACACCCGTACACTAGTTCTATCCTATACCCTTGGGACAATTTACAGAAGCCACGTGGTTACAGGGATAACGTGCAAACTCCGTACAGACAGCACCCGTATAGTCAGAATCGAACCCTGGTCTCTGGCTCTGTGAGACAGCAATTGTACCACTGCAACTCCACCACTGGAAGAGACAGAAGGAATTGCAGGTGCAGGAATCTTAAGCAGAATACAAAGTGCCGTGTCAGGAGCCTCTCAGGACAGGCGACATTTTTGGTAGCGATACTCTTGAGGGGATGAATCTGAAAAGGGGCCTGAATTGAAACGTCATCAGTCCATGCCCACCAGAGATACTACCTGACCCACTCTGTTACTCTAGCTCTAAATGTCAATGTCAGCATGTCATTGCACAGAGAACGTCAACAGCATTCTCCTACAAACCATTCAATTGAGATTCCTGCTCTTTATGCAGCTTTCACAAGTGGTGATAAGTTGACCGATGACAGATTCATTGCCAGAAAATGGCACGGAGCAATCTTTCAACCTGAACACTTTCCCTCTGTGCTGCTAATTTTTATAGTTCTATAAAAGTTCATTGTTCCCAACGTTGACTTTTCAGAAATTACATAGATAAAAGACAGGCATCACAAATAATGATCCACTATAAGAACAGAAACACTCAGCCAATCTGGCAGCATTCCCTCCTTCCTCCTCCTGCACATTAAAATTCATTGGAATAGAAACTCTTTTTGAAAAACTCAAGGCTAGAACAATATTGTATACACGTGTGGGTGTATTAGTATTGGTCAGGAAATGACTTTGTTGACTATTGGCACCATTTTCTAACACATTCTCCTGAGAACAATAAAATGGCATACACCATAATGCAGCACCCAAAATTCTTCCCTAATGTGATGATTTTTAATCCTCTCTGATCTGAAAAATAACATTTATTCACTCATGGAACAAAGTTTTATTTTAACTCTACATTGTTTGAAACCTAGTTATTGATAGAAAAATAGACCAGTCACACATTGATACAGAGGGACAGGCCTTTCAAGTGCCAACTGTTAGCCACCCATTTTAACCCGATACCAAATCATACACCAACCTATTTAATTCTCTCCATAGTCTCATCAGTTCTTCACCAACCTCAAATTGTTTCTCCTACTTACCTTGAGGGGGCAATTTACAGTGGTCAGTTAACCTGCCGACTAGCAGGAGGGGATGCAAGGGAAAACCAGATCATCTGGAGGAAACCGACATGGTCGCAGGGAGAAAGTACCAACTCCATGCAGGCAACACGGGATGTCAGGACTGAACCCAGATCGGTGAGGCTGAGAAGTAGCAGTTCCAGTGAAAGGGTCAATGCCCAAACATATCCTCTGTCCTTACTAAGAGCCATGACTTCCTGTGATTTCAAGCACTATCTCATATGTGCTTTGACTGTTGTGGCCAAAGTTAGGATCATAATCACTCTTGGCTTCCAAGCTTCTGGATCAATGGTTCAATGGTGCTTTTTTTGGTCACATGCGCAATGGCTCAGTGAAATTCTTTTTGTATTTTTACACATGTGGGCACAGCAATGTTTTGGTGCCATTTCTAAAGTCCAAACGGCATTTGGATCAATCCAGACTGTGACAGATCTGTGCCATGTGAGTTTGCTGCTCACTTCTCGATCACTGAGATCATCCCAATACCGTACCAAGGTGAACATACTTCATAAACTCTTCCTTCATTCTCCAGCAAATGTCAGAGCAGGCAGGGGAATTTGCCCGTAGTGCAGAAATTCATAGACAACAATCATGTAGTAAAAGATATTACAGAAATATCCATCATAACCTCCTATCATAAGCTTTGGTCTTAGCCATGCAGCAATCCTGTTTCCTTCAGTACAAAGACAATCCCTTCAGTGGTCACATCAACCTCACTTCCCAATCAATTTCTTATGAAACCTCTGGAGAATTCTGCCAGCTCTCCCATTTTCAAGTTCAAATTCAAGATCAAGAGAGTTTATTGTCATGTGTCCCTGATAGGACAATGAAATTCTTGCTTTGCTTCAGCACAACAGAACATAGTAGACATGAATACAGAACAGATCAGTGTGTCCATATAGCATTATATAAATATATACACACATGAATAAACTGATAAAGTGCAAATAAACAGATAATGGGCTATTAATGTTCAGATTTTTGTCCGAGCCGAGCTTAATAGCCTGATGGCTGTGGGGAAGTAGCTATACCTGAGCCTGGTTGTTGCAGTCTTCAGGCTCCTGTACCTTCTACCTGAAGGTAGCGGGGAGATGAGTGTGTGGCCAGATGGTGTGGGTCCTTGTTGATGATGCCAACCTTTTTGGAGCCAGCGACTGCGATAAATCCCCTCGATGGAAGGGAGGTCAGAGCCGAAGATGGACTGGGCAGTGTTTACTACTTTTTGTAGTCTTTTCCGCTCCTGGGCTCTCAAGTTGCCGAACCAAGCCACGATGCAACTGGTCAGCAAGCTCTCTACTGTGCACCTGTAAAAGTTAGAGAGAGTCCTCCTTGACATTCCGACTCTCCGTAATCTACTCAGGAAGTAGAGGCGCTGATGTGCTTTCTTAATAATTGCATCAGTGTTCTCGGACCAAGAAATATCTTCAGAGATGTGCAAGCCCAGGAATTTGAAGCTCTTGACCCTTTCAACCATCGACCCAATGGTATAAACGGGACTGTGGGTCCCCATCCTACCCCTTCCAAAGTCCAGAATCAGTTCCTTGGTTTTGCTGGTGTTGGCAATAGACAATAGGTGCAGGAGTAGGCCATTCGTCCCTTCGAGCCAGCACCGGCATTCAATTTGATCATGGGTGATCATCCCCAATCAGTACCCTGTTCGTGCCTTCTCCCCATATCCCCTGACTCCTAGAGTGTGTACAGCAGGGGCTAAGCACGCAGCCTTGAGGTGTTCCTGTGCTGATTGTTATCAAGCTAACACATTTCCACCAATACAAACACACTATGTTCTGTGAATGAGGAAGTCGAGTATCCAATTTAGCAACACCGCACTTGAGATGGAAGTGTGTATCTGGTCTTGTGGTTTGTCCACTTAATTGTTTAATTACATTGTATGTTGCCCTCAGAAAATTTGTTCAAGTCCAAACAGGATGAAAACATACAGGGCAAGATTAGCAAGTTTGCTGATGATACAAAAGTTACTGGTTTTGCAGATAATGAAGATGGTTGTGAATGATTGCAATAGGATCTGGATCGATTGGCCAGGTGGGCAGAGGGATGGTTGATGGAATTTAATACAGAGAAGTGTGAGGTGTTGTATTTTGGGATGTCGAACAAGGGCAGGACCTAAACAGTAAATGGTAGGCCTCTGGGCAGTGTTGTAGAGCAGAGGGATCTATGAGTACAGGTGCATGGTTCCTTGAAGGTCAAGTCGCAGGTAGATAAGGTGGTCAAAAAGGCTTTTGGCCTTCATCAGTCAGAGTATTGAGAATAGAAGCTGGGAGGCCATGTTGCAGTTGTATAAGACATCGGTGAGACCGCATTTAGAATATTGTGTTCAGTTCTGGGCTCCATGTTATAGGGAAGATATTGTCAAGCTTGAAAGGGTTCAGAAAAGCTTAACAAGGATGTTGCCAGGACTAGAGGGTGTGAGCTATAGGAACAGGTTGAGTAGGCTGGGTCTCTATTCTGCAGAGCGATGGAGGATGAGGGGAGGTCTTATAGAGGTATACAAAATCATGAGAAGAATAGATCGGGAAGTCTTTTGCCCAGAGTATGGGAATCGAGGACCAGAGGACATAGGTTCAAGGTGAAGGGGAAAAGATTTAATGCGAATCTGAGGGGTAACTTTTTCACACAAAGGGTGGTGGGTGTATGGAACAAGCTGCCAGAGGAGGTAGTTGAGGTTGGGACTATCCCATCATTTAAATCGTCAGTGGGATGAAGGGATAGGTGACATTTCAGGTCAGGACCCTTCTTCACACTGAGCATCTGAGTTTGAGTTTAGTTTCTTATCACGTGTACCGAGGTACAATGAAAAGCTTTTGTTGTATGCTAAGCAGTCAGTCTGCAGTTCCTGGTTTCTATATTAGATGAAGAAAGCACACAATTATGTTCTATAAATCTCACAAAGAAACATTTTAATCTTGCTGGAGCTAAATAATTGAAGGGTAACCATACAATATTTTGTTTTAAACACCACTGAATTTCTTGGTTTTGTGTTTCTTAACTTTCCCCAAACTTGACAAAAGGCGAATAAGCTGAAGTTTTCCCATCTCCACAGGTGCTGCCTTCATCTGCTGCGTATTTCCATTGTTTTCCATTTTATGGCATCCATACAATTTTATTTGTGTAAAGATTCAACATTTGCTTCATGCAGAGAATAAACAGTCCACATTTATAAACTATTTGTGTTGATGATATTGGTAGGGGAGCTTTGTTGCTGCAAATGCCTAGGAACAGTTCAATAGAATCAACAATTCCAGGAACTCAGCATATGGAGGTTTCAATCTGACAAAAGATCATCATAACCCCAAACATAAACTGTTTCTTTCCCCATTAACCCGACTTGCACATTATGTTCAAGCTCTGGGTTTCTTTTCTCATGTTTCCAGGGTTCTACGATATTTTGCTCTTCCGAAGAACAGCACAGTGACGCAGCGATAGAGTTGCCAGAGACCCGGGTTCGATCCTGACTAACGGCGCTATCTGTATGAAGTTTGTATGTTCTCCCCATGTCTTGCGTAGGTTTTCTCCGGAATCTACGATTTCCTCCCACGCGCCACAGACATACAGGCTTGTAGGTTAATTGGCTTGGTAAAATTGTCCAGAGAGTGTATGATCGTGTTAAGTTACAGAGATCGCTGATCAATGCAGACCTGGTGGGACAAAGAGCCTGTTTCGGTACTGTATCGCTAAACTAAAGAAGGTTTAATCAGTTGACTTAGAGGTACATGAGTACTAAATTGTTGATTTATTATTATTATTATCATGTGTACCAAAGAGCTCTTTTGTTGCATGCTATCCAGTCAACAAAAAGACTATACGTGATTACAATCAAGCCATACACAGTTTACAGATACAGGAAGAGAGAATATTGTTTAGTGCAAGATCCAGTAACATCAGCATCTGCCTCAATTCCAGTAAGTTAGGTGAAGTATAACCCTTCCTTATTGTGCTAAAATATTCCCAGTCATGACTTTAGGGACACCAAAGTTTAGCTTATTTCAAAGTATTAACAGTAATTCACTTGAAAGCTCAATTCAGATTGGGCTTTTGCTGAATGTTTAGTTGAGCCTCCACTCAATCCCTTTCAGGCAAATGAAGCAGCATAATAGCCCGACAGCTTTCAAGAAAGTATTAGCTCAGCTCCTTGCTATAGCGGGAAGCAGCACTGGTTTAATTCCTCTTGGGGTTAAAGAAGCCCAGCTCAATCTTTACCAATTTGGAAACCATTTTAGCAAACGTCTTCATTATTGTAGCATAAAGCTCCACTCAGATACAATGTTAATACCAACCCGTATCCGATCCATCCATAGCAAATCCAAGCCCAACTTGATTGGGCCAGGAGGAAATGGTAGAAAGAGCAGAATAACGTTTTTGCTAGTCTTCATATACACTGCCATTGATCAAGTGAAGACATACCATAATACTAAACAAAGAATCCTGAACTGGATACTGAGACAGATAGTCATAGCACAGTCCAATTCAATCCGAACAGTTATATTGGAAACAAGGGATATGGGGTTAGTGCTGAGGTAAAAGATTAACCTTGATGTTATTGAACAGTGAGCACAAACAAGGAGCTTTATGGCCTACTCCTGCTTTTGTTACATATGTTCTTATACCCGTTTGACCCAACCCAGTCTTTATGACTGGAAGATCATAAATGTTAGCGTGTGTGGGTAGTTAGTCCTGGAATTACTATCTTAGCAAACTTAAATCTTCAAAATTGGAATAGATTTGGAAAATTGGAATTTGAATGGAGGCACTATTTAAAATTAATTCCCCAGGACCTGTGTGTCCCTGGCTAACCCAACAGTTATTGCCAATTCCAAACAGTCCTTAAGTAGGTAAGGCTACTTTTTACATTCACAACTGTGCATATAGCTTTGACATTCAGATATTAAAAAAAACTCTTCAATGTGATGTGAATAATTTTAATCACCTTGAAATGGAAAAATATTTTTAAAAGTTAACTGAAAACATTTTACAACGATAAATAATTGAAAAACTTAAGTGACACATTTTTATTTCAAATGCAGCCCATCTTTACATCTCCTATGAAATTGTTGCTCCACAAACCACAATTAAAAATAATAAGTTATGATCCCTGCTCTGGTATAGGATCAGAGAGGCTGTTTCTCAGTCTATTACTGAAAGGAATCATTCCTCTCCTGGATTCCATGTGGAGCAACATTAGAAAGTGACAGATTTAATCTTCCAAAGCTGGTAGAAAATCCACAGTTTCTACCTTTGACAGCTATTGCGCACAAGTCCAGGATTTGATAACATTTAAATGGCTTGATGTCTTGTGTGGTCCTGACCTCCCAACTACCTCATTGGAAACATTTGAACCATCTGCAATCAGACTTCACCTTTCATTAAATGTTGTACACTTTATCCGTACACTGTGGACAGCTTGATTGTAATCATATATTGTCTTTTTGACTGAATCGCGTGCAAACAAAATCTTTTCACTGTACCTCAGTATATATGACAATCATAAACTAAACTAACTTTGGGTTTGCTTGGAACCACTGCCGATAGTCTGAGAGATCTACATCTACCCGTAACTATATTAAGTCAGTGTACTGTCAGGATTAAACAGGCCTTTCAGCTAAGTCGGAGCTGCCCGCAAGAAGCACCATATATATAAAGCAAGCAGAAAAAAAAAAGACACAAAATGCTGGAGTAACTCAGCAGGCCAGGCAGCATCCCTGGAGAACATGGAAAGGTAATATTTCAGATCAGGACATTTCAGTCTGAGGATGGGCCCCGACCAAAATGTCACCTATCTATGTTATACAGATATGCTGCTTGACTCGCTGAGATAATCCAACACTACGTCTGTGTTTTGTAAACCAGCATCTGCAGTTGCTTGTTTCTCTGTGTGTCAGGTAAGTGGGCAAAATGAAAAAAAAAGCTGTGCTTGGAAAAATACGAGCTCACTTAGAAGAAGCGGTAAAGTACGAGGTCTATGCTCTGCAGAAGCAAGAATGAGTACAAAAACGATAACATTTTCTTTCTCAGAGACATTTGAGGCAAGGCCAGTTCATTGGCTATATTTAAGAGGGCGTTAGATGTGGCACTTGTGGCTAAAGGGATCAGGGGGTATGGAGAGAAGGCAGGTACGGGATACTGAGTTGGATGATCAGCCATGATCACATTGAATGGCGGTGCAGGCTCGAAGGGCCGAATGGCCTACTCCTGCACCTATTTTCTATGTTTCTATGTTTCTATGAGACTAGCTTGGTGCGTGATGTAATAAATAATCCTTCTTTTCAGTGCGAAGAATAAATGGTAATTCCAAAAACATAGTCAACTGCATTTTGAAGATTAGGATAGAAGTGCAGGCTTATTGATTATAAGTGAGCTCATTAGATTTCACCTCGGGCTGTGAATCCAGAACGGCATCAAGACTCATAGACATTAACATAGAAACAAAGAACTGCAGATGCTGGTTCTACCCACAGACTTTAAGATGCTTTGAAAATTCTCAGGCCAAGCTCTTATAAGGAGTTTCTGACAAGCATTTTGCAAGGTGCTTCTCAATAAACTTTTGCATTTCAAGGACATAAGAAAATGAGTGTTTGCTGCTGTTGAGTTGTAGTTTTAGTTATTTTAATAAATGCTCATATTATTGTTATAATGACCTGTTCATACTTTGTTACAATCGGAAAGGAACAAATTCTGATGTCTATATGAGAAGATCGGGTAAATAAAATTGCGAGTCCAAAATCTGACAGTTGAACGGCACAAACCTTACATAACAGCAGAGAATACCTCAACTAACCTCTTTAATAAGCAACTGTTACCATCAGTAGATCAGCCAGGCCTCTTCTACACACCCCAGCAAGATGCAGATGTGGTTATGGCTGCATTTTATCAGCAGATATGAATGAAAAGAGTGCATGCTGATTGGAAGTTGTATGGAAGTAATTAATTGTGTATTAGAGATGCATGCTACAGTGTGCAGAAGCAAGTTAATAGCAGGAGAGTGTGGAATGAACTATTGTTTAGTTAGCGTTATTCTCTTTCTTGTCATGTCTCTTCCCACCAACAAAAACCTGCATTGGGATTTATGTGTTCTATCAATATACTCTAGATGTTCTTTTCTCACAATACACTGGGGGAATCTTACGCTCAATGTTGGCACCAAGTGCAGATCTTAATGAGTTATTGACCCTACGATCCCTACTTCCGAATAAGTAATGCCCACTCTATTTCAATCAGTCTGAAGAAGGGATACAACCCAAAACTTTGCCTATCCATGTCCTCCAGCAATGCTGCCAGAACGACTGAGTTAGTGCAGCACATTGTATTTTACTACTAGCTGCTGTAGTGAGCACTTCACGGAACTCAATTATGCCGTATGACTTTCTGTAGACTTACAAACTCTCAGAAAACCTGTTATCGGCGCAGTGAAATCTACTAAAATGAGTGGGAAACATTGACTCTGGACGAAAGGTATGCTTATTGTTATTGAAGTTAGTTTTAATAATCTTAATTGATATTTTTTGCGTGGGCTGCATTAGATTTTAGAGATAGAATGCAGAAACAGGCCCTTCAGTCCACCAAGTCCGTGCCAACCTGCGATCACCCCGTATACTGGCACTACCCTACACACTAGGCACAATTTACATTTATACCCAAGCCAATTAACCTACAAACCTGTATGTCTTTGATGTGGGGGGAAACCGGAGCACCATGAGACAATCCACGTGGTCACAGGGAGAAGGTACAAACTCTGTACAGTCACCACCCATAGTCAGGATTGAACCCAGGACTCTGGCACTACAAGGCAGCAACTCTTTTGGTGCGCTGCCCCAAATACTTCATATGCAAAATTATGAAACTGGACCAAAATCAAATGTCCCTCTTTTTTTTGTTTGCACATCCTATGTGTATATAAATGTTCAGGAGTTAAAGAGGTTGGCAGGCATTCAATGACCTGCGCATATTGACAGCCTTCAAGTTTGGTTGGTCAGGGGACGTTAAAGTTGTTCTGTAAGAGCAGCCAACAATCTTCACAGAGATTGCTACAGGTCACATTAAAATGGCAGTAGCGGGCAGCCCCGGTAGACTGCGACAGGACTGCCAACATTGGGTGAGAGTTGAGAGTGAGAAATTGCGAGGGGGCGTAGCGACCGAGGGGGGGGGGGATGTTTTTGGTAGGGAGCTTTTGCATTTTTCAGCTTGAAATTGTGCAATCTGGTGCATACTGTTGCGAGTCTTTTAACTTACACTTGAATGCAACATTTATGCTTCAAATTAGATTAGGTATGAATGTCAAGCTAAATTACATTCCTAACTACATTCCACAGTAGAGCGAGGCTCTGATCAACAGGTGCAGCAAATTAACGACCTTAGTATACTCATGTATGGAAATCTGATTATAATTCATGCTGTTATGCATATATATAGAGAAATAAAAACCTAGAAACAAGGCAAGAGGAGTTGGACTACCATCACTGTTCTGCACAAATAAATCAATCAGCCTTACCCTTTGACTATAGAAACATGACAAAAATAATGCCACATATTCAACCGTATATGGCTCAATTAAATTAAGATATATATGTAAAACATATATATGGAAACAGGCCCTTCAGCCCACCATGTCCACACCAACCAGCAATCTACCTTACACCAGTTGTTTCCTACACGCCACGGACAATTTACAGAAGCCAATTAACCTACAAACCTGCATTTCTTTTGGATGTGTGAGAAACCAGAATATCCAGAGAAAACCATGTGGTCATAAGGAGAATGTACAAATACTGTACAGACAGCACCCATAGTCAGGATCAAATCTGGATCTGTGGTGCTGCAAGACAGCAACTCTACCGCTGCACCACTGTGCCACCCTATTAAATTATTTTTTCTGTAATATATTTATTATGGTGTCACGTCAATAAAGATGAATACATGATTATAATGTTTGTCCTTAGTTGGATAACACACATCTCCAGTCATTGTGTTTTATGGCTGGTTTTCAACCTCTTCAGTCTGAAGGTCTCGACCCCAAACATCACCTATTCTTTCTCTCCAGAGATGCCGCATGTCCTGCTGAGTTATTCCAGTTTTTAGTGTCTATCTTCAGTTTAAACCACCATCTGCAGTTCCTTCATACACTCTTTGTTAAGCGAAACGGGTCCTATCCTCATAATATTATTCACCTCAACTAAGTATTTTCTTCACCTCCGTTGCTACAGAGAATACAATCCCAGTTATCAAATCTTTCTACAAAGTGAAAAAAAAATTCCAGCCCAGCCAATATGTTCATAAATCGCCCCTGCATCCTCTCCAGAGCAACTGCACCCTTTCTACAGTGTGTCACAGTCTTACAGCATGGAAACAGGCCCTTCATCCCAACTTGTCCATGCAGATCAAGATGCCCCATCTAAACTAGTCCCATTTATCCGCATTTGTCCCATATCCCTTTAAACCTCGTGTGTGTGTAAGGGTGTGTGTTAGGTTGTGTGTAAGGGTGTGTGTTAGGTTGTGTGTGAGAGTGTGGGTTAGGTTGTGTGTGAGAGTGTGTGTGTCAGTGAAGCGGCGAGACTTGGCGATGTCTAGGGAGCATTTCCCTCTCCCCCCCCGGGAATGCAGGCCGGCCTAGATGCTCTGTGTCCAGTTGGGGTCCGGGGGAGGTGAGGGACAGTGGCCCGGGGGTTGGGCATCGGAGCGGAGCTATAGCCCGCGATTCATCCCACCCGGCTCCGGAGACAGCACCAACGCCACCACTCATCCGGTCCGCTCCTGGCCGGGGTTAAAAATCTATGCGGTGTGGCAGACGAACACAGAGCCGCCGCAGGGAGGGTGGGAGTTGTGAGCGCGGGGGGGTCGGTGCTGGGACCACCGCCGCATCTCACCTCTCACACCATCTCAACAGGAATGTGAATGCGGGTGAGGCAGCATCGATAGAGCGGTGGACAAAAATGCTGGAGAAATGCTTGGGTCTGAAGAAGGGTCAGACTCAGACATAGATGCTGCCTCACCCGCTGAATGTCTCCAGCATTTTTGTCTACATTGCCATTTTAAATAGTGTGCGATGGGCTTAAGCCAATTTAATTGCTCGTTCTTTATGGAGAGCCGACAAAAAATGTTCTCATTGGTGAGTGTGCCTTTATTTATTTATTCATATATTAAAAAATTTTGTGAGCGGGAGAACTTCTGTCATCAGCGTGAGAGCGTGAGAATTTCCTCAAATGCGTTAGTCTCACGCTCAATGCGTGGGAGTTGGCAGCCCTGACACATTGGAATTAATTGGGGCGCACAGTGGTAGAGTTGCTGCCTTACAGCGCCAGAGACCCAAATTCAATCCTGACTACGGGTGCTGTCTGTATGGAATTTGTACATCTCCCTATGACCTTGTGGGTTTTCCCCGGGAGCCCCGGTTTCCTCCCTCATTCCAAAGACATATAGGTTTGTATGTTAATTGGCTTGATAAAAATTGTTTGTTGGTTGGGGGGGGGGGGGGGGGTGTGGGGGGTGGGGGGGGTGTGTGTGTGTGTGTGTGTGTGCGTGTGTGTGTGTGTGTGTGTGTGTGTGTGTGTGTGTGTGTGTGTGTGTGTGTGTGTGTGTGTGTGTGTGTGTGTGTGTGTGTGTGTGTGTGTGCGCGCGCAGGGATCGTTGGTCGGCATTTACTCAGTTGGCCTAAGGGCCCGTTTCCTTGCTGTATATCTAAACTAAACTAATTAATATCCCAGCTCAGGGGATGGCAGTCTGCACCTTGTGAATCAATAGATGATCTGTCCCTTTATGTGCCTTACAGAGCATTTCAATAATCCGCCAGTGAAACCTTGCAGCTTGGTTTCAGGTCTCCTGGGCTGCACTGAGATATCACTCCATGAGATGTAGGCTCAATCTGGCTCAACACATCAATGAGCAAAATCCACTGAACTGGAACAAAAAGTTATTAAAAAGTCAGGCTAGCAATTGGTTTCTCCATTGTGCATCATACCGACCTTTCTCACAATGTGAACACCAAAAGTTTAATTTCATCAGGAACACAAGAATGAAAAATACTTTGTCTAATAATTGTATTTCCACTTTGAAAACAAAGGCTTACTATATTCCACTCACGATTATGACTTTGTTTGAGTTAGAGAGGGGATAAAGGGAACCCAGATGCTGGAATGTTGTGCAAAACACAGAGTGCTGGAGGAACGTAACAGGTCAGGTAGCATCTATGGAGGGAATGGACAAGTGACATTTCTGGTCAAGACCTTTCTTCAGACATTGTAGTAGGAGGGAGAAAGCTGGAAAAGGGAGGTGGGGGCAGGACAAAGCATGACAAGCAATAAATGGATACAGGTGATATAGGGGGTTGGATTGGCAGATCGAGTAAGTGACAAAGAAGACAAATGGTGCTAAAGGATGTTTCGCACAAAATGAAGTACTTAAGAGGTCACAAAACCTGATAGCTTGGAAATTGGTATATTAACATTTCTGTTTTCACAGTTAAACATGATTAAATGTGTGATTGTTAACATGTACTAGCAAGAGAACAAAAGCAGAGCCAAAAAGAGCATTTAATACATCAATTCTACACAGGCCCTCTTCAGTCTGCATCATTACAAGCTCCAACTAATCCCTTTAAATCTCCTGAATAACCATTCCAATTGAACATCACAAGATCTTCTAAGGTTAGATCTCAACACAACTTGAGAATATTCACCCAGTTTCATACCGGCTAGCAGCTCTGGTGTCTTTCATGGGTAACCACACCCTCACATCTCCCTCCCACTTTCCTCGATAAAATAGAGTTATTAAACTCGGAGAATATTTGTCCATGTTCATGTCTATCCTGCTCTACAACATATTGGCTATTGACAAAGAAGGAAGCCATTTTGTCTTATCCTGCAATTTCATTCCTCAAGAATTTATTCTATGACATTGTCCTTAACATTGTCCAAATGGACAAAATTCATGCGTGACACGACGCACAGTATCCCCAATTTAACGAGCTGCTGCTTCACAGCTCCAGCTACCCTGTGGTGTACTGCAGTGTTTCTTCCTGTAGGCATATGGGTTACCACCCACATCCCAAACACACGCTGGATGGTAGGATGATCGATCACTATAAATTGCTCTAAGGTGTAGGCAAATGGTGGAATTTTCGGGTGAGTTGACAGGAATACGATGAGGACAAGGTTACAGAATAAATTACCGAAGAATGAAATCATGAAATCGACCAAAATGGCTCCCTTCTTTGTCATAAAGATATACAGAAGCAAGGAAGTAGTATTTTCAGATGCTAATCTCATTTTCCTTATTATCAATAATAGATTCATCGATTCTGGCTCTCTGTTCTGCAATATTTTCTAATTGTCATTAGTTCATATAATATTTATTTGCAAAATAAGGCAGTTCATTTCCTGGGCTTAACCGTTTCAAGCTGCCCATGCTTATTCTCTTGGGTGAATTTTCAAAAAGCATTTCTTAGTAGAAGCAATCTTCCACTTAAATGTTTCCTTAATTATTTGTTTTAGATTGAAGTGTTTCCTTTAATCGAAAAGAGAGAATTACACTATTTGCTCTGGAAAATTATTTTCAATCTATCCTAATGATTGCAGCCATACTTTGCTTGAGGGTTTCAAGACAGATGCTTGCGATCACCTTGTATCCATTCATCAGCAGGGCTGCTCCATAGTTATCGGCAAATGTTTTCACTGTATTTTCCATGTAGATGGCATGTTCTGAATCATACTGAAACTGTTTATATATCACCTCACAAATCACTCACTCAAAGGTTGTCCATCCAAGATTTTGTATTAGTAGCCAAGGGTTAGAAAACATAGCATAGATTTCCAAGCCTCACTGATAACCAAGGAAGATTTGACCAGTCAAATCAGTCACTGCGTCTTATGGTGCAACCACTTGTGAACAGGCATCCATCCACATATGAATACTGGTCACTCAGGTGAAGTAGAGGAAGAAGTATAAACTTGTGTGCGAGAATCTGAGGTCAGAAAGGAAGAGAGGGTCTGAAAGGAGGAATAAAAGGCACATTCCATTGGATGCAAGAAGAATATTTGAGTACATTTTCTGCCCAAAGTAGTCTGCAGATACTTCTTTGATTTGCTTGATCTAAAGGGCTTAACAAGATAGGTGTTGGAGTTGATGATTTCCCTAGATGTCCAGTAACAGTGTCATCCCTCTATATAAAAAAAAAGACGTCAGCTATTCATGATGGAGCTGGTGAATGTTTGGTAGACAAAAATGCTGGAGAAACTCAGCGGGTGAGGCAGCATCTATGGAGCGAAGGAAATAGGCAATGTTTCGGGTCAAAACCCTTCTTCAGACTGATGTGAGGGTGGGGGCGGGAAGAAGAAAGGAAGAGGAGGAGCCAGTGGGCTTGACTAAACAATGTTATTTTTCCTGTGGACAGTTTAGCACATTCAATTGGAGATGGGTCTGGTGCAGAGTTGAGAGGTGAGGAGAAAGTAGGGACTATCCGAAATTAGAGAAGTCAATGTTCATATCGCTGGGGTGCAAACTGCCCAAGTGAAATATGAGGTGCTGCTCCTCCAATTTACAGTGGTGCTCACTCTGGCCATGGAGGAGGCCCAGGACAGAAAGGTCGCATTTGGAATGGGAGGGGGAGTGGAAGTGATGAGCCACCAGGAGATCAGGTTGGTTATTGCAAACCAAGCGGAGGTGTTCGGCGAAGCGATTGCCAAGCCTACTCTTGGTCTCACCGATGCCTTGCAGACATCTAGAGCAGCGGATGCAATAGATGACATTTGATGAGGTTCAGGTGAACCTCTGCCGCACCTGGAAAGACTGCTTGAGTCCTTGAATGGAGTCAAGGGGGGAGGTAAAGCGACAAGTGGAGCATTTCTTGCAGTTGCAAGGGAAAGTGCCCGGAGAGGGGGTGGTTCGTGTGGAAAGGGACGAATTGACCAGGGAGTTACAGAGGGAGCGGTCTCTGCGGAAAGCAGACAGAGGAGGAGATAGGAAGATGCAGCAAGTGGTGGGATCGGAGGATTATTTGTTGTACGTGACGGCTGGTAGGGTGGAAGGTGAGGACAAGGGGGACTCTGCCCTTGTTAAGAGTGGGTGGGATGGGGAGTGAGAGCAAAGTCTTGACTTCTCCACCAAAACGGAGGCTCAGTTGTTGAGTATACCAGAGACAGAGGTCAATAGATTTTTAGATATTAAAGAGTGACAAAATTAGTTCAAGAATACACCAAAAGATCAGTCATGATCTTATTGAAAGCCAGAGCAGGATCAAAGTGCCATATTCCTGCTTCCACTTATGAATCCAGTTTAAAGGTAATTAAGCAGTCTAATTCGCTTGAGTTGTGTGACGACATCTTCCACAGTCACTATTTCACAATACAGCATCAACTCTGCTAACATCACCTGGTAAAGCAGGCTTCACTAAGGCGGGTAGCAATATATTGAATTAATATTGGCTGTATAAACAGAAACATAGGAAAAAATGCAACATTTTAAGAAAGATTTGTGGGACAGAAATATAAATTTTACTTCGGATTCACGTGAGTGACTCCGTGAAGAACCCGTCAGCCGCGCATGCGCGTCATTATGTCTAACGCATGGCGCTCTGACTGGCTGGTGGCATGTCGCTCCACCACCGGTAGTTTTAAAAAGGCCTCCAGCTAAGTCTTGAACTTAGTCTGCGGTCGTTTCCTCCTTCTGTTTTACAGCAAGAAGGTCATGGAAAAGGTGAAGTCTCGACGGGCTGCAGGGAGAACCGCTTCCGAAGGCCGTGGCAGTGGGGTCAGCGGGCGGCAGTCCGTTTCACCGTCGAGGTCGCTGATACCACAGTCAGCGACCCCGGGCTCGGTACCCATGGACAACACTTTGGCTACCCCACGGGTCGGGAAGGTCAAGTGCAAGTCCAACAGGCCAGTGGACTCCAATGAGTTCTGGAGAAGATGCTGCAACATGATGTGCCCTCTGGTCAGGAGGCATATCTCAGCAGGCCTCGAGGGCTCACAGCAGCGCCTGGTGCAGGGCTGCATTATGTGTCCCCGTCTGAGGATGGGAACATAGTCCACCAGTCATGGGCAGAGGACTGCTCGGTGCGAGACCCGCGGGATGCGGAAGTGCCAACTATGGTCACCAAGTTTGCAATGCCGTCACTGGTTGGGGAGCCGCTGGAAGAAGAGCTCGCAGCCAGCATTAACTATCTGGCTTCCCACCAGCTTCAGGAGCAAGTGATGTTGACAGCCATGAGGTACCATGCTCCCAGCAACTGTCCTGCCCTTAAGGTACTCATGGTGAATAGTTCCATCTGGAGCTACATTGGCGGCAGCATTCATACCCAAGAGGTCAAGCTGCAGAGAATTTTAAACCTGCTGGCGTCGGGGTTGACAGCATTCGCCAGGTCGGTAGACGGCTGTGCATTATCGGAGGCTCAACGGGACGCAATAGCATTGTTGTGCAATGCACAATTCAAAATTAATTGCTTTAGTAAGAATGCCATTCGTCCTATTCTCAACCCCACGTTTGCAGGGTTGTGAAAGGCCAGTAATGTGCAGCCATCCAATTTGCTGTTTGGAGAAGACCTGTCCAGGCAGGTGAAGGATTTGGATGATGAGTCGAAGGCTGTGGGGCTACGTTGGGCTCCACCACCTAACAGATAGTCGTCGTCCCGATGCCAGCACCCTATGCCTCGACCAGCTAAAGACCTACTGCGGAGACCATCTCCAACTTGAAGAACCAAAGAACCGGCCGGAGGTCTTTTTTAGGACATGGCCTGAACCGGCCGACAGCCAAGATGCGCAGCTGGCGCACACCACGCCTCAACTCCCCAAACATTGGGGAAGGAAATAAATGTCCAGAATCCACCGACCAATGCGGAGGTAGGTGGGTCTGGATCTCAATGTAACATACCAGGTGTGGGTTCATTGCATGTTGGTGGTAGGTTACTTTTCTTTATGCATGAGTGGCGGTGGTTAACTTCTGACTTGTTCATACTACACATAGACGAGTTCAAAATTGAATTTGCGGGCTCTCTCCCACCCACGCAGCATGCTCCAAACCGTACCTTTGCTCGTTCAAAATGGGATGATTTGGAAGTTCAACTGAAATTGAAAAGTTATGTGCTAAAAGAGTGATTGAAAAAAAGTCATGAACCCCATGAATTTGTATCCAATATTTTCCCTAGGGAAAAGGATGGGGGGTGTCACATTATTTTGGACTTAACCCAACTTAATACCTTTGTGCCATATAAACAGCTAATTTCCAGGGGATGTTATATGGCATGGTATTGATCTTAAAGATGCTTATTACTCTGTATCTGTTCACAAGGACCACAGAAAATACTTGAAGTTTAAATGGATGGGGCAGCTATGGCAGTTTAAAGCATTACCGAATGGGTTAACCTCAGCTCCCAGGTTATTCACTAAAATATTGAAACGTGTGCTGGCTCTATTGAGAGAGCAGAAACACATAGTAATAGCTTATTTGGACGATATCCTCATTATAGGGAAAACCATGGAATTGGCTATTTTGGCGGTTTCAGCCACCAAACCTGTGTTTGAACAGTTGGGGCTCCTAATTCACCCTGAAAATTCCAGGTTGACTCCATCCAGGGTTATGGATTATTTGGGATTTACTATTAACTCCAATCACCTGTTAGTCACTTTGCCTGAGGGCAAGAGATTGAAGTTAATAGAAGCCTGCAATCATCTTATCATGCAGCAGCTGCCTTCAATTCGACAAGTAGCAAGCTTAATTGGGAAATTGGTGGCTACATTTCTAGCTGCCAAATATGGGCCTTTGCACTATCAGCAATTACAAAGAGCAAAGGTGCAGGTACTCAAACATAATTCTGGCCACTTTGACAGAACGATGCAATTACCGGCTGAAGCCATTGATGAGCTACAATGGTGGATAGCCAATATTGGCCATTGTTCTGGCAATATATCAATTGAAAGCCCTGCAGTTCTTTTACAGACTGATGCCAGTTCTCTTGGGTGGGGCGCCACTGACACAAGCTGTGGTGGCAGATGGAACATGCATGAGATATCTTTTCTGCAGATGCATGGTGTTAACTATTTGGAGTTGCTCGCAGCCCTTTACGGTTTGAAAACTTATTGTGCACACATACACACGTTCAAATACAGATAGATAACACCACAGCAGTGGCATACATAAATCACATGGGTGGTATCAAGTCAGTATCCTGTGATAAATTGGCATATCTCATTTGGAAATGGTGTATTGTTCGACATATTTGGGTTTCAGCTATCTACCTCCCAGGTAGATTCAACACGGTGGCGGACACCAGGTCACATATATTCAATGACAACACAGAATGGGTGTTGAATCATAGAGTGTTTAATTATATTATTTCTAGGGATTGAACACCGGATATGGTTTTGTTTGCTTCAAGATTAAATCCTCAATATTCCAAGTATGTTGCAGACCCAGGGGCAATAGCGATAGATGCGTTTTCGCTACATTGGGGTGCAATGTTTTTCTATGCATTTCCCCCATTTTGCCTTGTCAGTCGCTGTCTGCAAAAAATTCAGCAGGACTCTGCCTCTGGCATTCTGGTAGTCCCTGACTGGCCAACTCAGCCCTGGTATCCTCTGGTTCTGAGCATGGTTGTAGAACCTGTGTGGAAGGTTCCTAAAGGCAGGATTTTGTTGACAAATCCGGTGTCTGGTGAAGTACATCCATTGCATGATCGGCTCAATTTATTGATTTGCAGGTTTTAAGAAGACCGTTCCTTGGACTGGGACTAGCTGATCGCACGGTGGATGTGCTAACTGATGATGAGGGATTACGTGCCCTCCGCTCCCAACCCCTCCTCATAAAACCAGCTGGTAGTTCTAGTTTCTTCAATCTTACAATTATCAGGTTATGTTTCCTGTCTGTGACTCCACACCGCTGCTTTGAAGGTTGACGCGCAATCCCTCATCGTAACTCCTCATAAAATAAAGATCAAACTTCAAACTGGTAAGTTCTCATTTAATCTTACTATTCTGCAGTGCATTGCTCCTGGCATTTATGTAGTCATGCCTTTTTGTTTTGATAAAGAATAGGCTGTAAACAAGATCTGAATGATGTTTGGATCCTCTGGTCATGTAATGCATAAATGGCATGTTGGAAGCTCTGCAGAATGAGACAGTGACAACAATGTTTAAACTGGGCACCACATAATAAAACCCTGTCCTCTGTGCAAACTGGAAAAAGCTTTAACACTAGAATGCTCAAGTCCAAGAAATGAGCCTCAAGCAAATGTTTTATGCCAACACTTTGGGCATATGCCATTAGGGAAAAAGAGAATTCTAGTGATGAGCCATAGCAAAGCGTACACCCATTCATCGAATTCTAAGCAATGGCAGAAAGCATTAATAGATGAAAACAAATGTGAAAATGTAATCTTGCCTATTTCCTTTCACTCCACCACTTATGAGTATGCTGCATTACGATTGTTTATTGAATGAATTGAAGTAAACTCCTGGGACCTTGGATTCCTATTGCAAATATTTAAAAACCTGTAATGATGCCCCTATTTAAACAGTCAGAGGGAATTTTTCTCTCAAGTTCTGTTGCTGGAGACAGAGTAGCATTTTGTTCTACTGAAAGTACTATGTACCATCCTATGATAGCATATTATCTAAATCAAAGCCCCTCAATTCCCTCTTGGGTCCATTTACTGTTTATTTTCATCTTTCCTGTAAATTTGAATTAATTGAAATGTCAAGTAACAATTACAAAATCATGCTGTGTAATTAGTTTATTGACAACATGAGTCCATAACACATCCTTCCAGCAACATTTAGAGTCCTGACCATTTCCAATATAAATGCAAGAAGAAAGATGCCGCAGAATGTGTTTCAGGCATCCTTATCGTTACAGAAAAAGTAATTTAGTGAATCTCTGGTTGAGATTTTAAATTAAAGTAATAAATCAATATTGTGCATGACAATGGTTCATGTTACCCGATCCTAAATCCGTATCAAAAGGCAATAGTAAATTGTGCAAACTGTAAAGGTGCCATGAAAAATTAATGGAAACAGATTTTTTAAAATCCTGACGCACCAAAACTTGAAAAATGAACATTTTGAAAATAGTGTAATTGACTGAAATATATAACAAAATAATTGGATTCAACTTCCTACGAGTCCAAAAAACCCTCTCAGCCTTGAACATGTACAATAGCTCAGCCTCACATCTCCATAGAATAGAAAATTCCAAAGATTCTTAACACCATGACAAGAAATTCTGCATCATTTTGTATCCCGAAGCCCAGGCACCTTACTGCTACTTTGTCACTAAATAAATATTCTCTCAGTATCAATAGACTATAGGTGCAGGAGTAGGCCTTTCGGCCCTTCAAGCCAGCACCGCCATTAACTGTGATCATGGCTGATCATCCACAATAAGTACCCCGCTCCTGCATATCCCTTGACTCCGCTATCATTAAGAGCTATATTTAATTCTCTCTTGAAAGCATCCAGAGAATTGGCGTCCACTGCGTTCTGAGGCAAATAATTCCGCAGATTCACAACTCTCTGGGTGAAAAAGTTTTTCCTCATCTCCGTTCTAAATGGCCTACCCCTTATTCTGAAACTGTGGCCCCTGGTTCTGGACCCCCCCCCCCCCCCCCCCCCCCACCCCAACAACAGGATCATGTTTCCTGCCTCTAGCGTGTCCAATCCCTTAATAATCTTATATGTTTCAATAAGATCCTCTCTCATCCTTCTAAATTCCAGTGGATACAAGCCCAGTCGCTCCATTCTTTCAACATATGACTGTCCCGCCATGCCTGGAATTTACCTCCTAAACCTACGCGGCACTCCCTCAACAGCAAGAATGTTGTTCCTCAAATATGGAGACCAAAACTGCACACAATACTCCAGGTGTGGTCTCACTAGGGTCCTGTACAACTGCAGAACGACCTCTTTTACTCAAATCAAATTCCTCACTTATTCAACTATTTGGCTTCTTCTATTCCGTGACATTATAAATTCCCTAAATATTTATTTGGTATTTAAGAGGTAGGGATAGAAAATTCAAATTTTAAAACCTCCTTAAAGCTATGAATTCCTTTTGGACTGTTTGCCTTAATGCCAAGACATATTCAGATTCTATTTTTTCACTGCCTTTGTGGTTTTCCAGTAAGAATAATAAAATCAAAATGTAGAGATTTAAGTAATAAAAAAAGTTATTTTAAAAAATGATTAATCATCATTACCTACCTCATTAAGCAGGTAATCGAGAAATGCATTTGGGCCAACAGTCGAGGGAAGATTAAAATAGCAAATGAGTATAAACATTATACAACTCTCTAATGAAATTCAACATTGATCAAAAGTAAAGGGTTTGGGTTCTTCATAAAAGTAAACTTTAAGGCAGATATACATTAATTTGGACCAGCAACATTTTGAACATTTAATTCAGTTCCGGTCACGACATTGCAGGAAGGATGTGAAGGCATTGGAGGGAGTGCAGAACAGACCTGTTTGGATGTAATGCAATTTAGCTACAAGGACCATTTGGACCAATTGTTTTCTCTGGAATGTTGAAGGTTTGAGAGGAGACCTGCTAAAGGTACCTAAAATTATGAGAGCCATTAATAGGGCAGTCTTTTTTCCCCCAGGGCGGAAATGTCAAAGGCTAGAGAGCATAGCTTTCAATGAGTGGGGCAAAATTTAAAGGTGATGTGCAGGTAAGTTTTTTTTTAAACGTGTTTGGTGGGTACCTTCAATAGCTGCCAGGGAGATATTGTGGAGGCAAATATGATAGTGACTTTTAAGAGGCTTTTAGAAGGGCATAAGTCTATGCAGGGAATGGAAGGATATGGATTATGTGCAGGCAGAGGAGATTTGTTTATCTTGCTATCACGTTTGGCACAATCATTGTTGTCCAAAGGGCCTGTTTCTGTACTGTACTTTTCTATGTGATTAAACTTTGGCCAAATGAGACCCTGCTTCTTCAAGTCCAACTGAAGGTCTGCACCAGACCCATCTCCAATTGAATGTGCTAAACTGTCTACAGGAAAAATAGCATTGTTTAGTCAAGCTGAGAGACTAGTTGCACGTACAATTTAGAATGCATAATCACTTGGTTATACAGTATGTTGAGCTACCTCATGCCTGATACTGTTTCAAATTCCCTCCACCTCTCTACACCATGTATACTGTACACAAAGTAGACTACAGCTACTTAACAAGGCTGCTCCAATGCCAGCTCCTAAATTCTGGACCTCCACCGCAATAAGCAGGGCAAAGCCAGTCTGGCGAAGTGCCAGCCAGTTAGTCTACTGTCAGTTAGAAAAGTGATGGAAGGTTACATTGAGAGCATTATCAAGTGACATTTCTCCGATATATTGCTCATCAAGTACAGTTTGGGTTCATCAGGACCATGCGACTTCACACCTCATCACACCGGAGGAAGAATTGCTATCTGACAGCACCAGACACCCAGGTTCGATCCTGACTACTGATGCTGTCTGTACAAGGTTTTTACCCGTAGTCAGGATTAAACTTGGGTCTCTGGTGCTGTAAATTCCTCAGGGCAGTGTCCTAGACTCAACCACCTACAACTGCTTCATCATTGTCCTTACTTCCATGAAAATGATTGCATGATGTACAATTCCATTTGCAGTTTCTGAGAAAAAGCACAAGCCTGTGCTGGATCAGGAGCTGGATAATTTTCGACCATGAATTTATAGGCTGCAAGTCATATTTGTGCTACACAACAGAATGACCTGCTCAAGTGAGAGAGAAAGATTATAACCATCTAATTTTCACATGAACAGGTTTCACAGCACCAATATTCTAGTGGGTCACCATTGACCATAAAGTCAACTAGATCAGCCACATAAGACCTGTGGATACGTTGAGTTTAGAGGCGGTGTATATGCACTTCGTCATTCACCTCCTGACATCCCAAAGTTTTTCTACCATCGACAAGACTCAAGTCTGAAGAATGATGGAATACTCCACACATTGCCTCGATAAATGCAGATCCAATATTGAAGAAAATCAATGCCATTCAGGACAAATCACACGATAATGGGTTAGCAACTTAAACAAACCCTTAATATTGACATTCCTTCTTCCTCTAGTGCCCATGACTGCAATGTTCTGCCTGAAGTTAGTTCTCTAGTTCACTTCAAAAGTACCTACCAAACTCACAACTTCAACTGACAAGGGGAACAATGGCAGCAGCATTTTTATCACTTGTCGCTTTCCTCCTAATTCACACGCCATCCTGGCTTATAAATATATTGCCAGCCTTCTATTGCCACTGGGTCACAATCTTGGAACCAATTTCAAGATTCAGCATTGGTGATCAAATGGTATTCTGCACCAATGGCTGAATCATGGTCTGACCTTTACTGGATGCTTTTTCTTTGCTTTATTATAGTTTATAGTGGTGCCAGACAGGAAAATCTGCACAAAAAGAAAAAAAATCAAGAGATAAATCTGTCGGGATTGTAAAAATGTATAATTTTGAAAAAAAATTGATACACAACTACTCCTTGAATTTATAGCCAACATCCCGACAAAGCAACATGTGAGTTCTTACGTGTTTTGGTTTTCCTTTCCTTTGTGTTGCTGCTTTTAATGTCGGGTCTTCTCACCAACCAATTCTGCCAGTATTTGACATCTAATCACTGCACACTCATCTCTGAATGGAGAAGCTTTTGACATCAGCAATATTCTTTGATGAATGACAAGGCCCATTTAAAACCCCTTGGCTGCTAACAGCAACTACAGTACAAATGCTAGCACTTGAGGACAAGTGTTTGATCGCATGCCTGCCTGGTGTCTTCAAAGTATTATTTACCTTTGCTAAAAATACAGGCCATCGGTGTCGAATATTTAGAGACCAATAAGCACAGCAGGGCCCAAACATGATACAAGCTCCATTATCACCAGGGACTAGTGGGAAACATTGAAACAGAGCAACAATGGCTTAAAATGAAAGTCTGCATTGGCCACACATCCTTCCAACATAATGCAAGCAGCACGTAGGAAATCTACCATTTTCATGTGGTGTGTAATAATAAGATTGCCATTAGCATCGTGCCAGAAAAGCATGGCAATATGTTACTGTTGATCATTCATTCTACTGCACAAAATCGAAGAGCCTGTCATTAATGTTTCAGCAGCAAGCCATGCAAAATGTTCATAAAGTAACAGCATAGTATTTATATTATAACGCCGTCTTCAATGTTATCTTAGATGATTGGATCTTATCAAGGTTATCTTAGGTGAATGAGACCTGTGTAATTTAGTTATCCAAACAGAGACAAGATTTAATTCTAGTGTAAATTCACAAAATTCAGGATAATTCTCTGCCTGAATAACAATCTTAACCAGTCTGAAGAAGGGTTCCGACCCAAAGCGTCACCCATCATTTTTTTCCAGATATACTGCCTGACCCATTGAGTTACTCCAGATTTTGTGTGTATCTACTAACAGTGTTTTTACTACTGACTCTTCCAAATCCTTAATCTCGTTCATACCCAGTGTTGATTATAACTGGGTGCTGGCTCAAAGGGCTGAATGGCCTCCTCCTCCACTTATTTTCTATGTTTCTATAATCTGCTCTTTATTGTCACATGCCTTGGGGTACAAGGAAGAGAAATAAAAACATTGTTATTCAGGAGTGAAGAAGTCTCAAATACAGTGACTTTAAACTAGTCATTTTTCATTCCATATTTCTTATCGCGTATTATTCAAAACACTCAGTAGCGAATTGACAAACAGAGTGTAACTCCTGATCTTTTCGACACACGATAGATGGGCATCTTGGTCAGTGTGGAAAGGGTGGGCCAAAGGGCTTGTTTCTGTGTTGTATGACTCTATTTGGCAGTGCACTCTATCACTGGACTCCATGTGGCTGCCACCTATAGGGCTCTCCGAGATTTGCTGTCATTTATACCAGGTAACACCTCTCACGTCCTACACCAAATTAGGCCTGTGCAGGACCTGCACACGATGATTTCAACAGACTTGTGGGGCTACAGATACAAAGGTAAGGACATCTGCATCCTTTTGCTATATTTCTGCAGCTATTTAAATATATAATTTGGGTTGAACATCTTAAATTTCAAAACATTTCATTTACTCATTTTAGAAATGATAAGATATCAAAATGTCTGAATGTGAGAGGTTTTAAAATCTGCTAATGCATTTTCATACCATTGCAGTCAGCAAAGGGGAGGGAGTGGTGGTGGGAAAATGGCAGTGAGTGGAAGGGGATGGGAGGATGGGGCAGATCTTCGTCGACTGTAAAGGCTTTCAATAACATTTCAGAGGGAGGGTCTCCTTGGGACACTATGGAAGTCACTATGTTACTGTAGTCTGGGATAGACACAAAGCTGGAGTAACTCAGTGGGTCGGAGGGCATCTGTGGAGAAAATGAATAGGTGATGTTTCGGGTCGAGATGCTTTGGTCTTATTAGGCGAATCCTCTACTTATGGACCTGGTACCCGCAATGGGAAGGTAATTGTGGTGATTCCAGACAACAAGCCTCAACTGGCATGTGCAGCACAATATTAAAATATCAATGGTTACCATTTGATTTTTCAGTCTGGGGAAGGGTCCCGACCAGAGGTATCATCTGTCCATGTTCTCCAGGGATGTTGCCTAACCTGCTGAGCTGCAACAACACTTTGTATCTTTTTGTTAAAAAAAACAGCATCTGTAGTTCCCTGTTTCTACATTTGAGCTTTCCAGAAGGTTAGCTATGATCTTTCCATTTGTAGTAAAAGGTGTTGGGCCAGCACGAATGCTATTCCTAACAGTTAGGATCAAAAACTTCCCAATTGAGGACCAGAGGACATAGCTGAAGGAGACATGGGAGGTGAAGGTGTAGGAGAAAAAGATCTGAGGGGTAACGTTTTCACACAAGGAGTGGTGGGTGTATCGAACAGGGTGCCAGATGAGGTAGTTGAGGCTGGGACTACCCCAACATTTAAGAAACAGTTAGACAGGTACATGGATTGGACAAGTTTGGATGGATATGGACCAAACAAAGGCAGGTGGGACTAGTATAGCTGGAACATGTTGGCCGGTGTGGGCAAGTTGGGCCTGTTTCCACACTGTATCACTCTGTGACTATAATTACAGGAAATTGAAGATTTTGAAATATGTACATTACATTTGAGGCATTAGAAATGGTTTAATGTACATGCTATTGGCAAGAAAGTTATGGGAGACGGATCAGAGGTTTTGTTACCCGGACGTGACGTCGAAGGACGAGAAGCCGAAGCAAATTAGTGGAAGCCAAATAACCGAAAGGGCAGGACACCTACAAGCCAACTAACTAAAAGGCGGCGTTGCATAAAAGCAAACTCACTGAATGGCCGCTCTGCTGAAACGCCACCTACCCGAAAGGCTGCGTCCCCTACAAGCCAACGAACCGAATGCCGCTCAACAGAAAATTCAAATAACGGACATGACGTTACCAGGGGGCTGGACTTGTCAGTCTTTCAGTTAGTTTGCATTTAAGCATCCCACCCATTCGATTAGTTGGCGTTCCGGCTTCGTACACTTTCGGTTATTTGGCTTTTCAGCTTTGTTTCCATTCGGTTATTTGGCTTCCATCTCTTTGCTTCGGCTTCTCATCCTTCCCACACGCAAGTTTTACTTTCATGATTATTTAGCAGCAGAGTTCAGGACTAAAAATGTGAGTCACAAATACCAAATATTGGAAATGGTATGAAAGGATAAATTATCACCGTCTCAGAGTAACCAAGCAACATCCTCCTGAAACAGATCAAACAATTGTACTTTTGAGATCTCTGGTTCCAGGGAGAAAAGACCAAGTGCTGAAATTCAGCAACCAGCCAGCCTGACTTCCCTCTGCAGCAGGGAGAGACTGTAAAGAGCTTTTTTTCTCTCAAGCACATTGTTCTGCAAACAATCTGGATAATAAAATTCTAAAATGAAAAAAAATAGAAGCTCCATACACCTTAAAATGTTTAACTGGAAATCTGTCACCTGCGCTATTCCCCTGGGACACTCCTTGGCAACATTTATTAATTGCCTTGAAGGAATGGGGAGCTTCGGCAAGCAGCATTTTCAAAGGAGTTAGCAGGTTGCAAGAGAACGCAAATTAGTGTGATGCGGCTTAAATATTCCAAAAAGCTCTCGCATCTTGATGCCTTTGGTGCACAATTATCGTAAGCAGCTGTATTTCAAGACATGCAGAGTATCTGATGAGAATGCAATAATTTATTTAAGTTCCTTTGTGTTCTACAAGGTTCGATCGGATGGGACCCAGGAAGAGCTAGCCGGCTAGATACAGACGTAATGTGTAGGAAGGAACTGCAAATGCTGGTTTATACCAAGGATAGACACAAAATGCTGGATTACTCGCCAGGACAGGCAGATTCTCTGGAGAAAAGGATGTGGCTGACCCACTGACTTATTCCAGCATTTTGTGTCTCTCTTCGACTGGATACAGAATTGGTTTAAGGAAGAAGGGAGAGGATGATGGTGGAAGGGTGTCTTTGCGACTAGAAGCCTGTGACTGTGGTGTGCCCCAGGGATCAGTGCTGGCTCTTTATTGCTTGTGGTTTCCATCAACAATTTGAATGAGAATGTAAAAGGCATGATTAGTAAGTTTGCTGATGACACGAATGCAGGTGGTATTGGAGACTGTGAAGATGGTTATCAAAAACTACAGCAGGATCTTGATAAGTTGGGCAAATGGGTTGAGGAATGACATTTATTGCAGATAACAGCGTGTTGAATTTAGGGAAGTTAAACCAGGGCAGGGCCTTGACAGTGAATGGCAGGGCTCTGGAGAGGACTGTGAAGCAGAGTGATCTAGGTGCAAAGGTACATAGTTCCCTGAAAGTGGCTTCACATGTAGATAAGGTGGTGAAGTCGGCTTTTAGTGTACGAACCTTCATCAGTCAGGTTATTGAGTATATTAGTTAGGATGGTATGCAACAGTTGTACAAGATAAAATCCTTTGTGTGTTTCATTTGAATGGGTTAGGCCAACGTTTCAGAAACCAAACCTGCAAATTTTCAGGTTCATTTATACATGAGGTTTACATCACAGCGGTCTGAACTAGAGGCGGCTCCGAGGCAAAAAACACAATGTTGTAACAGTGCACCGTCCAGTCCCTGAACCGGTTTACTCATGTGCTGTCACAAAATCGTGACATCCAAAAGGAATGAGCTGCCACTGTCACTCTGGAAGAGAAAAGATAAATGGCTGATAGAAAATCCAACTATAGCTAAATGATTAATGCTCCACACCATGTGATAATTTGACCTATTTTCTGAGCATGATCGACTGTATTTGCAGTACTGCAGTGTCACGAGGCAGCATTGTAAACACTGCCTGATTGATACCCACATTTTGATAATGAATAACGTGTGCTATGCATCAGAATGTACAGGTTGAGTTGTTCATTTGCCAGTCCGACAGAACTTTCTTCTTCCCTCATTCACCATTCTCTCTCCCTCCGTTAGCTGCACAGTGAGGCAGGACAATACATAGTGGTGGGAGAAGTCACATCAGCGAGGAAAATAAATACAGATGTGCTCCTTTATATTAGGATGCTAGCATTAATTCACACTTTACCAATTTCTTCATTGAAGGAGTGTTTCATATGACATTACTACATATGAATTAAAACATTCTATTTAGCCATTTAATTTAAACAGGTTGGGCTAATTTGCAAAAAAAACAGTTTTGAGAATGATCAACCTCGTTTTAAGAAAGATTTTGGTACTCTCCGAAGGACTAAGGGTCTGACTGAACAAGGATAATGCAAGGCAAAACACTAGAAAATGTGTAATGTTGTGGAATCACTAGCAGAGTCATACAGTGTGGAAACAAACCTTTCGGCAAACTTGCCCACACCGACCAACATGCCCTATCTACACTACACTGCCTGTGTTTGGCACATATTCATCTAAACTTATCCTATCCATGTACCTTTCAAAACGTTTCTTAAACATTGCATTTTGTGCTTTGGTTTTGTGCAGTTCTTTAACATATTACACAGAGAATGAGGCAACACAATGGTAGAGTTGCTTCCAGAGACCTAGGTTCAATCCGGACTACATAGAAACATAGAAAATAGGTGCAGGAGTAGGCCATTCGGCCCTTCGAGCCTGCACCGCCATTCAATATGATCATGACTGATCAGCCAACTACAGATCCTGTCTGTATGGAGTTTGTACGTTCTCCCAGTGACCTGCATGGGTTTTCTCTGGGTGCTCTGGTTTCCTCCCACACTCCAAAGACACACAGGTTTGTAGGTTAATTGGCTTGATAAAATTGTAAATTGGCTCTAGTGTGTGTGTGTGTGTGTAGGATGGTGTTAGTGTGCGATGATTGCTAGTCGGCACGGACTTGTTGGGCCGAAGGGCCTGTTTCCGCGCTGTATCTCGAAACTAAAACTAAACTAATGAGCTCAAATCGCACAACAGAGATCAATGAAAAATACTTGGCCTTGATTTGGTAAATGACCATGGAGACTGGTCAAAATTCAACCATGCACTAATATCCTCCGATGAGGAAATGGTTGTGCCCCCATGTATGATCCCAGTACCACTCATGAATCCCTACTAATGAATCCCTTGCGCTGTGGTGCTGCAGTGGTCCATGATGATGGTCCACCACTGTTCCTGACCAGCTATATGGCAGCAACAGGCTATAACCCAATAACCTCTCTTTTAAAAAAAATAAGAATGAGTTAGAGACTTGCCAAATTGAGAGCACAATTATCTATGCTGCAGATTTATTCTCATTCACTAACTGACTGTTAAGCTTGGAGATGCAATCTGTACCAAACCTAGAAAGTTGAGAGGCCCCTGATTCAATGACCTTTCAAATCTGATGTTGTGTACCCCTCTCAAGGAAGAAGCATGTGCACCCCAAACTCAGCCATCCTGAGGAAAGAGAAAGGCACAAAGGCTCCCCCATTTAAAATCCTTTCATCCCCAGCTGGGGCATGCAAGCAAATCCCTTGAAAAAGGGCATGATTAGAGCGTGATAATCCCCATAGAACAGGGGTTTCCAACCTTTTTCGTCCCGTTTACCCCTGGCAACTTTAATAGCACATAACAATGTTATTTCACTTACTTATGATTAAATAATGATGAACCGATATACCAGAACCAAACACTGTCAGTCAATGAGAAAAAAATATGTACAAATCCAGAATCAACTAATTTACCCCCTGGGTCGGGAAAATTTACCCCAGTTTGGGAACCCTTGCCATAGAAGAAATAACGAGCTGCATTTATGTAGCATCTTGCAAGGTCTCCTAGCATTCCAAAGCATTTGGTAACCAAAGAAGTGCTTTTGAGGCATGGTCACTGTCACATAGCAAAGGCCCAATCATCCATCAGTGATGATCCTTAAGATGGAAATTTGGTACCAGAGGAAGACCAGAACCAATAGACTATTACCTTTCACAGTTTGGCACCAGAAAGGCCAGGTTAAAGTCTTGGGGGATGTAGTGGCTCAATTGAGTTGACTTCTCAGAGTTTACTGCACTATCCTGATATCAAAGATAGACACAAAAGGCTGCAGTAACTCAGCGGGTCAAGCAGCCCCTCTGGCAAAAACGTTCCCTGCTCCTCTGCTGCCAGCTGTTACTTCAGCATTTTGTGTCTATCTTCAGTGTAAACCAGCATCTGTCTACACACATGATATCAAAGATATTGCTTTAAAAAAGCAGATCAGGAACTACTTCAAATTATAGCAGTGCAGACGTCAAACATCTCTGTTTCCCAGCTGTGTAAATACTTATTAAATTTCACAAAATAGCCAGTGAGCTAGGAATGGCCTGTAAATCCCAAGGATTAGTAAGCCAAGTTTAATAACTACTAATAACTAATAGTTAATATCCAGCAAAAAAAATATTCAGTGCAGAGCCAAGTGATATACAAGGTTGGAAACACAAATTATACAAAGCAACATGGGAACAGCAGCAACATGGGCAATGTCAATACCTGGGCAATACCTATTCCTTGTCTCCAGAGATGCTACCTGACCCGCTCAGTTATTTCAGCACCAATTCCTTGTCTGATCTGATGCTGCCTAACTCGTTGAGTTACTCCAGTATTTTGTGTCTGTCTTCTGGGCAATGCCGTGCTTTGTCTGGCTCACCTCATGCTCTACATGTAGCAACATATAAATATTAAGGCCCTGCTCCAGGCCTGGTTGGTCTGGCAGTCTAGAAAAGTGGAGACTATCGGACTTTAATTCTCAGGGTGGAAATGTTATACACTGGAGAGAATAGCTTTACGGTCAATAGGGGATTGTTTGAAGGAGATGTGCTCAAGTTTTATTTTACATTCGAAGAGGTGAGTACCAGGAATTTGTTGACGGGATTGGTGTGAAAGCAAAATGTCCATGACATTCAAGAGGCTTTCAGATAGCCACACGGACACGCAGGGAATGGAGGGGTAAGAATCACATCCGGGCAGAGGAAATTAATTTAGCTTGATATTGTGTTTGGAACACAATGCTTCTGTGGTGCTCTATGCTGTACATTCTATGTTATAAATCCATAAATAACAACTAGGCCTCAGAAGCCTGATTCGGAGGCCAAGCCAACCTCTACCCCAAAATTCTTCGATATTCTAAAAGTCATTTTAGTTATTTGTAAACAGTCAACTGAAACAGATGTAAATAAGATTTTAAAAAATGAAATAATTTTAAGCATTAGGAAGACATTAAGTGATAGAAAGTAAATCGAACATCAAATAAAGTTAAGAAAGGCAAAGCTCTTTTAAATTGACCTTGGTGTCCCATTCATAAAAATGATGCCGTGCTCCCTGGTTCTTAGCTGGCAAAAGCTGAAGAACCATGTACAAAATGCACCTTGGCACACCTTGGTTCTGATCCAGAGCAGGGTCCAGCAGCAGAGTGAGAGGTTAAATTCTTCAGTGATCAGTGAACATGTGGCTTGCTTGGCCATTTTCAAATGACACTTAACAGTCAACCAGAATGGTGGGTTTGGATTCACAAAGGTCAGATAGAATAAGGTTGGAAGATTTCCTCCCTTTTCAGGGCATAAGTGAATTTAGACTCCATTACACACAATTAGAGAGATGGAAAATGCAGGCACTGTGCTGCAGATATACTGATTAACTCCTGTAAAGAGGCAAGGAGTTATGCAGTATCATCAGATTTCAAGTCACGCTGAAGGCTTATCCACTGAGCATTGTAAAGAGTTACTCATCCATTAGGCTGATGATGCTTTTGATTCAGATTTCAAGCAGGATTTCTTTTCATCGAGTGTCTCGCAGTAATGGAAAGCAAGGGTGATTAGTCAGGGCATCAAATGTTTCTGGGAGAAGGCAGGAAAATGGGGTTGAGAGGGAAAGATAGATCAGCCATGATCAAAGGCGGAGCAGACTCAATGGGCGAAATGACCTAATTCTGTTCCTGTGTCTTATGAGGGAGCAAAATCAAACTGCTGGTGTCTGGCAACTGAAGACATACCACCAACACTGCCTCTCTAAAATCTTCTTATCAGGATGTGGCAGTGAATGCCACAATCCTCTCCAAGCCATTCTCCCCAAGGTCAATATAAGGTCAAAAGTGATGGGAGCAGAATTAAGGGCCTGTCCCACGTTCACGACCTAATTCACGACCTCTGCCGAGTTTGCCCTTGACTCATACACGCAGCATGGTCGTCACGAGGTCGTAGGAGGTCGTATGTAGGTCATAGTAGGTTGTGATGCTAGTTGTAGCTACTCGTGGCATCTAGTAGGCCGGGGCGTTTTTTCAACATGATGAAAAATGTCCACGAGTATAAAAGGTTGTGAATTATGTCGTGAAAGTGGGACAGGCCCTTTAGGCCATTCAGCCCATCAAGTCTACTCCACCATTCAATCATGGCTGACCTATATCTCCCTCCTAGCCCCATTCTCTCCTGCCTTCTCCCCGTAACCCCTGACACCCATACTAATCAAGAATCTATCTACCTCTGCCTTAAAATTATACATTGACGTTGCCTCCACAGCCTTATTGCCATCCCCAACACTGAAGCACTTGACCAGCTTTAGTGGCCACATCATTTTGGGAATCTGAAAATAGATTCCCACAGCTTATGCTCCTCTCCAAGTTTTGTCTTGGCAAGAGACTTCTGGAAGGGCAGAGAAAATGCCTTGTGGACAGTTGCAATGTATCCTTGGGGGAAAGAAAACCTAACTTAAGGGCCTGTCCTACCAGCATTCGACTCCATGCGGGGAGCGGGGGCCGCGCAGAGATTGTGTGATCCCCTGTACAGGGCCGTTCCCACCAGCATGCGCCTGCATGCGGCAAGCGCAACCAAACCGGCAGCGAGGGCCGCGCGAGGTCGGGTGAGTGGCGCAACGCTGCGCAAAGTGAGGCGAACTTGGAGCGAAGTCTTAAGGTAAGTTTGCCAGGACAGAGAGGGGCACGCAGAGAGGGGCACAGAGGCACACACACACACACACACAGAGGGCCACGGAGCCACGCACATAGAGGGTCACGGAGGCACCTACAGATAGGTTCACGGAGGCACGATGTCGAGGCGGCGTGTCATGCGTCAAGGCGACTGCGAGCCGACAAGCCATTGCCGCGCGGAATTTTTGAACATAGTCAGTTTTTCGGAGCCCCGCGCGATGTCGGGACAAACTCCGCACAATTCCGCACGGCTCCGGCGATCGAAGTGGAAGCGGCCCCGCGACGCCGGACAGCTCAAGCGACCACGTTAGGTCGCGCTCATCGCATAGAGTTGCATGCTGGTAGGACAGACCCTTTACTCACTGACTCGGGTCCATGCCAATTAGAATAAGAAAGGGTACCATGAAAGATACCAAGCACCTTGAGTTTCTCCAATAAAAGCATGCGGAGGCAATACAGAATCTGAGGAATGAGCAAACAACATCCAAAACTAATGCTCAACCACTATCTTCAGTTCGACTTACCTTCTCCCTCAGTCTGCACTTTCGCCCTGGGACTCTTCAGAATGCATAGTATTTGAATGGAGGCAAGACATCCTCTAGCCCCAAGGAATTGCCCAAGCAACACTAGCTGTTAACTAACCAGAAGCAAGGTAAAAAATACAGCAGAGAACACAATATATGTAGCAAACCAAGAAAGGATTGGGCACTGGTGTCGGCTCACGTATTAATTTATGACTAGTCATTCCGATCTATAGTTACAAAAACACTTCTCTACCCTCCGACTTCTTTGTATTCAGTGATGCCTTTGTCTCAGCAGCACCTATGTGTGCTGTGAGGAGGTACGGTGGAATCAAATGCACAATACTGAGCATGTGGCAAGCAGAATGCTTTTGCAGGGTTATCCTTTACAGTAATTTATGCCACTGTAGGAGTACTCATCATACCATAACTTCCCTGATGCATCTCCTGCTACTGTCACCATCAGATTTATGCCTCGCATAACTTCAATATTTTTAAGTCAGGCAATAATGTACCCATCTACTTGCTTTAATGTTGCTGCATTACAATAAGTGAACATAAATCATTTAGGAACTGACGTCATTGATCTGCCAGTTCCTTCGGGGCACACAGGCAGCTTCCTACAGAGCAATCATACGAAGGAATGCTGCCTAGAATCAGTGTACAGGTAGATGGAGCAGCATTTGAATGGCACTCACTAAACCTCCAGCTCTTTGCAGAAGAGACTGTAAACATTTTTAACCATGTTGTCTCATTGCAAATGTCTTCCATCAGCAAGAATTAGAATATAGTTTGAGAAAATCTAAAGAAATATACCGTGGTGCAGCGGTAGAGTTGCTGCCTTACGCGCCAGAGACCCGGATTTGATCCCGACTACCGGTGCTTGTCTGTATGCAGTTTTTACGAGTCGTGGCATCAAGTTTGGCAGCCTCACCAGCAGCTATCTGTCATTTCATCCTTTTTGTTATTTTTAGTCTGTCAAAAAGTTTATTTTTGGAGGTTATTAGTCTTTTTTTATGTGGGGGGAGGAGGGGGAAACCGTCTTCTCAGTCACTACCTGGTCGAGGATGCGTCTTATCTCCGAGCCGCATCTTCACCCCCCCCCCCCCCCCCTCGCGCCTGCCATCTGAATTGGCGCAGCATTTCGTGATAGGAACTGGCCAGAGCTTCAGCAGCGGCGCAGCACTGAACTACCATCGCGGAGCGGGCGATGCCTTGCCGGAATCGTCGTGTTGGAGCTCCGGAATGTTGGGCCTGCCAACTTTAACACCAGTTTTACAGGCAGTCAAGTGCAGCTGTAGGCAATCTTCTTCACTGACCGGGCATTTTTATTGGCTCATTGGAGTTTTCAGGACCCAGGAAAACCGACCGGTAGGTAAAATTCCCGCTGAACTTTATTATACTTCTTATAAGTGTCTCCACTCCTTCTCCCCCCCCCCCAACATTGAAGTCACTTAATGCCCTTTGGGAGGTCTTGAGATCACAGAAAGTCCAGAATCAATGCAAGTTATTCCGTATTATCGATATTATTATGCAGAGAAAAGCCAATTAGGGCAAAGATGAGAGCTTGGATCTTTTCGTGCTGTGCCCAGTGTCTTCAGGATGAAACAGTTGAGGAGAGGAGCACATTTTCCATGATTTGTTTTTAAATGTTGTCAAGGGCAAAAAATCAAATCATACATGACTGCAATTGACAGTTTAATGCAACTGGTGAGCTGCATCCAGTAAACACAGGTTGGGAAACTGATGCCTGCAATCATTTAATTTTTCAATAAATAAAACCGGAGTCTGAATGGCCATGGGGCTACTGAGAGTTATTCAGTCCAGGCCAAAATGGAAACATAAAGGACATACCTGTAAAAAAGGAGATGAGGAGGAATTTCATTTGTCAGAGGGTGGTAAATTTGTGCAATTCATCATGACAGATTGTTGTGGAGGCCAAGTCAATGGGCATTTTTAAAGTGGAGATTGACAGGTTCGCAGTTAGTAAGGATGTCAAAGGTTATGGGATTGAGAAGGAAAGATAGATCAGCCACGATTGAATGGCAGACAAGACTCGATGGGCCAAATGGCCTAATTATGCTCCTATGACTTATGAACATTATAATTACCATATCCAAATCGCAAAAGAGTTCCAGTCCTCCCTTGCCCCCCTCTACTCACCCCCAATTGACACACTAAAAACATGCAGAGGACACCTTTCCTTCAGCTACACCACACTGAATAATGCAGAAAATAAATACGATACCACCTCCTCCAAGAGGCAGCTGAACAAATGCCCCGATCCACATCATTGCTTAGCCAACTTAACTTCCAAGATAGGACCCAAAGTGTTGAGATACCTCAGCGGGACAAACAGCATCTCTGGAGCACCTGAAAAGGTGATGTTTCAGGTCGGGAGCCTTCTTCAGACTCCAAGATGCCAATTCATAATCTGTTCACATTCCTAAAAAAAACTGTACACTGTCTGCATCCCAGGGTCATCAGGGAGGTGGTTCTAGAAATAGTGGATGCATTGGTGATCATTTTCCAATGTTCAATAGATTCAGGATCAGTTCCTGTGGACTGGAGGATAGCTAATGTTATCCCACTTTTCAAGAAAGGAGCAAGAGAGAAAACGGGGAATTACAGACCAGTTAGCCCGACTTCGGTGGTGGGAACGATGCTGGAATCAATTATTAAAGAGGTAATAATGGAGCATTTAGATAGCAGTAAAAGGATTAGTCCGTCAGCATGGATTTATGAAAGGAAAATCATGCTTGACTAATCTTCTGGAATTTTTTAAGGATGTGACAAGCTAAATGGATGAAGGGGAGCCAGTGGATGTAGTATGTAGAAAGTATCTAGACTTTCAGAAAGCCTTTGATAAGGTCCCACACGGGAGACTGATGACTAAAATTAGAGCACATGGTATTGGGGGTAGGCGTGGATAGAAAATTGGTTGGCAGACAGTAGGAGTAAACAGGTCTTTTTCAGCATGGCAGGCAGTGGCGAGTGGCGTGCCTCAAGGCTCGGTGTTGGGGCCACAACTGTTTACCATATATATTAATGATTTGGAGGAGGGAATTAGGAGCAACACTAGCAAGTTTACGGATGACACAAAGCTGGGTGGCAGTGTGAACTGTGAAGAGGATGTTAGGAGGTTGCAGGGTGACCTGGACAGGTTGAGTGAGTGGGCAGATGCGTGGCAGATGCAGTATAATATAGATAAATGTGAGGTTATCCACTTTGGCAGCAAAAACAAGGGGGCAGATTATTATCTCAATGGGGTTAGGTTGGATAAGGGTGGGGGGGCTGGGGTACACGGAGACCTGGGTGTCCTTGTACACCAGTCACTGAAAGTTGGCTCTCAGGTACAGCAGGCAGTGAAGAAAGCTAATGGAATGTTGGCCTTCATAACAAGAGGATTTCAGTATTGGAGTAAAGAGGTTATTCTGTAGTTGTATAGGGCTCTGGTGAGACCACATCTGGAGTATTGTGTACGGTTTTGGTCTCCTAATTTGAGGAAGGACATCCTTGTGATTGAGGCAGTGCAGCGTAGGTTCACGAGATTGATCCCTGGGATGGCGGGACTGTCAAATGAGGAAAGATTGAAAAGACTAGGCTTGTATTCACTGGAGTTTAGAAGGATCTTATAGAAACATATAAAATTATAAAAGGACAGGACAAGCTAGATGCAGGAAAAATGTTCCCAATGTTGGGCGAGTCCAGAACCAGGGGCCACAGTCTTAGAATAAAGGGGAGGCCATTTAAGACTGAGGTGAGAAAAAACCCAGAGAGTTGTGAATTTGTGGAATTCCCTGCCACAGAGGGTAGTGGAGGCCAAATCACTGGATGGATTTAAGAGAGAGTTAGATAGAGCTCTAGGAGCTAGTGGAATCAAGGGATATGGGGAGAAGGCAGGCACGGGTTATTGATTGGGGATGATCAGCCATGATCACAACGAATGGCGGTGCTGGCTGGAAGGGCCGAATGGCATCCTCCTGCACCTATTTTCTATTTTTCTATTTCAGCCAAGTATTTTGATGGTGTTCAGAGATATGGCTCTGCAGGAAGAGGACGAGAGGAGAAAGGATGCCAGGTGAAACAAGTCCTGGACCAGAAATTCAAGTCTAGATATCATTACCTGGAGACAGTCCAGTTACTAGTGCCAAGAGGAATGGGAAGATCCAGCAAATGGAAATCACTGTCATTCAGTGGAGTATTCAGGGGAAATAAAGTGAGCAAAAGGATGGTATTGCCCTCCATGCTGGTGGAAGCCAAGAGGCAGTAAACTGGCGATAGTTAATGTGGAGCATGAGTGCTTCTTGGCAGATAAACAGCCTGAGCAAATGACAAAATAGAAGAAAAAATGCCATTAGGTTGAATAGGTTTAAATATGTTTGTGTTCAAGATGGACTCTTAGAGATCTGGAAAATACACATCGACTAAGATAGATCATGTCAATAAAAGAAACCTTACAATTGTACAACAATAAGAGGAGAGATTAGACCGATAAGAGTTCCTGAGGGAGCTAGAATACTTTAAACTGAACTGCTGTGGATAGATAACTCCAGTGGAAAAGATGTGGACTAGCATGAGATGCATTCTCCAGATCATCGGCATAAAAGTAGGACAATAAATCCCGAGAGCAGCTGGGATGCATGCGGGAACAGGCCTTTTTTTAAATGGGAGACTTCAATCGATTTAGTTTAAACGGGAAAAGCCCAAATGGTGAAAAGAAAACCAGATGGCAGATGGAGTGCTTCTTACCCCAGTTCATCAAACAAGTCATGAAAGGAAATTCTCAATTTCATCTGGACATCACTAACAAATGCAAACTAAATGGAAGCCAGAGAGGAGAGTGACCAGAATATTTAAAGTTGACTCAGAGTTAGAAAAATCAAAGACCAAGAACTAAAAATGCAGCTTTAACAGAGAACCTAATTAAATGAAATGTGCAATCAGATAATGAAAATAAATGTCATAAATAAATATTAATAAATATCACCGAGAGTTTAGCGGAAAACAAGTTATCATTAAACAAAATGTTTAATGTTTTCTCTTGCAGGACAAACTTGTAAGTACAGCTCAAGATTCTTGCCTTCACAGATTAATGAATTAAAATTGAGAACAGAAGGGAATGGCCACACAAATCATGCAAGGATAAGAGAACATTTTCAATGAAATTAATACAAGATAGAAGCATATTAAGTGTGTCATCAGAGGGCAGAGAGTGGCTGAGAAATGCATGTTTCGGAACTTAAACCAAGTGGGTATTTGGAAGTGAAATGGGGGATCAGTGCACAACTACACATTTTCTTTGCAAGGAAAAACATTAGCACGTGCCCTCACTGAGCAAAGATCATTCAGTGGAATCAATGCTATAAATGAGATAGGCAGGCTTAAAAAAAAAAATCAGAAACCAATAAAAGGACGATTTGTGATCGACTGACATTCATTATGAGATAGTCAATGGAAGCCGAGAAGCTAACAGTAGATTTGAAACATAGATACGGTGCCCACATTTTTTTTTTAAATGACAACTGGCTGAAACATTTATGCACCAATTAATTTTAATCCATTGTTACATGAAGTAATAGAATTGATTATCTAAACTCAAGAGTCCTCCATCCATCAATATTATTGTTAATATAGGCAGAAAGGGCAGTTTCGGATCCATCAATTTTTTCAGTCTTCAAAAACATTAGCAGCCAAGTGGCTTGTGAGAAGCCCTAACAATGTTCCCGGTGTTGGAGGAGTCCAGAACCAGGGGCCACAGTTTAAGAATAAGGGGTAAGCCATTAGAACGGAGATGAGGAAACACTTTTTCCACACAGAGTTGTAAGTCTGTGGAATTCTCTGCCTCAGAAGGCAGTGGAGGCTGGTTCTCTGGATACTTTCAAGAGAGAGCTAGATTGGGCTCTTAAATATAGTGGTCAGGGGATATGGGGAGAAGGCAGGAACAGGGCACTGATTGTGGATGATCAGCCATGATCACATTGAATGGCGGTGCTGGCTCGAAGGGCCGAATGGCTTACTCCTGCACCTATTGTCTAAAAAGATATGCTTGAACTCTTGACGGGAATTTAAAAAAAAATACATTTAGACTCAAGGTAATTATATAGTGATATATTTATAGAGAACCAAATTCAATGAATGAGATGGAAGGAATGGAGGAAAAAGAAGTTAGGGAGAACTTGAGGCTCCTGATAGGAGCCTCAAGTTGAACATGTTTCACCACTAATAATACATTGGACTGAATGATATGGGACTACAAAGAGTCCACAGGCTAGGCACGGCCTATTCAACGACAACATTCTACATCAATGTTTATGGTCCACCCGAGACTCTCCCACCTCGCTTCATCCAATCTTATCAGCACAGCCTTTCTCAGCCCTGCACCCATCTCACTTCCCCTTAGATACATTTGCGTTAAGTTAAACATTGGGCATGTTACATTTTTGTATGACAGGATCCATGTAAACAGCAGCAGCTAGGTCTCATCTTGTTCTTTTCCTTACCATTGTGATCTGAAGAGTTTCAAAAGAATATGTGCCGAGTACTGACGATAGGCTGCATCTGTAAAAATCAAATAGAATGGCCTGTCCATTGGAGCCAACTGAGTATAATTTGAGTTTCCATGCTGGGGATGCTAGTCTGGGAAATGACGCCAGAATTTGTTTGCTTATTGTGCCAATTTGTTTTCTCCCAGATGAAGCCTTTTTGTAGTACCTACATAATGTATGCAGAAAGAATAAAACCTGTGCTATCCAGTAATGTCAGCTTTGATGTCTTTATCTTCAAACACAGGCAAAAGCTGCACTGATGCACCAGAGACCAACATCATCTATGAATCTGGCAACAAGTTCTCAAGATACTAAAAACAGTCCACATACTGTAGGAAAACAAAAAGTCACAGGGTGCAGGAGTAACTCAGTGAGTCAGGCAGCATCTCTGGAAAACATGGATAGGCAATATTTTGGGTCACGATCTTTCTTCAGACTAATTGTCGTGGTGCAGAGGAGAGAGATGGGAAAAGAGGTGGGGTGGAAGAAGGCCTGGCAAGTGATAGGTGGATACAGTGTGCCTTTTTATTGGCAGATGGGTGGATAAAGGTCAGAGATGAAAAGCAGACAGAAGGCTGTAAGATAAGTAGAGAAGGTGTAAATTGTGAAATTAGAGGAAGTGACATGGGTGGAAGAGGATGAGGGAAAGTGGATAGGAGGGCAGTATAGTGAGAGAAATTGGTGTACATCCAGGTGGGGCACAGGGAAGAGATGGGGAAATAGGGAGGTTGAAGGGGTTGGATTGTGTTACCTAAAATTGGAGAATTCAATATTTATACCAGCTATCCAAATGGGATACCAGGTGAAGTTCCTACAGTTTGCATTTGGCTTCACTCTGGCAATGGAGATGGCCCAGGGCTGAAAGGACAGCTTGGGAATGGGAAGGGGAGTTATAATGGTTAGCAATAGGGCCATCCAGCCAACCTTGGCAGATTGAGCGCAAGTGTTCGATGAAGCAGTCGCCTAGTTTACACCTGATCTCGCACATGTATAGAAGGTCACTTAAAGAGCACAGAATGCAGTAGATGAGGTTAGAGGAAGTGCATGCGAAAATCCCCAATACACCCTCTTATATACCTTCACATTCTTCCTAATGTTTGGTATCCAGAGCTGGAGACAATCCTCCATTTGTGGCTTAACTAAACTCAACATAATTCCTATGGTTTTGTACAATGTGTCTATTAATAGAGTCTTAATGTTTGATAACTACCCGCTCAATGTATTCTGGTTCCTTCAAAGGATCCAAGCACATGAGCTCCACCGTACACACATCTTTTGACACATTTCCGGTTACATTCCAAGGAAAAGTTAGGCCAGTATCATGATAGCTGTCTCTTCCCAAGCTTCCTGGAAGGAAGTCAGACACATTATGTCCATTCGGAGTAAGCTATTGTCAGATTTAAGAGTTAACGCAATTCACCAACTGGGTAATTTACCGTCAATAGATTTGACAAAAACACTCCTAGCAAAGCTTAGAGACACAACTGACGAAAGCCAGATTACAGCACAAAGCACTGACATATTCATGTTCGGTGTGGCCACAATTACTATGCAATGCCATCTCCTAATAATGGAAATGTCCATTTCAGAAGAATTTTACTGTGGCTCCAACAGTAAACACTGGTTTCATCAGCTTCCTAAACAACGTTTATGAATTATTTAAGTAGAGCTATGAAAGGAGTATTTTATTATTTTATTGTCTGTTCACAATAAATATGATTCAAATGCCTTTCCTGCATATGAAAAGCAAAAGGAATATAACTCAACCGAGAACTCGAGCACAAGTCAAGAGACACCATATTTTGTGTGAAATGAAACCAAAAAATATATAATCCTTTCAAAATTGGAAAGTTAAAACAAACATTGAATGAGTTGAATAGTATTGATCAATTGCTCCAGAAGAACACGGTAAAATTATGAATTACAATGGGGACAGAGATGACCTTCAGAGGAGTTGATGAGATTTGCTGGACTGACATAAAGAAAAAATCACACAGCAGACCTATGTAGCATTCATGCAACAAGAAACAAAGTTAAGTAACATTTCAGGTAATTGAATGATCTTTCATTGGATGTGGGAGACCTTAAGAGTTTTTTTAAGTTGCACGAAGGTAGGGAGTGAATCGGGGAAGAGTGAAAGGGCTGGTTTCTGAGAAAGTGGGAAGGCATACCTCCTATCATGTGGAGAAGCTGCAGCCTAAATTAAGATCAAATGACGCAGATACTCACCGACTCAAAATTTCGACTACAATTTCCCCCATCCCACTTCCTGCAAAGATGAACTTCCTTTGTTGCTGTCTCCAGTCCATCAGTTTCTCAAATATCCCTGTTCTATTTCAAACAATCCTCTTCTTACTTTGGCCTTTGATGCCAAAACTTTGTCCCACATTCTTCTCTATAAACTTCTAGACTTCCAAATCCATCAGTGCATTCACTACAACATTCCTTTGAACCCAATATCTCTTGCGCTGTTTGATCAACTCCTCTCTAATACCACATGCAAATCCTGTTCCATGAAACCTCCCATGAAGATACATATGCTGCAACAGGTACTACAGTATATTTCTAAAGTACCTAAATGGCTGTAAAGAACCTTGGAAGGTACAGAAAATCTTACTGGTAAATACAAATGATTTTTTTCACTTTTCTCCCCACTGTGCAAATGTCCAAATATTTGTTACTAATTATAACAAAGATTTACTACCTTCCGCAATGCATTATGTGCTTGCTGCATGCAAGATGATTCACGTAAATATATGAATTACCTTACTTCGTTCAGTTTTTCAACAGCACTTGCCGAATAAGACAGGAGCTCAACTATCAGCTGGAGTAACTCTGCGGGACAGGCAGCATCTCCAGAGAGAAGGGATGGGTGACGTTTCAGGTCGAGACCCTTCTTGAGACTGTGGTTGATTTTACGCCGGCACTTCGAAATAAAAAGGTCAAAAGAGGGGAGAAGGCCATCCGAAGGAGGAGGACCAGAAGAGACTGGAGAAGGGGGCCACGAATGGGTGGTGAGAAATTAAAGATTGTGATTCGCAGATTTTAAATGAATTTGTCCTTTTTTTTAGAGCTATATCTTTGTGGTTATCTAGTGATCCCCATCCAGAGGGGTGAAAGCATGGGCATCAAGAGACAGAAAATTATTAAACTGTGCTGCCAACTGTGATCAACCAGCAAGCAGACTGTCAAATATTAGCATTTAATTAATGAACACTTAGGTGAGACACTAAAGGATGAAAATGGAACTGTATTGCGGCAACGAGTCAATGAGGCCAGAAAAAGTGAGCTCCGTCACCAGATAATCCAAGGTCATCTCAGCAGTAGAAACATCAGCAACTTCAATCTCATTGTTCATAGTGCGCAAAGAAACACAGTAGAAAGAACCAAGCGCCAACATACTCAAGGGCAATTGTACCGAAGAATTTTAATAAAGCAAAACCGTAAATCATAGACTTTGGTCGAGGTTTATCATTCCACGAGACCAGAATGGAAATGTTTGGCCAGCACAGGGCATGAGAAATAGTCAGGAATCAAGCAGTTGAAGCTCCAGCCAGGCCGCCCACCACTGTATACACCAACACCAGGCTTGGCTGTAACACTATATTACACACTTTGTTTCTTTTAATTTTTGCACTGTGATGCATGCTTATGATTTGCTTGGTTAGCAGGCAAACACACCATTTTCCCACTCTATGTCAGCAGACCTGACAATAATAAACCAATACTAAACTCAGAAAGATTCCACTTAAGTCTCAGCCAAACTGATTACCAAACCTTCTGATACATCAGGGCAAGAGAGGATCATCATGGAAGTCATTCACTGGACAGAGACCAGTTACCAATGGTATCAAGGGAAATATAGAAATGTGAAAAACAAACCAAAATGTTGAATTATCGCCGATTACTAAACATGTACTCACTGCGGATATGAAGTCTACTGATGGTTACGAAGTAAAATTGTGAATTAATTCTTTATACAAGACTTTACAGTAGGTGAAACAGTAAAAGTCATCCCCATCTTTATCTAGCTGGCAAAATAGCAACCAACAGGCAGATCCTTTTTATCAAAATCACTGGTGTACATCACAAATGCCAACAATTGGATAAAGGTAGGGATGAATTCTACTGTTCCACTTATTGTAACTGTTTTGTATAAAGAATGAATTCATAATATATTCACTAGCAGCAAGGTTGATCCCCCTCCAATAATCAATCTTCACACAAAGTGGCTACCATATATAGAAGTTATCTGACTGCAGAGAATCTCATATCCAACTTGGGACCTGCCCTTCAATATCGTTCCTTTATTCACACAAATCAGACTCTGGAACAAAGATGGATAATGTAGATGGTGTGTGCACCGTCAGAAGTATGCAGTATTCATACTCAGTATGAATAGCAGTATGAATTATAATTAATGTCAAAGAAAATGTGTTTCTTTTCCTTCTGCAAGGATATTATCCTTATCTCTAGTTCACTATCTATGTAAGAGAGCAAAATAAATGTAGGCACATTCATTGGTATATCACCAACACAATGGTGCTGCCATTGCCGTGATTTCAATGGAGTTAATACTGTATGATGATGCTAAATCATTTTGCTAAAATTGTCTTTTTTTCTTAAAGGCGACAAAGTGCAACTCGAAATAACAGAAACCCATACCAAAGTGCTGTTTAACAAGCACTTTGGCTTTCACCCAGAAGCATTCAAAAATAAACAAAGGGTTCGTTCTTTTGGCATTTTTGAACAGCAAATAAATGTGAAAAAAGACATCAAGCATTTAATAAAAATGCACAGTGATGCATCATTTTTAGTTTTAGCTAGATAATAGACAAACAAACAACCATAAACAAACCCTTTAAGTCGATAGATGGGAGCATTTCAAAGCAAAAAATATGACTTGCATGTATAACGCTTTCTACAATTTAATATAATTCCAAAACACTTTATGGCCAATGAAATTGCTTTTGATGTTTGTTGAATTGCATAAAAATGCAGCAGCCATTTTGCACATAGCAAGGTTTTGTGAGCAGTATTGAGATCAGATACTCAGAAACTAGATACTTGGTTTTACTAATACCTGGTGAAAATGAAAACAGGCCAGGATATTGTCAGAATTTCCCTCCCTCATCTTCAGGAAGGTTTTCCAAACCTTATGAGGTCACAAGGAACTGAAAATGCTGGAATCTTAAACAGAACAGAGTTGGTCCTGGCAACATTTGTGGAGATAAACCTGTATCCATCTATCACTTAAGATAGACACAAAATGCTGGAGAAACTCAGCAAGACATCATCTCTTGAAAGAATGAATAGGTGACATTTCGGGTCAAGACCCTTCTTCAGACTGAAAGCCACGGGAAAGGAAAACAAGAGATATAGACGATGATGTAGGGACATGTAGAACAAATGAAAGATATGCAAAAAAATAACAATGATAAAGAAACAAGCCATTGTTTGCTGTTTGCGAGGTAAGAACAAAAATCTGGTGTGAATTGGGTGGGAGAGGGATGGAGAGAGAGGGAATGGAAGGGTTACTTGAAGTTAGAAAATTAATATTTATACCCCTGGGTTGTAAAGTTCCCAAGTGAAATATGAGATGCTATTCCTCCAATTTATGTTTTGCCTCACTCTGACAATAGAGGAGGCCTAGGACAGAAATGTCAGTGTGGGAATGGGAAGGGGAATTAAAGTGTTTCGAAACTGGGAGATCAGGGAGGTCCAGATAGACTGAGGAAAAGTGTTCAGCAAAACAATCACCCAGTCTACGTTTGGTCTCGCAGATGTATAAGAGTATATATCTTGAACAATGGATACAGTAGATGAGGTTGGAGGAGGTGCAAGTGTACAGTAGACGTGGTTGTAAGCCGCCTACATGAAATTTGAGGTGCTGTTCCTCCAATTTGCATTGGGCCTCTGACAGTGGAGGCCTAGGACAGAAAGAAAGGTCAGTAAGAGAATGGGAAGTGTTTAGCAACAGGGGGATCATGTACTACTCCATCTATCTCTTGCCTGGCTTATCCTGTCCCACCTCTTTTCCAGCTTTCTCCCCCTGCTACAACTGAAGAAATGCTGCTGGTCCATTCCCCGTATGGATGCTGCCTGACCTGCAGAGATCCTCCAGCACTTTGCATTTTGCTCACCTTGAATGCCACTTTTTAACACTGCACCAAAGTGCCAGTCTTTAAGGCTCATGAAAGGGATTTATACTTTCAATCTGCTTACCCAAAATGCGGCCACCAAGTCAACATGATTGTGGAAGTCATTCTCAATGTGAATTTGAACCCTCTTGTGGCATTATTTCTACATGTTTAATACACCAGTTAGAAACTGATGTGAATAACAACACCAATCATTTGTTTTTGCAGTCATTTTAAGCTCATTATCCCTGTCACTCTATGGAAGGCTGGAATGTCAAAGCCAGAGGGTATTACGAACTTTAAAGCACAGCTTTTTAATACCTTTTCCAGATCACAAGGAAACTGATTTAGATACCATTATGAAAAAAGTCCTGTATGGCATTTACAAAAACTCAGAGCTTATCTCGAGCAAGGGACATGTGTATAAGATAAAAATCAACACAAAGCCCTAGCTCCTTAGCATTCAATTATCACATGCCATGAGCCAGTTAGAAAAAGTCTTAAGGGACTGTCCTACAAGCATGCAACTCTATGCGATTAGCACGACCTAACGTGGTCGCTTGAGCCGTCCTGCATCGCGGGGCCGGTCCCACTTCGATCGCCGGAGCCGTGCGGAATTGTGCGGAGTTCGTCCCGACACCGCGCGGGGCTCCGAAAAACTGACTATGTCCAAAAATTCCGCGCGGCAACGGCTTGTCGGCTCACAGTCGCCTTGACGTTTACACACCGCCCCGACATCGTGCCTCCGTGAAACTATCTGTAGGTGCCTCCGTGACCCTCTATGTGTGTGGCTCCATGGCCCTGTGTGTTTGTGTGCCTCTGTGCCCCTCTCTATCCTGGCGAACTTACCTTAGATGGAACTTACTACAATGGATACCTTAGACTTCGCTCCAAGTTCGCCTCACTTTGCGCCGCGTTGCGCCACTCACCCGACCTCCGCGCAGCCTCTACTGCCGGTACTGCGCTTGCCGCATGCAGGCGCATGCTGGTGGGAACGGCCCTGTACAGGGGATCACCCGACCTCCCCGCGGCCCCCGCTACTAGCTTGATCGCGTTCATTGCATAGAGTTGCATGCTTGTAGGACAGGCCCTTTAAGGTTCGGTGTCTAAGAAAAAGGGCTTACAATGGGGTTTGGAATTTCTGTACGAACTGGGAGATGCACAATAATTCAAGATTCAAAGGCCACAAATTTCTCTCACACATTTGAGACCTTTACATTGGAATTAATGGTTTCAGAATTAACAAGCAAAAAGCTGATTATGCAATTTAATGATAAGTAATGACCCAGAACTAATTAACAATATTACGGCAAAGGAACGGTTTGCAAAGAGTATTCATAACATCAACAAATCTTGTATCAGCTGTTAGGTGAAGAACAGAACATCGGAAGCTAAAGTAAAAAATGTGAGTGTCTCTGCAGAAAGTGCAAAGGATATTGACCAGAAAAAAAAAGTCTGACCTCCATTAATGGATATAACTGCAGAGTGGAAAGGATTCAAAGCAATGGGATAAAATATAGCTTGAGTATTGCTGTCAGTAACTAACGAAAGACGGGATCAGCAAAAAGGTTAAACTTACTCAAACACAGGAAAATTGGCTGGGATAACAAAATCAATGATAGTACTGTACATTAAACATATATATAGAATCGCAAGGGATATCTAACAACATTTCATGATTATGCTAAAATTCTGAGGTACAGGAAATGTGAAGTCATTAAAGAGGAATGCAGACAAGACTACAATGGGTAGCACAAAAATACCAGATGCATTAAATATTTTTTCACTGTTGATTGTAAAAATATATTAACAGTATTTAAATATAAAAAACAAAACCTATTTTAAAGGATGTAATTTAATGGATTTACACAAGATAACAATTATTCACAGAAACAAAAGAAGTAACAAAGTAATATTCAGGGCCAAATGCTTTGCTCACATAGTTTTAGTTTAGAGATACAGTGTTGAAACGGGCCATTCGGCCCACAGTGTCCCCACCGACCAGCAATCACCCGCAAACGTGTTCAATTCTACCCACTAGGGACAATTTACAGAAACCCATTAACCTGCAAACCCCCACAATTTATTTAAGCAATTGCATGGGGATAAAATGGTGAACTTCAAAATGGGTACAGAAATAAGTGAATCCTGGTGTTTATTTCCTCGTAATAGCAGCTCCTTTGTCTGGAAGGCAATGAGAATTTCTTTCTCAAATACAATTTCATTCTCAAATACAATACATCAGCAATCCAATTACCCAAAGGGAGGCCTCAGTGAGTTAAGCATCTTGACCTGTCTGTGAGAATCTGCCCTCCAATGTACAAACATCTCACAAATTACCAAGCAATCATCATACAATGAGCACATACTAAACTGCCTTCTATTATATGAATCTCATCAGACGATATTTTATGAACAGAACTTATATTCCTTTTTTGTTTGCTGATATTCCTCTCTGCTGAAATCACTTGGAAGGAGCACATTGCATTCCAAGCCGTTGAAATAAATGTCAAGGAAGGAACTGCAGATGCTGGTTTAACCCGAAGATAGACACAAAAAGCTGGAGTAATTCAGCGGGACAAGCAACATCTCTGGAGAGAAGGAGTGGATGATGTTTCGGGTCGAGACATCAGAAGATGTCACCCATTCCTTCTCTCCGGAGATGCTGCCTATCCTGCTGAGGTACTCCAGCTTTTTGTGTCTATCTTCAAAATAAATGGCATTGATGCTTAAAATTCATTCTTCTCAAAAGCAGGTGGGCTCTTGATTTTCTGATCAGAAGTGTTTATGGAAGTGATGGATTCGCTCCAGTTAGAATTCTAAATCCTTCAGCTGATAGAGGGAACACACAGTTAATGTTATTTTTAACATCACGTCAAGAAAGTCCATAGGGTTTATTCTGACTCTTTAACGGGGCTCTGAAGAGTGGAGAAGTCTGTAAGAAATATGTCTGTTTCCAGGTCATCACTTATTGCATGAGGACAGTGACCAGTCAACAAAAACCAAACAGCCCACAGCAATTCTCTCCTCAGCAGTTGGGAAACTGAATACAGCTCCAAGTTCTTAAGGACCAACTCCAGTTTGAAGGAGCACGACTTATTGAACATAAATTCACTGGCTGTGAAATACGTTGGGACAGCCCAAGGGTGTGAGAAGTTATTTATGAGTTTGATCTTTTTTCTTTTGTGAGTCACAGATTGCCGACAATCATTTTAGCATTAACTCCAAAACCAATCATGGTGTTATTCAAATAACCATAAATGCACAATGAACGTGCAATCAATTTCTTATCACAACATTACCAAATTAAATCTTCTAATTAATATGACCAAAATAAATTGATAGCTAATAACAATAAAATGTTAAATAACAACAGACACACCATTTCCTTTCTAAATATATTTTACTTTTTACCATCATTCACATCAACCAAACTAAATGCCAACTGCATATTGGAAGTGTCTTCCTTAGTTTGGCAAAAAATAAACTAAATGAAATGACAGATTGGCCAAAAGACATTGTAATGGTTTTGCCAAATTAGACATCCACAAATATGCCAAAGTAAACAGACACAATTACAAACCTTTACTAAAAAAAAGGCAAAATGAATTTGTGTCCGGCCCCGATTTGTCCTGGTCTTTTCTAGTTTTCACTCCCCCCCCCTCCCCTCCCATGCTGCCATAATCAGTTTGGAGGAAGGTCCTAACCCAAAACTTCACTTACCTATCCATTTTATCCGGAGTTGCCGCCTGACCCGTTGAACTACTCCAGCATTGTGTGTCGTCTTTGGTATAACTCAGCATTTGCAGTTCTTTTAAATTATATTTTAAGTTTCCCCAGTCCCTTCTTGGAGCTGAAGTCCCTCGTTTCAGGCATCATTCATAAAAACAATGTTTTTCTTGTATGCAGGGCCAGAGGGTGTTCAAAATGCACACAATCCTTCAATTTGGATCTAATCGGTGTGACTGAAAGCTGAGCATGCCTTCCTTCGACTTGCCATCTATTTTGTTTTAAAGTTGACTCTACTGTTCCTGCTGCTTTCAGCCTTGTGGACATACAAAACCATCTCTCTCAAAATAAACCCTTTTTCAATTTCTACCTTTATATCTCCACTCCCCATGCTAACTTCCAAAAATAATCATTTAATCTGCTTTGTGTCTGCACTCTTCATTAATACACAGTATGCTCTCCAGTACTTGTTAGATTTCTCATCATTTGATCAATTTTACAAGATGTATGTATTTTGTTTGCTTTCATGGGAAATCAGTGTAGACCTGTCCACCCTAGAAAACCATTCACTCACACATTCTCTGGTCCTGCAAACACAGGTGCCTCAGTTTGGTGAAGAGCCCATTACCATTATGACCCCCCCCCCCCCACCTAGGTTGCGAACCAGCCAGACGAGCTGATTTTATTTCCCCCCGAACACTGTTCATTCTGCATCTTTATCTTCATTTTGTCTACTTCCATGCAATTTCCCTACTACTGTGTCCTTTGGCAAGGCATTTACAGAACTTGGGACAAAAGGGGAATCTTTGACACACTGCATCGTTGCCAAACAAAAAGCCCTAATTTTGACACAAATCTCATCTTCACCCATTTGATCACCCACACCTTCCCATCAACTCTCCCTGGATTCTAGCACCCATCTACACTCAAGGGGTATTTTACAGTGGTTCATTGACTTACCAACCACACATTTTTGCTTTGTGGGAGGAAACGGACATACCCGGAAGAAGCCCATGCGGTTAAGAGAGGACCTGCTAACTCCATACAACCAACACTAGAACTCAGAATTGAACCCATGTCTCTAGTGTTAGGAGAAACCAGCTCTACACGCCGAGCCACTCTGCCCCACGCACAATTCCCACCCTCCCAATATATTCTCTCTTTTCCATACATCCTCTAGAATAGGGGCAGCACAATGTCATTTTAAGTTTAGTTTAGAGATACAGTATGGAAACAGGCCCTTCGGCCCACCAAGACCAGCGATCATCACATATTAACACTACCTTATACACACTAGGGATAATTTCCACATACCAATCCAATTAACCTACAAACCTAGACGTCTTTGGAGTGTGGGGGGTAAACAAAGGTCTCGGAGAAAACCCACGCGGTCACGGGGAGAAGGTACAAACTCCGTACAGACAGCACCCGTAGTCAGGATCGAATCCGGGTCTCTGGTGCTGTAAGGTAGAAACTCTTCTGCTGCGCCACCGTGCCGCCCGTGCCACATGTATTAAACTTGTTGGCAAACTAATTTTTAACCAGATAAAGAGAGGACTTGTTCATTCATTTTGTATTTTTCACACAAATGACATGCTTTATGATAAAATTCAACGTTAACACACCATGCAAATTAGTTGACCACTTTTGCACTGCCATGTAATGTCAATGCAATTATTCAACATAAAAAATAATTATTTCCTTGTTATCCAAAGATAGTGAAGGCCCGAGTAGGAAATATTTCTTCAAGTACAAAATCCAGATGAAATCACTGTGTAAAGTCATTTCTTTGCAAACGTCGGTTAGATCGAAGAGCACATTTGAGAATGTACTTCAGTGTGAAATTTTGCATTATGGATAGAGGGTGCATTGAAATTGCAATTAATTCAGGAAACAGTGACTGAAAACATTTCCAGCATACCTCTTTCACCTTGATTGAAGCACATTCATTCTCCTGGCTAATTGTATCATTTTCCTAAAGATCATTTTTAGTTTTTAGAGATACAGTGCGGAAACAGGCCCTTCGGCCCACCGAACCCGCACCAACCAGCAATCTCCACACATTAACACTATCCTACACACCACAGCAATCCCCACACATTAACACTACCCTACACACACTAGGGACAATTTACATTTATACAGAGCCAATTAACCTACAAACCTGTAGGTCTTTGGAGTGTTGGAGGAAACCAAAGATCTCTGAGAAAACCCACATGGTCACTGGGGGAACGTACAAACTCCATACTGACAGCACCCGTAATCGGGATCAATCCCACGTCTCTGGCGCTGAAAGCGCTGTAAGGCATCAACTCTCTCGCCACGCCACCATGTCGCCCTAATAATGATAATGCAATGCTTTTGACTGAGGCAAATGGCTAGCTCGATTCAATTTTCTGTAACAAATTAGGGTTGATTGTTGCTTGGGTGCTGATCGTTACATGAAAAGGTAAGAGGCAGAGGCAAAATTCTAACCGCTAAATCATTATTAATATTATTTTCTCTAATCACAATGGAAACATTTGAATTACCACATGGGAAAAATAACTAAACCGCCCGAACACAGTTAATGAAATAGGTTTTGAGTCCTTCGGCATGCAATCGCTCAGAATTGATTATTTCTACAATCCATCTTATTGCACTCTAAGACCTGTGATTGCAAATACACCACATGCAACTCTTTTATTGTGCCTTCTGACAGTAATTCCTGAGGAAAGTCTGGACTGATGTGTCTCTTTGTAACTTAATATTGCCTTTGACTCATCACACCATTGGTAGTGCTGTGACCTGAATCGATAAGTCCATCAGCATTTCAGTATTTTACTCTGCAGTCCAGCTCTGCACTAGCTATTTTCAAGATTGCCTGACCACCCCTGGTAATGCATTTATTAACCCCACTGCCATGTTCAATGTGATGGTTGCCTGCCATCTACATTCCTCAGCCGTCCTTGAATAAACGTCCATGTCTGAACCAAATCTACGCCTTTACCAGCTATCCTTCCTCTTCTCCTGCTTGGTTACCTTAATCTAAGCCTGCACAACAAGATGTTCAGCTGTAAGATACCTCAGAGAAAAACCATGATCCAAATGTCTATTTCCAGAGGTTTGAGGCAATACAAATATCAAACTTACTAAAAATATTGAGCTAAAAAATATTAAACTAGGCATACTCCGATCGCAAACAAGATTCATGTGAGGAGCTCTTTTATAGAAGTTTTAGTTTAGTTTCCAGCACAGAAACAGGACCTTTGGCCAATCACGTCTGCACAGACCAGCGATCCCTGCACATTAACACTGGGACAATTTACACTTAAGGGCCTGTCCCACCAGCATGCAACTCTATGCGACGAGCGCGACCTAACGTGGTCGCTTGAGCCGTCCGGTGTTGCAGGGCTGGTCCCACTTCGATCGCCGGAGCCGTGCGGAATTGTGCGGAGTTCGTCCCGACATCGCGCGGGGCTCGGAAAAACTGACTATGTTCAAAAATTCCACGCGGCAACGGCCTGTCGGCTCGCAGTCGCGTTGACGCATTACACACCGTCTCGACATCGTGCCTCCATGACCCTCTCTGTAGGTGCCTCCGTGACCCTCTATGTGTGTGGTTCCGTGACCCTCTGTGTGTGTGCCTCTATGCCCCTCTCTGTCCTGGCAAACTTACCTTGAAGACCTCGCTCCAAGTTTGCCTCACTTTGCGCCGCGCCACTCACCCGACCTCCGCGCGGCCCCCGCTTCTAGTTTGATCGTGCTCATCGCATGGAGTCGGATGCTGTAGGACAGGCCCTTTATACCAAGCCAATTAACCTACAAACCACGTCTTTGGAGTGTGGAAGGAAATCAAAGAAATATTGGAGAAAACCCACACAGGTCACAGGAAGCATTTACAAACTCTGTACAGACATCACCCCTAGTCAGGATCGAACCGGGGTCTCCGGCGCTACAAGCGCTGTAAGGCAGTAACCTTACCGCTGCGCCATCGTGCTGCCCCTCTGCGCTGAAATGGTAACTGTTCAACTTCTGCCATTTGGTCCATCAACAGGATACAGGATGTGGGCAGAATACAAGGAAAGGAACAGATGTGACAGGGTTATGGCAGTGCTGGGCAGCGTCTCCTGCCACCAGACTAGCACTTGGGAATACAGATGTTGCTCCCGAAGCATAAGAACCAAATGTTCTGTTTTGAATAAATGTGCTGGGGATACACCAGTTACTATCTACATAATTCTTCCACACTTTATACAGAACTTCAGCAACTACCTCCCTACACCTCACAACCCCCAAATGCTATGCTCTAAGATGGTTGGAATTATTACTTCAAATTACAAGTTGAGATGCTGTTTAGCCCAACTCATCCTGTAGAGTGGGCTATGGTTAAAGTTGCACGAGTAATTCAATAGTTTAACAATTTATAGAATCCATTTTTCTTCACACAATTGACCTTACAGCTCAGTTCGGTTCGAGTTTATTACCAATGAATTAAGGTGACAAAAAGCACAGTAATTCGATGCAGTAAGTTCATTAAGGTTGAGCAGCACTCCATAACCATATGCGACATTTAATGAAATTGGCTTGGTGTGCCACAGACAAATTAGTATTACGTTATTGCATGCGTAGCAGCAGTTACAAGCTCTTACCGGCTTCTCTGGAGACCTGCATGAAAGCCTCCACTCCACTCTCACCGTAGCTCCCTTCTGAAGACAATGTCGACACGTAATTCCACCCCAAGGCCTTCACTATGTCCACCATGGCCTGGGCCTGATATGAATCCGGAGGAACAACACGGGAGAAGAAGGCATAACTGCTGTTATCACTCAACTCGGGTGCAGTGGAGGCATAACTGATCTGAGGAATCTAAAAAGAAAAGAAAGGAGAGATATTTGTCAGTTATTCAATGTGGAAAACGCAGTGGCGATTTGCCAGAGTCCAAATCGCATCTTCATTTTCAGGAGCTTCAATTTTATGCAAGATAAATTATGTACTATAGTGGGAGGTGAAGCCAGTCGTGATAATTGATTTATGATGATTGATCCAATTCATTTCTTTACTTGAGTGAACACAAAATAGAGGGAGTTTATTGATGGCGAGATATTTTGTCATTTACATATGCAAGGAAATATGGAGGATGAAGTTTTTAATCAGTGGGAATGACATGACTGATGGAAAATTGATTTGGACATAGAGGACTAAGTGAGATACATTGGAACAAATAACAGTTTCCATTGCAATGGCTGTCACACCTACTGCACCACTGTTTCAATATATGACCCAAAATCTCTCTCTCTCAGCGTTGTTGGGAGCATCATGAGAGAAACCTAAAAGGCGAATTTCCACCAATGGAAAACCTAACCAGTGAAGGAGACAAGAGGAGGAACTGGCATTGTGCCGTGGATCATGAGGTTTGTGTTGCAAATAAAAACCACAACAACTAGAGAAACATGAATTATTGATTCCAAATCACAATAAAAATCACAATGGGATGGGATGGCAATGGGATGGGATGCCAATGCTGCCTTACAGTGCCAGAGACCCGGGTTCGACTACGGGTGCTCTCTGTATGGAGTTTGTACGTTCTCCCCTTGACCGCGTGGGTTTTCTCTGAGATCTTCGGTTTCCTTCCACACCAAAGAGGGACAGGTTTGCAGGTTAATTGGCTTGGTATAATTCTAAATTGACCCTAGTGTAGGTAGGGTAGTGCTAACGTGCAGGGATCGCTGGTCGGTGCGGATTCGGTGGGCCAAAGGGCCTGTTTCCGCACTGTATCTCTAAACTAAAAACTAAAAAAGTACAACCGTTTCAGAAATAATTCTATTGCAATGGGAAATAAACCTGCATTTTATTGTTTCAGAATTTGGGACATCACTGAGCAAGCGTTGTGCGTTTTTGCTTATTTGTTCACAGGATGTGGAAGTCACTGGTAATGCAAGCATGGGTTGTCCATCCCTAATTTCCCCTAAACTGAGAAGGGAGAAATATGTCCATCTGGTGGCTCCTGGATCACACATTGGCCAAATTACATAGGAAAGCCACATATTTCCCCCCCTTAAGGACATTAATGAACCAGCTGAAGATTTTCTTTGGACAACTTGGTAGGTTAAAGGTCATGGTCATTGTTCTTTGGATATGAGGGAAAACCACGAGTCCTTGCTCCTTCCATTGTTTTAAGACAGCATAAAAGATCCTCTGCACATTCAAGGTTCCTCTCCCGATCAACATATATTCGCTATTTTTTCCCTGCCTGTGTTGGAGCTTTGTTGTGTGTAAAATGGCATCGACAACTCCATATAACTGAAGATGCAATCTCATGCACTACAAGCAAATCAAGTTCCTGTGATCAAGTTCCTGAGACTTAAAAACATTTTCTTTTCAGGACCATGCACGAGAGAGGCCTTGTCACAGGATCAAATTAATCAACAGGATGAACTTAAACCTAGGCACGGAAATCACTGTCAAGACATGGGGGGGAGACACAATTTCTTGGCGGCACGCGTGCGCATGCGCACACACGTGAGGATTCGGCCATGGGCCCTGTCTAGTATCTTTGCTGCGGACCGTAACATCGGGAGGTGACCTGGTTGGTGATCGACTCCGAACTCCAGCAACAGCAGGTTCATCCGCCCCGAATTGTGGGGCTTGAATAGGCCCGTTCACGGGGCCTTCCATCCCCCAGCGGGGGCTTCAACATCGGGAGCCTCGATCGCCACGACACAGCAATTTGACCGTTGGGGCAATGGAAGATCTCGGCTGCGTCAGGCCGGGTGGTGAAAAGCCCCGCAAACGGGCCGATTCAAGCTCTGCTCTATGATCTTTGCTCCACGGACGTCTCCCTCCTCCAATCATCGCACTCCATCCTCAGTCCCGCCCCCTTACCTCCGCCTCTGATTGACACATCCCTCCTCCAATCACCGTGCTGAATCATCATGGTGCCCCCCCCCCCCAAACGCCTGCTGACCAACGTCTCTCTCGTCCAATTGGCGCCCTCGATCATCAGTCCCATCCCCACTGTCTCGCAGAAAGCGGAGATTTCACCGAGTTTTAAAATCCGGATTACAAAAAATGGGGAAATTGTCCCGTCCCCCCCAGCTCTCAAAACGGAGGGGGGGGGGAGGGCGTGTCCCCCCCGGTCTCCCCCAGGATTTCCGCCCCCCTTTAAATCTATTGCATTCATGTGAAGATCCTAAAGTTTACATCCTCATGAAATAAAAGGACTAGCAAGCAACCTTTTAAACCGAGTTAAACGTTAAACAGATTTTAAATCTCTTAAACTAACTAATATATCACAATGCTACAAATAGACAGATGTGCTGCTTTCATTTTTCAAGCCACTTTTAATCATTGACAATAGCTTAGGCAATACACTGACGAAAGCACATTATTTAATGATAGACCCATTTTCAGCATTATTAGAAATGTGCCACATTACTTTTCAATGTGTTTTCCAAAAGTAAAAATAATGTTTTAATGATCCTTGATTCTGTAGGTTATCCAATTACATTTGGAAATAGGTAAAGAAGATTCAGTGAAGATCCAAGGAAAAAAAAACTCATAACTAAGTGGGCGGTATGGTGGCACAGAAGTATAGTCGCCACCATACAGCGCTTGAGACCTGGGTTCGATCCCGACCACTGGGGCTTTGTCTGTACGGAGGTTGTACGTTCTCCCCATGACCGCGTGGGTTTTCTCTGCTCTTTGGTTTCCTCCCACACTCCAAAGATGTGCAGGTTTGTAGGTTAATTGGCTTGGGTTTGTATACTTGGTACAATGAGTGTAAATTATTACAAGTGTGTGCAGGCTTGTGTTAACGTGCGGGGATTGCTGGCCGATGCAGACTCGGTGGGCCGAAGGGCCTGTTTCCGTGCTGTGGCTCTAAATTGACCTGGGACATTTCCACGATTTTCACCCAGACTAGTGATTGCAGCCAACGCAGAATAATAATTAAAAATAACTCAAAGACTCAGGATTTTACTATGTATTCAGCTAATGGGAATAACGTTGAGATTTTAAGAGCCATTATCCATGAGTAACTGAAAGACATTTCCAGTCAAGCATGATTTAAATATATTTTAAATCATTCATTGTTTCCCTAATTAATTTAGATTGCAGTTATAACAACAGTGTTTCATGGTTGACACGATGGAAAAACAAGCTTGTTCACACTTGGGAATGTTGTTAATTAACAAGAGCTGTACCAGGTACTTTCTAGTGAAATACCGTAATTATACAACGCTATGAAAGTGATAGACAAAAAATTGTTTAAGGCATGGCTATAGACAAAATGTCAAGATCTGATTGCGTAAAATGATGACAATAAACAGCACACAAAAGCAATTATGAACTCTCCTGATATGTTTGACACAATTTAAGTCAACATTGTGTATGTGTGTGGGTGGGGGGGGGGGGGGCAAGTAAGGAAGAGGATATTTTAATAGCACAGATATGATTGATGTGCTATCAACAGCTTCCTACACTTCCACAGTCCTTACAAGTCCAGGGTACCTCACAACTAAATGTGTGGGTAAAATTGTGTTCCGTGAATATTACACTGGTTGTCTTTTGTTTTGGATATTAGCACCCACCCTCTGAAAGGGAACATTTACACTGCATCTTTTATCGTTTCAGATTGTGAAGCAGAAAATAAACAGATTAGCAAAATAAACCCCAAGCTCTCTGCCCCGTATATCACATTGGCAGGCAAGTGAAGCAATTGCAAATGAGAACACTAAACAGGTCCTCAAAGTCAAAGCAACTAAGTTATGTTGCCGTCTCTTCTGAATTTAGTGACGCAATGCAACTTTAACACTACAATATTTTTTTAATTTAATCCTTTACCTCGTGTAATATGTTAACGATATTTTAATGTATGCAGCACATGATTCTTGCAAATGTTACCAAGAGCATAAAATAAAGTAAGTTACTTCTATATGCACCAACAGGAGTTATAATTATAAAATGGGACAGTCATTCACTGTGAACTTCACAAATTCACAGCGTCTGTTAAACTGTTTTTGTTGGATTTGCTGGTCTTCCAAAAAGATAAGCACACTTTAGAACCAAGAAAAGCAAATAGGGACAATTTTGTAACAGGCCAATTACTGTGAAGTGGCAAAGGGATGTGGGAGACCAGGACATAAATAACAAAAATCTAGTTCACAGGTGCAAAAAAGACAAATGCAATAATGTATCCAAGGGAGACGGCTTCAGAAGAAGACAATGCCTCGGCAATGTGGAACCTTGGCCAGGCCTGGTCAGTAAGTATTTGTTTCTGATCACTGCACCTTAGGAAGGATTTAATGTCCTTGCATATATTACAGCACAGATTCACCAAAGTGATTCCAAGATTTAAAAGGATTAAATTGAGGGTCAGATATACTGATTTTAGAAGATCAATGAGGAATTCAAGTGTGTGCATAAAATAAGAATCGGTGCTTTGGTGATGGATAAACTATTTCTTTTTTTAAAGGGAGAGCATAATTTATTATTTGAGAAGTGATAAGGAGGTTTTTTATTAGATAAGATTATCTGGGGCAGAAGTAATTGTCAGTCTTGATCTGAGTGAAAGCTGAAAATGGTTTAAGGGACTGAATGATACAAAGTGCCGGAGTAACACAGCGGGTCGGGCAGCATCGCTGGAGAACATGGCTAAGTGATGTTTTGGGTCTTTTCTGAAGGGACTGAGTGGTCTGTTTTCATTTGACCCCATGATGAAAAGACTAACGAGCTGGATCATGCAGGCCCAGATCTCTCTGGATGAATCGCAATCTACCGCCCACTCCTCTGGACAATCTTGCTCAGCCTCTACATCGACAAGTCCAGCAGCATGTTTTAGATGGTGACAGCATTTTGGGCAGCTCAGCAAGCAGATCCTGCCCCTGCAACTGCCTAATGTGTGGATTGGAGTCTTGCTGATTTAATCTGATCAATTTTTGGCAAAGTAAAAAACATTCTAAAAATGTTTAAATAGTTAGGTGAAGATGCAATTGAAATATCATAGTAAAATAATTCTAAATAAATAATTTATGATGAAAGTAAAGCAAAATAATTTAAAGTTTTGAACCTCCCATTTTGCCTCCTACGTGTTGTCCATTAATACCCATTGAAATCAATGGAGTCTCTGATCCTGTGTCGAGTCTAACCTGAAACAGGAATAGAGGGAATATCTCAAGGAATCCCAGCAAGACTTAAGGGCCAGTCCAATGATGCGAGTTCACCCAAGAACTCTCCCGAGTTTAAGAAAAAATCTAACTCGTGGTACCTCATCACGAGTATTTTTTACTTTTGGAAAATTTTCACTCTGTTGAAAAAACTTCACGAGTTTCCGCGTTTCCCAAGTACCTGCCGTTAGCATTACGAGCCGCTACGAGACATCCATGAGCTCCGACGTACATTCTACGCACTTACCACGAGTTTGATTTTTTTTTAAACTCGGGAGAGCTCTTGGGTGAACTCGCATCATGGGACAAGCCCTTAAGCTCCACTGCAGGAATTCACAGCGTCTCCAGCAATAGGCCAAACTGACTGATTTCACCTTTCCAATCAGCAAGTTCTGGGCCTCTCCACTGACTTTGCATGCATGCATAGATGTTTCAGTTTGTTCCAATTACAGCTGCCGACAGAATCTAACTCATGGTTTTCAACTCCAGCTGAACTTTTTGCTTTCTCATTTATTATATTGTTTACAGTGTACTACGTTTACATATTCTGTTGTGCTGTTGCAACTAAAAATGTCATTGTTCTATCTGGGATATGTGACAATAAAATACTCTCTCAATACCAAATTTCCATAATATTGGACAGAGGCATGATGTAATCTTGTCATAATGTCATCATCTTTCCTACTATCTTTGACTCCATACTCCAGTACAGTTTCTTCCCAGCTATTATCAGACAACTGAATCATCTTATCACCAACTCGAGAGCGGTCCCAAGCCACTATCTATCTCACTGGAGACGCTCGGACTATCTTTAATCAGACTTCACTGGGGTTTATCGTGCACTAAATGTTATGTCCGTTATCCTATATCTGTACTCTATGGGCGGCTCGATTTTTTGCTTGGGTAGACTTTCTGCTGACCGGATAGTATGAAACAAAAAGCTTTTCATAGTACCTCGGTATACGTGATAACAAACTAAATCATGGTGGACCTTTGCACTGTGGCAAATGCCCCTACTCCCCCACACTCTCTGTGATGTCCTATAATCTTTCTTCCATTCACTGCAGTGTGTTCTTGAATGCTCTTAAAATGTAATAAAATCAGAAAATGGTTAATTCAGTGGCACCAGGTCAATTAGCTTTAAGAATAGAATAGTTTCTTTATTGTCATTGTAACATGAACCATGTACAACGAAATTTAAAAATGTCAACCAGTCAGTGCAACATTCAAACCATAAAAGCTAACGATAACAAGGTAAAATATTAAAAAAGATAAACTAAAATAAATATGAAATATGAAAATAGCACGCATAAACACCCAACCCTACATCCTTCTGTCGATTTCACAGTGTACCAACCACAGTCCCTTAGTCCCCGCCTTCCTTGGCGGCTACATTTAGTGCCTTTATAGCAGTGGGGTAAAAACTGTTTTTAAGTCTGTTTGTCCTTGTCCTTGTAGATCTGTACCATCTGCCTGACGGCAACAGTTCAAACAGGGAGTGTCCGGGGTGGGAAATGTCCTTTATAATATTCTGGGATTTTTTGATGCAGCGGGAACTGTGTAAGTCTTCCAAGGTAAGGAGAGGGCAGCCGACAATCCTCTGGGCGTTGTCAATGGCCCTCTGGAGCGCTTTCCTCTGAGCCGCTGTGCAGCTGGTGTACCACACGCATACACAGTATGTTAGGATGCGCTCAATGGAGCACCGATAAAAGGACAGCAGCAGTCTCTGTGTGATGTTATTCTTCCTGAGCACCCTCAGGAAGTGCAGTCTCTGCTGGACCTTTTTCAGCAGCGCAGAGGTGTTCATGCTCCACGTCAGGTCCTCCTCAATATGGATTCTCAGGAAGCGGAAATCCGCCACCCTCTCCACACAGTCCCCTCTGATGATTAGTGGTACGAGTTCTGTTTTGTTCTTCCTGAAGTCTATTATTATCTCCTTGGTCTTTAAGGTGTTCAGGAGCAGGTTATTTTCTCCACACCACACTGTCAGCTGCTCCACCACATCCCGATAGGCGTACTCGTCCCCCCCGGAGATGAGCCCCACCACCGAAGTGTCATCTGCAAATTTGACAATGGTGTTGCTGTGATGGGCGGAGGTGCAGTCATGTGTGTAGATGGTGTAGAGCAGGGGGCTCAGCACGCAGCCCTGTGGAGAGCCAGTACTGAGGCTGAGGGCCGTGGATGTGTGATGGCCCATTCTGACTCTCTGGCTGCGGCCCGACAGGAAGCTATTTATCCACATGCAGGTGGATTGTGGAAGTCCCAAGTCCCCCAGTTTGTCCACCAGTTTGTGGGGAAGGATAGTATTAAAAGCAGAGCTGTAGTCCACAAAGAGCATTCGCACATAGCTTCCCCGCTGCTCCAGGTGGGACAGTGCAGCATGGAGAGCTGTGGCTACAGCGTCCTCTGTAGATCTATTTGCTCTGTACGCAAACTGGTGGGGGTCAAAGCTTCAGGGCAGGAGTGATGTGATATGACCCCGGACCAGTTTTTCCAAAGCACTTCATCACCACTGGTGTGAGTGCGACTGGCCGGTAGTCGTTGAGGCTGGAAAGGTGGGGTTTTTTGGGCAAGGGGACTATGGTTGCGGACTTCAGACAGGGTGGGACAATGGACTGGGCCAGAGACTGGTTAAATATCCTTGTGAAGACTCCAGCCAGCTGGTCTGCGCAGTCCTTCAGCACGCGTCCAGAGAAGCCGTCGGGTCCAGTAGCCTTCCTTGGACCTTTAGAACCGAAGGTGAAAAATCTCGTCAATTAGCTTAAGAATCGCAGGTGTAAAAAGACGTTTATATTTGGTTGCAATTTACGTCAATATTGGTGTGAATGCACCCACACAGATAGTCGTATTTATTGCCATGCGAGCCATTTCATAACTTGCAATTAGAGCTGACAATCAACTTCACGGTGGCATTCCTGTTGCAAGGTATGAAAATTGCAAAAGCTGCCGTTTTCCATTTAGCAAGCACAACCAAGATCTCACTGGAAAAATATACAAGTCTGCGCAGGAATCAACAAATATAATCCAATATTTAATTTGAAAGGGCAAATTGGTTAACTGTCAGAGCTAATACTTTCTATTTCCTTGCTACTACTAAGCCACTGTGTAACAATGGCAAAGAGTTTTAAACTTTAATGTTATAATTATAATGACTGGTGATATAATATCATTGTGATACTAGATATTCATGCTACAGGAATTTAATAGACAAAATACTCTCACCACTTCATCCAAACACATACCAAGTGTCATGTCCTATTTTTGAATCATTATATTTTATATTCATGTACGTATTGTTTTTCCTGTGTTAAAAAATATGCTCCATTTATGACCAATGATGGCTACAAATATGTCCCTTCAAGAATGGAGGCTGTGGGGAAAACGTAAATAATGCCCCAATAAAACACTTTTTCAATAAATGACTGTTGGCACAATGTACTCCCCCAGTGGAGAGATTTAACTCCAAGAGCTCTCATCATCTAGCTTCAGTCTCAACCTCTGAACAATTCATTCCACTGCAGCAGGATACCCTCTATTTCCCAGCTAGCCGTGAACATCCTCATAGAAATAGGTGGTTAATTTTGCGGTAAATGGGAAGTTTTCTCTTCCTGTCCACAACCATGGAGAAAAGATTTGATAGTTGAATGGTTATCATAGTTGAACTATAAAGCAAGCAAATATATTACAGAATGTCTTACACAGAGATGAACATCTGAACATTGCAAAAAGTTTTATTAAAAAAGATTGCTACCAGATGCAGCTGGAATTAGAATGAGCTGCACAAATAAATTGGCAATCCAATGCATCGTAGAAGGTAAAAGAGAAAGGCGAAGCTCAATGGCATTTTACTGTCACAGGTACCAAGGTCAGTAGAGCTTGTATACAGTTTAGTAAACATCTTACTCTATATGGGCAAATCACAGTTGAGAACTTAAAAATCAGTTTGTTGCTTTAATTTGTGCAAAATAGGGCAAAGGAGAGTCATGAGATGGGGGTGTATATTTAAAGGGTAAAATAATTAACAGAATGCCTGATAAATTGAAGTGTCATTTGTTGAACACAGAACATTGCAGCACAAGAAAGGGCCCACAATGTCTGTGCCGAACATGATGCCAAGACCACCTCTTATGTACCTGCACATAATTCATATCCCTCCACTTCCTATATATATATATATATAGATATATATATATATACCTATCCAAAATCCTCCAAGAAGTCACTGTCATATCCCAGGCAGCAAGTTTCAGGCACTCAGCAACCTCTGTGTAGATAAATTTGCCCAGACATTTCCCTTAATCTTTACCCCTCTCACATTAAGGCTCTGCCCTCTCATACTTGATTTTTCCATCCTGGGAAATGGTTCTGACTGACTACCTATCATATTTTATATACTTCCATTAGGTCTCCCCGCAAACTTCAGCATTCTGGAGAAAACAATTCAAGTCTGTCCAACCACTCCCTGTAGCTGATACCCTCTGATCCCAACAACCGGGATTTCTGGTAAACTTCCTCTGCGTCCTTTCCAAACAATTCACATCTTCCTAATTGGCGATCAGAACTGAACATAATACTCCAAGTATGGCCTAACCAAAGTCATATAAAGCTGCTTCATAAAATCCTGACTCTTATACTCAAAAGACCGACACAGAAAGGCATGTCACACGCCTTCTTTACCATTCTGTCCACTAGTGTTGCCACTTGATGGGAACTATAGACTTGGACGCCAAGATCCCTCTGAACATCAATGCTGTTGAGGATCATGCCATTAATTACACAATTTCCCCATGCTTTTTACCTCCCAAGGTGCAACACTTCGCTCGGATTAAACTCCATCTGCCATTTCTCCACCCATTGGATTGCTCCTTGAGAGAAGCCATTAGCATCAACTTGATGCACAGGTGAATAAGTAGATGGGTTTTGGAGGGAATCGGGCTTCAGACAGTTTAAGGCTTGTCATCAGATAAGCTGTGGGTGACTGTGAAATGCAATATTCCTACAGGATTGCAGTGCTGGGGGAAGCTACACAGAGAGATAGCTGTGGAGATTTGAACATTAAGAACATAGTTTTGAACCAGCTTGAGACCAGTGATAAATAGATGACAGGTGAATAGTGGATGGAGAATATGGAACAGCACAGGATCAGCCAACAATATTTGTGCCAAACATGATGCCAAATTAAATTATTCGCATCTCCCTGTACATGACCTATATCCCTCTATTCCCCAGATAGATGCAACATGCTGGAGTAAGTCAATGGGTCAGGCAGCATCTCTAGAGAAAAAGGATGGGTGCCGTTTCAGGTCAGAATACTTCTTCAGACTATTCTATACCCTACTTTTCCATGTGCCTATCTGAAAGCCTCTTAAAGATTATTGACAGTACATTATTAAATGTACATTATTAAACGGATAGAAATCTGGATGCCTTTGAGCTTCTGGAGTGGAGGATGCAATAGTGCATGTAGGTACGGTGTTAGCCTCAAGGACAACGCAACAGCCTTTCTTCTTGTGCCTGCCTCATCTTCATTTACTGTATACTTCGCAGAGGTGGATGAGTAATCTGGACAAGAAACTCAGACTGACTTTCACTTTTGTATCTACACACCAGCTTCAATGAATTAAAGCTCTGAGCAATCAACTCTGCACAAACTAGGAATCAAATTTGGACCAGTAAGCTGTCAGAAAAACTTATTTTAATACTGCGATGTATATTCCAAACTGTAAGGCGAAATGTGAGCTATTTTTCCCAGTCAGATGTTTGCTCTTTCCAAGCATTTAATCAGTCGCCTTAACTACATGTTATTTTACACAGTGCGACCTGCGATTTGATTCTGCTGCTGTGAAACGCCTCGAGATGTTTCATCATATTACAAGGAAGTTGGTGTTGCTGTAAATTAAATGAGAAGTGAGCTCGAAGCTGGTCCTGTTATTCTTTTTCCAGAAGTTGTTGACTCCAAGCAAGGCAAAGGCCATTGTAAGTTCTCCAGGATCGGATTCATTCCACATGAGCGATCTTACCTGCTGCACTGAATCAGAGATTCATAGAGCGATACAGCACAGCCAGCCATTCAGCACAGTGCCAATGTTGATCCTTTGAACATGTTTTCCCAATAAGTTTCAATATTTTTTTACTGCATCGTGGCACACGTGACAAAAATAAATCACTATGACTACCCCGTAACATTTTAACCAAATGGCCTTGTATTTGTTTCCTTGAAGTACACATTCAGATCCTTTCAGAAAGCTGTTCTTAAAAATGCTTTCATTAAGCTTCAAGGCAGTGCATTCCAGTTCATAACATCTCTTTGTGCAAAGTATGCTTTCCTCACATCACCCTTGCTCCTCTCCACTTCGCCAATCTGGGACCTCAGTTTACTGATCCTTTTACATCGCTCAGAGAATTCATAGAGATTGATTTTTCAGTCTAAATGTTCAACTTCTAAAGTGTGAGACAAACCTTAATTTTATTAGTGATTTGCATAAATGATTAGCATGGCCTCTTCAGCTTAGAATTCCATACCACTATTTGCAAAGTTATGGGAGCCTTTAACATTGGATCATTTCTCTCAACATTCTTATTTCCAAACTCATCGGAACTCTGTACATATTTTAATTTGTCCTCCCCCCCCCCCCTCCCACAACAGACTTTGAAACACATAGCTCTTCCCCTCGACATCAGGCTTCTGAACAGTCCTCCCAGGAGCTAGAATACAGCCCAATTATTAGAATTAGAGAGTCATACAGTGTGGAAACATGCCCCGCAGCCCAACTTGCCCACACCGACCAACATGTCTCATCTACACTAGTCCCACCTGCCTGCGCCCATATCCCTCTAAAACTGTCCTATCCGTGTATCTATCTTAATGTTTCTTAAACGTTGCAATAGTACTTGCCTCAACTACCTCTTCCGCGGCTCATTCCATATACCCACCATCCTGTGAAAAAGTGACCCCTCAGCTTCCTCAGGACTATTTACAATATTACCAAAGCCAATTAACCTACAAACCTGTACGTCTTTGGAGTGTGGGAAGAAACCAAAGATCTCGGAGAAAACCCACGCAGGTCATGGGGAGAACATACAGAATCCATGCAAGCAGCACCTGTAGTTGGGATGGAAACCCGGGTCTCTGGCGCTGCAAATGACAGCGCTGCACCACCATGCCAATAATTGAAGAACTCTGTTAATGTCCCTCTGTTAACTGAGATGAGAACATTTAGATATTTAATTTAACATTGAAGGTCATGCCACTACTCTGCTTTATTCTTTATCTACTTTATGAGTGTGTGAGTCATCAGACGTAAATGTTTCTTTGGACTCCAGCATTGGAAGCAGTCACATGACAGATTGCAACCTTCACGTGGTCCGCCCTGTTTCGACGAATACAATGAACCTGCCGTGCACAGTTAAATAAGATCAAATAGAACAAGTTGTCCTACAACTTTAGGCAGTGAACGCCACACGTAAGAAGAAGATATATGGCCAGTCCACTGGTTCCAGACTGAGCTGGTTGTTTAACGACAACAATATTTATTAGTCTCCGACACTTAAACTTTCCAAAAGATTCAGGGGTATTAAAAAAAAATTAGAAATAGGCAAATGGTAGGAAACAATTATAAACTAAATTAAAATTTAAAACTCCTCTCTGTTCAATGAATGGAGTATTTTTTTAATGCTTATTATCGCAAGAGTAGTCTCAAATGTACAGACAATTGTCAAATTGCATCAGTGCTTGGTTTGGGATCAACTTTGCCCGAGACCACAAGAATTTGCAGAGTTGTTGATACAGCCCAGCCCATCATACAGACCAGACTTCCCACGATTGCCTCCATCTAGAAACATAGAAAATAGGTGCAGGAATAGGCCTTTCGGCCCATCAAGCCTGCACCACCATTCAATATGATCATGGTTGATTATTCAACTCAGTATCCCGTACCTGTCTTCTCTCCATACCCCCTGATCCCCTTAGCCACAAGGGCCACATCTAACTACCCTCTTAAATATAGCCATTGAACTGACCGCAACTACCTTCTGTGGCGGAGAATTCCAGAGATTCACCACTCTGTGTGAAAATTATTTTTCTCATCTCGGTCCTGAAAGGCTTCCAACTTATCCTTAAACTGTGACCCCTTGTTCTGGACTTCCCCAATATCGGGAACAATCTTCCTGCATCTACAATTCACACTGCCTGGGAAAGTGGTAGCCAATACAGATTCACAGACCTGCTCCATCTCAGTCATGCTGCCATCTTCCTGCTCCCCTACAGTGGAAGAGACAGAAGCTTGAAAGTGTACACCACCTGAATTAGGAGAAGCTTCTTCCCCTGCTATCAGGCTTCTGAATGGTCCTTCCATAAGTTAGGGTACTGACTAATTCACCTCCATTTCATTGCAGACATTGGGCTTTATCTCTGGAACTGATATCCTACAATGTTGAGAACTATATTCTGCATTCTGTATCTTCCCCCTTTGCTCGAGCTATTGTACATGACTTGATTATCTTTGTGTCTAGTATTATCCAATCTGATTGATAGAATGCAAAGCAAAGTTTTTCACTGTACCTTGGTACACATGCCAATAGTATAGGTTACGTTAATAATTAAAAAAAAACACACACATTTCTGTACAGAACTGTTGAAGTTCCCTACGGCAATTCCAGGCCTCTAAAAGCCAGATCTCTTCTCTAATTGATTTTTTTTTTTTTTTTTTTAAATTTAAATCTCTTCTATCTCTTCTCTAATTGAATAACCCATGCATCAATGATCTCTACCCTTCTGGGTTTCTGAGACCTGGATGATCTACAACAGCTACCACCGGCCTTGTGAAGAAATAATCCCCAACACCGTATCTGCAGTTTTCCAAATGGATGGGTAGGGCAAGCAAACCAATGTCCGTGCCCTAGCCCAGGCCAAATTCACCACTCAGTGACATTAGGAAGGACATGCTGTTTACATGCCCAGCACCAGATTCTTGTAACAGTTGTCATAAGGTCATAAGTGATAGGAGTAGAATAAGACCATTCGGCCCATCATATAACCATATAACATTTACAGCACGGAAACAGGCCATCTCGGCCCTTCAAGTCCGTGCCGAACAACTTTTTTCCCTTAGTCCCACCTGCCTGCACTCATACCATAACCCTCCGTACCCTTCTCATCCATATGCCTATCCAATTTATTTTTAAATGATACCAACGAACCTGCCGCCACCACTTCCACTGGAAGCTCATTCCACACCGCTACCACTCTCTGAGTAAAGAAGTTCCCCCTCATGTTACCCCTAAACCTCTGTCCCTTAATTCTAAAGTCATGTCCTCTTGTTTGAATCTTCCCTATTCTCAAAGGGAAAAGCTTGTCCACATTAACTCTGTCTATCCCTCTCATCATTTTAAAGACCTCTATCAAGTCCCCCCTTAACCTTCTGCGCTCCAGAGAATAAAGACCTAACTTATTCAACCTATCTCTGTAACTTAGCTGTTGAAACCCAGGCAACATTCTAGTAAATCTCCTCTGTACCCTCTCTATTTTGTTGACATCCTTCCTATAATTGGGCGACCAAAATTGTACACCATACTCCAGATTTGGTCTCACCAACGCCTTGTACAATTTTAACATTACATCCCAGCTTCTATACTCAATGCTCTGATTTATAAAGGCTAGCATACCAAAAGCTTTCTTTACCACCCTATCTATATGAGATTCTACCTTCAAGGAACTATGCACGGTTATTCCCAGATCCCTCTGTTCAACTGTATTCTTCAATTCCCTACCGTTTACCATGTACGTCCTATTTTGATTTGTCCTGCCAAGGTGTAGCACCTCACATTTATCAGCATTAAACTCCATCTGCCATCTTTCAGCCCATTTTTCCAACTGGCCTAAATCACTCTGTAGACTTTGGAAATCCTCTTCATTATCTACAACACCCCCTATCTTGGTATCATCTGCATACTTACTAATCCAATTTACCACCCCTTCATCCAGATCATTGATGTACATGACAAACAACAAAGGACCCAACACAGATCCCTGAGGCACCCCACTAGTCACCTGCCTCCAACCCGACAAACAGCCATCCACCATTACCCTCTGGCTTCTCCCATTCAGCCACTGTTGAATCCATCTTGCTATTCCTGCATTTATACCCAACAGTTGAACCTTCTTAACCAACCTTCCATGAGGAACCTTGTCAAAGGCCTTACTGAAGTCCATATAGACAACATCCACTGCTTTACCCTCGTCAATTTCCCTAGTATTCCATCAATTTCCATCAAGGCTACTCTGTCTTCAATAATGGCTGATCTATCTCTCCCCCCCAAAAACTCCATTCTCCTGCCTCCCCATAACCTCTGACACCTGTACTAATCAAGAATCTATCTATCTCTGCCTTAAAACTATCCATTGACTTGGCCTCCACAACCTCTGTTACAGGAAGAAATTAACAAACGGTAGAGGAAACCATTGAAGGACATGCTCCAAGCACCTCAAGTCCATGCATGAGCTGCACCGAAGAGCACTGTGTAAGCAATGAAAGGAGCAATCCACCTCACAAACCACCAATGTGACTGCCCTGCTCGGCACCTCCCATCCCCACTGTAGAGGAGTCTGCCATTCCTACATTGGCATTAACCATAATGTCAGACCATGCAAAGCCCGGAGCAGAAGCAAGTCATCCTTCATCCCAAGAGATCGCATAAGCAGAAATGAATATTATAAAAAATAAAAATAGATCACCATAGTGCCTCTGCGTTTCTGTTTGCGAGCCTAAAATATTGCATCTGTACATTCAATGAATATTGAATGGAAAGTTGAAAAAATGCAGAGGCAGTAAAAATGAAACATGCTGACTACAGAGTTTAATGACAAAAAAACATTCCAATGTATCCAAGTGCAGAAGGGGCATCATTGGACAGAAATCGCAGGTGTAACTTGCAAATCAGATTTAAGGCATTTGTTCCCATCACGCAATACTAGAGAGAGTATCTGGAGTATTGCGTGCAGTTCTGGCCACTCCATTACAGGAAAGATGTGGCGGCTTGAGAGAGTGCAGAGATGGTTTACCTGAATGCCGCCTGGATTAGAAGGTTTCAGCTACAGAAAGAGGGTGAATAGACTGGGATTGTTTTCTCTGGAAAGTCAGAGATTGTGGGGAGATGATAGAACTATATGAAATTACAAGAGGCAGAGATAGGGTAGATTGTCAGAACCTTTTTTCCTCCCTAGGGTGGAAATGTCCAACAAGAGAAGGCATGGCTAGAAGGTGAGAGGAGAATAGTTGAATGGAGATGTGATGGGAAAGGTTTTTTTTTCCTTCAGAGTGGTGGCGGCCTAGAATGCATTGCTTTCGGTGGTAATGGAGGTAGATATGATGGTGGCATTTGAGGCTTTCAGATAGGCACATGGAAGTGCAGGGAATACGGAGATGGATCATCCATAGGCAGATGAGAGCAGTTTAACTTGGCATTATGCTCAGCACAAGCATGATGTGGATCAAAGAGTATGATCCTATGAAGTACTGTCCAATGTTCTGTGTCATTCACTTACTCTCAGACTTCAGAAATTCTTGGAAATTGACAACTTTGATACTTTTCCCCACCGTCTCCCCATCCACCATAATAAGTGTGTTAATATTCAAAATTTGCTGACGACATGCTCATTTGAGGAGTTTCAAATTATTTGGTTTGAATGGTGGTTGCCTTGGAGACAATACAGCATGACCGTATCAATTTTATTCTGCAGGGGGAAATGGTTTTATCTGATTTTTGCAAAGCAAACCCAACCCAATAGTTCAAAAGAAAATGGACAAGATCATTAATTGTGCCCGTTTTTAATTTAATGATGCTACATCCACACACAATCACTTCCATCACTGATTCCTACCTACAATCCAATCTCTACACTGGAGTAAACTACCTTGGCTCACCACTTAATAATTTTTCATCCCTCCAATTCTACTGGAAAGCACTTTTCCCGAAACAAGGGTTCGTAACCACACCCTGTTGAAATGAAGTTTCAAGAAACACTTGGCTGAAAGGATTATTCCTGTGCCAAAGAACATACCGTTCCTGATATTGTCCTCTATTGGAGCACAGAACCTCCATGCATTTCATCACCAGAACAAAGTTTGGAGATAATGTTGCAACCAACAATGGCTGTTGTGCGCCGTTCTGCTCATTACACTACATTAAGGGCACGATTGGGCTGGAGACGGTGCCGAGGAGATTGGCTAGGATCTTGTCTGGATTGAAAAACTTAAGTTATGGGAGGACATTGGAATAGACTGGGCTTGTTTTCACTAGAGAATCGTTGTGAGGTGTGTTCTGATAGAAGCATACAAAATCACGAGAAGCAATGACAGGGTTGATGTCAAAATCTTTAACCTATAGCAGGAATATCAAAAAAATACTACTAATCATAAGATGGGAAGTCAAGGATATATCAGGAGGATTTTATTTCTATATACAAAGAGAGCGCTTGATATGTGAAATGTGCTGCCAGAGAAGATGGCAGAATCAGATCCAATTATGTTTAAGAGAAACTTAGACAATACTTAATGGAAGGATACGGTCCCAATGCAAGCACATTTTATTAATTTGAATAAACAAAAAAGATTGGTATGGATGTGGTGGACCGAAGGGCCATTTCTGTGCTGTGTAGCTCCATGACTAATACGTATTACTTATCTTTACTCAATTTAGGTTTATCTCTCCCATTTTACAATTTCTCCCATTTTGCCAACATTGATATAGACTCCCAAGTATACCTTTATATCATGGAATGAAGAGGTATAAAGTACATTTCTTCAACTGTTTTTTAAATATCTGATTTATCAAGTTCACAAACTTATCCCTTGAAGACTTGCTTGTTGGCAGTCAAACTTAAACAGAAAATTTAAGTGTTGATATACCACTAAAATTTGCCTGCAATTGTTTTATTCAAAATGTTATCAATGGTTAAAGTACATAAAAAAGGGAAGATTCTTCACATCATAAATGACTGAGTGCTCATCTGTGTATAAAATTATACAAAGTGCAGCAAATGTTTTACAGGCAGAATGCTTATTATTGGACCTCCCATGAAAATTGATGGTGGTGTCAGAGGATTCATAGTTTTAAGGGATCAGCTCTCACTCGCTCTGTGTAACACATTGAGTGCAGTTCTGATGCTAAAGCTGGAAACATTTACCATCTCTTTGTCATGCCAGAAAATATAATACATGTAAGTAAACACAGCATACGGTAATTCGGCATTATCTGTTGTTTGGCAAGGGTAGATTACACATGGCAATTTGCTTGTGAACTGTCAGCTTCAAGAATTAAAAAAAAACAGATTGCTAACTAACATTTGGCGCCATGAAGTGTGACATTTGGATTCCAAGGCAGATCTCAGTCTAAATTCTCTGCTCAAGTAAAATCAGGCAGTTTTGATTACATTCCCTGTCCAGGTCCAGTGGAAATCTCAGGCAACAGGAAAAATACACAAATTCATACCAAACCTACACGGAATATTAGTTTCAGTAGTTGACATAGTTTAACAATTTCTCAACTACGCTATTTGCTTTTTTGCTACATGTTAATTTTAGAATCAACTATTCCATTTAGAAGTGTTTACATGGGAGTGATCTTCTAATAAAAGCTCAATTAAGTATTTGCTTCCTGAGATGATTTAAAATCTCTGATTTGCTCTGAATAATTAGATCATGGCAATTTTTAATGAGATTTTATATAGTTGCATATTTGTTATACAAAGCTTCAAATGTTACACAGTACAGAAATGGGCCCTTCCACTCATCACTTCAATGCCGACCACTTTGCTCATCTACATGAATCTTATTTACTTACATGAAGCTCATATCCAAGGACTTGCCCAGTTAAATGTCTGTCCAAACATCTTTCAACCTCCGTGGCTATATCAAACTCCTCTGGCTGCAAGTTCTAGATACCAACCACTCATTTATGTCAAAAGAGTTATCATTCAGATCGCCTTTAAATTTTCCGCACTTGAAACATACGATCTCATGTTTTTTGATATTCCTATCCTGGGAAGATGATTTCAACTATTACCCTATCGATGCTTGTTGTAATCGTCACTCAAGGGAAAATTAGCCTGAAGCACAAGAAATTGCTGGATCTTGAGCAAACTACAGTGCTGAAGGAACTCAGTGGGTCAGACAGCATCTGTGGATGACAAGGACAGATGACGTTTCGGGTCAGGACTCTTCTTCATAAAACAAGCCCAACATAACAAATCTATCCCTGTAACTAAGGATCTCTCAGCCGGCTTATTGCAATTTTGCTTTTTCTCTAATTGCAAAAACAAACCAATGATGAAAAAACATCAAAATGGAGCTTTAAAAGGTGGAAAAGACCAAGAAGAAAAGGAGCCCATGAATTTGAATCTTAAGATGCAAAATAAAGACTGTTTACCTTTTATTTGCCGGACATGTTGGCTGATAGCCAGACATGCTGGTTGATACTTCAATATGCTGCTGCAAATTGCTCTTGGTATAATTAGGTGACAGAAAAGTTATCGGGGTGTTTGGACTTTAGAGATACAGCATAGAAAGAGACCCTTTAGTACAAGAAGTTTGCACTGACCAGCAATCACCCCATACAGTAACACTATTCTACACATTAGGAAAAATGTCACGACTTAATTAAGCCAATTAACCTACAAACCTGTATGTCTTTGGAATGTGGGAGGAAACCTGAGCACCCAGAATAAACCCACATGGTCACAGGGAGAACGTACATATTCCACACAGACTGAACCCGTAGTCAGGATCGAACCTGGGTCTCTGGTGCTGTAAGGCAGCAATGCTACTGTTGTGCCTCTGTGCTGACCAATGATAGGCGTTAAAGAAAGGATAGTCTGCAATGAAGTAAATGAAAGAATGGGACTGATGGAAAATGTTTTGAGAGCTGGCAGAAAGTCAATGGGCCAAATGATCTCTTAAATTGTAAGAGAATATGAGATTACAAATTAATATGATCAGTAAATCAAACACAAAAGTTACAACACTGTAAAATAAATTGCTGGCAGCAAGATTCACTTGTTATATTAAAAACATGTTAAAAATGTATCAATGGAACCGAGAGAGAGAGCGAGGAACACATTACTGAAACTTATTTTAAGGAAGATAGACATAAAATGCTGGAGTTATTCAGCGGGACAGGTAGCATTTCTGGAGAGGAGGAGTGGGTGAGGTTTCAGATCGAGACCCTTCTACTTATTTCAAGGAATCTATATGACCTTAATGCCCGGGGAGAATTTGTATCCACAACTCCACAATTTCTTGTGGTCTTGGGTAGAACTGTCAAAGCAAGCTGTGGTGCATCCCAATAAGATTCTTTCTACAATGCATCTGTCGAGGTTGGCAAGAGTCATTGGAGATTTGCCAAATCTTCTGAGGAAGTAGAGATAGGTGTGCTTTCTTGACCATCACTTTAACGTGGTAGGTCCAAGGCAAATTGTTGGTGTTATTTCTACCTTTGAACTTGAAGCACTCAACCACCATTAATGCTGACTGGGGCACGTGCACTACCAAAATTTCTGATGTCAAAAACTAGCTCCTTCATCTTGCCGTCATTGAGGGATGGAAATGCTTCTTCCAGTTATTATTGATTCACTCCGACTAACATAGAACATAATATCTAGAATGGGATATAAAGGATTCAAGGTGAAAGTATCGTCAAAACATAGAACGCTTGTTTATCCCTTCAGTCTAATAGTTCAGCCTGTGTTAAAGGCAAAAGTCAGTCTGTGCAAAAGTTGAAAGTTCAAACCCACCAAGACCCATGAAAAGAAAAGCAAACACCTTCAGGATTATTACTCGTCTCTCGCACGCCAAAAATCCTCGAGTGTTCGACTCAAAGATGCAGATTCTGGCAAAAGTTGTTAGAAACATAGAAAAATAGGTGCAGGAGTAGGCCATTCGGCCCTTCGAGCCTGCACCACCATTCAATGTGATCATGGCTGATCATCCAACTCAGTATCCCGTACCTGCCTTCTCTCCATACCCCCTGATCCCTTTAGCCACAAGTGCCACATCTAACGCCCTCTTAAATATAGCCAATTAACTGGCCTCAACTACCTTCTGTGGCAGAGAATTCCAGAGACTCACCACTCTCTGTGCAAAGAATGTTTTCCTCATCTCGGTCCTAAAGGAATTCCCCCTTATCCTTAGACTGTGACCCCTTGTTCTGGACTCCCCCAACATCGGGAACAATCTTCCAGCATCTAGCTTGTCCAACCCCTTAAGAATTTTGTAAGTTTCTATAAGATCCCCCCCAATCTTCTAAATTCCAGTGAGTACAAGCCGAGTCTATCCAATCTTTCTTCATATGAAAGTCCTGACCTCCCACATTGTTGAAGCAATGTAACAGGTAGAAATTTAAACTCTCAGACCCCAATTCAATGGCAAGTTTACCCATTAAGAAAGTAATCTTCATAATTGAACAGGGACTATGGCAGGCATTTTCTTGTTATTCCCAGAGCAAGCAAAGCAAGCAATCTGTCCTATTTGTAACTGGAAAAGAGACTGGCAACCTCAGCCACATTATTTATTATTTCAGAGACAACAAAAAGTCTACAACACTGACAAGATCACCAACAATGCTATAATTTACTTACTAATAACTTTTTGACATCATATACAACAGTGGATAAAAATTGGTAATTCGCTTGATCCTTTCTCCGACACTCCATTGTCACTGTGCCATCAGTGCTTTCCAAGCATTCAGTCTTGAAGGAATTTTCAACCTTTAGCTGCTGTAAATTGTTAAGACCATTACAACTATTTCCTGCACCTGCAACAAATTCTAAGCCCAGCACGAATTTCAATCCCCGCCAACAACTCCCTCTGTCTACAGTCAATAGTTTAGTGACTCAGAATTTTCAGCCTTCTGTTGAACTCAAGACCGTATAAATTAGGACCAAGAGTAGGCCACCTGGCTCCTCAAACCAGCTCTGCCATTTCTCAAGGTAGTATTTGATCTGTCTGGAAACTCATTCTGCGTTCCAATCCTGTGGTAACTTTTCACGCCCTTACTAATCACACCCTTGACAACCTCTGCCTTAAAAACTCTTCTTCTACCCCACTTTGAAGCCAGACTTCATGACTCGAGACAACCTAAGCAGAAATTTTCTTCCTGCATCTTAACAACCCCTCCCCCCCCGCCGTCCATAATTCGCCCACACAAGGGAAATTAACATAATTCCGAAATAACTTGATTAATACAAATATTATTATTTTTTAAAGAGTAGGAGCAGGCCACCAATCCTCTTTAGCCTGCCCTATAACATAATTACTATTCTATGCAGGCCTCAACTCTTATTCTTCGTCAGTTCCTCATAACTCTCAAGTCCTTGATCTTCAAAATATTTACCTATCTAAATAGTTTAATGTTTAGATCTATTTAATCAAATTTTGGTATGGTTTATACAAAGGATAGACACAAATTGCTGAACTCAGCAGGTCAGGCAGCATCTCTGGAGACAAAGGATGAAGAGTTTGAAGAATTCAGACCTGAAACGTCACCCATCCTTTTTCTCCAGAGATGTGACCTGACCCGCTGAGTTACTCCAGTACTTTGTGTCTATATTGAGTTTAGAAGATGGGATATGTTACAGCTCTACAAGACGTTGGTGTTCAGTTTTGGTTACCCTGCTGCAAGAAAGATGTTAAGCTGGAATGAATGCAGAGAAGATTTATGAGGATGTTGCCAGGACTTGAGAGCCTGAGCTATAAGGAGCCGTTGGGCAGGCTAGGACTTTATTCCTTGGAGTGCATGAGGATGAGGGGTGATATTAGAGAGGTGTATAATATCATGAAGGGAAGCGACAGGTTAGCAGGGGAATTAAGAACCAGACGACACAAGTTTAAGGTGAGAGGAGAAAGATTTAATCGGAACCTGAGGAGCAAATATTTCACAGTAGGTGGTGGGAAATTGAAATGAGCTGGCATGGGAGGCAGATACCATAACAATATTTAAAAGTTATTTGGACAGATATATGGATAGGACAGGTTTAGGGAGACGAGAGCCAAATGCCAGAAGGTGGGACGAGCATGGATGGGGCAAGTTGGGCTGAAAGGCCTGTTTCCATGCTGGATGAGTCCATGACTCTAGCCTACATAGGCCAGGGAAAGCCTTAGTTTCACTTCCAATTAACAAAAAAAATTCTATGAACTTCAGTTTTAACAGACTTGCCCATTAGTTCCCTTGAATCTCATACAGCCTTATAATTCCTCCCATAAAAACCTCACCCATTTGATCTCCTGAACACACCACTATACTATGGACACTTACACAACCCAAATCCTTTTGCTCCCCCCCACCCCATTTACTCTTGTCCCTGCAGCCCCAAATTGTGGAACTCCCTCTCTAAACTACTCGCGTTTTCCAATTCTTCCTTTCAGCAGTTTTTTTTGTTCATCTTTCTTAATTCCTCGCCGAGCCAAATATCTCTGTTCAACCCAACAAAACATCATCAATTCCACCCCCGCCCAAAGTAAATTGCGTTAATTATAAAGATTGGTAAAATGTTTCATGTGCCACTTATTTTTAGCTTTCTAATCTGAATCCAGGGAAGGATCGTGAAGCAATATTATACAGTATTTACAGTAGTAACTTTAGTTGGAATCTCAGAGGAGCTTTGTCCCCAATTATTTGATCATACAATACAGTTTTCTAGCATAAAAATAGTTGAATGGGTGCATATCAATCATAGGTTCATTTGTTAATGATGTGAATACGGAATTGATTAATGGAATGTGAATATCTACAATGCAGCATATCACCACCAAGGTTTAAAATTGTGAGATAATAAAGAGGGAAGTTCTAATTCAATAATAACAACTAAAGTTTGAAGGGTAAAAGGAAGCACAACTCGTAAATGCCTGACAGAATTCAAATGCTTTAACAAATGACAATAAGTTTAAATTTATCGCCCTTTATGAGCGACTATTTGCATATCTTGGGTACGCAAGCAAAGAAGTTCACTGTGACTGGTCACATGTGACAATAAAGTATTCAATTCAAGATATGTTAAGGGAAAAAGAGTAGCAAAGTCAAATGTGGGTCCCTTGAAGGCAGACACGGATGAAATTATTATGGGCAACCAGGAAATGGTAGAAGAGTTGAAAAGGTAATTGGGGTCTGTCTTCACTAAGGAGGACACAAACAATCTCCCAGATGTACTGAAGGACAGAGGATCTAAGAGGGTAGTGGAACTGAAAGAAATTTTCATTAGGCGACAAAATTGTATTGGGTAGGCTAATGGGACTGAAGGATGATATATCCCCTGGGCCTGATGGACTGCATCCCAGGGTCCTCAGGGAGGTGGCTCTAGAAATAGTGGATGCATTGGTGATCATTTTCCAATGTTCAATAGATGCAGGATCAGTTCCTGTGGATTGGAGGATAGCTAATGTTATCCCACTTTTCAAGAAAGGAGCGAGAGAGAAAACAGGGAATTACAGTTGGCCTGACTTCGGTGGTAGGAAAGATGTTGGAGTCAATTATTAAAGAGGTAATAATGGGGCATTTGGATAGCAGTAAAAGGATTGGTCCAAGTCAACATGGATTTATGAAAAGGAAATCATGCTTGACTAATCTAGTAGAGGATGTGACAAGTAAAATGGATGAGGGGTGCCAGTGGATGTAGCGTATCTAGACTTTCAGAAAGCCTTTGATAAGGTCCCGCACGGGAGACTGGTGACTAAAATTAGAGCACATGGTATTGGGGGTAGGGTGTTGACATGGATAGAAAATTGATTGGCAGACTGGAAGCAAAGAGTGGGAGTGAACGGGTCCTTTTCAGAATGGCAGGCAGTGGCGAGTAGAGTGCCGTAAGGCCCGGTGTTGGGGCTGCAACTGTTTACCATATATATTAATGATTTGGAAGAGGGAATTAGGAGCAACACTAGCAACTTTGCGGATGACACAAAGCTGGGTGGCAGTTTGAACTGTGAAGAGGATGTTAGGAGTTTGCAGGGTGACCTGGACAGGTTGAGTGAGTGGGCAGATGCGTGGCTGATGCAGTATAATATAGATAAATGTGAGGTTATCCACTTTGGTGGCAAAAACAAGGGGGCAGATTATTATCTCAATGGGGTTAGGTTAGGTAAGGGGGAGGTCCAGCGAGACCTGGGTGTCCTTGTACACCGGTCACTGAAAGTTGGCTTACAGGTACAACAGGCAGTGAAGAAAGCTAATGGAATGTTGGCCTTCATAACAAGAGGATTTCAGTATAGGAGTAAAGAGGTTCTTCTGCAGTTGTATAGGGCTCTGGTGAGACCACATCTGGAGTATTGTGTACAGTTTTGGTCTCCTAATTTGAAGAAGAACATCCTTGTGATTGAGGCAGTGCAACGTAGGTTCATGAGATTGATCCCTGGGATGGCGGGACTGTCATATGAGGAACGATTGAAAAGACTAGGCTTGTATTCACTGGAGTTTAGAAGGATGAGGGGATATCTTATAGAAACATATAAAATTATAAAAGGACTGGACAAGCTAGATGCAGGAAAAATGCTCCCAATGTGGGGCGAGTCCAGAACCAGGGGCCACAATCTTAGAATAAGGGGGAGGTCATTTAAGATTGAGGTGAGAGAAAAAAAATTCTCCCTGAGAGTTGTGAATTTATGGAATTCGCTGCCACAGACGGCAGTGGAGGCCAAATCACTGGATGGATTTAAGAGGGAGTTAGATAGAGCTCTAGGGGCTAGTAGAGTCAAGGGATATGGGGAGAAGGCAGGCATGGGTTATTGATAGGGGATCACAATGATCACAATGAATGGCAGTGCTAGCTCAAAGGGCCGAATGTCCTCCTCCTGCACCTATTTTCTATGTTTCTATGTTTCACGTTTAATCCATTTTGATGTAGTTCGAGCGGGAGAAGGAAATGTAGTGCACATGTCACATCAGAAGCCCAAACACCCTCTACCATTGCTACACAACCAAAGATGCCCACCATTCCATTTCAAAATCACACTTTGGAAAATTTGACTGCTTGCCTCTGCTTTTACTCACTGGATAGACACAAAATGTTGGAGTAACTCAGCAGGACAGGCAGCATCTCTGGAGAGAAGGAATGGGTGACATTTCAGGTAGAGTTTCGGGTCTTGACCCGAAACGTCACCTATTCCTTCTCTCCAGAGATGCCGCCTGTCCCGGAGTTACTCCAGCATTTTGTGTCTATCTTCGGTTTAAACCAGCATCTACAGTTCCTTCATTTCATCTGCTTTTGCTCACTGCTCTACAAGCAGAAACAAAAGTTAAAAGACCCAGTACAGAATGTCATACAGTGCTGGTTTGAGCAAACAGATGAGATCCTTCACCAATACTTAAGTCAATGGACTGGTCGATGTCCAAGCAACAATATCTACACTTCAAAACTTTGTGACCGGTCAATTGGCACATCCCAAGGACACGGAAGCTGAAAACAAATGCAAGTTACCTTCTGATTGCTTCAGGAATACCAATTAATGGATCAATGAAAATAGCTTCATTGAGCAGTTTTGAATTTTGCAATGACATGACTAAATAGAGGTTGAACGTCTCACAACTTCAGCTGTCAATGCACCAGCAATAAATTATGCAACAATGTCATGAATATTAGAAGGATGTAAATTGAAAATATTTTATTAGCTGTGGTTTTCTCATGATAATTGTGACCTCATTGCTGAAACAGATGGCTGCGATAATTAATTGCTAAGAGTAGCTAATTATGAAGTTCAAAACTAAAGTTAAAAAATGGTACTGCTGCAAATCAACAAGAAAAGATACGGAAAATAATCAGCACTGGAGAAATCAAAGGTTGCATTGCGATGGTATATTTTTCATTTATCAACCGTTCAAAATGTCATATTATTCAATCCCAATCATATTTTCAACCTGTTCAATTAACAAGGTCCATGTCCAATTTATCTAAGACTTAGCAAGATATGACACCTTTAATGTGAGTGCCAAAAATAACAGTGAAATGGACCATTTTAAAACTTAATGCTCAACTATGTAGTTCAATGCAACTAAGTGGAGAACTGCACTGTGCTGTATATCAGTGTAAATGTAAGTTATATAGGACTACAATTTCCAATAATGCAGAAACTGTGCATATAATAAACCTTTTTCAGTGTGCATATGGACACATAATGCATCAAAGCTATGGATTATATCAGACACATGATCTACCACAGCCATGTAGTGCAGTGAAATGCCCATTGTCTATAAGTAATCAGTGTTTCAGATTTCCAGTTATTCAATTTAGTTTTGCTCTACAAAATCAAATGAGAGACAGTCATGCATCATGCATGAGTGGAGGATTATCTCGCAGTTCAGAGGTAGAGCATGGAAAAAAGCCCTTTGGCCCACAGAGCCAGCGCTGATCATTGATCACCCTTTTACACCAGTTCTATATCATTCTATATCATGCCTTCATAATGGATTCTTAGAGCATCTTGCATTGGAGCCTACCAGGGAGAAGGCAATTCTGGATTTAGTGTTATATAATGAAACGGATTTGATAAAGGAATTTGAGGTTAATGAGCCATTAGGAGGCAGTGACCATAATATGGTCAGGTTTAATCTACAATTGGAAAGGGAGAAGGGTAAATTGATAGTGTCAGTGTAACAGTTGAATAAAGGGGACTATGGGACCATGAGGGAGGAGCTGGCCAAAGTTGACTGGAAAGATAACAGCAGGGATGACAGTGGAACAACAATGGCAGGTATTTCTAGGAATAATACAGAAGGTGCAAGATCAGTTCATTCCTAGGAGGAAGAAAGATTCCAAGGGGAGTAAGGGGTGACCGTGGCTGACAAGGGACGTCAGGGACAGCATATAAAACTAAAAGAGATGTGCAACACAGCAAAGATGAGCGGGAAGCAAGAGATTGGGTAATGTTTAAAGAGCAACAGAAGATAACTAAAAAGGCAATACGGGGTATTGAGATGAGGTACAAAGGTAAGCCAGCCAAGAATATAAAGGAGGATAGTAAAAGCTTCTTTAGGTATGTGAAGAGGAAAAAAATAGTTAAGACCAAAGTTGGACCCTTGAAGGTGAATTTATTATGGGGAACAAGGAAATGGCAGATGAGTCGAACAGGTACTTTGGATCCGTCTTCACTAAGGAGGACACAAACAATCTTCCTCATATAGTAGTGGCCAGAGGATCTGGGGTGACGGAGGAACTGAAGGAAATCCACATTAGGCAGGAAATGGTGTAGGGTATACTGATGGGACTGAAGGCTGATAAATCCCCAGGGTTTGATGGTCTGCATCCCAGGGTACTTAAGGAAGTTGCTCTAGAAATCGTGGATGCATTGGTGATAATTTTCCAATGGACTCAGGATCAGTTCCTGTGGGTTGGAGGAATGTTATCCCACTTTTTAAGAAAGGCAGGAGAGAGAAAACAGGGAATTATAGACCAGTTAGCCTGCCATCGGTGGTGGGGAAGATGCTGGAGTCAATTATAAAAGATTAAATAGCCACACATTTGGATAGCAGTAACAGGATCGGTCCGAGTTAGCATGGATTTACGAAGGGGAAATCATGCTTGACTAATCTTCTGGAATTTTTTGAAGATGTAACTGGGAAAATGGACAAGGGAGAGCCAGTGGATGTAGTGTACCTGGACTTTCCGAAAGCATTTGATAACGTCCCACATAGGAGATTAGTGGGCAAAATTAGGGCACATGGTATTGGGGGTAGAGTGCTGACATGGATAGAAAATTCGTTGGCAGATAGGAAACAAAGTGTAGGGATTAACGGGTCCCGTTCAGAATGGCAGGCAGTGGCTAGTGGGATACCGCAAGGCTCTGTGCTGGGACTGCAGTTATTCACAATATACATCAATGATTTGGATGAAGGGATTCAAAGTTAAGGGCCTGTCCCACCAGCACGCAACTATATGCGATGAACGCGATCAAACCGGCAGCGGGGGCCGCGTGGAGGTCGGGTGATCCCCTGTACAGGACCGGTCCCACCAGCATGCGCCTGCATGCGGCAAGCGCAACTAAACCGGCAGCAGGGGCCGCGCGGAGGTTGGGTGAGTGGCGCAACGCGGCGCAAAGCGAGGCGAACTTGAAGCAAGTCCAAGGTAAGTTCGCCAGGACTTAGAGGGGCACACAGAGAGGGGCACCGAGACACACACACATACAGGGCCACGGAGCCACACACATAGAGGGTCACGGAGGCACTTACCAATAGTTTAACGGAGGCACGATGTCCGGGCGGTGTGTAAATGTCGCGGCGACTGCGAGCCGACAAGCCGTTGCCGCGCGGGATTTTTGGACATTGTCGGTTTTTCGGAGCCCCGCGCGGCGTCGGGACGAACTCGGGACAAACTCCGCACAATTCCACACGGCTCCGGCGATCGAAGTGGGACCGGCCCCGCGACGCCGGACGGCTCAAGCGACCACGTTAGGTCGCGCTAATCGCATCGAGTTGCATGCTGGTGGGACAGGCCCTTTACATTAGCAAATTTGCAGATGACACAAAGCTGGGTGGCAGTGTGTACTGTGAGGAGGATGCTATGAGAATGCAGGGTGACTTGGACAGGTTGGGGGAGTGGGCAGATCCATGGCAGATGAAGTTTAATGTGGATAAATGTGAGGTTATCCACTTTTGTAGCAAACAGGAATTACTATCTAAATGGCATCAAGTTGGGAAAATGGGAAGTACAACTGGGGGTCCTTGTCCATCAGTCTATGAAAGTAAGCATGCAGGTACAGCAGGCAGTGAAGAAAGCAAATGGCATGTTGGCCTTTATAACAAGAGGAGTCGAGAACACACCTGGAGTATTGTGTATAGTGTTGGTCCCCTAATTTGAGGAAGGACATTCTTACTATTGAGGGAGTGCAGCATAGGTTTACAAGGTTAATTCCCGGGATGGCGGGACTATCTTATGCTGAGAGAATGGAGCATCTGGGCTTGTACACACTGGAGTTTAGAAGGTTGAGAGGGGATCTTATTGAAACATATAAGATTGTTGAGGGTTTGGACACCCTAGAGGCAGGAAACATGTTCCCGATGTTGGAGGAGTCCAGAACCAGGGGCCACAGTTTAAGAATAGGGGGTAAGCCATTTAGCACGGAGAGTTGTGAGTCTGTGGAATTCTCTGCCTCAGAGGGCGGTGGAAGCCAGTTCTCTGGATACTTGCAAGAGAGAGCTAGATAGGGCTCTTAAAGATAGTGGAGTCAGGGGATATGGGGAGAAGGCAGGAACGGGGTACTGATTGGGGATGATCACATTGAATGGCGGTGCTGGCTCGACGGGATGAATGGCCTACTCCTTCACCTATTGTCTAGTCTTTTATAGGAAAACAGAACATATTCCTTGCGCCTTATGCAGGGTTAAAAATAGATCACCAAAGTTCTCCCCACCACATCTGAGGTCTGGTACGGATTTATGGAAACAGGTATGAAGTGACCTCTGAAAAAGGATACGAGGATCTTTCAAAATGTAAAAAAATCTCACGGGTTTGAAAGGAAATTTTCCCAAATTTCTCTTTTATTCAATTGACAGAACTCGTCTGAATATTTTTTTGGTTTGGTTTGTAAGTAACCAGCAAGATCTCATGTAAGATGATGCCAACTCATCTCATGGCACCATTTAATATGCCAATATTTCTCAATATATAGGCCCAAATTGTTTAAGATTTATTTTTAATTTATTACGGTCTAGCCTTTACGTGTTAGGAATAGGCTAGCTCCAGGAATACGTTACCATATTAAAAGTTGCTGTATAATTTGAGCTGGTGTTGAAAAACAAAGATAGTTAGAAAAGCTTTCAGCAAACATCCAATGTTAGAAGTCTTTGGAGACAAGAAATATAATTGATTCTAGAAGAAATAAACACTAAATCTTTTATGCTATGTTATTGTGGCAAGAAATATGAAAAGGTCAGGATAACCCAGATATAGTCAACCCATAAATCCTCCAAACAGGATGCCCCAAACCATATGAATTTGCAAAGAGACTAGGTTCTATTTATGAAGGCTTCATTCTTCTTTTCTACTGACACATTGTATTAGTATTGGCTGACATATTGCAGTCAATTGCAAAACAGCAGCACATGTTTGTAACCTCAAATAAACATGTCCATAAAGACTTGCAATCTCTGGTGCATATTTCTCTCCGTCAGTCTTAGGCGCCAAGTTTCAAGGAATTGCCAGCTTTATCAGGCTGTTAAAGCAGTCTAATCAAGGATTCTCAAACATAGTAAATTAAAATAATGATTACCAAACACTTAAACATTTTGCACAGCCCAAGTTTAAAGACTAGAATTTGCATAATATTAAAGTCAAAGCTGAAATATTATAAACTATTAATATTCATATATTTTATGAATATTCCATTACATATTGAAGAAATGACAGTCTGCAATTAATGTTTTAAGTTTAGATAGTTTGCCAAGCTGTAATGTTGGTACAATTTTTAATTTAAAACTAATTTATAGCTCATGCACTTCTAGGAGTTTTGCCACCAAGGATATTAAATGCTGAAGGGGCTGTCCCACTGTGGCGACCTAATCTGCGAGTTTAGAAGAGTTTGCCCTCGACTGAAACTCGCAGCATGGTCGACACACGGTCCTAGGAGGTCACTGGAACTCTCCTTCATGCTCAAGGGATGTTCCCGCATACTCGCGGCCTCAGCTAGTTCGTGGAAAAATTTTCAGCATGTTGAAATAGTTTCCGCGAGTAAAAATTGGTCGGCATAATTCTTTTTAACTCGTAGCGCAGTGAAGTGGCGACCTTATTTAGTTACAGGCAGCCGTAGGCAATCTCCTTCACTGACCGGGCAGTCGGTCGATCCAGCTCGAGCTTGAAGGTCGAAGACACTCCTCTGAACTCGCGGATTAGGTCACCGCAGTAGGACAGCCCCTTGAATGTGAAAGTTTCCGATCCCACTGACATCTGGAGATTACATGGAAAAGGTAGCAGCTGGCCATCAAATTTAAGGCCTGGGAATAACTGATAGCACCCTCTGGATTTAGTTGTGCATGCAGCATTCACTCCAAGTTGCTGTCTGGATCCCCGATGATGAAAAACACCAGCCGTTTTGCCAACAATACAACATCAAATCCAGGTCATCATATCAAATATTAGACTGCACTAGATATTTTCTTCAGCTTAACGTCACTGGCCTTTACTTTAAGAAAAACCATAATCAGGAGAGATTGCTTTCTGATCTCACTCCCCCTAGGCTTCAGGAATCAATTTTTTTGCAATCTTGATGATAAGTTATCAGAAATGTACTACTCTAAAATTACATGGTAGCTCTGCTGATCTCTCATCATAAATCAGGCAGCACAGTAGCAGAATCCCTGGGCCTGATTCAAACAGCGATAAAGATTAGATCTTACCCTATTCCCCCAAGGGCTCAACCAGTCCTCTGGAGTAGCACTCTTCAAACAAAGGGATACGTTTGTATGAAACTAAACCATAGAGTGATATTCAGGGGGAAGCTGTGTTTCAATCACTACTTTGAAAGAATGCATGTAGAAATATCATATCTCCACCAGCCATTTTGCTAATTATCTCAAATCTGTAACACAACAATGTTAATTTCCAACTCATATTCAAGATCGTATGAAACTATTTAAAGAGGGAATTTTATTGTGCATCAGACAGTGTCACAAAGCCAGACTAATTATTTACATGGGCATTATGAATTTGCCATTATATTTAGTGACAAAGCAGACTGATTAGATATTTAAAGTAACTTAGTACATGAAGTATAGGAACATTGTAATGTGGACATTAGGGGCACCAGACTCAGAGTCTTACAGCATGGAGAAAGGCCCTTTGGCCCAACTTGCCCACCGCGGCCAACATGTCCTATCTGCACTAGTCCTGCCTGCCTGCATTTGGTGATATCCCTCTAAGCCTGTCCTATCCATAGTACCTGCCTCAGCTACCTCCTCCAGCAGCTCTCCATACACCTACCACCCTTTGCGTGAAAAGGCTACTAAAAAGTTACCCCTCGGGTTCTTGTTTCCCCTCTTTCTCCCCATCTTTTATGCAAGCTGGACAAACTAATTGATCTCTGCTTGGTCTGCACAAGAGTAGAAGTAACGTTTCCAATGTCCTTGGCCTTAGAATACATCTTAGATTCATCTCCCATTCATGTCCTGTGTTTTCTATTTGAACAAACAAGAGGAGAAAAGGGTTAACCTATGCTTCAATGCCCTTCTGGAACCAAGAGCTGCCCAAGGAATTCAGATGCTGTCTCAGTGGATCACACAACATCTCTGGAGGACATGGATACACAATGTTTTAGGGGAGGTTTGATAAAGGATTTCGACCTGAAAGTTCACCCACCCATGTCCTCCAGTAATGCTGCCTGACCTGCCGAGCTAATCCAGACCCTTGTGTTTTAGTTTTGTTTATTTAGTTCAGTTTATTTTCTTGTCACATGCACAGAGGTACAGTGGAAAGCTTTTGTTGCATGCTAACCAGCCAGCAGAAAGACAACACATGATCACAATCAATCCATTTGCAATGAATAGATACATGATAAGGGATTACCCTTTCGGGAAACAATGTGCAGTAAAGGGCCTGTCCCACCAGCATGCGATTCCATGCGGTGAGTGCGACCAAACTGGCAGAGGGGGCCGCGCGGAGGTCGGGTGATCCCCGTACAGGGCCCGTCCCACCAGCATGCGCCTGCATGCGGCAAGCGTGACCAAACCGGCAGCAGGAGCCGCGCGGAGGTCGGGTGAGTGGCACAACGCGGCACAAAGTGAGGCGAACTTGGAGCGAAGTCTCAAAGGTAAGTTCGCCAGGACAGAGAGGGACACACACACAGAGGGGCACAGAGGCACACACAGAGAGGGTCACGGAGCCACACACAGAGAGGGTCACGGAGGCACCTACAGAGAGGGTCACGGAGGCACGACATAGAGACGGTATGTAATGCGTCGAGGCGACAGCGAGCCGACAAGCCGTTGCCGCGCGGAATTTTTGAACACGATCAGTTTTTCGGAGCCCCGCGCGGTGTCGGGACAATTCCGCACGGCTCCGGCGATCGAAGTGGGACCAGCCCCACGACGCCGGACGGCTCAAGCGACCACGTTAGGTTGCACTCATCGCATAGAGTTGCATGCTGGTGGGACAGACCCTTAACTGAAGGAATGATCATGACTGATAATCCTTTGGCTGTCAATGGAAATTAATACTGCAAGAGTTTGTACCTCCAATACTGGGGTTAGAAAGATACAAAGAGAGAATGAAGTCGGATTTTGGATTATTCTTGAAGAATGAGTAAACTAATGAATACGTTTAAAAAAAAATAATGGTATTAATATAGTTTGATTATAATCACGTATTGTCTTTCTGCTGGCTGGTCGGTGTGCAAAGTACTTATGATACAGAGTAATTATATATCATAACAAGTACTTTAATTTGAAAACATTCAGAGACCATCGAGATGAGTACCGTAGGCTCTGAATCATAAGTTGAACTAAAACACAACATGGCTGGCTGCCTGCCTGCACGAGGTGACGGTGGTGTGAGAATGCAACAAAAGGTTTTCACTGTGCCTCGGTAAACTTGACAATAAACAAAACTGAAGTGTAGTTAAACTTTGTTTGTAAGCGGCAGAGCAGAAAATAGAATAAGAACTTTCCAACAGCAGACATAAATACAAATTATATTTTTCACTCAAGGATTAGTGTTTTTCTTTTGGCTAATCTGTCAGCGTCATATTCACAACCCATCACATGTTGAATGGGCAGTGGGCAGGAGCTATAGACCTGCACGGGAAGGTAGACGCTCCCACCCCCATAAGTCTCGGGCAGATGGAGCTCATTAGCCTGGGAAGGCAGTCAATCTAGGAGAGGGAAAACTCTGATTTAAAACCTCCACTGCCTTGTGGCCATATCCAGTCATGGAAAAGGCTCCTGGAGTAAACTTCAAGAAAATCCAGAGTCAGAGCCCCTAAGGCAGTTCGTTGTTGTCTACAATCTCACTCTGGCAGCTCCTGCGACGGCGCTGGTGCCAAACTGCAATGGCCCTGCAGTTCCTTTGGATCGATCAGCGACGTGGAGAGGGGGGGACATGCTGCATGGGCAACAGCCTGTCCTCCATATGACATCGCCCAGGCTTGCCTCCGACCACACATCACCTGCAAACTTGGATGCATCACTGACCGAGGAGGGCCTACTACTATCACATGTTGAAGGCTAAAGATGGGCACTTCAAAACAAAATCCCTTCACCATGGATGGACCCTTCACCAAACCACCAGAATTGAAGACATAAATAGCTGTTCAATTAGGCAATGGTTCAAAGTCAAGTGAAAATGTGAACAGACAACAGACTATGTTTTTTAAAATCGACTTAATTGATCTAGCCTCTTGGTTCGACATCCATCTCAGAACAGCAATTAATTATCACAGCAAACATTTTGGCTGTGTTATGCTTTGAAAATCTTAGGCACAAAGTTAAAAGAAAAATTATATATTTAAAAATAGATTGCATCTCAAGCAGTATTCCATGGTTATGGTCTGTTTTAATCTTAGTAGATGCTGGTGACCATGTGGACTTGTATAAACTCCTGTTAAGATGACATTCAGGTGAGCCAGTCTTCCGAAATTCCCATTCTCGCTCCACTGCCAGTCTGTATTGTGACTGCAGGGCTCGAAATTAGCGGTTGCCCGGGTGCCAATGACCACCCAAAGTACCGCCGGGCAACCTAAATGGCGACTCATTTTGCACGGCTTGGCAAGTAAATACTGGTTTATACCGATAGACACAAAAAACTGGAGTAACTCCGCGGGTCAGGCAACATCTCTGGAGAATAGGAGTATGACGTTTCGTATCGATGGTGGCGGCTGCATTCCTCTAGTGTCTTTGATTGCGGAGCAAAGATATTAGGTGCGTGGTGACGAAGGGTCGGAGCAAATGACGGGTCTCGAACAGCGGCAACAGCGGCTCCTCCTACCGCACCCCGCCTGGCAGAAGGAGACCTCCCTCTCCCTCCCTCCTCCCGGCCTCAGCGTGCGAGAGGGGGTTTTTTGAAAGCGCCGCTGGTGGATTTGCAAGCAGCGGCTGCTATCGCCCTGATAACGGCCACTGCCTGCAAAGCTGTTAACAGGTCTTTCAAAACAACCCCTCTCGCACACGCCGAGGCCGGGAGGAGGGAGGGAGGGAAAAGAGAGAGAGAGAGAGAGAGAGAGAGAGAGAGAGAGAGAGAGAGAGAGAGAGAGAGAGAGAGAGAGAGAGAGAGAGAGAGAGAGAGAGGGAGGGAGGGAGGCGAAGGCCTCCTTCCACCGTCTGAAGCAGCTGCACCAAAGATCCAATAGCTATAGGATCTTTGAGCTGCACTGCTCGGTCCCGCACCTACCTGTTGGCTGGCGGAGGAGGGGAGGCGGTGGCGACGAATTCCCTACCGCCTCCCCCTTTGGCGGCGGCACTTTGGTGGTGGACAGGGACGGCCAAGGCAGCGGGGCAATGTTGTCCCAGGAGCGCCAACCTTCCTTCCTCCCCACCTCCTCTGCCCCTTCCCTCCCCCCTCTCTCTCTCTCTCGCACGCCCCCCTCCACCCCTCTTATCCTGGGACCCCTCCTCTCCATCCCACACTGATCCCCATTCCTCCTCTATTCAGTTCTCAGTGACATCCCCTGTGCTCCCCTCCCCATCTACCACCCCCTATCTATTCATCACCCTACCCACCTCGCATTGATTCTCCTGCCACCCCCCATCCATCCTACACTGGTCCCCCAATTCATCCTGTACTGACCCCCCTTCCCATCCATCCTGCACTTCTCCCTCCCATTCATACTGCACTGATCCACCCATTCATCCCGTACTGACCCACCTTCCATTTACCCTGCACCAAACCCCCCATCCATCCTGTAGTGATGTCTCCATTCATCTTTTATTAATCCCCCATTCATCCTGTACTGATCCCTTCATGCATCCTGTACTGATCCCTTCATGCATCCCGTACTGATCCCCCATTCATCCCATACTGATCCCCTCATTCATCCTGTAGTGATCCCCCATTCATCCTGCACAGACCCTCCGATCCACACTGTCCTGACCCCCCCCCCCCCATTCATCCTGTACTGATCCCCCTCCATTCAAGAAAAATGGGGGGGGAACAGTCTGAAGAAGGGTCTCAACCCGAAATGGTGCCTATTTCCTTTGCTCCATAGATGCTACCTCACCCACTGAATTTCTCCTGCATTTTTGTCTACCCCCATTTGTCCTGTACTGACCCCCCCCCCCCACATCCATCCCGTACTGATCCCCCCCACACATCCATCCCGTACTGATCTCCCATTCAACACCACTGACATCCCCCATGCTCTCCCCTCACAATTTTACATACTCCAACCAACACGTACTAATTCACCTGCCTCAATCCATCCATTCCGCACAGATTGCCTTCTCAACCCCCCCCCGGCAATGATTCCCACACCCCCTGACCCTATTGTGCTTCATGGTCTTCAGAGCGAACATTGACTATGTTTGATAATGGAATGCAATCAAATGTGTTTTAATTCCCAATGTTATTATTTGTTTTGACACCTTTAAACATATTACCAAAAGAACATTTGCTGCAGTTATGTCCTTTGGCCTTCTCTTGTCAGTTATTGTAATGTTTAACCTGTCAGATGAGTATAGTCGGTTTTAACAGCTATTATCATAAAATGCCTTTAGAAATTTCCTTGCAACCTGTATATTTTGTTATGGATAAATTATGTGGGAAGCCAGAGTGTTTCTGAGCCAACAGCAATAACGTCCCCATGCTATGGCCATGTCATGGTAATTTTCGGTCCTTCACAGAAAACATGCTTGCATCAATCTGTAGTGTGCATGGTCCAGGATTTATTGACACAGGTTGATCATGTGCTGAATAATCCAACCACATGTTTGTTTGGAAGTGGAAAGAACTAATAGAAATTGCATTAATTGCAATATGTAAAAAGAGTTGAGATATTGTATTATAATTTTGCAGCATGTCATTATCTTGTGACTGGGTTTCATCAGGATGCTTTGGTTTCCTCCCACATCTCAAAGTCATGCAAATTGGTTATGCTGCATGTATATATGTCTTGATTGGTGAATATGTTTAGTTTGTGAGTTATTTGAAGCAGAAATAATATGTGAATGTAGACAAAAGTGCTGGAGAAACTCAGCGGATGTGGCAGCATCTATGGAGCGAAGGAAATAGGCAACGTTTCGGGTCGAAACCCTTCTTCAGACTGATGGGTTTCAGCCTGAAACGTTGCCTATTTCCTTCGCTCCATAGATGCTGCTGCACCCGCTGAGTTTCTCCAGCACTTTTGACTACCTTCGATTTTCCAGCATCTGCAGTTCCTTCTTGAACATAATATGTGAATGCTTCATTGAGCATTATTCTGACTGGTAACTATGCACTTCGTCCGAGCACATTATCACACGCGTCATGCAAACCGTCTTAAATGACCACCTAAACTGTCATTTGGCAACCTAAAAAACTGTCAAGGTTGCCCGGCTGGCAACAGGGAAAAAAAGTTAAGCAAGAGCCCTGGGCTGGTTATATTAAAAGGAACAGCTATACCATTGAACAAAGCAATTTTGCCTATTGAGGAACCTCATCGATCCACCTCTTTCTCTCACTAATTTTCACTGTAACGTTCTCTCAATTCTCTCACCATTCTCAGTGCAATTCTCTCAACATTCTCATCAGTTTCTTGCATATTTTACTTCCGACCATCACTGTCAAGGTCATTTACGGAGTGTGATTAAATAACCAATTTGCACGACTTTGAGATGTGGGAGGAAACCAAAGCATCCTGATGAAACCCAGTCACAGGGAGAACGGAAAAACCTCCCATAAAGAGCACCCGAGGTCAGGAATGAACCCGAGTCACTGATGCGGTGAGGCAGCCGCTCTACCAGCTGCACCGCCACAATCAATGTTCACATCCAGCCAAGGAAGCTATTTGGGCCAAGCACATCTATAATAGCTTTTTAATTTGGTCTTTCTTCAGAGGCATTCCAGCTCCAAAACCACAAGAGCCAAACATCGAGCCGCAGTAACTCTCCGTGCTTTTCAAAGACTCTGGACATGTACAAGATCACAATACTAAAACAAAAGAAGAGTCCAAGTTAACTTGGAAAAGAAAAATGAGCTTCTCAGCTTGTTTGGCAAGGATGGAGGTCTCATAGTTAGGACACTGCCAGTATTTGAGGCCAAATCCCTTTTAAATTCCCTAATAAAACCAACAACCTCGAGCTTATGCTTGAATTCCTGCAGTTACAAGCATAGCCATGCACATCAGCATTAGAACTCGAGTAACAACCATGGGAATTACCCATTAAAATGAGATATCTACTGGAAAGAGATAGGAAAAGAATACTCCTCCTTAATGTCCCCACTAACAATAGAGTCAATCTTATCGTAACGGAAATCTCCTTCGAAAATATGGACTTAAGAAAAAAAAAATGGCTTTATGTGGATCTTTTGAGAGAGATGTGATCTTGAATGTTCAAGGCACTTATGTCCCATTAAATGTCTGATGCAGCATAAACATTCTGGCAATGAAGTTAGATTATGGCCTTGCAGAACAGCAAATCCAACCTGCCGACGTTACTCCTTTTATCTCAGCAATTTACCATTTCAAATTCTGAGCATGGCTACCACATTCCGACGAAATGGTGATGAAAAAAAAACTCACACTAAACACTTGCAAACCACCCAAAATTAAAGCAATTGTGCAATTGATATTTAAGTTGAATGCAGCACAATTCTACATCTCTCTGGGTGCCTTTGTGCCCACTGAGAGCTGCATCTCCTTCCATTTTAAGGGATTTCATCCCGTTTAGCACTTCCTCCTCCCAATCCCTATCCCTCCCCACTTCATCCCAGCCTTGAAAATCCCACGCATGACCTCAACATTGCCACAAGAAACAAAACTTGTCTGGAGCGAGATTTTCAGTACATTGGTCTGAAAAATGACAGTTCTTATTTACTCACAGAAAAAACAAGATTCACTAACCTTAATGTTCCATTAAAACTGTAGGATTTAAAGAGAAATCTGTGTGGTTACCTTCTCTGTCCTCTGAGATATGCCATCTCCTATAACTTCAAATCCAAACACATGCTGTGTTGCCCGCTTAGCCCGAGGAAGAGATTGTCGTGGTCATTCTCAACATGACCGTTGTTATGCTCGTCTGTGTCAGAACCAACTGTCTCTGCTGCAAATGTGATATTAGCTCAGTTATCTGATCACCATGAATACAGCCTGATCTAGTGGACAAATACCACCACTGGATTAGCAACACATTATACAGGGCTGCCAACTCTCACGCTTTGAGCGTGAGAATCACGCATTTTAACCAATTCTCACGCCCTCACGCTGATCAGAGATTTCTCATGCTCTGTGGTGAGAAATTCTGTGATCAACGAAAATTTCAAAACTTAGATAAACTGCATGGTCCGCGGGTGTTGGCGAGCCGGGGCTGAGGGAGGGATGGAAGTAGAACCGGCGACGGAGACAGATGCGGCGGGGATCCGGGGCTAGCGAGTGTTCGCCAGGGACAGATGCCGGGAACGGGGCAGGCGACTGTTTGCCGGGGCTGGCGAGTGTTTGCGGGGCTGGCGAGTGTTTGCGGGGCTGGCTGCAGCTCCAGCCACGGAGCAATGCAACAGTCCCGGGCGGTCGGGAGCGTTGCGCCGCTGCCGTGAGAGTCTCTGTCCCTTCGGCAAAGGGAGGCGGAGAGTGAGAGGGGAAGGAGACAGGGAGACAGTGGGAAGAGAGAGAGAGGGGGTAAGAGGAGAGAGAGGGGAGACACAGAGAGGGAGAGAATGGGGAGAGTGAGAGGGAGGGGGGGAGAGAGAGGGGAGAGAGGGGGTGGAGAGCATTGGAGAGAGGGCGGGAAGAGAGAGGGGTGATAAAAGAGAGAGGGGAAGAGGGAGAGAGGGGAAAGAGAAACGGAGGAAAGAGAGAGAGTGAGAGAAATGGGGGACAAAAAAGAGGAGATAGAGACAGGAGAAAGAGAGAAGGGGAGAGAGAGGTGGGAGGGAGAAATGGGGGAGAGAGGGGGAGAGAGAGGAGAGAGGGGGGAGAGACAGATGGGAGAGAGGGGATGGAGAAAGAGGGAAGAGATGGGAGAGAGTGTGTGGAGAGGGAGCGAAAGGGAGAGGGGGGGAGATAGAGAGGGATGGAGAAAGGGAGCGAGGGGAGAGATAGGGAGAGGGAGAAGCGAGGAGGAGAGAGGGAGAGAGAAGAAAGAGGGGGAGAGAGAGAAGAGAGAGAGGAGGGGGAGAGGAGAGAGGGAGGGGAGGGGGAGAGAGAGAGGAGAGAGGAGAGAGAGAGGGGTGAGAGAAGAGAGAGGGAAGGGGAGAGAGAGGAGAGAGAGGGGGATAGAGAGGCAGGGCTGCCAACTCCCATGCATTGAGCGTGAGAATCACGCATTTCTCCAAATTCTCACGCTGATCACAAATTTATCGTGCTCTGTCGTGAGAAATTCTGTGATCAACGGAAATTTCAAAACTCATATCAACTGCATGGGCCATGGGTATTGGAAGCAGAAGCAGCGACGGGGACAGATGTGGATGGGGTGCTGGCGAATGTTTGCCGAGCTGGCGAGTTGCTCACTGCAGCTCCGGCCATGGAACAGCCTCAGTGCAAGGCGTCGGAAGCGTTGCGCCGCTGCCGTGAGAGCCAAATTCACCCAGGTGACCGGCATGGATCAGGCTGCGGCTCGGTGCATCCTGGAGGACAACCAATGGCTGCTGGAAGTAAGTACCAGGCACTGGGTAGAAACGGTGGAAGATAGTGGACTTCAAATGGGGGTGGTTGGAGAAAGCATCCTGCTTGCCTGCTAGATTTTTACTTACTGTAACTGCAGGAAAAATGTTCCCGATGTTGGGGGAGTTCAGAACCAGAGGTCACGGTTTAAAGGGGGGGCTAGTTAGGACTGAGATGAGGACAAACGTTCTTCACACAGAGTTGTGAATCTGTGGAATTCTCTGCCACAGAAGACAGTGCAGGGCAATTTACTGGATGTTTTCAAGAGAGAGTTACTTTTATTTCTTCGGGCTAACAAAATCAAGGGAAATGGGGGAAAAAAAACAGGAAAGAGGTACTGATTTTAGATGAATAGCCATGATCATATTGAATGGCTTGAAGGGCTGATGGCCTATTCCTGCATCTATTTTCTATGTTCCTATGCTTGAGTATGTGGCAATAAAACTTGATCATTTGATTTTGAAGCATTCATGCATGATGGAGGTATAATGTAGTCATAGAGTGATACAGTGTGAAAACAGGCCCTTCGGCACAACTTGCCCACACCCACCAACATGTCCCAGCTACGCTACCTGTTTTTGGTCCATACCTCCAAACCTGTCCTCTCCATGTATCAGTCTAACGGTTTCTTAAATGTTGGGATGGTCCCTGCCTTAACTACCTCCGCTGGCAGCTTATTCCATACACCCACCACCCTTTGTTTAATTTTATGGATGGGAATTGTGTTCAACCAATTGATGACTTCTTTGACAAAGTAACTAGCATGTTAGATAACAAGGAAGCCAATGGATGTAGCAAATGTTGTTGTCCATAATTTGGTCTGTGAAGTGCCCCATAAAGGATTACTGCATTAGATAAGCACCTGTGGACTTGAACGTAATAGGTTAAGTCCAGGGGGTCAGATATGGGGTTTTATGTGTGGGCCAGATATATTGTCAGTGCAAAGGGGCTAGGAAGGGGCCTAGTTTGCACCCAGAGTCAAGGTCTGGAATAGTACTAGGTGTGCAGTCAAAGCTGGGACCAGGGGTATGTTCAGCACTGGGAACCTAAGCAGGTAAGCAGCTATGATCAGGGTAGAATAGGGGGCCAGGTGTAAGGCTGGACTCAGGGACAGGAATGAGAGAAGGTATGCAACTGGAGTCAGGACCAGGAGTAGTACCAGGTGTGCAGTGAGACCCAGGTTGGTCAACATGGGCCAAGTGTTTGATTATAATCTGATTTCCATACATGAATACACTAAGATCATTCATGTGCTGCACCTGTTGATCAGAGCCTGGGCTCTACTGTGGAATGTAATTAGGAATGTAATTTACTATAACCTCATTCATGGCTAATCCAATTTAAAGCATATATATTGCATTCAAGTGTAAGTTAAAAGACTCGCTCCAGTATGCACCATATTACACAATTTCAAGCTGAAAAATGCAAAAGTTCTGTACCAATGTGAGAGAAAACATTGACCTGAGTAGTTCTCTCTTGATTCTTTTTCACAGATGCTACATTACCTGGAGGCACAGAAAGAACAAGAAGCCACACACAGCACAAGAACCCAGGATCGAACTGATGTCACAGAAGCTGCAAGGGAGCAGCTCTGGTCATGGAATCCTTGTGCCATCCCTCCCAGACCTCAAACCCATCAGTCAATACTGGAAACCTCCTCACATCTACAAACTTCTTTCTTCGATTAATCAAATTCCGAGTCATTTACAGTGAAGTAGAGACAAACAGAATACCAGTATTTGCCAAATTGGGCTGGTGAATAAAATAATTCTAATTTCTTATGTTGACAAACAATACAGAAGTGTCTCCAAGTATGTTGTCCTCTATTTTAGCTTATAATATAATCCTAACCTTATGATTCTATTATAAACTAAAATAGAGGACAACATACTTGGACAACATAAAATTCCTCAGGAAATAGAATTCCCAAGTGAGGGATCTCCTCTTGGCTATGCCACATTGTTGGTTTGGTAATGACAGAAGGCATTGCCCTAAAGAATGCCAACAGAGGTTCACTCTATGTTGCAACCACATGCCATTTTTGTTCATAAGTTCCCAGGAGTAGAATTAGGCCGTTCAGCCCATCAAGCCTACTCCGTCATTCAATCATGGCTGGTCGATCTTTCCCTATTAACCCCGGTGTTTAGATTCAGAAGGTACAAGCCAACTTGAAATCTGTCACTTAAGTGTGAAGCAATTCTATTTTGAACAGAAGGAATGAGAAGCAAAGCTATATAAAGTGAGTGGCACAGTTTGAACCAGAGACAGGAAAAGAATGTATGTATAAAAATGTTTGCAGGTGGCAGGACAAATTGAGACGCCTGCAAGAAAAAACACATGGGACTCTTGGCATGACGTATAGCAGCATACTTACAAATGTGAAGAGTTCCTGACAGACAATTATTTTGCCAGTTATGATACTATGTGGCCACCGTGATTGGGGAAGTTCATAAGTTCTCGGAGCATCAGGCCATTCGGCCCATCAAGTCTATTCCGCAATTCAATCATGGCTGATCTAACTTTCACTCTAAACCCCATTCTCCTGCTTTCACCCTATAACCCCTGACACCCTTAATAAAGAACAACAAGCAATCGGAGAAGGTTCAGGGGCAATTTTAAAAAGTCACAGACGAGCTGGGAAAGCCATGTTTTTTTCTTTAATAGAGGGAGATGAAAATCAGGAGGGGTTTGACAGAAAATTAAAAAAACAACTTCTAGTGTTAGTATATTCTGTTAATGAAGGATAGAAATTTTAAGTCAATTCACTAACCAACAAGAGATGGCACAAGGTTAGGTTTTTCAAATGCCAGGATGGGAAATCCAAAATCTGTCTGAAAGTGCCATGAAACCCTTTTGTTTTGAATAGTGACTTACAAAAAGGAATTGGATATAATGGGGAAGCAAGAGGTACAATGGAAGAGCAAACAAGTGAATCACTCTACCAGCCAGCCTAAGCATGATGGGCTGAATGGTCTTCAAAGCTGTTCCATTCTCTGATTCTAACCCATAGGGTATTGTCAGTCTGTGCACCATGCTTTCAGAGATATTAAAAATTAACTTGACTGAACTCAAATGCACCATTGTGTCCATCATTGCTGAACTCATAGGCGCAGATTCTCCCATGTTAAATATACTGATTTGTCTTCTTGTTTAGTTTAGAGATATGGTTTGGAAACAGGCCACTCAACCCACTGAGTGCACCCGGCCAACAATAACCCATACTCTAGTTCTATTCTACATGCTAGGGACAATTTACAGAAGCCAATTAACCTACAAACCTGCATGTCTTTGGAATGCAAGAGATCATCCACACGGGCACAGAGAAAACATACAAACCATGCAAACAGCACCCGTAGTCAGGCTTCTCTGGCTCTGTAAGGCAGCTGTAAGGTTCTGTAACTCTACTACTGCACCAACTAACACCATTCGTTGCAAAAATTCCTGCCACTGCAAGACAAGTCGATCTATGCTTCAAATATATCCAAGACATTTTTCTACAGTGCATTCTATTTGCCATCTATATTGCAACAAATATTTCACCACACATTTCGATGGTAGCAGCACTCAAGCTCACATATCTAGGTCAGTCAATTTGCTGATATGGGCTTAACACATCAATTTTAATGACTTCCGCACCCAAACCCAACCCAATTGCATCGTTCAGACAGGAAAGCTTAAGGAGGTAAACTTTGTGTCAGAAAAAGGTGCCACAATGCAGCATTAGTGGGTAAAACTAAAGTTCGGCACTCTCGATGGAACAAATACCAAGGCTCGTTGACTGCAGTTAATTCACTGGAATAGTAATTATTGCAACACGGAGGACCATCTCATCACTTGGGAAGCAACACCCTGAGGCAACGCAATGCTAAATGTCAAACGTGGATAAGAAATGTATTCCATACCCAGCAAAACTTGTAAGATGTATGCTGCAATTAATATATTGTGACAGGTGGTGGAACTGACTGAAAGTGTAGTGGCCCAAAGTTTAAATAGAGCTGTGTCAGCAGCAAGCAAATGCCCAAAGATCTGACAAAAGTATATTGTATACCATAGCTTAGTACAGACATTATCCAGCGCAGCTGTGTAGCTCGTTACACGCAGCATTGGAAGAGTTATTCCCCAACATTAATGGACCTCACACATTCTTAGAATGCTTTCCAACACATTCTTTCCTCCTACGGCCTTATTCATTCAAGTTATTTACTTTATCATGTATCTGTACACTGTGGATGGCTCGATTGTAATCATGTATAGTCTTTCCTGCTCAAGACACAAAAGCTTTTCACTGTACCTCAGTACACATGACAATAAACTAGACTAAACTCATTTTATGGTCATAACATTATGGGTTCATAACGTGTTAACCAGTGTAATGCTGAGGAGATGCTACAAAGTCCACAGCTCCCATCTGTTATTTGCATGTTGAGTTAAAGCTTACCCTGTGATTGCCTATTTCAAGAGGACAGGTGAATTTTAAAGATCAGCCCTTGATGCTGCTTGAATAGCACACTTTCCTTGTTGTTCTGACGAACATCCATCCTTAACCAACACCGCCAATAACTGGTTGTTCATCGAACTGGTTACTTGCTCCATATAAAATTACTATCACAATGGATTACACTAAAAGAACTGAGGTGTAGTCATCCTTGTCATAACAAATTTAGGATATATGTGGAAAAACTATTTTAACAGTTTTCCACCATTTAATAGATTATGGCTGTAAGATTTTATAAACCAATGAATGTTACATTCGATATTCAACAATGCAAGTAATCCCATCCCAACATGTAAAGGAAAATGGGATGCAGAATAATCCAAGGGCTGCATAAAAATAAAAAGTGCTGGAATCATAGCAGGTCGGGCAGCATTTGTGGAAAGTGAAATAATTAACTTGTTTAAAGTCCCTTTGTCTGAAAATTGGGCAATTTGCTGAACATAGAACAGTACAGCATATGAACAGACTCTTCGGTCTACAATGTTTGTGCTGAAGATTATGCCAAGATTACCTGAATATAATCCGAACCCCTCCATTGCCTGCATATCCATATGCCTACCCAAATGTCTTTTAAATTGAATCTCCCTCAAACACCACCTGCAATGTCCATTTCAGGCACTTAGCACCTGCTGTGTAAAAAAACTCGCTCCGCATACTTCCTTTAAACATTGCCCCTCTCACCTTAAAATTATGCTCCCTATTATTTAATTTTTTCCAATCCTAGGAAAAAGGTTTTGACTATCCACCCTATTTACACCTCACATAATTTCATATATGTTTATTCCCACAATCTCTGCCATCCCAGAGAAAACAACCCAAGCCTAAAACAATCCAAGTCTGAACATTAGGGCAAATGTTTGACTGAGAATACATAAGGCGAGAAACATCCTATGATGAAGTCTCCTAATAAATGCCCAAATGTTGGAAGATTTAGTTAATGTAGAGTTAAATCATATTGGCAGAATTTTCCTCAATCTCCATACTAAGTTATAGCAGTTGATTGAAACCAGCTCCAAAAAAACCTGGTAAAGCTTTAAAGATAGCCGGTACTATTTCAACTGTGTTCGGAGACCCAAACACAAATCACCATCATTCCCAATGGGTTTTTTTGTATATAATTGGGATTCTTTTTTGAAAAGGAAGATGTGTTCCTCTGATCATAAAAAATAGCATGAGCTACTGTGAGCGTAAACAATAGCAAGACCTTGCTGAGAATAGGAAATAAAAACAGAACTGATGGGGACAAAAGATAATTAGGAGCTTCTCAACCAGAACTGGAGGCAGAAATGTTTGCAGCAAAGGTACTGATGGCAAGTGATTAGATCTGCACATAGAAGGGGGGGAACATTCGCAAGATAAGCAGAGTGTATTTAGGGCAGTTTTCCATTTACAAAATACATCATGGAATAAACAACTCAAGAACAGTAGTTGGGCACATGCCCCAAAGAGCCTATTCATTGCCCAACAACATTGGTTACTGTGACTTTAAGCGCATGTTCACTTACCCATTGAAATCCTTAACCCATTCCTTCTCTTCGGTGATGCTGTTACTCCAGCATTTTGTGTCTACCTGTGAAATCCTTAACCCCTTTGTTTATCAATTATCTATTGCCCTCTACACTACGAATATTGAAAATCTCTACTTCCCCTGAACTTTGAGGACGAGGGTTCCTAAGACATTTGATCCATTGAGAAAGAAAAAACAAAATGGCCTCGTCTGGTCTTGAAGTCTTAATTTATGGTCTTAACTTATGTTTAATCAGTGACCTCTGTTACTTGCAACTGAGGAAACATTTTACTTTAGGATCAGAGATAATTAGTAATCCCAAAGTAAGGAATCCTCTGGAGAAATGTTATTACAACAAGTTAGAATTTTGTGCAGAGTTCAAGAGAGAAAGTTCAGTTTTGAATTTAAATAGTCAGTATATATGTACAAGAGCTGTACACAATGCTAATGCTAAATTAAATTTAAAAGCTTTTTAGAAAGTCAATAGAAAATGTTGACAGAAACATTTTAAAGAGTGAAAATTAACTGAGAATTTATAACAAATGGCTAACTGAGGTGTTTAAGGATTCTATCAATTTAAAAAGAGATATTTATGTTGCTTAAAACATTTTATATTGATCCTCACAAAAGGAAATAAAATAAACTCAGCAGCTAAGGCGGCACGGTGGCGTAGCGGTAGAGTTGTTGCCTTACAGCACTCACAACGCTAGAGACCCGGGTTCGATCCAGACTACAGGTGCTGTCTGCACGGAGTTTGTACTTCTTCCCCATGACCTGCGTGGGTTTTCTCCGAGATCTTCGGTTTTCCCCCACAGTCCAAAGACATACAGGTTTGTAGGGTAAATGTAAATTGGCCCTAGTGTGTGTAGGATAGTGTTAATGTGCGTGGATCGCTGGTCGGAGCGAATTCGGTGGGCCGAAGGGCCTGTTCTTCCGCTCTGTATCTCTAAACTAAACTACGATGGGGAAACAACAGATGGGATCTTTGAACTGAAGAGCAAGCACAGTGGAATTTAAAGTAACTAAAACCAGGCATACCCCTTGATTTGTTGGTCTGTATCTCAAGTATCCAAAAGATGTATCAAAATAGAAAAATAGGAGCAAGTAGAGGCCATATGACTCTCCAAACTTGTGCCACCATTCAATACAGTTAGGCTGATTTTTCACTTCAGTACTATGGATGGGAAAGATTTAAAAGGATATGGACTAAATGTGGGCAAATGGAACTAGCGTAGATGGGGCATCTTGGCTGGCATGGATGAGATGGGTCCGTTTCCATGCTGTTCGTCACTCCATGACTTTCAATCTCTTTGACTAAATTCATGCTCTCTCCCCAATACCCCATCTCTTCCTTCCCCAAACTGCTGCCCCCAGATGCATTTAGCGTTTCTTGACCTTTTTTAATGTACCCCAACATTATGATCATTTGGAATTTTCATCCTTACATAATTCACACGTCACTACCCAAAAATGTGAGATACGGATTAAAATTCACTCTCATGAAGATTTAGAATTTTTTTTTAAAATTGAACCATTTATTTTGCATTTTTTGACACATGGGTTGTTGACACAGCTTTGCATTGGAGAACACTGCAATAAGTATTGTGTTCTTTGAAGACACCTCTCTCCTGCAATGTAGGGGTCATCAGCATCTTGGTCTCCTCACCAACTGTGGTAGGGAATTGTACAAATTCACCATCTTCATCTCGATCCTTCACATCTTACCCTTAACTTGAGATTGTGATCCATGGATCCCTAGAATTGAGATTCTAGACACCTAGCCTGGGGAAAAACCCTTCCTGCATCTAACATGTGGGGCTACGTATGTCACAATTTTGTACCTTTCAATTAAATCTCCTTGCATTCATCCCAACTTTAATTAATACAATACTGGTCGATTCACATTCATCAGTCCATCTTTCCCAGAAACTGCTCTGCTGCAATTTAGCTTCATTCCCTCCGTAACAAGCATATCCTTTCTTTGGTAATGGCATGAATTCAATGCGCCAAACTCCAGATAAGATCTTACCAAAGCCTTGAAAAATTGTTAGATATTCTTATCAAAATCTCTTGCAATAAAAGTCATGTTCTAACTGCCTGCTGCAACTAAACATTTTCTTTTGTTGACTGGTGCCCAGGACATGCAGATCACATTAACATTTCCCAATCTATCACCATTAAATAATTGGCTACCTTTCTGATTCTCCCACTTAACTGGATGATTTCACATATATCCACGTTAATTGCCTCTGCCATGTATTTGCCCATTCACTTAACATGTCTGAATTACTTTGGAACCACTTTGCATCCACACAACTCCATCCCTTCCAATTTCACGTCATTCAATGTAATTGAAAATTACACCCAAATCAAAGCTCAGTATTATTAATATATGGGCACAAACACTTGTTTGTGCCCATATTGACTTGACAGCCAACCCAACAGAACCATTTATTTATTCTGCTTCCAGTATGTCAACAAATTTTCAATCCATGCCAGCATATTCCCCCAATCCCATGTGCTTTTATTTGTTTTCATTAACTTCATCTGTGCTGCTTCATTGAGGTCCAAATGTACCACATCCAACACTTCTCCCTCATCTGTTCTACCAGTTAGACCCTCAAAGCTCCCATCCAGTAGGCTTGGCAAATACCATTTCCCTTTCGTCAATCTATGCTAACTTAATCTAATCTCACTGATATTTTCCAAGTGTTCCATCATCATATTTTTATAATAGGCTCAAGCATTTTCACTGCTAATAATATGAGATAAAGTAGTTTGTGCAAGAAGATTCTTGATTAGTACAGGTGTCCGAGGTTATGGGGAGAAGGCAGGAGAATGCGGTTAGGAGGGAGAGATAGATCAGCCATGATTGAATGGCAGATTAGACTTGATTGACCAAATGGCCTAATTCTACTCCTATTCCTTACGTCCTTATGGAACTGTAGATGCCGTTTTACCTGACATTTTGGGTCAATAGACAAAACGTGCAGGAGTAGGCCATTTGGCCCTTCTTGCCAGCACTGCAAAGGTCGAGACCCTTGATCAGACTTAAAAGGTCTCGACCCAAAACATCACCTATTCCTTTTCTCCAGCAATGCTGCCGGACCCACTGAGTTACTCCAGCTTTTTGTATATTTTAAATTAATCCGTTCTGGATTTTCCCACTCCCTCCTTTGGGAATGTTCCACTCTCTGCAGAATTTTAGAAAACAACAACCAATGAATAAACTATTTACTTCAGTACACTAGAACACATTGCCCATCCACGGTTTAATTAAAGATGGATAATTTTCCCATTCATATTGTCAACTGGGGGATAAGGATCATGGACTCAGGGCAACCGTCGACAAATTTGGAGTGACCAAATGTTTAATGCGTAATAAAACACATTGGAACAGGCAATAATATATCAATTTGTGCTGGAACCAATTGCATTGGCATTGAGCCAAATGTGAAAATGAATGAGAAAGGGTATTTAATAACATTACTTAAATTTCATCATTCTGCTGCAAGTGAACATTTATCGATTGAGCTAAATGAGACAGGAAATCAGATTGATTTTGAGCCCAGTTGGAGCATAAAGGGATGAGATACTACTTTGCATTTTGATGCCAGAAAGATTTCTTCCTTCCTGTGCCTTTGTTGGCCGGTTATTAAAAATAAAAATTAATAACAGGTTCATGTATCATCCTTCACCTGCACTCTTCCTCCTTTCATTTATAATAATAGGCACCATTAGGACATAACATATTAATCACATGTAAATGGCAACATTGGAATTATAACGGCTCAACAATCTGCATTAAAAAACCTATTGAAATATTTTGACTATTCATTTGCATTGGGCTCATTCCTGTAATTTATTTCCACAAAACGCTTTTAAAGAAAAATAACTCTGCAATTAATGTCTCATGATTGGGCCCATAATGACCACAATTCCTGATAGAATTCCTTCAGCTTCTACTATCTAGTCATGAGTGTTTTTTTTTTGTTAATATTTTTTATTAGAAGTAAATACATATTGATACATATTAAGACAATTTAAAATGTAAGAGAAAAAGAAAAAGAAAATAATTTTCTATTCATCACATACATTCTTAATATTTATACAATTTACAGTCATTCTTGTTTATACTTCTACATATTTTTTTAATTATTTTTAATAAAGGGGGAAATTAATAGAAAGAAATAATAAACGAAATTAAAATAATAATAAAAATAGAAAATCAATAATATGAGTGGAGTTTTAAACATTCTGTTCTACATTGGAGATATATCAGTGATCTATTATATATAATTCTTCATCCATTCCCCGTCCAGGTTTCAGTCAGGCCTTCGAACCGAGCCAATTTGTCCCTTTAGATAATCAATAAATGGAGACCATGTTCCTCTAAACTGATCTAGCCTGTCCGAGAGGACAAGTCTTAATCTTTCCAAATGAAGTGTCTCCAACATTTCTGCAATCCACATTTTAATAGTGGGGTTAGTAGGACCTTTCCAAAATCTTAGTATTAATTTTTTACCAATTATTAAACTATAATCGATAAATATTCGTTGTTTTGTTGTTAGTGATTGATCAGTTTCTAATATACCTAATATAATTAATTTAGAATCTGGATACAGATTTGTATTAACTACCTTCGAAATTATCTTAAAAATTTCTGCCCAAAAATTAGTAATTTTAATACATTTGGTAAATTAGTGCATTAGGTTGGCTTCTAGGTGTTGACATTTGTCACATATAGCAGAAACATTTGGGAAAATTATATTTAGTTTGGACTTTGAGAGATGTAATCTATGTAAAATTTTAAATTGTATCAGAGAGTGTCTGGCATTTAATGAGCAGTAGTGTATATGTTGTCCTCCCATACTTCTAAACGGATTGTCCTAATTCACTTTCCCATGCTTGCCTATATATTTCCGATGGTGGTGCATCATTTTCCAATAAAATATTATAAATATATGATATTAATTTTTCTGTGTTCGGATGTTTATTTAAACATTCATCTAGAATTTCTGTCTTTCTATTTCTAAGTTCTTGTGTATTTGATTTAACATAATTTCTAATTTGTAAATATCTAAAATATTCTTTTGAGTGTAGTCCATATTTTTGTTGTAATTCTTGAAATGAAAGAAAAAGGTTTTCCCTATAGAGATCCCGTATCTTATTAATTCCATAATTTTTTCCATTGTGAAAAACCTTTATCCATCCTAGAGGGTTTAAAAGTAATATTGTTTGCAATATGAAGATCCAGTGGTATACATTCCATTTTTAAAGATTTTTTAAATTGTTTCCAAATACGTATCCCATTTTCTATTATTGGGTTTCCTCTATAAGTTTTTTTATGTAATTTGGTATTAGCAAATATAATCAAGCTAATTTCAAAAGGTAGGCAGTCTTCCTTTTCCAATTTTAACCAATTCGGTTGTATATCTAATTCTTCCAACCAAAAATTCATATTTTTAATATTAACTGCCCAATAGTAGAACATAAAATTAGGCAACGCTAAACCTCCACTTATTTTTGCTTTACATAGATGTTTCTTATTTATTCTATGGCTCTTATAATCCCAAATAAAATTTGTAATTATATAGTCCACCTTCTTAAAAAATCTTTTGGGAAGATATATCGGGATTATTTGAAATAAATATAATAATTGCAGGAGAAAGATCATTTTTATCGCATTTATTTTACCTAACATTGAGATAGGTAATGTTTTCCAATATAGGATATGCTTAAGTAATTTATTCAATAAAGGTGGGAAATTAGATTTAAATAAAGAGTCATGTCTTTTTGTTACATAAATTCCAAGATATTTATTTTTTTCATTTGCTATCGTAAAAGGGAATCGTTGTAATATGTGTGAGTTATTTCCCATTATTGACATAAGTTCTATTTTATTCCAATTAATTCTATATCCTGAGAGTAGACCAAATTGAGTTATTAAATCTAGCAGGGTAGGTATACTATTTTCAGGCTTTGTAATATAGAGTAATACATCATCTGCGTATAAAGAAATTTTATTTTCCGTTTCTTTGGTTTCATACCCGTATATTTCAGGGTGTAGTCTCACACGCTGTGCTAATGGTTCTATTGCTAACGCAAAGAGTAGTGGTGATAGCGGACAACCTTGTCTACAGCCTCTGAATAAATTAAATTTAGTTGATAACATTTGATTTGTTTGTATTCTAGCTGTCTGATTGGTATATAATAATTTGACCACGTTATAAACTTTTCTCCTAGCTGGAAGGATTCCAAAACCGAGAATAAATAAGACCATTCAACCTGATCGAAAGCTTTCTCGGCATCTAATGAGATAATTACTAGGTCTTTACTAGTATTTCTTTTTATTGTCATACAGTACGTCCCAAAACGGAACATGACATTCATACTTGCAGCAGCACAACATGTAAACACCGTAATCTTTAAACAATAAACGCAATAAATTGAACGCTCTGATTAAATTTTGGAAAACCCTACCACTATCATTAATTGGCAGAATAAATCCAATAAAAATGATAGTGCTACCACAAATAATATTTATTTCAATCCATACCAATATATATATTTTAAACTAGACTCTAATATTACTAATTTTATATGGGACTACAAAGCACATAGAATTAAAATAAATCTTTTGTGTAAACCTAAAGATGTAGGGGGACTTGCACTGCCTATTTTTTAATATTCTTATTGGGCAGTGCATATTAAGAATATTATTTATTGGTTGGACTGTCCTTCTCAAAAGATGGAATGGATAAGAATGGAGAAAGAGGATTGTTTTCCTTACGATTTAGGAGCGATCCTTTTCTCCCCGATAAAATTGAATAATATATTATATAAGAAGAATCCAATCATACACAATATAATTTGAATTTGGAAACAAATAAAATTAACTTTAAAATTAAGAAACTTATCATCTTTAACACCAATAATGAATAATCCGGTATTTAAACCATCTTTTATGGATAAAACATATAGACAATGGGAAAGATTGGGAATTTAAAAAGTTGGGTGACATGTATGAAATGGGAAAATTATTATCATTTCAACAATTAAAATCAAAATGTAATCTGAATAATAACCAATAATTTAAATATTTACAGATATGACTTTATAAAAAAATATATACCAAGATTTAAGAATATAACGATAGATCCACTGGAAGAAGCAATGAATATTAAGGCAGACTCACAAAAAATAATATATCTATATAACAGTATTCTTCATAGAGAATTGCCATCAACAGAGGCAATTAGAGAAGACTGGGAAAAAGATTTAATGCTAAAAATTTCTAAAGAAACATGGGAGAGGTATTTGATATATATACACATAAATGTTCGATTAACACTAGACATAATTTAATTCAATTTAAAATATTACACAGATTATATTATTCAAAAGTTAGGTTGAATAAATTTTATTCAAATATTTCCCCCATCTGTGATATATGCCTTTCTCAAAATGCCAACTTCACACATTCTTTCATTTCTTGCACAAAACTTCAAAGTTTTTGGTGTGATATATTTGATATTTTCACTAGTTTAAGATAAAAATGGAACCTAGCATGGAAATGATTATATTTGAAGTATTAGGAGATGGAAACAAATTAAATATATCCCAAATCTCATTTATTAATTATGGTTTAATAATAACAAAAAATTCATACTCAAATTCTGGAAAAAGGCTACTATACCAACACTCAAAATGTGGATTGGTAATATGTTGGTAATGGCCCATTTAGGAGAAATGAGACTCCTCCTAATAGAAAAAAAAGACCAATTCGTAATGAGTTGGTCTCCATTTATTGATCTTGTGGATTCATGGGGTGTAATAACATCGCAAAATTAAAAATTCTGGGTTTGAGTGAAAAATGATTAAGAACAAAAAAAAATATATATATATATATCAACTTGTGGCGTGTGAGAATCGCCTTTCTGCTCCACTTTCTCACTTATTTCTTTCTTTACACTACACTCACTAGACTATTCTTTACTCTTCCATACTCCTTTTTCTAATTTCTTTAAAAAAAAAGGAAGTTGTGCAAAGAATGTTTTAATAATTCTGGGAACCTGTAAAAAGGTACCATTAAAATGTAATGTACCTACTTCTAATAAATAAATTTAATTTAAAAATAAATAAATTAATTTAAAAAAACAATAAACAACAGAAAGTTCAATAAAATGAACAATAACAGTTCAAAGGTAAAATGAATGCTGCCACGTCTGTAGCTCAGAGCTTAGTTGGAGGTAGTAGTGTTCAACAGCCTGATGGCAGTAGGGAAGAAGCTGCTTCTGAACCAGGGCGGTAGTTTTCAGTCTCCTATACCTTCTATCTGATGGTAGGAGTGAAATGAAAACTTGGCCATGGTGGTGTAGGTCTTGGTTGATGCTGACCGTCTTTTGAGGCAGTGACCCCTGTAGATCCCTTCAATATAATCCTGATATGGTCCCATGCTCCTCCTTTAGTCAGAGGATTGGGATTGGTGACTTTGACTCTAGTTCCACGGACCTCGAAGTTACTGATGAGCTCAATGCTTGATCCACAGTCTTTGTCACAGGTGGTCCTCCAGCTATTTACACAAGGCTTGTCCTGGTACATTGGTGGAGTTTAACAAAGTTTAGTTTAGAGATACAGCGTGGAAACAGGTCCTTTGGCCCATCGAGTCAATCACCCATACATTAGTTCTATCCTACACAGAAGCTAAATCATAGTCATTGTCTTTTATCCAATGTTCTATACCAGTGGTGAACAATAACTTGCAAACATTTAAAATGTGGGAGGAAACCTGAGCACCCAGAGAGAACCCACACAGTCCCAGGGAGAAATTAAACTCTGAACAGACAACACCCATAATCTCGATCGAATCTTGGTCTTTGGCACTGTAAGGCTGCAGATCTACAGCTGCGTCACCCTTGGTGCCAACCAGTATGGCCCATCTACTAAGATTGAATGATAACCATCAGATTTTAAAAAATCCTATATGAACACCTCATGACAAAAAATGTTGATATATCAAACAGCGGGAACAAACAAGAGGCTGAGAAAACAGACTTTTATTGTCCTCAATTCCAGGGATAAGATAAAAGAAACTTGGAATATCAGAAACATGAACAATGAGGAGAATATGCCAGATATTTGGTTTGTCACTCAGTAACGTAAAGAGAAATACAAAGCAAGGGTTGAAAAAAGAAAAGGGACAGAACACAGAAGGTATTAGTTCACCCACTGGTGTAGAACATTTGATAAAAGACAATGATTTGTGGTGGTTAAATTAGATCCTAGATCATCCACTTACTACTGTTCCTCACAATAACAAAAATGTAAAGCTTTATCTTGTATCATCGGCATGCTTCAGCTCAGAATAATAATTTCCTAGTATGGCTCTGTCTACTCCTTCATGTATTTTAACTGCTCATGATTCCATTAACAATTAATCTGAGACAGGATGTAGTTGTGATTGGCATTTTTACCTAAGCTTTCACTGGAATTTTTCAACAACTCAAAATCTTTAGTCTTTAGACTTTAGAGATACAACATGAAAACAGGCCCTTCAGCCCACTGAGTATGCAATCACCCCATACACTAGCACTATGCTACATGCTGGGGACAATTTACAATGTCCAGAAGCCAATTAACGTACAAACCTGTACGTCATTGGAGTGTGGGAGGAAACCGGAGCATCCAGAGAAAACCCAAACGGTCATAGGGGGAATGCACAAACTCCATACAAGCAGCACCCATAGTCAAGATCAAACCCAGGTCCCTGGTGCTGGAAGGCAGCAACTCTACTGCTGCACCACAGTGCTGTCTCATATGGGCGGGCATTAATTCCCTGGCACTAATGGAAATGTTCTAGGATGGCTGATGTTTGCCCACATGGTAAGTCCAGTTGCGCAATTGGCTAAATATTTGCAAAAAATATTCATCAATAATTTGAATTATGGCAAGTTGACATCAATTGCCACACAATACTGCAGGAGCACAATCTCAAACTTCAGAAGCTGATCAGGTAGCTGGTCACCTGAAATATCCTGAAGTAGTAAAACCTGTCTGCCGAGGACATGATATTGGTCCAGTTATTGGTTAGGAGTTCAAACGCAACAAAACCATAGTCAATCAACCCATATATTTAGCAAGTGTTGCAGTGGTTACAACCTAATCCCCAATTCAAACAAACAGTTGTATGGTCAAATTAGTACTTAAATTAGTAATCCCGCATTTTTTACTGTTGTGAGCACCTTAGACTGGAGGGGTGGGGAAACGGGATGATATCATTTTTACCATGTCTCTATTTGAACACTTTTTTGAATGGAACAAAATGATAGAATTGAACAACTCCCTTCAAGATATTGAAAACATCCATCGGTTCATTTGAAATCTCTTTTTGTAAAGAAAGAAAACAGAGTTTATTTAACCTCCCCAAACAGCCAACTGTATGACATGAAACAGGCCATTTGGCCCATTGTTCCTGTGCTATCAGGGTACCAATCCCTAGAAATTAAATTCTCCTTCTTTGTAATGACAAATTTTGCTCACAGTCACTTCACTAACCCTGTCAGAGGGTAATGATACCCTCCCCATGGTTTGTTGACTAAAACCTCACAGTTCTGCTGTGCAACACACAGCATTTTTGGGGGGTTTATTTCAGCTCTGCTTATATAGAAACAATAAAACCACACAAAAATTATTGGAAACACATTGCACATTGGCCCATAGCTGTAAAGAAAATAAAAGGCATATATTGTTATAGATGAGGAACGTATTGAACCATTGTGCATCTTCAGCATTTTACTTCAGAATTCCTGTTAAACATTAACAGTGCAATCACTTAACAGGTGTAACATCACTCTACCCACAACAGATACAGTAACCTTCTGGTTCAGGGTGGACTGGCAACAGATAGGTCATGAATTTAAATCCAATAGTGATCAATAAAGTGGATAATCAGCTGGCATGCACAAGAAAAATAGGTGTAAAACTATTGAACACAAGTGGTTACTCATGTTTGCATTGAGAGGAATCTACCACCCTACCATGTTACTGAATGTACACCATGTATGGATGACCTGCAATTAAGACAAGTACCAGCAATAAATGCTGCTTTCCATACTAGATACAAAAATATTGCCTTGCTGGTGTCATTTGTACTAGAAACAAAACTCAGTCATCCAGCACGGTTTAATTTAGTTTAGAGATGCAGCACAGAAACAGGCCCTTCGGATCACCTGTGCCAACCAACGATCCCAGGCACCATTCTGCACACTCGGGATAATTTACAATTTTTATCAAAGCAAAATTAACCTACAAGTGGAGTGTGGGAAGAAACTGAAGATCCCGGGGTGAACCCATGTGGTCACTGTGAGAACGTACACATTTTGTACAGACAACACCCGGAGTCAGAGTGAAACCCAGGTGTTTGGTGCTACAAGGCAGCAACTTAACCACTGCAACACAGTACCGGTTCCTTGCATATGCAATCCATCTGTGGTTTCACTTGGCAGGTGAAGGAATTATTTTACCGTTGCTTTAGAAGACTGTCCAGTTCTTTTAAACAGTTCTGGGATGCCTTTGTGATAAGGTGGAAATAAAATCTTGGGACCATGTGGGTTCCAAGGATTTCAATCTTATGTAAAGATTTTCAGCTTGGTGTTCTTAAGGATGTCAAATCACTTTGAGTTTTGAGTCAAGGGCCTGTCCCACTTGGGCGTCATTTTGAGAATGCCTAAATCCTGGGGCGCCGCGCGCTACCGTGCGTCACTGCCTACGCCACCACGTCTCACCACGCGCCATGCGCACTTAATGCAAGCCATGCACACGTTACACGCGCGTCGACCTCTTGACGTGTAAATGATGTTGTGTAAATGAAGTGCAAATAACGCCCAAGTGGGACAAGCCCTTAAAAGTTTTCTTTGGCAAATCCTGACCTGGAGTCAACTCTTGCATCGAGATAATTCTCATCTCCCCTGGTTTTATGTATTTGATTGAGCTCTTGTTTATCATCCAGTTGGCAATGATGTTTAGTTTAGTTTAGAGATGCAGTGCGGAAAGAGGCCCTTTGGCCCAACGAGTCCAGGCCAACCAATGGTCACCGCACATTAACATTACTGTACACACACTAGCGACAATTTGCATTTTGTGCCAAGCTAATGTAGGGACAAAATCAAGCCAATTACCCTAAAAACCTGCACGTCTTTGGAGTGTTGGAGGAAACAGAAGATCTTGGCAAAAACCCATGAGGAGAATATAGAAACCCCGTACAGACAGCACCCATGGTCAGGATCAAACCGGGTCTTTGGTGCTGCAAGCGCTGTATGACAGCAACTCTACCGCTGCACCACCGTTCCGCCCTCAATTAAAAGCAGTGTTATCTGTTGAATGTTGTGCAACACAGCACACACAAATACACCGATCCCTGCAGTGAAAAACACGTACGAGTTCCATGTCAGCATTTAGTCGACAAATTAGTGCACAAAGTGCAATTAGCACAGCATCTGTTGGTTGCAGATGATGTAAACAGTATTTGTATGTACTGTAAATATTAGATAATCCAGCATGAAAGATTGAAACAGTTCTAAATAAGAAAAGAGCAACTCACAATTACAGCTGCAATATTTACTGGACCAGGAATTCATTTGAACAATTAAATTTGACTGCTGAATGAATTTGTGTATAAAACCAGAAAAGATTAACTTTCTAGGTTGCGAACCCAGCTACCCATTGTTGCACATCTGAAGCAGTCAGCTTAGAAAGGAAGTGAGTGAACCAATGCAAAGGGATACACCCACTTGACCTCGTTATCTCCGATATTCCTGTGGAAGATGTGGAGAGAAAGTGACATCCTCACACCAAGATTAATCATGATGCTGCCAATGTACTGACTGAGCAGACCTGGCAGATCAAAGTGGACTTTGTCTCCAAAACTGATGCGCTAATTTGTAATCCAATTTTATTCTCCCCACATTCCCGTACACTCCCACTCACCCCGACTCCACAATATTCTGCCATTCACCTACTCATTCAGCACACTAAAGGCAATTTACAGTGGCCAAGTGATCAACCCACACAATTTTGGAAACTGGAGAAAACCAGAGCATCCACAGATTTTTTTTAAAACATTGCCACATGGAGAAAGAGCAAACTTCATGCTGATAGCACTAGAGGATAGGATTGAACACAGGTCCACTTTCTACATTACCATGCCGTCCGATAACATTATCCCAGCAAGACCTGCACTCTTGAACCAGCGATATATTTCGCCAAGCTAACTGTACTGTTATAACACCTCCCCCCCCCCCCCCCAATCCTTCTAAATGCAAGTGAATACATGCCCAGAGTCTGGAAGACAAAGGTTTGGAAAGAGATCTTAGATTTGGGTTGAGATAGCTGAATGTACGATTTCCATAGGTGAGCAAAAACAGTAAGGGATAGGCAAGAAACCATAACTGGAGCATCATTTACATCCAGAGGGCTTTGGGAAATGGTGTTCTAGAGATTTCAAACTAGAATGAGAACTTTTAAATAAGTTGTTTAACTCGGAGTAAAAGTAGTTTCCCGTCCCAGAGCGATTGGTGATTGCAAAAGTTTGGTTAAACCCAGGTTTCCAGGAGGAAAGCAAGGAGGAGAACCTTGAATGGAGTATTAGAATAAACCTGGTTATGAAGGTGAGGGAATGTTAACAGCACATGAACAGAAACAGAGACAGAAACAGTTGATATTCTGGAGATGCGAGATCAGAAAATACTTTTACTGCAATTCAAGCCTTTTATTTTTTGGATAAATAAATTCTCTGGTTTCTCAGGACCTCGTCTGCTTATGGTATTTCCTCTTTATATGTCTGTCACATTTAAAATCCCCCAGCAGACAGGATTAAAGTAAAACAAATTGGGCTTTAAGGGCTCCAGCTAGGACGCTTTTTGTAATTTGTCACTGAAAAACTGACACTTAAAGGTCTGTGCTGAGAGTGAAAAACTCCCAAAAATTCACAAATTCATTCAAATGGCAGTAGAGCATTTTTCTCTATAATAAGGGTATGAAAGCCTCCTTCTGATAATCCAGACCATTATCTGCAGATACATAAACTCTGTGGTCTGCCTTAACTGATGCATAAAAGCAAGTTATTACTCATTTCCTCACTGAGTTGTATTACCTGTTCATTGTGTCCCTACAAAGATAGGCTGCAAAGTTTCCACCACTCCACATACCCATCACCACAACTAGGAAAGCAACTTTTCTTTGTTGTGGTCAGGGGCGGTTTTCAGTGATACCATTTTATTTTGGTCTCGTTTCTTGCAGGTTTTCCTCCCCAATTTGAAATTATTAGTTCTCAATGCCCGCAGGTGTTGAGGATTTGGAACACTCAGATAGGGCTTTTAACTCCGTTACTCTATTCTCATCTGATCCACATAAAAGGCTAATGAAATCGTAACAACCACTTTTATTTATGTTTTTCACTAATGATTATGGCACTAGTGGGAGAGTCTAGGACCAGAAGTCTTAGCCTCAGAATTAAAGGACGATCCTTCAGGAAGGAGATGAGGAGGAATTGCTTTTGTCAGAGGGTGGTGAATCTGTGCAATTCATTGCCACAGAAGGCCGTAGAGGTCCTCAATAGATATTTTTAAGTCAGAGATAGATAGACTCTTGATTAGTACAGATGATGGGGATTATGGGGAGAAGGCAGGATAATGGGGTTAACATTGAAAAATGTGTAGAATTCGGCCATTCGGCCCTTCGAGTCAGCACCGCCATTCAATATGATCATGGATGAACATCTAAAATCAGTACCCCGTTCCTGCTAAAATCAGTACCCCGTTCCTACTCCATGAGAGGAATAATTTGGGTAGACACACAGAATCCTTTGCCCAAAGCAGGGGAATCAAGAATCAGGGGAAACAGACTTATGGTGAGGAGGTAAAAGATTTTACAAATGTAGGTCCCTTGCAGTCAGAAACTGGTGAATTGATCATAGAGAACAAGGACATGGCAGACCAATTGAATAACTACTTTGGTTCTGTCTTCACAAAGGAAGACATAAATAATCTGCCAGAAATAGCAGGGGACCAGGGGTCAAATGAGATGGAGGAACTGAGTGAAATCCAGATTAGCCGGGAAGTGGTGTTAGGTAAATTGAATGGATTATAGGCCGATAAATCCCCAGGGCCAGATAGGCTGCATCCCAGAGTACTTAAGGAAGTAGCCCCAGAAATAGTGGATGCATTAGTGATAATTTTTCAAAACTATTTAGATTCTGGAGCAGTTCCTGAGGATTGGAGGGTAGCTAATGTAACCCCACTTTTTAAAAAGGGAGGGAGAGAGAAAGCGGGGAATTACAGATCAATTAGTCTAACATCGGTAGTGGGGAAAATGCTAGAGTCAGTTATTAAAGATGGGATAGCAGCACATTTGGAAAGTGGTGAAATCATTGGACAAAGTCAGCATGGATTTATGAAAGGTAAATCATGTCTGACGAATCTTATAGAATTTTTTGAGGATGTAACTAGTAGAGTGGATAAGGGAGAACCTGTGGATGTGTTATATCTGGACTTTCAGAAGGCTTTCGACAAGGTTTCACATAAGAGATTAGCATACAAACTTAAAGCACACGGTATTGGGGGTTCAGTATTGATGTGGATAGAGAACTGGCTGGCAGACAGGAAGCAAAGAGTAGGAGTAAACGGGTCATTTTCAGAATGGCAGGCAGTGACTAGTGGCGTACCGCAAGGCTCAGTGCTGGGACCCCAGCTATTTACTATATTAATGATCTGGATGAGGGAATTGAATGTAACATCTCCAAGTTTGCTGATGACACAAAGCTGGGGGGCAGTGCTAGCTGTGAGGTGGATGCTAGGAGGCTGCAAGGTGACTTGGATAGGTTGGGTGAGTAGGCAAATGCATGGCAGATGCAGTATAATGTGGATAAATGGGAGGTTAGCAAAAACAGGAGGGTAGATTATTATCTGAATAGTGGCCGATTAGGAAAAGGGGAGATGCAACGAGACCTGGGTGTCATGGTACACCAGTCATTGAAAGTAGGCATTCAGGTGCAGCAGGCTATGAAGAAAGCGAATGGGATGTTGGCATTCATAGCAAAAGGATTTGAGTACAAGAGCAGGGAGGTTCTACTGCAGTTGTACAGGGTCTTGGTGAGGCCACACCTGGAGTACTGCGTACAATTTTGGTCTCCTAATCTGAGGAAACACATTCTTGCCATAGAGGGAGTACAGAGAAGGTTCACCAGACTGATTCCTGGGATGGCAGGACTTCCATATGAAGAAAGACTGGATAGACTCGGCTTGTACTCGCTGGAATTTAGGAGATTGAGGGGGGATCTTATAGAGGCTTACAAAATTCTTAAGGGGTTGGACAGGCTAGATGCAGGAAGATTGTTCCCGATGTTGGGGAACTCCAGAACAAGGGGTCACAGTTTAAGGACAAGGGGGAAGTCTTTTTGGATCGAGATGAGAAGATCTTTTTTCATACAGAGAGTGGTGAATCTGTAGAATTCGCTGCCACAGAAGGTAGTTGAGGCCAGTTCATTGGCTATATTTAAGAGGGAGCTAGATGTGGCCCTTGTGGCTAAAGGGATCAGGGGGTATGGAGAGAAGGCAGGTACAGGATACCGAGTTGGATGATCAGCCATGATCATATTGAATAGTGGTGCAGGCTCAAGGGGCCGAATGGCCTACTCCTGCACCAATTTTCTATGATTCTATTTAAAAGGAACCAGAGGGGTAACTTTCTCACACAAAGGATGGTGGGTGTACGGAACGAGCTCACAACATTTAGAAACAAACATTTAGACATGTACATGTATAGGACAGGTTTAGAAGGATATGGGACAAAAGCAGGCCATATACTACTGTAAATGGGACATATTGGCCGGTGTGGGCAAGTTGGGCCGATGTACCCATTTCCATGCCGTAAAACTCTATGACAAAGGTTCCCAACTAGGGGGTAAATTTCACCTACCCAGGGGGTAAATTTGTTGATTCTGGATTTGTACATATTTTTTTCTAATTGACCGACTGTGTTTAGTTCTGGTATACCTGTTTATCATTAGTTGTTCATAAATAAGTGAAATAACATTGTTATGTGCGATTAAAGTTGCCAGAGGTAAACGGGACGAAAAAGGTTGGGAAGCCCTGCTCTATGACTTTATCTCATACATCTCAAAGATGTCCGAGTTGGTATATTAATTTCCCCTACCGATTAGGATAATAAAATAATAATCCCAGAGGAATCTGGGGGAGTCGAAGAGAAGGCAAGAATCGTACAATTGATTTAATTTAGTTTAGAGATACAGGCCCTGCAATCCACACCAACCAGTGATTCCCACACATTAACACAAGCCTACAAGCCTAAGGATAATTTACACTTATACCAGGTATACAAACACAAACAAATTAACCTACAAACCTATACGTCTTTGTAGTATGGGAAGAAACCGAAGAGCTTGGAGAACACCCACGCTGTCACGGGGAGAATGTAGAAACTCCATACAGACAGCATCTGTAGTCGGAATTGAACCCGGGACTCTGGTGTTGCAAGCACTGTAAGGCAGCAACTCGACCCAAGTGCAATTGAACTAGGGTGCTCACACTTTGCATAGACATGAGAAATAAGAGGAATAAGCCATTTAGCTTTTCACACCAGCTACACCATTCAGTATGGCCGCAGCTGATCTTTTGTCTCATCTCTCCTGCATCAACCACACCCACCTTGATTCCCATAACAGAAAATGTGTCTTGAATATACTCAACACCAAGCCTCTTGGCTAAGGAGTCCCAAAGATTCAAGTTAAGTTGAGTTTATCGTTATTTGCACAAGTACAATGATTCACTATCCTTTCAATGGAAAAAATATTTTCATCTGTGCCCTGAATGGCTGGTTCTTTATTTTAAAACTATAACAATGTGTTTCTGGGCAGTCTAGCCAAGCAAAATATTAACACTGCATCTACCCTGTCATGGCCACTAAAAATTATAAATATTTTTGCAAGATTCTTTCTAATTTTTCTAAATTTAAGACACTAAATACCCAGTCAGCTTAATGTCTTGCTACTAAACACACCAACCCAAGAATCATTCTGGTGAACATTCATTACACTCCCTCATTTGCAATTACATACTTCCTCAGAGCAGTGCAGCGGCAAGGCTAGCACAGTTGTCTCTCAATGCCAGAGATCCAGGTATGATCCTGACCTCAGGTGATGTGCGGAGTTTGCACGTTCTCCCTGTGACTGCGTGGGTTCCCTCTAGGTGCTCCCATTTCCTCCCACATCCCAAAGACGTGCTGGTTTGTAGATTAATTGACCTCTGTAAATTACCCACACTGAGTAGAGAGTGGATGCAAAAGTGGGATAACACAGAACTTGTATGAACGTGTAAGCAATGGTTATGTGGACTTGGTGGGTTGAAGGGCATGTTTCCATGCCATTTCCCTCATCTAAACTAAAACTAAAACATTCAGGTACGGAATCTGACAAATATGCAATGTTGTACTTGCCGTTAGGCCAGGGCCAAATTCATTTTTGGGACCTCGAGGATATGCAGTAAAATTCAACCTCGAATGAACAGGGCGGCACAGTGGTAGAGTTGCTGCCTTACAGCACCAGAGACCAGGGTTTGAACCTGACTACGGGTGCTATCTGTACGTTCTCCCTATGACCGCGTGGGTTTTCTCCAGGTGCTTCGGTTTCCTCTCATGTTCCAAAGACTTGCAGGTTAATTGACTTCTGTAAATTGTCCACAGTGTGAAGGATAGAACTAGTGGTTGACGAGGTCTTGGCGACTTGATCGTAAATTTCAGAAAGCTTCAGATGATTTATTGGAATAAATAACTTCCAATAAGCATCAAATGTTATGCATAATTAAATCTAAATGATCTTTTATTTAATTCAATGAAATGAGGTTTGGAAATGAATTGAGATTCATTTCACATTTAATAGAATGTAATGTACAAGAGTGACAAATCCCAGCTTAAAATAATGAGTAATCTCGTTAAAAAATACTTCCAAGGTGCTGGGGAGGAGCACATGGTGGTGGGAAGAGGAGAACAAATAAAAGAGTACCAGATGTGCGGCTGACATGCATGTTCTGGTCTACTGCATGGCTTTCTGCTGGTAACATTTTCCCAATGTTGAGTTTAATTTAGAGATACAGCAGGGAAACAGGCCCTTCAGCCCACGCCGGCCAATAACGCTACCCTCCACACACGAGGGACAATCTTTTTACATTTATACCAAGCCAATTAACCTGCAATCCTGTACATCTTTGGAGTGTGGGTGAAAACAAAGAAGATCTCAGAGAAAATCCACGCAGGTCACAGGGACAACGGACAACTCCGTACAGACAAGCACCCATAGTCAGGATTGAACCCGGGTCTCTGTCGCTGTCAGCCAGAAGCTGTACCGCCACGCCAACGTGCCGCCCTTAAACATTTACTTACACATTGCAAAGTAACTACAGTTGAGGTTCAGCACAACTTGAATTAGCACCAAACCGTGCGTCATTTTTCAAAACTCTCTTAGAATGAGACCACACTGCCAGGGCGATTGAGGCACAGTTTGAAATTGTGCCGTAAACCTGTGTCCAAAGTTCCAGCCTAATGGCCTGGATTTAATGGAGATACACTGACAATAAATTCATGAAATAGTGAATGCCTTCAGAGTTGCAACAGAATTACAAAAATTATTACTGGAAAATGATCAGAACTCAAGAGCTTGAGTTATAAGGAGAAGATAGATAGGTTAGGACTTTTCCTTCCCAAGAGCAGAGGCGGCTGAAGGATGACATTAGAGGCATACAAAACTCACCGTGACTGGTCAAAGGCTTTTTTTCCCCCAGGGTAGAAGAGTCCATAACTGAAGGCACTGGTTTAAGATGAGCGAGATTAAAGAGACCCAAGAGACAATTTCTTCATGCAATTTCTTCATGCTTAATGGAACAGGCTGCCAGAATAAGCTGTAAAGGCGAGTACAATGGGAATATTTAACAGGCTTTGAGGCAGGTACAAGGATAGAAAAGGCTTAGAATGATATGGGACCACACACAGGAAAATGGGTTGAGCTTAGCGATAAAACCTGGTCAGCATGCACATGTTGGGCTGAATGGCAAGTTTCTATGCTGTATCACTCTATGTCTTATGAAATTAAGGGTGGACCTCATTGAAACTTACGGAATAATGAAAGGCAAAGATAGAGTGGATATGGAAAGGATGTTTCCCCTCAAATTTGCGAGATTGACTGGACTAACTAGTGGGAGAGTCGAGGACCAGAGGTCATAGCCTCAGAATTAAAGGGTGCTCTTTTAGAAAGGAGGCGAGGAGGAACTTCTTCAGTCAGAAGGTAGTTAATCCGTGGAACTCATTGCCACAGAGAGCAGTGGAGGCCAAGTTAGTGGATGTTTTTTAAGGCTGAGATAGACAAATTCTTCATTTGAACAGGTGTCAAGGGTTATGGGCAGGAAAATAGGATGAGGAGGCAAAGATCAGCCATGATTGAAAGGTGGACTCAACTTGATGGGTCAAATCGCCTAATTCTACTCCTATAACTTGTGAAATTGCCTGTAATATTTAAATAACAATGGCAACATAATTCAACATTTTGGAATACATTAGTTAAAATTAAAAAGTGTTGTTCACAATATTTGTAAAAGCAATTACCACATCTTAAATAAAATAAATTCTATCATTCAACAATTTACCTGACAATATTTTCAACGCGTCTTCCAAAATGTGCAGTCTGCCATTCTATCTGTACTGAACTATAAAATGACTCCCTTTCCTCTCAAAATCCTGAGTGCCATATGTCACAGAGAAGCATGTTAAAAGCCACTTAAGAGCTTGCACTAATGTTAGGCCATTTAACTCTCACCACTGATGTGTGGTTCTTCAGCAACCCGAGTCTTGCAAACTGGAGGAAGACAGTTGAAATGCATAAAATTGCAAGTCAAATAGAGAAACCAGTGGGACTGATTGGAGGGGCATTGTAGACTCGGGTGGGCAGAAAGGTGCATGTGCACAAGATTAAGAGATAAAGGGGAAGCAAAAAGCCTTTATATTTCCCCTTTCAAGAATTGCATTTTGGCAGGGACACAAAATGCTGGAGTAACTCAGCGATAGGGGAAGGATGAGGACCCACAATCCTGTTCAGATCAATGGGACAATGGTGGAGAGGGTCAATAACTCTAAATTCTTGGGCATGCATATTTCCAAAGATCTTTTCCTGGGTATACCGATGCAATTATAAAGAAGACTGTTAGGTGCTTTCCCCCCTCCCCTGGTGAAGGTTATGTACTTACCTTTTGTGTTTCTCTCCTGAGTGCAGGCCCCGAGGCTGGGAGTCAGGAATCAAGGGGTTGAGGGCTCCCGTACCCGATTGGCCAAGCTGCATCAGGTGACGGGTGACTCATCGGAAGCTTAAATACCAGGAGTCTCCCAGAATTCTCTCTCTCTCTCTCTCTCTCACTCTCTTCGGCAACCCTGACTAGTGAACAGGCTGCTGGTGTGAGCTGCAGGAGGCCTGGCCACATGGCATAGAACTTGGTGTATTGTTACCTATATTTGTCAAATAATATTGAATTGGGATGGATAATGGGCTGACCTGAGGGTTTTTGTGTATTCTGTTTCAGGGTTATCTCCATTTAGGCAGGTTAGATACTCTAGTTCGACGGTCCATTGCGAGGCTGGCTGGAGCACTGTTATATTTGTTTGTTAGTCTATTCTTGTCCCTGACTGTTGCTTGAATCAGGTTTGGGTTTTTTGTCTTCCCTTAACTAAATTAAAGACTATTTTCTTGAACTTGAACCTGGTTTTTGACTATGTTACGCGGCTCTGAAGTACCTGCATTCAGGAGTCGTTACAAAATGGGGGCTCGTCCTACGTTTTGAGGACCCTAGACAGTTTTTAAAATTTTTTTTATAGGCTTCTGGTGACTGAGGAAGTCTGTGTTGTGAGGGGATTTATTTATTTTTTTCTTTCTTCCGTTTGTGGTAACATTTGTGCCCAGGGTTTGGCTGGTGGTTTGGTCCTACATTTGATATGGAGTTTAAAGTGGAGGACTTTACTGAGGCTCCTAGTCGGGAGTTGTTTGATAAATGTATGAAGGATCATTTGTTTGTGCTGGCAGAGAACTATAAGGTGCCTATTGATAAGCATTTGAAGAAAGAGTCTATAAAGTCAGTGTTATGGTCTGCGTTGGTGAGGAGTGGGGTATTGCCTGCTGGTGCAGACAGTCCTCTATCTTCTACACAGCCTGGTCAGGAAATGGGGGACCTCATTCGATTGAAGGAGTTAGAGCTTGAAATGATAGAGAGGGCCTTAAGAGAGAAAGAGCTCATGCTTGAAATGAAACACCTTGAGCTGCAGGAGAAGGAGTTGAATGCCTCCCGGGTTTCTTCTAGGGAACGGGAGTTTGATATGAGCAAGAACATCCGCCTGGTTCCCCCGTTTAATGAGAAGGATGTGGAGTGTTTTGCAGTGTTTGAATGGGTGGCTTCGTCCTTGTAGTGGCCTAGGGACATGTGGGCCTTGCTATTGTAGTGTGTCCTTGTGGGTAAAGCACGGGAGGTGTACTCGTCTTTATCTGTTGACAGCAGTCGGGACTATGAGCGTGTGAAATCTACAGTATTAAGGGCTTATGAATTAGTTCCAGAGGCGTACCCGCAGAAGGTCCGGCGCAGTCAGACTTATGTGAAGTTTGCTTGGGAGAAGGAGGCACTTTTTGACAGGTGGTGCGCTTCTCAACTTTTTATTTTCTCTTCCCTCGTTATGTACTATTTTTCACATATTCTGTTGTGCTGCAGCAAGTAAGAATGTCATTGTCCCATCTGGGCCATATGACAATAAAACACTCTTGACTCTCGAGAAAGGCACTCCAGCATTGAGTTACTTCAGCATTTATGTGTCTTTCGGTGTGAACCAGCATCTGCAAATCCTTCCTGCACACTCCTTTTGCATTCCAGCAACATTTTTGCTTCGTAAAACCACAATGCTTCATATGTTTTAAGAGCAGAACATTTATAATATAAAAGTGTAGCTAATTAACATTTAGTGAAGTTCATAAGCCATAGTGGAGTTATGACTAGAATAATCTGATAATTAAGGCATACATAGTACAGTGGCATCTTTGCAAAATGACAGATAGACCTCCAAAGTTGTCTTTCTGGCAATATTGGCATCACTCCATGCGTCTCCGTTCTCCATCTCACCTGCACATTAATTCCCCAATTGCCTGCATGCAGTCTTCCATTCATCGCTGATACTTGAAAGAACAAGCACATCAGACAGCCAGCCCTACAAAGCACTTTTCCTTTCAGAGACTCATTTGTTAAAAGCATGCCACATTTTGATGTATTACACTACTAGAAATAAACATAACCCCATCTGTTTAAATGAATCTATGATCTGGCTCCCAACATTTCAAAAATGTCGACAACTCCATTAACAGGCGATACTAGCAGATGCGTTTTGGAAAGAAATCAGACAATTGATGTTCTCTCGCCCAAGACTAATTTTAATCAGTGACCAAGGACTTAATCAATGTCTCTTTGCAATTAATGGATGTAGAAAGGCCTTAAGAAACATCATTGAATAAAATGCATACAAACAATTTGTTCAAACTGTTATGGAGTGCTGGCATTGAGAAAGGGGAATGGGGAGGGGAGAGGGGGGTCAATCACACATTCAGGTTATTTGGGGGCCAAACAATGGTTAATGTTTCAAGATGGCTCTTTTCCTTGGGGATGGTGATATAGGTTGTCAGCTGTTAAAACCAATTTGAATAACTTCAAGCAAGAACAGAACCCATTTCTGTCAGGGCTGGAAATTACCTCACCTTAGAGACGAATATGGAAAACTTACAGATTGGAACGGTCTCTTGGGTTATCTTCAACTGCCTGAAAGAAGCTTTTGAGATATTTTACTCAACATAATTAGCCTGCTTTGTGCAGACTGAATGGCTCTGGCTGGGTGGTAGTGACTGTATTCTCATGCACTAAATAATTGTATGGATAAGATACACAAAATAAATGGCCTTATCCGTGTTATTTCTAATGCAGGACCAATATTTTATGAGCTTTGATAAAGAACTGGAGGTGTAAGATCAAAGATTAAGCATACTTAATCTGCTCAGAATTGGAAATGTATCCCAATGGCATTAATTTTGCTATGATCCATCATCTCTGAGGAAATTGCAGAGCTGCAAGGCAGTAGAAGACATGACAGAGAAACAGAGCTTTTTACTCAGCTGATACATGCACCACACAAACCTGAACAGTCTGATGTCCCAAGCAAAATCAGCATCTGCCCATTTCTTCCCCAGATGTTACCTGACCTGCTGAACTCCTCATTGTATTGTGCTCAGGATTCCAACACCTGCAATCTGTGTCTCCTTTCCCATTCACTCTCCAATTCTGAAAGTCTAACCCTCCATTTCATTCTCCCATATATGTTTTTGGAGCTTGCCCTAACCCAAATTTGTCTTCCCATAATTTGCTCTCTGTGATGGATAACCCACAGACATAGGGTTCATGGAAGCATGCTCTCGATCCGTTCCTCTCAATTTTGAACATAAATACACTTTTTCAAAGATAGATTCATTTATTCCTTGTAAAATCCCTTCCTACTGCTATCATAACCTGAAAATCTGTTCTGGACCTTCTTGTGTACTGTTAGGATATTTAGAAAACTGCAATTAGAACTATGCAAACCATATGGGAGCCAAGAAGATTTTACTTTAAGTTTAACACTACTTATCATTATTCAGAAGATATACACAAAGTGATGGATTAACTCAGCAGGTCAAGCAGCATGTATGGCGAAAAGGGAACAGGTGACATTTCAGGTCGAGATCATTCTTCAGCCCGACAGTCAGGGAAGAGAGGAACTAGTATCCAGATACTCATTATTCACTTTGTCATTCTAGAAATAAACATTTGTGTTTGCTTCATTAATAAGGCTATAAATTAAAACAAAACAAATATTACTACTTTTAGTAGTTTGTATAGACAATAGGTGCAGGAGTAAGCCATTCGGCCCTTCGAGCCAGCACCGCCATTCAATGTGGCTGATCATCTCCAATCAATACCCTGTTCCTGCCTTCTCCCCATGTCCCCTGACTACACTATCTTTAACTTGTACTCCAAACTCTGCAACCAAATTGGATTCTTATTTTCCAAGTAATGAGTGACCTTATTTTTCTTGCCAAAATATAAAAATTCACATCCAGGGAAAAGGTTGCTTTCCAATTACTTGCTTATCCAAAAATGTGTTAAATGTCATCTTAGAAATTTGTTGCAGCCCTCCTCCTCAACATTACTAATCCTTCCTCACACGTTCACAAATCAAGAAGTTGTCCTTTATGCCAACTTGTTAATATGAATATGAAAAATAGTCCCAGCAACCATCTTTGAATGATCTGACTTTCAACTTTTTGTTCACTTATTTTATTTTTACCAACTATAATATAGGCCACTAACCATGCATTTTAACTCAACATGTTATATTATTAACCTCTAGTGTATTATATGGCACCACATCGTAGGCGTCTGTGAAATCCACATAAATGACATCCGCTACATTACTTGGTGAACTATCACGCCAAAGAAAACAAGTTTTTATCAAGAATGCATTCCCTTGAGATCCACGTTAACTACTCATTGTTACATTTTTGATTTCCAGATGTTTTATTACTTTCCTTTGCAGTATCTCATTATTTTTGCTGATAATAAATGTTAAATTGACTTACCTCTAGTTCCCTGGACACATTCCAACCTCCTTCCGCTACAAGTTTGTTTGTTGCATTTTCTCTTAATATACAACCTGAACCATTGGCCAATGCTTACAAAATAACACAAATCCAAAATAATTTGGTTTGATATTTTCAGGGGAAATCAGTTAGATGTGATTTGGAACATGATATCTATCTATCATAAGAGACATAACTACATTTGAGAACAAGCTCTCCCAGGCCAATTTCACCAAGGGCCTGATTATGCTCAAACAGCTCCAGTGGAGGGGGCCATCATTCATATGAACTATCTTGAAATACCAGAGAAAGAATGCGATTGCAACTCTACGACACAGAGCAATTTTTGGGAGAGAGTAAAAACTCCTCTTTGAATATTTGCAAAGAAATGAAATATTCTCACTGAATCAAGGCAATACTGCAGTTGTATAAGGGGCTGGTGAGACCACACCCAGAGTATTGTGTGCAGTTTCGGTCTCCTAATTTGAGGAAGGACATTCTTGCTATTGAGTGAAGCGTAGGTTCACCAGGTTAATATCCAGGATGGCAGGACTGACATATGATGAAAGGATGGATCGACTGGACTTATATTCACTGGAATTTAAAAGGATGGATCTTATATAGAAACATAAAATTCTTAAGGGATTGGACAGGCTAGATGCAGGAAAAATGTTCCCGATGTTGGAGAGTCCAGAACCAGGGGGTCACAGTCCAAGAATAAGAGGTAGGCCATTTAGGACAGAGATGACGAAAATCATTTTCACCCAAAGTGGTAAATCTGTGGAATTCTCTGCCACAGAAAGCAGTGGAGGCCAATTCACTGAATGTTTTCAAGAGAGAGTTAGATATAGCTCTTGGGCCTAACGGAATCAAGGGATATGGGGAGAAAGCAGGAACAGGGTACTGATTTTGGATGATCAGCTATGATCATATTGAATGGCAGTGCTGGCTCGAAGGACCGAATGCCTACTCCTGCATCTATTTTTATGTTTGTATGTTTACTTAGCTCAAGGCTGCTCAAATTAGGGCCAGAGTTAGTCCGAGGTGGATAGACACACTGCTGGAGTAACTCAGCAGGTCAGGCAGCATCTCTGGAGGAAAAGGATGGGTGACTTTTCGGGGCAGGACCCTTCTTCACAGTTTTAATACCTGCTGCGTTTGAGTGGAGAAAGTTTATAGAGCAGGGAAGATAGGAAGTCATTAATTGTTTTAAACAGCAATATGATGATTTTTAAAGTGCAGAGTTGAGGAAACTTTATACCAATATACTGGTACAAGGGAAGTTAAGGAACAGACTGTCCACAGATCAGCATTGTTTTTTAATGAAATTAAAAGGACTTCAGAAGCTGGAAATTTAAAGTTGGAGAATTTAAGAGGCCTGCAATGTACCCAGATGAAAGATCAGATGTTGTTCCCCAAGAATGCATGGGAGCTTTTTCAAACAGCACAGGAGGCCACAAACACAAGATAGAGCAGGAGTGGGGTGATGAATTAAAGCATCAAGGAACCAAAGGTTAAGTGTCACTTCCATGGATTGAGTGCAAGTGCTCCACAAAGCTCTCACCAAGCTGCATTTGGTTTCTGCAATGTTCAGAAGATCATGTTCAAGATTTTAAAAAAGAGACCCAACAAAATAACCATTTTCTCGCCAAGCTAAAATAAGAGATGGTTAGAAAAGGAGAGAAAAACCATAGTAATTGGTTTATGTCCAAGTTCCTCCTCTACTCACTGTTCTTAGAGTCAAATGTCTGCTCTAGATTCTTACTTAAAAGCATCTCATCATCATCAGTGTGGGTTTGAAGCCTCATGGATAGAAACAAGTTCTCTTTTGCGTAGAACAATCAAGGTCTACGAACACACCTTCTGAAGAAGGGTCTCGACCCGAAACGTCACCCATTCCTTCTCTCCAGAGAAGCTGCCTGTCCCGCCGAGTTACTCCAGCATTTTGTGTCTACCTTTGATTTAAACCAGCATCTGCAGTTCTTTCCTACACACAAGGTCTGTCAACAGGTTGTCTATGCACGATTCAATGATTTAAGCTTAGTCCAGAAAATGCATCCCCCAAGAAAAAGCTTATCACAGGACTTTATTCTTTCGCCCGTTAACAGATCAAGGGTCTCCTACATTGCAAGCAATTGCAGAAAAGGTCCAAGGGATACTTAATGAACAGCTCCAAAATCATGAAAAATGAGCGACTCGTTTTCCACTGGGTTTGAAAACACAGGAATAACACAAACCCACCCAATCAAAAAAAGCCTGCAGTTGATGCGAAAAGCAGCAGCATCTTCTCGTCCTTCTGTAATTACCGAGTCATCAAAGGCATGTCTCCTGGAACATCCTCAACCCTTCACCTGGAACTATTTATCTACAGCTTAAGCTACTGGAGCATGAAATTATGTAGATTCTGCCCACATTCCATATTTCACTTACTACAGATGTGCACTTGCTTGAAACTTGCACCTTTTCATTGTAATTACAGGTCCGATACAAAATGCAAATCCTATGTTTCATAGTCTCATGTAAAATTACCATGCCATTCACCTCATTATGAAACTACCTTGCAATTAATTCAATTCCCATTCTTCTTTTATACTTTCATGATGCAAATTCTGAATTATGTTTTTAATGTTTCAGTTGGGAGATGCAATTATTGGGAAATCGTTCCACTTTGACCAGCTGGTTTTAAATATAAGCTTTTTTTTTAAATAGGCTTAACCAGCAGTCAAGTTATCAAAATTAAGGAACATGACTACTTTGATTGAGTGAAAGATGCAGCATTGAAACAGGTCCTTCAGTCCACCAAGTCCATGCTGACCAACGATCATGTTATCCCACTCTTTACAGTTCTGTAAAAATCCTTTGATACATAGGCACAATCATACTTAGGTACAAGAGCATAAGAACAGTAGATTACACTGAGGCAGCACAGAGGAATAGCCAGGTTTCCGGCACCATCTTAGAACATAGAACTGTACAGCACAAGAACAGGCCATTCGGCCCATAGTGTGTGTCGAGCATGATGCTAAGACACATATTTATCTAGTTGCACATACTTGATATAACTCCATTCCCATATGCCTATTCAAAGTCTTTTAAATACAACTAACCTATCTGCTTCAACCACCACCTGGTGCTCAATATCACTCTGTAAAAAAAACTTGTCCTGCACATTTCTTTTAAACTTTGCCCCTCTCACCTTAAAAACTATACCCTCTAGTATTTACATTTTCCATACTGGGAAAAAGATTCTGACTGTCTACTATATCTATACCTCTCATATGTGTATACACTTTTGTCAGGTCTCACTGCAACTTCCAGCGTTCCAGAGAAACCAATCCAAGTCTGTCTGCCTCTCCCTATAGTTAATATCTCCTAATCCGTGGATCATTCTGGTAAAGCCATGATCAGCCATGATCACATTGAATGGCAGTACTGGCCTGAAGGGCCAAATGGCCTACTCCTCCACCTATTGTCCATGTATCTATGTACAAAGTTGCTCGTTTTCCAAACCTTCCACATCCTGTCTATAATGGGGCGACCGGAACTGCACACAATACTTCAACTGCAGCCTAACCAAGGCCACACCATGACTTTGAGTCAGAGTCAGAGTCAGAGTCATACAATGACAAGGGGCAATTTACAGAGGCCAGTTAACCTATAAACCCACACATGTATGGATGAAGAAGCGCCTCGCCCAAAACGTCACCCATTCCTTCTCTCCAGAGAAGCTGCCTGTCCCGCTGAGTTACTCCAGCTTTTTTTAATATAATATTTTTATTAGAAGCCATACATATTACTAATAATAACAATTTTTCAAATACACATTTTACAAAGTTATACAAGTATTACAAATATATATAAGCTTCTATTTTTTTGAGAGTGAAAAGAGTAAGGAGTAAAGAAATAATAGATGCTTAATCAGAAGAGTGTGATTAAATAATATTGATTATGATTTCGATTATATGTGAGAAAAAAATTAAATTAAAATAATAAAAATAAAAAATACTGGCAAACAATTATTATACTAAAAAAAAGAAAAATTGATGTATACATCTTAACAATGAATGGAACAATTTCAAATAACAATATATATATATAAAGTCTCAGATTACATCTTTTCATCTGATCCTACCACCGGGTACTTATTGAGTTACAATGCTGAGCCCAGCTACCCCTTCATATAGTCAGTGAATGGAGACCATATTTGTTCAAAAAGTTCATATTTGTCCATTAGGATAAACCTAATTCTCTCCAATTGCAATGTCTCCAACATTTCCACTGTCCACATTTTAATTGTAGGGGATAATGGTCCCTTCCAGAATTTTAATATTATTTTTTTCCAATTATTTAACAGTAATCAAGAAAATTTATTTGATTTACTGTTAATGTTTGATTTTAATCTAAAACACCAAATATTATTAACTTTGGGTCAGGATTCAATTTAATCTTAAAAACTATAGAGATGATTTAAAAAATTTCAGTCCAATAACTATTAAATTTTGTGCATGTTACAAAACTATGCGTTAAATTAGCTTCTATGTACTGACATTTATCACAAATAGGAGATATGTTAGTAAAAATTCTATTTAATTTTGTTTTTTAATAATGTAATCTATGTAATACTTTGAATTGTATCAAGGTATGTCTGGCATTTAATGAACAACGGTGTATATGTTGTAGACTTTCTTCCAAGGAGTCTTTTAATATAGATAGACCTGTTTCATTTTCCCATAGTTGTCGATGTGATTCTGTTGTTGGTATTTCCCTGCCCAAAAGGATATTAGATACGTACGCTATTAATTTTTCTGTATTTAGGTGCTTGTTGAACACTTCATCCAATAATTCTGGTTCCCTATTTTTGTAATCTTGCATGTTTGATTTGACATAATCTCTAATTTGTAAATACCTAAACAAGTTATTGGGTGCAATCCATAAATATCTTTCAACTCTTGAAATGAGAGAAATTTCCTATTCCTATAAAGATGGTCTATCCTTATCATTCCTAAATTTTTCCATTGTCCAAACCCCCCATCCAATAAAGAGGGCTTAAACAAAGGGTTATTCATAATTGGTAAGCAAAGCGACATATTTTCTAAATGCAAAGTCTTAACCATTTGTTTCCAAATACGTCTATTGCTAAAAATTATAGGATTTTCCCTATAAATTTCTTTTTGTACCACCCTTGGAGCAAGGAGCATCGTACTTATATCGAAAGGTAAACAATCTTCCTTTTCCATTTTTAACCAAGCTGGTTCCTGATCCATATTTACCAACCAAAAATTCATATTCTATGTTACTCCAGCTTTTTGTGCTCATCTTCAATTTAAACCCGCATCTGCAGTTCCTTCCTAAACATGTATGGATGAGTTGACCTGAGGAGCCTATTTCCGTGCTGTATTACTCTACGAGATAGAGTCAGAGATAGTACCCAAGGTAAGAATCTAAACCAGTCTTCTGGAGCCACAAGGCAGGAGCACCATCTGACGTGTCACGGTGCTGACCCATGGAAAATGCATGTCATTGTGAGCCTCAAGCCCATAATACCTTGTATCAGTTCTGGCAAAGTTGTAAAGTAAGAAATATAAGAGCCAAATGCACACCGTAAACCTTCACATCAGTGTAATAAATAACAAGATAATCTGATTCACAATATTGATTGGGAGATAAAAATTGTTCAGGAAACCAATGAAAAGATACTTGCTCTTCTTCTAAATAATGGGCCAAAATAATGTCATGATTTTCTCTTTACTCACGAGCATTGTCGATGGGAAGACTGATAGTGCAGGCCTCAATCAATACTGCACCATTGATTGTCTAGATTTTGTGGATTTTAACCCAGAACCTATTAATTCAGTTAAAGAATGCTTGAATGCAGACATGAAATTTGACCACCAGCACTCAGCTCCAATACTTTACAGCATATATTTAGGAGATGGCCCGCTCTGAAGCTGTGGGATATACGAATGCAATGAGAAATGACTAAAAAGCAAAGTTGGAATTCACAGAAGTGCTTTGCTCAAAACTGCACACCATACATGTACACTGCTCAGTCAAATCATTGCTTTCTGTAAAGCAGGCTTAACTGATAACTGGAAATCTCTTAGTGCAGTAACAAAATCTTCATGAGTAATTTAGTGTTCAGGGGCGATTGACGGTTAAGGATGGCACAGTGGTGCAGCAGTGGAGTTGTTGCCTTACAGCACCAGAGACCCTCGTGCTGCTTGTGCAAAGTTTGCCGCTCCTGACTACAGGTGCTGTCTTTGTGGAGTTTGCACTTCCTCCCTGCAACCAAAATGTAGAAACAAGGAAGTGCAGATGTTGGTTTATACCAAAGAGTGACACAAAGTGCAGGGGTAGCTCAGTGGGAGCATCTTGAGAAAAAGGATGGGTGATGTTTCAGGTTGGGACCCTCTTTCATCTGAATAACTAATTCAGGTGGGCGGCGTGGCTCCCGTCGCAGCGGCCTCTGCAGTCCGTCTGTCTTTTTTAAAATTTTTAGTCTCGTTTGAGTGTAGTTAGTGTTTTTCTTTTAGCTGGATATGTGTGGGGGGTGGGGTGGGGGAAACTTTTAAAATCTTTTCCCTGTACGGAGTTCCCGACCTTTCCTCTGTCGGGTCTCCGTTGCCGTTGGGGCCTAGCACCGTGGAGCAGCCTCCAACCGGACCTGGGGCTCCAATCGCGGAGCTGCGGGCTACTCACCATCATGGAGCTGGCCTAGTTCAGAACGGGAGGAGCTGTGGTAGCGCGCTGCTGCTGCCCGACCCCAGACATTCGAAGGCTCCAGCTGCAGGCTGGTGGACGGTAACACTGGGAGCTCGCGGGTCCCTGGTGGGAGACCGCTTTTTGGAACTCCCGCAGCGGCAACTTCTCCCGCCGAGTTGCGGGGTTGAAAATGACCTGGAGTGGGGCCTTACATCGCCTGGCGCGGCTTTAACGGCCGCGGGACTTGCTAGCGCCTGCCGGGGGCCCTAACATCAAGACCTGGAGCGCGGCCTTGCATCGCCCGGCGCGGCCTAAATGGCTGCAGGACTTATTTACCATCGCCCGCTGGGGGCTTTGACTCTGACATCGGGAGGAGAATGGGGAGTGCAGGGGAGAGATACGACTTTGCCTTCCATCGCAGTGAGGAGGAGATTCACTGTGATGGATGTTTGTGTAAATTGTGTTGTGTCTTGGTTCTTTTCTCGTTTGTATGACTGCAGAAACTAAATTTCATTTGAACCTCAATGAGGTTCAAATGACAATAAACGGTATTGTATGTATTGTAATAACTTAAAAATAAATCTAAATGTAAACTCAAATCTTCACTTGAATAACAGCTGGTTCCCATGTGTTTGGGATTCAGACACCCAAATACAAAACCAGATTTATCTCCTTGCTAAGGACATCTGATTGAAGCCCAGCCTGAACACAGTTAGGAAGTATTTGCAAGTTGTACTCCGGACATTTCCATGAAACTACCCTGGAATGATGGTGCAACAGAGTGGACATTTTATGTGACGTTTCTCTCAAAACAGTTAATGATTACTCATTACCTATTAATTCCATGGAATCATAAAGATTCATGCCACATGGAAACAGGCCCATCTGCAAAACAGGCACATCTACACTAGTTCCACTTGTTTGTGTTTGGCCCATATTCCTCGAAACCTGTTGTATCCATGTACCTGTCCAAATGTTTCTTAAACGTTGTGATAGTAGCTGCCTCAATGACCTCCTCTAGCTGCTTGTTCCATATACCTACAGCGGCTTGCAAAAGTATTCATACCCCTTGAACTTTTCCACATTTTGTCACGTTACAACCACAAACGTAAATGTATTTTATGGGAATTTTATGTGATAGACCAACACAAAGTAGTGCATAATTGTGAAGTGGAAGGAAAATGTTACATGGTTTCCAAATTTTATTACAAATAAAAAACTGAAAAGTGTGGCATGCAAAAGTATTCAGCCCCCCCGAGTCAATACTTTGTCGAACCACCTTTCGCTGCAATTAATTTTTGCCCATTCTTCTCTGCAAACCAGCTCAAGCTTAGTCAGATTGGATGGAGAGCATTTGTGAACAGCAATTTTCAAGTCTTGCCAGAGATTCTCAATGGGATTTAGGTCTGGACTTTGACTGGGCCATTCTAACACATGAATATGCTTTGATCTAAACCATTCCATTGTAGCTCTGGCTGTATGTTTAGGGTCGTTGTCCTGCTGGAAGGTGAATCTCCGCCCCAGTCTCAAGTCTTTTGCAGACTGCAAAATGTTTTCTTCCAAGATTGCCCTGTATTTGGCTCCATCCATCTTCCCATCACCTCTGGCCAGCTTCCCTGTCCCTGCTGAAGAAAAGCATCCCCACAGCATGATACTGCCACCACCATGTTTCACAGTGGGGATGGTGTTCAGGGTGTTTTTAAATTTTTCTCCCCCACCTGAAAATATGTCTGGTTCTTGATTTCCACATGCTGGGTAAAAGACTGCATTTAAAAATATACAATGACGGCCTCCACAGCCACCAGTGGCAACGAATTCCACAGATTCACCGCCGTCTGACTAAAGAAATTCCTCCTCATCTCCTTTCGGGTTTTGTAATCTGGGACGAGAGCATTTAGAAAGGACAAGAGGGTGGTTGTCATCTAGAATGTGTTGCCAGATGAAGGTATAGAAACAATAGATTTAGCTCTTAGGGCTAAAGGAATCCAGGGATATGGGTACTGATTTTAGATGTTCAGCCATGATCATATTGAATGGCAGCGTTGGCTCATAGGGCCGAATGGCCTACAGCTGCACCTTTTGTTCAACGTTTCTAAGATCACAGAATGATGAAACTGAGACACAGGTCAGCCTGGGAACAATGGATAAATGGAAACAACCTGCAACTCAAAGAGCTTAGCAATCTTGCAAGCCAGTTCTCAGGGAGTTTTTTTGGCATCAACATAACTTCTGCATACCTTAGGTATCCAAAAGTGAAATAAATCAAATCAGAGCATCCACTGGAAAATAATGAAAAACAGATATTGGAACTTGGAAATAAAACAAAACATGCTGGATATACTTGTCAGGATTGGCAGCATCTGTGGAAAGAGAAACCAAGATTAGATTTCAAGTCTGTGACCCCTCATCAGAACTAGGAATGAGGAAATTAGTTTGTTTTGGTGCAACAAAAAAAATCATAAGCTTTTGGCGTCATGAAGACATCAATTACACCACAAGCATCAATTTTTGATATCATGAACAAAAGGGGTGATGTGCACTTACTTAAATAAGTACAACCCAACTACCCTACCAAATTGTATCCCTTTTTCAGATCACTTATTAACTTCATTTCCAGCAATTATAATCATGATCCCGAACCTTGCATTGAGCAACTTAAAGAATTGAAACACTAGATTTACCTAAACACTAGCACGCACAAATTCACTTCAGTCCACTGAAGGACATAGGCAAAAAGAACTCGCTATTAAAGATAGAAGAGAGACATAGTGAGGAAGACAGCAAAAGATGCCTGAAGAAGGGTCTGGACCCAAAACATTATCTTTTCCTTCTTCCAGAGATGCTGCCTGTCCCGCTGAGTTACTCCAGCATTTTGTGTCCATCCTTGGTTCAAACCAGCATCTGCACCTCCTTCCGACTCAAGATGCCTGAATCCTGCCTGGTTGGTCTTATGCACTTCCATAATGCCTCAGGGTGAAGAGCACCACAAATTGACATTTAATTGGGGACCATAGACCTCTATAGATTTTTTTCTTTAGATTAGTTCACTTCCAAAAATAAGGATGCAAGAATTTCTATGGAATACCTCTGAAAAATGAACAGCGACTCCCTGAAGCCATCATCCATCCAGGCTCATGTTAAAGGCAGCAAACTGATTAATTTTTCCTCCTGCATTATGCCTAAAGCCATTTCAAAGACATAAATGTACAATCTACACACTGCACCATATATCCATCTGCAAGTATTTTATTGCTATTGACATTGCTACAGATAGATTGCTTCATGTTTATCGAATTAAAAAAATCCAGTACTTTGAGATATTACTCCCTAGTTAGGTTTTTCTGAAGCATGTTCAATCATTCTGAAGTGAAAATGGACTCAATCCTGATCAAGTGCTTTACCAACCCCTTGACAATATCTTAAATGTGAAAGAGTTTTTAAGGACATTTCACAGAGACATAAACATGCATTGAGAATACACATTAGAGTAGTACAGTGGTGCAGCAATAGAGTTGCTGCCTTACAGCGCCAGAAGCCCGGGTTCGATCCCAACTACGGGTGCCAACTGTACAGCGTTTGTACATTCTTCCCATAGGATTGCTCTTAGATCTTCAGTTTCCTCCCATGCTCCAGCAACGTGTAGGTCAATTGGCTTGGTAGAAGTGTAAATTGTCCCTAGAGTGTAGGATAGAGTTAACATGCTGGGATCGTTGGTTGGTGCAGACTCGGTGGGCCAAAGGGCCTGTTTCTGCACTGTATCTCTAAAGCAAACATTCATGGAAGTGAAGATATTGAATTTGAGCATGGGATGTAGACTTGTCATGTTTTTCAAGTCTACGTGCCCTCAACAACTACCATTGGCAAAGCTAAATAATTACATAAGCCAAAGGTTAAATCAGGTTTTGCAGTCCTGCCACAGTCTGTCAGGATCGGTGATGGGGAACTGAACTACAAGCAGGCGAAGTTTGCTTTGAGAACGTTCCCAATGATAGCAGTGCCCAGTATTGGTGATTAAACATAAGACCGATAAATTTGTAAGCTCTTCACCCCACCACCCTCAATTTAATTTAAAATTACAATAAAGAATGAGAGGAATAAGAGTTTTATTTAGAGATACACCACGGAAACAGGCCCTTCAATCCATCAAGTCCGATCCAGCGATCCCCGCACACTTAAACTATCCTGCACACACTTGGGACAATTTACCATTACACCACACCAATTAATCTACAAACCTGTACATCTTTGAAGCGTATATATATGATCACGAGATAAATAGATTAAGTGCACAGTCTTTTACCTAGAGTAGGGGAATAGAGAACCAGAAAACTTTGGTTTAAGGTGAGGGGGGGGGGGGGGGGGGGGAATTTAACAGGAACCAGAGAGGTAATTTAAAAAAATGCACACAAAGGGTGGTGGGTGCATGGAACGATCTGCCAGTGGAGGTAGGTGAGGCAGGTACTATTGCAACGTATAGGACACATTTAGACTGGTTACATGGGCAGGATAGGTTTAGAGGGAGGGTACACAAAATGCTGGAGAAACTCAGCGGGTGCAGCAGCATCTATGGTGCGACGGAGATAGGCAACGTTTCGGGCCGAAACCCTGGGATCTGGGCCAAATATAGGCAGGTGGGACTAGCATTGGTGAGGCATGTTGGCAGGTGTGGGCTGAAGGGCCCGTTTCCACCCTGTTTGACCATGACTCCACAAGAGACAGTTTACAACAAATCTGATTCACTCAAACTGCATCACATAGTGGCAATATGCACTGGTCAAAGCTCAGAATCCTGCCAATATACTGGCTCTTTTGTTGGAAACATGGTCCAGAATAACTGCTCCCAATAACCAAGTTGCTCCGGGAATATCACAATATCGGCATTTACCAAACCAAATAGCAGACTAGTGCATCCCGTCTATAAAACCAGGACAAATCTAAGACAGATAAATTATACTATTTGCCCCAGTATTCATCTCAAGCCTCCAACCATCACTTCCTTAAAGATCGATAATAGTGTTTCAACATTTAAAAGAGTTTATTGTCATGTGTCCCAGATAGGACAATGAAATTCTTGCTTTGCTTCAGCACAACAGAATATAGTCATGAATACAGAACAGATCATTGTGTCCATATACCATTGTATAAATATATACACACATGAATAAATAAACAGATAAAGTGCAAATAAACAGCTAATGGTCTATTAATGTTCAGAGTTTTGTTTGAGTTGAGTTTAATAACCTGATGGCTGTGGGGATGTAGCTATTTCTGAACCTGGTCCTTGCAGTCTTCAGGTTCCTGTACCTTCTACCTGAAGGTAGCGGGGAGATGAGTATGTGGCTAGGGTGGTGTGGGTCCTTGATGATGCTGCCAGCCATTTTGAGGCAGCGACTGCAATAAATCCCCTCGATGGAAGGGAGGTCAGAGCCGATGATGGACTGGGCATTGCAATAGCGAACCATTGTTCACTAACATACAGTTTGGTGTCAGTCAAAACTAAACTCCCGAGGTGAAAAGAAAGTCCCTGCCAATTAAAATTGATGTGGATTAGAAGGTAAACTCTCCATTGGCAGAAGGTTGTGAAATTAAAATTAAAAAACTGCAGATGCTGGAAAATATTGTTATTTGTGGGCAATCATTCATTGCCAGGATTGTGCTCCTCAAATCAAAGTCCAAGTATCAGTCCAAAAGGAATGTTTCCATCCGAGCCAAACACCTAAACTAGTTTGAACAATTTGACAAGGCTCTGCCACATTGCTTAACAACCAGAAATGCACCAATTTACACTGTCTTTGATTTCTTCCACACAAGTGATTGGACTAGGTCGGATGCTGAAAGTGGGCATTTACATTTTGAGTTCACATTCTACAAACTTAATTCTTCTTGAACGATGCAGGTTAATTCAAGAATATCCTCTGCACTTGCTATTCATTTAGCAGTAGTGAGCTATAATGAGTAAGGAGCAATCACATTTAAATCCTGCCCTAAGCTAGTTTAGAGAATTTGATGCAGCAACAGCCACATGAGAGAACACAATGTATCTTCATGCCCCTGATCTATGACCTTTTGCTACTCACTAACTGGGGTGAGAGATTGCAACCTTCACGTGGTCCACCCAATCAACCTGACATGCACAGACAATGAAATCAAATAGACCAAGTTGACCTACAACTTTAGGCTGTGCATGCCATACGCAAGAAGACAACTCTCCAACTCATGACAGGAATCAACAAGTGTTATTTCCCTATGGCAAACAACCTTGTGTACTCCATCTCTGAACCACCAAGCAAACTCATCGACAGAATGGATCGGAGTGGAATCAGGACCCGTGTTACATAGAGTCTCAGAGTAAGTTGCATAGCATTGAAACTGACTGCATCTATGCTGATCCCAATGCCTATCGATATTAATCCCACGCATGTATTCATTCCGTATCCCCCCATGCCCTGTCAAGGTGCCTTTTAAAAGGCACCTTGACAGGGCATGTCAAGTTTGTAGGAAGGAACTGCAGATGCCAATTTACACCGAAGATAGACACAAAATGCTGGAGTAACTCAGCGGGCCAGCAGTATCTCTGGAGAGAAGGAATGGGTGACGTTTTGGGTCGAGACCCTTCTTCAGACAGTCAGGGGAGAGGGAGACAGAGATATGCAAGGGCAAGGTGTGAAAACCCAGATCAACGGGGACGAGGTTCAAGGAAATGTAGAATAGAAGCGTTAGCTGAGGAGAAGGTGACAAGGAGACATATAATCAGTAATATTTAATCAGGTGGACAGTGGAACTGATGTATGTACACCAAAAGAAGACAGCCCTGTATTATACTTTCTTTACGATCAATACCTCATTGCTAAATCTTCTTATGGGTATTGCACTTTCCAAGCTTCAGTGCACATCAGAACTTATTAAATCAGAAATATTAAAACAGATGACAATCGCTACCATATAATTCCAGTTGTACCCTGGTTAAGTAACAGCTTTTATGATTGGTGCACTTTTCACCACTAGAATCCTTCAAGAATAAAGGATTCTGATCTCAGTTGTAGAAACAAGAGTCTGTAGATGCTGAAAGCAAAGTTTAAACTGCAGGAAGAACTCAGGGGAATGGGGGCAAATGGCATCTGCGCAGGTTAAGAGACGGTCTGTGTTTTAGGTCGAGACCCTGCTTGAGGACGGCGAGTGTAGGGGGAAGATAGCCAGTGTATAGAAGGGAGAGAGGGGTGTGCGAGACAGAGACTGGCAGGTGATATCTGAAACCAGAACAGGGAAGGATGAGGGGGCAAGATGGAGCCAGATGGATGACCAGGTGGGAGGGCGTAACAATGTGTGAGTAAGGAGTCAGGAATGATGGAAAAGGCGAATAAGGGGATAGAGACTCTGGCAGACTGGAGGGAGTGGGAAAGGAAGGTAGGTGTGGGTTACCTGAAACTGGAAAATTCTCATACCATGGATTGCGAGTACCCGAGTGGAATACGAGGTGTTATTCTTCTCATTTGAGCTTAGCCGAACCATGGGAGCAGAGGAGGCCAAAGCCAGACTGGTCAGTGTCAGAATGGGGACACAGGTTGAAATAGCAAGCAACCAGAAGTTCAAGATGGTCATTCAGGACAGAAAGAGGTGCTATACAATACAGTTGATTGGTCTCCCACGTAGAGGAGGCAGAATCGCTAGCACTGTACGTAATGGACCAAGACAGAGGAGGTGCACGTGGATCTCTGCTGCTTGGACGGGGTGCTTAGGTCACTGCATGGTGGTGAAGGAGGAGGTGTAGTGATACTGTTGCATCTCTGATCATTGCAGGAGAGAGTGCCAGGGAACAGGGAAGGGTGGGAAAGAATGACCAGTAATGCGAGAGCAAGCAGAAACAATGAGGCAACCCCGTTTATGAATCCTAACTAAGAGGTAGAAATGTACATGCTGGTTTGGGCAGACAGGGTGAGAGGGAATAAGGTGATAGGTTCTTGCTGGAGTTGGCAGAGAGGTCAATGTATTTTATGTTGGATGTGGAGACTGGTGGGGTGAAAGGAAAGAACTGTTGGCAACCAATGCTGCTCTGTCTGGGGAGAGGCAGCAAGAGCAGATGTGCAGGAAATGAAGGAAATGGTTGCCCGAAAGGTCAAAACATGAGGATTCCAAGAGCTACTATTTTGGCCTGTACAAGGTGGAGAATACTACCCTTAAATGTGGATTTAATGACAGGGTCGGTATTAATCCAAAATGAGGAGGATGCTGCATGCTCAGAGGGAGGCAAGTTTGGAGTGGACAAGGCGAGTAGTTTTCTAGATTTTAGTTTTGGAGATACAACGTTGAAACTGGCCCTTCACCCCACTGAGTCTGCAGTGACCAGGTCATGGGGAGAACGCACAAATGCCGTGCAGACAAGCACCCGCAGTCAGGATTGAACACGGGTCACTGGCGCTGTAAGGCGATAGCTTTACTGCTCTGCCATCGTGCCGCCCAAGTAGAGGAGACATGGAGGTAAATGTCACATCAGCAACTGGAAATTAATAGCTCAAGAGAGGGCTCGTCAATTATGGCAGACAGAGCAGGTTGGGGCACTATCATTTTGGTGGTTGTGTAAAGCAGATCTCCTGATGTGATTAACACAGAAGATACAACAGCACATAACGAGAACAAGCCCTTTGGCTAACCGAAACATTGCTATCACATTCGCTTCCACCACTTCCCCAGTCAGTACACATAGTTCAAGAGAGGGCTAAAAGGCCAGACTAGGGTGAACAAGACAGATCTCAGTTTATGTATTAAATACCTGCACAGCTTAGAGTTACAGAATGGAAACAGCCCCACCAACCATTGATCAACCGGTACACTAGAACTATTATCTCACTTTCGCATCCTACACACTAGGGGCAATTTACTGAAGCCAATTAACCTACAAACCTGCACATCTTTGGAATGTGGGAGGAAACCAGAAAATCCACATGGGTCACAGGGAGAACTGTTTCAAACTCGACATAGACAGTATCGAATACAGGTCTCTGGCACAGTAAGGCAGCAGCTCTACTTTGTCATTTTCAGTAGTTTACTAAACATTCATGTTAAATTAATCAGTCCAAATATATCCATTTGCAAATAGCACACATCCAGAACAACTAACTGTCCAAAAGCACAATTTGGCCCAACCTCAATACGTCTTGCATGTTCAAGAAAGAACTGCAGATGCTGGAAAATCGAAGGTAGACAAAAATGCTGGAGAAACTCAGCGGGTGCGGGAGCATCTATGGAGTGAAGGAAACGGGCAACGTTTCAGGCCGAAGCCCTACTTGATGCAGGGTGGGGGGGGTGGGGGGGTGGGGGAGAGAAGAAAGGAAGAGGAGGAGCCAGAGGGCTGAGGGAGAGCTGGGAAGGGGGGGGAGACAGCAAGGGCTACCGGAAATTGATTGGAGAAGTCAGTGTTCAAGCCGCTGGGGTGCAGACTGCCGAACGGAATATGAGGTGCTGCTCCTCCAATTTCCGGTGGTGCTCACTCTGGCCTTGGAGGAGGCCCAGGACAGAAAGATCGGATTCAAAATGGGAGGGGGAGTTGAAGTGCTGAGCCACAGGGAGATCAGGTTGCTGATGCGGACCGAGCGGAGGAGTTCGGCGAAACGATCGCCAAGTCTACGCTTGGTCTCACTGATGTAGATCACCTGACATCTTGAGCAACGGATGCAATAGATGAGGTTGGAGGAGGTGCAGGTGAACCTGTCGCACCTGGAAGCACAATTTGACCCAACCTCAATTCGTCTTGCATGCCCTGAAACGTTGATGGGATACAACTTTAGTGTAAATGGCTCAGAGAGGGGATCAACTCTCCACAGTACAACACTACTGTGTCAATAAAGCACCTTCAAGTGGCATTGGATGCAATCACAGGAATATGCACCATTCATTTCCCTTATTCCTATCTCTGTGACAACACAACCAAACTACAATCCCACCACGAGGCACCGTTAGATCATAAGTCAGATATATTTGTTATTATCAACCAGCTTGTTCACTTCAACTCCAGAACTGATACAGCATTTCCCAATAATGATCTAGCCTACCCACAACTTCACAGACCAAAACTGCAGTCCATATAATTGAGGTTGCCAATTAACAATTTTGGAAACATGTTGTGGTATTGGCTTACATTCAGCAGGATGCAATCCAAGGCCTTGCCTCGAGACATCCTCTCTGCAGTGGAAACTATCATGAGAACCAAATATGTTACTTTGATCCTCATTTACACAAATCCATCCACCTGAATGAGGCACTTAAAGTCCTAGACAAACCATACCAGATTTCAATGCAATGAAGAGTTAGTGTGCAAAATGTATTTTCTAGATCATCCGCACATTGAAAATTGCATGGAATTTTAAATTTCTCAAGAGACACACACTTTCCCATTTGCATCAAAACCAGTCGGGAACTTGGTCCACGTTGTGGAAATGGTAAATTCAACAGGGTGCAAATTATCAATTGTTTCTGCTTCTCGTGGTTGAGATCAGGAGTAAAATCCCGGAAAATGGACCTCGTCCTTTTATGGTGAGGGAAATATATGCTGCTTACAGTTCTGACACCCAGTCAAGTCCCACACACAAAAAGAGAAGCTTGCAGCTGTCATGGCTTTGAAGGAGCTCTCCAGATGACAGTGACAGAACAGCTGTATATAAAGGTTGCTGAGAGGACGAGGGAGAACACAGTGGTGAGGAGGGATTGATCAAGTCATCCCATGCTGAGCGTAGCCCCATGCCTCAGCAAGGTGTAGAATGATCAATGAGATAGATCACGGCATGTAGTTTTAATGCTCATGGCATTAAAAGACTGCAATTAAAGATGGAACAACTTGTGAATAATTTTTGCCTGTTCAATGAAGATCATAGGATGCGTCCGACAGTTCCAGTTAATGTTGGAAAGCAGAGACCTGGTTGGGTGTGTGGCATTTGGCATTAAGCTCATGGTTGAGGAGCAGAATACATTTTAAAAAACTAACATGAAACTCTCAAAGACACGTCTGGTCCAATTATCCATCTGGCAAATTTCAGCTGGAAATTATTGCTACCATGCTCTAGCCCAGTAAACTTGCTGTCATGCACAATTCCTGAATGGAAATTAGTGTTAAGAGATCCATTTTCCAGGTCTGTTGATTTTATGTTACCATGAAAAGGCTGACAAATACTGGCCTACATTTGATGCAAATACCCTGCAACAAATTTGTGTATTGAAGCATTGTTCAAATTGCCAATATATTTGAAAGTATAGCACTCTAGAACCTCCCAAGATGAACAAGTACATATAAGGGATTTTACTAAATTGCTTCCTTTCTACATGACGCCCTTTGTGGGGGAAAAGTACGTGTTTTTGCTGAGTAAATCATGTGAATTTAGTTTAGTTTGATAGCGTGCAAAGACAGGTATTTCGGCCCACTGCGTCTGCGCCAACCAGCGATCCCTGTACACCAACCAACACTAGGGACAATTTACAATTTTTACCAAAGCCAATTAACATACAAACCTGTACAAGTTTGGAATGTGGGAAGAAACCAGAGCACCCAGAGAAAACCCACACAAGTCACAGAGAGAATGCACAAACTCCATACAGACAGCACCCGCTGTCAGGATCGAAGCCGGGACTCTAGCACTGTAAGGCAGCAAATCTACTGCTGAGCCACCATGTCGCCCGAATTTCCTCACTTACTGGTGTCCTTCATGGGTGGAGATTGTCTTCCCATCTCAAACTAATTTTGTACATTTTACGGCAAGGGAAAATCATTAACATACCAATTTTAAAAACACATTACTCATGCCATCTAAATAAAATGACATTGCTTTACTGTTCATGCAAACTTGCCCAAACAGACTGCAATGCATCCCATTTGTGAAATGTAATCAGTTCAGAATTCTAGTGTCTGAGGCTCTTTGAGGTCAAATAAGTTATATTACAGCTTCTATTTTATGACCGTACTTAGTAGGCTGCATTTGGCCTACATTTTACCTGACAAAAGAACGGATCAGCATTGCATGGGACATACATTTCTCCCCAGCACCATTGTAAATTGTGACTCTTAGGACTGTGACTACGATGCACTATAATCTGGGGTGTCACTTTAATAGCAAGTCTTTTTACTTGGGAGCACAAAGGCACATTCTAGCTGATCGGATAATTGACACAACTGCTCAGTTTTCAGATTGTTTGAACCAAATTACACTTTGATCTATTGAAACTCTATTCTCAAGCTTCCTCTTTTAAATTGACAAGAATCATTAATTGAAACCATTGCACAATGAACTCCCCACCACCTCTCCTTCACACGAAAAAAACACCTAGACTGCCGAGGTGATTGCTCATGTGTTTTTTCTTTTTTTTTGTTGTTTTTGTTTATGTCTGTTTTAGTTTAGTTAATTAGATTGTGTAAGTGTGGGGGGGGGGTGGGAGAAACAGGGCTTTAGTCTCTTCCTTCGGGGGGATACGACCTTTTCTTGTTGTATCCCGTCTCCGTCTGCGCTGAGGCCCTAATGGCAGAGCTGACGGCCTCGGGGGCCTCGGAGCTGATGGCCTCGGGCGGCGTTCGCGGCAGCGGCAGTTCCGACAGCGGCAGTTCCGACAGCGGCAGTTCCGACAGCGGCAGTTCCGACAGCGGCAGTTCCGACAGCGGCAGTTCCGACAGCGGCAGTTCCGACAGCGGCAGTTCCGACAGCGGCAGTTCCGACAGCGGCAGTGGCTCGACTGGCCTGACCTGGCAGCAGCAGCGGCCCGACTTGGAGCTGTGGCGGCATTCCAGCGTTCCGGTAGCGGCAGCGGCCCGACCTGGAGCTGTGTTCCGGTAGCGGCAGCGGCCCGACCTGGAGTTGTGGCCTGACTCTGGAGTTGTGGCGGTGTTCAGGTGTTTCGGCGGCGGTGGCAGCGCAGCTTCCGAGGTGGACGACATCGTCGGGAGCTTGCAGGTCACAGGTTGGTGACCTGTTTTCTGGAGCTCCCGCTGGACTGGAGGGCGGCAGCTTTGGCCGCCCCGGGCCGCGGAGTTTGAATCGGCCCGTTCGCGGAGCTGGATTCAGCCGCGGGACTGACTCACTTACCAACACCCGGCGGAGTCAATACATCGGAGGCCTGGATCGCCTCAGCGCAGAGGGAGAAACAAGGAGGGAAGAGACAAAGACTAAGACTTTTGCCTTCCACCACAGCGAGGAGGTGTTTGGTGAACTCACTGTGGTGGATGTTAAATTTGTGTTTTTTGTGTGTTTTTGTTACTTTTAATATATGTATGACTGCAGGCACGAAATTTCCTTCAGACCGAAAGGTCTGAATGACAATAAAGGTAATCTGAATCTAATCTGAATCTGAATTAACGGGCGGCCATTTAACCAGCAATGGTTTACCAAGTACACCTCTAATATCAAGAGGCAAAAATAAATGCTCAGACATCCAACAGCATCTGTAACAAGACACAGAAGTGCAGACAAATAATGTTTAGTTTAATTTAGGTTTAGAGATACAGGGTGAAAACAAGCCCTTTGGCCCATCGAGTCTACGCCAACCAGTGATTGCCCCATTCACCAACACTATCCTACACACTAGGGCAATTTACAATCTTTACTGAAGCCAATTACCCTACAAGTCTTTGAGAGTCTGGGAGCACCCAGAGAAATCCAACATGGTCACAGGGGAAACGTATAAACTCTGTCCAGACAGCAACCGTAGACATGATCAAACCCAAAAAATCTGCCGCTATAAGGCAGCAACTCTACTGCTGCGCCACAATGTGTTTTATGCATAATTCAATCTCTGCCCCTCTCAATATCTTCAGGAAAACAACATCGCAAGAACATCCAGACCTTTGGCCAACAATGTCTGTGGCAAACATGATGCCAAGATAAACTAATCTCATCTCCCTCCACATGATCCATAACCCTCTGTTCCCTCGCTTTCCATGTGTCTATCCAAAAGCTGCAACACCGCCAGATGTGGTCTGGTGTGCTGACTACTTCCACCATTTTCAGGTTTTATTTTTAATTACCCAGCATCTACAGTTGCTATGGATTTTTTGTGTACACAATTTAAATTCACTGTTAAATAACACCAGTAAATAAAACATCTTGACCTCGTTCTCATATCAATTAATCCTATATCATCTCTGGAGAACATGGGTAGATGATGTGTCGGGTCGAGACTCTTTTTTTCCCAGACATTGTCGTAAAGGGGAGAAAGCTAGAAGTGAGGGACTGCCCACCTCTCTTCCAACGTTCTCTCCCCTACTACAATCAGTCTGAAGCAGGGTCTCGACCGAAACATCACCTATCCATGTTCTCCAGCAATGTGTCTTTTTTGGAAACCAGCTTCGACAGTTCCTTGGTTCCTACTATTCCTGCATGTTGAGTGTAAAGTTTGGCCAAAATATTCAAATGTCAAATTAATACCCATGAACATGCCAATTCCATTTGGTGCACTCCTATTCAAAAACAACTGATCGAAACAGAATATAGAACTGTAGATCACAGGAACGGGCCCTTCGGCTCACAATATTTGCGCCAAACATGATGCCAAATCTCATCTGCCTGCACATGATCCATATCCCTCTATTTCTTGTACTTCCATATGCCTATCAAAAAATTTCTTAAACTTCACTATCGTATCTGCATCCAACACCATCCCTTCTTCCAGGCCCCCACCAGTCTGCATAAATCAACTTGCCCTGCACATCGCCATTAAACTTCCCTTCCCCTCTAGTGTTGGACATTTCTACCCTGGGAAAAAGGTTCTGACTGTCTACCCTATCAATGCCCCTCATAATTTCATATTCTTATATTATATCCTCTTATCCTCTGATGTTCCAGATCAAACAATCAAAGTATATCCAACCTCTGCATGCAGCTGAAACCCTCTAATCCAGGCAGCATTCTGTGAGCCTCCTCTGCATCCTCTCCTAAGCTTCCATGTATTTGCTGTAATGGGGTGACCAAAAGTGCATGCAATTCTCCAAATGCAACCTAACCAAAGTGCTATGGAACAGCATAACGATTTCCTGATCTTATATTCAATGTTAATGATAGCGGAATGGTTTCGGACCATCTAAAAACTGGTCATATTCCTTCTAATGTTTTCACATCTACCTTTTCTCCGCAAACTTGTTTTTCTAGGTCTGCCCTACAGCTGTAGTTGAAATTACAGGTTAGCTCTCAATGCCAGCATTTAACACACAGTTCATATTTTCACCCAGCATTACTGATTGTATATGGTAGCCACAACAAAATATCTCATATGCTGTTCAGCTTGAAGCTTCTGTTGTCAACTGTATAATCATTTGGCAACAGAAGAATTATTATCTATCTTTGTATCCTGATGTTACCACATTGTATATAACACTGATCTAACACTTGCTTGAAATCTTTCATGATCTGTTAAGCATCCGAAGGAAAACTGATCGAATAGCTGTTATCAGGCAACTGAACTATCCTCTCACCAGCTAGAGTGTGGTCCTGACCCATCTACCTCATTGGATAATCAGATTTTATCTTGTGCCAAATGATATCCTGTATCTGTACATCGAGCATGGCTTGATTGTAATCATGTGTAGTCTTTTCAGAGACAGGACAGCACGCAACAAAAAAAGCTTTTCATTGTTCTTCGGTACACTTTCGCAAGATCATAAGTGATGGGAGTGTAATTAGGTCATTTGGCCCATCCAGTCTAATCTGGCATTCATTCATGGCTAATCTATCTCTCCCTCCGAACCACATTCTCCCGCCTTCTCCCCCTAACCTCTGACACCATACTAATCAAAAATCTATCTACCTCTGCCTTCAATATATCCACCGACTTTGCCTCCCCAGCCTTCTGTGGCACTGGATTCCACAGATTCACCACCGTATGACTAAAGAAATTCCTCCTTTAACTCCGAGGCGATGACCTCTAATCCTGGACTCTCCCACTAGTGGAAAAATCCTCTCCACATCCCTTCTATCCAAGCCTTTCACTATTCTGTTTCACTGTGATTCCCCCCTCAATCTTCTAAACTCCAACAAATATAGGCCCAGTACGGTCAAACACTCATCTTTAAGCACAGGCAACCACAGTAGCAGGTAACCCCACATGCAGTTTCCACATGTCCTCTGGGGGACTTCCTTTGCAACACAAAACATCCCCAGTGCATCAATTGCCGGTAGGAAACAAAATTAATGTGCAGCGAGACTGACAAACCAAAATCCCACAATAATATTAATCATTACGTAATATATAGCAATATATTGTATAGTATAAACCATCACAATAAATACGTTAAAATGATATAGCACGTATTATATCTTGAATCTTCACGTCAATTTCTCCACACATGTACAATGAAGCAGTTTCACTTGATCTTTTCTTGCACTCATCATGTGAAATTTGTTGCTCCTCCATCCATACTCACACACATCTTCATCAATAAGATTCTAATGGTCTGAGCAACATCACAGGATCCCAGCAGTATGAATATAGATTTCTCCAACTTCAAGTAACCCTTTTATCCCCTCTCTCTCCATCGCTCCTGCCAGCCTAGTTGTCGATTCAGTTTCGCTCTCATCCTGTTGAGTTTCACTGTCTGTGAAACTTGTTGATACCTACCCCACAGGCAACAATGGACCATTATGGGCTCCACTTTTCCTTGATCATCGTTATTTTTTGCATATCTTTTATTATTTTGTTCTATATATATCTATATCATCGTCTACATCTCTCGGTTTCATTACCCTGACGTTCAGTCTGAAGAAAGGTCTCAACTCGAAACATCACCTATGCCTTTACCCCCCCAGAGATGCTGCCTGACCCAGTTACTCCAGCTTTTTGTGTCTATCACAGGATCCAGAATGAATTACACGAGTTACTGCACCAGCCCCGACATGCGGCTGACCCTTGTCTGCCTCCGGGGACAATGAGGTATAGACCTTGACTCCTGGTGGTGCCTTCACTGTCCACATCTCATTAATGCGTGAAAACAATGCACTCTAATAGCAAATGTACACTTTGATTACCTCCCATTGCTTTCAGTTGAGAATTAATTGTCTTCACTTAAGGATGTTTTATTGGAGGCTCGGCCTCTGTTATTCATCTTATAAAGCAGGAACAAACCGCCTACAAACGTGGCAAGTGCAAAGCCAACTCAAATGGAATAGGTGCAGAGAAATAAGATAGTCATCACAATTCAGAAGAAGCTATGCTAATCATTTGACTATCATAATGAATTATATTATAATGTATAAATAAAATAATACAATATATAATATATAAATATATTATAATGGCCCATTAAGTTATCAGCCACTCCAAATTTTAACTTGGAGTGATTTCCCTACAGATGCAATTTTAATAATCTGATCTATTTAGCCATCTTCCTCTAAAACCAGTGAAGATTAAATTCTTCATTTGATTGACTTGGATGCTCATGAAGTCCTGATGGTTTTTTTTTAATATACCCTTTGTCTATTCCCACAATCATTTTCAGCCTTTGCTTCAATTGACTGTTTTTCCTTCTGTTTCAGACCTAATCTGAAAACTATAAAAATTTTACTTTTGTCCAGGGCAGTGTTATTATTGTCTACAATAAAATGTGAAAAGATTGCAGGCTGCAAAAGCCACCTCTATTCCTTGCTTGGACCACAGGAGAGGAAGCATATCAACTGGCCAGGGTTCAATCCTCTGGTTGCGAGAAATTTTGCCACTATCCAACAACTTCAAAACCAATGCAATGGGCAAGCTCTTTGATCCACTCACAATCTCGGGACTCTCAGCCATTGGTCCACACTTGTTGCTTCACAGGCAAACTTATAAAAAAGTAGCCCCAAAAGAAAACGCTGAAGTAACTCAGCAAACACAAATGGTTCATAATTCAAAGCCAGCTGGCTATCCAACATGGAACATGGTGGTAAATAAACAGGTACACCGGTGAACAACAGTGTACTACTGAGCTTGGATTTGAGGTGTGTGGGTTGCAGTGTTTCATCGGGTTGACAGGTGCTGTTTTTGACCTCAAGTCCTTTTATGTAGAAATCAGAGGATAAAAACAATGTAACAGCACTGGTTCCAATGAACCAATTGAAGAAACTCAGAAAAAGGCTTTGCACAAATACAAGAATAATACCACATCATATGTAATAATACAATGCCATGCAAGGACTAAAGAAAAACAAACATTCAAAGACCTTCCAGTTCGCTGTTCCATGGACATTTTGTCTCAAGCCCCCCAGAGAACAAACCACACACGTTCCAGGGATTTCACCAACAGTGAAATCTGGCTGATTGTGCTCTCCATTCCCCACCCCATTACTACAAGTGCCATCAATTGCCGAGTACCTTGGTTGAGCCCAGCTGACAGTGTTGAGCAGCAATCAAACCCTAGTCCTTTAAACACTGAATTGGTGAAGTCCCAAAGTGGCACAGCATATAGAGCTGCTGTCTGGAGACCCTGGTCTCTGGTGCTGTCTGTGTGGAGTTTGCATATTCCCCTTGTGACTGTGGAGTTTTCTCCGGCTTCCTCCTATATCCCAAAGACGCGAGCGTTTGCTGGTTAATTGACCTCTAAAGTGGCCCAAGCCTGTAGAGAATGGTTGTAAAAATGGGATAACAGAACTCAATTGAACAGGTGATCAACAGTCAGCATAGACTCAGTGGGTCAAAGGGCCCGTTCCCATGCCATATCTCTAAACTCCAAAAGATTGTTCCTTGTCCTGCCATCTGTACTTAACTTGGAAACCTGACAAATCAAGGTATCTTACAAGCTTCTAGCCATTGGACTTCATAAAATCCCTCAGGGTTGAGGCACTGAAGGGCAGCCTACCTGACCACAGCAAGAGAAATAGGGGTCGGAAGGAGGGGGGAGGGAGGGCGAAGAGACACAGGGGAAAGGAGCAGAATTAACAAGTTCATGAAGGATATTAGGTTAGAAAGTAGAAGAGTAATGGAACTAATCAAAACACTTGTAGGAGGCCATTCAGCCCATCAAATCTATATGGTAAGTAAATATTTAAAAAATAATATAGTGGTCTCTCCTGCCAAACCTTTGCTACAAACAAGGAATGGAGCAAGCTGCTGTAGGGATGGTGGCATCCGGTGTGCCATTACGTAGTGAAAAACATCACCAAGACTGTCCCATCCTCACCTCACATCTGTACAACCAAAGTGTTGCCAATCTGAATATGGTTGGGAAGTCAAGATAGACTTTTTTCCTTCTCAGCCTCAGAACAACCCAAGATATGGCTGGTCTGGTGACTTCTCCTTATTCCCCAAACATTTTGAAGAAACAGTTTATTCTATTACACTGAAGTTGTTGTGGTGAAGGGGGGGTGAATTAAAACATCAGAAGGCAAAGATAAGAACAGAGTGGCATTGTGGCGCAGCAGCAGAGTTGCTGTCTTCCAGTGCAAGAGACCCAGGTTCGATCCTGACAACAGGTGCTGTCTGTACGGAGTTTGTACATTCTTCCGCTGTAGATTTTCCCCGGTTGGTTTGTAAGTTAATTGACCGGTAAAATTGTAAATTGTCTCTAGAGTAGATATGCTACAATACCTACCTTTAGCAGCGCTGCAGTTCTGCCGCTCCCCGTGTGCGTGACCTTGGCGCCTTTCGGAGGGGGGGGGGCGTGTTTAAAATGCCATTTTTCCCTAGACAGTCCAAATCGATCCATGTCGGGCGATTTCGTCGCAAAAGAGAAATCGCTCCGACATTTCATTCATGAAGGTATTTTTAAACTACACTAGATTTATTAACTAGAGTAGTTTAAAAATCTTCTAAAGCTCTGAACGCCGACAGCAGAACGGACCTAACGTAGGGGAGAAAATAAAGTGCAGAGTTTATTTTTACATTAAAACTTGGTTTTTAGGAAGGCTTTAATCACATTTTCATGTTGCGAAAAGGGGTAAAAAAAAACGTATGAACCAACAGTATTTTTCATACCGACTTCACCGCAAACCGCAACGTTCTAATCCACCGCATTCCACTTAAACCCGCTCGCGAGTTGATTTAAATGGCCATTAATTTACAGGCATTACACACTAAATTCCTTCCATTTGGCCTATAAATTCATGAAACGAGATTTAAAAATCATGTTATATTGTGGATTATTGTGTGAATGTTATTTGGACACTTAGGCAATTTAAAAAAGTTTATCTTTTCTTAAGAAATGGATAGATGTTTAGATCTATTAATTGAATTTTGGAATTAGCTACATTTAGATAACTAACTAATTATATGCTTTCCATGCTGTATCTCTAAACTAAACCAAAGTCAGGCATTCCAGCATGACCCCGAGCGACTGATATTGATTACTATGGAGATTGGTCCAGGAATCTATTACAAGTGCCTGCCATCCCTGCCAGCGATCCTTCACAGATCCATATGCGAAAAATGCCATTTTGGAAAGAAAATGCACGGAGATGAAATTCCTTAAAGATGATATTTCACTGGACAGATTTTACTTTGAAAAATATCATGGAAAATATAATAAAAAATTTAAATCACCACTTCACAGCAGAATTCCCTGGTACCTTTACCTTTTGGTCCACATGACAGATACAAGGGAATCAACAAGTGAAATAGGTATATTAGGAATGAACTGCAGATGCTGGTTTCTGCCAAAGATAGACAAAACACTGGAATAAACTGAGAGGAATAAATCAGATAGATGCACAGAATCTCTTGCCCAGAGTGGAGGAATCGAGGACCAAAGAACATGGAATCAAGGTGAAGGAGAAAAGATTTAATAGGAATCTGAGGGGTAACTTTTTCACACAAAGGGTAGTGGCGCATGGAACAAGCTGCCAGAGGGGTTAGTTGAGGCTGGGACTATCCCAACCTTTAAGAAACAGTTAGACAGGTACATGGATAGGACAAGTTTGAAGGGATCTGGGCCAAATGAGGGGATGTTGGATTAGTGTAGCTGGGACTTGTTGGCTGGTGTGGGCACGTTGGGCCAAAGCGCCTGGTTCCACACTGTATCACTATGACTAACTCAGCAGGTCAAGCACCATCTCTGGATTTAATAGAAAAGGTTGGAACCCTTCTGCAAGCTGAAAGATAGAGAAGACCCATAACTGTACACTACTGAAGAGGGGGTAAGGATAGAGTAGGTATGGGAGTCAAAACATTAAGATGGTTGTTGTCCCACTGACAGTTAAAAATGAAAAGATCTGGAGAAGTTAGGACATCCGGGAGGTCCAAGAAGAGGACTGGTGGAAACAGAAGGGGGTCATCACTAGATAGTGAGGACTACTTCCCATAGAAAAAGGAACAAAAGTAGAGGCAACGGAAAAACAGTTCTATATCAAGACGGGCCCCAAACTTGTTAAGATAGGGGCGAAAGGGTACAAAGATGAAGCCTTCTCTATCTGAAGAAGGGTTCTGATCTGAGATGTCTGACTTGCTGAGTTACACCTGCATTTTGGTGCCTATCTTTGAAATGGGTATAGACTTGATTAAATTATCCAAAGCAAGTAACAAGATCCAGGAACACTTACGGTTATCACTGGTGAGAAGATTTCGTGGGTGGCTTAAGCCCCTCGAACTCATGACAGATGGATAGAGAAGAGGATTAAAAATACCAAGACTGAGATAGAGTTCACAAACTACAAGAGTAAATTCTGTCAGATTTCCAACAATAATCAAACCCTGTCAAGGCAAAAGCATTTGACAGGTTCCCAGTCTCAGGGAGCTGTATTTTGAGCTGTTCTTTGATAATGTGCTGCTTATTGATTCTAAGTACAGAGCTTCTGGCAACAGGGTCTTCATCCTAACCAGTGGATAGTCATAAAACGACAGGGCTTCACGGCATTAACTGGAGGTTATTAATGGAGACGAAGACAAATTTGGCAGATGCCAGAAATTGAAGATAAATATCAAATGTCCAAAACCTCTTAGCAAGCCAGTCGACCATATAAGGAAGATCAGTTCACCTTTTACTCCAGAGATCTTTTATTCAAGATTTCAAAAGGTTGACGGCTTGCAATCATATTTTCGTGTACCCAGGTTAATGATAATTCCAAACACAATACAAACATTAGAGATTCCTGATCAAATCGCTCCACCATATTTATTAACATACTTCACAACTCTGCCACCATTTTGGTTCTTCATCTCCTGTACTGCAATGAGAAGCACAACTGTGGTTCCACAGCCCCTGCTGCTGGGAGGTGAGACAGTTATTGTTATCGAACCAGTCATTTGGAGGCTGAGTTCCAAACAGTGTACTTCTCAAATGCCGCTTCACCACCGGGAAACAACTATTATTAATTAACAGGATAGAATTTCGTATCAGAAGGTGCTGAAACACTCAGAAGTTGTAAACTGTACTAATCTACGATTAAAACAAAATCCCTAAATCTTGTCAAGCACATGTGCATAATCACAACCAGCAGCTCGAGCTGCTGCTATAAAGCATTGTTTCCATGGTAACCATTAACACATGGCTCTTCCAATCTGCATGAAAATATAGATATATGTGCACACACATTAGTCAAACAGCATTGTCATGAATTTGCAACGACTTCAAAGTGAATCTCCTGTTCAGTTGCACAAACAACAACTTGCCTGCTGCAGCTCTCCGACTGCTTCCTGTGGCCGAGGAACTTATTTTAAGCTAATGTTCTATTGGCTGGGGTCAGGGTAGTGAGTAAGAAAGGTGGATTTGGCCCATACTAATTTGAAGTTACACTTCAAAGTCAACCACATCTTAAAGTTAGCCCAGGAAAACACAAAGTCAGGCGGGTCAGGCAAGCATCTGTGGAGGGAACGGATAGGCAATGTTTCAGGTTGGGAACCTACTTCAATCTGATTTGGGTCTGCACCTTTCTTCAGTCTGACCGAAAGCACCACCTCACTACTCCCTTCACAGATGCCACCTGACCCATTGAATAACTCCAGCACTTTGTACTTTGCACAAGGTTCCTGCATTTGCAGTTTCTTTACCATCTCGTCCTCGTAAAGTTACCCCAAGCTGATTTATACATTGAACATCAGTCACCTGGCACTATTTAGCTACAAGTGATAAACTATTCAACCTTAGAGGGAGGGGCAAAGACCATTTCAAAGGACAAGGGATTAATTGGGTTTGTATTCGATTGCAAATTCATTTTCTGAATTTTAATAACACAAGTAAACATGCCGAAAGTGTATACCTGTACAAAAGATGAAATGGTAATAAACTCAGAACTGTACAGCACAGAACCAGGCCTTTCAACCCAATGGATCCATGCCAACCAAATTGCTTAACTAAGCTAAACCCACTTTCCTGTGTAAAGCCAGGGCAGCACAGGGGCGGCACGGTGACGCAGGGGTAGAGTTGCGGCCTTGCAGCGCCAGAAACACAGGTTTGATCCTGACGATGGGTGCTGTCTGTATGGAGTTTAAGTTCTACCCGTGACTTGTGTGGGTTTTCTCCGGGTGCTCTGGTTTCCTCCCACACTCAAAAGATATACAGGTTTGTAGGTTAATTGGCTTTGGTAAAGATTGTGAAGTGTGTAGGATAGTGTACCGGAATTGCTAGTTGGCTAAAGGGCCTGTTTCCACACTGTTTCTCCAAACTAAAAACTAAACTCTCTTAAATACAGGCTATACATTAGCCATCCACCAGTTTTCCAGCATAGTATCGATGACACAAGTATTTCTATCAGCGATTCCAAATTAAATAAGAAAAGGCAGAATGTATAACCTCAAGATTTCAAAAGATTGAGGATGATCTGCTTGAGCAAGTTAAAATGATTCGTGAATTTGATAGAAAGCAACAAAATTGTTTCTTCCCAATTGGAAATAGAGCACAGTATTAGAGCGAAGTCATTTGGGAGTAAATTCAGATAGCCAGTTTTCACATACAGAATAGGAAACAACTGGGAATGATGCCCAGATAAAGCACTGCTGAGTTATAGAGTCAATTAATTTTTTCAAGATAGCAATCAGGACAGGTAAATGGAGTTGGCAATGCCAGCAGTAGTGATCTAATTGAACAGAGAAAGAGGCTGAAAGACCTGATCTTACTCTATAAAACTATAGCCGGGCCTCAAATAAAGATCAGACTTAAAGGTATTGGATTGTGCTTCCAAGGGTGCAGATGTGTGAAATAATCGGGGGCGAGTTTAATAAGAGAGTTAGCAGGGCTTTGTGTCCACATTTTTACTATTTTGTCCACAAGACAAGGGAATTCATTGACATCAATTGGCAAGTTCCACAATCTGTTCCGATGTCAAATAGAGAATGATTGAATTTACAGAATTAACAAACTGTGGAAATCAGTTAACCCGGAGTAAGAATGCGTTTCGCAAATCCCCAAAGCAGCCCAACTGGTTGGCAATAAGATGTTCAACAAATAACTCTGGCAAGATGTAAAAAATAGCCTGTAGCTTATGTTGGTCGATTCTACTGCTTATCAACAGAGATCTGTAATAACAAGATCATCCCATGCACTGGATTTATATTGGAAAATATATAAATATTTCACAGGAACTGTACCGCTCGATCAGAATCAGAATTGTGATAAAAGGAAACTGTCTGCCTTAATAAATTGTCCACTTTAGCAATTTAATCACAAACGACTACTTTTATGTCAAATGGGTTTTTTTTTTAAACATAGTTTTGCAAAGCCTTCCAAGCATCGGTACATTAAGCGATAATTGTTTTCCCCCTCAGTGCAGCAGCACCACGCTTTCTTTGCGATAGGCACCAAAAGAAACAGTTTCACTGAGCTTCAATATTTGCAAGATGGTGCATAGGAAGCCAAACTATGCATTTAGTGAAGAGAGAGGATGGAGTTCAATGAAGGCCGTTTCAGAATATTTGAACCTGCCATTAGACATTCCATCATCATCACCACCATAGGTTTTAAATCACAACACTTCCCTTTCAAACACAAGTAACAAAGCAAGACAAATTATTTGGGAGTATCAAAGGAGCATTACTGCATCCTCAGAGTTTTGGTGGTTAAACAATTTGCTATCAAACTTATCAAAGTTCTCAAATGATTTGCACTTCCTTCTCTATCTTGGGGTATACGTATATAACCATGTTATGGAGAGCATCATGCAGAAGATATTCTTAACATTAAAGACATCTGTTATCACAATGCTTTGTGTGTGTCTTTGTTACGCACTCATATTTGAAACATGGGAATCACTGGCAAGCCCAGCATTTATTGGTCAGTCCATTAAGAATGTAATGGGGAGCCGCCTTTTTTTAACCATTGTGGTCTATCTGGTGAAGGTACTCACCAGAGTGTTGTTGGGGAATGGTTTCCAGGATTTGCACCAGGCCAACATAAATCGGTGACACATTTTCAAGTGAGGATAGTGTGCAACTTGGGGGGCAAAGTGACAGGTGATGTCCACATGTACCTTTTGCTTTAACCTTGGGTTTGAGAGATGTTAGAATAGCTGAGATTGGTACTTGCAGTGCATTTTCTAACTGGTACATAATGTAGTCACCGCATTCTGGCAGTAGGGAGAATGTTGGTTCATAATAGTGAATAAGTTGCCGATTTCTAAATGGTATCAAGCAGCAAGTGTTCTTGGAGCTGCACACATACAGGCAGGAAGGGAATACCCCATAATATTCCCAACTGGTGCCCTCTAGCTGGGAAGTCAGATGTGTGGCTGAGTTTCCAGTCAATGACGATCTCCCTGGAAATTGATGGCAGGAGATAAGGCAAAGGCAACACCATTTAAAAGTATAGATTGTGGGGCTCTTGCTTGTCAGAGATGGTCATTACCTGGAGAATCTATCACATGAATATAACCCATCATTTAAATGGGTTATTTAAACCATCATTTAAACAGACCACAAATCTGCTGGAAACCACATATAAACCACGTCAAAGCAAAACTGGCAAAGTTTATAGCAATATTGGGAAAATCAAGACACATTCTGGACCACAAATCATTACATACCCTGTATAATACACTCATATTGCTATATCTGAGTTACTGTGTGGAGATATGGGTAACACCTACAAAACCAACCTACAGCCATTATGCACATTACAAAAAAGAGCAATAAGAATTATCAATAATGTTGAATATCTTGACCATACCAATTTATTATTCTTAAAGTCACATCCACTGAAGTTCACCGATCTGGTTAAATTGAAGACTGCACAAATCACGTACAAAGCAAGAAATAATTTACTTCCAGGAAATATACAAAAACTGTTGATGGAAAGACAGGGTGGGTATAATTTGAGAGGGGAACAATTGTAAAAAACTCAATGTCAGAACAACTTAAAAGTATGTGCATAGCAATCCGTGGGGTGAATTTGGCGAATGGTCTGGAACAGGAGATAAAACTTAGCACATACATAATTCAGTTTAAAAAGATGTACAAAAACACTTATTCAAGAGGATATTGGGATGCGTATAGGTGATTTTGAGTGGGATATTTGTTATACTGATTGTATTGGGAAGGGTGATTATAGGCTGATAGGTTGTATACATGACTAAGAGATACTGTATAGTACACGAGGGGTTTTTTTATTTTTTATTTTTTGGTCTTTTTTTAAATGGCTTTGCAAATATTTGATTAGTGTATAAATGTAAATAATTTGGTGTACATATGGAAATAGGTATTTATAGCTGCTAAATTTGTATAAGATAATTATAAGCAGTTGAATAAGGGGTGGGAATTAATAAGCTTTGGCTTCTGCCTGCTCCTTTTCGGACACACACGCTTTCATTTATTTATAAATATTGTTTACGACACTTTATAAATATTCTTTTGTTTTGTATTTTTGTTTTTGTATGCTGTTTCACACTTGCTTTTTATTCTTTTATTCTGTTAGAAATAAATAGATAAATAAATAGATAAATAAATAAAGTGTGGATAGACACAAAGTGCTGGAATAATTTGATTCTTGGTTACTTGGTCCTCCAAAATATTCCAACTGGAATTTGAACTGGAGGTGGTGAAAGGAGTGGTTTAGCCAGAGAGGGTTATTGGGAAGAAAGTGCCACTTTAAATTTAGTTGCATCTGGTTGGGCAACCGGGGCTTGGTGGAGATTATTCCATGCTTTAATAGTGCAGGTGTCAAGGGTTATTGGGAGAAGGCAGGAGAATGAAAGATAAATCATTCATGATTGAATGGCGGAGTAGACTTGATGGGCCAAATGGCCTAATTCTGTTCCTATCACTTTATGAACTCAGCAGGTCAGGCAGCATCTCTGGAGAAAAAGGATGGGTGATGTTTTAAGTTGGAAATGCTCTGCAAACTGAAAGTCTAAAGAAGTGTTCCGCCCCAAACCTTCACCCATCCTTTTTCTCCAGAGATGCCGTCTGACCCATTGAGTTCCTCCAGCACTTAGTGTTCATTTTCAGTACAAACCAGCATCTGCAATTCTTTCCTACACATTTAATAGCATGGGACTGAATGGCCTGGATATATCAATGCCAGGTAACATAAACAAGAAAAAGACAATTAGAGAATCATGAGATGTGGCGTTAGTAGAGGAAAGTGCTACCAAGGCAATAGCTCCACTGAAAACCAACTGAATGAAAGAGTAAACACAAAGAGATGAATGGCCTACTCCTGCTTCTATGTGTCTTCTGATTAGTTCAACATTGTACAATTTGCAAGAAAACTGACCACATGATGAAATGATGGTCATCAATAAAGCAGCTTAAAATGGTTGGTCAGAGGCCACTGGGTGGAACTCTGCCACTGTGATGTCCAGGGATAAATGATTTCTAACAACTACATTGATCTTCCTTTGAGAGAGGAATGACTCCAACCATTAGGATTAGATACCGAAGACAGGATTAGACATGTATTGACTTAAATATTATTCTATTCAAATGTCACAAGGTGAAACAATCAATACAAGCATCAACCCCGACTTTCAATATAGTACATATTACTCTGCTTTTTCAGTTATACAGCACAGAAACAGGCCCTTTGGCCCACCAAGTCGGGGGTGACCAGCAATCACCCCATACACTAGCCCTATGCTGCACACTAGGGACAATTTACCATTTTTATCAAGGCCGATTAACCTTCAGACCTGCATGTCTTTGGAGTGTGTGAGGAAACCAGATCACCCATGGAAAACCCACAAGTTTTCCTGTGGGTCACAGCGCTCGAGGTCAGGATCAAACCCGGGTCTCTGGCACAATAAAGCAGCAAATCTACTGCTGCACCATCATGCCACCCCCTTACTCTCTTCCCTGAAGCATTCCCTTCACAAAATTCTACATATTAAAACCTATACAAAGATTGTTTTTCTAATGCAATGGCTTAAGTTATGCCGTCTGAACAAGGCTAACTTCCAAATTGGATGAGATTACTCGGATAGGAAATGGTAGGGAACGCAAGGGAAGTAAACTGATGATTTTATAATATCTGTACAAATACTTTGAGAAACAGCAAAGGTGCAAGATTGCCAGAAATGAGAGTTTTACATATTCAGGAGGTTGGATTGAATTTGCTCAATTACCAGTCCGTTCACAATCCGACTGCATAAGCCCCAATCTAAACATCACCAAATGTGCAGTACGCAATTAAGTTATTTAATCAAACAACAAACTCTGTAATTGGATCTGTCCTTCTCATGCCTCTTCCTGAACGTGTAGCTTTCAGCTATTTGTAATAGCTTCATATTAATATTTTTCAATTCATATGCAAGAACTTTGACCGGCGGCTATGGGAGCTTCAATCGACCAGATGGATGCTTCGATTGCCCCGAACGTGGGAGAATATAGAGGAAGAAGATTATACTTTATTCCCTTCCATCACAATGAGGAATCCGCTCTGGTGGATGTTTATGTAAACTTATGTAGTTGTGCGTCTTGTTGCTTTTTTAAAAAAATATGGCTGGGTGGAAATTTGCATATCACTGTACCTTGGTACACGTGACAACTAAAGATCTTTGAAACAAGACATCTTTCGCCCTCGCGGCAGAGGAAGATTTAGAACTCAGAGGAGAACAAAGGGGTTAATTAAGAGGGGGGAAATTAGATCATGAAAGAAAGCTTGCAGGAAATATAAAAACGGACTAAAAGTTTCTATAGGTATTTAAAAGGAAAAGATTAGTGAAGATGAATGTACAGTAGGTAGTACAGTATGTCCTTTAGAGGCAGAGACGGGTGAATTTATAATGGGGAAACAAGGAAATGGCAGAATAGTCAAACAAATACTTTGGTTCTGTCTTCACTAAGGAAGACAAACAAACTCCCGGAAATACAAGGGGACCGAGGATCTAGTGGGAGGGAGGAACCGAAGGGAACCCACATTAGTCAGAAAATGGTGTTCGGTAAACTGTTGGGATTGAAGGCAGATAAATCCCCAGAGCCTGATGGTCAACATACCAGAGTACCTAAGGAGGTGTCCATAGAAATCATGGATGCATGGATCATTTTCCAATGTTCTTTCGACTCTTATCAGTTCCTGTGGACTGGACGGTAGCCAATGTAATTACACTTTTTAAGGAGGGAGAGAGAAAACGGGAATTTATAGATCAGTTAGCGTTACATCGGTAGTGGGGAAGATGCTGGAGTTGATTATTAAAGATGTTATAGCAGCGCATTTGGAAAGCAGTGATGGGATCGGTCAAAGTCACCATGGATTTATGAAGGGAAACTATGCTTGATTGATCTTTTGGAATTTTTTGAGGATGTAACAAGTAGAATGGATAAGGGAGAGTCAGTGGATGTGGTGCATCTCGACTTTCAAAATGCTTTTCACAAGGTCGGTCACAAGAGATTAGTGTGCAAAATTAGAGCACATGGTATTGGGGGTAGGGTATTGACATGGATAGTGAACTGGTTGGCAGACAGGAAGCAAAGATGAGGAATTAAAGTGTCCTTTTAAACAGGTCCTCCCACACTCCAGACATGCAGACAAGAAGCCAAGATGAGGAATTAACGGGTCCTTTTCAGAATGGCAGGCTGTGACTAGTGGGGTGCCGCAAGGCTCGATGCTGGGACGACAGTTGTTTACAATATATATTAACGATTTCAATGAGGAGATTGAATATAACCTCTCTAAGTTTGTGGATGACACAAAGCTGGGTGGCAGTGTGAGCTGCGAGGAGGATGCTTGGAGGCTACAGGGTGACTTGGATAGGTTGGGTGAGTGGGCAGAAGCATGGTAGATGCAGTATATTGTGGATAAATGTGAGGTTATCCACTTAGGTAGCAAGAACAGGAAGGTAGATTATGATCTAAATGGTGTCAGATTAGGAGAAGGGGAGGTGCAACGAGACCCGAGTGTGCGTGTACATCAGTCACTGAAAGTAAGCATGCAGGTACAGCAGGCAGTGAAGAAAGCTAATGGCAAGTTGGCCTTCATTGAGCGAGGATTTGAGTTTAAGAGCAAGGAGGTCCTACTGCAGTGGTAAGGGGCCCTGGTGAGACCACACCTGGAGTATTGTGTGCAATTTTGATCTCCTAATTTGAGAAATGACATTATTGTTATTGAGGGAGGTTCATCAGGTTAATTCCCAGGATGGCGGGACTGTCATATGATGAACGAATGGGTCAACTGGGCTTGTATTAACTGGAATTTATAAGGATGAGAGGTGATCTTGTAGAACCATATAAGTTCGTTGAGGATTGGGCCGGGTAGATGCAGGAAAAATGTTCCCGATGTTGGGGTGTCCAGAACCAGGGGTCACAGTTTAAGAATAAGGGGTAGGACATTTGGAACTGAGATGACAAAAAACATTTTTCCACAGCCCAGAGATTTCTGAATCTGTGGAATTCTCAGCCAGAGGAGGCCAAGTCACTGGATGTTTTCAAGAGAGAGTTAGATTTAGCTCTTAGGGCTGTAGGAATCAAGCAATATGTGGAAAAAGACGTAAGGGTACAGATTTTGGATGATCAGCCATGATCATATTGAATGGTGGTGTTGGCTCGAAGGGTCGAATGGCCTGCACCTACAGTATTTTACACGTTTCTATTTTTTTATGTCAGTGCATCATGTACTTCTTCCCCAGTCATTGTCAGAATACGCTCATGTATCACATCGTTTTAAGCTGTCACAATATCACCTTCTTCAACAACCAGGATATTGTGCACAACCATCTGTTCTATAATAGAACCAAATGCTACAGAGTCATACTTGCTAATGCTCTGATATAGCCAGCAGAGGTGGCCATGTTGTCATACATAACAACACAGTTAAAGTTTGGGTGTGCAAGTCCATTGACAACATCAATACCAGTGGCTTCCTGTTCAGCACATACACATTGATACACATACACACGACAGAGAAATTATATTCTTTACACCACAATATGCCAGTTTTTGTGCTAGGAACTTGCCAACCAAGTGCCAATGTCCATCAATAACACGGACAGGTAGAGTGCAGTATCAGATGATTTGGCTCACAACCGCTGAACCAAACAGTTAATCAGGCCTCATCTTCCCACACGTGATGCATACCCTCCATTCCCTGCATATATAGGTGCTATCTAAAAGCCACAAACACCACCAACACATCAGCCTCCACCAACACACCCAACACATTCCAGTTAACCATTTGAAAACCATGTAGTTTTTTATTTTGTGCAACATATTGGCATGTTTATAGAATCACAGAATAGCTATAGCACAGAAAATACCTTTTTGATCCATCCGGTCCATGCCAGCTTTACTCTCATACTCCAAGTCCTACTCTCCTGCCTTCTCTCCATCGCCTTGCATTTTCTTTTAGATACTTATCCAGCTCCCTTTTGAATGCAATAATCAAGTCTGTCAGGGCATTCCAGATCCCAATCTCCTGTTGTATAAAACAACACAATTCCTCAAGCCACACTTAGCTCTTTTGCCAATCTATGCCCTCCAATTCCTGACCCCCCCCCCCCCACCTTCACCAACGCCAACAGCTTCTATCTCCTCAGTCAATACCATTTAATGACCTCTGACCCTCACAACCTCCAGGTTTAAGTGTCAAGGTGGCACTGAGAAAGCCATGTGTCACTCACCTCCAGTGACCCAAGATTAATCCTGACTTATGGCGCTTTCTATGTGGTGTTTTGACCACATATGTTTCCCCTCTGATGTCCCAGTTTTCTACCACGTCTAAAAGAAATGCTAGATTAATTGCCTAATCATGTATTGTCTTTCCGCTGACTGGTTAGCACGCAATAAAAGCTTTTCACTGTACCTCGGCACATGTGTCAATAACGTAAACTGAATTAAAGTCATGCTGATTACCCCTTGTGTTGCTGGGTGGTGGGTGAATTGACGGGGGGGGGGGGGGGGGGGAAGGGAGAAAATTAAGGGAATAGTGTATATGTGATATGGAAACTATTGGAGGGATGGAATCATTGTGAAAGCCACATGAGCCAAAGTGCCTCGTCATTAGAAAGCATGGAAACCCCAGCCTCTGCAGACGATCCACGTAACTAATGTATTTTATCACCTAATCTCCTACATCCTGCTAAAATCTTGACACCCATCCTAAACTGCGGCATCCAGAAATAGACATTACACCAAATGTGGTTGAACTGGAGTTTTTGTTCTCCATATAATTGATCACCGTGACATCTTTGCTCTCTCTATTTCTTTACGCCTCCGTTTTGCAACCCAGGAACCTGCAAATATGTGTATCCACTTTCTCATCCTGCACTGGCACTAATCCATATCATTTTTTAATCTTGTCAGGTCAGATGGTAATGACTCTGATCACATGGCAAGATGATGTGAGAACCACCCCTTTCCCCAGAGTAACTGAAGATGAAGAACAAACACTGGCTTTACCAACAATGCTTGCATCCCAAAAATAAATTTTGAAAACTGTCAGACAGCTTCAGTGGGATATATGCTTTAAGTGACTAGGAATATTATAAAAGGAACTCAACCAGGGATAGAGGAAGATATTATGAAGGCTGGATAGAGTGGGAATGCAAACATAATTCAAGAGGATGAAATATCTCCACCCCAGTCATGCATGTTACAAAAGAGATGGGAGCCTTGCTCCAAGAACTGGAACAAAGTACAATGAAATAAATAACAGGCATTGTTAGAAATCCTGTGATACCCATAGCAATACAATTCATGCCCAGCTCCACATCTATTGAAATATGAGACTCAGTTGTAGCTAGAGGTGGGGGCACGAGCATATTAACCTCTGGGGACTTCATTGAAGATGGTACATAACCAGGGCTCCAAGCACAAATAGTTCATATCTGGGAGCATATTGCAAGCTACCCAGGAGAAAGGAAAGATGCAGGGTTTGTGGGCTTAACAAACAGCACATACTTATTTTCTTCATCTCCTGAGAAGCTCCTTGATCTTGGAAAATTAGATAGAGATAGCATTCTTACGTCCAAACAATATGAAACCATATATTCAATGCAATTCTAGACATTCAACGCCACAATGAGGTGCCTTTCCCCCCCCCCCCCGTCAAGCGTTAAGGGAAAAATTGTTACATATTTATATCCCTTCTTCCATTCTTCAAAAAATCATGTTCTCATTCAAGTAAAGAGTTGAAAGTGGTATTAGACAGTCAGAGTAAACTCAGCACACGGTGCAGGTAGCAGAATTCACACTGAGAAAATGCTCCAACTGGAACATTCACTCTTTTGGTGTTTTGTACCTTCAATTATAACTAACACTGATAGTAGATAATTGCTGTGATAAAAGAGGTCTGAATAGCACACAGAGTTAGCTATTAATTTTATTTTTAATGTGCAGAACAAAATTTATGCAGTGCGTAGATTTATTATGGTTCAATTGCTTCAGGAGTTTTATTGGATGTTTGTATTTTATGGGCTACAACTGGAACCTGAATATTCTTAGTGCTCAGAGCCCCATGAAACATTTCTACGAGCGATTAGGAAGTGGCAGTAGGGCTGAGGATGAAGGAGGTAGATGAGAGTGGAAACTATTCAAATCAGAACAAAATGGTGATTATATCTCAGAAATATTGTGAGAAAGATCAAAAAGGAGAAGAAAGAGGAGAGATAAAAGAGACTGCTACACAAAAGTAGTTAAACCCTGCAGTATTTAATGAAGAATCCATCGCACATACTGTATAAGATAGAGACAAAATGCTGGAGTAACTCAACAGGTCAGGCTGCATCTCTGGAGAAAAGGAATAGGTGATGTTACGGGTCGGAACCCTTCTTTAGACTGAAAGATAGAGAAGGCCAGAACAAAACAGAGCCGGAAACAGATGACCTCAGGAAGGGTGGAGTCCATAATGGTCTACTGCTGGAAAGGGAAGTAAGCAAAGGGTAAATAGAAATATTGGAAAAAGATAGGACCAGGGTGGAACATTTTTAGCATCTGCAGTTCCTTCTTGCACATTTTGCAGAGAAGATGTGGCTTTGAGTTTAACAATAAAGCAAAAATACTGCAAATGCTAAAAATCTGAAAATGAAACTGGAAATCCTATGCCCTTACAAATATTGCCTACTAATAAACAAAAAATATTTTTGCATCGTGGAAAGGGTCAAGATAACTTAATTTGTCAAAACTAGCTTTGCACAATTGCACAGTAAAAGCACTGACAATCATTTATCGCCAATTCATTTCATCCTTGTATATTTTCCTGGTCAGAGAGGTACTAACTTATTGACTGAACTGTGTTTTTATTTTAAGGCAGGACATGCATAGAGAAGCCCATACCCTACTTGGCAGTTTATTGAACCAGAAGCAAAAGGGGTACCACGAGCTGATATGCATTGTTAAAAATACCTCTTTTTCTAATTGTGTAGGCGAGGAACACTCACCACCATCCTTAGACCTTGCCCAGAGTGTACAACTTACCTTGTAGCACAGAGCCCTTGGGGTTTTAGCTTTGGAACACGGATCATTTTTGAAGAAGGGATAAACAATTCCATAACAACCATACCACAGAAGAGCAGTTGGTCACCTAATCAGAACTTTTTATTATTGCTTGTAAGATAATTCTGTCATGCAACATTTCCATCCGTCTAATCATTTGTACCCAAATTGAAATTGACCTGAAATTGATGTTCATTGGGAAAAAAATGTTGCAACATTAAATACAAAGGGAGTGGCAAATGTATTCGTTGATGTGCTATGTTAATGTGAAAATCTCAAAAAAGGATTTATCTTTTGAATGGCCCTCTTGCAATGGAAAGTTTCTGCACAAATCATTTTAAACTACTAACAGCCATTGATTTATTACATTCAAATGTTTCTATTGATGACTAAATTAAAATGACATTGAGTATTATTTCAAATCACTTTGGTAACTTAAATACGTATTGACACTAATTATGCAATGTAATGTTAATGGTGCCTGAGAGGAAAGGAATATTGGAAATCGAAATGTCAATTTGCTCACAAAATCCACTTGCGGGAAAGTGCAAGCCTACTCCTAATGAATTACCCAACATGACCTAAACAACTTTCACTTTTTCCCCCATATTGATGAGTGTATTTTTGTTACTCTTTGTAAGTTTGAAGCAACAAGATGTCATTCAGTTTTAGTTTTTTTTTTAGTTTTAGAGATACAGCACGAAAACAGGCCCTTCGACCCACCGAGTCCACACCGACGGGCGATCCCCGCACATTAACACTATCCTACAAACACTAGGATTTACATTTATACCAAGTCAATTAACCTACAACCCTGGAGGTCTTTGGATATTAGGAAAGGGGCAATAAATGTGGCAGTGGCTCACTTTTATGTAACTCAGCAGGACAGGCTACACCTCTGGGGAAGAGGGGGGGGGGGGGTTTAGTGTGGGGAGGCGAGAAAATACCACAATTGGAGGAACAGCACCTCATTTTTCACTTGGGCAACTTGTAACCCAGCGATATGAACGTAGATTTCTCTAATTTGCTTTCCACCCACATCCCCCACCCACCTGCCTTCCACCCTGGTTGCCCTACACATTTCACTGTTTTCAACATTAACACATCTTCCCCAACCAACAATGGGCCATTATGAACTCCACCCTTCATCTGTTGCCGGCCCACTTATGCCCGTTCCTTTTCTTACCCCCCACCTCTATCTTTCAGTCTGAAGAAGCGTTCCAACATGAAACGTTACTGCATTGAAGATTGGTGCAGCCCGTGTAAAGATTTTGTGAGGACGTACTGTAATCCAAGATCCTGCCACCATTGAGGCAACACCCACCCTAAACATTTGAACAATATATCATTAGAACAGACCACAGAATTGGCATTGATGCGGTGTACATTGAATGTCTCAAATTGATGACACAAGAACCCATTTGACAACACGGCGTACAGACTATAACACACCTGGCCCCGTTTTGCCAAGTTATTTAAACTCGGCCTGCGACCGTTCAAAGAACGGCGCAAGGCGACGACTGCATTACAGGAGCGTGTGTGCTCCATGAAAATAGTCCATACCCAGATTTTGCCACAACGCAAAGCCAAGTCATCAGCATATGTGCAATAAATCAACGTTGAAAAGTAATTAAAGTCTGAAGAAGGGTTTCGGCCCGAAACGTTGCCTATTTCCTTTGCTCCCGCTGAGTTTGTGTTTGAAGGTTGAAAAGGTTGAAAAGTAATTTGTCTTTACTTAATTTTCCACCATTTAAATACCATGAGAACAATTTTTATTATATGTTTGAGTATCGGTCTGCAAATCCCACAAGGGCGAATTACCATTACCCAAATGGCTGCAATAAATCGGGTCGTCCAAATGTGTATCTTAAGATCAAAGGCCTTCTGGAGCCCCTTTTGAAACGGTGTTATTGTGGTGGCTCACCCAAATTATCCCACGCAAATGCGTCATATTTATCAATGGAGATAGTGTTAATGACAAATTTAACTGTTGCAAACTTTTATAAAAAAATAAAAAGCTTGAATCTACAACTGCATACTCCAAAGAAAAATTATTATTTAAGTAAGAGATAAGTTAAAATACAAGGATGCCTTGGGCAGTCATAAGGACCTCACTAATACTGCATGCACCACAAAGTTACTGAGATGAATGAGAATGAGTTACGAGATTCCAAAATAATTTTTATTGAAGTGAATTATGTGAAATTCCAGCAGCTTTTAAACCATGGAAAGGTTTTGCCCAAGTGAACAGTGACTGTTTTGACTACTTCCTATGAGCTGGAGAGTGAGTGACAAGCCATTATCAACTGAAAACACAAAGCCACAATATATCTAAATCAAAGAAACTACAGCACTGGGACAAGCACAAATGAGAGAGATTAGCTCTTGATTAATCTTGAAAGAGCCCTCTAGACCTGACGGGATGAATAACGAGAATTGTATTAGTCTTTGGCTCACCCAAAGTAATAGATTGGTGTCTTGACAACCAGGAGGAGCTGTTAGCGCCCCCCCCCCCCACTCCCCCACTCCCAAGCACACACTAATGAGAAAATAAGTTGTTCCAACTCCACAGAAAATCAATGGTGCTCTCATTGAGAAAGGATGCTTTTTCCAGAATTGGTTGAACCATTACATGCTGATGACTTACACAAAGGCACATTTAGCATGAGATCTATGATGGATCACAAGATTGTGCCTAACAGTGCCCTTCAAATCAAGCTCCTAAATCAGTAGCTGAAAAAGCCAGTTTTAAAAATAAAATTCTCTTTTCTAAAGGTTTTTGGTTTTAATTCATTATTGCTAGGGGTGTCATGGTAGCACAGCAGTAGAGCTGCTGCCTTACAGTGCCAGAGTCCCGGGTTCAATCTTGACCACGGACGCTGTCTGTACAGAGTTTGTACATGCTACCTGACCGCGTAGGTTTTCCCCGGGTGCTCCGGTTTACTACAATACTCCAAAGATGTACAGGTTTGTAGGTTTATTGGCTTTGATAAAAATTGTAAATTTGCCATCTTGTGTAGGTTGGTGCCAGTGTACAGGGATCGTCGTGGACTCGGCAGGGCAAAAAGCCCGTTTCTGCGCTGCATCTCTAAACTAAACTAAATTAATTCCTTGAAACACAATGGCATTGTAGAAATCTCAGTTAAAGCTTTGAAGATCCCCACAGAACCAAACTTAATGTAACCTCTGTCATAAAGTTGGCGACGCAAGTGTGATCAGCACAGGAGTAATGTAGAAACACACGGCACCATTGCGTATCAAGGTCATACATTGTAGTTGCCCCACAGTGGGTGGGTAAGCATGGAAAATGGTGGTGGGATACAGAATCATAGCATGCGAGAAGTAGAAGAAATAATTCTAGGTCATTAACCTTGCCCGTTGTTTACCATCTACAAATGGACAGTTATGAAACTGATTCAGTACAAGGTCCAAGCATAAGCAATGCACTCCCCCGACTAGGTATAAAGTAACTGAAAAAAGGTTGGATATTTCTATTGCTTAATTAATTCAAAATTAAGCCCTTCATCCCTGACTGCAACCACACAATAATGAACTTTGGCACAACCTGATACATGTACAAAAGCAATTAGAGTGAAGGATTCACATTTAAAATGCAATCATTATGGTTACATCGGCAAGGATGGCAGGGCAATGCACATGTGCGCACATGCACACAGAGACAGAGTCCCCAAAACAGGACATTAATGAATACAACATCCGGGTCAGTCTGTGGTTCCCACTCCCTTCAAAGCATCCATCATTGTTCCTGTTCCAAAGAAACCATTAATCTCCTGTTTAAATGACTACCGTCCTGTCGCACTGACATCTATCATCATGAAGTGCTTCGAGCGGCTAGTCAAAACTTACATCTGCTCCTCTCTCCCCGACACCTTGGACCCTCTTCAGTTTGTGTATACACCAAACAGGGCCACGGACAATGCCATCGCCATGGCAACTCACATGCTCACCCTCCTGGACAAAGGGAATACATTTGAGAGAATGCTCTTCATTGACTACAGCTCGGCATTCAATACTATCATTCCCTCAAACCTTGTCTCCAAGCTCCTAGATCTTGGACTGGAGACATCCATCTGCAGCTGGATATTCGACTTCCTGACGGGCAGGCCCCAGGTGGTGAGAATTGGCAGCCACACCTCTTCCTCACTGATCCTCAACATAGGCGCACGACAGGGCTGTGTGCTCAGTCCTCTCCTGTACTCCCTGTTCACACACAACTGTACTGCTAAGCAACATCATCTTAAAGTTTGCTGACGACACAACCATCCTGGGCCTCATCACAGACAATAATGAGACGGCCTATAGAGAGGAGGTAAAGGACCTAAACAGCTGGTGCCAGGAAAATAACCTCTCTCTCAATGTCAGCAAAACTAAAGAGATGATCGTGGACTACAGGAGACAGCAGGGGGGTGGTCACCTCCCCATCCACATCGATGATGCTGAGGTTGAAAGGGTCAGCAGCTTCAAGTTCCTCGGTGTGCACATCACTGAGGACCTCTCTTGGACGCTGCACATGGACACATTAACTAAGAAATCCCGCCAGCAGTTCTTTTTCCTGAGAAGACTGAGGAAGTTTGGCATGAACGCCAGCATCCTCACAAACTTCTACAGTCGCACCATCGAGAGTCTGCTGACGGGCTGCATCACAGTCTGGTACGGGAACTGTTCTGCCCACAGCCGCAAATCACTACAGAGAGTGGTGAAGGCGGCACAGCACATCACTGGCAAATGTCTCCCGGCCATTCAGGACATTTGCCACCGGCATCACAGCCATCCAGCATGCAGAATATTCTCTTTGTTGCCGTCAGGCAGACGATATAGGAGCATGACTGCACGTACCACCAGACTTAAGAACTGTTTTTATCATCATGCCATCATTTATGGTGATTATTCTATTTATTATTGTCTTTTACCTACCAATGTCACTTTTATCTTAGCTTTTTTTTTACCTTAATTTTATCCTTGTAATATCATTGCTGAGCTGACCCGTTGTCTTGTCAAACACATCGACCCTTCACCCTGTGTTAACCTACATATAACAAATAAAACTGAACTGAACCATAAAGACTGAGTACACGTCGTCCAGACCTCAGTCCACTTAACCACTGCATACAGACTCTGGAAGATACACTGTAGTGTGACATTACATTCACTGAAGTGCAAGCCAATATAATGGCCTCAGGACCCATGGTGTGAGATTCTATAACACTTCAAATTGGGAATGTTTTCTGAAGAATAGAGGAGATCAAGATTTAATTAAGGTGTACAAAAGGCTCAGAGAGGGAATTTAAAAAAAAAGCAATTTCACTTGGTCAGTAGGGGTGGGAAGAGAGGATGTAGAAAACACCCTCTCATCCAAAGAGATTTGAGGGGATGGAGTCAAGGAAATGCCTAGAGATCCATACAATGGGCTATGGAACACCTTGTCTGCAGGTACATTGCATACCCTCCCCTCCTCCCATATCACATTTAAGTACCTTGACGAGCACTCGATGTGCAAAAGCTCCATCACAATAGAGCGAGAGCCAAAATGGAGCTGTCAAAAATGGCTTGTGCCTTCCAATGGGCACATTGAGTCAAATTATAGAACTTAGAACAGTACAGCACAGGAACAGGTCCTTCAGCCTGTGCTGACAAAATGCCAGGAGCAAACCTTAACGACCTGAATATCCCCTTATTCTCGACATATGCATGTGATTATCCAAAAGTCTCCTAAATGTCACTATCGTATCTGCCTCCACCACCACCTCCAGCATCACACTCACCTCACTGTGTAAACCTTGCTCCACACATCTCCTTTAAACTTTGCCTCGCTCACCTTAAATTTATGCCCTTTAAGGGGCTGTCCCATTGCGGCGAACTAATCTGCGAGTTCAGACGAGTTTGCCCTCGACTCATACTCGCAGCATAGTCGACACAAGGTCCTAGGAGGTCTTTATAACTCGTTCATGCTCGAGAGTAGTCCCCTCGTACTAGAGGCCTCATCTAGGTTGCGGCGTTTTTTTCAACATGTTGAAAAATGCCCGCAAGTCAAAAAAAGTCGCCATGGGGAAAAAAAAGATACTTTTTTTACTGGTAGGTTTAGTCAAAGTAGGTCGTAGTAGGACAGCATGTTATTCATAGGTAATCGAGGGTAGTCGAAGGTAGTCGCAGATAGTCTTCAACATAGTCAAAGGGAGTTCGAAAGAGATCGTCTTCACTCTCCACTATTCGGTGTCCAATTTTCCCGAAGCTAGTTGAAGCTAGTCTTCAACATAGTCAAACAAGGTCTTCGACACTTCATTTTATCAAACTCTCCTAAACTCGCCAATTAGGTCACCGCAGTGGGACAGCCCCTTTACTATTTGATTTTTCCAACCTGGGAAAAAGGTTCTTACCATCTACCCTATCTATGCCTCTCACAATTGTATATACTTCTACAAGGTCACCAGCCTAGAATTCCCTGCATTCCCCCTACTTCCTTAAATAAATAACAGTAGCTTCAGTCTTCCAGGACAACACCTGTGGCTAGTGAAGATGCAAAGATCTTAGAGATCTTAGTCAAGGCTCCTGAAATCTCCACTCTTATTTCTCTCAATAACCTTGATCTCATTAAGCCAGGGATCAATCTACAATAATGCTCTTGAAGAGCCCCACCACCACCACCTCCTTCTTAATTTCAAACTGCCCTTGCCTATTAGTATTCTCCACACAGATCTCACTGTCCTCTATGTCCTTCTCCTTGGAGAAAACAGATGTAAAGTTCTCATTTAGTACTTCACCTACATCCCCAGACCCCAAGCACAAATTCACACATTTATCTTTGAGCGGTTCTACTTTCTCACTAGTTACCTTATGTAGGTATAAAAAGCTCTGGGATTTTCTTTAATCCCTCAAAGCCATTTTGAGGCCCATTTTAGCCTTTCTAATCACCCACTTGAGTTTGTTCCCCATTTCTTTATATTCCTCCAAGTCTCTGTCCAATTCCATCCACAAACCTGCACATGTGCATCCTTCTTTTTAAACAAATTTACAGCCTCTTTTGTCATCCTTATCCCACCTCCTTACTGAAAAATGGCAGGCATGATATTTATCAACTAGCCTTTAAACGACTCCTATATGCAGATAACAACTGCTCCCAGTGTACCTGCCCGAGCTCCTGGCAAATAACATTGCAATTCATCTTACTCCAATTTAGTACTTTCCCACAACGTCCAGAATAATCCCTATTATATGGAATTATGATCACTATCCCCAAAATGCTGTTCCACTGAAACACAAGTTACCTGGCCAGACTCATTTCCCAACACAAGGGCCAGTATGTTTGCTTCTCTGGGCTATCCACAATGCTTCAAGAAAACCACTTGGACACATCCGAAAAATTCCGTCCCATCTTAATCTTTGGCACTGAGCAAACCCCATTTAATAATGGTGATGTTTAAGCCACCCAAAGTAAGGGGCAATTAAATATTGTATGGTTTTTAATGTGAAGGGCCTGTCCCACTTGGGCGACCTAATCCGCGAGTTTGCTATCGACTCATACTCGTAGCATGGTCGACACGAGGTCGTAGGAGGTCTTCGTAACTCTCCTTCATGCTCGAGAGTGGTCTCCGCGTACTCGAGGCCTCAGCTAGGTCGCGGTGCTTTTTTTAATATGTTAAAAAATCCCCGCAAGTAAAAAAAGGTCGCCATGGGAAAAATCAATACTATTTTTTACTCGTAGGTTTAGTCGTAGTACGTTGTAGTAGGTTAGCATGTTAGTTGTAGGTAATCGAGGGTAGTCGTAGATAATCTTCATCATAGTCGAAGGAAGGTCGAAGGAGGTTGTCTACAAGCTCCACTATTCGGTGTCCAATTTTCCTGAAGTTAGTCGGAGCTAGTCTTCAACATAGTCAAAGAAGGTCTTCTACATAGTCGAAGGTGGTCTTCAACATGCCATTTTTTAAAAACTCTTCTAAACTCGCCAATTAGGTCACCCAAGTGGGACAGCCCCTTTAGGTTTTGTTGATTGTGTAGGTCAGTTCTTATTTTGGTATTCATTAAAAAGATATGAAACAAGAACTTTGAAGTTATGATTCAAGATTCAGTGAAAGCAGATTCAGATGTTACTGCATCCACAAGGGTTAACAAGGGTTGAAATCTATGTTTACTCCATGCCTTTACTTATGACGCAAAATAACATTAAAAAATGTAGCTGAGTCATAAATATTGAGCTTTTCATTTGTGTCCTCCTTCACGAGTCCTTGAAGAACCAAATATATACCAAGCACGTTTTTAACTATGGAGTTTGTCAATTGAGAGAGCTTCCCATGAAGATAATTTAAGAAAACAAAACTCCCCTCCCCCAGCTGCAGTGCAAATCATACAGCACAAAAACATGTCCTTCAGCCTTCCGATTCAACACTGACCATTAAGCACTGATTTATACCAATCATACACCAATCGCATTTAATTATCCCCCAATATCATCAATGGCCCCAGATTCGAGCACTCACCTACACACTAGAAGCAATTTACAATGACCATTTAAACTACCAATTACACCCCCCACCCCAACTAAAAAAAAAAAATGGGGATGTGGTAGATAACTAGACCATTCACTGAGAGAATAAGCAAACTCCTCGTAGACACCACCCTAGATTAATTTTGGATGCCAGAGCTATGAGGCAGAAACTCAACTAGCTGTGCCACTATGTCATCTATCTACAGAAACCCAACATCTGCCATGTTTAAAACCAACTTCAACAAGCACAAATGTCTTGAGAACACAACTGAAGGAGAGAGATTTAAATTTTTCATGCAAGTACCTCACTGCACCAGTAATGGTGAATTACTGTTTTAATGCAAGAAATGCAACATCCAAATTACAGAGAGCAAGACCCACAAACTGTACTATCATTAGAACCCAACGGTTGAGTTATCCTGATTAAAAGAGAAATCACAACCCACAATTCTGCTTAACAACTAACATGCTAGGGTTTTTTAAACACATCTGAGGGCTTTCCTCAAGGACTCCCAGCATTAGATTAAAATCCTGGAAAACTACAGTGAATAACACTATAGGAATACCATCAGTGAAAGAGACAACAGCAGCACATCCATATATCAATGAAACAGTAGAATGTAATCGTATATCACATTCTTCCCAATTTATTTTTTGTTGATGATCTCAGCATTTTGACCCTATGCTACCAACTCATGATAGCAGTTCTTCCAGATTCAGAGCAAAAGAACTCCACTTGGAACATGTCCATCAGATTTCCTCTCAGCTCTGTCTTAGATCTTCAGCTCTCTCCACTTCTCAACTGACATTGTGGTACTGCATCTTTAAAGCACTATTTATGTCGCCTTGGATAGGTTTATTTATAAAAAGGTAATGAATCCCGAAAGTGCATAGATTTTACCATGTGTAGATTCAGTGTGATCTCTTTGTTCTCAGTAAAAATTACAAACTAAAGAATCTGAACAATTGTTAATCTTTTATAATGTTGCTAACCTGATCTTGTGTTTAAAAAGGTGTTCATCTGAACTACAAGTGTCTCTGCTTCTCTTATCTTGAAGCTTTGCCAATTAATGTTTTAGTCTTTTCCATCCTCTTTATATTTCTCCACACATAAATTTCAACTGACATGTAATTGCCCAATTAAATGCAACTGGATCTTCAAGCCGTTGTGTATTCTTTACAGTTAACCACATTATTTTTGTCACATCTATAAATTCTGATATTCAATCCCTCTATCTGTTCCAATCATTAAAAAAATCTAACCTTGAACATGGGACAATGTTAGCTTCATTCCAGAGTGACAGTAATCCATAATATACAACTTTCAGGTGACAAGGAATTGCAGATGCTAATTTGCAAAACAAAAACCTGGCTGGAGTACATCAGCGGGTCAGGCAGCATCGCTGGCGCACATGGATAAGTGATGCTTTAAGTTGGGATGGTTCTTCAGATTGAATGGTCTGAAGAAGATTCTTCATCCTATCCATGTCATCTAGAGGTACTTCCTGACCCACTGAGTTACTCCAGCACTGCCTATTTTTTTAATATACAATTTCCAGTCCTTTGCCTTCAACCAACTTATTTCATTGGAGTTAGGCCTCCAAGCACTAAATCTTTCACCAAGTTTTGGTAAATTACATGCACAATCTTCACCTAATTTCCAGTCTTCAAAAGATCCTTATTACATCTATACAGTGCTTCCAATATCCTCATGAAGACCCAAACTGCTTCACAGTGAATGCAATGTTTTTCATGCACAGTCAATAACGACTCAAAACTAACTCGACTTTCAATGCACAGAATGCCAAGTTCCAGAGATGAATGGCAATATAATTTATTTTTGAACAGTATTGCAGCAAGAATAATTATTTGGGCAATCAGTGGGACATGCTTGTTGATTGACAAATTGAATCACAGGATATTTTCTGCCCATTTGCAATTTAAGAGAATACTGTCCTCTCCAATTATGCTGTTCTTCTGCTGAAGCATCAGCCAAGATTAATAAACTCAAGTCCTGGAGTGAGAGATGAACCCATTATCCGTGAGTGATTTGATGCAAAGACGCTAAGTGTATGTACTAATATTTGCACAGTCTAATTTTACAGCCATTGGCTCTTAACTACTGACCTCCCATAATTGGTCTCAATTTATTTTCTAAAACGAGAGGGGGTTGGGTTCTCAAAGCAGCACAGAAAACAATCCATTTATATGCTAAAACAACACTGTGATGGCTAAACCGCTTTTAAATTAATAAGAAAAAAAATCTTGAGAATGGGATTTTGCTTTACAGAACATAAATTATTCATTAATGCAAATTGCATGACTTGGAGTCATAGCGTCATAGACTGATACAATGCCCTTCTGCCCAACTCGACCACACCAGCCAACAATGTCCCAGCTACACTAGTCCTACTTACATACGCTTCGTCCATATCCCTCCAAACCTGTCCTATCTATACATATACACCTGTCTAATTGTTTCTTAAACAATGGGATAGTCCCAGCCGTAACTACGTCCTCTGGCAGCTTGTTCCATACACCCACTACCCTTTGTATGAGAAAGATACCACTCGGATTCCTATTAAATCTTTTCCCCTTCACCTTGAACCTATGTCCTCTGGTCCTCGATTCCCCTGCTCTGGGCAAAAGACTGTGTAGGGGATCTACCCAATCTATTCCTCTCATGATTTTGTATACCCCCAAGATCTCCCGTCACCCTCCTGCACTCCATGGAATAGAGACCCAGTCTTCTCAACCTCTCCCTATAGCTCACACACTCTACTCCTGGCAAAATCCTCGTAAATATTTTCTGTACCCTTTCAAGCTTGACAATATCTTTCCTATAACATGGTGCCCAGACTTGAACACCATATTCGAAATGCGGTCTCACCAACGTCTTATACAACTGCAACATGATCTCACAACTTCTGTACTCAATACTCTGACTGATGAAGGCCAAAGTGCCAAAAGCCTTTTGAACCATCTTATCTACCTGCGACTCGACCTTCAAGGAACCATGCACCTGTACTCATAAATCTCTGCAGTGGCGGAAATCCCGGGGGTGTGGGGGGGGGGCAGGCGGGTTGGTCAGCAGACAATGGGGGCAGGACATGATGATTTAGTGCAATGATTGGAGGAGGGAGGTGTCGGTCAGAGGCGGAAGTAGGGGTGTGGGACTGAGGATAGAGTGCGGTGATTGGAAGAGGGAGACGTGCCCAGATGATAGGGTCACAACGGCAGCCCTCTGCCTCATCCGCAGCCAGGATCGATCCCGGCCGGCTCTCCGGCACTGCAATCGCTGCCAAACCACCACTGGACCATCCCTGTCCCCACCCGAGTGCTTCCCCCCTTCCACTCCCCCACGCCCGGGGGTGGCCAGAGACGTCGGGAGTCAGATGGGCACGGTGCCCCCAGGCCCACAGCGAGCGCAGAGAAGCAGCGCTAAACCCAGCTCAAGTCCATCTCCCCCGCCAGGTTAACCTACATCCCTGCCTGGACTTAAGGGAAATATGACCCAGGCTTACAGCTAGTGTGGAGAAGCAGCACTAGTTCCACGGCTCTGGACTGGTATTCCGTCAGTCCAGGCAGGGCTGTAGGTTAACCCGGCGAGACAGGCAGAGTTGTGCTGCATTTAGCGCTGGATTGAGCGTAATTACCGCTCACAGGGCCCACGGCAGAAGCCTTCCGAGCCTCCCGTGTGTGAGCGCGCGGCCGTCAAGAAATTGTGTCCCCTCCATATTTTGATACCAATTTCCATCACTGGATCCCTCTGCTCCACAACACTACCCAGAGGCCTACCATTTACTGTGTAGGTCCTGCCCTTGTTTTACGTCCCAAAATGCAACACCTCATGTATTAAATTCCATCACCATTCCTCCGCCCACTTGGCCAATCGATCCAGATCCTGCTGCAATCTCTCACAACCATCTTCACTATCTACAAAACCACTAAATTTTGTATCATCAGCAAACTTGCTAATCTTGTCCTGTATGTTCTCTGCATCTTGGATTTTGCCAGTCAGAGATGACTATTTAAGCACTTTATATTTAATTGCTCCGAGTTTCAGAATGTGTAACATTTTTTAAAAACTTAGTTGGTAGTTTTCTTTTAGCAGTAAGTAGCAAAATATATAATGATGAAAACTGAACCCAATCACAGCAGACTCAGTTTCACACTCTTGTCAAAAACCATTACCACAAATGCGTGGTATAAAAGGGTGACCTAAAGTTAGAACAAATATTAAATCCAGAATGCGCCAATATTTGGTTCCCTTCCAAAAACTATTAAGCATCAATTTTCATGACAGTCATTCTGGTGTTTTATTTCTCCTTGACCTCTGTGCTACCTTTAATGTGTAAATCACACCATCCTTCTCCGAATCCAATCTTTCTGTGTTGCCATTGTTTTAGCAAAACTATATACTCGCTCAATGAACTCCAGTGAAACTCCAGATTCTCACCACTAAATCACTAGCACAATTTCTCAACCCCACATCCCTCCACAGTAATCTTAATCTGTGGCGCACACACCTCCCGATCAGACTATACACAACCAGAATGTTGCCTGGATTAGAGGGTATTAGCTGTAAAGCGAGATTTGACAAACTTGGATTATTTTCTCTGGTGCATCAGAGATTCACGGGAGACTTGATAGGAGTATATACAAATTATGAGGCATAAATCAAATAGACAGTCCGAACCTTTTCCCCAGTGTGAAAACGTCAAAGACCAGAAGGAATAACTTCAAGGTATAAAAAGCAAAGTTTAAAAGGAGATGTGTAGGGCACGTTTTGTTTTACACACTATTCATCCAACAATGGTAGTATTGTCAGCACATTTAAAGAGGGCGTTGGAGCAATGACTGACTACAGAGTCGTGGGCAGAGTAGAGCAGAGGATTGAAGACACTGTCATGAGGTGCTCCTGTGCTGATGCTTATCAAGGAGTAAGAGTCATTGCCAATCCATATTGATTGTGGTCTGCCAATGAAGAAGTCAAGGATCCAGTTGCATAGGGATGAGCAGAGACCCAGTTCCTCGAGTTTGTTAACAAGTTGAGGGGAAAGATGGCATTAAATGCCGAAGTGTAATCGATGAACAGCCAGACATGGATGTTTATTGTTGTCCAAGTGGTCCAGCACAGAATACTCATACCATTATAAGGATATTAAATCAGGAAATAATAATGACAAATCTGTTATTTTGTTGGTAGTTGATATTGGCAAAATGTTCGAAGTGACCCTTTCCCACAGATATACAAGTGAAGAGAGTTCCACTGATGAATTTGTTCAATTTATCAGTGATAATTTTTTGTTCTTGATTACGCTATAATTACAATAACATAATTCAGCATTTGTGGATAACTGATGCAACTGGACCAAAGCCATTTTAAACCATTGGACTATCTAGCTAGAGCTGACCAAATCCAAATAAAAGATCGAAACTCTGACCAAATGCCTCTTTAGACTTTAGAGATACAGTGTGGATACAGGCCCTTCAGCCCACCATGTCCGCACCGACCAGCGATCAACCCATACACCAACACTATACTACAGACGAGGGAGAATTTATAATGTTACCGAAGCCAATGAACCTGCAAACCCACACATCATTGGAGTGTGGGAGGAAACCAGAGCACCCATAGAAAAGCCACGCCATCACAGGAAGAACGTGCAAACTCCAAGGAGAACGTACAAACTGCCTCTTATTGTATAAAATGCTCATTATAAGACCATGGCTTTCAATAGTTTGCCTGCTGTCAGAATCAACCTAAATAACAAATGACAATATTCAGGCAGCTTGGCCAACAAGCATATTTCAATGTAACCAAGAGATGAATTGCAAGGTGTTTGACAAACTAATGGCAAGATAATTTGTTTCAAAACATTGTCAGTTAAGTAGTACTCGAATTGAGAAGCTGAATCTGGATCTTGCATGGCAATAAATTGATCATGTGGGGAAAGTCTACATTTGAATCTTTTAATACAAATCTGTCAGGACTGCAGAAATTGTATAAGCTGCGGGATTTATTACCAGGAGCTCAGATATTTTTCAATGCAGAAGAATGAGAGTCACTGCCTTTCACAAGTTGTCAGACTAGAGGATATATGGATATTGATAGTGAATGTTAAGCTGTAGCTACCTGAAAATAAGATTAGCACCCGGAGAATGTTATTCATCTCACGCCTGCTGACACAGCCCTTCCTTGACACCAAGTTGATGGGAAAAGTTAGTCCGAGAGGCACTTGGATCATCTCTGAATCATCACACTTCACAGACTATCCATAATCAATTCCACTTTGCCCCCAAACTAAACCGACTGCACATTGATATTTGGCATCTTGCATTCCATTACCTCCATAGTCCACAATCAAGATGATTGACAATCTGGAGCGTAGATTTTCTGCAAAAACAGGACCTAAATTTACCAGTTTTCCCATTCCCACTACTATATTGTTAAAAACAATATTGTTAAAAACAAAAGGCTGATCAGTTTAAATCATCTGTAACCCACTTGAAGGGCTTTGAAGTGTCAGATTCAAAGGCAAATTCAGTGGGATGAAAACAAAGTGCTGGAGGAGCTCAACAGGTCAGGTAGCATCCTCCGAGGGAAAGACTCGGTGATATGTTGCTGGGGAGGGTTCTGCAGTCTGAATCACCTTAAGATTCCAGCATCTGCAGTGAAAATCTGAAACCAATTTGGAACTGGTTTATCACACTTAGTTTTGTGCCATCGGTTCAGTTATTTTTCCATCTCAAGTGATTTAATTTATTTCTGTACTGGACATGGTGCAGGAAAACAAGATGAACTGAAACCCTGTACAAGTGACTGCTGAGTGCCTGTGTGTAGATGGACTAATCAACAGCTTTTGACTGTTATATAATTGGAAACACTCATTGCAAAAACAAAGTTAGCTCCATCTGAAGATACTGCCCAACCTGTTAAGTTTCCAATTGTGCGGTAGTGTGGCCGAGCAGTGTAAGACACTGGGTTGAGGCTCCAGTCTTTGTGGAGACATTGGTTCAAATATCACCACTGCCATTGTGGGTAGATTTATTATTTGTGCAGTCAGGATAATTTTGTTTCAGGGCGGAGTGGTAGATTTGCTGTTTTACAGCACCAGAGACCAGAGTTTGATCCTAATGAGTGCTCTCTGTACTGTTTGTACGTTCTGATCTTGACCTGCATGTGTTTTCTCCAGTTTCCTCCCACAGTCGAGAGCCCTACAGGTTTCTAAGTTAATTGGATTGATATAATTGGAAACTGTCTATGGTGTAAGTGCGCATTTTTTAGTTTTAGTTTCACGGGCAAGTGTAGAACATCACGATGGAGTGAGTCTTCAGAAAATGTTGTGCATGGGAAAAATATGGGAGATAAATATGCTGTTTCGTTTATTTGTGTATGAGAATTTCCAGGAGACAATTTCCAAGCAGATCTGTATAACAAAGTATGAAAGGGAACTTCACTACTCTAAGAAATTCAATTAATTATACTAAATTATATCCATCTGCAGCAGTCTCCAAACTGCTGTATTTTCCTATATTGATTTTTTTTTTAAAAAGAGTATGCTAATACATATCCAAGTAAGCATTACACAAAAAAGGATGAAAAACCTAGTTCACACTCATGAATCTTCCTGTCACTTGCTTCAGTTAGTTCCAAAAATGGGTTCCACTACAAAATAGTTCCAGATGAGCGTCGATATCAAGTGTACTGGTGAAAGAACCATACGACTCATCCTTTACCATCTGTCACCTTGTTCTGTTATTTCATGTGTAAGTTTGGCAGTGGGAATGAGCAAATGGCTTCACACTTTTGCCTGGTGGAGTTAAACGTGGGAGAGAAATGTTTTGGCCAGAGCGCCTTTTTTAAAGTCACTAAGATAGAGGGACACAGCTGAGAGGGCCACGGTATAGTCCACTGTCCATGATAGTTCATTGAAAGAACTTTCCATTTGGACCCACTCCATGCCATTCTATCCTGGCTCCATGCCTGTCATGTTATAACTTTCTAATAATTATTAAAAAGCAGGCATTTTGAGATGTGGATAGTGAAGACACCGCCAGGAGTCAAGTCTCAATTGCTTTATCCCACACCAGGGAAAGTTGTTTGACTTTTTCCACACTGAGCAAAAAAAAAGCTTAGTTTTAAGACTTAAAAAGTCAGATTTGCCCAAATAGGGGTGTAGAGCAGACTTATAATCGTTAGATTATTGATCTGTCCAATTTGTGGACATACATTTTACACACGTCTTCTTTTGGAAATCAATCTATATTAGGTGAGAATGCAGACAGAAACCTATCCCCAAACATAGTTTAATAAATGGCTTACTCGCAAGGGCCTTGGTATTTGTTTCCAGCACAAATTGATCACCCATTAGAGAACTACAAAGTGACTTTTCAACAGGCGGGTGTACGTGAAGCCAACATTACTTCGCTGATGTAGAGAATGCAAGACCAATTGGCAGATCAGGCAGCAATGGGAACAGAGACAGCAATGGGGAACAGTGAACCTTACAGTTCTCTTTATCATGACCATGAGAGGAGCACATTTCACAGTGTCGAAATGGAAGGTGGTGAACAGAACAAAGGAAATGTCTGAAATGGTGCACTCCAAAGTTGTCAAGGTAACGAGTTGAAAAAGCCAGCAGTTGGAACAAAATGACACAGAGACTTACTGGAACATGACAGATTAAACAAAGGTGCAGCCACGTTGGTGGAAAATAATCATTTACCTGAAATTATTAAACTCAGTATTCAGCCCTGAAGATTATAATATGGCAAGATGGAAGAGTCAAGAGTGTATTATTGTCATATGTTCCAGACAGAACAATGAATGTCTTACTTTCAGCAGCATTACAGAATACGTAAACATAGTACTCTGTAAACAGTATAATAGACAAAAAAAAGTTCAGTGTAATACACACACACATATATATACATATATAAACAAACATTAAAAGTGCAAAAAGACAAAACCATTTACCCCAAGTATGTAGTTCGGAGGTTATTTGAAGGTTGTAGTGTATAATAGCCTGATAGCTGTTGAGAAGAAGCTGTTCCTGAATGTTGCGGTTTTCAGGCTCCTATATCTATATTGATATGGATTACAAGATGAAGTGCAGTCTCTTGCACTAATACAGAGCTTGTCTGGAGGAAGGTAAGAAACCCAAGATCAAGACTCAGACTGGAAGAATGACAGTATTAAAGTAACTGGAAATTCAGAATCACCTTTGCAGACTTCCAACCTGCATGTGTTTTCCTCAAAATAGTCGGCTCACAACCGCATTTTAAACTTTTACCGCACATCACTTCATCTGATGGACAATTTAACTAATTTTACACAATTTAATTGAGAAGACATGACATTTGAAGAGATGCTGCCACACCCCCAGCAATGCAGGTTCAATCTTAACTTTTGGTGTACTCTATGTGGAGTTTGCATGTTCTCCCTATGATTGCATGGGCTTCCCCTGGGAGCTCCAGTTTCCCTCCATATCCCAAGGATGTGGGTGGGTTGGGAGGGGAAACAATTCAAGAGATTCAAGACTCAAGAGAGTTTATTGTCATGTGTCCCAGATAGGACAATGAAATTCTTGCTTTGCTTCAGCACAACAGAATATAGTAGGCATGAATACAGAACAGATCAGTGTGACCATATACCATTGAGTTTTGTTTGAGTTGAGTTTAAAAGCCTGATGGCTGTGGGGAAGCAGCCATTCCTGAACCTGGATGTTGCAGATTTCAGGCTCCTGTACCTTCTACCTGAAGGCAGCGGGGAGATGAGTGTGTGGCCAGGATGGTGTGGATCCTTGATGATGCTGTCAGCCATTTTTGAGGCAGCGACTGCGATAGATCCCCTTGATGGTAGGGAGATTAGAGCCGATGATGGACTGGGCAGTGTTTACAACTTTTTGCAGTCTTTTCCGTTCCTGGGCACTCAAGTTGCCGAACCAAGCCATGATACAACCGGTCAGCATGCTCTCTACTGTGTAGAAGTTCGAGAGATTCCGCCTTGACATACCGACTCTCCGTAATCTTCTCAGGAAGTAGAAGCGCTGATGTGCTTTTTTTATAATTGCATCAGTGTTCTCGGACCAGGAGAGATCTTCAGAGATATGCACGCACAGGAATTTGAAGCTCTTGACCCTCTCCACCATCAACCCATTGATATAAACGGGACTGTGGGTGGGCACAAAGGTGACAAAATCTGGAAGAAATGTGTGTCTATATGCATACATGTTCTGTCTGGAACATATGACATTAAAACACACTTGACTCTTGTATGTGAAGAGAATGGGACACAAGTACAAATAAGTTGGAAAATAGGATGCTCTGAGAGCAACATAAGGGGCAACCATTTGGTTCATCGAGTTAGTGAAATATGAACTAAACCCAGTGCAAGGACAAATCTATACATTCCCATTTTCATAAAACATACTCCATGCACAGTGGTGTGGTAAAGCTAGTCAATCACTTCAATACTTCAATCACTTCAAAGCAGTCAATCACTTCAATGCTTTCACTCAAAATCAAAAATTGCCATCAGGATTTGAGCGCAAATTTGTTTTGCTGAAGTTAGTGTGAAAATCCATTTCTGGGTTTTGTCAATTTAGAGCTGGTTGAAGAACCTGAATGGATGGTGATGGAGGGAATGCTGTGGCAGGGGAGGGGTGATTCCAAATGGTGGGAAGGGGGGGGGGGTGAAAAGAGTCAGAAATAGATGGCTGAGGAGAGGTTGCTTTTAAAATAGAGCTAGAGGCCGAGCCAACATCCGACTGCGAAAGAACATAATTTCTGAACAGTTCTAAAAAGCAAAGCATCAGTTACATGATCCTTAGTTTCAAGCATCAGCCCTGAGGGATTGGCAACATTAAAATCAAGTATCAGCAGAACAGTTTATCCATCCAGCACTGCATTTGCATCACTAAATGCATCCTGATTCTTTGATCAGTCGCAGATGGACTGCCATTGATATCAGCTCAATAATGTTTAGTTTACATTAGAGATATAGTGCAGAAACAGGCCCTTCCACCCACCGAGTCCCTGCCGATCATTGTTCCCTGCAAACTTACTTTATCCTACACACTATGGACAATTTACTATTATACCAAGCCAATTAACCTACAAACCTGTAAGTCTTTGGAGTCTGGGAAGAAATCGGGGCATGCAAAGAAAACCAACACAGGCCACAAACTCTGTACAGACGTGCACCCACAGTCAGGATTGAACCTGGGTCTCTGGCACTATAAGAGAGCAACTCTACCATTGTGTTTATATTTAAATGTCTTTGGAGAATACTTCTGAAAATAAATACTAAAATTCACTTTCCCCTTCAATCTACATATAATCTTAGTAATGCCCACCCGTCATTAAATACATGGAGATATGCAAGAACACAACATAGGAATACACAACCGGGCACGTATAGCCTGTCCCCACCATCCAATTTGATCACAGTTGATCAATGCTGGTCTCAACTCTGCCTGTGCCAGTTCCAAATCGCCCTCAACTCGATCTTTCACAGATTTACAGATTAAGCATTTCTAATGATCCAGGCTCTACTGCCCATATAAACAGTGAACAGTTGAGGGGCAAGAACAGATTCCCGATGCATTCCACTAGTTACATCCCTCCAGCCCGAGGGAAAGGAAGTACAGATGAAAACATAAAGGAATTAGTCATGCATGATAAGGACACATGTAGAAAGAGGGAGCACAAGCAAATGGGACAGAGGGGAAGTGGAGGAACATTGAGTAGAACATGGTGATGGTGGTAATGATTGGGAACGACAGAATAAAAACACATGATGATCTCAATATATCCCAAATTCCTTCAGGAATGTTTCAATTATACAAGCCCCATTCGCTTCCCCATGTGGAATGAAGGACAAAATCCAATAAGGCAACACTTTTAACATCAGTTCAGGTAGAAAGTTAAAACCAGACCTGAGCGAAAGTAACATTTGTGACACCAATCTCAAATCCAACACAAAAGGACACAAGAAGTGCTGGAGTAACTCAGCAGGTCAAGCAGCATCTCTGGATAACATGGATAGGTGATATTTCAGATTGAGACCTTTCTTCAGACTGATTGTGGGGGGGGGGGAAGAAAGGGGGAGAAAGCTGGAAACGGGGAGAGGCAGGGCAGAGCGTGGCAAGTAATAGGTTGGCACAGGCCTGAGGTTTTTTTTGGCAGATGGTTGATTTGCCCGAGATAAGAGCAGGGTGGTGCAGTGGTAGAGTTGTTGCCTTGCGTTCTCAGCGACCCGGGTTTGATCCAGACTGTGGGCACCGTCTGTTCAGAGTTTGTACGTTCTGCTAGTGACCGCATGGAATGTGTCCGCGTGCTCCGATTTCCTCCCACATTCCAAAGACAAGCAGGTTTGTAAATTAATTGGTTTCTGTAATTTGTCCTAGTGTGTTGGATAGAATTAGTGTATAGGTGATCATTGGTCAGTGCGGACATGGTGGACCAGAGGGCCTGTATCTACACTATCTCTGAAACATCACCCATCCATGTTCTCCAGAGATGCTGCTTGACCTGCTGACATAGTTGCTCCTGCACTATGTTTCGTTCAGTTATTAACCTACATCTGCAGTTCTATGTTTCTACACTCAAACCCAACACAATAGAATTTAATTCCACTCAAATTAGGCTGCATGTGTCTATCTTAGACTGGGTTCAAAAACTTTATTGAAGGCCCATCATCAAGCCCTTATTCAAATTATTCTATCTTCAAAGAAATGTGTTTTTATATAAATGCACACAAAAAAAAACACACAGGCACAAAGCACTTATGGCTCGTACTTGCGGCGCTGCCAAGATGAAAGTTAAAAGAAAACAATCTCTCAGGATATTTATTCCTTCAGTGGCAAGAACACTGTAACTCTGCTACTAAAAGGATTCATTAAGCAGACTTGGACTTTGAAGATACAGTTCATGGCACCATTTCTGGAAAGAGAGCATCTGATGCATCCCATTTCAATTGATTGTGCTAATTCACACTTAAAGGAAAGAGTCCATGGAGACCCAGGAAGAGAAGCGGAAATGCAGATATGAAGAGCGGGATGAACAGTGGGAAGCAGTGTAGGGGTAGGGAGGAATTGTACATGGAAACCAAATCCAACTGCACCGGGAACACTGGATTCAGTAGATGAGGTTAGAGGAGACACACGTGAACCTTTGTCTTACCTGAAAGCTCTGTGGTTCGATCCTGACTATGGGAGCTGTCTGTACGGGGTTTGTACATTCTCCCCGCGACCGGTGTGGGTTTTCTCTGAGATCTTCGGTTTCCTCCCACACTCCAAATACCTACAGGTATGTAGGTTAATTGGTATGGTTAATGTAAACATTGTCCGTAGTGGGTAATAGGATAGTGTTAATGTGTGGGGATCGCTGGTCGGCGCGGACCCAGTGGGCCGAAACGGCCTGTTTCTGCTCTCTATCTCTGAACTAAACTGATGACCTGAAAATCAGGATCATGGAAATGAAACATGTTCCCTTATCTGTCTGATCATAGATACATGTGGCTATGATCTGACAGATTAATGACAACCTAACACCCAGAGTTACTCAGGGAGAAAGCCTCAAGGGCTTGTCCCACTTGGCAATTTTTTCAGCGACTGCCAGCATCATTCACCAACGTATCAGGTCACTGAAAAATTCAAGGCGAGATGCGTTGTGTCGCAGCGTGATGCGGCAGTGATGACGTATTGGCGTGCCGTATTTTTTCAAATCGCTGGATTTTGAAATGTTCAAAGTCTTTTGGCGACACTGGTATGATGTCGGCAGTCGCCAAAATAAAAATCGCCAAGTGGGACTGGCCCTTCAGAGTGCCCCAGTTAAGGACCTAGTCAACTGCTCATGGATCACTCCGCTTTGCAGGATGACAATGGCACCAAGGTTTCACATTTAATTGGAACCATAGCACTGCAAGAAGTCAACTGGATCAAGGAAACAGCACAGGGTTGAATGCTAGCTTGATCATGATCCAGTTTAATAACTCAAAATAACCTGTAATTGTAGAATATTGTTGTGCAGTAACTGCCTATGTCAGCAAAACAGCTAAAGGTTCATAGGTTGCAAGTGTACAAAGCACAGCATTGCTGGCAAAGAACTCGGAAGTCGCAGAGAAAAAGCTGCAAAGTTAAAATAGGTGAATAGAGAAAGAAAGTCTTGTGGAAGAATATATAGGAAGATTAATACACAAATCATTGTAAATCCAAACAAAATGATTATAACAAGATTAATTGAAGAAATCCCCCCAAAAATGGAGATAGCAAGGATTACGTTGGGTGATATTGCATTTACTTGTAGACAGTCTTCTGCAGATTCCTGTTTTGTGCCAGAATGGATGGATTGTGCAGTGCAACCACTGTATATTACTCAACAATGCATATTAAAACAAGCGATGGTATCAAAATTCAGACAAGATGTATTTGGCAGTACAGTGTCAATTGAAAGCCAGTGAATTACAGACAAAGGTGGAATGAGGAAAATGAAACCA